>BTCW01000015.1:41002500-43402500 GCA_033239725.1 Echinochloa phyllopogon
CAATTTGCTAGCCAGATGAGGACGCTCACCACAGATCACCAAAGGCTGACGTCGTAATGGCATGGCGTGAGCGCTGCTGGCCTAGATCGAGGCTTTTGTACACGATTTTCTTCTCGTCTTGATTAAGCAGTCCCACTGCAGAGGATAAACAACTGCCGCTGCCTCTGCAGATGTTTGCTATAAGCGCAGGAAAAGAATCAGTGGAATCTAGCCGGTGACTAACCTTCGCGGGTGGAAAGAACGGTGCCGCGCGGCCATCTGCTCGCGTCGTCTGCCGCCGCCGTCTACGCCCGCCATCCACTCGCGCCTCTGCTGCCGCCGACTGCGCTCGCCATCTGCTCGCACCGTGCAGGCCTGGCGCCATGCGCCACTGGCCTTGCCGCCGCGTCTGCCCCCCATCTTCTCGCGCCGTGTGTTCCGCCACCGCACATGGAGAAGCTAGGAATCCAGGCCAGCGAGTAATGGAAGCAGCAATCTGACGGCAAAGAAAGGGGAAAGCGATAGATACGAGGAAGCAAACAACTGAAAGAAAGAAATTGATGAGAGATGAAGCAGAGGAGAGCGTACCGTGAAAAGGAACACAAGAGGAGGAGCAGTGCGCTCGCCCCCTGTTATCCACTCGTTCCACAGCCGGATGGGCCAAGGTCACCACTTACTCTCCGTAGCTGTTCCGACTCATAGCGAGCCCCTCGCTTGTGTGCCGCCGTCATCTCCGCCAGCAAACCGGGGGCCCGAGCTCCGGCCAGGTGCATCGACGACAGCGCGGCGGTGACCAGGGGAGGGGCGCGGCCGCCGGCGGAGCTACGGCCGGCCGCGCAGGAGCCCGAGGTCTCGGTGGGGGAGGAGCTCCGGCCGATCGCGGGCGAGGGGCGTGACCGCCGGCTCTGAGGGCTCATATTTGTCCAAACTGGAGGTCAACGGCGGCGGTAGGGGCTCAGGGTCGCCGGCGGCACCTCCTCTCTTGTTGCCGTCGCCCTGCCCGCGCCGCCGTCGCTCCGCCGCCCGCAACGGGGCCCGCGCCGCCATCGCCAGCGCCGCCGGTCGCACCGCCACCCGCGCGCCGCTGCGTCTCGTGCTCACCACCCACGTGCGGGTGCGCCTCGCGCCGCGCCGCACCACCCCGCCGCCGGCAGCCTTCATCACCACAGGCACATTCCACTGGCCCTATCGTCGTGGCAGGAAGGAAACCGGAAGTAGATGAAACTGAGAGAAATCGGGAGTCTTCTTGACGCCTCGGTAAGCTTCCAGATTTTTTTACCTCGTAGAGCCAAGGTGAAACGAGGACCGGTGGATAGGAATCGGACGGACAATAACTTTTTTGCTACCGTGGACCCCCTGGCCGGCTGCCGCACCCGCCCCCTTTCATAAGGGTTATCACCTACCGCGTGCTTGGCTCGACAAGAAAAAAAAACTTACTGGAGTGACCACTTCGCTTGATCCGCACCTGTGAAGTCCAGGTTTTATGTGTCCCAGCCCGCGACGACTTTCGCTGGCCCGTCGTTTGCCTGGACGACCACTTCGCCGAGTGCAGCGCGTTGCTGGCGTGGGCAGCAACAACTAGCCACAACTTAGGCCCACAACAACTTTGCTAAACTTTGGCCTAGGTGGTTTTACATTTTTCAATTAAAAATAAATCTTATAAATACTTAATGAGGTTATTAAACCATGAAAAATATTTCTAACCTTCTAAAAATTTTAATAAAAATTCTAGAGATGGAATGGGACGCAAAAATCTAAATAAAATATTTAAACTAGTGAAAATATCTATAAAATTTTCTAAAATTTACATTTAGCTCCAGCAAAATAGAAAATATATACAAAAAATTAATATATATATTAAAATATTTAAATCTATATCTAATTGCATCTTGAATACTTTTCACAATAAAACATAAGATGAAGCCGACATGAATACACTTATCGTAAATGCGTAAATGCATTCAACATTAATATATGTTATATTTATGATGGTTGAATACATGTACGATGAATGTATTCATACTGGCTTCATTTCATGTTTTTATTGAGAAAAGTATTCAATATACATTTAGAAAATTTTATGTGTGTTTAAGTTTTTGGATATATTTACATTTTGTTAGAATTAAATTTAAATTTTAGAAAAAATTTGTAGTCATTTTCACTAGTTTTAAATATTTTATTTAGATTTTTTGTATCTCAATCCATCTCTAAGATTTTTATCATAATTTTTAGAAGCTTAGGAATATTTGTTGTGGTTTAATAAGTATTTACAAGATTTATTTTCAATTGAAAAAAGCAAAACCACCTTGGAAACCGGTTAAAACCCCGGCAAGGAGGCAAAGTGAATGGTTTTAAAAGTTGAGGGAGGTAGTTCATCCGATTTTTGAGTCTAGGGAGGAATGCTGGACTCAGCTTAATGTCCAGAGAGGTAAAACAGACTTTTTCCGCTCACAT
This sequence comes from Echinochloa phyllopogon, assembly GCA_033239725.1. Lineage (NCBI taxonomy): Eukaryota > Viridiplantae > Streptophyta > Magnoliopsida > Poales > Poaceae > Echinochloa > Echinochloa phyllopogon. The sequence continues at coordinate 41,004,934 of BTCW01000015.1, forward strand.
TTTGCCACCGGCGCGCCCTCGTGGCCCAGTTTCCTCCAGGCCCATCAGCAAAATATCCATCTAGCAGTCTGTCCTACCACGAATTCACGAGGAGAGATTGACGAACTTGGTGTCTGGTTTTGAAAATTTCCGGTCTCTTTTTTCTCTGTCCACATGCAAAATCGATCACACCCTTCAATTTGGAAATCGACCAATTTTCAACGTGTGCACACCTTCCTATCACCACGCCTTTCGCGCCTAAATTAACTCCAAACCGTGCTATCTGCGTAACCGTTTGATCGTCTTGACAAGCAGGGCTATGTCACGGTGGACTCCAGTATGCGAGTTGATTTCATCTAAAAAACGGATAGTCAGATCAATTTGCCGATCCATTCTCTCAAAAAATTTTTCAATCTATCCTGTGCCTCGGCTACGGTACCCCAAACACTCTATGGTTTCGGTCGCTTCACAATCGGCCTTCACGTGATCGATGCACCGCCGTACCGGAAGAGAAAACTTGTGCATGCACCGGTGTGTGTTTTCTCTGCGTCCGGCGACTGAGATACCTTACCACACCGGAGCACAGAGCCACGATCCAAAACACCAATCCCCATCACCTCGCTCAAACTTTCTTTGACACGAAGAAACCCTACACCTTTTCTCTCCGCGATCAACAACCGCGACGTGCACGTTCCGCTCTCCGGTCTCCACTCCGGCTCCGGCTCCGGCTCCGGCGAGCTAGTCTCGCGCGGGCGCGGGCGTCGGTCATGGTGCGTGGCCACGACCGCTGCCGGCCGGCCGGGTCACGCACGCCCGTCGTAGTGACCCTGGTTGGTTATTGGTCGCCGTCGCTGTCTCCGGCCGTGGAGAAAAATACACGCACCGGACCCAATTGTCTCTTCCGCGCGCGCGGCTTGCGCTTTCCCTTGTGCGCTGACGGGCGAGTCCTCACCAACCTGCCGCCCGCCCAGGTTGCCAGCTTCTCGGTTGTCCCAGCTCCCATGGCTGCTTCTTCTCACCGCCTAAAGTTTTTGTCTCCTTGATTTTCCAAAGCTTTTGCGATTTCAGGAAATTCGCGGTTGCTGATGAACTGGTGTTGCATAAATATCCAGAAACCAGACCAGACCAGACGCTTGAGGAACTGAGGAATATTTGCAACTTGTTTGCAGCATCAAGATCATCCTGGCTTGAGCAAGCGAGCATAAATAATTCACCGGCAGACATCCCCAAACAGACGTCCACTGGGACACAAGAAGCAGCGGCAGCAATCACGGGCGCGCCGCGGCGAACGCATCTGCCTGTTCCGCTCTGAACCTGGCCCAGTTTTTGGCATGTACATTTTCGCATTCAGTGTCACCTGCGAGATACGGGGACACGACCTGTCAACGTTGTGGTCACGGCCTCTAGCTAGGGTTCATCCTAGCCACAACTTTTATCTGACCACCTCTTCGTCTGCACTGCATCAAACAAACACAGGCCTGCCGCCATGGCCGCGACGAGCACGCGACTGGTCCTTGCACACACATGTCCTGTGTTCGTAGCACTGGCGACTGCAGTAGCCTGTCAGTCAGAGTCAAATTTTTGTTTCTTCGACCAATTTGTTCGTTTTTGGACTAGCATAAAAGAACAGAACTGCTCTTTCAGACGCGAAGTAGAATATCTGTGCCGGACCACAGCAAGTTGTGATGGACTGACAGTAATGTGGTCTTGTAGCTAGCGTGGTGATGCATCAAGCGTCCCAAGTTTGGTAAATGTCCAGTTCATCCTAGCATAAACATCGACATCTCAAGCTGGCTCCTGCTTTGCCGTCTCTGACGGATCACACGTTTACTTCTTTGTTCAAGGGGTTGCAACTAATAACTTCACCTTTATTTCAAAGAAAATTAAAATAATTTGCACCCTTAAGTACACTACTCTTTTTACACTTTTTTTTGTCGCAATCGAGTCTGATTCAAGTAAAACTGCAATTTTTTCAAACTTGACTCAAAGATCGTCTGTGTGATTATCGTGCAGCATCATTAATTTATTCCTAACAAGAAAGAGTAAGATCTGTTTCGCTTTTAGTTAGTGGCATAACCACGAATTATATCACCCTGAAATGCAACAACTGCACTTGTCGTTTCTTTCAGTTGGATGACATGCTACTGCTGGTTGTTGTTGGTTTCTGACTGATGCAATCTGATCCTCTCTAGAGGCATATAATAATAACAGGAACAAATGCCCTAACTAACAAGACGTACAAACCAAGATTTGTCTTTCTCTAAATGCCCTGCTAACTACTCTCATCACAGACCTTCCAAAAAGTTTTTGCCAGTAAAGAACAAAAAGATCAAATCCTTTCAAAGAAAAAGGAGGTAAAGATCATGAACTACTTTTACCTTTGAGAGAGTTGAGGTCGGTTTCCATTGACATCACCATTTCAACGCCTAACTTTCTACAACCACCGCGATTCTGACTTGTTCGTCGGCGATCTTGGAATCAAATCAATACGGTGGTTCTGCATGATCTGAATTTTCGGTGAGAGCTAGAATACGATGCTACCAGCAGTTAAGTGATAGCTGAAACTGAAGTCTAGTGCTAGATTCAGCAAACGTTATGGACTATTCTTCCTAGCGTGCTTGAAGTCCTTGTTCTTTTCTGCAGAATTTCAAGATCCGTTTGACGGGGTTTCATGCACGAGTGGTCTCCATCAGATCAATCAGCGGCAAGATTATCGTGCTAACTAAAATTCTTCTGCACTGGTTTGTTCTGATAGAATCTATGATGACTCGGAGTGTATTTATATCAGATAATAAGAACTAACCTCACACATTGCCTGCCTAGTGAAATGCCTACAATGACCACTGGGACTAAAATTCTTCTGCACTGATTTGTTCTGATAGAGTCTCTCATGATTCGGAGTGCATTAATGTCAGAGAATAATAATAAATATTCAGCATAAGAACTAAAATCATGCAATAGATTACGGAATAAGAACAAATATTCACAACAATAAAAAAACCCAGGCAATAGGTTAGTCGTCGCCACACATTGCCTAGTGAAATGCTGATCACTCACCACTGGACAAAATTAGCTGCTGAATAATAGGGGAAAAAGTGCGCTGTCGTGCCGGCCGGTATTGAGACAAACGCAAACTGGCTCAAGCGATAGGAATCTCCTGTTGCAATGCAGAGCCAGATGTTCTGATGAACGAATCGGCACTAGCAATGGTCTTCCATTAACCGGCATAATCAAGCATTATCTTGACCAGAACACAATAGTAAACATAACTACAGATAGGGTTAGGGGCCGCCTCCTAATCTAAGGTACTCACTACTGTTGGCTTATGACTGGCACTACCCTGCAAAGAGCCCAACTACTCATTTGCTTGCAAGCTTGAACTTGGCGCTTCTGAAATTTGCCTGTTGTTTATTATTATTATTATTATTATTTTGGTTGCGGATACGTGTGGTCAGAGCATAGGCTGATAGGCATGCAATGCAGTCGTGCCAATCAGACGGGCACATATAATAGTTCATATTTGTTCAAGTAACTGTGCAAGTAGCGTTTTCAGTGTGCTATACTTCAACTTGTAATGCGGCCCAAAAATTGACAGATCACCAATTCTCAACTCGTCAAGTCTCGTTGAACTCGGAATTTTACAATTTTGATTTGATCCGAGCCCACAAAATTTATACCTTTCTTTTCAATCAAATTTTCAACTCAAGGAATGACAACTTTCAACTTGTATGATTCTGAGTAACATGCCTAATCTACTGTTCTAATGAATAAGATATACTTCACTCCAGGCTCTGAGATAATGCCAAGTGTCAACGGCTCCCGGTCTAGGAAATCCTCGCACCGAAAATTCGCTGCCTAGAAGATTCTAACCTGGATATGCTAGATGCTAAATCACTTGGCTAAAGTCCCTTTCACAAACAGAAAGAGCAAGTAAAATACTAGTAATTATATCAAGTTAATATTCTTATTCTTTATCTGTTCACATGTACATGCGATGTATCAAGTTGATATACCAACATCGCGACGGAGTCAGTATCTACATATAATCCATAATCGCCCAAAATATGGCGTGAGAACAGTTTGCTACAACACTGACCTGATTAGCGGGGAAGGACTGACCAGAGCCTCAAATTACTTCAAAAAACCAAAGCCTATTTCCCAACTCCTAAAATGATCCAAGATTCTCTCTTCTAGCAACCACCAAAATCCATATAGTCATTAGAGTACTACTGAGCCTATAAAGAATGTTAGAAAGGATGTGACGGAATGCAAAAGCAATGCAAACACAAAAAAAAAGAGATAAAAAAATGGTCAACCACCTGAAAATTCTGTCGCAATTGTTGGAAATTTTGATCTGGCTCGGAAATTTCCATCATGATGATTGGAAATTTTGGGTCTTGCACGGCCTCCTTTATGATCCATCATCGATAATAAGGTACCTTACCACAAATATTAACTTCATCATCTCCGGTTAGCCAAAACATAATCAAACTTTATGATCTATGTATGCAAATTGTGTACTTTAACTCATATTATCACTCACTCATCATCATCAAGACCAGGGTACATATGCTTGGTCTCACATGTAGAAACAAGCAGGACCTTGTGCTGTCTACACGACACCTGTCTGTCGGCGGAGGGATCTTGCCAATTCATGCGGTGCCCCATGCATGTCCCAATCCGAAGTGGTCATGACGTTTTGCCTCTTCATCAGTGCACTATCTCATTGCATCACCATTCATGTACGCATTGCTACCAATCTGTGCATCTGTCGATCGGCATTCGGAAGCCTATCTTGTGTATATGGATAGTATATTGCAGGAGGTTACATCATACGTGACCACTACTATTTTGGCCTGGCACGTTGCCGCTGGATAGACCGAGCGAGAAGGCAGATACAACTGTTCAACGTCTTTGTGCACGCATTTAAAGTAGCGAACACAACATTAGTTGTTAACTTTTCTTTTACTAGTAACTAGCAATGTGCCCCGCGCAAATTTGCGCGGATAGCTAGTTTTTTAATACTAATATTTAGGTTTCTTTAACTTAAATATAAATTTATTTAAATATCCATGGTTTCACTGCTAATACGGTTCGTCCAAGTGTGCCCATCATCATGTACGTGACACATGGTATGAATTAATGATGCAAGCTTATATTTACTAATTGTATTTGATATTGATTCTTTGATCAACCTATAATTTTCTTATTTATTTAATTTAGAATTTAACTATTTACTTATTCTAATCAGTGGAATTTAAAGGTTAATATAGATTCTTAGATTTTATAAAAAACAACTGTGTATATTTTTTATTTCAACTAATATGGTAATATTATTATATTATTAAGATTAACTCCACCAATACCTCTCAGACCAGAGTCTTCAAATACTAAATAGAGGCTACTTCTATTTTTTAAAGGCCACAAAAATGCTACGACTACAGCAAAAGCCATTATAAATATAATGCTTTCTATAGACCCCTGAGAATGGAGGGTGGATTTGAAAGCCTCCCAAAATAGGGGGTGTCAAGTAGAGGGTCCACTGCAGTGTAACTTTTTTCTAGACCCTCTAAACTTGGGATAGGAGTTTGTTGGGACCGCTAGAGTGCAAATTATTTTTTGGACCCTCTAAACTTGGGACATGCGCTTGTTGGGTTTGTTGGAGTGCAACGTTTTTTTAGATCCTCTAAACTTGGGACAGGGGCTCATCAGGTACACGTGCAGATCGACGTGTTGTCCTCCGCTCATTGTTGAACGTTGCCTCCTGCCCTCTTATATAGAGGAACATGGTAGGGCATATGGGGATTTAGGTTGTCCGCACTTGTCGTACTCTATTCTCATCCTTCAAAAGAAACATTCCTGCCTAGTCATTGAGATTCTTCCCTCTATATCCATTTTTTCTGCACTTATTATCCTCTATATCATATATTCTATACCAACTACCAACACGTGAACCCACACATCTCCTTTTCTCCTTATCTTTCACTGACGCCACCACTCCCCTGCTCTATCTCTCTCCATGTATCTCCCCGTCTCTCTAGTGGCGGCGGCGGCAAGGGATGCCGGTCTCCCCGGCTGGCAGCCTTCAGCCCCACCGGCCTCTAGCGGCGCGCGGAGTGGCCGGACCCCGAACTCCGAAGGTGCGCAGGCGGCTTCCGCGGCGGACGACGGTCACACGACGACGGCGAGGACTCCCACAGCAGCCATGAACGGTGACGCGGCGGCGGTGGAGGTCTCCCGCGGCGGCCGCGGATGGCCCCTCGGTGACGGTGGAAGTCTCCTATGGCGGGCACGGATGACTACGCGGCGGCGACGGCGGCGGAGGGCTCCCGCGACAGCCGTGGAGGGGTGGCGCGACGGCGGTGAGGGGTGCCGGTCTCCCCGGTCGGCAAGTGCGGAGCGGCCGGACCCCGATCTCTGAAGGTGCGCGGGCGGCTCCCGTGGCGGCGACGGCGGTGGACGGCCTCCCGACGGCGGTCAGTCAGGCGATGAAAGTGCATCTAGGCAATTAATCTATTTTGGTGATTAATGATAATAGAAATTTGGATATAATGCTTTGAATGAGTTGTGCAGGAATAAAATGAAAGAAAAGAAAAGAAATGTGAAAAGAAGGTCCCCAATTCGATTTCTTATGGTGGTGGACTCGATCGAAGAGTTTAATTTGATTTTCGGTTTGAATTTGAGTATAGGACCACCGTACTATCAAGAGGGACATATTCGATAAATTCTAGTTGTTATAAGTGCTCTGCTTGAGATGAAAATCCACTTGAGAGACATACAAAGTCACATTCACATGTTGTCTGCTTGGTCGGAACTTAGGCCGGAAGATCCGACCGGAAGTTCCGGCTGGCTTGGTTTCGAGTTGTTTTCCATCGGAAGATCCGATCCTAGCATCGGAACTTCCATCAGAAGATCCTACACTATGTCGGATCTTCCGGGACTTAGCCAGATTTCAGCCTTTGAATGTGTTACTTGCAAGTTCTGACCCCTGGCCGGAAGATCCGACCGGAAGTTCCGGCCAGCTCGGTTTTGGTTTGTTCCGGGGCCGGAAGATCTGACGCCTGTCGGAAGATCCGTCAGGGTGTCGGAAGACCGACGCCTGGAACTGTTCTGAGGATCTCTTGCGCTGTTCTGTCACTTGCCGAAAGTTCCAGCCCTCATTGGAAGATCCGACTCTATGTCGGAAGATCCGACGCCTGGAATCTTTTTGGGGATTTCTAACACTGATATGTCATTCTTCGGAAGATTCGACTCATGGTCGGAAGATCCGATACCCCTTCGCAGAACACATAACGGTCACTTTTTGGGGGGTTGGTATATATACCCCTTCACCCCCTCATTCATTGCTGCTGCCTCCACTGACCTAACTCGTGACAAACACCAACTTGTGCATTCATTTCACTCCTCCACTCCCTCCCAAGCTTGATTCTTGCAAGGATTCACCTAGGGTTTGAGTGAGAGAGAAGTTTGGTGGTGTGAAGCTAGTGCTAACCTTGAGCTCTTACTTGTTCATCTCTTGAAGTACTTGAAGCAACTTTGATTTGTCAATTCACGTTTGTTACTCTTGGAGCTTTGCTCCTAGACGGTTAGAGGTGCCGTTGAGCTCCCATTCCTTTGTGGTTGAGCCCCAGAAGTTTGTATTACCCCTCTCTTTGTGAGAGCCAATAGTAAGTGACTCAATCCTCCTTTTTGGTTGATTGAGGGAGACTAGGGGCTAGTGTGACAGCCCGACTCTTTGTGAGCTTCTTAACGGAGACGTAGCTCCTTTGTGGAGTGAACTTCGGAAGTAAATCCATTGTCTCCTTGTGCTCATATCTAGAAGGCCCCATACACTTATTGTCACACTTCTATTCAAGTAGAATATTTAAAAAGTGTACTAGACCTCAAATTACGAAGTAAAGTTTTTATCCCGTCGGAAGATCCTACACAGTGTCGGATCTTCCGGGGGTCGGAACATCCGAGACTGCGTTGGATCATCTGATGTCTGACAGTTTTCGGAGAAACTTTGTAGAAATTTTTATAGGGCCTATTCACCCCCCTCTAGGCCTAGTGTTGGTCCTTCCAATTGGTATCAGAGCCTAATCCCTTGATTAAGGCTTAACCGCTAAGGGAAAAACACTATGTCCGACAAGGGGGACAACTCCGGTGTTGGTGCTTCCGCTCTCAAGGATGATCGATCATTGTTCATTGATTCAAGCTCAAGCGATGATGATCTTATCATCAACGACGTTGATGAAAGCTTGGACGAAGAAGAAAAGAAGAAGAAGAGAAAGGAGAAGATGAAGAAGAAAATTCAAGAAAAGGCCGAAAGGAAGGCTCAAAAGCTTCTCAAGAAGAAGCTAAAGGAAAAAGAAGTGTTGGATAGACTCTACTCCGTGTCTCATAAATATGAGACATCATCTTCTACCAAATCTCTTGATCCAACTAGTCTTAATTTCTCATCGGTTCCAATGGGCAAAGTTCCCAAATTCAATGGGGTTGACTAAGCTCGTTGGAGTGATGATATGAAAATGTATTTATGTGGTCTTCACCCTCTCTTTGGACCATTGTGAATATTGGTGTTGACAAAGATGCCAAGCCAAGTCTTGAACAAGAGTATGATTTCTTCTGCAACTCTCAAGCCGTGATGGTTCTTAGAAGTGCTCTTAGTCCCTATGAGTACAACAAGATTAGAGGAATTGAAGTTGCAAAGGATCTTTGGGACACTCTTCAATTGTCTCATGAAGGAACGGATGTGGTCAAAGAAGGCAAGATTGATCTTCTACAAGGAGAACTAGAAGCCTTTGTCATGAAGAAGGATGAGACTCTCCAAGAGATGTATGATCGGTTGAAGCTACTTGTCACCGAGATACGAATGCTTGGTAGTAAAGATTGGGATGAGCACAAAGTAACCAAGAAGATGCTTAGGACCTATGCACCCAAGAACCCAATGCTTGCCACCATGATTAGAGAGAAGGGCAAGTTCAAGAAGATGCTACCCATGGAGTTGTTCAACAAATTGCAATATCATGAAATGAATAACTTGGATGTAGCTAGATCAACGGAACTAACCGAAGTGAAGACCATTGCTCTTAAAGCCGAACCAAGCAAGAAGGTTGAGTCAATTGAAAAGACTTCCAATTCCAAGAATAAAGAAGACTCAAGTGATGGTGATAGCACCGATGAAGAAACCGCCATGATGGTGAAGAACTTCAAGAGGTTCATGAAGACCAAGGGTGACAACAGGTCCATGTCTCAAAGAAGATGCTATGAGTGTGGGGAGAAAGGGCATTACATTGCCGATTGCCCCCGCAAGAAAAATGACAAAGAAGACAAGAAGTCAAAGGACAAGTACTTTGACAAGGAGAAGAGGTACAGTGAGAAGAGTCAAGAGTACAAGAAGAAGTTTGGAAGTGCTCATGTTGGTCAAGGGTGGGATTCTTCGAGTGATAACTCTGATGATGAAGAAGTGGCAACTCTTGCCGTTCAAGTCCCTACATCAACATCTAGACTCTTCAACAACTATCAAGATAGTGATGATGAAGCTCTCATGTGCCTCATGGCCCAAGGGACTAAGGTATTAAACATCACTCCATCTAGATGAAGAGGAAGCCGAACATGAAAAGAACATGATAAACAAGTTTGGCAACGAAGGCTACAAACAAATTAAGAAATTAGTAGAGAAATTGGAGAAAAGGAAAGAGTCTCTTGATAGGTGTCACACCCGCATTTTCACAAAAACCCAAATGCGGCCATATGTGTGCCGAGGAAGTCATAGTACACATATAGCAAACAAATATGATAAACAGAGAACATATGCTGAAATAAATTCTTCATTTAATAAAATGTTTACATCAGAGTGCTTCATAAATGATCTAAACAGTAACAGCGGAAGACTAATAAAACTCTCAACTAATAGAGGCGCAATCCACATGGACTCTGACTGGGAGATCACAACTGAGTAGTACGGTAAATCCTTGGGAAATTCAGCAGCAGACTCGTGCCCAGCCCAATCTGTTTACCCATCCGGGATTTTGTTGAATAAAATAGCAAGTGTAAGTAAACAATTACTTAGCATGTATATCACGGGTATGAAGGCTCAAAAATAGGCTAGACACGGCTTAACTGCATTAGCATTTTTAGTTGGTTCATTTTAACATTAACAAAATTACTACAAGTGAACGAAACCCAGTTGTAACCCAATTAATAAGGTATAAGTGTCATTAAGCATAAATAAACATCATCTTCTAATAAAAAAGGATCCAGACCGCTCGTGACCCTGAGCAAGGCTATCATGATAGATTTTACACTCTGCAGAGGTTTCGCCTTTTACCCACCAGTCGCGTAAAAATTCAAAAGAACTTTGCACCCAACCACACACATCAACACTTCCGAGGTGTGATTGCATAGGGACGCTACGAGGTTTTTCACAAGACACCCTAACAAGACAGTGGCCGCTAAGGTACAATAAGGTGGTGAGACCCGAGATCGACGTACGCCTACGGAGTCACACCATAGGGGGGTCGATGGCGTCCAGAGCATGGGCATCACACCCATCCATGCGCAACGTGTGGAGTTCTCTATCACAGAGACTCCCAGCACGGGACTGGGTCTAACGTGACCTAGCCGACGGATCACCCGTCCTCGGTGGAATCCGGAAACACCTCGCGCCTTACTTCCCCTAACGCCGTTGGCCTCGACGGTAACCACTGACAAGCTAGAGCCGTACAAGCTACTTGACCAAGACCAGAGCCATAATAGTTCTGGCGGTGACGACAGGCTCCTGGGTTGCCGCTTTAAGAACCGGACCTTACGGAGAGACACTGGAGCAAAGCACACAGCACATGCCCCAGCTCCCTAAACCATGTTGCTAAAAAGCAAGTTTTATCATTAATGTTGAAGTGAACCATTAAGTCAAAATTAACAGTTAAATAAAGGTGACAGTAGCTGCACATAGCAAAATCTACCCATATGCATAAACCCAAGGTAATCAAAGGATAGGTATAAACAAACTAGGTACAACCTTAATAGGACATCAAATTTAGACACATGCGTATGAAAGTAAATGTATGTAAACATGTGTGTATAGGTAGCAAGGATTGTCCGTGCTATAACTTGCCTTCCTCGAAGGGCGGCTGCTGTTGCTGTGGATCCTGCTCCGGAAAGTCTCCCACGTACTCAAAGTCCAACGCGAAAGGCTCACCGACTGGACACAAATCCTCATACAAGCGAGCACGCAAACTAATACATGCAAACAAATAATAATATATTAGAACAGTACACCAAATAGTAGAAACAGTACATAAAAAGGTTCTAGAAATATTCTACGCTTCACTACAAACACACGAGCGTGAAAATCACACTAATCGGAGCTAAAACGAAAAAGATATGGCTTTTCTAAGTTCTAGGGACCTACTGGCAATGTTTTAAAAGTTTCAAGGGGCTTATTTGAAGAAAACCGAGGACCTATACGTAATTATGAGATAAAACAGGAGGGCCTATGCGCAAACATTTAAACTCAGGACCACGGGTTCTAATTCCTAAAAGCTTAGGGGGCTTTTTATTAAAAACAGAACCTATTCGTAAACAGTTTGAACTAGGGCTGGACCGCGAGTTAATTTCTAATCTTGCAGGGGCTCTTTTGCAAAAATATGGCACTGACCGTTACTTAGAAGTTTGACTCAGAGTGGGGACGCGTCGGTGGCCGTTGGATCTGGATCCAACGATCCAGATCAGCCCGGGGCGAGGGGGTCGCTGGAGGGGTCGGGAGGACGGCGGCGCCGCCGGCTTTCACGGTGGGGACTCGCCGGAGTCGGGCGGTCCTTGGGCTAGGGGCCCCCATTGGCCATGGGGTTCAGCTCTACAGGATCGGGAGAGGATGGCGAGTCTACCAGGGCAGCTCAAGTTGAGGGGGGAGGCAGGGGAGGTGGCGTACGACGACGACCGGTGGAACGGAACTCCGGTGAAGGTGGAGTGTGCTCGTCGGGTCTCGATTCGGGATTCGACTTGGCGCTACTGGTGAGGGAGAGGATGGCAAGAGCACTAGGGAGGTCCTGGGAGGTCGAGGAGGCTTCACAGGCAGTACTCGACGGCGACCGGCGGTCGGCATACGCCGACGAGCGTGGGCGACGGGCTACAGAGCCTAGGGGGAGCGGGACGGGGCTCGGAAGGGGGCTTACCTCGGTGCGAAGCTGGCCCACCGGTCCAATTGGCCGGGGCGTGCCCACAGGAGCCTATCGATGGTGAGGGGCGAGCTCGGGGCAATGGCGGCGCAGGGAGATCGTGGTGAGGGGCAAGGAGCTCGGCTCGTTGGGAGAGGGCTTGGTGAGGTGCTTGGGGCTTGGTGGGTGTCTTATAAAGGCTTGAGAGGGGTGATATTTGGCAAGCGAGCCCAGAGATCGGGCGGCGACGGCCGGCGACCGGGTTGCCATGCGGGGGCGAGCTTGCCGTGCATGCACGAGCGCAAAAGGAGAAGGGAATTGCGGGGAAGCAGCGGGGAAGGCTCCAGCGGGGCCCACAAGCGCGGGGAGGGGCTGGGATGGCCGGCCGAGGTGGCGCAATGTGCGCCGGGGAGGGAGGAGCTCTCGGGCGGGAGGTAGAAGAGGAGCCTGACAGGCGGGGCCCGCCTGTCGGTGGGAGAAGGAGGGGGAAGCGCGAGCCGGGGCGTGGGCCGTCTTGCTGATGGGCCGAGCGGGGGATCAGGGCCCGGGTGGAGACGGGGGTCGGCGAGCTGGGCCGGAGAGGGAAAAAGGAGGGGAAGAGCTGGGCCGGGCTGGGGAGAAGTAGGGGGGCTTAAAGCGAACAAGGGTAGAAGTTCAGGGAGCAAAAGTGAACTCGGCTGATAAGAACTTTTCTAGGGCTCCAAACAAGGTGATTCAAATTTGAATTTAAATAAATTTAAATTCTCGTTTGAATCACAAGCAATATAAAATAAATGCAGCAGCATGAATGCAACAAAAATGTTTCTACAACTTATATTCGATTTTAATATTCATAAATAATTTACTTAACCTCTATTAATCATGAACAATTAATATAAAAGCCAATTAATTACTAAAAAATTTAAATAGGCGATTTTAGGGTGTTACAATAGGCAAGAAGAATTGCTCATCCTTGAAAAGGAGAGAAACCTTGCTCTTGAAGAAACTCCAGTTGAGGAGAAGATCAATGTGGAGAAATTGACTTGTGACTTGTCACTTGCCAATGACTCTTGTGAGAAGATGTCTAAAGAATTGTCCTTGGCAAATGACTCTCTAGCCAACATAAAGAATGTACAAAGTGAGCTTCAAGAAAGGCATTCAAGCCTAGAGGTCAAATATAAAGATCTAGAAGTCAACTTTAGCGTTCTTTGGGAAAGCACTAAGATTAACTCTAAGACAATTCTTAACTCAAATGTCTCTACTAGTGAAGGCTGTTCAAGATGCTATAAGTTTGATATAAATGCTTGTGCCACTAACCTTTCAAAACTAGATGAGAAAGTCAAAGCTAAAGATGCAAAGATTCAAGAATTGACCAAGACAATTGGCAAATGCAAGGCCAAAGGTAAGAGTGAATTTGAGAGCCATCCGGCATATAAAGCCGGAAGATATCCTAGTATCAAGGATGGGCTCGGATTCACTAGAGGAGGAAAAACAAATGGCACAAGGATGTTGAGAGGTCATGAAGTGTCAATGTTCACCAAGGGTGCAAACCTTGGAGACTTGATGAACATTGCTCATGGTGTGATAGTAAACACCATTGAAGACAAGCCTAAGGTTGAGGCAATAACCAAAGATGCCAAGAGCTCAATCAAGATCAAGAAAGAAGAAAAGAGCATTGAGCATAAGCCATCTCCCAACTACATCATTGACTACACGGTCTGTGGGATCACAATGGGAAGATGGTGGTGAAGTATGTGGGTGCCCATGCCAAGAAGATGATGATGAGTGTTTGGGTGCCTAAGATTTCAAAAGCTAACACTCAAGGACCCAATCTCTTTTGGGTACCTAAATTCAAAGCTTAAACTTGTTTTGTAGGCATATACCTCCGGTGGATCTTCATGGTTGCTTGACAGTGGATGTTCAAATCATATGACCGGAGAGAAGAATATGTTTGCTAAGTTGAAAGAATATGACTCACCTATAGAAAAGATCACATTCGGTGACAACAACCATGGTGATGTGATTGGTCAAGGTGAAGTTGCTATCTCACAAGACTCATCTCTTTCAAATGTTTATCTAGTTGGTTCTCTAGGGTACAATTTGTTGTCAGTATCACAACTTTGTGAAAAAGGCTACAATTTTCTCTTTACTAATGAGGGTGTGAGCGTCCTTATAAGGGAGGATTCCTCTATTGCTTTTACGGGTCAACTTAAGGGAAAGCTTTATTTAGTTGATTTCACAACAAATAAAGTGGAACCGAAGACTTGTTTAGTGGCAAAATCTAGCTTGGGTTGGCTTTGGCATCGCCGGCTTGTTCACGTTGGGATGAGGAACTTGGCAAAACTTCAAAGGGATGAACACATTCTAGAATTAACAAATGTTGTCTTTGAGAAAGATAGGTTGTGTAGTGCTTGTCAAGCCGGAAAGCAAGTTGGAGCCCCTCATCCACCCACAAACATACTGACTAGCTCAAGACCCTTGAAATTGCTTCACATGGATTTATTTGGGCCAATCGCTTATATAAGCATTGGTGGGAACAAGTATGGACTTGTCATTGTGGATGATTTTTCTCGGTTTACATGGGTTTTCTTTCTACAAGACTGTTGTAAAGCTCAATGGGTTATCAAGAAGTTCATTAGAAGAGCTCAAAATGAGTTTGAGTTGAAAGTCAAGAGAATAAGAAGTGACAGTGGGACGAAATTCAAGAATCTCAATGTTGAGGAATTCCTTGATGAAGAAGGCATCAAGCATGAGCTCTCTGCTCCATACACACCTCAACAAAATGGCATTGTTGAGAGAAAGAACCGGACCTTGATTGAAATGGCAAGGACAATGCTTGATGAATACAAGACTCCGGATATCTTTTGGGCCGAGGCGATCAATACGGCTTGCCATGCCACTAATCGCCTCTATCTTCAAAAGTACTTGGGCAAGACTCCGTACGAGATCCTCACCGGTAACAAACCAAAGGTGCACTACTTTCGAGTTTTTGGTTGCAAATGTTACATTCTTAACAAGAAAGCCAGAAGCTCCAAGTTTGCACCCAAGGTTGATGAATGTTTTCTACTTGGTTATGGTACTAACGAACACGCTTATTGTGTCTTCAACAAAACCACCGGTTGTGTTGAGATCACGGTAGATGTGAAATTTAATGAATCAAACGGCTCTCAAGTAGAGCAAGTTGTGAATGACCTTGTAGATGAAGATCCACCAAGTCAAGCTATCAAGAAAATGAGTTTAGGTGAAGTGAGGCCTCAAGAGCCCCAAGTAGAAGATGATGAGCAAGACCAAGTCTCAGAAATCATATTTAACATTGATCCATCAACATCATCAACAAGAGTGGAACCACCAAGTTCTTCGCAAGATCAAGTTCAAGATCATGGTGACGATCATGATCATGGCAACGATCAAGGGGGAGCTCAAGGTGATGAAACTCAAGGTGATGAGTCTCACAATGAAGAAGATGATGATGGACCTATTCAACGTCAATCAACATTTCCACACCCAAGAGTTCATCAAAGTGTCCAATGGGATCATCCCGTAGATAACATTCTAGGGAGCATCCAAAGATTGGTAACCACTCGTTCTCATTTAGCAAATTTTTGTGGATGCTACTCGTTTGTTTTCTCTTTGGAGCCTCTCAAGGTAGAAAAAGCTTTTGGCGATGCGGATTGAGTCATTGCATTGCAAGAAGAGTTAAACAACTTCACAAGAAATGAAGTTTGGGAATTGGTCCCAAGACCCAAGCAAAATGTAATTGGCACCAAGTGGGTTTTTCGGAACAAGCAAGATGAAAATGGGATTGTCACAAGAAACAAGGCAAGATTGGTTTCTCAAGGTTTCACTCAAATCGAAGGTCTTGACTTTGGTGAAACTTATGCTCCGGTGGCAAGGCTTGAATCAATTCGTATTCTATTAGCCTATGCCTCACATAACAACTTCAAGCTATATCAAATGGATGTGAAGAGCGCATTCTTGAATGGACCTCTCTCCGAGTTGGTATATGTGGATCAACCACCGGGCTTTGAAGATTCCAAGCATCCCGACTACGTCTACAAGCTCCATAAGGCGCTCTATGGGCTCAAGCAAGCCCCAAGAGCATGGTATGAATGCCTTAAGGAATTTCTTCTAAAAAATGGCTTTGTAATGGGCAAAGTGGATTCTACTCTCTTCACTCGAAAAATAGACAAAGATTTGTTTGTGTGTCAAATTTATGTTGATGATATTATCTTTGGTTCTACTAATGAAAAGTTTTGTGAAGAGTATAGTAGGATAATGACCAAGAGATTTGAGATGTCAATGATGGGAGAATTGAAATTCTTTCTTGGTTTTCAAATCAAGCAATTGAAGCATGGAACTTTCATATGTCAAACAAAGTATACAAGTGATATGCTCAAGAAGTTTGATATGGCCAATGCTAAACCCATCAAGACTCCAATGCCCGTGAATGGTCATCTTGATCTCAATGAAGAAGGAAAATTGGTCGATCAAAAGGTATATCACTCAATGATTGAATCTTTGCTTTACCTTTGTGCATCTAGGCCCGATATAATGCTTAGCGTGTGCATATGTGCAAGATTTCAAGCCAATCCAAAGGAATGTCATTTAATGGCTGTTAAGAGAATCTTTAGATATCTAGTGCATACTCCTAACCTTGGCTTGTGGTATCCCAAAGACTCCACTTTTGATTTACTTGGCTATTCCGATTCGGACTATGCCGGTTGCAAGGTAGATCGAAAGAGTACAACGGGGACTTGCCAATTTCTTGGTCGGTCTTTGGTGTCTTGGAGTTCTAAGAAACAAAATTCCGTTGCGCTATCCACCGCCGAGGCCGAGTATGTTGCAGTCGGTGCTTGTTGTGCTCAACTACTTTGGATGAGGCAAACCTTGAGTGACTTTGGATGTGAGTACAAAAATATCCCTCTCTTGTGCGACAATGTGAGTGCCATCAAACTAGCAAACAATCCCGTTCAACACTCAAGAACCAAGCACATTGACAGTAGACATCACTTCCTTAGAGATCATGAAGCCAAAGTAGATATCGCTCTAAGCCATGTAGGAACTGATAAACAACTAGCCGATATCTTCACCAAGCCTCTTGATGAGCAAATGTTTTGTTCTTTGAGGAGTGAGCTAAATATCTTGGATTCTCGTAACTTGGCTTGACTTGTTGCATACACAAGTTGTTTATTGCCTAGTCTAGAAGAAAAACTGTTTTTATCCTTTTTGTGTGAGTTTTTCAAAAATCTTTGGATCTTGTGATCGGTGGATCATTCCTTGTCTCAAAAGATCATTGTTATGTGTTGATGATTGTGGCTGATCTCTTTGAGTCAAGGGTCTCACATGTCCATAGGCAATATCTCTCAAAATCTTCCATCAAATCTCGTCATAAAAAAATTCTAATAAAAAGCCGATTTCTCTGCCCCGGATCTTCCGACACACCATCGGATCTTACCCAATGAAGTTACGGACAGCTCTGCCTCGCTTCTCCCTCTCTCAGCTCTCTTTCGGATCTTCCGGTGGTCGGATCTCCCGACAGTCCGTCGGATCATCTAGACCTAGGAACGACCGGAACTTCCGCTGGAACTTCTGTTTTTTCTCCAGGGTCGGATCTTCCGACCGTGCGTCGGATCTTCTGGCCTGTGCGCGACTATAAATATCTGGGATGAACCGTTACTTTTCTATTCCTTCCATCTTCTTCCTATACGCCTCCTCTCTCTTTCTCCACCCTGTGCGGCGTTTTTGGAGTTCAACCAGAGGATTGTTGGTCTTTGTGCTTCATTTGATTCTCCTATACTTGAAGGACTCGATCCCCTTCGGATCTTTCAGGTTTTTTGCGGGAAATCTCAAAGGTATCTCATTCAAACTTCTCGTCGCCCGATCTATCAATGTAGGATGTTCTAGGAGATTTCCCTTGGCGAATCACTTTCTACACATGCCTAGAACATGTTCCTAGAGTTTCATAACTTTTGGTGGG
This sequence comes from Echinochloa phyllopogon, assembly GCA_033239725.1. Classification (NCBI taxonomy): domain Eukaryota; kingdom Viridiplantae; phylum Streptophyta; class Magnoliopsida; order Poales; family Poaceae; genus Echinochloa; species Echinochloa phyllopogon. The sequence continues at coordinate 41,023,009 of BTCW01000015.1, forward strand.
CTAAATCTTTGTATCCTCAATTTTAGGTCAAAACCCGAGTGTGTCGGATCATCCGACTATGTGCCGGAAGATCCGAGCCCCGGATCATCCGACCCCATGTTGGAAGATCCGAGCCCCGGATCATCCGACACATTGTCAGAAGATCCGATAGACCTGGGTTCTGATGTTTAAATTAAAAACTTCTATCATGGTCCATCTGTTAATTCTTTCTTATTGTCTATCTAGATGGGTCGTATGAAGCATACTGAGAAGAAGAAGTCAACTTTGCAAGCTCGGCCTAGCTATGGTAGAAATATTGGCTCATCTCCTAACACCGAGTCTGATTCTGATGATGGGACAAGAGAGCAAGGAAGAGGCAAACGGATAAAGAAACAACTTGCTGCAAGGGCAGTCAGAGGAAGGGGGTCTGCTAGTGGTGAAGGACGAGGAAAGGAAATTCAAATCTCCTCCTCTCCTCCACGTCCAAGGACCAAGAGAGCTAACCGTGATGAACATGCTGGGTCCGAATATAATGATGACATTGATCTATCCACTCTTGCTCAGAATTTCATATCCACTGCTATCCCATTTCGTCATCCAAATGATAGAGCTTTGGTGAATTTCAAGTCTGCAGCCAATAGCATGAAACCACTTCGGTTTATGAGCGTTGTGTTGAGATGGATGTGGCCAAGATCATGGCTTTTGAGTGTGCCTACAATGAAGAGGTGATTGCTCAGTTCTATGCCACTTTGTGGATTGACCAGGAGAGGGATGAGATGCATTGGACTCTTTGTGGCAAACACCTATCTATTTCCTTGCACGCTTTTGCGGGGCTGTTTGGGCTAGCTGAGGAAACCGCCTATGCTCACACTATTAATGAACACAGCAAGGTAGATCTTCATCAAGGTCGTGAGATTGATGATGTGAAGCTCGCTTTCATGTATGATGGGGCTTATGGAGCCGTTGTCTTTGGGAAGTACAATGGTCTCTCTCCGTTTTACAAGTTGCTTAATCAACTCTTCAGGGGAACCATGTATCCTAGGGAAGGTGATGCTAAACATTTCCAAGAAAAGGTTTGCTTTTCTAAGGTTGAATAGGAAAGTTTTGCTTAAAATTGTGCAAAAGCATTTGGGGCTTTCTTAAGTTAAAAATGCACAAATTTAGGGGGAGCTTTTCTAACTATTGTTGGATGTGAAAAACATGAATTTTATTCCTATCTTGTAAAACAAAATTGATATTGTCATCAATCACCAAAAAGGGGGAGATTGAAAGTGCATCTAGGCACTTAATCTATTTTGGTGATTAATGACAATAGAAATTTGGATATAATGCTTTGAATGAGTTGTGCAGGAATAAAATGAAAAAAAAGAAAAGAAATGTGAAAAGAAGGTCCCCAATTTGATTTCTTATGGTGGTGGACTCGATCGAAGAATTTAATTTGATTTTCGGTTTGAATTTGAGTATAGGACCACCGTACTATCAAGAGGGACGTATTCGACAAATTCTAGTTGTTATAAGTGCTCTGCTTGAGATGAAAATCCACTTGAGAGACACACAAAGTCACATTCACATGTTGTCTGCTTGGTCGGAACTTAGGCCGGAAGATCCGACCGGAAGTTCCGGCTGGCTCGGTTTCTAGTTGTTTTCCATCGGAAGATCCGATCCTAGCATTGGAACTTCCATCGGAAGATCCTACACTGTGTCGGATATTCCGAGACTTAGCCAGATTTCAGCCTTTGAATGTGATACTTGCAAGTTCCGACCCCTGGCCGGAAGATCCGATCGGAAGTTCCGGCCAGCTCGGTTTTGGTTTGTTCCGGGGCCGGAAGATCCGACGCCTGTCGGAAGATCCGACGCCTGGAACTGTTCTGAGGATCTCTTGCGCTGTTCTGTCACTTGCCGGAAGTTTCGGCCCTCATCGGAAGATCCGACTCTATGTCGAAAGATCCGATGCCTGGAATATTTTTGGGGATTTCTAACACTGATATGTCATTCTTCGGATGATCCGACTCATGGTCGGAAGATCCGATACCCCTTCGCAGAACACATAACGGTCACTTTTTGGGGGGTTGGCATATATACCCCTTCACCCCCCCCCCCTCATTCATTGCTGCTGCCTCCGCTGACCTAACTCGTGACAAACACCAACTTGTGCATTCATTTCACTCCTCCACTCCCTCCCAAGCTTGATTCTTGCAAGGATTCACCTAGGGTTTGAGTGAGAGAGAAGTTTGGTGGTGTGAAGCTAGTGCTAACCTTGAGCTCTTACTTGTTCATCTCTTGAAGCACTTGAAGGAACTTTGATTTGTCGATTCGCGTTTGTTACTCTTGGAGCTTTTCTCCTAGACGGTTAGAGGTGCCGGTGAGCTCCCATGCCTTTGTGGTTGAGCCCCGGAAGTTTGTATTACCCCTCTCTTTGTGAGAGCCAATAGTAAGTGACTCAATCCTCCTTTGTGGTTGATTGAGGGAGACTAGGGGCTAGTGTGACAGCCCAGCTCTTTGTGAGCTTCTCAACGGAGACGTAGCTCCTTTGTGGAGTGAACTTTGGAAGTAAATCCATTGTCTCCTTGTGCTCACTTGTTTTATTGTTGTATTTGCTCGATTTGATCCAATCTACTTGCTTGTTGTTATTCTATTGCATTGATCATATCTAGAAGGCTCCATACACTTATTGTTACACTTCTATTCAAGTAGAATCTTTAAAAAGTGTACTATAACTCAAATTACGAAGTAAAGTTTTTATCCCGTCGGAAGATCCTACACAATGTCGGATCTTCCGGGGGTCAGAAGATCCGAGACTGCGTCAGATTATCCGACGTCTGACAGTTTTCGGAGAAACTTTGCAGAAATTTTTACAGGGCCTATTCACCCCCCTCTAGGCCTAGTGTTGGTCCTTTCACGCGGCGACAGCGAGGACTCCCACGGCAACCACGGACGGCCGCGCGGCGGTGGTGGAGGGTTCCTGCAGTGGCCGCAGACGGCTGTGCGGCGACGGTGGAGGCCTCCTACGACGGCCACGGACCGCTGCGCCGCGGCGGCGGTGGAGGCCTCCCGTGGCGGCCGCGGACGGCCGTGCACTGACCGCGGAGGAGTGGCGGCGGACTGAATAATATAAACCGTTAGATCTTCATCAAATACGACGATATATTTTATCCTTTTGGATTAATGGAATAATATAGACCATTAGATCTTCATAGAATCCGACGACATATATTTTTCTTTTTTATATTAATGGAATAATATGGACCATTAGATCTTTATAAAATCCGATGGCATATATTTTTCTCTTTTTTGGATTAACGGAATAATATGGACTGTTGGATCTTCATAGAATCCGACAGTCCATATCCTTCTCTTTTTTAGATTAACATGGGAATTTTTTGGTCCTCTCGACGATGGTGGCTCCTTTTAACTCTATTGTATTAATATAATAGATATAATCTAGCTATTAAAGATATAATATTATAAAACTACTTTTTAAGAAAAATTTACTTGCTATTTTTTTTGAAATAATCTAACTGAATACATGCTATCTAAAATGCCACTCGCATCACTCGTCAGAGTATATAATTTGTAATTAAAAGTTGATATACCAAAAGTGCCCCTCACAATAAGTCATATGCATGTGATCTATATGATCATTGACAAATGAGTAGTAGGCTAACTAATGAGGCTATATAAAAGATATGCCTTAGAACAAATATATTATCCTTGGGATTAAAAGGAGTTTATGTTTATGAATAGAAAAAAATACTTGCTTGGTCATGCATGCTCTGGCTTACATTTGCATAAAAGACCTAACATATTTCCCCAACAATCCGTGCTCCTATATTATGCACACCTGTTTGCCGTATTTGTGGGCCGTTGTTGTTTATTGGAGCATCGATGTCATAGTCTTTTAATCAGCAATCGGGCCCGCCAAACATTGTTTCTCAAGAAAAAAATATTCCGCTCAAGAAAAAAAACGGTTTGCTTCAGAAAAAAAACCTACTTAAGAAAAACTATCCACTCAAGAGAAAAATGTTCTTCTAAATTAAAAATGGTTTAGCTTCATGGGAAAAATGTTGCAAGTAAGTTGACCTAACGTGTAGATCCAGTGGTCAAACAAGTGACTTGTGAAAATAAGCAAACCTTACAAGGAGATAAAACAGGATATATACTAGATTTGCTCCTGGAGATAACTAATAACAATGCAAAAGTATAATCATGTAACCCTTGACACTATCTTTCTTCTTAGTGAAGGAAAATAAGCTCTTTTCACCATATTCCTTTTTAAAATAATAAACAATAAAAAAACTGATGCTCGAGTCTATCCATGGATCCCAAAAGTCTCACTTACGTAGCTCTGCTGCTCTGCTGTGCCCTACAAAACTGAGCTCATTGTCTTGTGCCAAGAAGCTAAGCCCTTAGATACAAAATTTACACATCAAATTTGGCCCGTCGTAGTACGTGCGTCACTGTAACATTTCGTTTGTATTTGCGAAAAATTATCCAAACATTGATTAATTAGGCTCAAAATGTTCGTCTCGCAGAGTACGACAAAACTATGCAATTAGTTTTTGATTTCATCTACATTTAGTACTCCATGCATGTGCTGACATTTTGATGTGATGTGAATCTTCTTTTTGCATAGTGAACTTTAGGGATGGAATTTGGGATCTAAACAAGGTGTCCGTTTGTAGCATGGCATCAGCAATCTCTCTCGTCCATGGTGTTGGCGTACCTGCTACTTTGAATATGCACATGCGTATACAGATATACACGCAGAGATCCCTAGTGCTTATCACACTTGAATCGGGTCTCGATAACGTACTCGAACTGTTGAACTGAGTCATCGTTTCAGAGCAGAACATTTGCATGGCCGATATGATTTGAGAACGAACTGATCGAATCGTCGTTTCTTATACCTAGCACATGTTATTTCTCTCGAACTGAACTGAAGAAATCGCCATATATACTAATTCTTGGTCCATCAATTTCAGCTGTCGGTTTAACGGTCGATCGCGTGATCATGAATGGATTCGGTTCATTTTGGCCTCAAAAAGATAGATAAGCATGTGGCAACAACTAAAGAAGGCCTGTACGTGTTGCGTTGCCAAGTGCATGTGAATGATGATCGTCGTGCCATGGAAACAAAAGCAGGGTAGATTAGGGCTTTAAATTCAGGTTCACATGCAAAGTGAAAGTGCACGTCATCTCTTGAAGAAAACATGCAAATTAATTAAGTGCATGCTCACAATTAATAAGCTAGGATGCCATCGGTATTTGCAAATTAATATTTTTCCCTGTTAACTAAAAAAATTGCGAAATTCTTTTTTAAAGCATGCCAACTTTAAAGCTTTTTCCTATTTGAGAGGGGGAAAAAGGTTTATAAGCTCAAAGGCTTTGTAAACTGGTGTTGCTATGCCATGTTTTGTTCCTTTTGGAGGGAAAGGTAATGTCACTGTTAAGTCATGCACATTTTCTTTCCAAAGGGCTCATGCATATAAACCCTGCCCTGCTAGGCATTCAGGATCTGTGTGACCCAACTAATCGATTGTTCATGAGGTTGGCAACGCTGTGCAGCCTCTGAACACGCGGCAAACTAACTAACGATAATGTCCAATCTACCCTTCAAGATGGGGATGAGCACCACAGTTTTCCTCAGATATGCTTAAGGAAGATGCCATCTGCGACTGCAAGCACCTGTCGGTGTTGGTGCAGATTACCATCAACAGTGCTCCTCACGCTGCCTTGCTATTGCTACCTCGTCACTCGATCAGCGTCGATCCGTTACGGCGTAACTTTCACAACAGAGACGCTGGCCGCTGTCAGAGTTTAATTTTAGGTGAAGAAAGGTTAATCATTAGTATTGTATTAGCAGCTCTATCACCACCAGTCTCACCTCCTACAATCACACGTTGATGGGTCTTAATCACTGTGTGCCTACCTACCTGTTCCGACATATGGGCGCCATGGAAGTCGACGCCGATGGAGCTTGGGAGCAGCAAGGATTTTAGCCGCTTCTGCAGGCAAGGCTACAGGCGTCAGCAGTTCAGCGCAGATGCGGCCAAGCAGCTCAGTGTAGCAAGTATAGCAAGTAAACAGCACTGGGTGCTCAGCATCTTGGTGTGAACGTATCACCTACATCTTCCAGACAGGCAGACATCACTTAAACCCTGAATTCATCGCTCTTCCCCAGTGCTACACGTTTTCAGACTCGACTCTTCTGAATGGCAGTATCTTCTTAGAAACAAAATGCCCATATCTTATAGCAATTAGCAATACATCTGCTGAGTGACATGGAAATGTTAAGTGTCCTACGTTCAGCTGCTAACAAGCACAGCTAATAAGACCCCGTTTCAAACGCATGAATTTCACAGGAATATCGCCCTAGTTTCGTCAGAAAACGCTAACTCTCGTTGCCAACATTACATTGTATGGTGTACGTAGACGAAGGCCGTGTCACACGACACCCACCGTCTGCCTACTTTTATCTCGTCCGCTTGGCAGCGTCCCCGACTCGGCACACCGAATCCCAACCACCGGTCGCGGCGCCGGACGCCCCGCCGAGCATTATACATCGCCCTGCCGCTCGCCTCTCGCCTCTCAGCTCGCGACAAGCAGCAGGCGATCACCTGAGCAGGACATGCTGCGAGGACACGGGCGGCGGCGGTGGCAGAGGAGGTGTCAACAGGAAGCGTAAGGAGGAAGGCCGGCCATGTGGGCGCCGTCGCGGGGATCGTCGTCGGGGAGCGGGAGGCGGACATGGCGCCGGCGCATCGCGGACTACCTCGCCGAAGACCAGACCGACGCGTCCGACAACGAGTCGTTCATCACGGCGCACAGCGATGAGTTCGGCGCGTCGACGTCCGCCGCCGGGGGCGGTGTCGGCGCCGCCGGCGGCGTCGCCGAGGGAATGCTGCCGGCGTTCCTCGCGGACCAGGGCGACCTGGTGGAGGTGATGCTGGAGCTGGACGAGGAGTCCATGGTGGTGCGCAGCGTCACGCCCACCGCCGCCGCGCTCTACGGGCCCACGTCGCTGGCCGGTGGCGCGCGCACGCCGGACGGCGCGCGGAGCCTGAGCCGGTGCTCGTCGACGTCGTCGCGGATTCGCAGGAAGTTCGCGTGGCTGCGGTCTCCGTCGCCATCGCCGTCGCAGCGGCACCCGGCGCCGGCGCCGGCTGCGGCGGTGTCCGACCAGCAGGCGGTGCGGGAGGCGGCGCTGGCGGCCCGCGAGCGGCGGCGCGTGCAGGCGCGCCTGAACCGGTCGCGCTCCGGGGCACGGCGCGCGCTCAAGGGCCTCCGGTTCATCAGCCGCACCACCACGGGCTCCTCCTCCGCCGGCGCCGACGCCGACGCCGCCAGCGGTGAACTCTGGCGCCGCGTCGAGGAGCGCTTCAACGCGCTCGCGCGCGACGGCCTCCTCGCCCGCGACGACTTCGGCGACTGCATCGGTACGCGTAGATAATATCTTTTCGTATAGTCAGGATCGACGAGATCACCGTGACGGCATTGGTGATTTGCAGGGATGGTGGACTCGAAGGATTTTGCGGTGGGCATCTTCGACGCGCTGGCGCGGCGGCGGCGGCAGAACCTGGAGCGGATCAGCAAGGAGGAGCTCTACGACTTCTGGCTCCAAATCTCCGACCAGAGCTTCGACGCGCGCCTCCAAATCTTCTTCGACATGTACGCACTACCCACCACCGCTCAACTTGCTCCTCCTCTGTTCATGAATCCTAGAGCTCCTTGGCCCCAATCAATCAACTCAGTTGCCGCTGCTTGGTCATGATCATGACGTTCTTGGCATGAAAACCAATCTGAATTCATTTCAATTCAGGGTGGACACCAACGTGGACGGTAGGATCACAAGGGAGGAAGTGCAAGAGGTAATCAAAGTTAACCTCACTTGATTAATAATCGTAATCAGTCAACAGAGTTTCGTTATCAGTAGTTGAAAGTAACATGTCAGTATTACTGGTAATTAATTTGATCTTTAGCGTGTGGTTAATAACTAAAAAAGTTTATGTTTTTCTTCTTCTTCTTAGCTGATCGTTCTGAGCGCGTCGGCGAACAAGCTGTCGAAGCTCAAGGAGCAGGCGGAGGAGTATGCCGCCCTCATCATGGAGGAGCTCGACCCGGAGAACCTCGGTTACATAGAGGTATACTAGACTGTAGACACGCAACAAATAAATACACTGTTGCTGCACGTAGCTACCCACGTGTCAGTGGATTTTTTTGCTGACTCGCCACGTACGCAGCTGTGGCAGCTGGAGGCGCTGCTCCTGCAGCGCGACGCGTACATGACCTACAGCCGGCCGATGAGCAGCGGCAGCGCGGCGCAGTGGAGCCAGGGCCTCAACGCCGGCGCCGGCGCCGGCGCGGCTGGGCAGCAGCCGCCGTCGTCGGCGCAGCAGCAGCAGCAGCAGGAGAGGGGCGGCGTGGCGTCGCGGGTTCGGCGGCGGTGGAGCCCGCGTCGCGCGGCGGCGAGGGCGCGCGTGGCGGCGGCGGAGGGCTGGCGGCGCGCGTGGGTGCTGGCGCTGTGGGCGGCGGCGATGGCGGCGCTGTTCGCGTGGCGGTTCGTGCAGTACCGGCGGTCGGCGGCGTTCCGGGTGATGGGGTACTGCCTGCCGACGGCCAAGGGCGCCGCCGAGACGCTCAAGCTCAACATGGCGCTCGTGCTCCTCCCGGTGTGCCGCAACACGCTGACGTGGCTCCGCTCCACGTGGGCCCGCTTCTTCGTCCCCTTCGACGACAGCATCGCCTTCCACAAGGTAAATCTTTTCTGACGCGCGGGCCCCACCATAGCAGCGAGTATATATATATGTATTTTCGGGGGGCGGTGGCCGTTAGGCGGTCGCCGTCGGTGGCGAGGCGCCGGCGTCCGTCGCCGTCGTGTGTTGCGGGGGGACGCGTCGCGCGGGTCAATCATTGGGCCGCTGCCGGGTGGGGCCGGGCGGGCGGGCTTGGATCTCGTGCGGACTCTTCTTTTTTGGCCTTTTTCGGCCTCTCGGGCCGTGGCGTTACTAGCGTACTTTGGGCTCGCGGTGGGCCCTCCCTCCCCCTCTGCGGTCCAATCAGAAATGAGAATGGCGGTTTGCCGTTTGGCCTGCGAAGGCGACGGCGTAGAAGATCCCCGTGTGCTGCTTTCCCGTTTGGTACGCGCGGCCCGGCCGCGGTCAGGTCCGCTGCCAAAAGTTGCCGAACCGAGAGGTTCTCCGCTGACAGGTGGGCCCATGACAGCGCTCAAACGTTGACCAACGTTGACATTTGGCCGCGCAAACAGTAAGCTTCTCATGATTTGGTCGGGGCAGATACAGTGCCAAAGCTTCAGTGATTCACAAAGCAAAGCCAACATTTCAAAAATAGTAAACATTTTAAGTTGCACGGTGTCAATGCACTATGCCATTATGCCATTATGCACGGTGTCAATGCACAGTGTAGAGAAGCAGATTTCCTGGGTCCCTCCGATTTTTTTTTTTTTTGACATGGGGTCCCTCCGATTGATGTCGCGTTTGCCTAGTACTTGTTATTAATGCTTTGATTCCTTTCTTAATGCAAACCCCTACACTGCCTCATTTCGTTTTAGCGTGTGCTCATCAACCATATCCTCCCCACCCAAGAGATCGAATCTCTACTAACTAATTAATCAGCTTGTCATCATTAATTATTATTCAGCAATATTTCAAAATCAGAATAAAAAATCTTCTTTTTTTTTCAAAAAATTCAATCGATGCGGTTTTACCTTTTATCATCATGCGGTATGTAAGAGGTAAGAATAATCATGCCAAACTAAACCATTTGGACCGGAGCTGTGCATGATGCAGATCATAGCGACGGCGATCGCGCTGGGCATCTGCCTGCACGCCGGGAACCACCTGGCGTGCGACTTCCCGCGGCTGATCGCGTCGGGGCCCGACGAGTACCGCCTCGTGGCGCGCTACTTCGGCCGGGACAAGCCCAGCTACCGCGCCCTCCTCGCCGGCGCCGAGGGGGTCACGGGCATCGTCATGGTCACGCTCATGGCCGTCTCCTTCACCCTCGCCACCCGCCCGTTCCGGAAGCGGGAGGAGATGAAGGCGGCGGCCAAGGGCGGCGGCGGCTGCGGCCGGCGGCTCTTCACGTTCACGCTGATGGGCCACCTCGCCGGGTTCAACGCCTTCTGGTACTCGCACCACCTGCTCATCGTCGTCTACCTCCTGCTGCTCGTCCATGGCTGGTTCATGTTCCTCGTCGACGGCTGGTACCAGAGGACGGTACGTACCTGTAATCCTCCCTCGACTTGCTTTATTATCTGCTGGTGTGTCGTGTTCTCGGGGTCGGGTGTTAGCAACATCCATGCTGACGGGATGATGGGCTACGGAAAAAGGAGAGAAAATGCAGTTGATGCCAAGGATTAGCTCGATCACTAATTAACGGTTCGTTCCACAAAGATCGAGAGATTGGATAGAGGACATGACGAGCGAGCATGCTGTAGTCAGGGCCATGGATAGTGCAGTGGACAGCAAGAGCAAGGAGCTGGAGCTTCACCATTGCACTGTTTCACAGAGCTTTCATTCAGAGAGGGAAGATGACATCACATAAATAAATGTGCTGCCGAGCCCACGTATTAGAGATAGCTTGACCATTTGATCAAATTAGATTTTTTTTCACCATTGCACTGTTTCACAGAGCTTTCAGAGAGGGAAGATGACATCACATAAATAAATGTGCTGCCGAGCCCACGTACTCAGTATTAGAGAACAACCTGACCATGTGACGAAATTATATTTTTTTAAAAGAATGATAGCTTTAAATTCAGTCAAATCTGGTACTAGAGCGAGAGGTTGTGATAGGTAAATGATGATTTTTTTTTTGGATACTTATGATGAATTTTGAGAGGCCTTTATTGGCACATAACCATGTTAGATAGAGGCAGGGGCAGAGGGTGCTGGTTGGTGATCTGTTCAAGTCTGATCGGACTTGGACCGTATCTGCTTTAGCATTAAGCCAGTGTACTTGTCAGTCGTCCATCAATCACTTTTGCATCAGGCTACGCTAACCGATAAGGGCAGCTTAATTGTAGGGCATGGTATAGCGAGAAACCATTGCCATGACCTGCACCCGTGCGCTATGATCATGAACAAACTGATTCTTTGGGCCAGCACACCTAATAACCAGCGAGAGCGCTGTGATAGTGTGATGTGTCGTTTCGGATATGTGTACACGTCTTCGGAAATGGATGGGGGTATCCACTTGCAGATTTGCATGTCCTTGGTGCCAGGCCTAAAATCTACGTATGGAACTATATATATTATTTAAAAAAAATAAATAGAAAATCTACATTATTTAGCTATATCACCATTATTAGAAAATCTGCATTAGATAATTTGCATGAAATAGATCGTTATTAATAATTTGTACATCATTACAATGGTGAGCGTGGCATCCACTCATCCACAGTTTACAAAATCTGCATGGAAAGCCATCAGCTTTGACTTTTGAGCGTCTCCAAGAGACTAGTCAAATCATTTTCTAAAGTTAAATTTAACTATTGTTGGAGAAAAAATGTTTCCAACGGACTCTGTAAATGACTCTTCAAATTTAGTGGCTCTCCATCCCACCTCATTCGCTAGCTATTTTTAGCTACCCTACCTCACTAGCCATCTTTAAGAGTAGCTAAATTAGTAAATTTAACTAGTCTCTTTAGCTAATCTCTTGGAGATGCTCTTAGCCTCTCTAAGCAGGGCTTATGCATTATTTATTTCCTGTATTGTTATATATATAATCCCGAATCTTTTTTCAGCACCACATTTGTCAAAGCCCACATTTTGTTTTGTCTACCGGAAGCACATGGCCACACAAACAGGACTTTTGACTTGAATATCAACCACAAATAGTGAATGTGTGATCATTGTTCAACGACATGTAGACTTGATGGTTGACACCCATGAACAATGTGGTCTCCTTCACATTTCCAAGAGTACACGCGGTTTAGACTTGTGCTGATGATATGGCTTGATTGTTCTGTTTCTGAACCCTAGTAATCAGCAACCTTTCTGAATTCTCCAATTTTTAAAAAATATTTATGTGGGTAGAATTCTGATTTATTTTGTCCACTGCCATACTTTGGCTGGACAACGCTACAATGATTGTAGCGGCCAAGCTAGGAAGCCTTAGTTGTAAAGGTGTCACGGATGTGGTATCTAGTAATCAATTCACACCCAAAAAAAGAAGATGCTAGGAATCAGTTCTGTCAAAGAAACTATTAATAAACTATTAATATATACACTAATGAACACTCACCTCTAGAACCGTCATTGCATCCCAATATCCTATTTCATGACACTGAAAGAACATTCATAGGGAATCTGACAGCTGCCACACTGTTGAGTGGTTGAATGTCTTTTAATTGCATGTTTCTGCAGGCAATTTTAGTAAGACGGTCTTCAGTTTATCTGTTCATCAGATATTCTGATGCTATGTTGAGACATTCTGAGCAGTGTCTTGAGTTATTTGTAATAAACCTTTTTATTCACTATTAATTTAACAGAGCAGCTCTCCTGCTACAAAAAAGAAAGAAAAAAAAACTTGATGCTAACAGTGTGATCTTTTCGGTGATTTCCAGACATGGATGTACATTTCTGTACCATTGGTGCTTTATGTAGGGGAGAGGACGCTACGGGCCTTCAGATCCAAGGCGTATGCTGTTAAAATCCTCAAGGTAACTGAACATCCAAGAGCTCTCCTAGCATCTCCTTATCTGTACGGCAAGCATCAGTCGGCACCCTCGCTGACAAAACACGATCACCTTATCATCGTCAGTTGGTCGAAAAGACAAGCAGATTACAATATGAATTCAGGGGCATGTGCCCATTCGGTTTGGTCGTCAGTTGTGTCTTTCACATTGTTGCAGCAGTCATCATTGCCCTTTGGAGAATGGGGTTTCAGAGTCATATGAAAAGTTCTGGCATGTGGACAGTAAGATTGGGATATGGTGTCATGGCATACTAGGTGTAGGCCTAATTGAACATTTGTCGCATGTAGAACAACTGCTCATCACTAGCCAGTCACTTCATATAAAAAGTCTCATCATTTTAAATGAAATTAGATGAGAAATATGGAACAGATACCTGTTAGTTGGAATTAGGTGACAGAAGTTTATGGATGTTCTTACGGCTCTCTTATTTACTCAGGTGTGTCTTCTACCGGGGAACGTCTTGACCATAACAATGTCGAAACCCTACGGATTTCGGTACAGAAGCGGGCAGTACATTTTCCTCCAGTGTCCAACAATCTCTCCGTTTGAATGGTATGCATGACACTTCATTCATCTAGTTTCCGGCAGCCAGTTTCTCCGTTGGTACAGGCTATCCCTGACACTCTTTTGCACACTTGCAAGGCATCCTTTCTCCATCACTTCAGCTCCTGGAGATGACTACATCAGCGTCCACATTCAGACCAGGGGTGACTGGACTCAAGAGCTGAAGCGCATCTTCGTCGAGAATTACTTCACGCCATGCGTGCCCAGGCCAGCCGCATTCGGGGAGCTAGGCGCGGCAGAGCAGAAGAGGTTACATGAATTCTCCAAGCCATGTCTGCTCCTCTGTTTTCTAACTGATGGGTGTGAAATTCAGCAATGCCTTGCCTCTGATACAGTCCACCAAGGTTGCTGGTCGATGGCCCCTATGGTGCCGCAGCGCAGGATTTCAGGAACTACGACGTGCTGCTCCTCGTCGGCCTTGGGATCGGTGCGACGCCGTTCATCAGCATCCTGAGAGACCTGCTGAACAATATTAAGCTGGCTGATGAGCTGATGGTACGTCTCGTCTGTAGCATCTATTTTCAACTTTCAGTGACTATTGCTTGCCTGATCGCCACTCTTTTCTGAATCTTTCAGGACCTAGCAATGGAGACCAGCAGGTCCGAGGACAGCGCCAACAGCTTTAGCGTGTCGACGGCGAGCAGCAGCAACAAGAGGCGGGCGTACCGTACGAGTTGCGCACACTTCTACTGGGTCACAAGGGAGCCTGGATCATTCGAATGGTTCAAGGGGGTGATGAATGAGGTCGCTGAAATGGACAAGAAGGTGAAGTCTCTGCCCTTTCTGTGTGCCTCGTCCCTGCAAATGTTGATGTATTTATGAGTTACATGGGGTTCCTGATGGTTCAAGCAGGGTGTCATTGAGCTGCACAACTATCTGACAAGCGTGTATGAGGAGCGTGATGCAAGGACGACGCTACTGTCAATGGTGCAAGCCCTGAACCACGCCAAGCATGGTGTAGACATTGTATCAGGCACCAGGGTAAACACATTTTATTTGACCAACGGAGTATCATGATTTCAGAGGTGAACAATATGTAGGAATTTGACGGATATGATTGCAGATTGAACATGTGATTTGTATTTATGTTTCAGGTCAGGACACATTTTGCAAGACCAAACTGGAAAGAAGTATTCACAAGAATCGCTTCCAAGCACCCGAATTCCACAGTTGGTAATATTTTACCCCTAATGTGTTCTCCCTCAAAGGACACCAAGTTATTGGCATGAAATAATCAGTAGCAGTTTAGCATCGCTTGAGTAATTATAGTACTGATCATAAGAGTTTATACATACATGCAGGGGTGTTTTACTGTGGCAGGCCCACACTTGCGAAAGAATTGAAGAAACTGTCACTTGACATGAGCCACAAAACGGGAACACGCTTTGATTTTCACAAGGAGTACTTCTGAGGGAGAATCTCACTCCTGAATTCCATAGTAGTAGTAGATACCGATAAAACAGCCACAAATTTTGCATAGAAGCAAACTGACCCTCTTCACCATATGTAAATGTATATAGTATAAGGCAGAGGGTAGTTAGAAGCATTTTTATTAACAAATGGGAGGGTAAAAACATGTGTGCTCTCAGACAGGCATTGGTTACTACAGGTATACATGTATAGCTCATAGCTACTCATTGTATGCTAAGCATACAAGAGACTGAGGCTACCAATCTGAATGCTATCATTCAATTAGTTGCTCATGTTTACTTTATTACCGACAGTGGCATTGTGCAGAAATCATGTATGTTAGTCATATAGCATTCATGCCTTAGCTGGTCTGTATTAGTTTAGAGACAGATGTACTCCATATAGCATTCATTAAACAGTGTCATATGAAATTATACCAAGAAGCATTACTTGCAACGAATTGATGATCAAATACAGTTTGCCATGAGTAATAATGTACAACATCTATATATATTTGAAGCTAAAACAGATTAAGTTAAACTGCTCGCTAGCCCTAATCCAAGGTCAGCAGGAGAAACAAGACTTCAGTCTTCATGTAGTACTTACACCAATGAGATCCCCAGACAATGTCTGATAAGGTCAAAAACTCAATCCACATGATTTTAGTTGATGAAGTATGCCGCATCAAGAGCATCTTGTGCGGAAATTCTCTGCAAACAAAAAGAGACACATTATTTGTCTATTTGTAAACAAATTTCAAACATGGCGCAATCAGTATAGAAGGTCCATTTATACATCCAAACGGCCAAACACAGTCACAAAGAAGCTGATACTAAGTTTGCATTAGTACCGTGTTTCATATTGAACCTTAGATGTCAAGTCAAATGTCAAAAAGATAAATAGATCTGTGTGAAGGGAGAACATACCTGTGTAGGATTAAGGATCAACATGCGTTCAATTAAATCGACGGCATGATAGTCGAAGCTGTAGAGAAATTTGTTTGCCACATTAAATCTAAACCTTAAAAGAAACTAATAACTACTCAATACATAGGTGTAAACAATAGTGAGTGGATTACTTCTGTAGCATATCTTTCAGGCGTCGCTTGGTAGGCGTCACAGGATGGATAGCCATAGTCTTGTACAGTGGTAGCTTGGATACACCTGGCCAGTTTTCCTCATTTGGATATCCACACAGTTCAAATATTTTGGACAGCTGGTCTTGCTGAAACAGTATACAAGCATCTGTCAAGATGTGTAAACATAAAGGAAAATTTGAATTTAAGTACTCAAGCCATATTTACGGAAATATTATAGTACAGCATACTAGTTCGCATAGGTTCTACAAATTGACAGTCAAAGATACTATATAAGACCATAATATCAAGTTATCAAAATCCAATTTGTTTGGAACAATTTGTTTAAAAGTGGTCCAAAGAAAAGCACTGAACTTTGATATTCCAAATAAACATATCTATCTTTCAAAGATTGGAATAGCTATCTGCATATTCTACGAAACTAAGGCCCTGTTTGGGGGAGCTTCTACCAGCTTTTGCTTTTCCAGGAAGCTCCAAAAGCCATAAGCTCCCCCAAACGGGGTTGCTTCTCTAAGCAGCCAAAAGCTGGAAAAGCTACCCTTTACACTACAAGTCCAAAAGCTCATCTGGATGAGCTTCCCGAGCTTTTCCCTTTAACCGACGCCGCCCACCTCTTCTGCTCCTCGCCTCCCTCTTCGCTCGCCGCGCCGCCGCTCTCCCTCTCTGCTTGCCGCGCCGCCGGCCTCTCCCTCTTGCTCGTGCCCGTCGCCGAACTCTCCCTCCTGCTCGTGCCCGCCGGCGCCGCTGCCTCGAACTCCTCACCCCACGACCGGCGGTGCCACGACCTCCCTCCGCCGACGGTGCTGCCCCGAGCTCCTCGCCCCCACGACCGGCGGCGCCACAAGCTCCCTCCTCCGACGGCCGACCCTGCCCCGAGTTTCTTTCCGCCGACAGCCGGCGCCGCCCCCGAGCTTCGCCTCCCCTGACGGCCAGCGCCGCCGTGAGATCCACTCCCCTGACGGCTCGCGCCGCCCCAAGCTCCCCTTTACCGACGGCCGGGGCCGCCCTGAGCTCCTTCCCCTGACGGCAGCGCCACGCCAAGCTCCTCGTCTCCGACGACCAGCGCCGCCACAAGCTCCTTCCCCGACGGGTGGCGGCGCCCCTCCGTTGCTCGCTCCGCCCCAAATTCGTAGTCGCACGTTCCCGAGCTCCCCTCCCTCGATGTCGTCGCCGCCCTGATGCCCTCCTCCCACAGCGATAGCCACCTTCCTCAAGCTCCCCTCGATGACATGCCAGAAGCGGATCGCCAAAAAGCTCGGCCGCCAAACAGACCCATCCGCTTCTCCAAGAAACAGCTTCCTGGGCCAGCGAACCGAGCTTCCCCAGAAAGCGCTTTTGGAGAAGCTTAAGCTCCCCCAAACAGGGCCTAATAATTCCAAGGATTTTGAAGTGGGGTGCCACTGGTAATGGAAATGGGATAACAAAACAAAGTAGGACAGATAGAGATCATCACACTATTTCAGTAATAACAACAGACACGTAGGAGCAAAAGGCTCAATTTGTGCATGAAGGCAAACCTCATCGCATATATAGTTCAAAATTCAAAATTTCAAATTCGGGTAAAGAATATTTCCTGATTATATCCTAAATAGCACCAGTAGCAAGAGCAGAAAAAATGAAAAGAAATAATGATATACATCATACCTCAGTTCTGCCAGGAAACAATGGTCTTTTAAGCAAAAATTCAGCAAATATGCAACCAACAGACCAAATATCCACAGCTTCAGCATAATTTGTGGCACCAAGAAGCAACTCTGGGGGTCTACCATGATGGAAAAAGTTGTATTGATATAAGTGGCTAAAAATGTGACTGAAATATGTTGGGCAAGAGAAATATGTCATGAGGTTATTTTCCCTGATTCCTCATTCCACTTACCGGTACCATAAAGTGATGACATGATTTGTCAAAGTTCCATCTCTAGTGAACAGCCTTGCAAGGCCAAAATCAGCGAGCTTTAACAGCTTACCACCACTTATTAGAAGATTAGCCCCTAGAAACAGTTCCACAAATAAGGAACTCTGAGATAAGAATATCAAAGAGTAAAGCTTGAAGTTAAAATCAAAATAGAGTAAACCTTTGATATCACGATGAAGTACATTATTGACATGGCAGTAATGCAATCCTTTTAGCAGCTGGCCCATATAAACCTAAACAAATGGCAATTTGACAATGATACATGTTAAGAAGAGCAGCAATGACACATCTCACTGTTAATTCATATTTTTTTCAGTAAGTACATTAGAGCACCTTGACTTGGGATGGGGTACTATGGTGCAATACTTTCTTCAAATCATGGTCCATATATTCAAAAACCATGTAGATATCTCCCCTATACATCTGATTATTATCTGCATATGTTTAACACAGTTCAAAAGATAAAATAATTATATACAGGTTAAATCAATTAAATGAGACAAATTTCAAATCAACCATTGCGAACCACAGAAATGAAGAATATAAGCTACCAAACAAAACAGAACTTAGTGATATACCTGATCCTCCTGTTCCATGTGCAGAACCTGAGAAAATTTAAAAATGGCTGAGCAATGCCATCATACTCTATTGTATATCTAGAAATGACTAGATGAACATTTGTTACCAGGAGATACTACAATCTCTTTCAATCTGATGATGTTCTCATGATCCAGCTTTTTTAATAGTTTAATCTCACGCAAGATTTGGCGTGGAAACTACAGAGGTACTGAACAGTTCAGAGGGGTCTACAGGGCTTGCAAATCATAAAAGGAGTACTATTAGCTTTATTGAGATCATAAAGCTTACCCCTTCTTTGCCATCATCCAGTTTTATTTTTTTGAGTGCTGCTCTTTCCCCAGTAATAATATCCACAGCCTCAAATACCTCACTGAGATTTGTAGGAAAAAAAGCACAGCAGTGACAAATTAGGCAGTCAGATAGATCATACATATGTATTTAGTAGCAAAAGCTTTGCCAGCTTCAAGTTTGATGGTGAAGAAATACAATCTATGAAAAGGATGGCAGAAAACTCCTGTTTTATTTTCTTATCATGAAATGATTCTAGGGATAAGAGAGAATACCAAGACTAAAAAGTTAGCATTTTTTTATTTCAGAGAGCTTAGGACACAATAGGAGATAACAATAGCCCACCTGATTAAGTGAGAACAAGGTTTCAGAAAGGACTATAGATTATTATTAGTGGAAAATAATAACTTATGGCTCCTTTTATTTTCCATGAATGCTACCAATTTCTCAAGAAGTTTAGTTTTTGCATCTTCATACACCTTGTATATTGCATGAATGCATATTCAGATCTTCAACTGAAGTGCTTGCATTGATTACCCATTATAGATATAGAAAAAAAAAGGTAGGCACAGTTTTCACTGCTTTCCAATGAATATAATTACATACTCCCTCCGGTATCGTATTAGAAGTCCTTTAGGACAGCGACACGGTCACCAAAGCACAACTTTGACTCCACTTTTCTATAAAAATATATTTTTTGAAAAGTTATATATGTATATTTTTATGAAAGTAATTTTCAAGACCAATCTATTTATATGATTTTCATATTTCCAAACTCAACGACTTAACTATTATTCATGATTTATATTCCCAATGTTTGACTCAAACCTTGTCCAAAATGACTTGTAATACGATACCGGAGGGAGTACTGTAACAAGGAGTTACAGTAGTCAACATAGTAGAGGGTAAGCCAAGCTGTTAGATTCAAACACTTGAACGGGCAATTGTAAATAAGAAGAAATAGGCACCCAAATTCGAGTCAAAGAGTACTCAAACCTCGGAGGTTCGGGTGCACACACACACCTATCATCAACTGAGCTAGGCTCAGATCCAACAAGATTCAAACACTGAGAGCATGCTTGGTTCTTTTGCTAGATGGCCAAGGCTACGTAAGGAAAGGTAGGGGCGTTTGGTTCTCCTGCTTACTACTACAGATTCCTTCCTCCTCTTCTTTCCTTCACCCTCCTTGTCAAAAATCAATGCCACACTGCCATATAGATTATGATTGGCAACACAGACAACAATTACAAGGAGATGGGCTTGTTACTTATCCCTGATAGCCATCTCTGTGCACATGAACGAGTGGAAAGAACAAAGAAGGAAAAGAAAAGGAAAAAGGAATCACATCGTCTAAAGTCCATGTGAGCAATTGATCCAGAACTCCAATTCCTTCAGCCAATCACTCCAGTTTGCTTTCTTCAAAGTCGACTAGTTCATGGCCATGTGCCAGAACTGCCAGAACCCTAACCCCATTCCCTCCACCTCCTCCGTGGCACTGTCATTCAAGGTACCATGGAGAAATATTCTTCAACGGGGTACTGATTTTGGTTGCTATTTGTGCTATAAGGCTTCGGTTGAGTTCATGTTGTTCAGGTAGTGCTGCTACGAGCTAACACTCTGAAGGTGGTGGGACACTGTTTAGCCTTGCTCATGCAGGAGAGCTGATTTGGCTCACCTACACAGGCAAGGATATCCTCTCCCAAGCACGCAAGCTTGCAAATGCGAAGCAAGTTTTTCAGGCGCTACTAAACAGCGAAATTTGCTGACCGAGGCAGGGTGCTCATCTTGCCCAGGAACCAAGCATACCGCTGAGTTGCCAATTCATTGCAACGCAACAATTTAAGATTCAGAATGAATGCTTAAATTTCTTTTCTGTTAAGTAAACAAAGGAATTTTCAGAGAAAGAGGGCGGAAGGCTTTGGTTAAAATAAAAAAACATTATATTGCATAAAAGAGTGAAAAACTTCTTTCATTTGGCCAGAGGGAGCAAACTCAAGTATTGAAATATGATTCCAGTGAAACAGATAAAAACCAAGTGGAGGGATCCAGGCTAAACCATAACAGTGTCTATTGCCCAAACAAGTAAAACAACATTTACACAATAAAAGCAATACTGGGTTCTTTCTTATCTACAGAAGGAGTTGCAGAGTTGTAGGATCTCATCTCATAAAGATCTCAATGCCCATCAAGCTGTTGTCAAAGCATTGGCCGAACAGGGGAATCTGACAATATATCTACATTATCTACCGAATGAAATTCTTGTGCTAGTCCTAATGTGCTCCAAAATATTGATACATGAATTCAGGAAAGCTACTTTGTAAAGAAGAAGGCCTAGCTAATGAAAATCACTAGAGAAAACAGTACCATCAGAATGTCTGATAAGATGCGAGATGATGTAACTGTGAGAAGTTATAAGCATAAATAAAAGTGAAATGTCTAGCAAAATGCATATAATCAGGTTAGTACCAAACATTAGGAGATTATCTTTCCTTTCATCAGATTAGATAAAAAGACAACCTAACTGCAGTGTACACACATTACAAATTTCTGCGTTTGCTGTACACCAGAACTTAATATCTTCCTAACAATTAAAGACTCTACAAAGGCATGCTGACAGAAATACCTAAGGAATCCTAAGAAACAACTAAAGAAATGACCAAATGATTACAGCTTTAATGTGCCCCAATCCCCATTAACTGACGGCATCTAGGACGAGGCAACAAAAGCACAGCTGCTCCGCGCACTAGCGACGCCCTACACAGTCTCCGCCGAAAATTCTCTCCAAGCACGGCATGAATCGTGCGACCACGGACCAAATGGATCATTCACCACTCCTCCTCCCCCGCCGCCGCCCGTACGATCCCACGACCACACACCATCCGCGGCTCAATTGCGGCGCGCGGCTAACAATTCGGGCGGAACAGGACGAAACGCGAGAGGAATTCTAACAGGTCAGCCGCGTGCCGGAAGGGGAAAAAATTCGGTTCAGCTTCGCTTACCCGTAGGTGCCCTCGCCGATCTTGCGGATGCGCCTGTAGCAGTCGACCGTCCGCGCGCCGGCGGGGGCGTACTCGGTCAAGTTGAGCGCGCCCAGCGGAGCCTCCTCGCCGGCCATCGCCGGCGGAGGGCTCTGCGGCGTCGAGAGACTAGTAACCGCTCTGCTGGAGTCTCCGGCGCTTGGGCAAGCAGGGCAGCGACGGCACGACGCGGAGGCTGCGGAAGCCCCAGGACGTTGTGCGACGCAAGTCAAAAGCCGGCCGGCCGGTTCCTTCATGGGCCTGAGCTTGGGCCGCCACGCCGTCATGCGGCCATCTCATTTTTTTTTTGATTGCCGGCCAGCCCGTTTCGCTCCAATTTGCTACGGTAATGCTTCGTTGAGTACGTCCGATTACAATCAAAATATAGGACGCCAGCTTCTCTCCCCACGTGCTTTCGCCGACCGTGCTCCCCTCGTTCTTATTCTCAATTTCCACCTCCGGTATCACTGGAACAGAAACATAAAAAATCCCCTGCTCCTCCACGCACCTGCTCCGTCGTCGCTTCCTCGATTCCTCCGTCGCCGCTTCCTCGATCCGCCGGCACCTGCTCCTCCACGCACACCGCCGCCGACGACGCCGGCTGCACCTGCTCCTGCACCCCGACGCGGACGCCGCCACGTGCACCAACGCCGCCACCCCGCGAGCCGACGCCGTCGGCCGCCGCGCGTGCCACCACTAACGACGCCGCCCCGCGCTTGCTGCTCCACGCCGACGTCGTGCTCCTTCGCGGGCGCCAACCCTCCGCCGCCGTGTCGAGCTCCTCCGCCGCCACCCCTCCTCCGCAAGCTCCTCTGCCGCCGTGTCGAGCTTCTCCGCAGCGAGGTCGTCAGGTCGAGCTACCGCAAGGTGGCCGGTGGCGCTGTCGGGGCGCGAGCTGCCGCTCCCGATGCCTCCGGGCGGTGCTCGTCGGTGGGTGGCCGGTTGGGCGCCGCCGTTCTCCGCGGCGTCCCCCGCGCCGGCCGTTAGAGGAGCTCTAGGCGACATTCATGGCATGCAGCAAGTAGGATTTGGTGCATGTTGCTAAGAGTTTGCTCCATGTTGCAAGGGCATGTTTCACGTGTTTGGATGTTTCAGAAAAAATGTTGTCACTGTTTGATGAGAATGTTGCAAAACTACAGCAGGGATGTTCTAGTGTTTCGCTCTGTGTTGCAACTGCACGTTTCACGTGTTTCGGATGTTCCATAAGAATGTTGTAACTGTGAATGTTGCAAAAATAGATCTGGATGTTGCGATATTGCATATGTTTCGCATCCATGTTGCGAGTGTTTCATCTTGATGTTGCATTTTTATCGAGAGGTTTTGAGTGCGGCCATGCCTGGCTGAGAGTTGGGAGCACGCCATTTTTAGTGTTGCAAACGATGACTATTTATGTTGCGGCTACTTTTGTTTGATGTTGCATACGTTATTTTTAGATGTTGCAAAAATGTTACATGTTGCATGCAACATCAAATCCATGTTGCGGGGGGAGTTTTTCCGTGCTACAGTACCATCCGATTTTTTTAAACCATCGAACGTCCCGGCGCTAGTTTGACCGAATTTGCTAAAGCAAAATTGTGCAAAGAAATAGGGATTCGAATAAAAAAAACCAGATAAACAGGTTCATGCCTCTCCTACAGCTTTGTTCAAATAAAAATGCGCAATTTGACATTATTTATAGAAACAAAATGCAGAATTGTTTATACTTCAACATCACCATTCACCAAGCTACATAAAGAATAAAAACCCATAGATAAACTGTTACTTGCTTTCTGTTAGTATATATTCTGATATATACTAGCAGTCATTTGGAGTTTTGAAACTCCAAATGACTGTTAGTATATATCATAATATAACCCATTTTACTAATACATAAACTCAAGTCAGCTGGAATGAACTCAAGTCTCATTCTGTGTCGTCAGCTTATGGATTTGCCAGGTCCGAGATGGAAGAAGGGCAAGGACGGCAAGGACTATGCAGCTCTCGCAGCAGCCAATCCCATGTCCAGCATAGTTGCCGAGCTCCAGGCTTCATTCAGGGACTCACAAGCTGTGGCGATTTTATCAGGGGATGTCAGGGACGCGATTCATGCAGTGGAGCCACACCAAGCTGTGCTTCTGAACCGCGCCGCCTTTGGTTCCAGCTGGGCCCCGAGGAGGTGTTCTTCTTTTGCCACGCCCTCAAGCGTGTCACAGTTGAAATGGAGAACAAGGAGCAGATGAGCGAAGGGGAGCTGTGGGATCTCTTGACATCCACCTCAGAGTCATTCCCAGAGATGTACAAGGCGCATGAACACCTTAGATTCAAGAATTGGGTTGTAAGGTCAGGATTGCAGTACGGTGCAGATTTTCTAGCTTACCGTCATCATCCAGCACTTGTTCATTCGGAGTTTGCAGTAATCGCAGTTCCAGAAGGAAAAGCGTTTGGTGCTAGATGTGGCCGCGTGCAGGTGTGGTCTGATCTACTCTGCGCGCTTCGGGCTTCTGGCAGTGTGGCCAAGACATTACTTGTTCTCACCATCAACACCAAGAGCTGTGGGCTAAGTTCCTCGGATTGTTTGGAACAGCTGATTGTTCATGAGAGGACGGTTACGAGATGGATATATACCGCAGCAGTGCCGTGAGCAACATGAGAAACCGTGCAAAGAAGAAGCCAACAGGGATGGGCAAAGACAAAAACCGTGCAGAAAAGAAGAACAAGAGCATACAAGAGAGGGTGTAGTATTTAGTTATTGGGGTGTAATACTAGAGCTCTTTTACAGTTCTTTCTAGCTTACTTGTCTACAAGCTCAAATTTTAATGAAAGAGCTTACAGCTTGGTATTTTTAAATGTATACTGATGTTGGTGAACATGAATTTCCCATCTTACTGCGATACTGTGATGCTACTTTGTGATTCTCATCCAGGTTTCTAGATTTCTTGGATAATACCATAGGCTCACAGCAAACTGCACAAGAATATTTCTATCGTTGCTTCTTGATAAACCTTTTTAGGTCTTCAAGACTGCTATGGACTGGCATTTTTGCACTCTGGAGGACTATGACCATCACAAGTGGAGCATATTGAACAAACAAGGTACACAAGATGCATTTAGTTGTGCATAGTTTTTTGAAATGTTGTTGAAGCATTCTATAATTTCAGTAGCTTAAATATGTATGATTACCTTACAGTTGAGTTATATTTTCGAGAAAAGTGAGATAATTAGAGATTAACCTTTAGTACAACAAAAATCAACATACAATAGCTTGACTAGGATTTCTGGAGTAAACATGATCAAGAAAATTGATTTCCAACATGGAGTTTGTAAATTATATATTTTGTATACATAAATACAACCTTTTGATTGACAATTTTTTCTTCAAGTTACAAATCTGCTTACAGTAAATAGTTCAATTCCCATCATTTGGGGAGGTCTTAGATAACCATGAAGGTTTCTAGGGAAGAATGACATTCACAATTGCATCTGCTTCATCTCTCTATTTATTTGAGGCTCCCATCTTTTCGTGTGCCGTGACTACTCTATCTGGTAATTCACTGTGTGGTCCTTCCATATACCACTCTCAAGGTACTTCTCGTACAAGCTAGCTTCACCATCATAGTTCACTGATAAAACTGCTGTGCTTCGTGTCCCATAGAGCCCCTTCATCATCGAAACAGAATTATTATGAAATAATTTTCATAAGCTCATTTCTGAAGTATTAAAGTAATCTTATGTACACAAATATTTATGAGTGCTAAATGATATAGTTTTTTTTTCTCAACTAGTTGAATAATGCTGAATTGAATTGTAACTTGAATCATGTCAGGATTTTTTTTTCTCACTTGGTCAGTTTGCACCTCGATGAAAATGGAGCTCAGACCATGCTCCCAGTTGGGATCACAACCAGTATTTGGCAGTCTATCTTTGTCAGCCTTTGTGGTGTCAGTCATTAGCCTCTCAACTATATCCTTCACTTCAACATCATCACCATGCTTCATAAGAAGCTCCCTGAAATTTTTACCAAGGCGAATTGCCTACAAGTGCATACACAACAATGAAAAAAAAATCCCTTTAGATACCAACGCATTGTCTTCATGAATGACGGTCTAAAATCTTGGTAGGATGAATGGTCCCTAAGAGACAGAGTAGGTTGCAATAGTGCATTATCATCTTATCTTACTTCTTGCACATGTTGTGCTATAAATGAGTTAAATGCAATGTTGTTTTGGTACTTTAGATGGTTCAGCTGTAGCTTTCTCACACTTCTCTCCCAGTTCAATGTTTGCTTTGTGACCCATAATAGTTTCAGTGCTCTAAAAACGAAATCATTAAAATGACACCTCATACATTTAGCATTTCTAGTGCACCAGTATATCCGGCCAGCTATATCAAATAAGAGCATTCCATGCATTTTTGCTTGCAAGGCATTATGAGAGATTTATTTATCTACAATTTGTCACTTGAACATGAAATAGCTGTGCTTACCTTCTGCCAAGGGCTATCTAGCCTTGCATTGGACAGCACATGGAGTCCTGGTGAGACGAGTTGAATTGTTGCAGGCTGCCCCTTAGGCCGGTTTGACACATATACCATAATATTTGTGGTTAGATCAGCTAGTATAAGGTTGAAGCCATTGTATTCGTCAGCTTCTTCTGCCACTTCAGTTGCAACTTCAAGTGGGCTCTTGTTGCTCTGCAAGGTACATACATACTGCATTAGTGCATTATGCTTGCTCTTGTGGTATAATATTATGTCGAAGATAATTTCATGATGATAAATCAGATTTTGTTCTTCCAATACATGCTATAATTCTCAGTTGTAATAGAATGAACCACGTAATTCTTTTCAAAGATAAAATTGTGGTTTCTGTTGTGAGTGAGGTATGCATATATGTTCTTATGTGCACTGTCTACTGGCTACACCAATTACTTTCAGAACAAAGGAATAGTCAGACAGTGACTGAATCAGCTGCTAAGGGTCGACAATGATGAAAATATAAGGCATAATGGGAAACACCAACTTGGATTATACTCGAAATTAATATATCTTTCTCTGCATCACCTACATCAACTCAGCCGTGCGATGTAGACTTCAATCAACTTGAATGATCTAGAGAAAGCTTTTGATATGTGTTGCTATATACCTGCAGATACCTGAGGGGCAGATCTCCCCTAGTTCGTGCGCCGGGCATGGCATCTGGCTCAAGCACATTGGTCAAGAATGCGAGCCTGCCATCTTTGGTGCATCCCATCCATGTTCCTCCACCAAGCACATCCCTGCCTCCAAGAATCTTCTTTGAGCCTTCTCCCCACCATCCTACTGCCTTTGTAGGCCTGCATTAGTTTGCCAAGAACAACAGAGAAGCTCTGAACACTGAACACCCAACATTGTTGTTTTGCAGTGGGTAACCTATATATAGGTTTCTCTAACAGCATTTTGGTCATGAGAACTGATTGAACAATATTAGCATGCATGTCAGGTATTTTGGCATCGCATATGACTTTTGGTTCATGTAAGTTTTGCCAGTGAGTATGTAACTCAGGAGGGGGGAAAGGCTACTCAATGTCAAACCAAAACCTCATACAGAAGATCTAGTACTTCCAAATTGGGTACCACAAGGATCAATAAAACCAAATAAGATTATGTACCTGCTGTGAAACTCATCTCTGTTGAGCAGGAGGAGGAGTTGGTGCACAGGGTGAGCCTGCCAAATCCATGCAGCTATGCACATGGCTTCAGGTGGTTTCAACTCCTTGGTTGGTTGTAAGTGACTTGCTTGTTTTCACTACTAGCTTTCGTGCTTAGCTGATGGTTCTCCTTGCGCATGCCTTTGTATTTATAGGGAGAAGGTTGGAAGGAGAGGGAAAGCACAAGGAGCCCAAAGAGTCTTCGCATTATTGGCTGCAACCAGGTGCTCTGCAATCTGTCATTCTTCTGTAACAGGTCGCAACGGCTCGCTCGCATGCTGCACGCAAGCGTTAATTGCGTCGCTCGCATGCCATGTGCCATTAATGTCCACCTTCCTGGCTCGCTCTCCTTCCTCGCGGCACTCCCTTTTCTCGCCGCGCTCGCCTTCCTCGCCAGGTGAAACTTTCGAATGCGTGTAAAATGGTTTCAACTCCGCGCACAGCGCCAGGAAAAAAACGACGTGCCATGCACAACCAAAACCAAAAAAAAGTCGCGCGCACGCGCGGCCAGCACAAGATGCGCCGGATGTAAAATTCGGGAAATAAACGCGACAGGAGGAGCTCGAACCCACGCCGTCTACGATTGAACCTCCCCGTGCTAGCCAGTCTACATTTGAAACTTCCTTGAAGTAAGCACACTCGACACCCTATTTAATAAGGGTAAAGAGGGAAAACTCTACCCTAATTAATCACTTCTTGGTTTGCTAAATTCTGTCATAAACGACTTTTATTTGAGAACCGGAGGGGAGTATTAAATATCTTGTTGGTCCGTCATGATAATGACGCTTATCAGGCCATACACTGTTTGAAAAGGTTACAGTTAAAGATTATTTGTTACCATTATGTTTAACTAAACTTGATGGCCAACAGTAAAGTCTGTGATATCATGTGAAACTTTATACAAAGTCAGGATATTTGGTTTCTTTGGACCTTTTCATGGGTCGCTGGTGTGGTCCTGCATTTGGTAAGTGACAAGGACGAACGATTTGGCTAAGTTGGTGACTCCATCTTACTTATTTGGTTTAGATCGGGAATAGTCGTGTGGCACTTGGTGGTTACATATTTTTAGTGTACTTCTCATATAGTGGCTGTCCATCATTTCTCTTGCCCAACTTTTGGATAAGAGAAGATGTTATTAAACTACAATTATTCTAGTAAGTTAGGACACGACTGTCTGTTCTGCATTTCTTTCTGGGTACATACATGGCTAGAAATTAGTAGCAACTTAGGGTCTATTTGATTTGAAGGGACTTATAATAAATTTCTTCAAATAAGTCTCTTTCTAACTAATCAGGAGGGGTTTATAGAGGCTTATTTTTATACTCGTAAGTCCATAAGCTCCTAAAGAGATGTTTTTGAGGCTTATTTATTATGACTCCACAAAAATCACTCCATTTTTCACTATATAAGTCTAAACAATCAAACACATCTTGCGATTTATTATAAGTCCTACGAGGCTTATAATAAGCCCCTCCAAATTAAATAGGGTCTTAGTTCGGTGGTTGGGCAGTCTTAATGAAGCTTCTTCTTAAGGATGGAAGTTGCTAAAGCATTTATTGTGGGCCAGCAAAATTAGAAGGCCAATAACACAAGTGCTCATAGGTTGGGGATCACCGCAACCTACCATGTCGGCACCCAATTACTACTCTTGTCACCATGCATGCCCTATGATGCACGCTACCGCTCTTTTCGTGTACCTTGAGTGATTGCGACCATAATAATGCATGGTCTTAACAATACATGCACGCATGCGTCTCTTGTACGTATTCTGTACTCCGTATTCTGATGAATGAAATTGCCGCGAATTAATGACATTCCATGGAAGCCGATCGCTCAATTTTGCCATGTTTTAAAGGCCACGAAAAAGTGGGTGAGATTTACAACCGGAAGCACTGCGCAGTAGTTGTTGTCCATACACTTTCACGTCATGACGTACTCGTACAAAGGGACAAATGGCTTATTGTCCTCTGGAGCAGGGATGAAAACGATTACAGAAATTTCCGATCGACCGAGTTTCGTTTCCGAGATTTTTCCGTTCCGATGAAATGGAAACGATACATGTCGGAAAACGATACGGAAACGATAATGGATTTATACCGTCGAATAGCTCTATCGACCGAATTTAGTGGAAATTTTCCGTTAGAATTTCGAATTCGGTCCAGTTAAATCATTGAGGTCCAAAGTTCACAACTACTCTTCTACTTCGTCCAAAATTTTCTTTGTCGCAAATGGAAATGAATCCCCACCCTATATAGCTTCATTGATTTTTATCAAAAATGTACATGCATAAATGATATATAAATATGTAATAATGTTAGTTGTTGAAATTGGCCTACAAAGTTTTCGATTCGACGTTTTCGTTTCCGATATACCGACTTTTCCGTTATCGCTATCGTTTCCGAAATTATCGTTTCCGATTTCGTTTCCGAGTAAAAAAATATGGTTAGAAAATAATAATGAAAATTTTCAATCGTTTCCGACCGATTTCATCCCTACTCTGAGATTATTACAGAAGCATTGTGATACACTCGTACAATCGCACTCTCGTGCGTATATTACTTTTTTTCCCTTTGATTTGAGGTCAGCCGGCTATATAAACATATAGCAGAGCTCGTTAGGTTATTTGCGGTGGAATTTACCCACTCGGATTAGGATGAAATCATCGTGTCTGCATTCATATTAATAGGCCTTTTGCAGCCATCCTATTCGGCCCACGACTTTAGCAAGAAATGGACCTTTGTTACGTGGGCCTCTTTTTTTCCTTAAGCTGGGCCAGCCATGGTTCAGCAGCCTACTGAAGAACTAATTTCTTTGTAGTGGCCTTGTGGGCTTCATCAAAATAAACTAGTATCTTTTCTGAAGTCATCATTACTAAAGAAAAGTTATATTTCCTTCCTCCACGTACACCTGACTAACTTAGGGCGCAACGCAATGGCAAAGCACCGTTGGCTTTGGGTTGCTAAGTAAGGTTGCTGCTGTGGTTGTGTTGCGTTGGTTGCCGGCGGCCGTGGAGGATCGGAGGTGCAATGTGCGATGTTTGCAGCGGGTGTAGGGGCGAACATTATTTCACTCTCGTTTTAAAAAAAGCATTAATTCACTCTAGCTAGCTGACAATCACATGTAAGGGTATCCGTATATGTATGATGATTACACAACATGAATAAACAACGATGAAGGATTCAGAACAGAAAATGATGAAGAGGCCAGGTATGTATGTATATATGATGAAGAGAACAACTCGTTGGTTAGCTTTTTGTACACAATTTTGCCAATCCGCTAGCTATACACAAGAAAGGCCACATATACAATGACATGGAAGTTACAACTCCTAACTAACTATCTTTGTACACCCACCCTTTGTTCGTTATTACGGGAAAAAAAATACGTATCCAACCTTGCGCCTTTGTCTGGCCGCAGCACCTCGCGTCGCCAAGGGCCGGGGCTCCCTTGCGCGGACCGACACACACGGTCCGGCAACCTTCATCCCGCCGCTGCATGCAGGCCACCGTGAGCACTCCTCCGGTCATCGCATCACCGCCATGCACACACTGCATGCCGCTGCGTCGCCGGCCGCGCACGCCGTGCGCCACGTCTATGGCCGCGCCCGAGCGCCGCCATCGGCGACCCCGCGGCACATCGCGCCCGCGGCTTCACCGGCCGCACGCCGTGCTGCCTGACCGCCTCCCAGCTCCCAACCAAGCTCTTGATACCAATTGTTGGAAACACACCGCACTAAATCAGCCCTCACACACGCTCAGAATGCTCACACGCATCGGCGACCCGAGGAAGAAGAAGAACAGTGTCTTGGCGACGAACGCCGCGGAGCCAAATGTTCCTGTATCTTGACCTATCTCAAATAAATGGACCCGGCAAGAATCACCGAGGAGTTCTAGGCCTACAAATAGGCCAGGGATCCGTGGAGCCACCCTCCCACGTCCGGCCTTTTACGCGTGATCCGCATGACGTGCTCGACGCCACCGTGAGCCGCTCGCCGGGCGACGCGGACTCCACCCAAAATCACGCCACGCGCACCACTCCTGATCCTAACCACCACCTATGACTCGATCAACTCAACAGCCTAGACGCAACTAACATGCGCACGTCCTGCCCCTAGACTCCAACAACCCTACGATCAAGCTAACAGATGAAACGCACACGCACACACCCTCGACGCACGCGGCGCGCGCGCGCACATCTATGATGATAAGCTTATAGCTAACACCGGTATCATGATCCAATCCAGAACTCAAAAAAAATTACAATAATCCAGATGTAACTACAGGGTAGCAATCGATGTTACGGTTGGAATGCAGGTGGTTCCTAGCCCCTAGGCTCCAGCAGCTCGGCTTGAGCGTTGGCGCCGCCGGTGAGTCGGACTTGGCCTAGCGATTGCCGTGGTGTCGACCACTTCAACAACTTGATCTGGTCGGCGCGCCGGCATGCAGCAGTCTCGCTAGAGCTCGGCAACTGGGCAAGGTTGTTTTGCAGAGGCCAGGGCTCTGCTCCGGCACAAGGATGGACGGTAGACAAGATCCAATCGCAGCAGGCGGAGGTTGGTTCGAGTGGGATTCAGCTTGTAAAATGAAAGGACTTGTCGTTCTTATTCTCCGAATTCTGGAATCAACGACGCATGGATGAAAGATTTCTACCGAGGCAATCCTCTCTTTAGTATTAAGATTAGAAAATATATAAGAATTTTTTAAACAAAATTACGACGTATCGCAGAATGAATCCTTACTTTAGTATTAGATAGAGATAGAAATCTCTACTGATACCTCAGGGAACCGCGACCGTGCATTCCTTCCGTCTGCCGTTCGAATTTTATCCGCGTGCGATCCGACGCCCCCCTCCGCTTCCTGTTTTTGCGCAAGCCAGTGTCGCGCCGATTGATCTGTCCCATCGCGCCTCCGCCTCCTCCCGCATGGCCTCCTCCTGCGCGCCCTCCTCCTCCACCCACCGCTGACTCCATGTCGCTCGCCTCCGGTCACCTCCACGCTCGCGGCCGCTCGCCCGCTCTCCGCGCCTATGCCACCATCACCGCCCCTCTGGCGCTCTCCCTTCCCCACCACTTTTCTCCTTCCCCTCCCTTGGCACCGTCGCTCACCCCATGAAGCCCTCGCCGGCGCAGGCCCACCTCGTCCAGGGGCGAAGCTAGAGCGCTGACAACCCGAGTGCACATTTCAAAATACACATGCAATAAAAAGCTTGTCCACCATACATAAAGGCAAAAAAAAGTTCTTACAGATATAAAAAATTTGATAGCATTGATAGTTAAAATCCATAAATAACTAAACATCAACAAATTATTATATGATCTGCGTAACAATCGGCAAAATACACCATTGAACTGAGTTCTCGGACCTCCATGAGACGATAACCTATAAAAAATTGTTAATCAGATGATTCAATATTATACGATCACAAACTGTAAATAATAAAAAAATGAAATCAACATATTACCTTTCAATATTTGCGATGTCCCATTTTCCTAAGCGATCCACAACAACATCATTTGTAACTTTCAACATTTTTTCTTTCTCCACATAGAAAATGAGACTATTATTCATGTACTCATCACCCATACGGTTGCGCAATTGTGTTTTCACAATTTTCATTGCTGAAAAGATCCTCTCAACGGTAGCAGTGGCGACAGGCAATACAAGTACTAGCTTTAAAAGACGATAAACCAAATGATAGGTTAGATGTTTCCTTGTATGTACCATTTTTTGGGAAAGCTCAGCTATGGACTGTATGTTCACAAATCTATCATCTTGACGCACATCATCAATATAAAGTAAAAGTTCATCATTCAGATCCCTCAATTCCACATTATCAAAGTCAGCAGGATATAATTTTGCTAGGCTTATCAAACTATCCACATTAAAATCATGAAATGAGTCTCTCGGATTGAATGCAGCCGAGCATACGAGCAATTGGGAGGAGGTCTCATTGAAGCGACTATCAAGCTCTTGTAGCAACCAATCAAGAACTTCATTAAAACAATCAACTTGAAAATGATGCTTGTTGGTAATACCTGTTTTTTTCCTTGGCTTAGTTGGATCAATGTAAGGCTCATCCATTTCCAACTTGGAAATATCATTTTTATCACAAAACTCATACACTTCATCAAGTATTTTCTCCCATCCTTCTCGTCGGACCTTATCCAAATGGTTTCTAGTAGATCTCACACAATGAACAGCATTCACAATATCTTGATCTTTCCGTTGCAATGCCATTGACAAGGTATTTGTGATAGCTAAAATATTCAGCATGAGATGCAAATAGAACACAAATTCAAAAGATTGGAAGTATACAAGAATACCCCTTGCCTTTCCATCCCTGTCTTCCTTCTCCACAAATTCTAGCACTTTTATAATTGTTTGGAACAAATTAACTAAACTTCTGAGGGATTTATGGTGAGAACTCCAACGAGTATCTCCAGGTCTTTGTAGACATTGTTCTTGATTCAATCCTGTCCCAGTTGTAAGTAACCCACAGCCCAAGGCCTTACTAACTTCTTTAAGATTGATATCCCGAATCATGTCCCTTCTCTTTGAAGATCCACCCACCACATTCAACAAAGTAGAAATCTTGTTAAAAAATTCTGCAATACCTGTATGCTTTCTAGCAACAGCCACAACCACTAGTTGAAGTTGATGAGCAAAGCAATGGACATAATATGCACTACTATTTTCTCTCATGATCAATGATTGTAATCCATTAAACACACCTCGCATATTGCTAGCACCATCATATCCTTGGCCTCTTACCTGTTTCAAGCTCAACTTTAATCTAGCAAACAGAGAATCAATAGATGACTTGAGGTTGACAGAAGTTGTATCGTTCACATGAACAATCCCAACAAAGCTCTCCTTCACAGCTCCACATTTATCAACATATCTCGGCACCACTGCCATTTGCTCCTTGCAAGAGACATCTCTACACTCATCAACTAGCAAGCAGAATACATCTTGCCCAATATCTTCAAGTATAGAATGTAAAATTTCATCTGCAAAACACTTGATGATGTCTTTTTGTATGTCAGAAGATACCAAAAGACTATTGTCTGCTGCATCAACTGTCAATGCCTTGGCTAAAGCCGCATCATGCTCAGCTAAGCAATCATAAACCTCCCTGTAATTCCCTTTGTTGTAGGATGTCTTTGATTCATCATGTCCCCGGAAAGGCAATCCTTGCTTAAGTAGCAATCTGGTAGTATCAATTGCACCATTTAATCGAACAAAATATGCATTCTTAGAAGTCTCAAGCTGTTTATGTAAAGCAACATCAATGTGTTGTTCTCTTTGCAATAGATCATCACATTTTTTCTTTGCCACATTGTGAGGGCTGCTAACACCACCAACATGCTCCTTTAGTCTCTCTTTATTATTCCAAGTATTCCAACTATCTAAAACAAACGACTTGTACCCAGCCTCTTTCTTAGTGGGGTCTCTAAACAAGAAACAATTGAAACAATATACTCTATCAGTGGACTCACTATACTCAAGCCAATCTCCAAATTCATCAAACCATTCAGGATTAAATCTTCTGTTTCTATCTCCAATCCGAGTATATGGAAAATCAAGAGTACGAGGTTGACAAGACCCATTTACCAAGTACCTTCTTCTTACTGATTCTCTCAGATTAGGATGATATGCACGTATTTCTTTTCTTTTACCCGGATCAAATTGGATCTCCTCCTCCCAATTGACATCTTCTGGAGCCGGTGGCATTGGATCAACAATAACATTGTTGCCTTGCTGACGAGAATTATCAACATTGTTAGCATCATCTGGTGCTTTTCTTTTCAGCCATCTATCCATAAATGCACCTGCAACACATTCTTAAAAATATCAATTTAATGATTTTCTTTACGTCTGTTCAAGAATAAGGGAAGAAAATAAACAATCAATTTATCGAGTACCAATAAACTTACTTGACATAATTTTTTATATCAGTTTAATTTCCAAAGTCTGAAATTAGAATGAAGCCTTCTGAGTTCCTCTCCTTTGCCCTTCTGTTACAATTTACAAAAGTAAATTTGAATTTCAAACCCTAACCCAACAATTTAATTGAACAAAGAAGAATCGTTAACCATGAAATTAGAGCACTAACTTTAAATAAATTGATTGACACCAAAACATCAGAGAAAATTAGTTGTGTACCAGTGGAAAGATCGGTGGCAGCCTGGCACTCTGGCAGGATGTGCAGCCGTGAGCCGTGCAGGTGCACAGCAACGGAGAGGAAAAAGGGAGCTGATTCCGGCGAGCCGGCAAGGAGCTGGGCCACGCACGCGATGACGACAATGCAAGCGCTGCTCCCTCGCTTTGCCTCTGTTAGTCTCTTTAGCGATGACTGATGAGTTCTTGGGTTTTTTGGGGAATGAATCGGTTTCGCAGGCGTCGTTTCGCTTTCTCTGCCGCCTCGTTACGCGCGACGCAATCACTCAAGCGGTAGCGGGACCACGCGCTAGTAGTTGTACCATCTTTGTGGGCTTTGTTGATTACTTCATTAAACATTAATTATTGAATCGAGCTGTCAGCTTTGTGGACTTCATGGCTGCTGGTGGGCCGGATGGTGGTGCACGTAATTGGAGTTAGGGAGTGCACAAGCCGTAAAATACAGCTGCCACCCACTGAAAATTTACATTTTCCCTGGTGCATGTGCACTCGGCAAGCCCAACGTGGCTTCGCCCCTGACCTCGTCGGTCTCCTACCCGCCGATGGCCGTCCGTTGCTGTCCGGGGATGGAGTGGGCGGCTCGGGATCTGTCTGTGACGACACCACTACAGGGGAGCCGTGAGCCCCATCGTTGTGCTCGCTGCTGCAGCGGCACAGCAGGAGAAGTGGCTCGTGGCCAATTCCACAA
This sequence comes from Echinochloa phyllopogon, assembly GCA_033239725.1. NCBI lineage: Eukaryota > Viridiplantae > Streptophyta > Magnoliopsida > Poales > Poaceae > Echinochloa > Echinochloa phyllopogon. Next base: position 41,059,106 of record BTCW01000015.1, read on the forward strand.
CGGGCAGAGCCTCTCCTACAACCTGCATGCCGGCTTCCATGGAGGCCCCTCCCTCTGTGTCTTGCAGATCCACGGCACATCCAGAGTGAAGACCTGCATGACCTCTAGAACATGATTTTTTTATGGTGCTTCTGTCAGAAATCTTGCGGAAAATCATCCCTGCAGATTTCTACTACTACCATGTGAAGAGGTACATTCGACCTTGCTCTTAATTTTAGTTGATTGTAATTTTGGACATGTCTAACGAGTGTCATTGTACAGTCTTTGTTGGTAGGTAACTGGTGCTACGGGTTCCCTCAGGTATGGTCTAAGAAATGCAGCAGGATAGTCCACTGTTAATGTACTTGTAAGCCCAATGTTTTGCATTGTATGTTCTGGTATTTTGAAAACACTTCGTGGCGGCTGGTAGCAAGACAAGGTTAGTTTAGTTCTGAAGCTTGCTTTCATTCAGACTGTAATTTAGGTAAAAGTTTTCAACATCTTTTGGATACTATTTTCCTTTAATTAATGTCTGAACAATATTTTGCATGATATCTAGCAATCAAAGTTTACTCTACATAGTGTTGTTGTGTTGTTTCTAGAGGTACTAATGATTTTGGGGAATCCTGTATTCATTTATTTTGGAAGGTCTTTAATTAATCTTGCAAGCTGAATTCTTAATTGGAACTTTAGTCTTGCAGTATCAGGCTTAAAAGAGGAGCAACAACCGCAAGAGCATAGCAAATGTGGAGATGTAACTGGTTCCTACTGATCTCAAGGGTTCTCTGAAATTAACTCTTTCAAACAAATAGAAGGTATTTCATATAGGTATTGTAACTTCATTGGTGTTTATTTCCAATGACTTTCTTGATAAAAGATTTACATTTATCTTCATGAAATTTTAGGGACTGCGGAATGTTTGAAGTGCAATTTTTAACTCAACCGAATTCTTCTTCTATTTCAGAAGTTATGCTCAGAGGTCTTAATATAGACTTTGGTCTGAAAGAGTATGTGTTATATTTTCTCATTCTTCATCCACAGTTTTTTATTCATGCTCCTCACTTTTTGATACACTTGTCACTGAGCTCCATTTTTTTTGTGTTAAGAGCAGAAACACAAATTAGTCAGCGTCTGAACACTGATCCATTGTTTCCGGCTGAGAAGCATATTGGGTACAGGAACATAAGCATTCTCCCATCAGCTTCCCAAAGCAGCATCCTTTGGAATCATAGTGATATATATAGTAACGTATAGGATGTTTTAAATGACTGATATTTTTAGTTTTGCATCTTTAAAGTTCGCAGGACCCAAATTCCGTTTTTCAAGTAGGTACATCCCTTGGGCCCCAATTCGTAGCATTTTTTAGGTCTTTTAGGTTGGTTGTCTCAATTGTGGAAAATACACATATAAATTTAACCAGGGAAGTGTAATAGGCAATAGTTCTCCTATTCGTAGGTACTTTCCTTGGGACTCAGTTCGTAGTAGTTTTTATGTCTTTTAGGTTGGTTGTTTCAATTGTAGAAAATACACATAGAAATTTAACCAGGGAAGTCTAATCGGCAATGTTCAACTTGTTACGGTAGTTGAAGAAATGACCAGATGCTAAAAGAGTTAGGGTTACAAGGTTACATATACAAGATTGGGCCTAAAGGCCTACATGGGCCAGATACACTACTTTAACACCCCCCTTCAAACTAAAGGTAGCTATGAAATTACAAAGTCAAATACATTTAGTTTGCATATATGAAATTGATGTTGATCCTTAGTCTGAGCCTTGGTGAAGAAATCAGCAAGTTGAAGTTCAGATGGTGTGAACTGAAGATCAATAGTAGACGACTGACAATGTGATCTTATGAAGGAGGCATCAACACCAATATGCTTAGTGAGTTCATGCTTCACTGGATTGTTGGCAATTTGAATGGCACTGGTGTTGTCACAGCGAAGAAGAGTAGGGTGAGCAGATTCAACACCAAAATCAGCCAACAACCAACGAAGCCAAATCAGTTCTGCAGTTGTTGTGGCAAGAGCTCTGAGTTCAGCTTCAGCACTAGACCGAGAAACTGCAGTTTGCCGCTTGGACTTCCATGTCACTGGTGAGCCACCAAGAAAAATACAATAACCAGTGACAGATCGGCGATCAACAGGGTCATTGGCCCAAGTGGCATCTGAATAGGCATGAAGTGTTGGGGTACTTGAGGTGGCATAGAAAAGACGATGAGAGACTGTACCTCTCAAGTACCGCAATACCCGAAGCAAATGGGCATAATGGACTGTGGTAGGACAACTCACAAACTGACTGAGAATATGGACTGCATAGGCAATATCTGGCCTGGTAGCAGTGAGATAAAAAGGCTGCCAACCAGATGACGGTACCGTGTCGGATCAGCAAGAGGAGAACCATCCGATGACTTTAAATGAAGATGAAGTTCCATAGGAGTAGCAACAACCTTAGGATCAGTGAGGCCAGAGCGAGCAAGAAGATCTTGAATGTACCTGGCCTGAGAAAGATAGTAACCAGCAGCAGTTGATTCAACCTGAATGCCCAGAAAATAGCTGAGAGGACCCAAATCAGACATCATGAACTGATCAGAAAGACGTGCTTTGACAAAAGCAATGTAGTCCGGATCATCTCCGGTGATCAGCATATCATCAACATAAAGCAGAATTAAGGTGCGTCCACGAGAAGATGTGTGAACAAAGAGAGCAGGATCATGGTCACTGCGAGTGAATCCTGCAGCAACAACCACTGAACGGAAGCGTTCAAACCATGCACGGGGTGCTTGCTTGAGACCATAAAGAGCATGCCGAAGATGACAAACATATCCAGGAGGAAGCTGAACCCCTGGTGGTGGATGCATATAAACATCTTCTTGCAAATCACCATGAAGAAAAGCATTCTTAACATCCATTTGAGAGATAGTCCATGAACGACCGGTAGCCACAGCAATAAGAGTGCGAACGGTGGTCATATGAGCAACAGGAGCAAATGTCTCCTCATAATCTCGACCATATGACTGCTGGAAACCCCTAGCAACAAGACGAGCTTTATATCTCTCAATAGAGCCATCAGCCTTAGTCTTAAGTTTGTATACCCATTTACAGGTGATGGGAACAACATGAGGGGGCAAAGGAACAACCTCCCAAGTACCAGTGCGATGTAAAGCTTGTAATTCAGCAGACATGGCCTCACGCCAAGCAGGAAGAAGAAGAGCTTCCTGATAAGAAGAGGGTTCACAAACTACACCGACACTGGGAAAACCATACCGATCACGGATTTGAATAGCAGAACGATCCCTGAGATTATAGCGAGGCTCAGAGGAAGAAGAATCATCCATAGAAGGAATGGAGGTAGTAGAAGGCACACGGGGACGACGACTATAATGGAAAGGAAAAGGAGTAATGGAGGTATGAGAAGGTTGTAGTGTTGGTTCGGTGACATGTGATGGTGTGGAAGTAGAAGGAGAAGGTGGAGATGGGTCAGGAGAATGGATGAAGTCAGAAGATGGTAGAACAAGGAAGGAAGGAGGTGCAGCACATGACGATGAAGGTGTGGATGAGTGAAAATATGGTTTGTTTTCTAGAAAAGTGACATCACGAGAAAAGCGAATACGACGTGCTGAAGGATCATAACAACGATAGCCCTTATGTTCAAGACTATAGCCAAGAAAAACACACTCAACAGATTGAGCTGTCAATTTTGTGGATTGAGTAGAAGGAAGGAGAACATAGCATGTGCAGCCAAAAACCCGAAGATGTGCATATTTAGGAGGTGACCCATGTAAGATTTCTCCAGGACTTTTACCCTGGAGACGAGTGGAGGGCTGAAGGTTGATGAGATAGATGGCAGTAGCAACAGCTTCAGCCCAAAAATGAGTTGGCACAAACGAAGAAATGAGCAGAGTCCGTGCAGTTTCAAGAATATGACGATGTTTACGCTCAGCCACGCCATTTTGAGCATGAGCACCAGGGCAAGAGAGCTGAGGCAAAGTTCCTTCAGAAGAAAGAAATTGACGAAGAGCAACGGATAGATACTCCCCCCTGAATCAGATCGAAAAATGCGAATAGAAGAGGTAAACTGAGTATGAACCATTTTAGCGAAGGATTTGTAAATAGACAATAGCTCCGAACGATGCTTCATAAAATAAATCCAAGTATAGCGAGAGTAGTCATCAATGAAAATAACATAGTATTTGTGACCACCCTTTGAAGCAAAAGGAGCAGGGCCCCATACATCAGAATGTACAAGAGCAAAAGGCTGAGTAGTTTTAGAGTCACTAGAAGGATATTGGAGTTGAATTTGTTTCCCAAGTGTACAACCAGTACATTCAAAAGAAGAATCAACAGATACATGACCAAGGACCCCCTGCTTGACTAAGGTAGACAGACGTGAGCCACACAGATGACCTAAACGGTGATGCCATTGAGGAAAGGTGGCTGCAGCAGAAGCAAAAGATGATGGTGAAGATGGCGATGGCGATGCAGAAGGTGGCAGCTGAAGACGATCAAGGATATAGAGGCCAGATGATCTCTTATGGCGACGGCCAGTACCAAGAAGAGCTCGGGTGCGTCGATCCTGAACAAAACAAGAAGTGTCATAAAAAACGACACAGTTCAGATCAGCAAGCTGGCCAACAGAGATTAAATTCATAGAAAGTTTTGGCACAAGAGAGATATCGAAAACCGAGAACTCAGAGCCGTTCAGATTGCCCTGATGGGTAACATGGCAAAGGTTACCATCAGCAGTCTGAACATGATGAGAATGTGAAAGAGGCCGACAAGAATTCAAGACAGAGGAATTTGAAGTCATGTGAAAAGAAGCACCCGAATCCAACACCCAAAAATTAGTACCTGACTGTGAGGCAGATGATAAAGAGGCATTGGATGTGTAAGCACTGAGTGGAGGAGGCATAGTACTGCTGGGGTGCTATTGAAATTGAGAAGCACTAATTGTTGCATGTTGTGGCACTGATGGTTGGGGGAACAGCTGATACTGAGGCACTGATTGTTGTAAAAATTGAGGCATTGCTGCTGATGCGGGGAAATGAATTGAGGGGCCCGGTGAGCTGGACAGTGCTGTTTGAGATCCGCGACGGGCTGCACGTTTTTCGCGCATTTCAGTTAGAAGATGAGGAAACTTCTTGAAGCATCTGGAATCAGGATGATTGGTCCTCCCACAGTGGCTGCAAGGAGTCTTCTGAGGAGCCTTCTTAGAAGAGGCAGCGGCTGCAATTTCAACTTCAGCAGCAGAGAGAGGTGGAACAGCAAGAATTGAGTGCTGTTGAGACACCATAGAGTTGGCAGCAAGAGTTTTAAGCCAGGTCTCCTCTGCCATGAGAGCAGACAATGTCTCAGAAAGAGTGGGAAGCGTCGGTCGCCCCAAAAGCTGAACACGAATGGGTTCAAAATCAGACCGCAGCCCCATTACAAAATCAAACATAATGTCCTGCTGATCATGTTGCTCTCTGGCAGCCCAAGCTGAAGTACAAGTTGTACACAAGGAGGGAGATTTGGGTATCATGGAGACAATCTGACTGGAGAGCTTGTTGAAGGCAATATAGTACTCCTCAATTGACATGTCCTGCTGCTGAAGATTATGAAGATTCTGACGAAGAGAGTAGCAAAGGGCTGAACTGCTTTGTTGATAGCGGCCTTGCAAATAATCCCACATCTCTTTGGCAGTCTTGTGATCCTCAAGACAGGAACGAATACTCAAATCAGTACTCATGCAGATGATGGCCATGACACGGTCATCGGCAAGATGCCAAGCTTTAATCTCCTTATCAGTGGCAGCAGGAGCAACAGGAGGAGCATCAGTGAGATGAAAGGCAGAACCACCATGTTTCAGCAACATCTTGAGAGAGAAGGCCCATTCTCTGTAGTTGGAGCCATCAAGCTTCACATCCAAAACACAGCCTTGGTAGTTGGACCCAAAGGAAGGAGAAGAAGGAGAAGCAGAGGACCCCATGGCAGCAACACAGAGGACAGGTGGCAGAGGAAGAAGACACCAGCAGCAGCTGCAACTCGTAGGTAGCAATCAGAGGAGCAACGTCACCTTGAGGGGCACCACCCTAGCCGGCGGCGCGACGGCAGGAAGCAGCGGCGCCCGGAGAAGCAATGCCCGCGCGGGCGGAAGTGCCGCCCACGACGGCACGAAGCAGCGGCGGCCAGAGAAGCGCCGCCCGCGCCCGGAGAAGCGCCTTCCCGCTCGAGCGCGTCCCGTCCAGGCTCGCGACGGACGAAGAGGAGGTAGAACTTCAAATCAGGAGCACAGATGGGTAGAGGAGGGAGGGAAGACGCCGTAGCACCGGATCCAGTCAGGTTCGCCGGCGCACAGGGAGGGAATCACCCAGCGGCGGCGAAAACAGCGGCGGCGGCAGAGGAGAAAACCATGGCTCTGTTACCATGTTACGGTAGTTGAAGAAATGACCAGATGCTAAAAGAGTTAGGGTTACAAGGTTACATATACAAGATTGGGCCTAAAGGCCTACATGGGCCAGATACACTACTTTAACACAACTATTGCCTTCTTAGTTAATGTGTGCAGTTAGTTCATGAAGCATCCATGTTTGAAATTGTATTAGCCACTTAATTTTGAATAATTTTTCTGATATGCATATGATACCTGTAGTAGTTCTGAAATGGTCCTGAGCTTTACTTTCTAGGTGTGCCTGGTGGTTTAGACAAGCCAGTTCAGTTTAACAAGCTTTGATTTGTGATCTGAATATGACAGAAATGCTTGGCATAAGCTTGTGGTACACCTACAGAAGGAGCTATGAAAGAGTAAATTGCAAACTGTTCATGAGCTATTCCTAACTGTGCTGCGGTTTGAGCATGGTAAATTCTATATGTCAAATTCTATGTCCTTATTGGCCATACTTTTGCTATAAATCAGCAACTAATCCTCATGACAGTGTTGGCTTATTTATGACATGATCTCAGAAAAGGAAAGACGAAGGTGGCATAGCTTCTACATCAGGTTTGAAGCGACCCATGGACCCATGTAAGAACTCTGCGGCTTCTCTTAGGACTTCATGATTGTATCAGTACAATAAAATTTGAAACTTGAAAATGCCCTTGTGTTGCAGTGTGTTATTCCCTGACGAAATTTAGTTTGTAAAATGGACCATGTTTGTACTGTCTATGGTAGCTGATATCTTAAAGCTATTTATAGTAAAGATAATTATTTGGTCATGAACCTGTTCAAATATTCCATTTTCATATCCAAATGGAATATTTGATCATGTTCATGACCAAATAATTATCTTTACTATAAATATGTAATATTTCAAATTACCTCTCGTATGCTAAATGTGTGGTCTAATATAAGTGCTCCAAGCTCCTTCAGTTGCGTGAATTGAGGCCACAGTTTCCTTTTCTAATTGGTATCACAATTCTGTACTATTGCAATTATTCCATTTGTGCTTGGTGCCAGAACAGAGGTCTCAATGTGAGGTTAGATTATTTTTTCCAAAATTCTTTGATTGGTCCAACATTATTCATGGAACAATTGAGTAATCAATTGAGTCAATGAGATCATGCTTCTACAGATTCAGAGGAGCTGAGGATGCAGGCATGCTGATTGTTGTAAGAGGAGAGGCACTGCATGGTAGAGTAGCAGATTCAGAGGAGGTGGCTGGTGAGGTTTACATTGGTCATGCGTATTTGAGGGGAAGTAACAACAGAATGTGCACATACCATTCAGACTTGTGTTACTATTTAGTTAATCATTTTGCTGTGGGAAGGTCAATATTTCGATAGCCAAGCACTATTTTACAGCCTATCGCCCGAGGAGAAGACTGTCGATGAGGGCATCTGGTCGATTCCAACTGCCAGTAGTTCTCCAATTTCCACTGATTTTCTGATAAATTGTGAAACCCGATTAGCCAGTTGTTCTCTAATTTCCATTGATTATCTGCTAAATTCTGAAATGATGTATGTACAAGAATGCTTGCCCTGGCCCTTCTAGACATCTATATATCATACAGATCAGGCTAGCCAGCTTCAATTGATAAAAATTGTTCTATAAGAGTCTAGGCTCAACAAATTACTACTATGATTCTTCAATTGGTAAATATTGTAATACTATAATACTTAGATATCAGGTTTGTTGCTTAACTTGTTTTGTAAGGTTAAATTGCTAACCAACAATATTTAATTTTTTTCCAGATGGACCTAATTTACTCATCTGTACTGTCTGTTCTACTAGCAACTTCTGCATCTTGAATGCAGCTAATCGTATCAGAATATGGATTGTAACATTGGTTTTTGGGGGGGGGGGGGGGGGAATGATGTGTGCTGATTAAAAACTGCATATGCGGTTCCTTATTTGTCTGTCTATTAGAATTTTGGGTAGTTTAATTTGCTTCGAGTTTGGATACGACATGGTTGAATTACAGGTCTATAGTGAGTTATAAGCCATTCTCATATACCCTTATGGTTGAATTACAGGTCTATAGTGAGTTATAAGCCATTCTCATATACCCTTGCTACCGCTCTGTTACCTGCCAGTTCTGGGTAAGGTTCTTTCCCTTGTAAATTTTTTTTGTCTCTATGTAACTTGTGCAGTAGTAGTGTAGTACATACACTAGCATCAGTTCGTATTATAAGTTCACAAGGACTTGGTGCTGATGATGAAGTTACACAGCTTGGAACAAAAAACCTTTGCCGTAGTTTCATAAGTATCCAAATTGCCAGAAATTTTGTTTTTGAATATTTTCCAGCGAAAGACAAGGTGAGAGATAAGCATAGTTTGCACCTGCCTCCATCTATTTGCACCTCTCAGCCTCTTAGGGACTTACTCAGTTACCTTGAAATATATCCCCGGAAAGAAAGCATGGTCATTCACCCAGTTCTAAAAATTCAACTCCTCACAACTAAATCATGGTTATTCTATTTGCACCTGCCTCCATCTATTTGCACCTGCCTTCTTGTTAATTAGATTTTATCCTATCCTTAATCTCCTGTTCATATTTTTGAAGAGGTTATGTTCAGTTTTACCTTTGTTACATGAGCTATGAATTTTGACTATGTGCTATCTGATAAACACTTAAAAATAAATGTTCCATGTGCTATATGTTATTTCATGATCATCAAATATCGTTTTTGGCTCTATGCAGTGATTTCTGGTGTTGATTAGTCAGTCCAATTCTTACTGCAGGTACAGGAGATGGCCTACCTTTGCAGTAAGTTTGAAGGATAATGTGATTCAAGTAACAGTGCTATTCAATTTCAATGCTTTGGGTGTTTCAGTTTCATGCCTATCAACACATGGATTTACTTCAAAAATCCCTTTTTGTTTCTAATTCTCAATATTGGTTGGTTAAGATTGCGATAAGCTATTAAACAGAATGGACCGGCGCAGAGGAGTATGGCAACACTGACTAAATGAACTTGTGCACACTTTCTCTATTTTGTCTCTGTGGTTAGCCTTCAGGCATTTTTTTAGCTCATGAGTTAGGACATCCATGAATGAATATGCTCCGAAGGAAAACATAGTTGTACCAGGTAGAGCAAAGGTATCTCGGCGCCGAGCTTTGGATGAGGGAAATTCATCAGTACACCAGTTTATGTTTTCCGAAGTAAACAGTTGACAACTGCGAAGAAATAATGAGCATAACACTATTTTGAACTTTGTATTATGTTAGCAACGAAAAACTGTGGATTGAACTTTCATTTTAAAGCATAAAACAGGGCAATTCTGAGCCATAAGTGGTGACATGCTTCTGCGTGATACTGGAACTCAGTGTAAAATAGCCCGTATTAGCATCTTTAATTTATTTCTGAACATGAGCATTGATGTGAATAGATCTATAAATCTGGCCATGCTTTGCTCGTCATGTTTGACAGCAGTAGTATGTAGTACCAATAGGAGTAATAGTAGTTGGAGTATGGCAATAGTAACGAGTAGTGGGACTGGGAATATGGTACATTCACCATTTGACTTATATGAATATAATGGAAGGAGTAGGGCAGCTGCAAATGGAAATAAACTTGTTGAATGTTACTACAAGTAAAATATTTTACTAAAGACACCTGTGTGTTAGTGTATATATTTGCGCATTGATCTTACTTGGGTTTTTACTGGCAAATATTATGAAAGACACGTCATAATTTTTTTGAAAACAGATATGAGTGTACAACTCATTTCCACACAACTCGTCGAGCAAATATTATGTACAATGTACACCACAAATGTTTTGGTTTTCAAGAGAATTTTGTTACCCGTAGCAACACACGGGCATATACCTAGTAAAATAAAAGAAAAATCCAAATATAGCTTTCTATCAGCAAAATTTAAAAAAGAAAGAAAAAGACGCTAGGAAATTAAGAAAGGATACGATAAGACACCATGAAACTAATAGAAAGCTACGTGGCACTTTATCATGCCCTGATTGCCTTATCCTCAGGCCCCAGTTACCATACGAGGCAGTGCTCCACTGTTTTAAGCTTGGCGACGCGTCCATCGGAGCAGCAGGAGTAAAGATGGCGGAGGGCGAGGGCGATGAGTCCACCCTGGCAAACGACGGCGTCCTCCCGGCCAACTTTGCCGAGGTCGTCACCTCCCTTCCCCAAGGGACACACTGCTCCATGTTTCCTTCCCTCCGCCATTACCGTGGCTTCTGGCTTCCCGAGTACACCCTGCTTAACCTCCCAGAAGTCTACGCCCGCTTCGATCTGAGCCCCACGGACATCCTCATCGCGAGCTTCCCCAAGTGCGGCACCACCTGGCTCAAGTCCCTGTGCTACACCGCCGCGCGCAGGTCCCTGCACTCGCCGCTCGACGCCAGCGGCCACCACCTGCTCCTCCGCCGCAACTCCCACGACTGCATCAGGTCCATCGACACCCTCACGTTCTTGTAGGGAGACGACGGCGACGGCGAGTCGCCGCCGCCGCGCTTCCTCGGGACGCACCTGCTCTACTCCCTGCTCCCGCCGCGCGCTACGGCCGACGCCTCCGTGTGCCGGATCGTGTACATCACCAGGGACCCAAAGGACGCGCTGGTCTCCCTGTGGCACTTCAACTCCGGCGTGGTGATGGCAGGCGCTGATGATGATGCCAAGGGCACGCCGCCGCCGCCGCCGGACGCTAAGTTCGAGGAGGCGTTCGAGCTGTACTGCCAAGGCCGCTACGGCCTGGGTCCGCAGTGGGAGCACGCCCGTGGGTACTGGGAGGCGAGCAAGAGGAAGCCGGAGCGTGTGCTGTGCCTCAGGTACGAGGAGATGCTGCAGGACCCGGCGGGCAACCCGAGGAAGATAGCGGCGTTCATGGGGTGCCCGTTCTCGGAGGCGGAGGAGGCGGAGGGCGTGGTGCGCGCCATCCTCGAGCTGTGCAGCATGGAGAAGCAGCGGAGCCTGAATGTGAACAAGAGCGGGGCCTTTGTGATCAAAGGCTTGCTGACCATCGGTAACAAGCATTTTTTCAGGAAGGGCATGGGCGTGGCTTGTGGGTGCCCATGCACCCACAAAATTTTGAAAACTCGTACAGATTAAATCTTTACATGTATAAGAGAAAGACATCCCCTTTAATTTGCTTTAGCTTCACCCCTGAGGAAGGGGCGGCCGGAGACTGGAGGAACCACGTGACGCCGGAGATGGCGACGAGGCTGGACGGCGTCGTGGAGGAGGCACTCAAGGATTCCGGATTTTCCTTTGGCAACACGCCTCGACGTACGCGTTCCTCGATCTTGGATTGTATCGGTGCGTGCATCTATGCTACCATGCCGGCCATTTCGGTTTGGCCGGCCATTAGCATGGTGTGTTGAGTAAAATCTGTGGATGAATATCACTTGTTCGCTTGAATAAATAAAGAAATACATGCATACCTCAGTGGACGATCCAATGTTGAAGCACGTACCGCAGTGAGGTTTATTGTTTGTGCAGTCCCTTTGTCTATGATGGCAACGCCACTCGTGACGGTAACGGTCTTCCGTCACGAGAAGCAGAGAGAGCATAATCTCTTGCAGCTCGTGAACCTACAAAACTTAGGCCTCATTCCGTTCCTTGGATTTATTCCAGGTGGAATAATATGCACGAAAAGATATTTATAATTGAACAATAACAGATCAGGATTCATTCCTGATCGGGAACAAAAAAGACTCGTAATACGCACAACGAGAGACGGGAAATCAATCCATGAGTCGAGAGGTATGGAATTAATTCTGGTCTCTTTTTGTACATATTATAAGCTTTTTTGGTTCCTGACCCGGAATGAATCTCGGTCCCTTTGTTGTATCTATTATAAATATCTTTTTATGCCTATCATTTCACTTGGAATAAATCCGAGGAAACCGAACAAGGCCTTAGGCTCCTCACACTGGGTACTGGGAGCGGTGCGCTACCGCTCCCTCCACTACCAATTTCCCGTAAAACTTGTTGCACGGGGGGCCTCTACATGTTCCTCTAAACAAAAGTATCGCCTCCCATCCTCTAATCTCAGAGTGGTACGGACCGGCCCGCTATCAACTCCCTCCCCGCCGCCTGTCCCAACCAGACGCCTTTGCGTTGCGGGTCGGTACGGAAGGGAGGTCATTGGTCGCCGACGCCTTCTCTTCACCCGCGGGGCCGGCTCCTCCGCCGGGATCCGGCCCGCCGCCAACTGCCCTGCCTTCCCGCGACGCGCCTGGGCCTGCCCGCTCGGCCGCTGCCATCACTCTGCTCGGTCGCCGCCGCCGCCCCACTCGACCGCCACCGCGTCGCCCCGCTCGGCCGCCGCCACTGTTCCATCACCACGCTCGGCCACCGCGAATGGGAGCGAGGAGGCCAGGAGCTCTGCTTGGGCCGACCCGGACCACGAGATCCGGCGCACCGGCGATGTTGCGGACGCGCCCGCTGCCACAGGGCCGCGCGTGAGCCCTGCCCGCTGCGAATAGGAGCAAGGAGCCTATAGGTCCTCGCCGCCTCCACCATCCCCACCTCCGCGCCGCTCGGGGAGGCCTAGATCCGCCATGCCCACGAGGCCCCCACGCCCACGGCCTGGGGCACCACCGCCGAAGCAGCAGCGGGGAAGGGGATGGGGCGGCGGCGGGGAAGGGGAGGAGGCGGCGGTGCGGGTGGAGGGGGTGGCGGCGCTGGTAGGGAGGGGATGGGGCGGCGGCGTGGCAGGGGAGGGGACGGGGGTGGCGACGCGGATGGGGAGGGAATGGGGGCGGCGGTGCGGGTTGAGGGGGCGGTGGCGGAGGAGAGGGGAGGGGAGGGGGCGAGGGTTAGAGCCGGGGGAGACGGAAGGGGGTGGGGGCGCGGGGGACAGAGGGAGGAGAGAGGGGGACGGAGGAAAAAAATCTGATGTGTGGGCCACCAACGGGTAGTTGGTATAGAGATTGAATATAAAGCATGATGGGTACAGAAGAAATTGGTATATAATAAAAATCTTAATGATCAGTAAAAAATATTTTTTAGAAAATAAAAATAGAGTAGGAGGAGTATCTGTAGGCTATAGCCTCACTAAAAACAGGGGAGAGCGTTACGCTATGTCACTTGTGTGGCATTGATCCGTTTTTGCTTCGTAGGCATGCAAGACTTAGTGCCTTGAGTGGAGAGTTTTTTTTTAACGACGGTGAAAGTGCAGCACTTTTTGAAAAGAAGAATAAACGTTTTGTTCTCAATCAATCATTTTCGGTGACTTGTCCTATGGCGTTGAGAGATCACCAATATCATTCATGGCACGTGCTGCCACAACCTGGCTTGTGTTAGCAGTGTGTTGCAGACGGTTGAACATGGCCACATGGGTATAGTCCTGGATGGTTAAAACGAAAGGTCAGGTGGCCACCGTAGGAATTGCCGACGATGAGATTCAAACCGAAATATTTCTATCCACACTCGTCGTACTCTAAATCTATCTTTTTAAAAGAAATATTTCATATTAGTCATCAAAATTCTCACCTCTGAATTTATTTTTTTCGCACTTATCCATCCTCTATATCATACTCTATACCAACTATCAGGACGTGAGACCCATATTTTAGTTTTTTTTCTATTTCTTCCCTCCCCACTCTCTCCCTCTCTCTCCTCGGCTCCCCTCTCCATCTTGACGAGGACATCGCTCCAATGGATACTCACAACAACCCTCCATTGTTCGTTCAAGGTCCAATCACTAGAGCTCGTGCGCGACAATTGAATTTAGAGGTGAGCTCGTTCCTAAGTACTTCTCTATGTGATTATGAGAATAGATTGCTACCTAATGATTATATTGTAATTAGGAACCATGGAGAGGACCAGATGATAGTTGGAGAAGGGCTTCAAGGTGGAGAGGACCAGCAAGGGCATGCAAGTCAAAATAGAGGCCCAAATCAATTCGACTTCGAGTCCACCTTGGAGTCCAGGAGCAGTCAACGCTAAATCAGACGCCCAGGTCGCATACGGGCTCGGATTTGGACGTTCTTTATATGCTTGGAAAGCTAAGAAGATAATCTTTGCAATGTCACTGGTCTCATATCAAAATTCGTCCGGAGTCATCGGGAATCGACGAAAAAAGTTGACGTCCAGAATCTGTTTCGACGCTGCGTCGTCGTATTTTGGTCTTTGGGCCGTGTATCGTGTTGAGCCCAATAGGGGCACGTCCAGGGGGTCGACCACGACCCTAGACTCTTTAAAACAGTAGCCGCCGCCCCAGTTAGGGTTTGAGTTTTGCTTAGATCAATTCTATCAAGAACAGTGTCGCCGCTCGTCGGTTTGTGAGACCCCAACTTTGTGAGTTTAATCATACATCGGCAATTGTGTTGCAATCTTTCTCGTTCTTGCTTGTGTTCTTCGATTCGCAGGCAAGGATTAGCCTTCTAGACGAGGTCAACCGTGCAACGCCGGTTGATAACCTGAGGAGACGTGGTGCTGCGATTGCGGGGTTCGGAACGTGTGGTTCGGAAGCCGAATCGATTTGAGTCACGACTCCACCAAATCGAGAGTTATCAGAACCTTTCGGAAGATCGGGAAACCCTAGTTCCCATCACTTCTCCCGCACCCTCTCTGACGCCTCTCCTCCCCCGCCTATCTCTTTCTCTCTCACCAGTCCTCCCTCTGCTCCGCCTCCCCCCGCACGCCGCCGCCCCGCCTCCCACCTCCGCCCCTATGCTCCATCTCCCCTGG
Source organism: Echinochloa phyllopogon (assembly GCA_033239725.1). Taxonomy (NCBI): domain Eukaryota; kingdom Viridiplantae; phylum Streptophyta; class Magnoliopsida; order Poales; family Poaceae; genus Echinochloa; species Echinochloa phyllopogon. The sequence continues at coordinate 41,074,163 of BTCW01000015.1, forward strand.
CGACCGCCTCCCGTCATCTCCAGCCTCCCCTGCCCGCCAGCGCCTCCCAACCCTCCCTCCCTCCATCCCATTCGAAGCAGCGCCAGAAGCTTCCGTGCGCGCAGTGGTTGGGCCACACGGGCCCCGCGCCACCGTGGCGGTGTAGCGGGATGCCGCTACCTCTACTGGATTTGGCGGAGGTGGAACCGTCTGCTACGATAGCGCTCGGCTTAGAGGACGCCAGTGCAACGCTTTTTTACGCTATCACGTATTGGAGGACGGTTTACCATCCTCCGGTGCGGATAGCCTAAGGATGGCAGGGGTTGAGCTAATTCAACTTGGGTTCTTCTTCGGAAATCGCACCGGGAATTGTGCTCGGATCACGCTAGTCACACTGCTTCAACCTCAATCATTATATATTGGAACTTTCTTTTATTTTGTATGTATCATATATATTTGAACACATGAATTAAAAAATGAACTTTATATATTTTTCTTAGTATTTTTCGAGACATAAGTACTTCAAATGGAACTTTCCAACAACTTCTCTATATCTTGTGCACAGTCTAAAGAGTCATCTCGCTGTCCATCTTTGGCTAGCGAGAACGAATAGAGGATATCTATATTTGGATATTCAATTGAAGAGGTTGTTGGAGGGTGTTTTTTCACCAAAATCTCTATTTCTGAAAGTTATAAAAGATATAAAGAGTCTCTTGAAAATAATTTTTACTCAAATGACTCTCCAAATGATGATTTAGAAAGTATATTTTAGATAGACTCTTGGAGATTCTCTTAAATATATCAAATCAATACCAATACCAACTAAAAAAATATTAAAACTTCTATACTACAACCTATATGCCTTTTACTATATGGATAATAAATTGTATATAAGAAACATAAAAATAAAAAATTTGTGCTCAAAGGGATTTGAACCTAGGTCACAAGGTTTAAAAACATACCTCCTATCCACTACATTGTTAAAGTGTGTTGGTCTAAATTGTGCTGGCGGGTGTAAATAGCGCTATGTTTGCACGGGTTAGGAGACCCGTCAACACAAATATATTAGTACCGGCAGGTCACATGTGGCTGAGTCTGTTTGTACTGGTGGTGTCAAATAATGACCGCAAGCACTGTAATTGGACAATGTCAGCAAATAGTTTATGTACTAGTGCGCTTGTAGGCCCGATTGGGTTTAGCGCTATTAAAAGATGGTCCAGGGCACGATGAATTTCCCACCCGTAACTTGGCCACTCATAATAGACCCAAAGGATGATATTGAGATAAAGCGGTAGGCATCAAAGATGGCACAAGTAGACAGCAGAATTCTTTGAGGTATTTTGTTTGTTTGTTATCTGAAAACAATTGATTACAGTTCAAATGTATCGGACTCGACTTTTGACTTGTTGTTTGGGGTAAAAAAGTGAGTGAAAATGCCAAACAGAATCAATTGATTTGTCTGCTTCAAAAAAAAATTAGTCCTACGTGCCACACTTTGCTAGTACTGTTGCCTGGAAAATCAACCGTAATCTAAAAAAACAGCGGAAATATTAGGCGGTAGTCCTTTTCAATTAGTGCATGCCTATTACTATTTCGTTATTCATTTAATATTCTTTGTTGGCGACGCGTCTTTATTCATGGACGTAAAGAATCGAGGGAAGATCTTTTTTTGGTGGATCGGCAGTGCGACTATATACCAGTGTATCTATATAACCTATATAATTGGTACCCACTATCAAGTCATGGTTAGATTTCTCTCAACATGTAACCATTTCATGTCATCATCCACTATACGCCATATCACTATCCACTATAAGCCATGTCATCGTCCACTAGACCATCTATTTATTCTTCAATTGATTTTCTGTGCTCACATTTTTGTGAGTAGCAATTACAAATTACAGGAGTAAAAATTACATGTATGATCAGTCATACTTTCATATATAATGTTTACTAAAGAACGTTGCAATACAATCACTTTGGTGTTTATACTTTCACATTTCACTTTAAAATTTTGTTTAACAAATTCCCGCAGCAACGCGCGGGTATCACCTAGTATATAAATAAAAGGGCAGCCTCTCTCCTCTCTTTGATCTCGTTCCAAGACATATATTTCTAGAAGCTATCTTTACATAGTGGTATATATACTAGCATATATATATGGCGATGGATGGCAACGGAGGAGGCTATAAAGACGACGAATCCACCATGAGCAAGGACGACGTCTTCCCGGCGAACTTAGCCGAGATCGTTGCCTCCCTTCCCCAAGGGCCACACTGCCCTATGTTTCCTGGTCTCCGCCTGTACCGCGGGTTCTGGGTCCCCGATGGCGCCGTGCTGATGCTCCCGAAGCTCCACTCCTTCGAGAAGCGCCCCGGCAGCGTGGACATCCTCCTCGCGAGCTTCCCCAAGAGCGGCACCACCTGGCTCAAGGCCCTCGGCTTCGCCACCGTGCGCAGGCCCGTGCACTCGCCGTTCGACGCCGGCCACCCGCTCCTCCACTTCAACTCCCACGACTGCGTCAAGTACATGGAGTTCCTAGAAGACGACGGCGACATGAACATGGCGCCGCGTCTCCTCGCGGCGCACCTGCCCTACTCCCTGCTCCCGAGATGCGTCACGGCCGACGGCTCCGGGTGCCGGATCGTGTACATCACCCGGGACCCCAAGGACACGCTGGTCTCGACGTGGCATTTCCGATCCAACAATAATAATGACAATTTAGTGCAGCGGGAAGCCGCCGCCGTACAGGGCGCACAGCCGGCACAGCCTCCGGCGGCGGCGGCATCGTCGTCGTTCGATCTGTTCTGCCGAGGCCAGGTCGGGCTGGGGCCGCAGTGGGAGCATGCCCGTGAGTACTGGGAGGCGAGCAAGCGGCGGCCGGGGCACGTGCTGTGCCTCAGGTACGAGGAGATGCTGCAGGATCCGGTAGGCAACCTGAAGAAGATGGCGGAGTTCATGGGGTGCCCGTTCTCCGCGGCGGAGGAGGAGGCCGGCGTGGTGCGCGCCATTGTTGAGCTGTGCAGCATGGGCAAGCAGCGGGATGTGCCGGTGAACAAGACCGGAGCTATTGTTTCCAAGGGCAAGGGCTGCTTGCAGACGATCCAAAACAAGCATTACTTCCGGAAGGGGATGGCAGGGGACTGGAGGAACCACATGACGCCAGAGATGGCAGCGAGGCTGGACGGTGTCGTCGAGGATGCACTCAAGGGGTCAGGATTTACCTTTGGAAAAACGTACACACCGAATAATACTAATTGATGGGAACATCATCTATCTGCACGGCCGGTTGAATTTCGTTCGCCGCTATATATCTATGCCCACATATATATACGACGTTTGTTTAGATGCACCTCGATTTTCTTTTGAGTGCATGCATGTACATATACTAGATCCCCATGTACGACCGTTATGAATCACAAAGGGGAGCAGACCAGGCAATCCTATCTCCAGGATCAAAACGCCCTCGCCGATCGTCGAATCCATTGCAACCGACGGGGAGGGATTTGGGTGTATGCGAAGAGGGGATGGGGAGCGGAGACTCACGAGTAGTAGGATTTGTTCGGGGGAAGGAGCTGCAGCCGACGCCACGGTTGTCGAAGCAGCAGACCTCGATGCCATAAGAGCCGGCATCCTCCCCCTGCGCGGGCGCTGCCTCCGCCGCGCCGACTGCGTCGACGCCGGTCTCCTCGTCCGGCCACGGGGGCTAGTCGTCGGCGGGCTCTAGCGACCCGGTCAGCCCCTTAATATACAGGCCCCACGAGTCGTGCGTCACCGCCAATCCGGTGCAGTGAGGACGGCAACACGCGGCAGGAAGGAAGTTGGGCCGGAAGAAGGAGCTGGGCGCGTTTCTCCCGCCCGTCCGCAGCCCTGCGCGGCTGCGACGGCGCCCGGCCGGGCCCCCAAGACGGTGTCGGCGGTGCGTAGCCCCCCAAGATGGCAGCGGTGTCCATGGCGGCGGCGACGCCAACCAGGGCAGCGGCGAGAAGCGCCGCTGGTGGGGGAAGAGAAAGGGGGCGCCGGCTGAGAGGGGAAGGGCGGCGGCGTGGGGAAGGGGAAAGGCGAATGGGGCGGAGGGGAGGGGAGGCGACGGGGGTGGGGCGGCACGGGGTCGGAGGAGAGGGGAGGGGGCGCGGCGGCGCCGAGCGGGAGGATGGTGGGTGGAGCGGCGTGGAGGGGATGGGAGGGGGCGGGGCCGCGCAGGGGCGGCGCGGGGTCGGAGGAGAGGGGAGGGGACAGGCGGAGCCGTGGGAGCGAGTAGAGAGACGAGATGGCGTGGGAGGCCACGGGCTCAGCGATTTGTTCCACGGAGACCGATGACGTAGCGGCCTACGGGTGGGCGCCACGCGGCGAGCGGGAGACACGCGGCCAGCGGCACAGCGGCCGCTCGATGTGCACCACCACTGCACGAGGGCCACGCGGCGAGTAGGAAAGGGACAACGTACGGATGTGCGACCTTTCCGTGATACATATCTTACTAATTGCATGACCGTGCAGCATCATGTCGGCCATTGGCATGTTGTCAGCTACACCGTGAATCAGAATATTATTATTGTACCTTGTCTGTTTAAAAGTTTGAAGGGATCAAAATTCCTAAGATGAAATGAGTGGGCCGGGCCTTAGACCCGTGCTTTAGCGTGGTGGCAGATGAGGAGATTTTTTTAACCTAAATCTGAAATTCGCTCAAACGGAGAGTCAAACCTAGGACATGAGGAGTGCTACTGAGACCATCTAACGAGTACAGTTAGAGGCCCTTTCGCACTAACTAGAGCACAAAAGTTTTATTAATTGCCGGGTTCCATCCCTAGTCTAGCAAGGGAGGTATATAAACTTGAAAAGTACACTTGTGATAAAAATAGTAAAGCCTCAATTCTTTTTTCTCAATAGATTGACCCCCTTGTAAGGGTCAATTGCTCTCCAGTAGTTGTTCATCCTCTAGCCTGGATCAGAGGAATCCAAACAAAACAGAACTTCTCATTTGTCTTTCACAATCTCCTCACTGAAATTAAAGTTTACTAATAATAAACAACACCACTAAGCTATCTAGGTGATGCCAATCATCGATCAACAGTATTAGAGCAAAGAACCTTACTCGACAAACACTAATCAAAGAGAGAGCTAGATGCTCATTTGCTAATCCCTGAGCGCAAATAAATGATGTGATATCCTAATTACTCAATAAATAAACATGCAAATTAAATCACTCTATTGCAAAATCTTGCTCTTGACTCGATCTAAAGGTAGCATGAACTCAGGAAGGACGAAGAGATGTTAAATGGGTCGATCTAGCCCTGCAAAGTCCAAGTGAGTAGAAATCCAAGATTTCACTCAAATTAATTAAATCAGTCTATATATGGATTTGTCCGCAGAAATATCCGATGTGAATATATTTTCATTCACCGGAACATCCGATCTCTTCACATTTTTTAGAGCGTTTTCAACTCAATCTACTCAAGTTTCTGATCAACTTCATTGAGTCTTAAAGCTTCATTTAAGCTACCTACTGCTAGATTTCACAAATATATATATCATACCTAATACTTAGAACTATAACCTTCACGCATATACCTTGAACCAGCCATGAATAATATAATCAAAACTTTCGCCATGACCTAACTTAAAAATATTCTTACAAAACATATGTTAGTCATATGAACATGATGCCATACATCCTTTGAGTAAATTGCACCCACCATACAACAACTTGGTGGGTGGGTTCAAATTGGTCCAACAACATGTAAAATGCCAAATTTAGTGCAATAACTTGATAGGTGGGAGCAAATTGGTCCATCAACTTGTAAAATGCTCATTTTAGTTCAATAACTTGGCAAATTGGTGCATCTGTAGTTCAAGCGTGACAATCGTAACGTATTTCCTAATGTTGGGCTGAAAGTTGTGTCTTCAAATTCATTATTTTTTTATATAGTGATTTAATTTTGTTAAGAATATTAAATTTATATTCAATATTGATAAGTTCGCCTTGTTGTTTTCTACATATTTTATTATATGCATTTTTCAGCTTAAAAATGAAACCAATATTTGTGCTTTAGTAGCTTGGCATAAATATTTTTAAAGCCTCCAATACTTGTTTCATAAGGAAAAAATAGCTAAAAGGATATAAACAAAAAAAATTTCTACGTAATTATTGAATCCATGAGAATAAGCCCAAAACAAACCTAAGGTTCCAAAATCTCTCTTATGGACTTTAGTATTTCAATAATACTAATCAATATTCTTATTCTAGAATTTATTAAATTTGGACTAATGAACAAATAAGTTATATATTTAAACATAATAGATAAAAGATATTCACAGGTCCATCTACTATACTTAATACATCGTCATTGTAAAGATTGGACTATAGATGCACCTAGTTGCCAAGTTATTGCACTAAATTAAGTATTTCACAAGTTGTTGGACCAATTTGCACCCCATGTGTCAAGTTATTGTACCAACTTGAGCATTTTATAAGTTGTTGGGCTAATCTGCACCCACCTGTCAAGTTATTGTACTAAATTGAGTATTTTCTAAGTTCTTGGACTAATTTGCACTCACCTACCAAGTTGTGTATGATGGATGCAATTTACTCATTTCCTTTTATCACTTACAAAGTTACAAGCTGATATGGAACAAACACTTACGGTGAATGAAAATATGTATGGACTACCTATGTGATCCGCGTACATTCATGATGCACTGCATGCCCAAATAAAGCCACATACCCTTTTCGATTCTATGGATCACTCTCTTCACAGTTATCGAATGTTTCTGAAGGGATTACTCTCTTCACAACTGCTTCATCCGTTTTAAATTATAAGTCGTCTTGGCTTTTCTAGATAAGTAACTTTTTTTATGCATCTAGATATACACTATATCTAGATACTCCCTTTGTATATGATTTATATGTCGTTTTGGACAACGATATGGTCTCCAAAACGTAACTTTGACTTCTTATTTTTACAATATTTATTAAAAATAATATATGTATACTTCTATAAAAATATTTTAAGACAAATCTATTCATATGGTTTTCACATTTCCAGACTCAACGACTTAAAAGTTATTCGTGATTTATATTCCTAATGTTTGACTAAAATTTTACCCAAAACGACATCTAAATCTTATATGGCGGGAGTACTTACGTAGCAAAATCTATATATCTACAAATGATAAAACGACCTATAATTTAGAAACCTTATTAGTTTCCATTTTCCAATCATTGAACCTACCTGATTAGAGAACTTTTACTAGTTTCTATTGGATCCAAAATTAAAGCTTTTAATTCAAAAGAAGATCGGGGAAGATGTCCACTCAACATTTTGAGTGCCAGTGCAGTATACGACGTTGAGAGGTCGCCGAGATCACTCATGACGCGGGAATTGATTAATGCAAATGCAAGTCCCACCTGGCCTGTATGGCTGTACTAAGGGGGTGTTTGTTTCAGCTTATGGTTGATTTTGAATGCTCACTTATAGATAATCAAAAAGTCAGATGACTCCTATATGAATTATGGGAGTCATCTAACTTTTGATTCTTCATAAACGAGCATTGAAAATCGAAAATAAGCTAAAACAAACGCTCCCTAACACGTGCGTAGTACAGTACTACCGGGGGTGGATGAATGGAACGACAGGGATCCGACAGCCAAGTCAGGTGGCTACAATCCAATATGAGCCTCGTATTAGCAGCACTCACTCGTGACCAGATCCTCTAAGGATGAGGTTAGAAGGAAACCACTCGTCGTTTTTAGTTTGTTCGAAGCAAAGTTTCTTTACAAAAAAAGTTGGAGCACTCTAAGTCCTTGTTTAGTTTCAAAAAGCAACCCCAAAGTTCACTATGCAAAAAGAAGATTTCCATCACATCAAAATGTTATAGCATGCATGGAGTACTAAATGTAGATGAAATCAAAAACTAATTGTATAGTTTTGTTGTACTCTGTGAGACGAACATTTTGAGCCTGATTAATTAATTTTTAGATAATTTTTCACACATACAAACGAAATGCTACAGTGTCGCAATGATTACGAAGTGACCCCAAACCCCCAAATCCCCACCCATATTTTGGATCTAAACAAGGCCAATTTGTTGACAGATTTTGCTGTCAAACTATGTCAGATTCTGAGGTAGTAATAATCTGTTGCCACACTGCATTGCCAGTTCTTTTTTTTATTGCAAGCAAAACGTGTCAATACAAAAAGGTCACTGGTTTGAATGAATGGTTAAAAAACAAATAAACCTGTCAGTTCTTTTTTTATTGCAAGCAAAACATGTCAATACAAAAAGGTCACTGGTTTGAGTGAATGGTTTTTTTTATCAACAACATACACGTATATTATTAAGAGCAGAGAACTGTTTGGGGTCAACCTGACCCCAACAAAGATCCAAAAGACGAGCTCTCAAAGAGCTAGTTAGAGGAAGACATTGAAGAAAGAAATCGGGCATGTTTCTAGGAACCAGAGCTTCTAGTCTTGCTGCACGAGCAAGAGAGTCAGCCTGAAAATTACAATTCCTTCCTATGTGAAGAAGCTGGAACTGCTCTCCATTTTTGCATGCATGGATGAGCGAGATGATCGTTCGAAGCCTCCATGGAGCTGATAGCAGCGAGTCTTGAGAGAGGGAGACACCCAGCGAGGAGTCAGAGAGGAAGAGGCAGCATGGGGCTCTGAGCTGAGAAGCAACAGAGAAAGCCAGCTGCATGGCCATCAATTCCGCTTCCAAGACCGAGTGCACCAGAGCAGAGGCTTGAATCCGAATTGAAGAACAATCGAAGTCCCTGTAAACACAAAACAGACACCCAAACCTGCCTTTCGTGGTTGAAGAGTGGAAACATCAGGAAGGGTGGAGGCATCAGTAAAGCACCGCCAAGCATGCGGACCTGCAATATGAGGGGAGGAAAACGAGGCCAGAGGAGGATTCTGCCTTGGAGAAGAAACATCCGGTAGATCATAGGAAGCTTGAATTGAACCCTTGACCTGCAGCAAACAAGATCGAGTGGAGATATTCTGTTATTGAAATCGTTTGCCGTTTCTAGCTTTCCAGAGGAACCAAAGTAAAGTGGCCACCTGAAGATGCTTGTGGGGAGGAATAACAGAGCCAAAAATGATTTGAAGTGTTGACTGAACTCCCAAAGTTTCAAAAGGAAAATCATCCGTTCGTAAAGCCATATCAGAATCTAGCCAACAGGCACGAGCAAAGGGACAACAAAAAAACAGGTGAAAGTCAGTCTCACTAGAATCGCAAGAAGAGCAGGAAGGAGAAATATGTGGCGAAAAGGAGGTTGCACGAACACCAGTGGCTAAAGCATGTCTGGTAAGTCTTCATAAAAAGGTTTTAATAACAGGCGGTAAAAACTTATGATTCCAAGTAGCTTGAAGAAAGGAGACAACAAAGGGAGATAAAGCCCTGGAACCGTGTAAAGGCAATGAAGAGGAAGAGGCTGCCAAATATTTATAAGCTTCCTTGGAAGAACAAATACCATGAGTTGCAGGTTTCCAACAGAGAACATCAGGATTGGAAGAAAGCACTTTGGGGGTTTGCAAAATGTTGGAAACAATTGGTTCAGAAAAAATCTGAGATATCAAAGAAGAATTCCAAGAGTCAGAAGAAGAGTCCCAAAGATCAGCAACAATATTTGGTAAAGGATGAACCACAATGGGGAGAATGAGAGAGTCATGAATTGTTTCCCAGCCATTGACCTAAGGGTCTGTCCAAATGTTGGAGTTTCCTGCCTGTATTTGTTTGAAGGATTCCTTAAGCAGATGAGGCCTGACTTGCAAAATAGAACTCCAAAAAGAAGAACGAGACCCGGAGGAGGCGCATTTCCAAAAGGTGGAGTTAGGAAAATATTTTGCTTTAAGAACTGCATAAAGAAAGCTATCAGGTTGTCAGACAACTAGCCAGGCTGAGTGAGTTAACAAGCTGAGATTAACAGTGTGCAAGTCTCTGATACCTAATCCACCATCTTTTTTTGTTTACAAATATCTTTCCAAGCCCTAAAAGAAAACGACCTAGAGGTTCCTTCATCAGCAACACCTTGCCACAAAAAACGACGCATAATTGCATTAAGTTTCTTACAGAAAGATTTGGGAAAGAGAATGTTTTGCATGTAGTAAATAGGAACGGAGGCAAGAACTGTATTGATGTAAACCACCCGGCCAGCATGGTCAAGCTTGTTGCTTTAAGTGTAGTCAGCTTAGCATGAAATTTCTGAATGGTTAAAAAACAAATAAAACTAACCAACCGAGAAGACCAATACCTGCACTGGTTTCTCAGATGAACCAAAACATCACGTAGTTGTCTTTTGGATAATATTGAAACAAAGTAATAGATAAAAGTGAAGTTGAACAGCACAAACACATAAAGTTCGAATCCTAGCTCCGATTTTTAAAACAAAATCAGTTGATTTTCCTGGTCCCAAAACACATATGTAGTTTTACGTGTCAAATTAATTACAATCTGAGAGAAGATTGCGGAAATGTTGGGTAGACGGGCGTAAACAAAATTCCCCCCCCCCTCCCCCGTCGTTGCCGAAAAGCAACCCCAAAGTTCACTATGAAAAAGAAGATTCCTATCACATCAAAATGTCATAACATGTATGGAGTACTAAATGTAGATGAAATCAAAAACTAATTGCACAGTTTTGTTGTACTCTGCGAGACGAACATTTTGAGCCTAATTAATCAATTTTTGGATAATTTTTCACACATACAAACGAAATGTTACAGTGGCACAATGATTACGAAGTGATCTCAAACCACCAAATCCACACCCCCTATTCTCCATCTAAACAAGGCCTGCCGGAGCCAGAGCTAGAGAAGAAGGTTAGGAGTCAGGACGCAAGAGGCCGCAGGTTTGTCCGCGAACCTGCCAGGCCTGTCCTGCCAAAATGTATTCGCAGACACCTGCAGGCACATGCAATTTCTATTGCAGGCTTACACTCTGCTTGTTTCCTACGCGCTAAACTTTAGCGTCGTCACATCGGATATAAATATATTAATTAAGAGTATTAAATATAGATTAATTTAAAAACTCATTACATAAACGAGGAGTAATTTACGAGACGAATCTTTTAAGCCTAATTACATCATGATTAGATAATGTAATGCTACAGTAAACGTATGGTAATTATGTATTAATTATAGCAAAATTAGGCTTGTTAAGTTCGTCTCGCGAAATAGACATGACTTATGTAATTAATTTTATAATTAGTTTATGTTTAATACATCTAATTATCACTTATCTAAAGTGTTAAACTTCAGCATTTGGATCAAAACATCACCTTAAGCGGCCAGCCTGCGAAGCCCTGTGGGCTTAAGCGGGAAGCCTGCATACTCAGGGTGAGCATTCGGTTTTTGGTTCGGTTCCTCAGTTTTTGACGAAATTCGATTATCAAAAAATAGGAACCGATCGGTTCCAAGAAATTATAGAAACCGAGCATTTCGGTTTTTGGTTATTTCAGTTCGGTTTCGGTTATAACCGAATTAACCAAAAAAATTTAGTAAAGTCTAGGACAACAGAAAAAGTATGGAAGTTTGAAGTAAATTTTGACAACACTTACTCTTTTTAGATAATAATAATTGACAAGGGAGTCATAACAATATATTAGCACAAATACATAGCACTTTAAATATGATATATCATATATAAACCAAACCTATAGTGTTAAAAATGTAATTTTTTATGTAATTCGGTTATTTCGGTTAATTCGGTTAACCGACAGTAGGAACCGAAATAACCAAAAAAATTTCGGTTCCGTACTCCCTGGAATCGAATAGAGAACCGATTTTTTCGGTTTCGATTAATTCAGTTTTGGTTCCGGTTATTTCGGTTCGGTTCTCGGTTTTCGGTTATTTATGCCCACCCTGACTGCATACGTCCGCAGATACCTGCATTGCCTGCCAAGGCCTGCATGGCGGCATCAGCATCACAGCTCTGCAGCGGGACGGGAGCAGAAGGCCGGCGCCATCACCTGCTCGTTTGCGGGTGGACCTCCGGCGAGCATGCTCCCGCTCAACTGCGGCCCCATCACCTACTCCTCCTCACTCCTCACTCCTTACCACATGCTCAACTGCTCTTACGACGACGCAACTAGGTCACGCTCTTCATTGCACAAGCAACGCCAGTGAGGAAAGCAGGCTCCTGCAGGCACCTGCCTAAACCGCTAGCTTGCTCCTGCGACGCCCAACGGATCAAGCGGGGCTGCCTAAGGCTAGGAGGCTACTGCAGGCACATGTAAATTATGAGATGGGCATCACAGGTGGCTCGCAGGCGGTCTGCAGGCGCGCCTTGCCTGCATCCTGAGTTAGGAGGCATCGGGGTTAGGGTTTCGGGGTTTTCTAGGGGGCTCTGGTCGTCGAAGGATGTAGAAAGGGTGGGGGTGGGGGCGGCCTGGCAGCGGCGAGGGCGCCGCCGATCGGACGTGGAGGACCCCTGGTGGATGGTGTAGGAGGTGGGGGTGGAGGTGACGGTAGAGGGCGCGACGGCCGACGGGTTAGCGTCGGCCGTGGCGCCGGAGGCCACCGGAGCCGGAGAGGTGCGGGCGGCAGAGGTGGAGGGCGTGGCAGCGAACGCGGCCGATGGATTAATGTTGGGCCGTGGAGGTGGGCGGTGGCGGAGGCAGAGGCGGCGGAAGCTGTCGAAGTCGGAGGAGGTGACGATGGCGGGGGTTTGCCGCGGCCACGGCGGCGGGTCGCGCGCTTCCAGTCCAAAAATTTTTCGTTGGATCGGCCGTCCGGGTGCAACTGCCGACGACTAGAGCATTTATTCTTTTATTAATGACCATAAACGTTGTGCGCGTGGTGCTTTCCCGATCATTGCACGAGAAACCATTTACCCCTCGCACACCTTGGATGGGTGATCGAAGCGACATGGCTATTTAAGAGAGCAGCAATGCCGCCGTTTCAAGTCATATTCTATCTAGATCTTATTTCCATATATGAGTACCCAGCAGCAGTAGCATTGGCGATGCGATCCCGTCGTTCGGCTTATCATTATCATTAGCCAGCCTACAGTATTTTTCTCTCCGCACGAACCAGCACCAGCCACCTGCCATCGGTCAACAACACTAAGCACCGACCACCCGCCACCAGCCGAGAGATTTCGTCCGCAGGTTCCTCCCCACGCCCATGCCGCCTTCAAGAAGCGCCCCGCGGACATCCTCCTCGCGAGTTTCCCCAAGACCGTCACCACCTGGCTCAAGGCTCTTGCCTTCGCCACCGTCCGCAGGCCCGTGCACTCGCCGTTAGACAGCGGCCACCCACCACCCTCTCCTCTCCAGCACCTCCCACAGCTGCGTCAAGTTCATCAACACCCCGAGGTTCTTGGAAGACGACGATGGCAATACGGCGCCGCGTCTCCTGGGGACGCACCTGCCATACTCCTTGCTGCCGAGACGCGCCACGGCGGCGGATGGCGCCTCTGAGTGCCCGCATCGTGTACATCACCCGGGACCCAAAGGACACGCTGGTCTCCCTGTGGCATTTCGAAGCCCGTGTGCAGCTAGAAGAAGCCCATGCGCAGCAGGGAACAACACAGCCTTCGATAGCAGCAGCAGGTCCCAAGTTCGAGGAGGCGTTCGATCTGATCTGCCGAGGCCAGGTCGGGCTGGGGCCGCAGTGGGAGCATGCCCGTGAGTACTGGGAGGCGAGCAAGCAAGCGGTGGCCGGGGCACGTGCTGTGCCTCAGGTAGGAGGAGATGCTGCAGGATCCGGTAGGCAACCTGAAGAAGACGGCGGAGTTCATGGGGTGCCCGTTCTCCGCGGCGGAGGAGGAGGCCGGCGTGGTGAGCGCCATTGTTGAGCTGTGTAGCATGGAGAAGCAGCGGAGCGTGGCAGTGAACAAGACTGGAGATTATATAAGAAATGGCTTGGTGACGGTTAAGAACAAGCATTTCTTCAGGAAGGGGTGGCAGGGGACTGGAGAAACTACATGACGCCGGCGATGGCGTTGAGGCTAGACGGCGTCTTCGAGGAGGCACTCAAGGAGTCAAGAATTGACGGAAAATGAAAGACGAGGAAAATGAAAGTACGCTGCATTTTAAAAAGAAATAATAGTGTATTCCCAATCAATCATCTTTGGTGTCTTGTCCCATGGCGTTGAGAGGCCAGGCCACCAATACCAGTCAAATCGATTCCTCCAAGGATGAGAAGATATATATACTGAGGTTCGATTAGTCATGAAGGAACCACGGCCCGTCAATTTTTATTTGTTCGAAACACAGCCACGATAGATATGGATGGGTTGCCTTCGGCCCAGGAGCGAGCATGTGCAGCAGCATGCGGGACACAGCCCACACGAGGCCCGTGAAACAATTGCTGTGGCCTGTGGGGGAGCAATAGTCAGAAATTAGTTATTCTCTACCACTCAGAGAAAATATAAGGATCTATCTATTTATCTGTCAATAGATTTCAAAAAATAAAATCTGTAAAAATTTATGATGTTGCATATATTATTTTTAATATTGGTGGTCCTTTCTTTCTATATTTTATATGAGAGATATATGAAGTACTATGGAGCATGCAAGAGTGAATGTTTGAAACATCATAAAATAGCTTATGCAACATCAATAAATCTACCATATTTTCTTTCCTAAATCATGAAGTGTTTTGCAACATCTCATAGCAATGTTTGAAACATCAAGAATAATATATGTAATATCAAAAAATTCGACAGATTTTCTCCTAAAAATCTGGCAATAAATAAATAGCAAAACTCAAAACATAATGGAACCCATCTTCCAATCTTTGCGGGTAAAAAAAAGAAAATGAGCTGACTTTATAGGTAAACAATAGAATTCGTCTAGAGATAATATTTCGACATTAGTTCGGAATACCATCTTTTTTCCATGTCAGTGGGTATATATATTTCTGCCAAGAAAAATAAATTTTGTCACCACCCTTGATAAAATTGAATGTTATGCTCGAAGCACTCAAAGTTATGTCTTAATCCCTCACTATAATTTTGGTTAAATTTTAAAAATAGTTTGACCTACAATATATGTTTTTTGTTTGGATGGAAGGAGTAGATCCTATAACGCATAACTCATAGGGCGAAGGAGTACTCGTGCAAGTATGTAGTGTGCCCGCAAGTTAATTACTGGTGTATTTCCTACCGAACTCCATCCGTCCCCTTTTATCTGTCGTTTACGGTTCCCGAGAAATAACTTTAACTGAATATAAAAAATATATATTAATATTTATAGTACATAATAAATATCATTAGATAGATATTTGAATCTAATTTTTTAATAATTTTTTTGGAAATTAAAATATTACACATATTTTCTATAAATTGAATCTAAATGGTGGCATGAAAACCAACGACGACATATACAAAGGGACGGAGCGAGCAGTACTCAAGGCCAAAGTGGGAGACATCGCCTTTTTGCTGTCGCGCATGAACCATGCATGCCGGTGCAGTCTCAGTGTTGACTGAATTTTCTTTGCACCCTGCATATATATATGCTGCTAGCTACATTCAAGTTCGTACAAACAACTGCCCCCACTAACAATTCATCCTCCATTTAACTATTAGGCCGGCAACATCCTGTCTCCGTGAGGCTATCAATCAGCTAGACTTTAAGCAGAGTTAAATAGGTTAGCTCTTCAAATCATTCGATCTTTTGGTCAATCTTTTCATCTGATTTGGGTATGCACTTCCTAGGAATTTTTGGAATAGTTTACGAATTCAGATTTGGAGCTGCGGCTCTTCAATTTTTCTTTTCCTTCTAGTTCTGCTTCTCTATGTTTAATGATGATCAGTTAAAGGCCAGCTTCTTCATCACCCTCTACTTCTTTTTTTCAAACAAACAGGAATGACAGCTATCTATTATATTGACAAATAGGACCGCAACAATGCATCAACAAACTACTACCACAAGAAGCTACACAAACACCTGCAGGAAACTTTCATCAGTTCGCCAACTGCACGTAATCTAGAAGGATCTTTGATCGAGGCATAGCGTGGCAGGCCTGCCGCCTCCTCCTTTATTAGGTTGAGTGTCATATATGCATGGCACTAATTCGGTATTTGATCTTAATAGACATTTGCATTGAGATTGATTTAAGTATTAAAGGTTAGGCTAAGAACCACATGGAGCTCTCTGGTGACACCCACTCCACTTCACGACACACACAAAGAACGGATCGGAGGACGGGATGTCCTGCATCTAAAGAGGAAAACGACTAAAATTCATAGAAAATCTATCTGTTGGCCGTACTTTCCTAATTAGGTAGGTAGTACGAAAAAAATGTCATATGGTGATTTAGAGCCTGCTTGGTTCGCTGCTAAATTTTGTCATACCATGATTTCGTCAATCCAATTATTTAGTCACCATTTGGTTTGCTATCAAAAGTTGACACTGTCTCATATTAGACTTGCCAAATGTTAGCAAGTTTTCTGCCAAGATTTTTGGCAAGCCAAAATTTTAGTAGTAAATCAAGCAGGCTCTCAGTACTTTGCATATATAAGCGTACTTTGCCTGGTGGTGTCGCAGTCAGTCAATCTATATACATACCTTCGTATGCTCCGTTCTTTTTAACCTAACCAGACTATGGCAACAATTTTCAACAAAGATGCTGAATGCTTTGTTGTGATGCACAATATGAACAACAGAAAAGTGCACGATTGATTATTCCAATATGTTTTTACTTTGGTTTGGCATGTGTTGTGGTACCAGCACAATGTTTCAATTTCAAAAGTAATCAGGCCATAAGCAGAAGCCAAGCTATCCAAAGTGAAGCTAGCTAGCTATGGTAGGACAACGACATTATTAGTTTTTTTTTCATTTTCGAAGCCTCTGCTACAACATGAGTACATGACCAACTTCAATGGTTCTTCAGAAACACTTTCATGAAGTCTCCAAGCAATAAATGAAAGTCGATTTTCACGGAATCTGTTTACGTAGCCGCAAACCACCATGGTACGCAACTATCCCTGCAGCGCTAGCGACCACACCAAATTAAATATTTTTTTAGATAACGAAATAGAAACCCAGCCTCCACGTCATGAGATGCTTTTAGCAGTTCCTTATTGTGAGTTTTTTCAAATCGTTCAATTAGTCACAATTAATCAATGATTAATTGACAAATCGATCCTTGAACATCGATGAAGCAATTTGAATTGATTACATTACCTAGGCAATCAATCCGCTAATTAATCATTGATTACTCAGGACTAATCATGCAAACATAGTCGATCGACTAGCTCTAGCATAGCTCAGCTGGCTAGTCCACAATAATTTGACCACGTATATATATTCATAGGATACATTTGATGGGTTTTTTATCTAACCCGATGTAGAATTGCCACTTGCCGATCACTAAACACAAGTGGGAGAGGGGAAATTTCTCTGTTTCAAACTCCTAATGGAAGCCTGACAAAGACGAGCTAGTTTTTCTCCTCTTGATTCCTCTCATGTGTCCAGCGGGGCGTTGAGCCGCTCCCGCACATGTCATTTGCAAGTGTGGTCCGCACTTACAAATGGCCGTCTCTACAAATCAAATAAGTTTTTAAAATTTGGAAAAAATATAAAAGCAACAAAAAATATGCAATTTTTTTAATGTGCTCAGGAGGCTCCCAGATATACTCATCCATGAAGTTGGACTTTTTTTTGCAATCGTGCGGCTAACAAGATTCGAAGCCACAACCTCCAACATCGCATGAGCATTCCTTTCCACTACACCACATGGTCAATTGTGACCATATGAGGTATATTATTCTTTTATATAAATTTCAAAAATGATTTCCAAGGACAGGTGACGCCATCACCTGCCCCTAGAAATGATTTGTAGGACGGCTGACGCCATCAAACCCACACCTAGAATTATGTCTCTTTTTTGTTTTACTTTTTTCTTTCAAAATATAGATATATATATACATATATATACTCACATAAAATATATTTATATAATATAATTCCTATTTGTTGAGTGTTTTTATTTTAAATAATAAAAGCATTACAATTCCAATACATAAGCCCAAATTGCATTCACATTCACATATACTCATACATGTTATATACTATTCTAACACTCATACTGAGTAGTTCAACTTCAATCATAGGTATGTATACTTGAACATTTTATACAAGCTCTCATTGAGCACTACAGTTTTTATATAGAGTTTCTATGTATCATTAGTCATTTGGAAAATTCAAAAAACATAGATTTCAAAACTATAGAACTTATAATAATTTTTTGGACTACTAAATGGCCTTAAATAAAAAAGTTATCAACTATAAAGTTTTAGATCTCATCGATCTCTATAATTTTGATATAAAGTTTGTCTTAATCCGATATCTTATGAAATAGTTATGAGTTTTTTTTTTGTTCGGAAGTATTTCTAGGGGCAAGCCACACCATGACCCGTCCCTAGAAATCATTTTCAGGCAGACCACCTCATGCTTATTTCTAGGATTGGTTTTTGTTTATATCCGCTCTTAGAAATAAGGGTTATTTTTGGAGGCGGATAATCCCATGGACCGCTCCTAGAAATATATTTGTAGGTGTGGACCAGAAGCTACAATACGCCGAAGCATTTTTAGAAGCGGGAGGATTTTTGTCCACCCTTGGAAAAAAACAGGCGCACCTACAAATCGTTTTTTGGTAGTGGCTACGTTTGTTATACAGAAACAGAACCGGATATTGCTCCACTAGAGGAACGTTTCATAGACTTATTCCGAAAAACTCACCTAGGTCTGATTGTGGAACCAAATTTAAGACTTGACAAACAGATATATATTCTTGTGGAATCAAGGAGGACCGAGGAAGTATAAAAAAAAGGAGGACCGAGGATATATATCTAACGGAGTACGTGCTTTTTTTAATCCAGACAGCATGTTTTGGCATGCATGGCGTCCCGTGCTCGATCCAGGCGTCTCCCTTCTGCTGGTCCACACGGTTAACATCATTGTCGCACCAAAGGCTCTTGCATAATTTATTACTGGAAACAAGCACATCAGATAATGTATATTCCTAGATTTTGCACGGCACCATGTACACTGCTTAATTAAGAAACTAAGCTCACTATAAACATAATTCGACAGCTCTCCTGGCTGTTCATTTCAGAAAAAAAAATCTAGAGACTTGCTGCCATCAGGGAAACAATTGGTCTCAGCCTTTGACTTTTTCCCCTTATGAAGTTGCCACATATATGAAATGAATGGGAAACAATTAGCAAATGACCTTTACATGAATTTCTTTGCAAGTTCCGTATCTAACTTGGGGTGTTCACATGCATGGTATGCTCACAATTCAGTAATTATCACTTGCACTTCAGCTGTTTATGAATAAATAAAGTCCAACTGGCTGTATGTGGCATGTGTCCTAGAATATCATTATCTGTCTTCAGATCTGACTGTATTAGATCTGAAAGATCATCGCGGCTTCACCTCAGCTCAGCTGGGGCAAAACAGCAAAAGGCATAATCCTAATACTATTCAACTGTTGATTGCATCAGCCACGCACTTGCATTTTTGCAACGTGCTCGTCAAAATGGAGTCACATTGACACATTGGCCGAGCTGTACTAATATTATTCTAATTCCCTGTACCAAACTACACCTGATCCCTTCTCTTCTCCCATGGCGAGCTAAGTTGACCATCACCGTCGTGTTATTATCCATTGGTTACACGGATGATTAAAGTCATCGACCCCGCGTTTTCCTTGTACTATAAATCCCTCTCGGCTGGTCCAAGCTTCTTCCACTGGATCATGCACTACACAATAGCTAAATCGAGCTTGTCAACTCCTTCCATACACGCATCACGAGCGATCCAGAGCATGGATGATGGCGCCGGAGCAAGCCGCAGCGACGGCGAGGGCTCCGGCTCCGGCTCCGGCTCGCCGCAGCCGCCGCCGGCGGAGCGGCGCTACAAGGGCGTGCGCCTGAGGAAATGGGGCCGCTGGGTGTCGGAGATCCGGATGCCCAACAGCCGCGAGAGGATCTGGCTGGGCTCCTACGAGTCCGCCGAGAAGGCGGCGCGCGCGTTCGACGCAGCCGCCGTCTGCCTCCGCGGCTCCCGCGCCGGCTCGCTCAACTTCCCGGAGTCCCCGCCCAACGTCCGGCACGTCCCCGGCGCGCTGCTGACGCCTGAGCAGATTCAGGCCGAAGCCGCCAGGCACGCCAAGCAGCCGGCTAGCCCGGTTGCGTCGTCGGAGCACACCGTGTCGCCGTCGCAGCAAGCTACCGCCGCCGGAGGAGCAGCAAGCATTGGCAGGACGGGCTTGTCAGTGCCATCCATTTACAGTAGTGGAGCTGCCCTCGCCGGCGGCAGTGACGACGCGCTTGATTGGTCTTTCATGGATACATTGCCATCAATGCCGGTGTCGTCGGCGGGGTCTAATAATGCTCATATTGTTCCGGCCTTGGATGATTTCATGTACGGTTCCCCACACCCAGTGATGCCGCCGAGTGGAGAGGCGTCACAGGATATGATCGACGGAGATGATGATCATACATTATTCATCTCCGATGACCTTTGGCGATTCTGACAGAGTGACGACGGTAACAAAGACCTATATATGAGAAAGGTACCCTGGTGGATGGGGTTGTAGTTTATGATGACTCTACTACCGGCCTTGTCCTGCGCCAAGAGGTGGTTCCTTTAATTACAATAGTATATACTAGTATTATTCTTAGTAGTAGTATATATACGTATGTATACATTCAGTACACAGACATGGATATATACACATAAACTTCATTGTTGAAAGCACTGAGGTATATATGATGATGCTCGAGCTGAAGCCTGAAGGTTTCAAGAAATCAAGAAGTCCACAAAATTTGATTTCTGCAAGCTTGAAGATTGTGCTCTCATTCATGGCAATATATATCATGTGGGAACTAGTAACTTGCCAAATTTAGACAAAAGAAAAAATCCACTCATGACCAAGAAATGTTGTGGAGAACTGGAGGTTTTGGGGTTTTATCCAAGCAGTCCATACATAGTGCAGTAATCATAGCAACTCCAGCAGGCCAAAAGAATACAGTCCAATAGACCCTCTACTATGCCCCCCTATTTTAGATAACTGAAGCCTCCAAATTTTCTCCTCAAGCCTCTGGGTGTCTCTAAGTAACCATCCATCCACTAAGGGATATTGCTGGAGTTAGAGTAATAACTTTTGAGGCCCTAAAAAAATAAAGACAGACCTCATTTAAAAAATTTAGAGGGATCTGATTTAGGTTATTCCTGGGGTTGCTCTCATGGTGCGCTACGAGGCAACAGAGAGGACAAGGGGTGGTTACCATAAATTGATGGGAATATATGAAATTGTGTACCCTTTGCTGTTCACAGTAATGAACAAAACCTCATCAGGTGCAATTGTTTGAGAAAATTAAGAGAACAAGTGTTGTATAGACACCTCTTGGTACTGTCCAAATGAGGCGATGCATGTGCCGTCACTCGCTTTTATTTGAGACTAGCATCTACGTATATATATCTTATTGAGCTTCAAGAACCCTGTCCTATTCGCTGTTATTTATTACTAATGAAATCTGTAATTTTATAATAAAAATATGGTGTGCAAAGCGTGCTCTTTTGGTATTTCAAATTGTTTGCTAAAGCACACCTCGTGACCTGTACTGGTACTGAGCATTATGTGTACTACGTAGTTTAATCCATAACCCATACATCAGCATACCTTGAACCTGAAACAGCCCATAATGTCAGTGACTGAATGCAGTATTATACATCCGAGATACCCATTGTGCATATGCCAAAGATGAAAGAGAGGCCAAAATAATAAGATGCAAAGCGCACCACTGGAGCACGCATGCTAGGGCAACCTGCAAAAATCAACTGCTTCGATCAGGGACATTAGGTTTTGTTAATACAAAAGGCGCCAACTGAATGGTTAACTAATGGATCTCACATATTTTAAGCTAAACGAACAGTGCAGAGTGCACGCTGCACCACCCTAGATGAATATATATAATCCCTGTATGCAGAGCGGGTATGGCCCTAGCTATATCGCACGAGGAACTAATGGCTGGTGTGTACAGATATATAAAATATGCCCTCCATAACAGCAGAAAAGGTACGGTCAGAATCTAGTGGACCTTACAGTGGCCGTGTTTTTTTGTTCCCTAAATTTTTTTCCTGAGAAAGCTTATGGAGTATTAAATAAAGTCTATTTATAAAATCTTTTTTTAAGGATGAACGTAATTTTACACGACGAATCTAATGAGCCTAATTAACCCATGATTTGCTACAGTAATGCTACAGTAGAATCTGATAAAAAAAATAGTACGGCTTTTGTTTACTGACACTTGGATGTTTGGATTTTTAACCACAAAATTTTACTAATTTACTTGTATGACCTAAACTAAGTGATGTGCAGACTGGTTGCTGCACGGCAAGGACCTATTTCATTACATATGCTGAAGCCATTAACCACTGGCACAAGCGCCACTTAACGGGAATATATTTTACAACGATATCTATCGAAGTCTACAGTACATTGGATTCCTAGTTAAAATGTTAAATGCAACACTAACAACATATAAACATACCATCAGACAAAGATAGCTCATCGAAGTAAAGATAAACACACCATCAAGCAAAGATAGACACACTAACAACATATAAACACACCATATCATCGCTGAAGTTGGCCGTGCCGACGTCGAAGAGGCTGGCCCGATGCTTCTTCTTGTTGCGGTTAGTCTGGCTTCTTCTTGTTGCCCAAGTGATGAGGACATGACACCCATACATATGTCCATGAAGCCCCATCCGGAAGGACTACATGAAAAAAGAGTTCAGCGAGTCGGTAGGAAATCCGGAAATTACGGACGGGCGATCGCAAGAGCGATCGAGCTCCGTCTCACCGGCGTCCGCCTGCTCCATTGCCGGCGGCCTGGCCGGCCGTAGCAGGGACTCTTCCGCCCCTACAAGCGCCCTTCTTCTTCCCCCGGCCCCTCTGTCGCCTCCCATGGACTGATGGAGGAGGAATGGACTCCGGTGGCGATGAGGATCCGTCGCCAGCGGGGAGGATCTGATCCACTTGCTGACAAGCGCAGTTTGTCAAAGTTTTGGAGCCATGATGAAGATCGGCTGGCGGAGGATGGTGACGCTGGCGATTCGCCGGGTCTTACACCATTGGAGCACTGTAGCCGATCCGACAACAGGCCCTCGGTGGAGACTGCTCCATCGGTGACTTCATCTAGGGATGATCTGCCGGTTCAAGAATCGGAGACGTCTGCGGTGGCGCCGGCATTCACTGGGCGTCGGCGACGACTCACCATGGCTCCAATACAGGTACGCAATTTATTTGAAGATGTTTTTGTTTCTGATTTAGATGTGGCGAGTGTCAAGAATTTTGACGAAGCTCAGGAAGTAGCCGTCCATGAGCAGCTCATGATGGATTGCTCTCCTGCAAAAAGTTGTACTCCTGACAATTGCGCGGGTGCACTTGATTGCCACCTTGAGGAGGTCTACCATGAATGCATCATGGCAGGATTTACCCCCGAGGAAGCAAAGGAACATGTCACATTGAAATATGGATCAAAAACATGCAATCGGGAGAGTGATGAGATGATAATAGAACGTTTTTGGGATCAAGTTGGTTTTCCAAAAGGAAAAAGATGGTGGGAGGATCAGACGTCTGAGGAAAAATCGACGTATATTGATCAAACTCCTAGCAATCCTCTTCCTAATAAGCATATTGCGAAACCAAAAGGTTTTCATTTGCGATCATGGAAAGGTCCTTTACCGAAGAGGAAACCAGCCCAAATCACTCTAAACGCCTATCTCCCGGAACAACTACGGGCCGAATTGGATACCCACCAACCAGTGCACGGGGATAGGAAATTGGAACCGCGGGCCCGGGACTGTGCACGCGAACCTTGGTGGAAGGTTTTCCCTGGCCGATCCACTTTGTCTCTCCACAAACCAAAAACCCTACCGCCGCCGCCAGGGGTTACGAACTGCGACGGTGGCCGGAGGACTTTTGCGGAGGTTGTGGCGGTTTCCATGCCTCAGAATCACCCTAGGGCTCCCTACGGCCGTCGCCCAGCACGGGATGACTATGGTCGCAGGCCTGGGCGTGGTAGGCAGGAAGCGCCAGATCGTGGCGATGGGCGAGGACGTGGCCTGGTCGGCCGCGGAGATGCTGGCCGTGGCCCGGCTGGCCGTGGCGTTGCTGGCCGCGGCGATGCTGGCCGCGTCGACGCCGGTCGTGGCGATGTTGGCCGCGGCTTGGCTGGACGAGGAGGGGCTGGCCGTGTGGATGGCCGTGGCCCAGCTGGGCGTGGCGATGGAGCTGGCCTAGCAGTAGCCGGACGCGGAGATGGCTCCGGCCGAGGGCCGGCCGGCCGGGATGGGCCTGCTGGCCATGGCGGTGGAGCCTTACCTGAAGGTCAAGCTGGAGTGGATGGTGGCCAAGGTGGAGCTGCAGATCGGGGAGAGGCTCGGCGTGTGTGGCAGCCTATGCAACACAATGGTCATGCACCTCAAGCTGAATCTAGCATCCAAGGCGAGGCAAGACAGCGGGGCCAAGTACAAGGAGCTGAGCATAATCTCAAGAAGAAACGAGCTTTCTGTTTTCGCTGTAAGTGTAACGGACATGTTAACACTGAATGCCGGGCGGATCTCGACTGCATCATCTGTAACAAGAAGAACTCCCATATATCGGCCAAGTGCCCTATTCTGACATGGCCCAGGAATATCATATCCTTGCATGGATCGGTTAAAAAGGGGCTGGCTTTCGCTCAAGTGAATGATGTGGATTACAAACTAGAGACACCGGATCCGGCCCCTACGGGACTTGTGTCAGTGGATGGACCACCAATTACTGCGGAGGTAGTACAATCTGAAATTGCAAGGATAACCAGATTAGAATGGAGTTGGGAAGCCTTGCCACATGGAGAGAGGTCTTTTCTGGTGGCTTTTCCTAATGTAGAGACCTTACACAGCATGGTGGACATTGGTTATCAACTGAAAAATCATGGGGTCACCATTACTGTGTCTGAATGGCAGAGTGACCAGGATATTGTTCCATCATATGAGTTAGAGGAAGTCTGGGTACACCTTATCAATGTCCCACATAAGTACCGGCACTTTTTGGTTTTCTGGGCTTTGGGCCAAGAAGTTGGTAGCACCAGGGAAGTGGACATGTTGACATATAGGAAGCTGGGTGTTATCAGAGTGAAGATTGCAGTAGTGGAGAAGAGCTTCTTTCCCATTACTACTGACTTGGTCTTCGGTAACGCTGGCTATCATATCACATACACGTTGGAAGAGAAAGATTTTGTGCCAGCTGTCTCTCCACCAGATGCGACTGACTTTATGGACCAAGCTGACCCTGAGTCAGATAAGGGCAATGGCAAAGAGGAGGGCAAGTCCACTGCTGCAAAGAAAAGAAGAGGGGAAGATGCTACTAATGATTCAACCAGTACTGAGCAAGGGGGACATACAGGAAGTGGCCCGGAGCCAATGCAATTGGCACTCACGCCGCTGGGAAAAAATAGACCCTGTCCACCTTGGCAACCACTGGTGATGATGAAAACAGGTGAACCATTACCACCGATAGCTGTGACCCCGCCAAAGGGAGGGTTTCGCGTTGAGGGTAATATTAAACGTAAGCTCCTTCTTAATGCATCTCCTCCTTGTCGTTCCAATTTATATAATAGAGTTACTCGTTATGAAATTGGAACCTCATGCCATTTTTTGAATGTTGCAGCAGATGAGAAGATCTTGGTGGCTAGTGGTCAGGGGCAATTCAGCGACTTGGTTGCACCTAGCGACCAAGTGGCTGCCGGACAGCAGACAGCCAGCGGCCAAGAGACGGCCGGCCAGCAGTCTGCCGGTGGTCAGGTGGCGGCCTGCCAGCGGCCAGCCAGCGGCCAGCCAGCCAGCGGCCAGCCGAGCAGCGGCCGACCAGCAAGCGGTCAGCCAGCCAGCGGCCAGCCGGGCAGCGGCCGGCCAGCCAGTGGCCAGCCAGCCAGCGGCCAGCCAGGCGGCCAGCTAGCCAGCGGCCAGCCAGCCAGCGGCCAGCCAGACAGAGGCCAGCCAGCCAGCGGCCAGGATCCAGTCGGCCAGCAGGTAGCTAGCGGTCAGCACTTAGCTGCTGAGTACAGCCAGCAGGTCAGCGACAAGGTGGCTGGGGATCAGCGGCCAGCCGGTGTTCACCTGTCTGTGGCCAGCGACCAAGCGGCGGTGGCCGGCAAGGCAGCCAGTCCGGGTGGACGCGGCCAGGAGGCGGTCACACCTGCTACGGGTGCCAAGATGTTGGATATGATGAACGTGGGACAGAAATTGGTGTCTGGCATAGGTGAGGTTACTGAATCACCTTTGAATGTTGTTTTAAGCCCTGTCCATCGAGATATCTCATCATATCCTACTGTGTTTGCAGATGGCCCGGTGATGTGTCCGACAACTTCGGTTAAAACAACACCTTCGGGATCGACTGGCACAGGCTCGGGACCTGATGGCGTAGGTACTGGGTCATTACTTATGGATGGCAAACGTCGTAGTGCTAGAACTAATAATAGGCTGTCTGATGTTGGACTACCGATTGCAGATGAGCTGATTATGGAAAAGGCTATGAAACGTGCAGCGGCTCGGAACCTGGATGGTAACCTGGCATCGCAGCACTCGATCACTACGACACCCTCCAGTGGAGGTAAGCCATCTAAAAGTTTGTGCATTACGAATCTAAATTCTATTGGGGTCTCGTTAGGTAAGAGTATAGATACAATTAATCTATCGTACAGTGCACTTAAGCGGATCCATGCTGACAAAACTGTGGTACAAACTAAATCTCACAGTGCTGAAAAAATTAATCCGGTAGATAATCCTTTTGACTATAGTGATGGGGAGGAACATGAGATTAATAATGATCTTCTATCGCATTTAGTAAAGGATTTAACAGATGTGGATTTAGATGACTTGGACTTGGACTTGGATACGACAATATGTGATCTCCAAGTATCGGGTCGAAGAACTAAGTCTGCGTCTAAGAAAAACAAAGGACGCCATAGGCAGAAAAACAAACATAACATGGTTACTCAATGAAAGGCATTTACTGGAATAGCAGAGGTCTATCAGACTTGGCTAAATACCGGTATATATCGGAGGCAATACGAGAACATGGTCTAGACTTTGTTGCAATTATGGAGACTGGCAAGCAAGATATGTCTCGTGCAAATATCAATCGTCTCTCAGGGGGTGCGGATTTCGTTTGGCACTGCTTGCCACCTAGGGGTAGGTCGGGAGGAATCCTCTTGGGCATTAATTCCCTAGTGTTTGATTTATCTATTATCGTTGAAGGGGAATTTTTTGTTAAATTCCATCTGCGAAATAAACAAGATGATTTCAAATGGATTCTGATGGCGGTGTACGGTCCGGCTCAGGAGGAGTTTAAGACTGCCTTTCTGTCGGAATTAGTACGGACCTGCCAACAGAACCCTCTGCCAGCTTTGATAGGAGGAGATTTCAATATCATGAGGCATAGTAGGGACAAGAATAAAAATAATTTTAATCCCCGTTGGCCTTTCCTTTTCAATGCAGTCATAGATAGCTTTGATCTTAGGGAGATTGAGTTGTCAGGTAGACAATTCACCTGGGCTAACTCTCTTCCGGACCCGACTTATGAAAAACTAGATAGAGTCTTGATGAGCACGGAATGGGAATTCAAATACCCCTTGGTAACTGTTCGGGCGTTAGATCGAGGGATTTCAGATCATACTCCTTTGCTACTAGAAACGGGTGACCCAGCCTTTTCTGGTCAGCCTAAACAGTTCAAGATGGAACTTAGTTGGCTGACTCAAGAGGAATTTAAAGAGAAGGTCAGAGAGATTTGGAATCGTCCGGTACAAGGGCAAAACTCAGTCCAACGTTGGAATAGGAAAATGGGAGCATTAAGAACGCATATCCGGGGATGGGCTCGACATCGCCATGGGTTGTACAAAACCCAAAAAGATCAGTTCCAACGCATTGTGACAACACTTGATATACAAGCCGAACAACGAATCCTAACAGAGGTAGAGAGAGAACAACTGGAAAACGCTCGGGATGATCTCGCAAAACTCCTAAGAGAGGAGGAATTGAGATTTTATCAACGAGCCAAAGTGAATGATGTCCTGTTGGGAGATAATAACACCAAGTACTTCCAGATGGTGGCAAATGGTAAACATAGGAAAAAAAGAATATTCTCCCTGGATCATGAAGGCAATAGAATAGAAGGACAACAACACCTCAAAGAATACATTACCCAATTTTACAAGGGTCTATTCGGTCCTCCGGAGGAGAGTCACTTTAGCCTGGACGAGCGAACAAATGATATTACGCAAGTAAGTCAGGCTGAAAACGATTTTCTCACGGCCCCTTTTACTGAAAAAGAGGTTCGAGAAGCCATATTTACCATGGAACATAACAAAGCACCAGGGCCGGATGGTTTCCCGGCTGAGTTTTATCAGCACTTTTGGGAGACTATTAAGGGTGACCTGATGACTATGTTTCATGAGTTACACACCGGAGACTTACCGCTGTTCAGTCTCAATTTTGGAGTCATTACTTTGATACCTAAAGTTAAAGAGGCTAATAAAATACAGCAATATAGACCCATCTGCTTACTGAATGTCAGTTTCAAAATTTTTACGAAAGTGGCAACACTCAGAATTAATTCAGTAGCAGAAAAAATTATCAGCCCTACACAAACAGCCTTCATGAGAGGTAGGAATATTTTGGAAGGAGTAGTAATTCTACATGAAACAGTACACGAACTGCACAGAAGAAATCAGAATGGAGTTATATTCAAAATTGATTTTGAGAAGGCATACGACAAAGTCAAATGGGATTTCCTGACACAGACACTCAGATTAAAAGGTTTCTCATCCAAGTGGATTGAGTGGACTAAATCTTTTATTTCGGGTGGCAGTGTCGCGATCAATGTCAATGACGAAATAGGTCCTTTCTTCCAGACAAAAAAAGGTCTCAGACAAGGTGATCCGCTATCACCTATCCTTTTCAACATAGTGGCTGATATGCTCACACTTCTAATCAATAGAGCTAAAACGAATAATCAGATACAGGGTGTGGTGCCCCATCTAGTTGATGGTGGCCTTTCCATACTCCAGTACGCTGATGATACAATTTTGTTCTTAGATCATAACCTGCAACAAGCTCAGAACATGAAGAATATTCTTTGTGCATTCGAGCAGCTATCGGGTCTCAAAATAAACTTTCACAAAAGTGAAATCTATTGTTTTGGTGAGGCTAAGAACAACGAAGATCAGTACAAAGAACTATTTGGTTGTAACCCTGGAACCTTTCCTGTCAATTATCTAGGCATTCCTATACATTTTAGGAGACTGGTTAATAATGACTGGTTGAGGATCCAGGGGCGATTTGAAAGCCGCCTAAGCAGTTGGAAAGGGAAGAACCTTTCATACGGAGGCCGGCTAACCTTAATCAATTCAGTTCTTAGTAGTCTCCCGATGTATATGATGTCCTTCTTCCAAATTCCAAGTGGAGTTCGTAAGAAGCTGGATTACTACCGGTCTAGATTTTTCTGGCAGAGTGATGAGCATAAGAGAAAATATCGATTAGCTAGGTGGGGTACCTTATGCCTCCCACGGGATCAAGGAGGACTAGGGATACACAATCTAGAACTTAAGAACATAGCCTTACTCAGCAAGTGGCTATACCGTCTGCTTACAACGGATGGTACTTGGCAACAAATTCTACGTAACAAATATCTAGGGACCAAGCCTTTGGTTCAGGTCCAATGGAAAAGTGGGGATTCACACTTTTGGGCTGGGCTTATGAAGGTTAAGAATGACTTCCTCAAATTTGGCACGTTCACTATCAGAGATGGGTCCCAGATAAGATTCTGGGAAGATATATGGTTGGGTAATAGGACTCTTATGGAGCAGTATCCCCAACTATATAATATAGCGAGGAAAAAGCAGGATACGGTGGCTGAAGTACTTAGTACGGAGATTCCCAATATATCCTGGCGTAGAGATCTTATTGGACCTAAACTGATAATGTGGAATAATTTAACTGAAAGGCTGGCAAATATAAACCTTACTGACGAGGAAGATGAATTTAAATGGAGTCTGAGCCCGACAGGTGTTTTCACTGTGAAAACACATTATCTGGCGCTGATTTACCAAAATGTACCAAATACAAATAAAAGATTATGGAAATCAAAACTTCCCCTTAAGGTTAAAATTTTCCTATGGTTTTTAAAGCGAGGTGTTATTCTTACTAAAGATAATCTGGCGAAACGGAATTGGAATGGCAGTAAGCAATGTGTTTTCTGTCATGGAGATGAAACCATTCAGCACCTTTTTCTGGAGTGTCGATTCACACGTATGGTATGGGCTTCGGTCTACGTGGCTTGGGGTTTACCTAAACCATCTAGTGTGACTAACATGTTTAATAGTTGGCTGAATTTTGTACCACCAAGTTTTAAACCTCTGATATTTGTAGGCGCGGCAGCCTTATGTTGGGCGGTTTGGTGCTGCAGAAATGCAGTGGTTTTCGATAACAAGTTTCCAAATTTTTTGCAGGTTATCTTCACAACGGCGCACTTGCTCCGCAGTTGGTCTATCCTTCAACGGCCATCATCGCGGGACAGTCTTGTGGTGGCGTCGCAGCGTTTGGTCCAAGCGGCCACGGTTATTTTTGGCCGGGCATATGGGTGGCAGTCTAGTCTTAGGATTGGCAGCTAATTAGGCCCGGAGTTTGTGGAACATTATTTTTTCTTTTTTGGCTGTGTGTCACTTGGCAGAGGCCGGGATCTTTTCAGGCGGATGTATCACCTCGATGTATCTAACTGAAAACTAATAAATTATCCCTTTTCAAAAAAAATACATATGTCCATGAGGGGTGCATGGGGTGGAGAAGAAGAAGACCAACAAGATTTTCCAAGTCAAGAAGAAGGCCCAAGGCTAATCCGATTCGAGTCCCCAAGGTGGAGGCCCAAAGAAACTCAAGTTCGAGTCCGCCTCGGAGTCCAGGAGCAGCCCACACTAAATTCGTCACCCAGGTCGCATACGGGCTCGGTTTTTGACATTCTACATATGCTTAGAAAGCTAAGGAGATAAGCTTTCCAATGACACTGGTCCCACCTCAAAATTCCTTCTGAGTCATCAGGAATCGTCGAAACAAGTGGACGTCAAGAATCTGTCAGGGTGCTGCGCCGCCATCTTTTGGGCTGTTGGCCCGTGTATCGTGTTGGGGTCCATTATGGACGTGGTTAGGGGGTTTTTCTTAGATTAATCTGTCGAGAACAGTTTCACCATTATCGGTTTGTAGAACCCCCAACTTTTGATCTTAATCATACATCTGCAGTGTCACTTCCTTTGAGAGCTGCTTCTTTCGAGTTCTTGCTTGTGTTCTTCATTTCGCAGACAGGGATTAGCCTTCTTGGCGAGGTCAACCGGGTTGTGACACGGTTGATAACCAGAGGAGTCGTGGTGTTAAGATTGCAGGGTTCGAGTTTGCTGACTTGAAGCCGGATCGGTGAGTTGCGCTCCGCCCAAAACAAGTTATCCTTTACCTGATGGAAGATCGGGAAACCCTAGTTTCCATCAAGTGGTATTCAGAGATAGGTTTACCGTCAGGTTTGTCCTTTCGCCTTTGTCCTATAGTCCAGAAAATAGCCCCAAAAATAATTTCGCTATCCTAGTACCCCTTTTAGCCTTTGCAATTTCGTTTCAGTTTCACTTTATTGAGTTTGTGTCCGTGGTCAAGTCTCGTTGCTGGTTTTAGTAGTGTTCGTGTCGTAGTTCAATCGTCCGTTGCTGTGATTCGTTTGTTTCCGCTGCTATCCCATCCACGTTTAGCCATACAACAATTCGAGCCACCACATTACTCAATTTGTCTCGCTAGCCGCCTTGTGTGAACTCTCGCCGTGCAAGCCCTAGATAGGTTGCAAGCCGCTTTGATCGCTTTTGCATTGCATACTTGATCCTTGTTTCATCTGGCGAATACCTATTGCTTGCTGCCGCAGACACTAGGAGGAAGTTTACCCTACCCTCCGTTGTTTTTCGTGCCTTTGGAAAATATAATTTGAGATACCTTCCATAAAATAGGCATAACTTTTCACACGGTGCTCCGTTTTGGCTCAAATTTTTACAGCAGATTCGTGACTTCATTCGGAGGTGACCGAAACTAGCCTGGTCGAGTCAAAAAATTTAAAAAGAATCAGGAAGATAAATAAAAAAATTGATCAAGTTGTTTCAGGGTTTTCAGAGATTGTTCCTGAAATTCCCTATGCCGCATCTCACCTCAAAAACGGATGCAAATTTTTATGGTTGGAGCTTTTGATATCTTTATTCAGAGAAAAATATAAAAACAATAGTTGAGAAAAATAAAACATCTTAATTCCTACAAGAAATTGCTGAAAAGATTAAAAATCAATTGCATAGAGTGTGTTTTTGCTTGTTGTGTGAGCTTTATCCATCGTTTCTTGTTCCAACTTGTTGTGCTACGCCTAGGACACGTCTGAGCCAGCAATTGTGACTTGTGCTTTGGATACTTATTGAACTTTGCTATTCTGCATTCGTTATTTGCTACTCCTTGCTACATATTTGGCCTTCCGAGCTCCACAAACTATACTTTAGGTCAGTGCAGCGAAAGACTCTTGCAATCTTGGTACTACTTTCTCACAGGTATCACGAACCAGCCACCGGTTGTACCATCCACTGTTTTGCTTTTGTAAGAACATTTGTAAGAATTTGGTAAAGCATGTGAGAGAGTGTTTCCACTGACACACATATAGTAGTTGATAGGGATAACCTTTTGTGTTTTCTCTTGTCTACATACTAACAATGGCAGGGAGCGATGAGATTGTTTGAGAAGTACTAAGTTCTCAAATGGAGAAAGTGGAGCAAAATCAATTCAACAATTTATTCCAGATTTTCTTTGTTGTGATGGAGAGACGTTGCCGAGTCATCATTGATGGTGAAAGTTGCAACAACCTTGCAAGCTTAGAGCTATTTGAGAAGCTTGGTTTGACCACAAAGCCACATCCACATCCATACGACATGCAATGGATAAATTCTTATGATAAGATAAAAGTAACTGAAATTGCACATATTGAATTTAGCATTGGTTCTTATAAGAATAGTGATGATCTTGACATAGTACCTATGCAAGCATGTCATTTGTTGCTAGGCACGCCTTGGATTAATATAAATAATGCGATACACAAAAAGGTTGTTAATAAATATTCCTTCAAGTACAACGGTAGAAAAATTACACTTGTACCTTTGACTACTGCTGAAATTTTAGAAGCTGATCTCCAAAGGGCGGAGAGAAGAAAGAATGAACCTTTTAGAAAAGAATGGGTTGTTTTCAATGAAACAACAAATTCATCTAAATCTGAAGTTTTACAAAATGATGATATTGTTTTGTCTATTGTTGGAACTGATACTTTGCAGCATGTACATAATGAAGATGACCATACAAATGAACAGGAACATGTAAAAATTTTAGGTAAACGCTCTCTTGATGTGCTGAATTTGCCCTCCAATGATGCAAATAATGTTATACTAGAACCTTCTCTTGTATTACCTTTGTCACAAATAGAGAAGGAGCATGATACTTTTGATTTGAAGCAATATACATGTGCTGAAAATAATATTATTTTGCCGATTACATGTGCACATGACGAACTAAAATTATTATCTTCTTTAAACACTTTTGGTTATGTTGAGTTTGATACTTTATGTGCTCTTAGTAGTTTGGAAGAGAAATTTAGATGTGCTGAGTTGCCATGTTTGTCTACTTGTACATATCATTTTATTGGCAAATATAATTGTAAAGGAGAGTATATGGTGCATCGAGTCTATATTTATGCAAATCTAAAATCTCCTTTTGATGTACAAGATTGTGATCAACTAGATTGTCTATCTAGTTTTACTATAACGAATCGGGTTCACTTTCAAGAAGGGGAGCATTGTTGGTTGTTACCTACGTGTGCTAGTGCTGATTTTTCTTGTATTGAACAGATACTAGCGGTTATGCAACCATCTATGCATGCATTGTGTTTGGTTAGTGCTAATCTTTTGCAGGATATTATTGAAAAAGATCGTGTGCGTTTCGATCAAGGAGCCTACGTATTTGCTGACAACTCTATAGGAGAAGATGCTTTGAGAGATTGCAAATATGGCCATGTCACTCCCCACAATATTCTCAGTTTCCATATTTTCCACAACCTCGTGTTTCTTCGTGTTATGCAGGGCCATCTTAGAGCACAAACGACGCCGAGGACGGCTTTTCCAAGCATATGTAGAATGTCAAAAACTGAGCCCGTATGCGACCTGGGCGATGAATTTAGTGCGGGCTGCTCCTGGACTCCGAGGCGGACTCAAACTTGAGTTTCTTTGGGCCTCCACCTTGGGGACTCGAATCGGATTAGCCTTGGGCCTTCTTCTTGACTTGGAAAACCTTGTTGGTCTTCTTCTTCTCCACCCCATGCACACCTCATGGACATATGTATGGGTGTCATGTCCTCATCACCATGGCCTGCCACGAAGCCCTTGGAGATGCCCTCCAGTCCCCCTTGGCCAGCTGCTTCAAGTCGTCTAGGAACTTTATGTGCTCCTCCTGGGTCCATGGAATCCCTAGACGAATTTCACCAATCAAACAACACGGGATTTAACCATAGAACCAAGAGCTGAAAAAATGCTACTGTATTTTAGGTGCGAGTGCCTTGTGGATTGAGTTGTAGCGTTGACTCAAACATAGAGGGGCTGGATTTTTCGTCGTTTTCTTGATTTTAGAATCCAGAACAACATCTTTTGTTCAGGAATCAGTGGTCAGATTATATGCAACAGCCTAACCAAGATCAAGGGAATTGAATCTGGTACGGGGGAAAAGAAGCCACATTTCTTCCTCACCTGGGCTTTGTTGCGGTGGCGCTTCTGCTGCCTGGATGCCAGCTCCGCATCGTCGGAGGCATACGCCTTTGCCCTCACTGTCCTCCATGGGTTTCAGTGCCGGTTCGATGGAAGTGAGAAGGCCACGGTGGTCGGGCCCCTTGGTACCGTAGGCCGAGCGGCGGAGGCCACAGGAGGGCACCGGCCACAGGAAGCAACCTCGACCATGCGGCGTGGTGGCCCCTTGGCACGGCTTGGCAGGACGGTCGTGCAGCGAGGCTGTAACATCACCAATGTTAAAAACCCCTTAAGCACAATTAAGGATAAATTAACTCCAAATAATAATAATAATAATAATATATAGTCATAATGGGTTAATAAGCTCAATAGTTAAAATAAAGTAAATTTGAATTCAAATTTTGATGGAATTTTGCCAAATATGGATAATTAAGTAAAAATGTGCCAAATCTTTGGAATATGTTACTTATACCAACATTATGAAGCTGAGAGTTCAAAATATAAGTTTAAATTTTAAAATTTGGATGAAAACTTAAAGAAAAACAGTAAAATTACTAAATATAAACAATGTCAAGATGCCATCTTGGAGCTACGAATTGGAGGAAATTTATATTTAAAATTTGATCAAGTACTAGCAAAATAGAAACTAGGAACCTTGCACTACAGGAAGGATTGCTTCAAGATTAAAGAAGATGTTGTTTGCTATTTAATTTGAAGGATCAAAGATTGAAATATGAGATGTTCTTGCCATCTACAGTAAACTGACAAAACTGAATCAAGATTCAGTAAAAAGAGCCAATGTTCAGAGGTGTATAGCTTGGGATTCATGGGGTTTTAGCTCAAATGGTGAATACAAGTTTTGACACCCCAAATACCAGCTACAACTTTGCTTAAAACGATAGGGAATTTTATACATGAAATCATGAATTGAAATCCAAGATTCAGAGCAAGTAAATAAAGAGAAAACAGAGAAGAAAAGGAGGGTCGGGCGGTTACGGCAGAGCCGCCGCGGTATGCACCGCCCTTGACCGCTGGCAAGCATTGACCCTGCCACGCGCCAACACTCAAGCAATACAGCATGCGCGCAGTAAACACGATAGGCTCGGTGAGGAATTTGATTGTATGCCGAACGGTCTTTAATTTCTTCCCCGCCACCGCCATTCGCGTCAGCCTTGCCGCCGCCTCTGACTCGCGCTTGATTTCACCGCCGTCGCTGAGCCATCGTGCAATTCCTTGCGCCAACATCTCCACCACCTCCCTAGCTATACGCCCGACCAGCTCAAGTTCAACCATGAGCCCTACCAGCACCATACGCCATCGTCTTCAACCTTCGACCGCCGCCGACCATCTCCAGGTGAGCTCTCGAGGGGAGATGGGTTAGAGTGCTTTTGCAGTAAAGTTAGGCTTGTTGTTAGGTTCCCTAGGTCCTGGCGATGCTCTTGAACCAGCCCACGGCCTGGGTGATGGTTCCTGTTGGCCGGAACGCGAGCGCCGCCGTGGAGCACCGCCGCGCCATGGCAGGCCGTCGAGGGGAGCTATGCTCCGGCCATAGAACTTGACTTGCTGCTAGCATATCAGGTAGAGGAGGCCATGGTGAAGCTGTTGCGCCACTCCAAGTTGCCAGAGCCACCGTCGTTTAGCCGGCCGACGAGCTTCTCCGGAGCGCCGCCGCCGCCGTCGTCGGGTGCCACCGTTGGTGATGATTCGACCCATGGGAGTGCTTGTCATGTTGAGCTGATGCTGATGGTATGCTTCCCGTCGCCGGAAACCTCGCCGTCGGGGAGATCACCGCCGGCCGACTGCCGCCGGTTTATGATTCGGCCGGGAGGACCCAATTGTAGAGGAACAGATAGTTTTAGGGGGTTATCAGCAAATTGGGTTATGAGAGCGCGGGAGGACCTGTTTGCAAAAGTTTAATTCTTTCAGGGGTTCTTTTGCAAAGCGATTTTGTTTAGGTTGTTTTATTTTTTTTTTTTAAATGCTGAAATCTTGTTTTAATCATCATAATTAGTAGAAGTGTCCAAAATTAGTGAAACTAATTTTGTTAGATTTTTTAGATTTTTCTCTATACATTAAAAATGATGAACTTTAGGAAAGCTTAAATAAAAATTTAAGTTAATTAACATGCTTTTCTTTAAAGCTTTGAAATAAATAATAGGGTTCCTAAATAAATAAAAATGTGATAAAAGTCTATTAAATTAAAAATTCTTTATTATAATTAGTATAATATTAATTATAGTGCATAAATAAATTAAAGTAATTCTTTTTTGAGTTTTAAATTGTTTTTAAATGGTTTTAAATGTAGGAAAAATACTAATAAGGTTTAAATGAGAGTTTTTATTGTTGGCTTGCAACTTTATCGTGAAGGAAAGTTATAGAGCTAGGTTTTCTAAACTTGCATATTGCATTCATGGCATATAGATACCGAGTCTGTGGAATCGGAAATACGTCAAGTTCAGCCGAAGGAATACGAGGAAGTAATCGAGGAATCTGAAGCCTGAAGTCACTGCTAACAACCCTAACCTTGTTGCTAATCCAGGCAAGCACCGGAGCATCTCCACCTATTTATTTTGCTTATTATTTCATGTGTCCAAACTATTTTAGTATATGCATTAGGTTTAGGAATTGTTACGGAACCCCTTGAATGCATGACATCCTTGACTAAGGACATCTTTGCCACCTCTTCACAGAAATGATGAAACCCTGCTTAGTAAGCTTAGTAGTTACCTACCAGATACTTGTGATACTCATCTCTATGATAACAACACATAAAATATGCAGACTTGCAAATATGGAGATTTGCTTGGTAAGTTGGGTGAGGGCTTGAAAGATTTGATTGTGAGTAGGTTTATTGGATAGCCTCGTCTAACTTCTAAAATTGAACAAGGATTCAGTAGTTGTTGACCTGAGATCAAGTTTTGAACGTACTGATCACATACTGGGTGAATGGGACCAATAAACCGACGTAACTCAGTCACACCAGGATTGGAACTATGGCTTGCCCAGTCAGAGAGAGGCAGTAGGCAGGAATGTAGTCTGAAACTCATATGATGGTCAGGCCAGACGTGGGGCCACTTATGGGGATGCACTCCTGGACCCTGGCAAGAATAGTTTCGATCGCTGGAAGTGATGTGAGCGAAAGGTTGCCACATGCGGTTCAATGCTTTGCGTGCGTGTCGTGTGATTAGGTTTTACCCTGCAGGATGTACAATTGATCATGATTGCCGCACTTCTCGATATGAATACCGCTTGATCACTGATGAACAACTTAGTCAAGTAATGGTGGTCAATGGATAGTAGGATAGTGGTTATCATAGAAAGCTTGCTTGAAAAATGTTATTTCATGTCACCTTACGTCTACAGGATCAACTATAATATGAATAAAATACATAAAATATAAGGACCAATTATTAGTAAGCATTTCGCAAAACCTGAAGTATACCAGTCCAATAAACAGCCTTGCATACATGTGTCTTCATTTATTTTACTAGTTAGACGGGTAAGTCTTGCTGAGTACCTTCGTACTCAAGATTCTACATTGCTGCAGAAGGGAAGCCTGAGAAAGTTTGAAGGCTCACGAAGGCCAAGAGACACGAAGGGTCTACGTAGTCTCTTGATGATAAAACTTTTGTTCAAATCGGCCTGTATAACTTTACTACCAGAACGGCCTGTTTGATTTCCAAAACTCTTAGCGTTGTTAACTTGCATCTAAGTTTTATGTTTTATGATCTATAATAACTCGTATCCCTAAGTATTTTTGTAAATAATGTAATGTCTGTTGAGAGCTTCCTATGCGAACAATTCTGTATGCATAGACTTGTTCTTGAATGTGGTGTTTCGGGCGTCTTCGGACACCTGACAGATACCTGGTTTACACTGTTTCATGTGCATTAAGTCCTGACCCGACTTGGGATGGTGATTAGTGCACCTGAATCATTTTAAGCTGAACGGTTCTGCCACAGAGGCAGTTGCTGGGATCCAGTATGGGGCCTGTGACGATGTGCTGTGGCTACGTGAGGGGCACCGGTGTCGAGCAAGCCGAGGCTGAGGTGGCGAGCTGGGAGGCTGCGCGGCCCAGGAGGGAGGGGTGGCGGCGGGAGGAAAGAGAGAGAAGAGTGAGGGTGAGTTTGGGTGCTAGGGTTTGGGTTGCGGGGGGTGTTCCGAAAAAATGCCTAGTGGAGGGTTTCATATAAACAACAACATTCTTGAATTTTCTCTTCTTCACCTTGTAATAAATTTAAATTAGAGGATATATGCGAAAAATATTGAAATGTGGTTACTGTACGAGTTGGACGAGTTGCACTGCATGTTGATTCTTACAAAATGTGAGGATGTTTTTGAAAAATGGCTATGGTTCACCTCAGATCGAAACATGTCCGATTTCTAATGTGAAACGGAGAGAGGAGGGCAAACAACAGCGTCTTTTTAATCAAGCTGATACGCAGTACTTCATGTTGGTTCGAGGGATGGAGGTTGGAGGGAGGAACGGAGGAGGCTGAATAATTCCTTATTCTAAATTTAGAAATAACCAACATGTGACATGTATCATCAGTTAGTTTGCTTTCTCAAACCATACATTTCATAAGGATATAAGGGCTGTGTTTAGTTCCCAAAAATGGATGGTAAAACTTGAGCTAAATTTGTGTCACATTTGTAAGAAATCCTGTCAGCTGTCAGATCCAATGATTGGTGTCCTAAGTTAGGTAGTTAGATGATGAGAAAACCCAGTTGTACCCCTATTAAATGAGCTCTTGCACATCACTGCATGCTCTCTGCATGCGGTGCGTGCTGAATGTGCACCCTGCATGCAGATTGCATGCTGCATGCACTCGGCATGCACCCCTAGCCAAGCCAGCATTTTATTAACCACAAAACTGTTACAAAAATTACATAAAAAATTACATCAGTTCGCAAAACATCACAAAACTCTTACAAAAATACAGCAGTTTACAACAATGCCAAAACCGATTCAAACCCTTGCAAACAAACAAATGCAAAAAACAAGTCCTCATACAATTACAACTTCATCCACATCATTTATTTGACGGTCCCTTTATTTGAACACACATTTACTGGCCGGCATTAAACATTTCACAAGCAATCATTTCCCGAAATTCGTTCATCTGTTGGTTATCTAACACCAGAGGCGCCTCCTCAGTTGGTGGCTGCTGTACAGAAGTAGCAGCCGGCACATAGTTTGGATCACGGTCACAACTAGCAAAGTGTTGATCCCTTTCTTCACTCAACCTGATGAAGTTATGGAGTGCCATGCAAGCAACTACTATATGTGTTTGTGTTTCAATATTATAACTTGGTATACCCATCAATATCCTAAACTTTTGCTTGAGCACTCCAAATGCTCGCTCAATGCAGTTTCTAAGTGAAGAGTGTGCGTAGTTGAACAATTCTTCTTTACCTTGTGGTTCTTCTGCGTTTTGAAACTGTTCTAAATGGTACCGTGCTGTCTTGTACGGCGCGATGTACCTTGGATGGTTGGGATACCCGGAGTCTACCAGATAAAACATCCCCGCAGCGGCAAGCACCTGTAAGTATAAGTACATGTAATTAGGGAGTATGAAGACACATCAGTTGCACATGTACCTGTAGGTGGGTGCGGAAACACATGTCCGAACTTAGTCATCGAATCATCGAAGACCCTCATGTCATGAACTGAACCAGGCCAGCCAGCATTGACAAATGTGAATATCAAATCGAAGTCACAACAGGCCATGACATTTTGGGTTGTTACGTTCTTACGGCACATGTACCGATTCACCAGATTTTTTGACACAACACAGGGAATATGAGTGTCATCTATAGCCCCAATACAATCCTTGAAGTATGGATAAAAACGACGGTTGTTCAGTCTAGAATGCATGGTTCAAAACTGTGGGTCTCTTGGTTTGATGATGTCATCAGCAAGCTTGAGCAGCGAACGGAGCACTCTCAAAAATATGTTATGCACCGTTCCTAATGATCTCTGAAATATGTTCCTAGCTTGCCTAACAGATTGAGGAACTCCAACTACCCAAAGGAACATTCCTAATGCCTCAATTGTGGAAGACTTGTCACTATATGTGAGGTCATACTGTTGTACCAACAGATCATGGAGTTTGTAGAAAAGGTTGGGGGTCATTCTATACATGTCATAGCAATCCTCATCTTTGGCTAGATTTTTGTTAACCCACTCCTCACCACTTAGACCCGGTTCGACGACCCTATACTCAGATCTGGTCCAGTACTTGTCAATATGCATAGCCAATGTGGACATACCTAGCAATGCAGCCTGAGCAGCTGCCAGTTCATTCTCCATTGTGCCGAATAGGAGTTCGTCAAACGCGTCATCACTGTCCTCATCATATGCATGCACCGTACCCGCAGTGGACCTGGCACGTACTGTACGCCTTGGCACCTGAAACAAACCACAACAAAAACATAACATATCAGTGACAGGTCATGAACAGCACAAGGCATATGAAGAAAGGGACAACAGTTGCTTAGTAGCAGGACACACACAGCAGATCATAGAACTCACAACACCATATTTGGCATTCAAATAACACACATGCAACCTTAAGTTGCCCGACACACAACATTCACAACATGACAAACATCACAAGGAACTAAGAAACTAACACACCCAACACAAACTTAGGTCGACGAACACGGACGATACATGATTGGTTGAGGAGGTCTAGACCCGATTTGCGTAGGCTTTGATGGTCTGTTTCCTTCCTTCCATCCCATTCTTCATGAACCAGATGATGGCCTTCTCACTCTCGAGTATGTTCAGGACACCAATCCATTCTGGGCTGCTCTCGATGAAGCCACACTCTTTAGCCAACGTGATAATGAGGTCCACCTGATCCTCCTCCTCTTTCCGCCTCCGCTGCTCTTCCTCCATGGCTGCCTGCTCTGCTGCCTCACGTTGAGCTGCACGGATCCTGATTTGGTCATTGAAGTATTCACGGCCATCACCTAGTACTGATGTGAGGCCACCGATAGAGGTGCACACGACCCTGACTACTGGGCTCTTCACCTTCTTG
This sequence comes from Echinochloa phyllopogon, assembly GCA_033239725.1. Lineage (NCBI taxonomy): Eukaryota > Viridiplantae > Streptophyta > Magnoliopsida > Poales > Poaceae > Echinochloa > Echinochloa phyllopogon. Next base: position 41,116,036 of record BTCW01000015.1, read on the forward strand.
TTGGGACTGGTTCCTGTGCTGCGTAGGCTAGGAGTGCTCCGGGAGCTGGTGGTCCTCTTGGTGCCAACGCTAACCGGTGTTGTGACATCTTCCTCATCAGGCTCGTGTGCATCTTCTTCGTCAGCGTCATCACTGGGAATATCCTGTACAGACCCTTGGCCAGGGGCATATGAGGTGGATCCGTCAGCAACAAATCCAGTGAACATTTTATCCACCTCGTCAACGTAGTCCGGCAACCCTTCCCTCAGCGCCAACAAGTCTTGGTTGCCCTAGTACAAGAAGAGAGCATTAGTACAGGTGTTGAAATGATCGGTAGACAAGGTAACATAAACCAAAGCTATGAACGTGTTTTGTATGCAATACTCACCGCAGTGATCGTCTTCCACCAGTCATCAGATGCTGCTGCTGTGTTCCCATCCCCTCGTCCCAAACCTGAGCCTTTCCTCAACTTCTGTTCTTATAAGTTCCACTTCGCCCTCAGCTTCTTCAACAGGTACTTGAATTGGGCAGCGTCATGGTAATTTTCGGTTGCCATGTAAAACCTGTTAGAGATCTCCTCCCACCCACGCGGCGTCATTTTACCCCTTATGCACTTGTCGTTACCTGTGTCAATTATGCCGCAATAGATCTCACAAAACTGCTTGATAAGCTCAGGGGTCCACTGACCCCTATCGGTGTCCTCCTAAACGACGGGTTGCAAGGTACCAATTCAAATGAATGATGCACACTAATGAATTTGCAAGAACACAAAACATAGTGCCCGTCCACTAAGCTAAACCTACTGATGTTGCGTGGAAACAACAAGTACAACATGGCAGGCTTACCCCAACTCGGCGACGTGCGTTGCGACACCTGCCTCCACGAGCTGTCCCCCTTGCTGAGCCACCTGCGTTGGGGGTAGGGGACACGTACCCGCCGTGGAAGGAGGCAGGCTCGCCCTGGAAAGCGGATCCTCCTCCGTGGTAGGACGAAGCTCCGCCTTGGTAAGCTGATACGCCCCCGTATGGCACATAGCCGGCGGCCACGGCAGCAGATCCGGTGATGCCGTGCGCAGATCTGCCACCCACGAAGGCAGGGCCGCCGAGGTGCGCCGCTTCGACACCCAGGAACGTCGGTCCGCCGATGCCTCGACCGGGGCGGGGGCCCCACACCCCGGGGCTACCCCTCCCTCGCCGTGCTGGTATGCGAACGGGAGGCGGAGCAGGCCGCACGGACGTCCCCCCCCCCCGACCGAAGTAGCTCGCCGAAGCCTTGGGTGCCGGCCCACTCCGACGCCGAGTTGAGGTCGAACGCGTCGAAGTCGAGCCGGCTTGGTTGAAGGTTGCTAGAAGACGCCCCGCCATACACCGGAGGGTACACGGGGTTGTAGGGGAAGCCTGGAGCAAAGGACGTGGGCGGGGATAGGAAGTCCCGGGTGTGGCCTCCCTCACCGTACGCGGCTTCTTGGCTGTAGGACTCGCTGTCGGCTCCGTCGTCTTCCATCAGGGAGGGGGTATGACACGCGCCTGCGGCCTGGATCTGGAAGATGAGGTACTGGACGAGGCGGGGTTCGACGGGATCTGAGAGGCTCCGACGGCGGCGGCTCGGGGCTGGGGAGAGAAGGGTTGGGGGAGGCGGCTCGAGGGGCGGAGAGGATAAGGCGTGGACGGATCCTCGGAGAGGAGGCGGGGGGTAACCTAGTCCATTGATGGGCCGGACACCATCATGGGCTTTGTGTCAGGCCCGACACAAATTCAACCAAATTTACAATTTCTGTCTCAAATTTGCATAAATTCAATCTCTTTTCAAATTTCATACCATTTCTAAGGGAACTAAACACAGCCAAGGAGTAGCTATAGAGAGAGATTCACTGCAGATATAGACGGAGCAGTACCTATTTGGTGTGTATATTGATTATTGAACCCTAGGTTAGTTGACGATACTACAGAACACCTCATTGCATCGTGATCCCTATTTGTGCTGGTCCTTTTACCCGCATTAATCTAACAACAGAAATAGAGGTCAAGTGACATTGTCGACTACGTAACCAGTAAGGAAAACAATAATTCATGCTAACTCAAATATAATGATAACAATTCAGATAACAAGCAGTGTCCCTGCGCAAGATCTAACTACAAATTGCTACAAGACAACGTTTTATTCTGCCGAGCTTAACCATAAACTGGCAATGCTACTTCTTGCCGGTTGCAAGCAGCTTAAAATGGGCAACAAAGTTATTAACTTAGATTTCATTGCTATATTAGAGACTTGTAGAGATGACTTCTCAGTAATAAAGCTGTACCATTTTTGTGGTGGTAGAGATTTCTTTTGGAATTATATTGGACCTCACCTAAAGGACAATCAGGGGGTATTTTGTTGGGAGTCAACCTCCAATTATTTGATATTGGTAATATTACTTTGGGAGACTTCCGTATTAATTTAATATTAAAAATTAGAAGGATGCCTTTGAGTGGATTCTCATCGCTACTTAATTATGGAGCAGCACGAGATGAACTCAAAGAAGCATACCTCACCGAAATGGTTCAAATGTGTCGTATAGAAAACAGACCTATTTTGATTAGTGGGAAATTAAATATTACCATGAGTGCAAATGAAAAAAAAAGACAGGTGGCCTTTTCTCTATAATGCCCGTATTGAAAATTTTGGTTTGAGAGAATTAAATCTCTTAGGCTGTCGCTTTCCTTGGGCTAACTCTCTAGATACACCAACTTTCGAAAGGTTAGATAGAGTTTTAGTGAGCACGGAATGAGAACAAAAGTTCCCACTAGCAACGGTTTAGGGGGGCTAAGAGACATTTAGACCACACACCCTTGCTTCTAGATTTTGGAACCCCTGCCCATCAAGGTTTCAATACACCTTTAAATTTGAGTTATTTTGGTTATCGTGAGAAGGGTTCTACCAAAATGTAGTCGAGGTATGGAAGAATGAAACAATAAGGGGAAATACTTCGATACAAAAATGGTGGCACAGGATAAGGCGCACCCGTCAATATTTGAGAGGCTGGGCTAGGAACATTAGAGGACAGAATAAAAAGGAGAAAGAAGAAATTATGACTATGATTGATGTACTAGATAAAAAAATCAGAACACTCGATACTCTCTCCAAATGAGCAAGTAATGGTTCTCTGCTTAAGGGACATAATCTCTCATCTGTTGAGAGAAGAAGAAATTGCATGGTTTCGAAAAACTAAAAACCTATTAGAAAGTAACAACAATATCAAATATTTCTAGATTATTGCCAATGGTAAGCATCTAGGAGAACATGCATATTCGAAGGGAATAATAAGATTATAAAAAATGAGGAGGAGCTAAAAAACATATTAAATATCATTTGAACATAATCAAGTGGGGTCTTGTTTTTTAAGATCTTGTCATAAGAGTTTTGAGCAAATTTGTCCTCCTTTTTTTGAGAAAATCAAATTTGTCCTTCTTGCATGTATATTCTTGCATGCAGGGAAAACTAATTGGACCTTGTGTCTGGTACTGATTGGGCTACGCAGCTCTCTCTCTCTCTCTCTCTCTCTCTCTCTCTCTCTCTCTCTCTCTCTCTCCGGGCGACAATCTGCCGCCTCTAACCGCGCCCGTCGAATTGGCCTGTCGCGAGCCCGAGCTGCTATGACCGACCCATGGTGGGCTCTCCGATACAACTGAGAATTCAGCCCGTCATTTGTCTTCTCCAACCTGGACCAAAAACTTTTCCAGGCCGAACGCTCCCCGCGCCACGAGCCCATAACCTTATCTTGGGCTGAATGACAAGGACCGGAGCTAGGCTAGCATTTCCATTGCTCGCCAACTGGTCCGAAAACAGCTGGGCTATGGGCTCACCCGAGCCGCGCTCTTCCCGCGGCCACCCGCCCCGATTTGGCAAGTCGCCGCGGGCCAAGCGTTTCCGCGGCATAGGACGACGGGGAACCCGAGGCAGACACGCGGGCTCCTCTCGTCTTCCCCCTCCCCTCCCGTCCCGTCCCTGCCCCGGCCAACAAGGGCAAGGCCGCCCGCGGGTTGGAGCAAGGACGAAGAAAGAGGCTCGTCGTCGGCGGTGATCAATAGTATATACGTACGTGCATGATGGACGGGAGCGCGGTGGAGGAGCTGATACGGCGGCTTCTGGAGGGGAAGAAGCACAAGGTGACCGGCAAGAAGGTGCAGCTGACCGAGGCCGAGATCCGGCACCTCTGCGTCGCCGCCAAGGAGATCTTCCTCTCCCAGCCCAACCTCCTCGAGCTCGAGGCCCCCATCAACGTCTGCGGTGACATCCACGGCCAGTTCTCCGACCTTCTCCGGCTGTTCGAGTACGGCGGCCTCCCGCCGGCGGCGAACTACCTGTTCCTCGGCGACTACGTGGACCGTGGCAAGCAGAGCATCGAGACCATCTGCCTGCTGCTGGCGTACAAGATCCGGTACCCGGACAACTTCTTCCTCCTCCGGGGCAACCACGAGTGCGCCTCCATCAACCGCATCTACGGCTTCTACGACGAGTGCAAGCGCCGCTTCAGCGTCCGCCTCTGGAAGCTCTTCACCGACTGCTTCAACTGCCTCCCCGTCGCCGCCGTCATCGACGACAAGATCCTCTGCATGCACGGCGGCCTCTCGCCGGACCTCGACAGCCTCGCCCGGATCAGGGACATCCAGCGCCCCGTCGACGTGCCCGACCAGGGGCTCCTCTGCGACCTCCTCTGGTCCGACCCCGACCGCGACAGCTCCGGCTGGGGCGACAACGACCGCGGCGTCTCCTTCACCTTCGGCGCCGACAAGGTCACCGAGTTCCTCAACAAGCACGACCTCGACCTCATCTGCCGCGCCCACCAGGCAAGCATTAATTATTACTCCGTATTATTATTATTGTTCCCCTTTCCCTCCATCTCTTTCCGATCCTCCAGCCGCCGATGAGATAGATGATGAGCCCGGCCATCGCTGCCTGTGATCTCAACTCTCAAGCTCAGTTCCAATTGCCAAATCGTCATTGGCAGGTCGTGGAGGACGGGTACGAGTTCTTCGCCGACCGGCAGCTGGTCACCATATTCTCGGCGCCCAACTACTGCGGCGAGTTCAACAACGCCGGCGCGCTCATGAACGTCGACGCCAGCCTGCTCTGCTCGTTCCAGATCCTCAAGCCGTATAGGGGCAAAGGGTAAACGGAGTGATCGACGAGGACACAGGGGAGATGTTGATTAGAGGCTTGTTTAGAAGTGCGAGGGGATTTCATTTGCCGCCTGCGCAGGTGTTTCCTCCCGCATTTTTGCTGCCCCGGGAGCTGTCAGCTCAGTCTGCAGCTTCTTCTGGATCTTTTGCTTGTAACTGATTCAAATACGTGTATATATAAAAGCAAGATTATAGTTTCTGAACTGCTTTCATCTTATGAATCCATGCGAGATGTCATCTTAAAGAAAGCATGATCATCAACTTTTAGCAAATCAAAAGATATACATGAGCATTGTGAGATCATGCGAGGAGCAAAATGTCAGCTTAACATTCAGTTCAGATGCAATTATATGCAGAAAACCAAAAGATATCTTTTAAAGAGCATGAGAATTGGCTGAGCTCCAACCTGGCAACTGATTGTCTTGTAACTTCCTTCGTGTGATGAGATCGATACGAGGGTAACAAGAAATCAAGTGCTGATGGTGATGGCTACTTGTTGGACAGTACTGATCATGGGTCTAAGGCCTTGTTTAGATGGAGAATAGGGGGTGGAGATTTGGGGTTTGGGGTCACTTCGTAATTATTGCGTCACTGTGATATTTCGTTTGTATGTGTGAAAAATTATTCAAAAATTAATTAAGGCTCAAAATGTTCGTATCGCAGAGTACAACAAAACTGTGCAATTAATTTTTGATTTCATCTACATCTAGTACTCCATGCATGTTATGACATTTTGATGTGATTGAAATCTTCTTTTTGCATGGTAAACTTTGGGGTTGCTTTTTGGAACTAAACAAGGCCTAAGATGTTTACAAGATCAAGTGATGTCATGTCCTACGACTTATCTGAATATTCAGCAGTGCCCAGGACACACTGCCATTTCACAGTCAAGCGAAGGACTGTTCATTCAACAAGGACATGATGTTCACAAAAGGAGCCCCTTTTGCGCATCAGAATGAATGCGCCGCATGATAATAACATATCAGCTCATTTCGTGATTTCAAATTCAAATTCTTGGCACCTGATTTTTCATTAGACGTTCACCCACTCTATGCATGGATGCTCCTTTCATAAACGAAAATAGTGACAGCGTGTAATTGAAAACCGGACAAATCTCAGGAAGAAGATTCTCTCTTGTGGTGTTTAACAAACGTCATGTGCGATGTACGCATAGGCAGTATTAAAAAATGAACCATTGCGGAAAAGAAAGTCAACCCATACTCTTGCATATCTTCCAGATATACCTGCATGCCCATGCTTACCTAAACCTTTGATCCAACTCGGATGACAACTTTATCCTGCATTTTTGTAATGCAAATGAAACGCAAGATAACAAACTGAGCTCTATTATAAGCAGCACAAGTTGGCATCATGAATTTGTTTAAAATTGTTGCCCGTGCACTCTAGAGATTTGCAACTTTTTGGTATGACAGTCGGAAAGATATCGTTGCATTTCACACTGAAGAGCATGCAAGTTCACAATGCTGATGGCGCCCTCGATCGCCATCCCCTCCTTGAGCATCCACTTGTCAATTTTTTAAAAACAAAAAAATTTCTCTCATAATATCTTTCCTATGGTATATATTCTCTAATTGAAACATAATTTTAGCACTTATGATGCCTAGTGAAGCATGAAACACAGAGAGCCAAATCAATCATCGATTATCTTTTCATATTGGCGCATCCATGCTGGTGATACAAAAATCAATGAAATATAATCTTCTTGATTCGGCCGGTTTTAGAATGGCATGATGAACTACTTTATTGATTTTGGCTTTCTCATACTTCCCACTCCATTCTGAACATTTCTCTGATCAATTGCATTCTGTACTGAAGAAGAAGTTTTTTAGGATCACATACAGCTCCTAATGAGAAGGATCGTCCACAAACATAAATTCTGTTCACTTAAATGGTCGCTCCGAACGATCACACATATCTCCTGTCCCTGATATGATAGCCACCACACGAACATATAAACACAAGGAAAATAAGGACACAAATGCTAGGGTGACGTATGCTGCGTGCTCAAGTCAGACGCTGAAAAATCAAACACTTTCTAGACGGCAGGAGCTGTCAGCTGAATGATTGGTGAACCGCTGTGCCGCTGCCCTGAAAAGAATGAAAAATGGTGTGTGCCGTGCTCTAAAAAACAAAAGAGGAAAACTAAAACAAAAAAATGTCTGGCCCTACAGGCTACATACAGCATGGAGCATTAGCATGTTGCTACACTAGTCTAGCTACCTGCTCCTGCTCCTGCTCCCTGCGTTTGTTCATTCACACCACTCAATGACAACATGTTGTTGGCGAGATGCCTCTTGTCAAACGAAGAAAAGGCAGGCGTTGGCGTCGTGTCCTGGACATGTTTGAGCAACGAATAATCCCTGCAGGCGTTTTCTATGGAGGCCGTTGCATTGATTAGGAGTTTAGGAGACCACAGGTTGTCATTGCTACCGGACGTGGATGCTTGAGAATCACTGATTAGGGGCCGGATCGAAGAAGAAGAGATATAAAACAAAATGTTCAGTCGTGCTATAGTTTCCTTGTCAGTTGTCACCAGTGTTTTAAAAAGCGCTAGGCGTTAGACCGACGGCGGGACAACGCCAAGTGCTGGATCGTGGATTGGACACAGGTTGATGGCTGGTTCGATCGGGAGCAATGGCTAGTGGAAAGATTCAGAACAAGAACGAGGCTGAGCTCGCCGAAAGCATCCCTTTCCAAATTTCTGAAATTTCTTTTTTGAGAGGAACAGTGGCATGCACTGTACCTATCGTAGTCATAACTCACTCCAAAGGCATACGGATTAAGGCCCAGAGAAGGGATCAGATTTGCATTCAGTGGGCAGTTCCTTTACAGAGCACAGCCGTACAGTGGCCCATGATCTTGGTAGGACCTCGCCCGTCCCTGATGATCTCTGAACTCTCACATTCCCATGTTCATGCAGTACACATGCATTGAGTTAAAAGAGCAAGATCCACTCTTTCTTTCTCTTTCTCTTTCTCTCTCTCTCAAAATAAAGAGAGCAAGAACCACAGCAGAAAATAAGTGGGGGACTGAAGAGGAGCCGCATGACCAGCTAGTCTTTCGCCTTTCGGCGTAAACCCTATCAACCAACGACAGAACGGCACGGAACACCCCATTTCACCGGCCGATAATTGAGGGGCGAGTTTTTACCGGCCCCCACGAAGACACGAATCTGAAAAAGGCTTTGGAAAATGGCCCTCTCTGATGCCGGCTTTACTCTGAACCTCGATGAGTTGTCACCTCACATGGCAATGCAGATAAACTAAACAATCTCCAGTCGTAATAAACAATCGACGGCCGGGGATAATTACCGCTGTAAATCGGCAGTTGACAGCTGATGATCCCCATCATCATATCCATGCGTAGGTTCTGTGCACGAGCAGGGAGAGGACCAGTGCTCGAGGAACAGAGGAGGATTCCGTCGCCGTCAGCACGCAGGGCGAGGCTGGAGGTAGCCGTGCACGAGTACAGCGAGGACATCGATCACCGGCAGACGCCGATCTCACTGTCTCGCGCCAATAAACTATGCCGCTGGCCTGACTTGGGCGGCGAAACCCAACCCAACCCCGTCGGTTCATCGCACCCGGCCCCCCCGGCTCCAATCCATGGCTGGCAAATCGGAGTGACGTGTGAGATCCATGGAACATGTCTGCCCACCTATCATCCAAAGGCATGGTGATGTGTGTGTGCAGGCGGTATCTGGTGCATCCTAGCTAGTCGAGTTTTATAATGGAGGTATTTGGTATTGTAGAGAACCGAGCTAGTAGAATGGTGTACATTTTAGTCTATATTATTTACTTGTATATCAAACGAAGTGTTGCTAAACAAAGAAAGAGGGAATAGAAGAGGAAAATGATGACAACCGGCGGGAATTTATGTTTTTTTTTGTTGGCAAAGTGGTGATCACAAAATCAAATCTTGAGTTGCTAGATGGAGTGCACACATTAGGATCAAGGAGGCCTAGGCATCAGGAGTGTAGTTGGGCAAAACAAAAGTAATGGCTTGCTTTTCTTGTCTTGCCACTGATCGAGGTAGTGAGGTGGATGCCTAACTCTACCCATAGTTATCACTATACATCATCACATGGGGATTGTTATCATTTTCATCCTAGTAACAAAGCTTATGGACCTTTATATATAAATAAAAACAAAAGGAAAATAAAAGAAAAGAAAAGGAAAAGAAAAGGAAAAGTTTGTGACTTTCGCTCCCTAGTCCTCGGTCCTCGCGAGTCCAAACAAAAAGTTCGTTCAAACGCAAGGACGCAAAAACAAAGCGCAGGCTTGCCTGTCTCGCTCGCGCGAGAGGCCGGCAGCAGCAGCAGCACAGAGCGGAGCCAGCTCGACTCGCCTTCGCCTCGCCTCCTCAGTCGCCTCCACCACTTCTATATCACTTCCCCCTCTGCCCCAGCCCCGTGCGCCATCGCGCACATCCACGCGCGCGCGCGCCCACACGTGCGGCTTCCCGGATTCGCGCCGCCGCGGCAGAGCCAGCCAGGCCAGCTTCGGATCGAGGAAGAGGGAGAGGAGCCGAGGCGGAGGCGAGGAGTCAACCCAACTTCGCAAGCCATGGACGGATCGGCCGCGGAGCTGGAGGCGGCGGAGCGGGTGGTGATGCGGTGGGACTCGGCCTCGGCGGGGGCCGGCGCGGACGAGCCGATGCTGTTCGACGGCGCCGGGGACCGGGCCGAGGCGGACCGCTTCCTCCGCGCCGTCGACGACCTGCGCCGCCTCGCGCCGCCGTCGCCCGCGGCCGTCGGGAGCCCGCGCCGCCTCTCCTCGTCATCGGGCTCCTCCGCGGCGGCCGGCAGCGGCGCCGTGCAGGTCGCCATGGCGCGGCTCGAGGACGAGTTCCGCCACGTGCTCTCGTCACGCGCCCTCGACCTCGAGATCGAGGCGCTCGCCGACCTCAGCTCGCTCTCCATCAACAGCGACCGCTCCAACTCGGCCTCCTCCGCCGACCTCCCCGCCGCCGACGAGGACGACTCCGTCGCCGCCTCCATCGGCCGCCGCAGCAGCGCCTACCGCTCGCTCCGGAGCATCCGCGAGATCGACCTCCTCCCCGACGACGCCGTCGCCGACCTTCGCGCCATCGCGTCCCGCATGGCCGCCGCCGGCTACGGTCGCGAGTGCGCGCAGGTGTACGCCTCCGTCCGCAAGCCCGCCGTCGACGCCTCCCTGCGCCGCCTTGGCGTCGAGCGCCTCAGCATCGGCGACGTCCAGCGCCTCGAGTGGGACGCGCTCGAGGCCAAGATCCGACGCTGGATCCGCGCCGCACGCGCCGCCGTCCGCGGCGTCTTCGCCAGCGAGCGCCGCCTCTGCTTCCACATCTTCCACGACCTCCCCATCTCCGGCAGCACCATCTCGGCCGCCGCCGCGTCCGCCACCCACGACACCCCCTTCGCCGAGGCCGTCAAGGGCGCCGCGCTGCAGCTGTTCGGCTTCGCCGAGGCCATCAGCATCGGCCGCCGCTCCCCTGAGAAGCTCTTCAAGATCATAGACCTCCACGACGCGCTCTCGGACCTCCTCCCCGACGTCTCCGACATCTTCGCTGCCTCCAAGGCGGCGGAGTCGATATACGTGCAGGCCGTTGAGATCCGGTCGCGGCTCGCCGACGCCGTGAGAGGGATACTCTCGGAGTTCGAGAACGCCGTGTTCCGCGATCCGCCCAAGGCCGCGGTGCCAGGCGGCACCATCCACCCGCTCACTCGGTATGTGATGAACTATAGCAGCCTCATTTGCGACTACAAGGTCACGCTCTCTGAGCTGATCATATCGCGTCCATCAGCTAGCGCGCGTCTTGCTGCTGAGGGCAATGACCTCGTGCCATCCTTGGCGGACCTCGAGCTCCCTGAGCTTGAGAACCAGTTGCCACTTGCCTCCCACATTGTCTGGATCATTGTTGTTCTTGAACACAATCTGGAGGGCAAGGCGGCACTCTACAAGGATCCAGCCCTCTCACATTTGTTCATGATGAACAATGTGCACTACATTGTGCACAAGGTGAAAGATTCACCAGACCTTTGGGGCATGATTGGTGATGATTACTTGAAACGCCTTACCGGCAAGTTCACAGTCGCAGCCACAAACTACCAGCGGACATCGTGGTTGAAGATCTTGAATTGTTTGCGTGATGAGGGGCTCCATGTAAGTGGTGGATTTTCATCAGGAATATCCAAATCGACACTGCGGGAGCGGTTCAAATCCTTCAATGCTGCGTTTGAGGATGCACATAGGGTGCAGTCTGGATGGTGTGTGCCAGACAACCAGCTGAGGGAGGAGCTAAGGATCTCAATTGCAGAGAAGCTGCTGCCAGCATACCGGTCGTTCCTTGGCAGGTTTCGACATCATATAGAGAATGGGAGGCATCCAGAACTGTACATCAAGTACTCTGTTGAGGACCTTGAGATAGCCGTGGGTGATTTCTTTGAGGGTGTTCCTCCGTCCCCACATAACAGGAGGAGATCACATGGATGAAGGACTTGTACCAAAGGCATTCAACTGGACTGCTGTTGCTATTTATTCTTTGATTCTTCACAGGGAAGCTGGTGCCAGCATTTGGGGGCTCTATTCTCACTGTTCTGATGCTTGAGATACAAAGTTGGTGATCTTCAATCAGAAATGGCAAAACATGAATACATTTGGGATCTTGGTGAAGCTGTCGGTCGCCCCCATGTTTCCCATTCTGTAAGAGAACTTGTTCATTTGTTACACTATTATAATATAAATTTTGCAAGTAGCATGTTCATATAGGAAATTCTTTCGGTAATGTTGGATAGTTGGAACTCATAGCATTTCTGCCCTGTCTTTGCATCAGCTTTTGTTGCCCTTTTCATTGTTAACAATTATTGGAAGGGTCTATGCTTTGTGGATTAGATGTAAAAAGATCTACACGACTCTCATGTACCACATGATTTTGTAATATGATAATATCATGCTGTTACAATTTCGAAAGGAAACTTCGAGTCTTCTCTATAGCACAATTCTTTTCAGGTGCAAAAAGCCGAAAACCAATACTAAATTAACATTGTTGATACCACCATAAGATTAGCACTTTGTCACTTCTGTAGCATACAATCGATATTTAGAAAATGCATGCTATATTCTATCACTTTGGGGTGCTCTCCTTTTAAGATCTATTTTTACTAGTTCAGTTAGCGTTCCTATTATCTTCCTTGTTTTGTGTTGTTCCAGGATGAAATTACTCTTTCACTCTCTGTTTCCTTCCTACTACAAGTATCTGAGTGTGACTAGGCAATTCTGAAAAGTGGCAGTAACCCAATCTTTATTTATGCTTACCCATTTATCTTGACAAATCCACAACATTGATGTATCAATGAATATAACTGAAAATAGTATGTCTGCAGTGATGCTGTATGTGTTATGGCATAACATGATCTAGCATTGCCTATGACGTAGTGAGAATTGACATACATACCATTCAATCAAACAGCAAGTGTTATGTGCTAAATGTGTATAAGCCTGCAGTGGGAACATAAATGTGTGCAGTCTGCTTTTTTTATCTATAATGTTCTTGATGTAATTCTTTTGAAGAGAATATTCTAATGTAAGCCAAAAGGTTTGCCGTTGTGCATCTCAATACAAATTTCTCTGTCATATCTATAGGTTACAGAGATCCTTTGGCATCCTTCCTATGCATATCGAATTTTTGCTAGTAAATTGAGACAATGCTACAATCTGAGTGCCTATCTGGCCAGTCCTTCCAGCTGCAGCTGAGGTTTCTATCCAGAAGTCTTGTACAGTTACAATTGCTCGGTATATATCTGCATTATTTCTTCTCTCTTTTCCCCTTTTGCTGTGCAAATGACATGAGCACAGGTTTGTATTTGCATAATGAACTTTTCTCAGTTCACAGGACAGTCAGTATGATACTTACTTTTCCACAGCGGCTGCAGTTTGATCTGCAGACATATTTCATGAGTACCTAATCTTTTACTATTTTTATCTTTCGGCTGTTTGTAAACAAATTCTGCATATATGAAAGGCACTGAATAGGCAATAATTTTGATGTGGTAACATCCTAACATTACAAATAGTTGACCATCAATCTTCAACTTTCGTGCATCTTCCCCACGAAATAGATCTACATCTATAGTATGCGCATTTTGATGTTTCGGTGAAGCAATTTTTTTTGGTTACATTCGTGTTACTGTTGAGTTCTTACCCTGATGCTGTTTCGGGCTCCGTTCTCAGTAAAAGGTATAAGGTGGGCATCAGGTGAGCCATTCGTGCTCGATTTTTTTTTAGTCGTCTTTTCATCTCGTTATTGTCGAGTATCGACTATGCATAATTACAATGGTTCATTTGAATAAGCACAATCAAGCTTAACCACCGAATAATTCCGCCGATAATGGGGGATATTCTCCGAAAATAATACTTGTGTTAATCAGGGAAGAACGTGATGCTCACCATTCCAGAGCTAACAATCATGTGGTGCCCGTTGCCGTGTTGCTCTGCTCGCTCTGCGCAATGATTGTTTCTGCCGAACTAATCTGCAACAAGGCCCGTGTGAATGAAAGAAAAAATGGCTGGGCTTTTGCTTGGCTTTTTTTGTAGCCCCAATGGCACTTATGTCCACCCAAAGTTATAATTGAGGAGGCAGGGTGTGGATTCTTGCCGTATGTCCACCGAATGATTCAGACCGGCCGGCGTCAGGTCGCAACGCCTCCGGTCATCGACGGGTTCAGCCCGGCGTCCATGCCTACGACATCCATGTTGTCCTTTCATACGTGTAGTACGAGGAGCACACATTGTCTTTGTAATAGCAGTACTTGAATCAATGCTGTTAAAAAATATTTGAAGTACTTGTTGCCTCGGAAAAGACTTTAAAGATCATGAAACAAGTGGCTACTCGATTTACTAATGTGCATTTTTTTATTTTAAAACTTTGAGAAACACAATTATCGATTAACTGAAAACCATGTGAGAAAAAATCATAGGCACATAAAACGTTTTTTTGTAGAAACAACCCAAGATTATTAATCAAAGTTTTATCAGAAAAGCATACTTTGACCAAGTCATAGTGAGACATGAGAGAATGGTGGTCCACTGGTCGAGACAAGGGGTGGCAACTCTTGAAATGTCTTGATCATTACGCAATAACGTTGAGCAAACACCCAATGAAATGGATGGACCTATTGAACAAAGCTTTGCTTTTGGCACCACGCAACATTCAAATACAAGGACAAATTTGGTTGGATGTGTCGATGTGATTACGTGAACTCTTGTATTATTATCCTCAGACTTGTTAATAAATTCCGCTGGCTAAATCATTTATGCTTTTGTGTAATTTATATCATAATAAATAGCCAATAATCAACTGTGCATACATTATAGCACAACCTAAGCTAACTCTGGCTGAAGTCATATAGATGGCAACCGATACATTAACGCTTCAATATAAAGTTCATGGTAGATTTGCGTATATAGATTTAAGCCCAATAACTTATAAAATTTGTGACTACATAGTTCTTTTAATACGTAGTCTATCAATTCCCAGTTTACTCTAACTTTCATCACGTAGGTGTCACCCCCTCACACGTCTCTATCATGCACGTCACTGCATGACAGCCATCGACCATTCAACCCTAACGTTAGCGTGGAGTTCTTCTATTGTTACTTAATGTGGCCATCAATACATTTCATCTTATACAATCCGCAATGCTTTATTTGCCACTAAATAAAACTCCATTGCCAATTTGTTTTCTGCTTGACTGCATCTAGTTTTTGACAGCTGATAAACAATCTTAAATCTATCACTTACCTAAATCACAATTAACCGCTTTGTCGATAATGCTTTTACAATACTATAATATAACTATCTAACTAGACCTTTGTCACTGACAAAGGCTTACAACATCAATATCAATATCGGGTTAACAATTTCCCCAACCATCTCTAAAAATATCAATATCGGGTTAACAACTTTCTCAAACATCAATATCAATATCCCCTTGTAAAACATGTGCGGCTACCAATTAGATGAGTTAAAAGGAATTTATTGACGGATAGATAGCATTGTTCCAAGCATATATAATACGGTAGAATAGAATCATCAACGCCAAAATCCAAATTGATAGACCGGGGGAAGAAAATGTTAGCCGCCACCAACCCACTCCGCTCCCCAGCCGTCACGTTCCAGCCGGGCTAAACACGCGGAACCTCCTGCTGCGCTGTTTGGAATTCAACGAACCAACTAGTCAAATCCAGAAATCCTACGCGGAAAACCCGTGAGCCCCCGCGGCGAGCAGGGCGCGGCGCCGGTCGAGCGGATCTAGGCGAGGGTCCGGCGGCGAAGAAGCTCGGAGGCGGGCGCGAAGAGGGGAGGGGAGGGGAGGGGAGGGGAGGAGATGGCATCGGAGGAGATGACGGCGACGGAGGTGGCGGAGCTGCTGGATCTGAAGCCGCACCCGGAGGGCGGCTTCTACGCCGAGACCTTCCGCGACGGCTCCGTCACGCTCACCACCTCCCAGCTCCCGCCTCAGTGTACGTACATACATGCGCGATTCCTCCGTCCGTGGCGTCTGATTGCCGCGCAGGATTAGTGTTCGATTTAATTTCTCGCGGCGTGGGGGCTGATTATTGCACGGCCTAGTGTGCGATCAGACCCGGATTGAGATTGAATTTACTGTGTCTTCGGCTCTGGCATGTGCTTCAGACCTGAGCTAGATATTGGCGGGGTAGTCTTTGATTGCTGCTGTTTGACTAATTTGTGAGGTTCAGTAGGGTGTGTTCTGCAAGACTACAAACTAGGAATTTTCAGGTAGATATGTCTGGCAGTGTGTGCTACTTTCCTTTGTGACGGAAAAGTGAATGCATATGCTATCACGCTGTATGTATCATAATTCATGAATTGAGCAAATCGGGAATGTTAGGGAATGGAATGATAAATTTGCTTGGTTGGGGTTATCTTTGTTCCGCTAGGCAGGGATGGTGCTCTTTTATTGCATACTACATACGACTCGAAGTTATGTACACTGCGACGAGGTATCGCTGGCGTTATTTCCTGTTCCAGGACTGTAGCCTTATGCTTCCTCCTTTTCTTCTAGGTCCTGCAATGACTGCAAAAGAACAAGCAGTAAGGCCTGATATTTGTATCAGACAAATTGGTCTGCCAAGTCTGTTAGAATTGCCAGTTGCTCAATTGACCTGTTACCAATCAGAAACCTGAAAGGGCTGGTTAGAAAAGGGCAGATCAGGATCCAAATCCTTTGAATTGGGTCCAAAAATCCTATGGATTGGGTTTCAAATTTGTGTTCCAATTCCTAAAAAAAATCATGTAGCTTATGAACGCCATCCATTTTAGGTCATTTCTTTGTAGTGTTTATCTTAAGGTCTTATGCATAGAGTGTTGCTCAAGTATGATCTGCTAAGGTTGAAGAACTTGCCTGCTGCTTTCAAAATTCAACTTTAGTGTATATCCATGTATGAATGTGGGTGTGTAGCTGTGGAAAATTCTCTGAGTAACTTCTCATATTTTTATTCTACTATCAGTAACTAACTGTTAGCTAAGGGTGGGCAGTTGGATCTTCTCAAGCTAGAGGATTGAATAATGCCTCAACATACCCCTCCCATATGCATATCTACTGGGTGGCATGTGAATATGAAATCAAGCTGCTATGGGTTTATATGTTTCTAATATCTCCTATCATATACTGCAGATAAGGTTGGTCGTGCTGTGAGCACTGCAATCTACTTCTTGCTTCCTGCAGGGAGTGTTTCGCGTCTCCACCGCATTCCCTGTGCTGAAACCTGGCACTTCTACAAGGGAGAGCCTCTCACGGTTAGCACCATCTATTTGCTTGACATCATTGAGCTTGTCTTTCTTGCTATTCCAGGACTAAAGCACCTAGTGTCCATGCCCTATCTTATGCATCTACTTTGTGTTTGTTACCTTGTTTAGGTCTTTGAGCTACACGATGATGGCCATATTGACCTCACTGTCATTGGCCCACACCTCGAAGCTGGCCAGCGCCCCCAGTATACCGTGCCACCAAACGTGTGGTTTGGTTCCTTCCCTACACTGGATGTTGAGTCGTTCGCTTCCGATGGCAGTGTTCTTGTGAAGTCTCGGAAGAGGGATCCGGAGCAGCACTACTCCCTGGTTGGCTGCACCTGTGCCCCTGGCTTCCAGTACGAGGACTTTGAAATGGCCACATTTGAGGACGTGAGATCCATCGCTCCCAAGGCTGAACCTTTCCTCAAGTTCCTCATTCCTTCCTGTGATTAACTCCTGGGCGACCTCAATTGATGCTGGATGAGTTCCCACTTTCTCAGCATCTTCATGCCAGATGCAAATGCCATTTTTAGGCTTGTGCTTTTACTACCATCTTGTAGACCGTAAATTGTACCCTGGTGCTGGTACAGCTTGTAGCATTTTGTGCGCTGAAACAGAATAACAGCGGAGCTTAATGTTGAAATTGGAGGTGCTTGAAACACGTGATGGAGTAATTGTTCATCAGGCATACTGGGAGCATTGTGGGATCATGATGTTTTATGGGATTAAATTCAAGTCTCTGTCCGTGGAGTAAGTCGTGTGAGCATCATATCCTTTTGTTGCTTCGTTTGTGTCATCGAGTCATTCTAGAGCATGTGCGCCTTTGGTAAGGACCTCAAGTTTTGGCCCAGGCCTGATAACGGATAATTTGGCCGGGGCAGTTGCTGCCGATCCATACTCTCTCCGTCCTATAGAAACAACACTAGTTCACATACCTAGAATTATATTATTTGTGCGATGGACGTTCATATATACAAAACTAGCAAGGTGGCCCGTAAAAATAGTGTGGTAGCTAGCCAGTTTTTATAATAATGTTTTGAGTATTTATAAATATTTTTAGTTATTTAATATAATTTTACTTTTTTGTTTAATTTAGATTTAGTTATAACAATTTGTGGTCATCCATTGACATTTTTTTTGGGTGTTATAGATGAATCATCATCTTTAAGTGTACATGATTTTGGGTATAAGGTCCAATATTGGATACCTATTTTGTAGAATATGTTTTTCCGTCTAAACTTATACATAATAATTCATCTCTAAATTTTTCCAACATAATTTTAGTCCTATATCTTGTATTTAAATTTTCAAATGAGGACATATATGTATTCCATTTTTGTTTTTATTGTTTTCCATGTCTATTTTGTTTTCTCCTCTATTTACTTTTATGTGTCCAAGTGGGCCATAGTTTGGGTCTATCTTTTTTTATCTCTTAAGATATTTTTTTACATGTTCAGTATTGCTTTGACTCTAAGTAGGTGTGGACATACTTCAATTCAAGGTTATTTAGTTGAATATCCAATATTTTTACTAAAGAAATATGCTTATATAGTAAATGCAATGTATATATTTAAAAAACAAATAATAACACAAAACAACGTACTATTGAAGGATCTCAGCACGAACAAAAAGAGTAGTCCACATCTTCATCCCTGCTTACCCCACCCCACTCCTAGCCTGGTGGTGAAGTGGTGCAATCTAGCCTCTTAGGCCTCAATTCAATTTTCTATCCATGCCTAGATCGATTCACCGAGCGACACAATTTCTACTCACCTCCTCCCGTCTATATCACAGTGCTATTTTCATTCCAGGGATGTGGAAACGATTTAATCCCTAACTTGCAAAATCTTTCTTATAAACTATACCATATTTCATTATCTGAGCTTCTTAATTCATCGATCCGAGAACTTTATGGCACTGCCTCCTATTCCTTCCTCTTTTGGAATCAAAAGCGAGCAAGTGTGGTGGTGGAGGCCTAGTGGAGGGCACATGGGTCAAGGCCTCGAAGGTTGATGGCAACATGCAGATTGTAAGGTGGCCCAAATTTTATGGCCACTCCTACTTCATACGTCTTCTTCGGTGGTATGTCGTTTCTTAGATTTGTGGCTTCAAATTTCTTGCATGGGTTATGGTTTAAGTTGTTGACCTTGTCATAATACATTTAGTCTTCACCTACTCTTTATTGTACCCTTGTTACTTTCAGCCTCATGCTCTCAATTAAATCCATCTGAATCTCTGTTGTCCTTAGTACGAATTGCCTCTGTGACTTAGAATTTATGCTACCTTTTATCGTGGGCTGGATAGATATCAATTTTGTTTCTACTAAGTACTCTCTTTATGATTTTTTTTCTAGAATTAGTTTTTATTTAAATGGAGAATATTTAATTTACGGAGTTTACTTTTTCTGATTTGAGCCTAGTCTATTGTTTTTCATATTGTCCATATGATCTTTATATTTTTTTAGACCAAAACGTTATGGTCCATACGTACAGTCTCTGGATCTTTGTGCATGTTCAGTTTAATACGATGTAAATCCATCAGTCTTATATCGGACGATACTTTCATTTCATTCACCAAAGTCAGCAAGGACGCTATGATCTTTGACTTTACATCTTTGCTACAACGTCTGATCGCTTCTATATGTGCATGTTCTACTTTTGTCAGCACCTGTCTGCCGCTGATAGCTTCCCACAAAATTGCACGACACCCATGTTAGTGCGCATCCTTGGCTTCTAGCTAATTTGCAGTGACGAATTACCGTGGAACTTCGCTGCAATGATGATTTGTCCTACATACATTACTTACATGCCGTGATGCATGGGAATCGATTCGTTCCCTTCGTGTGCTGCTTTCCTATTCAACATAGACTCTATTTATTTTAAAATTACATATATTTAGTAGTCATATTCAACACGAAATATATGGATTATTGTAGACCATTAGATCATCATTAAATTCGACTAGAAAAATTCTACCCCCTCTCGGCATATGAGGTGATTTTTTAACACTATTGTATTAATATAAATTTTGGGACGGAGGGAGTAGTTCACATGAAAATCAAACAAATAAATTTTTCTTATTTTATTTTAGAATTTAGCATATTAGATTCATGATTAACATGCACTCTTTTGGTTAATTTAGATATTTAGATCTTCATAAAAACCAACGGCCTATATCATTCTTTTTTATATTTAGCATGGTAGTATATTATTTTGTAGAATGATATGGACCGTTAGATCTTCATAAAATCCGACGGCATATGTTCTTCTCTTTTTTCTGGATTGACGAAATTATTTGGACCGTTAGATCTTCAAAAAATACGATGACATATATTTTTCTTTCTTGATTAAATGAATAAATATGGACAGCTAGATCTTCATAAAATTCAATGGCATATATTCTTCTCTTTTTTAGATTAACGTGAGAATTTCTTGGCCCTCTCGACGAATGTGGTGACTCCTTTTAACACTATTGTATTAATATAATAAATTATATTGTTTATGGAAAAAGATAGCACCATATAATTTGGACAACTATGGAAGTGTCCGCTCTCAAAAAGAAAAAAAACACGCGAAAGCAGCTAAAAACAAGTATACTTTTGGGCGGTTCAAGTTCGAGTCCTTGACTCAGTACGAGTATTTTATATTTTTTTATATTTATTTTAGGATTTAATAGACGGTATAGATGATAGATCTGCGTTTGTACTAGAAGATGTTTGGTTGGGGCATTTTCCAGCGTGATCTGATAACACCGTTAATTTATAATGTTGCTTTCTGTTTGTTTCACCTCCTACGGGATCCGATAGCGGAGTAATTGATACCGTGCTTTCAGAGAGGTGACTACACTCGATTTGGGCGGTAAGCCATTGCGCCGCAGGCCCGCAGCTATGCTCCCACCCCACGAACTCCTCCAGAGCGGACCCTCTTTCTTTTCCGTTACCGCTGATCAACCAAACAAAATACGGAATCATTGTTTCCATTAACGTTACAGCTCCGGACCCCTTCCCTTTATGTCTGTATTAAGGTTCGTGGAACCAAACACCGCCTAAGTGTACATCTTCTTCCATGTCTATACAGAGAATTGTATGTTTCTTAATAGTGTTTGGTTCGCTACTCCGTAACGTAAATTGATTGTGGAGGGTAAGAAGCCCCGTTGAACACGTTTGGTTTGCCGCAGTCAGTAATCGGGTACCGTGCAATCAGATACCGGCCTGTACATATTTGATTACTCCCGTCCACCTCTATCATGGCTTTGCTATACCGCTGCTGTATGCCGCTCTTGGCCTCTCGCTAGCAAGTTTGGATGCGACCCGGGCGGCGCTTCTCGCATCTAGCCGGAGCCGGAGCCGGAGCCTGCAGACACGGCGTGGACAGGCCGGGTTGTTTGGGCGCGATAGCTGCTCTGGTAGTAGGACTCGAATTGAATATGCTTGGGTACTTTTCGTCTTGGCTCCCGCGTATTCAACTGAGATCCCTTTCTGATCCGTTCGCCTTCTTCAGCAACTACTTACTGCAACACGATTGCGCTTGCGCGGCAGTTTTTTAAAGGCAGCGTGCCGCGCCCTTAAAAGAAAGCTATTTGAGGATGACTGATACGTGTGGTCTCTCTGACGAACTTGTTATAGTGTAGAGTGACCTGCTCCCTCCCTGTCCGTTTCTGATACAGCTTGTTATTAACTGCTGGCTGGCTAAATAACACTCATCATCAGTCATCAGTGTTCACCCACTTGTTGCCATCTTGTCCGCTAGCTCTGAGGCAACAGCAAAGTTAAGAAACGACTCTGCGTGTCTAGGTCGTCGTTTGTATATATGCGTTTCAAGCTCGATGTACCATCGGTTTCCTTAATGAAATGACCAACAGAGGCTGACTAAAAAAAGAGTTGTCATACACGTACTAGTGATGTTCAGGAGTACCAGCAACTGAAGGTGAATATCAGAGAGCCCACGCTAGTTGACTAGATTGTTTCCATGATTGAGTTTTTAGGTATGACTTATTCGTTGGGTCGTCTTTGCTTAGTTTACTGCTTTTTTGTAATAAGAAATATGGACGTGGTCGTTGTGTTTTGGTTCGAGACGATGGATAGCTACATGTATCAATCGATACAACGGCTAAAATATTAATAGATAATCCTTTTCTAAAAAAAGTACGTGCCATATGCTGTGGAACTCGTTGCCAGTGGTTCGGTGCAAAATCAGTCATGATGCTCACAATCGATACATCTCAAACATGGAGGATGCCACAGCCCACAGAAGAATACAAGATGCAGTGAGTGACTTTATTATGCCTCTGTAACATGAGTAAAAGAAGGGCGGTGCTATTTTAATTATCATATCATATGTATTTTTTATAATTTTTAGGGCAATCAATACAATTTTTGCCCACTTGTCGATCAACCTTCTAGCTCATCCCGTGTCTATTGTTCACCTGTATTCGGTGTCTTTCCAACACCAAAGCCGCCCCTACCACACTAAACACACTATTTTGAAGCTCCCAGCTGCCAACTACGTACTTCGTTGAAAATTGTAAGTAATTTTGACTTTTCTTAATACATAGTTTTTACTATTATATATATATATATATATATATATATCTAGGTATAGTTTAGTGTATATATGTTGTATAGCAAAAACCATATACCTAGAAACTAAAAGTAAAAATGACCTACAATTCAGGGCAGGAGGAGTAGTTCTAGCTATCTTTACAACCTAAGGCGGTCGAGGGAACCTTGCTTCACCAAGTCACCATCCAGCCACCGATGAGGATGGTAAGGATCATGGAAGGAGCTCGCAGCATAGGTTCGAGCTCTCATCCCGCACCTAGCCTCTAGTATGCCCCCCTCCCCATTTGCATCATTTTTTTCCTATTGAAGACATTTAGATATTTGCATGATCAAGTGTTTAGTCCATGAATTACTATAGCTACCCCTCCCCCATAGTCTTTCAATCCTCTCTTAGTCGCTAGTAATAATAAGAAATCTCTTTCACTCATATATTACCTACCTAATATGGCTGGACCCCTCACAACCACTCCGTTTTAGCATAGTATAAACAAATATCCATCCTAGTGCTCTATGAAAGCATAATGTTCAACCCCCCCCCCCCCCCCCCCACACACACACGGCCACGCATTGTAATAAACCCCAAGGCAATCACTCATGGGGGCTACTCTTAAATCTTGTGGACCTTCAAATCTGTTATCTTAATAACATAGTGTTAAAATAAATCACCACCTTTGTCGAGAGGACCTTCAAATTTCCACAATAATAAAAAAGCAAAAATACATCATTGAATTTGCGACAATCTAATGATGTACATTAACATAAAGAGTCTATATTGAATACCTAATCAAAGAGTCCACACCAAATATGATTAGTAAATACCTAATTCTAAAATAAAAAAAGATAATTAGCGGTTGACCAAAGAGTCCATGTGAAATAGCTAAGCAATTAATAAAATTAAAATATATAAAAGCAAACTAATATTATATGTGTTCGGATTAGGAAGCAAAATATAGCTAAATAAAAATTATATGACAAATATAATTTTAATTAATTAATAAAAGTTAACGAAAGACAAATGGTAGATGACAAAATATTTCATGTTAAACATGACTAATAAATAGCTAGACCCAGACTTAAAAAAGAAGAAGAAACAATAATTAATTTCTATACCAATTTGAAAGAAAAATAGCTAAATAAAAGCATGCCAAATATAATTAATAACAAAAATAAATTTGGTGAAAGCACAATGTTCAACCCCTTCCCCAACAATAATAAATTTGGTGAAAGGGTCTCTAGCCTAGTGGTTAGCCTAGTGGTTAGATCAACTGAGTAGCACCCAGCAGATTCAGGTTTGACTCCATATGAGAGCGAATTACTTGGGTTTGGAATAAAACAATATAAAAAAACAGGTAGAGACTTCCCCTACTGACTTCGGTAAAAAATAAAAAAAATTGGAAATAAAAAATAAAATTGGGATTTCTGTTGGGTTTGATAAGCAAATTATGTTGTGTACAAATAGCCCATGAAGAATAAAACTATTTAACAACTAATTTTTTAAATATAGCTTGAAATTGCCACACTAACAAATATTGAAATGTGATATTGATCGTTATGATAATATGACGGTTTATGTTGACTACAATTAATATATGTTAATAAAATAGACAAAAATCTATGTAAAATATAAATGAAAATAAAAATAAAAATTCAAGGCAAAATAATAATAAATTGTATTTCAGTTCCCACCAATATTAGGAAGTAAGTTACTTGACTAAAGAGCTCAAGTAGCTAGCTTTTTTCTGCAACTAATTAGTGAGTTGTTGATATCTTGTCATATAGCATTGTGAAATTAGTGAATGAGCGAGATCTGAAAAAAATAGGAGAGGAGGAAGAATTGTATGAAGTGCCAATGTGAACTAGTACGAACAAAGGAAGAGGAACATAGCAAATTCAGCTGGAGAACGTCTCCTACGGGATGAGTAAATTTGCGTACCACACAGTGGCCTGCCCCTTGTCCGTTTCTGATCCAACTTAAGTTTTCCTAAACTATCTAGATACCACTCATTACCTGTTGCTTTCTCGTTTGTTCCAGCTGCAAAAGGCAAAATATAGATACTCTCAGGCACTGACAAATTTCTCTGCTTGTCTTAAACAGTCGCCGTGCGGCTAAGAGCAACTCCAGCGGAACCCTTACTACCCTAGAACAAAAAAACCGAACCGGTTCACTGGTTGGACCGGAAAAACCATGAACCAAGTGACCTGACCGGTTCGGTTCAATTAAAAGATCGGTCATGCAATTGGACCGGTGTGAACCGGTCAAACCGGCCGGTTTTTCATCGAACCAGTGAACCGGTTTTTTATGAATAAATGAACGATTTGGCATTTGGGCATTGGTTTTGAAACTTTAGACAATGTACTATTATGTTATTTCTACGTAATCTCATCTTTTATATCATATGTGATATGTTTTAGTAATAAAACTTACATATTACTCGTATAAATAATGAACAATAAGTATTATATTAATAAATAATGAACCACTGGTTCGACCACTAAACCACCGGTTGGACCGATAAACCAGTGAACTAGTAGCCTGACCGGTTTGATCTCCGGTCCGACTTTTCGCTCTAGGCTTACTCCACACCCTACTCATAAAGTAGGGATTTAAAGTGAAAAAATCAACTCCAACGGCCCCCTACTTGGATCCGTAGAGTAGGGAGGCCCCTAGAGTCCGCCTCCCAGCCCCATCTCCCACGGGCGAGCGCGAGGCCCCTACTCGGCCATTGACGCTACCGCGCGCTCTGCGTGTGCGCTGTCGAGCCCCGGAGCTCGCCGCCGTAGCTGCCGATTCAAGCCTGGAAGGAGTACGGCGACATCCGAATCGGCCGGCGCGACGGGCGAGGTGGCGTCGGCGAGCGAAGCGGCGGCGTGGCACGATGGGCGAAACACCGTCGGCAGCCCAAGGCGGCGGCACGGTGTGACAAGCAGGGGGCGACGGCGGTGGCTCGCGTGTGGCAAAGTTGCGTCGACGGCCCACGGGCGGCGGCGGCACGCACGGGGGAGTGCGGCGGCGCGGCGTGACAGGGGGGTGACAGCGGCGGCCCGCAAGCGGCAAAGCGGCGTCGACGCGACATGCAGGAGGTGGGGAAAAGCGATGCGAGGCGCAGCGGTGCGACGGCGGTAGGGCGAGAGAGAAGAGATAGGAGAGAGAGAAGAGTGTGGGTCCACGTCCGTAAAAGAAAAAAGATTAGAGAATGACAAGTGGGTCCCATTGAACAGAACAAGAGTAGGGGCTCAGTTGTTGGGGCCGTTGCTGGAGTTGATGGTAAAAAATGAGATTGGAAAAAGTAGGGAGAGCCCATACTCAACAAGCAGAGACTTTAAGTAGGGGATATTGCTGAAGTTTCTCAAAGTCCGATCCGGTCACAGGTACTTTGTAGACAAGATTTTTTTCAAGTCAAAAAACAGAATTTTTTTTCGTGCATTACGACACCAGTAATTTTGTTGGTTTGACCTGCCCCCCTCATCGTAGAATATAGATGAGCATTGTATTTTTCTTTTTGAGATGTATCGGCATTACCCATCACTACCACAGTGCCATTAAATAAACGCTTCCACAACCAAACGGCCAAAACACAAAATAGTACTTGTACGTGGCAAATAAATTATATTTTGCAATTGCCAATTGGTATCGTGATGGTAGACACACAAGTAGGAATTTTAATCTCCAATCACACACTTTCATTACACCTCCATGTTAAGCAAATGACTTGCGCCTCTCATCTTCTTCCTCCAGCACTAACAATGGAGCCATCACTATTAGTGGCCTTGCTTGTCATGGCGCTCGCAGCTGCCATCATTCTCCGCAGAACCAAAACCAAACCTCGCCAGGCTTGCAACCTTCCAGCAGGACCAATGCCGTTGCCGGTCATCGGCAACCTGAACCTCATCGGCTCGCTCCCACATCGCACCATTCACGAGCTCTCCAAAAAGTACGGCCCCCTCATGCACCTCCGCTTCGGCTCCGTCTCCTTCGTCGTAGGCTCCTCCGTCGACATGGCCAAGTTCTTCCTCAGGACCCACGACCTGCTCTTCCTGGATCGCCCCAGTACGGCGTCCGGCAAGTACACTACCTACAACTACGCCGATATCACCTGGTCCCCCTACGACGCCTACTGGCGCCAGGCTCGTCAGATCTGTGCCACCGAGCTGTTTAGCGCCCGCCGGCTCGCGTCGTTCGAGCACATCCGCGACGACGAGGTCCGCGCGCTCGTGCGCGGCATCTTCGCGGCGTCCGCGACGCCATGCTTCTGGGGACCACCTCTCTCTTGGATTAATAGGGTCTTGGCCCATTTAAGTCTCAATTAATCAAAAAATTAAAGGTCCACTAATAAATGCTAGGGAGTTAAATCCCGAATGGAGAGTCAACGAGAATCCTAACCAACTTAAATGGTGGACCAGCTGTGGACCACTTGTGAAGCTGGTAAAAGGAGAAGGGCGTGCCACGCGCGCGCTCTCGCTCGCCTCGCCGAGCCGTGGCGGTGACCGTGACGAGACGAGCCGAGCCGCTCGGCGTGTGCTGTGTGATGAACCTGGACACTCTTGACCAGCCATAATGCCATTAAGCGTTGTCAGTTACTCTCAGCCACTCCTATCATGTGCGCCTATAAAAGGAGGTGTCTCTCCTAGGCAAACACACTCAGTGCACTCTCCCTCTCTGGTACTCTTTTCAGGAGACCTCTCTCTTCTCCATGTTTTTGCTGCTCTCTTGCATTCCCAACGCAAGCTTTGCGCGCACTCTACTTGCGTGAGCAGTTGCCTCCGAACCTCCCTGCCCAGTGATCCTGCTTGGGATAGGCGGGCGATAAGGTTCTTGAGGAGCGTACTCGTACGCGTCTGCTCGCTACTTCATGGTGGCCGTCTCCCTCACGCGAGGGACGTATCCTGTGCGCCTATAAAAGGAGGTGTCTCTCCCTCTTTTCAGGAGACCTAAGGAGGTGTCTCTCCCAGGCAAACACACTCAGTGCACTCTACCTCTCTGGTACTCTTTTCAGGAGACCTCTCTCTTCTCCATGTTTTTGCTGCTCTCTTGCATTCCCAACGCAAGCTTTGCGCGCACTCTACTTGCGTGAGCAGTTACCTCTGAACCTCCCTGCCCAGTGATCCTGCTCGGGATAGGCGGGCGATAAGGTTTTTGAGGAGCATACTGGTACGCGTCTGCTCGCTACTTCCTGGTGGTCGTCTCCCTCACGCGAATGACTACGTCCCGGTGGCCGTATGAGGGACTTCATTGTAATGACTCGCCACTGCACCAAATCGGATCGACTACTTCAAGCAGGCCAGTCGAGGATGTCTATTCCTCCAGCTGGTAACGGCGCACCCGGTGCCTCCGGTACCGGTCTCGCCTCAGGGTACATCCTGAATCTCATCCTATTTCGGTTTCTCATGTTGTTCATGTTATTCAGGAGATTTAACTTGAACACTCGCACATGCTTTGTTATCACTGGATCACTCACTGCTGTCATGAATTTATTGCTAATTTTTGGAAGTAAAATATACCGAATGCCGCCTAAATTTCTAACAATCCAAAAATCTTATGTTAATAATAGGCTTTCGGTAGCTGGTTTTGCCGCATCAATCAAACCAAATATTTTCGATGGGTCTAATTACAAACGTTGGTGCGAGAGGGTTACGCTGTGGTTGACAGCGATGAACATCATGCATGTCATACAGGGGAAGCCCGAACAGTTCACTCCAGAGGAGGAGCGGACTTTCGTGGCGGCCAATAACCTGTTTAGAGGTGCCATCATGAGTGTTCTCGCTGAAAGCCTCGTGGACACTTACCTCTTGTTGCCGAGTGGCAAAGCTGTTTGGGATGCGATTGAGGCTAAGTTTGGGGTCTTTGATTTTGGTGGCGAGCTGTATGTCATGGAACAGCTCTATGACTACAAGATGGTTGAAGACCGTCTTGTGGTAGAGCAGGCCCATGAGATCCAGGCGCTGGCTAGAGATCTTGAGAACTATAGCAAGGATGCTCCATGTCGGTTGCCTGACAAGTTTGTGGCTGGAGGTATTATCTCCAAGTTGTCACCTTCTTGGAAGGATTTTGTGACCTATCTGAAACACAAGAGACAAGAGTTTACTATTGTTGATCTCATCAGCACTCTTGATGTGGAAGAGAAGGCGAGGGCAAAAGACCAACATGGTAAAGGGATTGCTGGATCTTCTAGTGCCAACTTGGTGTAAAAGAAGAACTTCAATGCATCCAACAAAAATAAGAACAAGCCACAATAGAACCAGACAAAGGCTAATCAAACGGCTCAGTTCAAGAAGAAGAAGAAACCGCCGACGGGGCATTATTATTGTTGTGGCAGCCCGAACCACTTTGCTGCAAAGTGCCCGCACCGCAAGGACAAGAACAATGGCGGCAGTGCCAACATGGTTGTTAGTGAGACTGGTGGAACGTCGGGTTACGGTAATCTATTACCTACAGTTCTTTCAGTATGTCATTCACCCGATTGGTGGATTGACACTGGTGCTAATATTCATGTTTGTGCTGACATTTCCTTGTTTTCTTCTTACCAGGCACGCGGGTCTTCCTCCATGTTGATGGGGGAACGGATCACATGTGCGTGTTCTTGGTGCTGGTTCGGTTGATCTGAAGCTTACTTCGGGAAAGACCGTTGTTGGCGGTCGTTACAGCCCAAATCCGACCACCAATACTCGGGAATAAATGAGGTTTTATGCAACATTCCATGTACTTAGGTTTTATTTCTAATAAAGTTCCACGA
Organism: Echinochloa phyllopogon; assembly: GCA_033239725.1. Lineage (NCBI taxonomy): Eukaryota > Viridiplantae > Streptophyta > Magnoliopsida > Poales > Poaceae > Echinochloa > Echinochloa phyllopogon. The sequence continues at coordinate 41,145,282 of BTCW01000015.1, forward strand.
GTTTTGGTGAGTGTCACTTGTGCAGGTACAACTACGTCAAATACGCGCTATTGGGGCCGAAAATGACCGAATCGGCCGAACGACTCCGTTTGGCCGGTTAACCCCCTTAGTCGTACGGGCCGCCGGGAGACGTCCACGTCCAACGAATATCAAGCGAACACGACAAATGACATGAGGACGGCAGCCATCTCTTCCCGGGCCATGACCACATCACCTCTGGGCCATAAACACACCAAGCCAAGGAGCTCATTTCCACTTTCATTCTAGTAGAGTTAGAGTTGAGTCGAGCTTTGCCTCGGAGGTTCCGGAGTCGTCTTCAGAAGCTCTGGTAATAGCTCTTGTATCTTTTACTTTTCCTTTTGTAAGACATTGAGTATCAATATAGTTATCTTTATCACTTTGCCTTTGTCATTTATATCTTGCTTCTACTTTATCCTAGTTGCAGCATATATCTTGTTTAGACTATAGTCAGTTATAGTTCTAGTGCTTGTAGTCTTGTTTAAGTCTTTGTCTTGGCTGGTTCTTCGATCTTGCTTGATACTGGAGGTGAATTGTCACCAAGAGTATTGACAAGGTTGCTTGCTCTTGCTAGCAGAGTAAGTAGTCGTTGCCTAGTGTAGGAGTGGTTCCTAGACTAGTCGGTGGCCTTAGTTTATTCCCGTCGCAACGGAGGTGGTAGCCGGGAGGTGGTGACAGCCTTTTCGGTCTTCGTAGCCCATCACGTTAGTTCCGGTCCGTAGGATTCCCCAGTTGGGAAATAGTGGCACCCCTTCTCATCCCTTTCTGTGTGTTCACCGGTTCCCTTGTCCCGATGCTAAGACATTAGAGTTATCCCAAATCTCCTAGTGCTGGCTCTGTAGCCGCTGTATCTCTAAGCTAGAGTGACATAGGTAGATAAAGTATCCAGGAGTCCTCTATCTCTTCTCGTTGTCCTCCCAGCTATCTATCTCTTCTCTCCCTTACCTAAGCCTCCCTTGAGCTGTGTGTCCGGTATATCCACTCCTATACAATACCGTTATCCCCTGTCTTGTCTAGTCGTGTACCCTTCTCTGATAGTCTCGAATATCTGTTCACTAGTAATCTTGCCAAAGCTTCCCTGCGGAAATATAAATTACGATACCTCGAAATACTCCCAGGTGAAGTGCTACAGCGGTGATTCTGTGCGCTTGCAGAATATTTCTATATTTTACTAAGCCATAAGGAAAACCACTGAAACACTCCTTACCCCAGTACCAGGATTCTCAATTCTGATATTGGATCGTAAGAAGTGCCAACAAGCATTTCTAGTGCCGTTGCCGGGGAAGTCTTTGGCTAGATTACTTTTGAATTCTTATCTTGAGCTATCTTAGTTGAGTACCGCTACTCAAGCGGGTTTATCCTTGCTCTGTTCGTTGGTCCTTGTGGAGCAGAGCAGTGCATGACTGGTTTCCAACTACCGTCAAACTTCCAAGAAAATCCGGAGTCATTTGTGAGGAAAGTACGACCCCGTGTTGTACCTCCTCAGAAGCAACTCCTTCCGACGAACCCAGTCCTTCCCATCGTTGACCAGGCTACATCGAGGATGGCAACCAAGACGATTCGTGAGTTCTCCGCTCCATCAAGCGAGAACGTATGTGTCGGACCAGCTCCGCCAGTCGGAGATGGTAACTTCGAGCTGAAGCCAGCCCTCATCAACATGGTACAGGCTAGCCTATTCTGCGGCAAGCCACACGAAGATGCCAATGCTCATCTCCAGCATTTCCTGGAGATTTGCAACACCTTCACCATCCGCGGAGTAAGTATCGATGCCATTCGCCTTCGTTTATTTCCATTCTCATTATTAGGCAAGGCGAAACAATGGTTTTATGCTAACCGCGAAGCAATAGATATCTGGGATAAATGCACTAGCGCTTTCTTGCTAAAATTCTTTCCGGTTGGGAAAACAAACGCCCTCCGGAACAAAATAGCTAGTTTCCAGCAGCTAATAGATGAAACAGTCCCGGAGGCATGGGATCGCCTCCAGGACTATATTTCTGCTTGTCCTCACCATAGTATGCAGAGTTGGTTCATAATCCAAACTTTCTATCACGGGCTGAGAAATTCTGCCCGTGAGTACCTGGATGCTGCTGCTGGAGGCTCGTTCTTCTCTCTTGAGGAGAGTCGTGCGAAGGCCCTCATAGAGAAGATGGTCGAGAACCAAGGTTGGTCCGATGACCGGACTCAACCAAAGACCCGAGGAGTTCACCAAGTTGAAGCTCTGGACATGCTCGCTGCCAAGATGGACCTCCTGATGAAGAAACTGGAGGCCCCTGCTCAAGAAACAGTGCAAGCCATGGACGCTCGCATGACCTGCGAAGTCTGTGGCAACACTGGCCATTCGGGGAATGACTGCCCCGAAACGCGAGAAGATGCCCACTACGTCAACAACTCCAACAACCACGGGTACCGACCGAACAACTACGGCAACCAAGGCTGGAATCCGCGCCCAAACCTCCCTTTTGAGATGCCTCAACAAGGTAACAATTTCAATTCCAGCAATTTCAATAATCAGCCGTCTCTTAGAGATCTTGTGTTTGGCCAGATGAAAATAACTGAAAACATCAATAAAAAGCTTGCTGCTAATGATAAAACCCTGGAAAGCATAGACTCTATGATTGAATCATTTTCTTCTGCTATGAAAAGTCAACTAAGCTTTAATAAAATGATAGAAACTCAAGTCGCTCAGTTAGCTGCTGCAGTTCCTATCACTGAATCGGGGAAGATTCCGGGGCAACCCGAGCCTTCCATCGAGATAGTGAATTCCATCACTACCAGGCATGGTAAGATGCCTCGCAGTGTCTTCTAAACTAACCACGCAGGGAAGGTCGCACGCATCCAAGTGCTGACACCAAGATGGACCTACCTGCCGAGAGCTGCAAAAAGGGCGATCATCAAGACCTCTCCGGACAGAAAGGAAGATCCCGGAGTGCCCATCATTCAGTGCACGATATGGAATCGTCGCATTGATGATGCACTCTGTGATCTGGGGGCAAGCGTCAACATCATGTCTAAGGTATTATTTAAGAAATTACGCTACCCTACTTTGTCACCTACTACTGCCCAGGTACAGCTTGCGGACTCAACCATCCGCTACCCCGAGGGGGTGATCGAGAATGTACCGGTCCAGATCTGGGGACGATATGTCCCTATGGACTTGGTTGTCCTTGACACGGGGAACGAGCATTCGTTTCCCCTTGTGTTGGGCCAACCATTCTTGAACACCACCCGGGCTAGGATCGATATGGATGCGAGAGAAATCTCGTTCCGTATCGACGGGAGGTTGACATACTTCAAGTTTCAACCCCGGGAAGAGAAGAAGGCAGAGCCACTCACACCGGAGCAGAGGGGCGCTGAGTGTTTCCTTAAGGCTCTCATTAACGGAGAGTTGGAAATACTCGGTGGTGAGCAGCTCAAGTGGAACGAGCCGACAAAACCGACAAGTGCAGAAGAAATGGATTTCCTCGTAAAGAAATACGGGGAAGAACAAGCCCTCTGGAATTCTCCAGAGACGCCGATCCCACCGCCACCGACACCGAAGAAGAAGAACAAGAAAATGTGGCGGAAGAAGGTTGCATCATCCGAGTCATCCACTCCGGGACCGGACGATGACAAGAGCAACTGGAGACAGGAGAAATCCCGCTCGCGGACTTAAAAGCTGAGCTCTCGCCGCGAGAAAAACCGGTATGTATCCCATATTTCCCTTCCAATTTTTTAAATTCGCAATTGCATTTGCATGTTTTCCTTTCCAAAATAAATTAACCACTTGAGTAATTAATTTGAGAGAGAGTAGAAAATTTTGCAAGCTTGGTTAGAAATAATTGGGCACATGCTGAAATTTTACCTAGGGTGGGTGTAATTGGTAACTTTTATCATTTTCATCCCCTCTAGAACATCTCCGATTATTTACCATCACCACCAACCAGCAACAAATATGTCTACCCCACTAAAAATGGCTGCACACTCACCAATTATCACAAACATGGCAGCATGGGGGTGACTACACTAAAACCAACTTTGGTCATGTCAAGTTTGCATCTTACCTACCACTAAAACCCACTCACATGACCTGGGGGATTGTTGGCCACACAAAATTTTGTGGAATCAAAGCAAGGGGAGGTGCTCCACTCAGGGAGGAGTGGACTGGCCACCAGGGCCTGGTTCGCCCAAACCACCCAGTTCGGCCGAACCAGGGACCTGCCTCCCCTCGGCCTATAAATGCTGGTGCAAGCTTGTGAGCTCCTCCCACACTCATTCACTCAGAAAAATTCTGCTAGGAGCTCTCTCCCTCTCAAGTTCTTTGCTCTAGTTCTTTCTCAAGTTCTTCCCAAGTTCTTGCTCATGTTTTGGTTCACTTGCATCACTAGAAAATCCCAAAAATATTTTGCTTTGGTTGTGATCTTTGTGCTGAATTTCTGGACGATTTTGTGGTGGTCACCGACACCCACAAGAACGACTAACCTTTTGTGGTGGTTTTCATCCCCGCAATAACGACTAACTATCTCGAACGACTGACTTGATTTTCTTGTGCTAACCATACATATATTCAGTCCTTCGGGTAGTCGTTGGATCGTAAGAAGTGCCAACAACCGTTCGACTGAAGAATGTGCAGCATGTCCCCACCATCAAAAAGAACTTAGTCAGCGGGTCTCTTCTGTGTAGAGACGGCTTTAAGTTAGTCTTTCTAAACTTGGAAGTTTTATTGGACAAGGTTATGATAGCGGAGGCTTGTTCCGCTTTTCTTTGCCAGACAATTGTAATAAAGTTGTGAATCATGTTGCAAACGTTAATAATGAATCTGATGTTTGGCATTCGCGACTCTATCATGTTAATTTTGATTGTATGATGCGTCTTGCAAACTTGAGTTTAATTCCGAAATTCACCTTAGACCAAAGTTCTAAGTGCCATGTGTGTGTTGGATCAAAACAACCTCGTAAGCCTCATTTCGCGGCTGAGGCGAGGAACTTGGCACCTCTAGACTTAATTCATTCCGATCTGTGCGAGATGAATGACGTGTTGACAAAAGGTGGTAAAAAAGACTCAATGACTTTAATAGATGATTCTAGTAGATTTTGCTACATTTATTCATTGAAATCTAAAGATGAAGCGTTACAATACTTTAAAATCTATAAAGCTGAGGTAGAAAATCAATTTGAGAAAGATCAAAAGAGTTAGGTCTTGTCGCGGTGGAGAGTATTTTTTAATGTATTCACTGCGTTCTGTGAGGTACATGGAATAATTCATGAGGTGCACTAAATCGTGTGTTGATTCTATATAGTAGCTCCTAAAATCGTGATTTTTTCTAGAAGATAGATTATCAAATTATGAAGCTAACCCACTTGGAATCACATTAATCGGATATCTAGAACTCGAGATATAAAATAAACAAGCAGACTATGTCAGATGTTGACGAGAATTGATCAAGCCCTATCCTTTAGTGCATTCTTTTAAAGCATTTTCTTTTGATTGGTGCATTGTTGTTAGTTATTATTATTTGTTTGCTTGTTTAGCTACTTGTGTGCTCGACTAGAAGGAACACGTTTCGGGTGCTATCGAGGAGAAGAGCTTGAAGATCAAGAGCTGAAGACTATGAGTAATTATAATGGATTTAAGGCAAGTTATAGCACGGACAATCCTTGCTACCTACCCACTTTGTATTAAATTATTTCATACTTGCATGTGTCTAAATTGATGTACCATTAAGGTTGTACCTAGTTTTGAATATCCTATCATTGTTTACCTTAGGTCTTTGCATATGGGTAGAATCTTTGCTATGCGCGGCTACTATCGCCACCGCTAGAACTATTATGGCTATGGTCTTGGTTAAGTAGTTTGTACGTCTCTAGCTTGCCAGCGGTTACCGGAGTGGCCAACGGTGTTATGGGAAGCAAGGTGCGAGGCGTTACTTGATTCCACCGAGGACGGTAGCCCCGTTGGCTATGTCTCCTTAGGCACGGTCTCGTGTTGGGAGTCCCTGTGGTACGGTAACTCCGCACGTTGCGCTCTTTGTTTTTGTTGTTGGCATGTGTTCCCGCGCTTCGGACGCCATTGACCCCCTCACGTTGCGCCCTGAGGGTCGGTCAATCTCGGTGCCTAGAGTCTCACCACCTTGTTGTACCATAGCGGCTACTGTCTTGTTAGGGTGTCTTGTGAAAAATCTCGTCGCGTCCCTATGCAGTCACACCTCGGAAGTGTTGACGTGCGTGGTTGGGTGCAAAGTTCTTTTGAACTTTTACGCGACTGGTGGGTAAAGGGCGAAACCTCTGCAGAGTGTAAATCTATCATGATAGCCTTGCTCAGGGTCACGAGCGGCATGGATCCTTTTTTATTAGAAGATGATGTTTATTTATGTTTAATGACACTTATACTTTATTAATTCAGTCGTAACTGGGTTTCATTCACTTGTAGTAACTTGATTAATGATAAAATGAACCAACTAAAAATGCTAATGCAGTTCGGCCGTGTCTAGCCTTATTTTGAGCCTTCATATACCCGTGCTATACTTGCTAAGTAAATGTTTACTTACACTCACCATTTATTCAACAAAATCTCGGATGGGTAAATAGATTGGGTTGTGCATGAGTCTGTTGCTGAGTTTCCAGAAGATTTGCCGTACTACTGAGTTGCGATCTCCCAGTCAGAGTCTCTGTGGATTTGCGGCTCCATTTAGTTTGAGAGTTATTAGACTTCTGCTGTATTTGGTTTTGTTTATTTATGATGCACTCTGATGTAAAAATTTATTTAATCAAGAATTTATTCAAGCATATGTTCTCTGTTTATCATATTTGTTCGCTATATGTGTACTATGACTTCCTAGGCACACATATGGCCGCATTTGGGTTTTTGTGAAAATCCGGGTGTGACAGATTGGTATCAGAGCCGTGCTGACTGTAGGGCCGTAGCGTAGATAGTACTGGTCATCCTTTATTGGTTATTTTGCCATACAACCCTTGCTTTCTCTATCCTTGAGATTTTTATTCATAAAAAGTGCTATCCTTGAGCATTTTACCCTCCTTTATTACTTATCTTTTGGTCATTATATCCTTGGTTGTTTTATCCTCTCCTTGATAAATACTTCTCAACATTGACTTCTGATTATTTACCTACACCTTGGTTTGATAAACCGCTGATCTTAAATTCGTGTCTATGTAACTCCTCATTGATTATTGATTTACCTTGATCGCTTACCACGCTCCTTGAAATTTGTATTACTGCTGTGAGCATCCTTGTTCACTTGACTCAACCTTGACCTTATTCTAAATGCACTCATTTTGCTCTTACCCCCTCATATATCAGTAATGCCACTTCAGATCCTTGTCCTTGACTTCTAATTATGAAGTGTCTTTCTATTTTTCCTTTATTTTGAAACACATAGATTGTCTGTATCATGCCGATGCATGCCCAAGTCACTTGAAGAATGAAGATACTAGTCTACATCATGAAGTTCAAGCTTGAGCGACTTCAGAGTACAAGACGACGTCACACTCACTACCGCTACAGCCAAGTTGGACACCACACTAGACGAGTTTGAAGATGTTAGGGTGAAGAAGACTGAAGAGATAACCTTGCATAGGAGGATTCCCTTGACATTATTAACAACGTTTAGAGTCGCTTTTATGCTTGTGCGTTTAACTTTGGTTGAGTGTGCTTGTAATGCCTGTTCTTATACTTCTGATTGATTTGCTTCTTTGAAATGATTGTGTAGTTGTGCTCTCTCTGTTTTCCCCGCATATCCTTGTTCTTCTTGCTATATATTCATGTAAATCAAGTGAAGAACATCAAGAAGGAAACTAGAAGTCAATCCCCGCAATGAGGAAACGAAGCTAAAGAAGATTTGAAGTAGAGACTTCACAACTGCATCAACAAAGAATACGAAGAAGATGGAACCAGCTACATCAAGTGACACATTTTGATATCATGTTTTCTCCTTTCTAGAATCTTGTTGTCCCGTTCTCCTCATTGTCCCTAGTCCTTGTGAAACTCAGGATGAGATTCTGTTTAAGGGGGGTAGTTTGTCACACCCCAAAATTTTTGGATTTTGGGATGTGGTTTGTTAGCATAATTAAAACGAGGATTTTCTAAAATTTGTCCAAGGTTTATATAATTATCACGGAATTTAGTATATGAAAATTTTGTTTTCTAAATTAAACATAGGTATAATGTTGAGTGCTTTGCATTCATGCCGGTTGCATTTAGTGGTTTTATGTGTGTAAAGCTTTCAAAAACACGTTTAGAAGCCTAATAGGAATTTTCCAGAACTTTCGGCGATTTATTCCTATTTTTCTATAGCTAATTACAATTTATGGAAGTTGCTAAAATCTTTTTCATGAGCTCCAAATATTTTATTTGGGTTCCTCATGTCCAACTCTATCTCTAGAATTGTTTCTAGGATTTTTAGAATTTTTAGAATATTTTTCATGGTTTTAACATCAATTCTGGACTTATGTGGAATTATTTTATAACTAGAAAAATAATTATTCTGAAAATTAAAATCACCCTAAATCTTAGTAGTCCAGCCTTGGCCCAAAGTTGACCCAATTTTAGGCCAAATCCATCCCATCACTTTATTGGACCAAATTTCAAAGCTCATTCGCATTGGAATGGGGCAACCCACCTTTAGTCCCATATTGCTAATGAACCTGGAAGTGAGAGGTTTTCTCCCTATATATACGAACCACCTCTCCTCTGGAAAAGTCACACCATCGACTCCTTTACAGGAAGGCCCCTTTGTTTGGGATTCTCTAAGTTAGTCTTCTTCCACCATATCTTCCACCACTCTCAATTCTTCATCTCATCGTCGCGCCAAGCCTTCCGTCGTTTTTAGCCTCAAGATTTTCAGTAAGACCCTCAGCGAATCTTGTAATTTTCTACCATATTTGTTTAGTCTATACTCTTTCGCAGAAAAGCCCCTGCTAGTTTTAAGCGTCGGAATCTTGTTTAGTCCATAGTTTCCATGTTTTAGATTCGTTTTAATCCGTTTTCGTTGCAATAGCTCATACCGACATGAATTACGATTAGAAGTATTATTTAACTTGTTGTAGGTTCGAAACACTCTAATATAAGCTATCAGAGGGAGGTGATGGATAGCAATAAGTCGCAGCGGAGATTTTCACCATCAAAAACAGATTCTAAAAGGTGCACTAAATCATGTGTCAATTCTAGACAGTAGCTCCTAAAATCGTGATTTTTCAGAAGATAGATTATCAAATTATGAAGCTAACCCAATTGGAATCACGTTAATCGGATGTCTAGAACTCGAGATATAAAATAAAAAAGCAGACTATGTCAGATGATGACGAGAATTGATCAAGCCCTATCATTTAGTGCATTCTTTTAAAGCCTTTTCTTTTGATTGGTATATTGTTCGTAGTTATTATTGTTTGTTTGCTTGTTTAGCTACTTGTGTGCTCGACTAGAAGGAACACGTTTCGGGTGCTATCGAGGAGAAGAGCTTGAAGATCAAGAGCTGAAGACTATGAGTAATTATAATGGATTTAAGGCAAGTTATAGCAGGGACAATCCTTGCTACCCACCCACTTTGTATTAAATTATTTCATACTTGCATGTGTCTAAATTGATGTACCATTAAGGTTGTACCTAGTTTTGAATATCCTATCATTGTTTACCTTGGGTCTTTGCATATGGGTAGAATCTTTGCTATGCGCAGCTACTATCGCCACCGCCTCAATGGTTCATTTTAACATTAATGATAAAACCTGACTTTTTAGCAACTTGGTTTAGGGAACTAGAGCAAGTGCTCCGTGCTTTGTTTCCAGTGTCTGGTCCGGTTCTTAAAACGGCAACCCAGGAGCCTGTCGCCACCGCTAGAACTATTATGGCTATGGTCTTGGTTAAGTAGCTTGTACGTCTATAGCTTACTAGTGGTTACCGGAGTGGCCGACGGCGTTATGGGAAGCAAGGCGCGGGGTGTTACTTGATTCCACCGAGGACGGTAGCCCCGTTGGCTATGTCTCGTTAGGCACAGTTCCGTGTTGAGAGTCCCTGTGGTACGGGAACTCCGCACGTTGCGCTCTTTGTTTTTGTTGTTGTCATGTGTTGCCCACGCTTCGGACGCCATTGACCCCTCACGTTGCGCCCTGAGGGTCAGTCGATCTCGGTGCCTAGAGTCTCACCACGTTGTTGTACCATAGCGGCTACTGTCTTGTTAGGGTGTCTTGTGAAAAACCTCGTAGCGTTCCTATGTAGTCACACATCGGAAGTGTTGTCATGCGTGGTTGGGTGCAAAGTTTTTTTAAACTTTTACGCGACTAGTGGGTAAAGGGCGAAACCTCTGCATAGTGTAAATCTATCATGATAGCATTGCTCAGGGTCATGAGCGGCCTGGATCTTTTTTTACTAGAAGATGATGTTTATTTATGCTTAATGACACTTATACTTTATTAATTCGGTCGCAACTGGGTTTTATTCACTTGTAGTAACTTGATTAATGATAAAATGAACCAACTAAAAATGCTAATGCAGTTCGGCCGTGTCTAGCCTTATTTTGAGCCTTCATATACTCGTGCTATACTTACTAAGTAAATGTTTACTTACACACGCCATTTATTCAACAAAATCCCGGATGGGTAAACAGATTGGGTTGTGCATGAGTGTGCTGCTGAGTTTCCAGAAGATTTGCCGTACTACTGAGTTGCGATCTCCGAGTCAGAGTCTCTGTGGATTTGCGGCTCAATTTAGTTTGAGAGTTATTAGACTTCCGCTGTATTTGGTTAGTTTATTTGTGATGCACTCTGATGTAAAACTTTATTTAATCAAGAATTTATTCAAGCATATGTTCTCTGTTTATCATATTTGTTCGCTATATGTGTACTATGACTTCCTGGGCACACATATGGCCGCATTCGGGTTTTTTGAAAATCCGGGTGTGACAATCGGTCAAATAGGATTTTTTTTCTTTACGAGACCTTTTACTTTTTTATCATGTGGGAATTAGAATTAAACCATGTTTAGGAGGGATGCCTCTATATTCAGCTACCAAATTTATTTTTAACATATTTGTTGGATGCATACTTACGAATTGAAAAAATAAATGAAGTGGTAGTCTCTAGTGGCAAGGATTGCTGCCAAATTTATTTGGCGTGCATGCAAGTGAATTGAAAATAGAAGTGCTACTCTGAGGAATATATTGGAGCATATCATTTCCAATCACCTCACAACTCATAAAATAGTTGTATTCTCGAAAAAATAGAGTATAAAACTAGTTATATTCTACTAGCTAGGATGGAAGGAGTACTTGTATCTCATTAATTAATATAGGCACATTTAAGAAATAATTAATGTGGGTATAGAACATGTTTGGGCTAAATTAGGAGGGGGAAAATTGTATTACAAACATATATCAATTTATACTATATGGGGATCAGTAGATCATTGCCCCCGCCGGGTTGTAAGATGGACATAATATTTTACGTGTCTGTGACAATTAGCAGGGAATTTAGTGCGTTTGTGAAATTGGTAAGCGTAGGGCGGTTCCAACCCTCCATGTAGGATAGTTTTTATAGCATTAATTGAGCTGCCACATAGGATAATTTACTTATGTGGCACTGTATTAAATACAAGAGAGAAGGGAAAGAGTAAGAAACGAGATTTCATGCAAGACCCAGTTTCAACACGAGAACCTATGCAATAGACACTACCAAGTTTTGCATTGAGAGATGGTGGTGTCTTCATAATAGATGAAGAACAAATATGACTGTTAGAGAAGAGAGATGATGTATTTATTGATGACCCGCTCTAAACAAATCATGAGTTGAGAAGTATAGTTTCTAATATAGTGTCTTATTAACATAGCATCATAGACACTACTCATGAACATTATGGGTTGAGACTGCCCTTATGTGTTGTTAGGCACGACTATTGTGTGTTCCATGTATAGAATGAAATTATTGTAGAAACTAAAGTTTGAGTTTAAATATTGAATTTGCCAGTACAAAGTGTCGCACCCCAAAATTTGCAGCTCCAAAATGATTTATGAGGTTCCAGAGTGTGAGCGTGCACATAGGAGAAATACAGTTGGAGGATGTTCGCAACACGCGAGCGTACAGTACGAGTGGATGTGGGACAATCCGTTGGAGGTGTGTTTGGTTGACTTCTACCTGTTGTCACACCGCATTGGCGAACCATGCCTAAATGGAACGTGTACGTCTATAACATGCAGGGAAGAGTAGCATTAGACAATGGAACATATCTGTAACATGCGGCCGGGAAGTGTATCGCAAGTGTGGGAATAATTAAGAGTTAATTCCCAGAGTGCCACAAAGATAAGACTCACCTCCCTCGGTGCCGTAAATTCTCGCAAATTTTCCTCGATGCCAAAAAATTCTAACTTTCCCCTATGAAGCGTCCCCTCAAAAGAGAAGACTTAAATGTGATACAAACATCAGTCTCAAGAGGCTGATTCACATTTATTACAACAGATGGTTCATTACCGAATAAACCTACGCGGTAGCGGGCACAGACGCGCCACTAGCGCGAGGATAAAAACTAGAAACCATACAGTACAGCTAATCATGGCATCATCAGAGAGTTGCGCCATGCGGTTCTTCAAGCGGACGGCCCTAACACACAAGCGAGGTTGGGTGCAGAATGTGACTCCTACTCAACGTCTTCGGGAACAAAGTCCGGGTCCTCTTCTGTAAAACAAGTAAGGGTGAGTACATACGTACTCAGCAAGTCCAACCAAACCCACGGAGGGGTTACAATAGAAGCATGCAAGGACAAATATCAAGGATAGGTTATTGGTTTACTTGCGGAAATGCCATATGCAAGGGTTCATTTTATAAATGTTATGCAAAGCAATCTAGTGGTAAAAGCAAAGTAAATGTAAATCTCAACCCAGGGCTACCGGACTCCCCATCCGTCGTAGACACCACCAATACTTCCAAAACAACTCACACAGCAGAACACTTCTTATAACCAAAACCAAAACCAGAAATAAAGGACTTGTGAAGTGACAATGTCGTAACTCGTCCAATAACGTGGACACGGCTATCCGGATAGATTTCAACTCTGCAGAGGTGTACACAACCACAAGTAGGGTACCACAACATGAACACCTTAGTGTCAGTGCAGATCCTATCGAGGCCATTACCCACCTTAGCTAAGCTGACAAGTCACCACAGAAGCGACCAGGGGATCAGCAACCTACCCCCGAGGTTCTATTAGGGTATAACTCACCAAGAACTTATACTCGTCTCCATGGTCCTCTGTTGCTCACCAGCACACCCGGTAACTACCAGTTGAACTAGTGAGATTTATGCCAAGCCGTTGCCACATACAACGGTCGAGTGGAGGTACAAACATTTGGGTTAGGCAAGATGACACATCAACTCATCCTTCTAATGACAAGTCGGACTTCTTCCACCATGCTCAGCCACACATGTCTCAAGCTCACATTGGTATTTCACACAGGAAACATCGTCCGACTTATCCCCTGATAATAATCATTTTATCATTTAAACCCATTTCTTTTAAAACACATACCCTAATATTTTACCGAATAATCAGTGGATAGTAATTATTTGTCAAAAAAATACGTCATAAGCGGCATTAGCAATGATTAACTCCCGACTAGAATATTCGGAAATTAATCCAGGTTATCAAGTAATATTGGCAGCAAACAAGGATCGGCTCATACAAAAGTGGTTTAGCAACGAGCATGCAGGTTTTATAAAACAGGCTGTGGGTAGCATTTATAAAACTGGGATAAATATGCATCAAAGGGGTATGATTGAACTTGTCGTTCTCGAAGCCTTCCGGAAACTCCTGCTCGGGGAACTGGCCTTCAGGCTCCTGCTCGTAGCACTGCTCTCCTTCGGGCTCTTCCTCAACGTGATCTACAGCGCACAAACAAGCACACATAATAAATAAAAGAAAAGAAAATAAAATAGGGTTTTATTTGCCGAGCTCGCAGAAAGAAAAATAGGGATTAAATGGAGAGCGAGGAAAAGAAGGGCTTATTTAGGAGCGTGATGTAAGATTGGGCGGAAGGTACAGCGGAAAGGTGGGAGGTGAATTTTGGGGTCGTCCTAGGTTAAAATGGCGCATAAAATGACGTGTCGCTTGGGTGATTAACGAAGAAAGGACTTGTTCAGAAAGTCGCCGAAAGTCCCAGGGTTTACTTGGAGAAGGTACAAGGTTTGATTGTGATGGTTATAGGGGGCTGGAGGGGCTTAATGGCGAATACCAAAAGTTGGTAGGGTCTTAGAATAAGAAATAAAGGGTATTAAGGCTGTTTATAAGGGAGGGGCGCTTGCAGCGGCGGCGATGGAAGCGGCGGCGGTGCTTCGGTAGGCGGGGAGGAGCGGGAGGTGGCTGGAGAGCTTCGTGGAGGGGAAGGGGTGCTCGGACGCCCGATTTATAGGGGGCTAAGGCGATGGGCCGTCGGGCAAGGGCGCTTGACGCCAAGGGAGGCTGACGGAGGTGAGTAATTGTGCCGGCGAGATTCGCGGCGGCGATGGGACGGCTCGGCCACGCCGCGCACAGTTGGCGCGAGCGGCGAGGCGGCGCGGTGTTGGTGCGGAGTGGGGTCGCGACGGGACCGGGCGGCGCTGTGGCGTCAGGGCGACGTGTCTGCGGGGCGCCGGTGGTGGTGCGGCGGGCTCGTGCTCGAGCGCGCGGGTCAAGGGCGGTGCACGGCGGCAGCGAGCAGCGTCGCAGCGGCGGGGCACGCGGCGCTCGGGCGTGCGCTGGGGGGTGCGGTGGCGCAGCAGCATGACGGCGAGCGGCACGGGCACACGCAGCTCGTGCTCACGGAGTGAGGCGGTGGTGCAGCGGCGGGGCACGCGGGAAGGCAGTGCGTGCGTGCTCAAGTGCGGGACAGTGGTGAGTGCGTGCACGTGGTGGGGACGTGCTGATGCAGTGACGGGAGAAGGGGAAGGCCGGGCGCAGCGCTGGCAGCCAGGCGCGGCACAGGGAGGGAGGTGTCGCCGGGAAAAGAGAAGAGGAGGAGGGAAAAGAAAAGAAAGGAAGGAAAAAGAAAGAAAAAAAGAAAAGAGGGAAAGAAAAAGAAAAAGGGAGGAAGGGGAGAAAGGGGGAATCCGAGGCGGAAACGGCGGCAGCAGTTCCAGGGCGGGCGAAAACAGGGAAAGGATTTGGGTGATGAGCGGAGATTCGGGAGCTCGGCGAAAATATTCTGAAAACAGATTTTTGACGCCCGTAGGTACCATTCCGTCACTATTTCCATCAATGTGTAGTTAACTAAGGTGAAAACGATGTTTCTGTCCCCAGCCCCACCCGTTAGGACTTCCCCTACCTCTCGCGCCGCCTCTCTTCCTCGCTCCACACAAACCACAAATGCTCCCCGCCCTCCTGCGCGGCTCTCTTTTGTTCGCATGCTGTCATCTCTGTCGGATATACATCCCCGGGTACCCTCAAGATAGAAGACCGAGTCCTAGTAGAACTACTCGGAGAACTCCTATTCCAAGTAGAACTACTCATGTATTTCTACTAGGACTACTCGAGTGCAAATATATCGACGCTTGACATGGATACTTGCTCGGTAGATCAAGTGCAAATATATCGACTACTAGGACTACTCGAGTGCAAATATATCGACGCTTGACTAGGACTCCTATATTATAACCGACTAGGATCCTTGCCATGTAATCTTGCCCCCTGGGATATATAAAGGAGGGCGGGGTCCCTAGCTCGGTAGATCAAGCCTAAAGGCAGAGGCCTACAGGCAAGACCATACAACTCAACTCACATATAATACAATCAAGCACACAGGACGTAGGGTATTACGCTACTCGTGGCCCGAACCTGTCTAAATCTTTGTGTTGTTTGTGCACTGTCATTCCTAGAACTCGGCGAGACCCACTAATCTACTCCCTGGGATACCCCCAGATAGACGTGTTTGACATAAATCGTCAACACTTGGCGCCCACCGTGGGGCCTACTCACCGAAGCTCAACATTAGTCGCGATGGGATCCAACTTCAACATCAATGCCAGATCGCAAGATCATTGGAAGAGCTTGATGGACCGGTCATTAGCAAAATCAATCTACACGGCCATCAGGTCGTCGACAGTGTCCTACACGGACGCAAGACAAGCACTCTGTTCCAAAGCAGAATCCACATCTCCATCAAAACAACTCGGCGGCTCAGCGGACGTCCAAAAAGGCAATATGCCAAACAATTCCTGGTCTGACACGTCCTATCAGAGCATCAGGATCGGAGCAAGTTTTGGCTGGCTACTGATCCGTGAGAAATCGTCGAACTCAAGTTGGTTACGGAGTCCGAAGGCACTTGCAATCAAAACACAGGAAGCTGCGTGGTCAAAGAATCAAGACCTGTGAAAGCTGTTGCTCCCGCCTATTCCGCAGTCTGGATATACGTATGCCAGGCCTATAGCCTACTAGAGTTCGTCCAAGCAACGCATGAAAAAAGGACTCGGGCACGTAGTACGGGAGAAAATTATTAATCCTTGCATGCATTAGGAAACAATTCGGTGAAGCAATCTGATAGCAAATTACTACTTGTACACGAAGATGCACCAGGAGATCTCAAGATCCTTTGCTTGCTGCACACAATAAGATGTACGTGAGTACGACTACATCGACGTCCGGCAGCATCGACTCACCGTACGACTACTTCGACTATTCGTCTCGACTACTTCGACTACGGCTAGTTAAAACTAGTCGAGATCGGCTGCATCGACTCGTCGTACGACTACTTCGATTACGACTAGTTAAAACTAGTCGAGATCGGCAACGCCAACTCATCGTCGACTACTTCAACTACTCGAGTACAACTACCTCAACGCTCGGCAACGCCAACTCGCCGTTGGTTACTTCGACTACTTCGACTACTCGAGTGCAAATATATCGACGCTTGACAAATGCCAACTCGCTGTCGATTACCTCGAATACTCGTCTCGACTAGTTAAAAACTAGTCGAGATCGGTTGCCGCGCCTTCAACAACTAGTCGAGACCGATCTCGACTAGTCGACTTCAACGACAACCGTCGCGGCTCCATCGCCAACCGCCTCGGTTTCATCGACGATCGTCCGCAAATCAAGCTAAGTCTTATTTAATAATTATTTTCTTTATAATAATTTAATCAGCTTGTTTAAAAACATGCTTGGCCATGAGCCGAGTACTCTAACAGAGTACATCCCTCAACAAACAATAATTCTCGAGGGCTGCACCCTCGCATAACCTCTCGCCGATGGGTTACAATCCCTCGCGCGACCTCTCCTACAGGAGAAAAGTCCTAACCAACTACTTATATTATTTCTCTGCACTCTTAATGACCAATGCCGCTCGGGAGCATGCACCTTAATCCGTCAAACTTCTGTAATTCGCAACACCTATGCACCTTAAAAGGACTGGTTAAGCGGGACCAAATGTTTAAATGTAACGGGGGCTACTACTCGAGTGGTTACGAGTCTAACAAGAGTAACGAGCAACAAGTTTAAAACGTGCATTACAAATGCTATTATTATCTTTCGTGGATATTTTGATCGGATACTACTCATCGTATGTATTTAAATTGCAGGGTTACCGGTTGAATATTCATAACACGACCACGGAGCCACTTGAGTACTTTTACTAGTCGATACTCACATGTTGAGTACTTCAACTAGTCGCTTGAAGCTCGGGGGCTACACAGCGCCAGCCGAGACATGAAGATGAGTACTAGAACTAGTCGGTACTGGAACGGCGCGGCCTTACAATGCCAGCCGAGTACTTTAAACTAGCTGGTGCTTGCATATTACAACAACTCGAAGACTATGTTCTTGACCCTTGGACCGAATGCAGACCATTCGCTTCAAGGCTCGGGGGCTACACTCAAGGGGTACACATTTTTTGTGCCTATTGTTGATCCATTCAAGATCTTCGACTTGTTTTAACAGAACTACTCGAAGCTCTGGGGCTACAACCAATGGGTGCACCTACTCGGTGCACGCCGTTGAACTACTCGAGATGAAGATAGAAGACTGCTTTGAACCTCCGATTACTTAAAAAGTAGTCAGAGGCTCGGGGGCTACACCCATTGGGTGCATCTAAAGATGCACTCCAATGAAAACTACTCGTTAGAGAAGGCTTGAGCGTCTTGGACTTAGCTCTAACTACTCGAAGATGTTAAAGCGGATTCAAGACTTCAAGCAAAGATGCAAGATGCTCGGGGGCTTGTAGGATATACATCCCCGGGTATCCTCAAGATAGAAGATCGAGTCCTAGTAGAACTACTCGGAGAACTCCTATTCCAAGTAGAACTACTCATGTATTCCTACTAGGACTCCCATATTATAACCAGCTAGGATACTTGCCATGTAACCTTGCCCCCTGGGATATATAAAGGAGGGCAGGGGTCCCTAGCTTGGTAGATCAAGCCTAAAGGCATAGGCCTAAAGGCAGAGGCCTACAGCCAAGACCATACAACTCAACTCACATACAATACAATCAAGTACACATGACGTAGGGTATTACGCTACTCGCGGCCCGAACCTGTCTAAATCTTTGTGTTGTTCGTGCACTGTCGTTCCTAGAACTCGGCGAGACCCACTAATCTACTCCCTGGGATACCCCAGATAGACGTGCTCAACATAAATCGTCGACAATCTCCCCGTTGCCGCCCTACCCACGCCGAGCCTCGGTGCCCTCTGTGCGCCGCCACTCGCACGAGTACGCCGCCGCCCGCCTCTCCCCTGCCTTCGCTTCTAGCATCATGCGCTGCCGCAGCTACTTGTCGCGACATGCTACACCGCCGCTACACACCGTTGTACACTCGCCACACCGCGTGCCGCCGCCCCTCCCCGCCGCCTCCCGCCATGCGATGCTGACCGCCCATGACGTCGAGCGCAGCTGCTCCTCCCCACGCCTAGCCCCGCCTCCCGCCGTGTCGGGCGCCGCTGCCCCCTCCCCACGCCGAGCCCCTCCTCCCGCCGCGTCGCGCGCCGTCGTCCTCTCCCCGGCGAGCGCCAGCCTACCTGGCCACGCTGAGGCCCGCGCGCCCTCCCCGTGTCACGCGGCACTATCTGCCTGCCGCGCCGAGCCCAATGCCTCACCTCCTGTCTCGTGGCGAGAGAAAAAACAGAGAGGAAGAGGAGTTGGGCGTTGACAGGTTGGGTCAAGGGCAAATTTGTCTTTTTTCACCTTAGTTAACAGCATATAAATGGAAATGATGACGGAACGGCACTGAGAAGAAAAATTAGAATTTTTATGGCACCGAGGAAAATTTATAAGAATTTGTGGCACTGAGAGAAGTAGGTCTAATTTTTGTGGCATCGAGGGAATTGGGCTCAATAACTAAACAAACACACACTCGTCTAAGAAAATTTGGCGTGCTTAACATTTGGTTAGGACATAGGACTGATATATATGTGGTGTTTACGTTTTGAGTTTGCGATTACTAGTACTTTGGTGCATATCATCTCCACACTCTGTTTCAATCCCGTTTCCATCATGAGCAACAACAATTTAGAGATAATCCTAGAAAAGAAAAGATGTCCATGAACGATACAAAAAGGTCCGTCCGTTTGCATTAACTCTTACACATAAAAACATGCATAGCAGGCCAAACATATCTACTTCAGCATCTCTACATTGAAATGCTGCGGTATATTTTTCAACAAACAAAATAAGACAGACAGAAAAACCTAACACCAGTTTTTCATAGCTACCGGAATCTCTGCCACAGAGATGCCATGAAAATTCATTGTACGTAGGCTTCTTTGTTGGTCTCCAATGCCTCGGGAGGTGTGATGTTAAACAACAGAGGAGCAGGGTTGACGCTTGCGTACGTTCCAGTAGAACAGTAGGAGGTTGCGTGGTCTTGCACATCATACGTAGAGTTCAATGGCGAGCTTGGGTTCGACGACAACCTCGAGCGGGACCTTGCGCGTCGTCGACAACCCAAACACCTCGTCCATGCTCAGCTCCTCCTTGGCCATCCCGTCCGGCAACCTCCACGTGAATCCATGGAGCAGGTTGGCCAAGCTCAGCTGTATCACCTTCAGCCCCAGGTTGTACCCGGGGCACATCCGCCGGCCGGACCCGAACGGCAGCAGCTCGAAGTCCTGCCCCTTCACGTCCATCTTGCTCCCGACGAACCTCTCCGGCGTGAACTCCTCCGGCGTCTCCCACAGCGCCGGGTCCCTGCCGATGGTCCACACGTTCACGAGGACGCGCGTGCCCTTGGGGATGTCGTAGCCGCCGACGGCCGCGTCCTCCCGCGCCACGCGAGGGACGAGGAGCGGCACCATGGGGTGCATCCGCATGGTCTCCTTGACGATGGCCTCGAGGTAGGGGAGGCGCGGCAGGTCCTTCTCCGTCACCCAGCGGCCGCGGCCCACGACGCGGTCGAGCTCCTCGGTGGCCGCGGCGAACACGGCGGGCTTCCGAAGGAGCTCGGAGATGGCCCACTCCACCGTGACGGACGAGCTCTCCGTGCCGCCGGCGATGAGGTCCTGCGTGAACGCCTTGACTCCAACGCGCCCGAGCTTGACCTCGAGGGCCGGGTCCTCGGCGAGCTCCATGAGGACGTCCACCATGTCCCGCGCAACGAAGCCCTCGCCCTCGCGGCGGCGCCGCGCGCCGTGCTCGTCGAGGACGTGCTCCATGAACGCGTCGAACATCCCGCCGAGCCTCTTCATCCGCCGCACGTACCCCTGCAGGTCTAGCCAGTCCAGCCACGGGATCCAGTCGCCGACGTTGAGCACGCCGTTGAGGAGCAGCAGCTCGTCCAGCATCCACTTGAGCTCCGCCAGCGACGACACGGGCCCCTCCGCGGCGGCGTCGGCGCCGTCGCCGAAGAACCGCTTGCCGAGCACCATCCGGGTGATCACGTTCATGCTCAGCGTGGAGAGGTGGTCCCTGTTGAGGTGCACGGCGGCGCCTGACGCGGCCGCGGCGAAGAGGCCGCGCACGAGCGCGCGGACCTCGTCGGCGCGGATGTGCTCGAACGACGCGAGGCGGCGCGCGCTGAACACCTCGGTGAGGCAGATCCGGCGGGCCTGGCGCCAGTAGGCGCCGTAGGGGGACCATGTGATGTCGGCGTAGTTGTAGGTGGTGTGCTTGCCGGAGGCCGTCCTGGGGCGGTCGAGGAAGAGCAGGTCGTGGTTCTTGAGGAAGAACTTGGCCATGTCGACGGACGAGCCGATGACGACGGAGAAGGAGCCGAAGCGGAGGTGCATGAGCGGGCCGTACATCTTGGAGAGCTCGTGGATGGAGCGGTGTGGAAGCGCGCCGATGAGGTTGAAGTTGCCGATGACCGGCCACGGCCTCGGACCAGGCGGAAGGTTGTACACTCGGCGGGACATGGGTTTGAGTTTGTGCAGGAGGAAAGCGGCGATCACCATTGCAAGGAAGGTGAGCCAAAATTGTGATGGCTCCATCGGAGCTGGAGGAGGAAGAAGAGGGTAAGCGTGGATTAGTTGTTGACTTAGTCGATGCAATGCAGCATGTCAATGGCATTTTATAGGGAAAAAAGTTCATTTTTAACCATCCAACTCTCCACAGTTTGGTTTTGGCCATCGAACTTTAAAACCGGGTATCTTTGGTTATCCAACTATCAAAACCGTTCAAATTTGGCCATCAGGGCGGTTTTGATGGGTGGTTTTAATTTTTTTTATTTACAATTTAGTCCTTAAATCTTAAAATCATTGTTACTTTCTATCTGTACCTCCGATTTAGGTGATTCTTACGCTCACGTGTTCATAACGTGAGCTTTATCTTTTAAAATAGACTTTATACTATTTTATCACTATCTATTATATTAATTTTATATTGTTGTGTAAAAACACCAATATAACAAAAGTAAATAAACAGTTAGAAAATAATATGTCCATGACTCTAAAAGATAAAGCTCGTCGTTACGAACACATGACCATAAGAATCACTTAAATCGGATATACGAGAAAAAATAGTAATTATTTTAAGATCCAAGAATTATTTTATTTACAGTTTAGTACTTGGAGCTTCAAATTATTACTATTTTTTCTCTTATATCCGATTTAAGTGATTCTTGTGGTCATACGTTTGTAACGATGAACTTTATCTTTTAAAGTCATGGACATAATATTTGTTAACTGTTTGTTTTACTTTTTTATATTGGTGTTTTTATACAATAACATAAAAATAGTATATTAAATAGTAATAAAATAGTATAAATACTATTTTAAAAGATAAATATCACTATTATGAACGTGTGACCATAAGAATCACCTAAATCGGAGGTACGAGCAAAAAGTAATAATCATTTTAAGATCTAAGGACTAAATTGTAAATAAAAAAATTAAAACCACCCATCAAAACTGCCCCAATGGCCAAATTTAAACGATTTTAATAGTTGGATGGACAAAGATACCCGGTTTTGAAGTTCGATGGTCAAAACCAAACTGAGCCAAGAGTTGAATGGCCAAAAATAGACTTTTTCGAGACTACGAGTGACACTGGGTTCCTAATGCTTCGCTGCAACAATCGGAGTGGTTGTTGTTGTTAATCTTGTATTGCAGGTGTGGAAGACTTGTCTTCTGAAGTCAAGTTAGTATGTGCTGACTGGGTTTAAGTGCGGCATGGCAGGTGTTCAAGCTTGGCAATTCTGTATAGTTGGATCGGAAACGGACGGGTGAGAGTCGTCTGCGGGTCTCCTTAGAAAATGTAGAATGATGTACTGATGTTCTGTGAGGGAGTGATGCACTGATGTGGGGTGCATCACTACAACGTAAGCAGGGTCCCAGCCGTTCTAGGTAGCATGCACAATCGTTATAAAATGACGCGAACCTGCAAGTCATGTAATTTGCAGGCCCCTAATGTGTATACTTACCTAGTCATATAGATAATTTTATTCTATCACATATATCAATCTCAATCCTACTGAAGGACATCACCACCGTGGCATTTTCCGCTGTACTGATCATGCATATATCGAAATTTTTAAAGTTCATAGTTGCTAACCTAACCTCCTGCCTCCAGAGCCTTGTGCCAATAGAAAATTGTGCGGTTACAAGGTACACGATCATTGTAAACCAATATAATTACAATAACAGAGACGTGGAAATAAATAAATGTGTGAACGCACAAGACCTCGAAAAATGATGCAAGCATCATTGAGAATTAAGCATCAACGGAACTATGATCGCCGGAGTCATATAAAAGACCTGACAAGTTACATCAAGGATGCTCTTTTTTTTTGCGGGTAAGGTTGCTCGGATTTGTTTTCGTTGGGCTTAGCGCTGTTACTCTCTGTAAGTGTAAAGGCTGATAGTTTTAGGCTTTTTTGCATGTAATAATTGAAACATTTTTAAATAACCTTATGATTTTCTCACCGCAAAACAAAATCACACAATATTCATAGTTTGGGGTGGAAAAAAAATCAAAAACTTTTGATAAACATAGGAGTGTTGCCCAAAAACTTTGATTTTTTTTCACGCCCCAAACTATGTATATTTGTTCTTTTCCATGGTATAAACAGTAGGAGTTTTGGCCATTCATTAAGATGCATTTTTAGATTAAGATTCATTAAGATACATGGGAGAGCAAGAAATAAAAGTTTCTACAAAAAAAGAGCAGGAAATAAAAGTTGAGGCTATATGGTTTGAGGCGTTCCATCATTTCAAAATAAATTCTTACATTCCATAGAATTGCAATACCTAGGTAGAATTTTTTGTAGCAGCATTCAACTGTTGCTGCGCTTCCTCCGAAATCTTCTTGGTGTGGTGTGTGGTTCCCGTCCGTGGCCATGGATATTCGGTTTACATGGGCTACTATTCCCGTCCGTGGCCCATCATCATGGCATGAAACCCCCGATACTTTGGGCCGTCGCCCAACCATCATCATCGACTATAAACTGGTTTCAACGACCCAGCCCAACCCGAAAAACATCGTCCCAGGCAAGACGCGTTACCTCCCATGCACCCCAGCGTCACACGCACAGTGTGTCAGCCCATGGTCATCATATCAGATGTGCAAGTTGCACTCTGCCGCGCGCACGTCTCGCGGCCGTACAATACAAAGCACGGGCGGCATCCGAGGAGGAGCACCACCACCACCAGTGCCGGTGGGCGGTGGCCGGAGCCACGCCGCCCGCACCGTTCGTTCCCACGAGGGCGAGGAGCCGAGGACGAGGAGGTGGTGGAGTCATGGAGATCCCCGACGCGTCACCCGTCATCAGACAAGGAGGCCAGGGGGTGGGGTGAGCCCCCCACCCCAGGCCCCTCTGCGGCGGCAGGCGGCAGCGTGCCCCCACCCGCGGGCGGGCAGAGCCGGCCCTCACGTGGCCATGCCGCTCCCGGCCAATCCTTGTGGCCGCGCAGCCCGGCGAAAGCTGGTGGTGAAAATTCGCCAAGGCCAATCGGTGAGGTGAACTGGTGAAGTGAAGCTGCCGGGTCGCTCGTACTCGCGATTATACTATTCCGTTTCGCCGGCGGCTGCCGGATAATAAGCTAGTAGCCGAAGCCGAGCCATGGTCCTTGTTTGATGTTTCTTTGAGCTTGTTGTACTGTACAGTAAATTGTAGCGGCGCCGGCGCTTCGATCGACCTTCGCACGGGCGGCGCGGAGTGGACGCAAACGAGACCGAGTGCAGGGTGAGGCTCTAGCCGCCTCCAGGACGTAGTAGTAGGTGTAGCGACAGTACTACGTGCCGAGTGACTGACTGCTGAAAGCACTTTTTTTTTTCGGTTGTTGAAACATGCATGAAAAGATGTCACTTTGGAGTCTGGAGGAACAAGACCAGGCCCATGCCATGCCCCTCGGTCGATCCGGCGCTGCGCCGGGTACCACCGTCACTGGCTAATCATGAGTTACGGCTAGCTCACTGGCTAATCATGAGTTACGGCTAGCTTGTGTACAGAGCTTGAAAGAGCTGGATGTGTCCCTCCCGACCCCCGTACGCACCACACCACCCCCGCGGTGGCCCGCACGCCTGCGGGTTTCCTGACGAGCGATGATGACACGACTGCACACGTTGTCCCGTACCCCGCTGCCACAACGTGCGCGCAGTCACCCGGCGATCCCCACACGCGCGCCACCTAGCCGATCCGGCTCCTGCCTGCGCCTGCGCCTGCGCCCGTGCCTAAACCCCCCAAGCGAACCCAACCAACCAACGCGCCCTGGCCCGGAAGCACTCGTCTGGCGCGGCGCACCCCGCTATGATTGCCCGCCCGTGCCGAGCCGCAGCGCAGGCCACCACCTGCTCCCCCTCGCGCTCGCCCCCCGCCACGGCCAGCGAGCCCAGCGGCCAGCGCTTGCGCCCGCGCCCCGACCCGAGCCGGTTTATAAGCAGCCGCCGGCCGGTCGGCACGACCCTTCGCAGCCTCTCTTCGCCTCACGCTGTCACTCTCGCTGTCGCGCGCGCGCACATTCCCCTGGGCCGGCGGACCCGCGCTACGCGTAGCGTAGCTGCTCGGCTATAGCCTCGCTCGTAGGTTGGTTTTGGTTTGGTTTTTGATTGGCTTGGCCGTTGCTGGTCGATAAGTCGGCGTGCGCGCGCGACCCATGGGGGAGGCGCCGCGGCCGAGGTCGCCGCCGAGGGACCCGGACCTGTGCGGCCGCCGCCGGCTGCAGCTCGAGGTGCAGATCCTCAACCGGGAGGTCGGCTTCCTCGAGGTACCCACCGACGCAGCCTCTCCCCCCTCCTCTCTCTCTCTGTCTGTCTGTCTGTCTCTCTCTCTCTCTCTCTCTCTCTCTCTGTCTACTCGCCGCCGCCCCGGCCATGCCGGCTTGCAAAAGTTCGCGCGGCGAGCTTCTCGCCGTCGTCGGTTCTTCGGGTACCGGGACAGTGTGGCGGGAGCTCGTCGCCACGGCCGAGGCGCGGCGGGATCCTCTCCTCTGGCTGCTCGGAGGACGTGCCATGCCGTACGGAGTATAGGCTTTTGGTCACCCGTGCGGCCGTGCGCGTGGCCGGCCGCCTTGGCCTTGGTGTTCTTATCTTCCCAAGATTTTCTTTCTTTCCTGATAATGCTACTGCGTTTTGGTGCCTCTAAAAAGACCATGAGCCAAGAGGGAAACAGGAACACACCATGAGCGAATGCTACTGCTTTTTGGTGCCTCTAAAAAGAAGATGGGTTTAGACATGATGCCCTCGCTCCTAGCGCATTTTGCAAGTACAACTAGGCAGATTCTCCCAATCTCCCTAGTTTCCAGCGCCTGTCACTCGCTCACTCTGCATCTCGACCAAGCTCGGGGTATCTGCCGCTGCTAGCGATGAAAACAAAAGGCTCTCAGATCTTTGCTGCCTGCTCCATGCATGAGGTTTGCCATGGCGACATGGCGTTTGCATTAGCACGGCACGGCAATCAATGGGCAGACGAGCCGCTCTGCTGCATCACTTTGCTAGGCTTACGCTCTTTTTTAGTTCTTTTTACGGCCGCTTCCATTCATGGCACATGGACGGAGCAGCGCTGCACCTCTTCGTCTCTCTCTCTCTCTTTCTCTCTCTCTCTTTCTCTCTCTCTCCGAGACTGACTGACGGGGACTACTCGCCTTTTGCAGCAAGAGATACAGGGGCTCGAGCGGATTCAGCCGGTCTCGCGGTGCTGCAAAGAGTAACGCTCTCTGCCTCCCTCACTCCCTACCTTTCCGCTTTCTTCTCTTGTCTCGAACTGGAATCTTATCACTGCCTCTTGCTATGATTGTTCATTTGTTTGCTTGCCTCCGATGGGCAACTTGACAGAGTTGCCTCCTACTTGTTCATACTATTTCCATGCTCCATGCGACCATTGCCATTATTTTATTTTTAAAAAAAATTAAAAGACATCAGTTAGTGATACTTTATTTTAGGATTGTAGCTCTTGGTATTCCTTGATTTTATGAAATGTGGAGCTGTAGTGGTGAGGTTCTAGATTTACCTCTTTATTTAATTTGTCGAGAGAAGAAAATAGAGGGGGAAATATCTTCACTTGTGAGTAAATATTCCTTGACCCCACATACTCCCCTTGAAAGGAAACAGCCTCACATGAACTGCGACATGTACACTGTGATTTATCTTGAACGTTTGCTCCGTAATAATTGTATTTTGTCCTGGTGATCCAGTGCTCCCACATTTGGACTGTTCAAAGATAGCTCGGGTTCCATTTATGTTCCTTTTTGAGGCTGGGGATAAATGCTAGCAGTAGTATTTCGAGAATTAACAGTGCTATGTCACTGTGTCTGTGTACCCCGAATTACCAAAGTTCTGATCACCAAGTTGCTGATGCTTTCAAACAATTCCTGACAGTGTCAACGAGTTTGTCAGCGCAAAGCCCGATCCAATGATACCAGTGTATGAATTCTTAACTTGATTCTCGCATGTCAGACGGGTCTTGCGTTGGTGCTGCTTATCAGTGTCTTTTTTACTGGCTCTGCTACTTACAGAAGCAAGAGGAAACATGGATCTTGCAGCCTCTTTCGGTGGATCAGGTACCTCGTTCTTCCACTGAAAACTACTATTTTGGATTGATGGACGGGGATATTCATGCTTTCAATTGCTTGTTTCAAATCACGTAACAAGAGAAATGTTACTGATTTGAAAATATAATGAACCGCTGAATTGAAGTAGCACAATAAACCATCGCACAGCAGAATGCCGGGTAACTTGGTGCTATGTTTCTGTTCAAACTACATCAACATTCCTTTGGATATAATAATAGTATCTATCTTGAAATAATAGACCTCTACAAGGTTCTTGTTTAATACTTTAATCTACGTCACTGTTGTTGTAGAACTGAATTTTCATTATGTTTTAAAATGACTGAATTCTCATTCTTGCTAGTATTACAATTTGGTAGTATCACTTTAGAAGCATCAAGCGCATATGCCACCCTGGCAATGTGACTCCTCAGAGATGTCGGGAAAAAGTAAAGCTTTTGACGTCTGCTATAGCAGTGTCTTTGAGGCCTTGTTTAAATCCAAATTTGGGAGGCCAAATTTGAGGTATTACGTCACTTCGTAATCATTGTGTCACTGTAGCATTTCGTTTGTATTTGTGAAAAATTGTTCAAACGTTGAGTAATTAGGTTCAAAATGTTCGTCTCGTAAAGTACAACAAAACTGTACAATTAGTTTTTAATTTCATCTGCATTTAGTACTACATACATGTTATGATATTTTGATGCGATGGAATTCTTTTTTTTTTCATAGTGGAATTTGGTGTAGAATTTGGGATACAAGGCCTGAATCATTTTTGCAGCCTTGGCGAAGCCTATGTTGTCCTCTCAAACCTCAAAATGTGACCTTTTCTTACAGCATGCCTTGCAAAGTTCAATATTTACTGTATTCAGTAAAAACACGATACTGTGCAGATCGAACTTGCGCACATGCTTTTCGTGCCTGTGCTGCTGTTGCCACTGCCCGCCGAAGCCCAAGGCGCCAAGCTGCTTCAGCTGCTCCTGCTGCGCCTGCCGCGACACGCAGTGCTGTACGCCGAGCTGCAGCTGCCCAAAGCCCCCGTCGTGCAGCCCCGGCTGCTGCGCCTGCAGCCTTCCCAGCTGCAAGCAGCCGCCGGGCTGCGCCCGCTGCTCCGGTGACTGCACCTCGTGCTCCTGCCCCGCCCGCTGCTGCGGCTGCGCCGGCGGCTGCTGCTCCTGCGCGGGGTGCTCGGCCGGCTGCCTCGGCGCCGTCGGCCGGTGCCTGAGCTGCGTGTCGTCGTGCTGCCGCGGCCTGCGGCCTTCGTGCTGCAAGTGCCAGTCGTCGTGCTGCGAAGGGGAGCCGTCCTGCGGCGGCAAGGGGGCCTGCTGCCGCGGCTCGTGCCTCGGCGGCCCGGCGGCGCCTTCGTGCCCGGAGTGCTCCTGCGGCTGCGTGTGCTCGTGCCCCCGGTGCAAACGGGGGTGCCGGTGCCCGACGCCGTGCGGTAATAATCCCTGCTGTGCCGGCGGATGCTTATGCTAGTTTAGATTAGATTATATTACTATATTAGCTAGTGCGGTTGTTACTGTTCTTTTTTTTGTGCTGAATTATTAGGCATTTGATCGATGTTCATGTGAGTGGAACTTGGCTTGTGCGTGTATTCTGTCAGTGTAAAGAATCAAGTAACCAACCTGGGCGCCAAATGTTCAGATGAAATTACAGTGTGAATTACTGAATTTCCTTTAAAAAAAGTCTATCCCGTTCTTCCTCTTGCTAGTTCTGCTCTCCGTGTGTGTGCAGCTTGCGGCTTGCGCTGCTCTGTATCGAGCCTTGTCTTCGGCCAACAGATAATAACTAGGAAACTGGTCTAAAAAAATATGTTCGTTATATTTCAAAATGACAAGATGAACTGATGGCCAAAATTAATCTATGAATATTCCACTCTCCAACTTTTCATTTTCACCTCAAACTCCAAAACCACCAGGAGCGAGTCAACTACGATGCCAACGGCCCTGGACCGAATCAACATAGTGCCGCGTTTGAGCTTTCTTCCCTACAGCATTATCATATGACCAAGTGTGCCTAACCATGCACATGCTACACCACTCTCTCCAAAAAGGATAAAAAATTTGCAGCACAACCACTCCTAAACTTTAGCGCCGGTCACATCGAATATAAATATATTAATTATGACTATTAAATATAGATTAATTTAAAACCCATTACATAAACAAGGAGTAATTTACGAGACGAATCTATTAAGCCTAATTACATCATAATTAGACAATGTAATGCTACGGTAAACGTACGATAATTATGTATTAATTATAGCGAAATTAGGCTTGTTAGATTCGTCTCGCGAAATAGACATGACTTAGTTTTATAATTAATTTATGTTTAATACATCTAATTATCATTTATTTAAAGCGCTAAACTTTAGCGTCCGGATCCCAACACCACCCGAGCCACGGCACTGTAGGGAGGCGATCGATCAGCTCTCAGCTCGCCGCGTTCCCTGTCCCGCCCCGACGACCCCGCCCAAGTCTTCCCGTCGCGTTCCGTTACAAATATATATATCAGCGCATGTTGGGAGCTTCACGAACCACCGGCTCCACCAGTTTGTGCGCGCATCGCCATCGGCGGAGCACACGCAGCCAATCAGCGGCGGCGATGGCCGTCCCCTTCTTTGTCGCCTTCTCCGGCATCCTCCTCCTCGGAAGGTACCTCCCCTTCCTGCTGCCCCCGACCGCGCGCGCCGTCCTGGCGCCCGCCGCCGCCGGGCCGGCCACCACCGCGAGGTGCGCCGTCACGGTGGCCGTCGCCGGGCTCGCGCTGCTGGTGTCCTCCATGCAGTGCTCCGCCGCCGGCGGCCAGCAGCAGCAGTGCCCGGCGGAGGCGGCGATGGAGGGGAGGGCGGTGTGGTTCAACTCGGCGGCGCTGTTCCTCGGCACGGTCCTCGGGGGCGTCGCGGTGGCGCACCCGCCGCCGCACGCCGACGCGTCGCCGGTCGTCCCGGTGGTCGTCGATCACCTGACCTGGTTCACGGAGACCGTCGCGGTCACCGCGTTCGCGCACGACGTCAGCGTGTTCTTCAAGGTCGTGGAGATGAGATGACGTAGCGGTCTCTGGTGCCGGAGGCCCGGAGCTAGTCATTCCTGATGTTTTGCATGGCGTGCCCGGTAAATGAATTGACTAGGTTAATTATTACATTACTACAGTACTCCGTATGCATAATTTCAAAGGTTATGCCCCATTTTGCCCAACCAAATTTGATCATAACCAAATCGTCGGCAGCGCCAAAAAAAATTGGCAAGGTTGTGTATAGATTATAGCCTTGCCAAATTTTACCAAATCAACTCAATTTGTTAGTATGACATGTGGGGCCCACATATTATTATTTTATTTTATGTCAAAATATAGTCAAGTGATATCTTGTTTTGTAGATTTAATCATAAAGAATATTAATATGCGAACAGTTTCTAAATTAATCAAGCCGTTAAAAAGTTATTAGCGTTTGAATGCTGTTAATCCTATGTTTTTGGAGTCCGTGCACCCAAGGAAGTGTTGCCACGTTGCACCTTTCTTAGACGTTGGCAGCCAAATCGTGGGCGAGAGTTTTGCCCGCCCCAATCTCGCACACGGCGGCAATAGAATTTTCTTTGGCGCGGATTGACGTGCCAACAAGCGGCGTCGAACTAAACGAAAGCCAAATGTCAAGGGTATACCTAAAAATTGGTTTGGCTAGTATGGGTAGCAAAACAAACGCGCCCTAAGCTGCACGATTGCAGCAGCAACAGAATATTCAATTCATCCATTTTCTAGTATTTGTTTTCAAGGTTGCACAGAAGTTTATAATCGACAATTGCTAGTTCTATTCTATCATCCTGATGTGTACTATGCTGGGATATATAGCTGCGTTACGACGCAGCATGAGGATTGTCGTTATCGCTATAAGTCTCTGGTCCCGTTGAAGGATCGACGACCAGAGAGGCGAGTGGATGAAAGGCTATAAAAATCTCTTCTCAAAACTCGGTCTATGTCCTAAAATCACCACCCAAGAATTCATCACAAGCTTGTTAAGGTAGCGTAGTCACAACGGAACACTAGAAACAGGCTAGGACGAGAGACTAAAACGAAAGCACAACTCAAAAAGTAAAGAGGAACAGCCGTCTGCCAGGTCCAGGACGGACTGTGTGCACAGAGGTCTCGGACCGTCCGTGAACCGGGCGGACTGTCCGACAAGGCAGGACAGATGGTCCGTAAAAACAAATCAGATCTTCAGAAACTTCTCGTCCTATATGGACTATCCGACCCACTACTACGGACTGTCCGCCAGTGTCGCGGACTGTCCGAGGTGGTCACGTGGACTGTCCATGAAAACACTTAGCTAAATCAAGAAACTCTCATACGAACACCCAAGACTCGGATCGTCCGCCAATCACATGCGGACTGTCCGAGAACCCTACGGACTGTCTGAGAACCCCGACGGAAGAACAGGAAGAACAACTACAATAACCCGCGGGTCAAACCTCCCAAATCCATCACCGGATCTCTCAAACGGCTAGAGCTCTTGAGACGAAACTTTAGGGTGATGAGAAGCACCCCAAGGAGATGCTATGCCCCAAAAATCTCGGCCTCTAACTCCCTACAAACTGAGGAATCGCAGATCACACGGAAGAACACAACCACCACGAGTTCATCCCAAAATCATCAAATCTTCATCCTAAAATCATCAAATCTAGACCAAATCTCGTGTTTGAGGGGTCAAGATCATCCACAAAGAGGCACAAGGCACTCACCCACGATCCCCATAAAGAAACCCGAGAGAAAATGGCCTAGAAACGAAGAATCGAGCCAAGCACGAAAATAGCACAAAATGAACTCGGGAAGGAAGAGAAGGAAATCATCCCAAAGCCAAATCTTCCATACAAACAGAGGTAAGATTCTATACAACGGAGGCTAACCTCCACCCTTCATCCACCCACTGAAGATACTCGATCTATGCTTGGCTAGCCTACCGGAAGAGAGAGCAAATGAACTAGGGTTCGACCAGATGACTTGCCATCCCCTCTACCTCCTATTTATATTGAGTCTCCTGTTGGGGCAAATGACCATTCTACCCCTACACTCTAGAGCTAAGATACACACCCCTCGGGGGCAGTTTTGGAAAGCGAAGATATTTCATCTGGCTGGGCACGCCGTCCATCTAGCCTTGCTTCCGTCCGACTTAAGCTCCAGGATCCTGCCGCGTGTCCACCGCTTCGAAGCTTCCCGAACGCGTCCAGATCACCGTCTCCGTCACGTTGGGCCTTCGGGCTCGGTTTTGAGACCCAAATAGAGAAACCCTCCTCCGATGGTTTTGTGGCCCAACCACCAAACCCCGCGTACAAGCTTCGGTTGTTAGCCGCTGCCTTGCACCGGCTCCAAGTCCACGACCTCGTCTTCCTCTTCTTGTACCATGCCGACCGCACTCGATCCCGTCTGGCCATAGGGTCCCTCGAACCAAGCCTACTTGTCTCTCCACTCCTCCGAGGTCACTCTGGCTAAGACCTTTCGCGCTTGTTCTTCACCCGCACCAACGCAAATCAAGTCGCATCGAACACCTGTAATACTAGGCCAAGAGTTAGTCCACTCAACGTTGTCAATCGCTCATCACACTGAGAAGCGACCATCCATCGGTCCACGGACACACCAGGTCCTCACCCATGGTCCACCGTACCAGAACTGCTAGTACAGTACACCGTATTCTACTCAATGATGGTTTATGGATTGAATGAAAACGTGGTCACAGGCTTCCAGCACCCCAGTCAAAGCGAGCAGCAACGGCAGATCATGTAGCACCTCTAGTTAGCTTCTTAAACGCAAGCATGCCGAGTCCGTGCTGTGCTGCATCACACTAGTACACAGAGACTTTGTACTGATCAGTGCATGCAGGGAGAGCTGCCGAGCAGAGTAGCGGTGTTTGCTGTTGGATTAGCAAGTCCAGCGAACAAGGCAAAAATTTATGAAGGAAACTGAGAATCGTATAATATTTATTTATTTCATGACACAAGCGTCATGCTATTAGGCAGAAATAGTGGCAAGTACTACTTCATCAAATCTTTTTTTATGAGAACCACTGGTACAAACACGGGGACGGTCACATGTAAATACACTTGTCTTCTATGAATACATACACAAATCCTATCCTTATAAGCATCTCCGAAAGACTGAGCTGGCAGATTCGATTTTGAGATTGATGAAATCACCACAGACGTTGCAGACTTTCGACGCGCACGTCACCTACAACAGAAATGATAATGCCATGTAAATATCTAAGAAAATAGTAAAATAAGGGGAAAGTTCCACCACAAAGAGCATAAATAGCTGAGCTACGGTCAGTCGCTCAAAGCTATATATATGTGTTGTAGCTATTTTACCAAAAGTAGAAACAATATTATGTCCTAAAAATCACTATACACAAGAAATCATTCAAAAAAGTTATTTCACTTGGGTATTCTATTTTACCCATCCATTTCCTTTGAGGATTGGTTAGAGTTTTTAGACTCCTAACAAGCATCTAGATGAATTTAGTTTGTTGGTTCATCCAATGTGTGAATGATCATTGAATTAAATTAAATTGTGTTTTGTTTTTAAATCTAAAAGTCAACCTAATGCTCCTGTCAAAATATTTAATTAGCAGGAATAAAATAAACATTTTACATTAGCACCCATTAGAAACACTCTAATACCAAAATGAATAGATGCGGTCAAATTTCACAAGGGTAAAAAGAACAAGTCAGTCACAATGGAAAAAAAATTGACATGTTTTTTGTGAAAGGTTGTTGAGAAAATTTAGTTACATAAGAAACATAATGATTCTAGGAATTTCTAAAATATTAGCGTAAGAGAAAGCTAGCTAGCTGCGCGACTCAAACAAAAACTTACATGGCTAGTAAAAAATTAAAAGACTATATTCATGTAAAATATGTACATCTTTATATTACTTTTAGAAAATATAAAAATATGTTTATATAATTAGGAGAGGTATTCATGATACTAACATATGAATAATTTTGTTGAATTGGCATCAATTTCTTGACTTTCTACAATGTTGGTCTTATATTTGATATCGTTTTTCCTCTCTTGTTTTGGATATAGAGTGATTTCATGCACTAAGATATTGTTATTTGTGTATCTAAAACACAGTTTTTTAAATTATACTTCATTCTATTGCTACTAATGCAATAATACTCCATTAATTTCCACCATTTTTGCAAATACATATAAAAGTTATATACAATTACAATTTGATCGTGACTTGTTCCGCTACCGCACGGGGGGACTGAGGGGACACGCGCTCCTATGGCATGTGTACTCTCCATTAGTGCATATAAATTTCGGCTATCTAAACCATCACGAAAATTTGTGTTTAGTCCTCAATAAAGTTTATCTATCAACACTCGACTTAAAAAAATTATTCATATAAACAACTGCTTAAGAAATACCATAGACTTAAGTTCAGCTTACAGAAAGTTTAGAGAAATACCTCCTCTAGAAACTCTATAGACTGAAGTACAGACTCTAAAGACTATAGGCCATAGGCCGTGTTTGTTTCCCACACGCAAAACTTTAGCACTGTCAAATCGGATATAAATATGTTAATTAGAAGTATTAAATATTGATTAATTTAAAAACCCATTACATAAACGATGAGTAATTTACGAGATGAATCTATTAAGCCTAATTACACAATGATTAAACAATGTAATGCTACAGTAAATGTATGGTAATTATGTATTAATTATAGCAAAATTAGGCTTGTTAGGTTCGTCTCGCGAAATAGACATGACTTATGTAATTAGTTTTATAATTAATTTATATTTAATACATCTAATTATCACTTATTTAAAGCGCTAAACTTTAGAACCTGGATCCAAACACCACCTGTATATATTACTATATCATGTCTCCTCATGCAAATTTTCTAGCTCCATCCCCCTTGGACGCAACTAAATAATGAAGCTGAAAATGACTGCCTTGCCATCTTTGCCACTGTTCTTCTAGAAACAACAAACTGACAGCCAAAACGTGACTCAAGTAATTTTCCATCATCCAACTTTTCGTTTTCACCTCAAATTCTCAGCTACGAAGAGTATGAGTATTGACTAGTCAACTATGATGCCAACGCACGATCTCGATCCAAGACCGAATCAATACGCCATCGAATAAATTGCGTTTGAAATTTTCATACATGGTTCGACCAAGTAAACGTAACCCTGTACTAGAGCACTGTTTATTTTCTTCGAGTCTCAAAGAACAAAACTAAGTAGATGCAACTCGGCCACTCCTAAAACCATACTGCACGCGCTTAGCCCGCGCGCGCGCGAGCCTGCCGTTCGCCAATCTCCGCTCTGAGCCGCGGTTACCGCGGCTAGACGACGACCTCGTCGAGGTCGTCTCCATCGCCGTCGTCTTCTACCTTACGCGGCAACAACATTTTGCTTCTGCCAGATCGTTATATTATATATCAGCAGACGTGAGGAGCTTCTTCACCAACACCACCAACGGAAGCTTGGGACCCAGCGTCGAAGCGGAAGCAATGGACGTGCCGTTCTTCGCCTTCTCCGGCATCCTCCTCCTCGGCAGGTACCTCCCGTTCGCGCTCCCCGTGAACGCGCGCGCCGCCCTGGCCGACAACGCCGCCGCGCCGCCAAGTGCGCCCTCTCGGTGGCCGTCGCGGGGCTCGTGCTGCTGGTGTCCATGCAGTGCACTTCTTCCGGCGGCGGCCAGCCGCAGCAGCAGTGCCCGGCGGAGGTGGCGATGGAGGCGAGGGCGCTGTGGCTCAACGCCGCCGCGCTGTTCCTCGGCACGCTCCTCGGCGCCGCCTCCGTGGCGCTGCACCCGCCCGCCGCCGTGCCGCCGATCGTAGAGGTTGCCGTCGATCACCTGACCAGGGTCACGGAGACCATCGCGATCACCGCGTTCGCTCACGACCTCTGCATCTTTCTCAAGGTGTTGAAGGTTTAGCAAATTCAGTTGCACGATTGGGCGGTAGAATCATCAGAATTCATTGTTTGTTCCTAACGCTGTAAAAGTTAGTAGTGTTGTTTATCATATCATCATTCTTCACCCAATTATCTAGAGTACAATACAATTAGTAATGATAGCCAATTATATGCAGATCATGGAAGGTCGCTATCTCCTATAGTCCCATGATCCACCAGAACTGTACTACTAGTACAGAAAAAATCTACTTTTGTATTAGGAGGCGACTAGAGGGAGAGGGCTCTCCCGATAACCTTATCGCGAGAGCCCCCCCCCCCCCCGGCGCCCGCGCGCCCGCCCACCCACCCCCGTCTTCTTCTCCACCCACCCCCATGCTGCCCCGCCGCCGCCCACCTCCACCACCCCCCACGGCCGGCGGCGACCCTCGCCGCCGCGCCGCCGCCCACCGCCCACCCCTCCCCTTCCACCCCGCCCTCCACTAACCAATACGGTAGCTCGCCCCCGCCGCCCGCCAGATCCGCCGCCGCCGCCACCCGCCCCCTCGCCGGCGTCGCCGCCGGCGAGCACCGCCCACAACCTACCCATCCCCCTCCCCTCGCCTCTCCTTTGCCAGATCTGGAGGAAGAAGAAGACGACGACGACGCCCCCGCCACCACCGCCACCCCTCCCGGCTCCGGCGGCGCCATCGCCGCCGGATCCGCCGCCCCGCCGCCGCCGCCGGCGCTAACCACTGCGGCCGTCCTCCTCCACCGCCCGCGACGCCCCCGCCACCCAAACCAGGCCCGACCGCCCTCCTCCACCACCCGCGGCCGCCTCGCCGCCCCGCCCACACGCCGCCGCCGCCGCCGGTCCTCCCCTTCCCCCGGCCACCCCTCTAGGTCCGGTGGCCATGGAAGACCCCCCAACCCCGAAACCCCGAACCCTAACACCGAACCCTAACCCTAACCTCGCCGGAGCGCCGCCCATCGCCGGTTACTTCTTCTTCCCCTTTGTTACTTTCTCTTTTCTTTCCTTTATTGGTTCAATGATGTTCAGACAGTGCATTTGTTTCCTTTTTTGGGGGGCTCTCCATGTAAGGCTAAATGGAGAGGGCTCTCCCTCTAGATTTTAGGTTTGTATTATTATATCATAGCGGTTGTTGGCGGGTCAATGATATTTCTTTTTTGACAACAACGTCTGGCGGTTCAATAATTGTTTGTGGATTAATTAACTGCATGAAAACGTGGCTCCGA
Organism: Echinochloa phyllopogon; assembly: GCA_033239725.1. Taxonomy (NCBI): domain Eukaryota; kingdom Viridiplantae; phylum Streptophyta; class Magnoliopsida; order Poales; family Poaceae; genus Echinochloa; species Echinochloa phyllopogon. The sequence continues at coordinate 41,182,808 of BTCW01000015.1, forward strand.
GCTTCCAGCAGCAAAACACTAAAGTCTGCAGTGACAGATCATATTGCGTCTCTCAATCTAGCTTCATAACGCAAAATTTGTAAGTACACTTCGAGACCGTACTGTGAGTGACAACGGAGAAGGGAGGCCAGCTGCATGTTGGTCTTGGTCCGAGCAGCGGTGTTTGAGCTTGGGGACAATCTGAAAAATTCCGAAAGGGCAGCGACGCCGCGGGGTGTGGCAAGAGAAGTCTCTTTCCGTCCCATCGGGAGGAACCTTTTCCTGGTCCAAGCTTTTTGCCTAGGAGATTGTTAGAGGATTATGGAGGAGGGCCTTTGGATCTTTCGAGGGCATGCTCTGATGCTTGAGGAGTTTGATGGGCAACTCCGACACCATTGGTGATTGCAAACAAAGTACAAGCATGGATACAAATTCATAGAATTCCACCATTGTACCGTACCGAAACGATCATCAGTCAATTGGCAGCTAAAGTGGGAGAAGTGCTTTGTGTAGAGATGAGGGCTGTGTCTAATGGCAGTGGAGATTTCCACAGAGCAAGTGTGAATGTTGACTCAAATAAACCCTTGATACGCTTTATTACGTTGGCACCAGAAGGGAGAGAGAACATGCTCCTCCAGGTGAAGTACGAGAAGATGCCTCGTTTCTGTGCTAACTGTGATTTGATGGGGCATGTGCACCTTGAATGTGGCACGGGAGAACATGCAGATGTGAACCTACAGTACGGACTGTGGATGGTTGCTGAGAACGTGACTTGGCGTGCAGGCACACCTCGTGTTCGCACGGTACCGAGTGATCAGGGAAGGTCCAGGGGCAGAGGAAACTCAGCAGGAGATCATGGTGGTCGTGCGTTTGAACGTGGACGGCGGAGAGGAGGTGGGGAGTGGTCTGGCCCCTCGCATGAAAGTGTGTGGAAAGAGAAGAAATCCTATGGGGCTGAGAACTCCAACTTCCGCAAGAGAGCGTCTAGTGAGGTGGGGTGTTGACACAAAGATGCGACAACACACTCGAGATTACAGCACGGCCGTCACCACGGCCAACACCCGGTCTCCCTTGGGCAAACCGGTCAGATCGGTTCCTAGAACCGGTCACACCGCTTTCTGGCAGGAGGTCGTGAAGACCTAGAAACTCGAGCTCGGGGGACCCCGTCGGAGCTCAAGCAATCTAGGGTTGCTCTAGGGTCGGCAGGCCACCTAGAACGCCTTAGTACGTCGCGGAGACGAGTAAAGGACAGCAATTAGGGTTTGGAAGAGATTAGGGTTCGAGAGATAAAAAGTAAAGGACAAATATGTTGAATCGATTGGGATTAACTCTCAATCGGCCTTAGCCTTCATATATATAGGCCGGGGAAGTCGTACCCCTTCCAATTCGGTTACAATACGGGATCAAACTCGGAATCCTAAACCTACTCGAATTACAAAACTCAAACCGGTCTGACCGGTTTGACAAACTGATCTGACCGGTTTGACAAACCGGTCAGACCGGTTTGTCCGGGTGACTGCCAATTTTGGCTGTCAACACATGCCCCCTGCGTTTTTAGTGAACTTGAGAACTAAAAAGCAATATACAAGTAATTACCAATCAGGAGCTAAAATTTATGCTAAGAACGATATCAAAAAATCTATCGGCCATTAATCTTCACGTGTCTTGCCAAACACTTGGATAGAATTTCTTCAAATATCTTCCATTGATAGCTCTAGGTAAAAGATCTCCTTGCAATGTCTCCAGCATATAAGAATTCCCAAAATTAACTCTGACAATTCTATATGGCCCTTCCCAACTTGGTGACCACTTCCCGAACTTGTTGCTTTTCGTCCCAATAGGCAAGATCGTCTTCCACACAAGCTCAGCAATCTGAAAATATTTTCCCCGCACCTTCTTGTTGTAAGCTTTAGCAACCCGAAGCTTGTCTTTCTCAATTTCCTTCAAAGCCTTTAATCGCTTGTCGGTCACTTCATCAATGTTGTCCATCATCAAATTGTGGTAATCAACAGCATCAAGATCATTTTGTTTAGGCAAACTATAAGCGTCTAGATTCACCTCAACAGGCAAAACAGCCACTTGACCATATACAAGCTTATAAGGAGTAACTTTAGTAGCACCATGTCTAGATATACGATGAGCCCATAATGCTTCGGATAAAACTTCATGCCATCTTTTAGGATTTTATTCTATCTTTTTCTTGATTAATCTAATCAAAATCTTATTACTTGACTCGGCTTGTCCATTAGCCTGAGCATAGTATGGAGATGAATTGAGAAACTTTATTCTATAGGATTCGGCAAATTCACGTACCTCTTTAGACATAAACGAAGTTCCTTGATCCGTAGTCAAAGTTTGAGGAATACCGAATCTATGAATAATGTTTTGTGTAAAATAATCTGTAGCAACCAACACGAAACTATGTCCCTTTGATAATGAATGATTAATTTGCCCAATAAAATCCAATCCCCAACCCCGGAACTGCCATGGTTTAATAATAGGATGCATCAATGCAGTAGGTACCAATTGTAAATCTCCAAATTTCTGACATTCTTCACACCCTTTATAGTACTTGAAACAATCCGCCATCATAGTAGGCCAATAAAAACTAGCTCGTCTAAGTAACCACTTCATCTTGGGAGCCGATTGATGTGTACCACAAATACCTTCATGAAGCTCTCCCATGGAGACTTTGGCCTGATCTGAGTCTAAACATTTCAAAAGCAAATCTTCGGCGGTTCGACGATAGATTTCATCGTTAAGCAAAACGTATTTAAACGATATTCGCCGAATATTTCTTTCTACACCACGACCAGGATCTTTCAAATAAGTAATAATAGGCACCCTCCAATCCTGATCTTCAACTTTGGATTGATTAGCATCATCCAAAGAATTTTTGCTTCTGTCAGGGGACGAAGCGATCAGACCAGTTTCAGAACCGGTCAAACCGGTTCTGGCAGTCAGACCGGTCTGACCGGTTTCTGAAACCGGTGTGACCGGTTCGTCCAGAAACAGAACCTCGGCTTTCGTTTGCATCAGTTTTTGGAGATAGAAATACTTCTTTGCAACCATATAACCAGATGCTTTCTGAGCCAGAGTATTAGCCTTGCCATTCTCTTCTCTTGGAATGTATTTGATTGTAAATTCAGCAAAAGAAGCTATAATATCAAGGCATCTATCAAGATATGCATTTAACAAACCATTATAGCATTGGTATACCTTAGATACTTGCTGTACCACCAGGAGTGAATCACCAAAAGCCTCAACATGTTTAATTCCCATGTCTTGCAAAAATTCTAATCCGAATAGAAGAACTTCATATTCAACTTGATTATTGGTACACTTTTCTTCTAATCGGTTTGAAGACTCAAAGATGGCACCACTTGGAGAGATCAAAACAGCACCAATTCCTTGTCCATCGTTGCAAACCGATCCATCAAAGTATAACTTCCATGGTGTATAAGCAACATAACCTATGTTGAATTCACAAGTATCATCAATCCGATGCTCAACAATAAAATCAGCTACAATTTGGCCTCTCATAGATTTTAAAGGTTCACAAGCCAAATCATACTCAACTAAAGCATAAGCCCATTTACCGATCCTACCACTTAGAATCGGTTTTTGCAACATATGCTTGATAACATCGGTTTGGCACAACACGATGCAAGTACTGGATAATAAATAATGTCTCAACTGAATACAAGCATTATATAATGACAAGCATAACTTCTCAATGAAAGTATACCTTGTTTCTGCATCAATTAATCGTCGCCTTATATAAGCAATCACATATTCTTTAGCATCAATTTCTTGGGTCAAAACAGCTCCAATAACTCTATCTTCAGCTGCCACATAAAGTCTGAACGGAACCCCTCTCTTAGGCACCCTAAGCACCGACGGTGAAGACAAGTATTCTTTGATCTTCTCAAAAGCTTCTTGCTGTTTTGCCCCCCAGGTAAAATCGGCTTCATCTTTCAATCGAAGTAAAGGAGTAAAAGCATCTACCTTTCCAAACAAATTAATTATAAACCTTCTCAAGAAATTCACTTTGCCTAGAAACTTCTGCAAATCCTTTTTGCAAGTAGGAGCTTCAACGTTCTTCGTAGCTTCAATTCTTTTGGGATCAACTTCTATACCATTCTCATGAATAATAAATCCCAAAAACTTCCCAGACGAAACACCAAAAGCACATTTGAGTGGATTCATCTTGAAGCCATACCGTCTCATCCTCTCAAGAGCAAGTTTTAAATCGGCTAAATGAGAATCCAAGCCATCCGATTTAACTACGATATCATCAATATACACTTCCACAATAACACCAAGTAAATCATGAAAGATTAAATTCATAGCCCTTTGATAAGTTGTGCCTGCATTCTTCAATCCAAAAGTCATAACAACCCACTCAAACAAACCAATAAATCCCGGACATTGAAAGGTCGTTTTATGCATATCTTCTTCGGCCATGAATATTTGATTATATCCGGCATTACCATCAAGAAAACTAGCAACACGATGTCATGATGCTTCATTAATCAAAACATCAGCTATAGGCATAGGATATGAATCTTTCGAAGTAGCTTTATTAAGATCTCTAAAATCAATGCAAACTCTAAGTTTTCCCGAATCTTTCTTTTCAACAGGAACAATATTAGAAATCCACTCCGCATAACAACAAGTCCGAATAAAACCAGCATTTAGCAAACGATTAACTTCTTCTTTTATTCGGTCATAAATAGCGGGATTAAAACGTCTAGCCGATTGTTTAAAAGGTCTAAAACCGGCTTTTATCGGTAAACGATGTTCAACTAAATCACGACTCAAACCCGGCATCTCACGGTACTCCCAAGCAAAACAATCGACATACTCTTTCAACAAATTTATTAACTCGGCTTTAAACTCAGCCGATAAATTTTTGTTTACAAAAGCTGGCCTAGGAATAGTACCATCACCAATAACTATTTTTTCTAAAGGGTCGGCTGATGTAAAACCTTGACCCAGTTTATCCATATCACCCAAATCTTCAATGGCTTCAAATGTACCTTCTGTTTTTTCTCGAAAATGATCAATTCGCTCTTGAAGCCATTGTCCAGACGTAAACCGGTCTGACCGGTTCCTAGAAGCGGTCTGACCGGTTTGGCTTGATCGGCGCTGTTCAGGTCTAAACCGGTCTGACCGGTTTCCAGAAGCGGTCTGACCGGTTTGTCTTTGTTGATTTGTTTGCTCCATCAATTACAGCAAGTAATTCAACCGATTCTCCATCGGCTTTAATGTAGCAGCAACGAAACCATCTTTAGTGCAACTGATCAGCTCATAATCGGTCAAATCTAAGCCCGATAAACACTTAATATTTTCATTTGCACTAATAAAATCGGAACCGGCCGTTGCAACGAAGGAAGAAGTATCACCATGTACAACTTCAACTTCATCGCCGATCCACTGAATAAGATATTGATGCAAGGTAGAAGGTACGCATTGATTTGCATGAATCCAATCACGACCAAGAATTACACTAAAGTTACCTTGCACTTCTGAGACGAAGAAAGCCGTAGCGACGGTCTTGCTTCCAATGGTCAACTCCATAGAAGCCACACCCTTAGCGCCAATAGGATCACCGCCACCAACTCCACTGACCGTAATGTTTGTCTTGATCAATTCTTCGTCTTTTCCACCAATCTTCTTGTAGAGAGGATAGGGCATAAGATTCACAATTGCCCCACCATCAACCAACATTCGCGAGATTGGCTTCCCATTGATATGACCTCTCATATATAAAGCCTTCAAGTGATTGTTTGGTTCTTGCGGCTTCTGAAATATAGCATCACGAGGTCCAAGCTGAAGATGAGATATTTCCTCCTCCGGCACCACTGAGTAATCTAATGATAAATAGACAGTATTAACTTCTATGTTGCCATGCTCTGGAGAAGCTTCAAAATCAATCATCTCTTCATCTCCAACCACTGGAGGATTTTCTGGCGTAGTAGTTTCATTTACAATAGGAATAGATGTACTTTTCGCTTCTGGTTCCAAACCGGTCTGACCGGTTCCACAAACCGGTCGGACCGCTTCTGTCGCGCCCAAACCGGTCTGACCGGATTCTGAAACCGGTCTGACCGGTTGTGCCACTGGTTGCACAACTGACCTGGCTTGCCAAATCTTATTCTGAGGAATCATTGGCCTATATCTGTTGAAATGTTCATCTCTTAACTTCTCAGATTCCTGTTCCCTTTTTTCTTTATTTCGCAAGCGCTGCAACTTCATTTTTTGTGTATGAGTCAAACCAGAAGGACACCATCTTAGATGAAACACTTTCTTCACAGCCTTGCTACTCCCAGCTTCATGATCATTAACCATGACAGGTTTTTCAACAGCCGAATTTCCAATAACTATCGGTTTTTTACCCAACTCTCGCATAGCCACTTGAACATCACCAATTTTAACAAACCCATCAATCTTGGCTTGCTTTGGGTCCTCTGTAAGCTTCACTTCCTCCTTTTCCTTGACACGATATTCTTGCTGAGGAGGAGCATACTGCTTTTGTTCAGACCGAACCGGTCTGACTAGTTTGAAAACCGGTCTGACCGCTTTGCTTGTTAGCGCCGGACCTGATTGATATGAGCTCAATCGGTCGTATACTGGTATCCTAGGACCATTGCTCATGTAATCTTGAGGTGGTTGTGGCATGGGGAAGCACTGCATCCACATTCCTTGGTCCCATGTTGGATATGGAGAATTTGACGCCGGAGGTGCCCATGGCATAGTAGCATACATCTTCTGTGGAGGGAACACAGTAGTAACATCATCACAATGTTTGTTATTATCTGAAGAATTATCCCAACGCAGTGGTGATCTTGTTCTCTTTTTTGTTGGCCGATTGACTTGAGCGGCCTTTGTGTACTTGTTCAGGAGTTGATTAAAAGTAGGTCCTTGCTTCAGAACCATACCTTTGACTTTAGGTTCATTCACCTTCCAAGTACCCACTTCCGGGCGTCTAGGCTTGAAAGTTCTTGGTCGGTCCAAGGGCAAACCGGTCAGAAACCGGTCTGACCGGTTTCGCCTGATCAGCGGACCGAGTCTCAATTGATGAACTTTCTTGTCCCCCGGGCCTTGATGTGTTAATTGTAATCTTCAGAGATTCTTTACCATCCAGAGTCTGTTCAAGCATCACTTTTCTGACCGGAATTTGATCGTCAATTTTTTCCGGCCTTGGCTCTCCGACTATCACATTCTTCCCCTTAGCTCCTTCGGCTTGTTCAGGCCGAATCAACACCTTAGTATTCAAATTAAGGGTATGCACAGGGAAAGGAGTCTTGTCAACTTGCATCTCAGCTAATACCAATCGACCTTCATTAATAGCCGATTGTATCTGTCGTCGGAAAGCATTGCAATCATTAGTAGCATGTGAAAAAGAATTATGCCACTTACAATAAGCATGATTTTTCAATTGATCGGCTGGTGGAATTGCATGAGAAAGTTTAATGAAACCATTTTTAAGCAATTCATCAAAAATACGATCACACTTGGCCACATCAAAAGTAAATTTAACTTCCTCTCGCCGATTTTTTTGAACCGGCTTCAACGAAGGACAAGAACAAGACTTAGCCTTTGATGGCCAAACAAATTCAGCAGCATAAACTTCATTATCCTCATCATCCGAGCTATCAGAATCATTATCAAGCATATGAACATTGGAACGATGAGGTTTAGCATTTTCTTTAACATGTTTTAACTTTAATTCGAGACTCATGACCTTAATTTGCAAGTGATTAATAGAAAGAAAATCAAAACCTTCTAATTTCTTTTTCAAATAAGATCGCAAGCCCGCAAAAGCTAAATCTGCTAAATCTTTTTCAGAAATTGACAAATTAAAACATCTATTCTTTGTATCCCTAAATCTTCTGAAATATTCTATAACCGATTCCTCTCGGCTTTGCCTAATAGATGTTAAATCAGTTAATTTAGTTTTATTTTCTCCACTAAAAAAGTGCTCATGAAACTTACGCTCCAATTGAGACCAACTTTGAATAGAATTAGGAGCAAGCGAAGAAAACCAAGAGAAAGCAGTTCCAGTCAAAGTTAATGAAAACAAGCGAACACGTAATGGCTCATAGAAGGCTGCTTCTCCTAGCTGCAAAATATATTGACTAACATGCTCCCAAGTAGTACGATTATCTTCACCATTGAATTTAACAAACTCAGGAACACGCCAACCATTAGGATATGTAACTAGATCAAATTCAGGAGGATATGGTTTTTGATATAAACGTGAGTTACTTATATCTATCCCAAGCTTTGTTCTAATTGTATTAGCCAGATCCTCCTTGAACTTAGAGAAACCGGCTTGATAATTTGCACTAGTTGTATTCTGAAAACGAGGAGCACCATACACGGTATTATGAGTAGTATTTGGAATCGGTCCAAAAGGAACACTAGATCCCATAGGTGCACTTCCTACAACAGTAGTGTAAGGGGATGTAAAAACAGGACCAGAAGTAACTGTGTTGGGTAAAACCATCGCATTTGTTGCACCTACACCCATAGAACCAGTTTGTCCAACTGAATTGGGCAAATCGGTCTGACCGGTTGGGAAAACCGGTCTGACCGGTTCTTGGACTGAACTAGGATGAGGTGGCTGGCCTTGATAGAAATTCAGTGGCATACCCAAATTATGATCTATAATATTTTCTGGTACACCTGATGTGCTAGCATTAATTTTAGGGCATGCATTAGGATCTTCTAAAATATTTTTACCCTTATTAAATGCTTCAAACTTATTAGCCATGTCAATAATTAACTCATTGTTAACAGTTTGTGCAGCATGCAACTTTTCATCCATCATGCGAGTTATTTGTTGCATTAAATCAGAGGGTTCACCGGTTACCTTAGGAAGCTCCTCAACTTGGTCATTAGCCAACTTAAAAGCTGGCATGACGAATTCTTCAACTCTCTTGACGAAGCCTCCACGATCCTTCTTGAAGCCCTTCAAAAATTGTGCCTTGAAGCGTTCCTCAGCAATCAGGTACCGCTTCCGCTCCTCATCCGTGAGTTCTTCCATCGTGGCGTTGATGATGTTGTTCTTGTCGAGCTCACTGGTTGCACCCGACATCTTTGAGGTAGATTAGATCGGTCTTGGAACCAGATTAATCTTCCCCAGCGGAGTCGCCAAAAAGTATGTTGACACATAGATGCGACAACACACTCGAGATTACACCACGGCCGTCACCACGGCCAACACCCGGCCTCCCTTGGGCAAACCGGTCAGACCGGTTCCTAGAACCGGTCAGACCGCTTTCTGGCAGGAGGTCGTGAAGACCTAGAAACTCGAGCTCGGGAGGGACCCCGTCGGAGCTCAAGCAATCTAGGGTTGCTCTAGGGTCGGCAGGCCACCTAGAACGCCTTAGTACGTCGCGGAGACGAGTAAAGGATAGCAATTAGGGTTTGGAAGAGATTAGGGTTTGAGAGATAAAAAGTAAAGGACAAATATGTTGAATCGATTGGGATTAACTCTCAATCGGCCTTAGCCTTCATATATATAGGCCGGGGAAGTCGTACCCCTTCCAATTCGGTTACAATACGGGATCAAACTCGGAATCCTAAACCTACTCGAATTACAAAACTCAAACCGGTCTGACCGGTTTGACAAACCGGTCAGACCGGTTTGTCCGGGTGACTGCCAATTTTGGCTGTCAACATGGGGCTTATGAACGACAATGACAAGGAGCTAAAAGATACCGCATCCAGTCCAGTGAAGCGGGGAGAGGATGGGGGCAAACAGCAGTGAGACGACATCGGCCAAGAAGCAGTTGTGCATGGACATAGTGCCGAATGGGAGTGCTGCTGGTTGGGTACCTCCTCCACCACAGCAGTATATCTCGCCTCGGGACAGGAAGAGGATGAAGAAGCAGGACAACTCGAGGGCAAGCGACAAGGTGAACAACATAATGGTGGGCTCCAAGGGGGAGTGCCGCCAGAAGCAATGAGTTGTCTCAGTTGGAACTGTCGTGGCTTGGGCAACGCGGCGACAGTTAAGGAGCTTTGCGAGCTTGCGAAGAGGTTTGCCCCGACTGTGCTTTGTGTCCTAGAAACTCAACTTCACAAAACACGGGTTGAGAGTCTTAAAAATACTCTTGGTTTTGATAATGCTTTTGTTGTAAGTAGTGCTTGCCGCAGTGGCAATTTAGGCATTTTTTGAAATAACAAAACAATAGTTGAGATTTTACTGTTCTCCCAATATCATATTGATGTAGTCACTATGGAGAATGGGCGGGAGCCATGGAGACCGACTTGTGTGTATGGCGAGGCGCAAGTCTCAGAAAGGCACAAGACATGGGACATGCTCAAATATATCAGGGCGACATCTCCCTTGTCGTGGGTCTACATGGGTGATTTCAATGAAGTCCTTTACAGAGACGAGCACAACGGAGTACAAGAGCGCAGCCGCGCTCAGATCAAAGGGTTCAGGGAGATTGTGGATATATGCGGCCTTTATGACCTTGGCTATGAAGAATGCAGCTGGACGTTTGAGAAGAAGGTAGCGGGAGGGACGTTCTGTTGCGTGCGACTGGACCACGCTCTAGCTAGTACGGATTGGGGGACAAGGTTTCCCATGGCACGGGTGAGCCACCTCACGGCGGCAGCATCAGATCATGAACCAATCTTGTTGAGGTGGGGAGACATCTTGAACTATCAACGACATCGTCGGGGAAAAAATCCTTTCAGGTATGAACTGATGTGGGAATCACATGATGGTTTTTTTTCCTATGATGGCACAGACATGGCAGGCTGCAGGGAAGGCGAGCACACTCAAGGAGCTGGAATCAAAACTTACCGCTGTCTCGGGAAACCTCGGCGCTTGGGAATCACAGACGTTTGGCCATGTGAGATAGGAACTGAAGAAGCTAAATGATGATATGGGTAGGCTGCACTCTAATCCAGCACGAACAGGACCATCCCATGCAGAAATAAAGTTATCGGACAGAATTGTTGAGCTTCATAATCGTGAGGAAATCATGTGGCAACGACGCTCGAGAATTATGTGGCTTACCGCTGGTGATAAGAATACAAAATTTTTTCCCTTGCGAGCGAGCCAACGGAAAAAGAAAAACAAGATAGTTAGGCTGCGACGGCCGGATGGGAGTTTCAGAGAAGATGTGAATGAATTGGGTACCATGACATCAACTTTCTATAAGGAACTTTATACGTCTGAAGCAATTGAGAATATGGACCTCGTCTTAGATACCGTCCCAGTGAAGGTAACAACAGAGATGAACAACCAGCTCCTCCTCCCGTTCAGTGCGGACGAGGTTAAAGCTGCATTGTTCCAAATGTTTCCTACCAAAGCATCGGGGCCGGACGGTTTCCCGGCACACTTCTTCCAATGACATTGGGATCTCTGTGGAGAAGAAGTTATGAGAGTGGTACTAAGGCTAATGAGAGGAGAAGATGACACGTCAGACATCAACAAGACGTGCATCATGCTGATCCCTAAGGTGGATCAACCGGAAGAGCTTGGTCAGTTTAGACCAATCAGTCTATGCAATGTTATATACAAGATTGGGTCCAAAGTGTTAGCAAACAGGCTACAGACGATTTTACCAGAAATAATAGCAGAAGAATAGTCTGCCTTTGTTCCCGGGTGACTGATCACAGATAATATAATTACGGCTTATGAGTGCATGCACTTTATGAAGAAGAAGCGAGCACAGAGCAGTAGGTGTTGCGCTCTAAAGCTGGATATGCAAAAGGCCTATGATCGGGTAGAATGGAATTATTTACGTGCAATCATGACCCGATTAGGCTTTCATCGACTCTGGGTGGAGGTTGTAATGAGACTAGCTACTTCAGTCTCATTTTTGGTGCTACTCAATGGTGAACGATTGGAGGGATTTTAGCCATCACGAGGTATTCGTCAAGGTGATCCGATCTCACCTATCTCTTTTTATTAGCAGCAGAGGGCTTTTCGTGCCTGTTAAATTCAAGAGTTCAGTCAACGCAGCTCAATGGTATTAAAGTGGCTCCATCGGCTCCGGTGGTCAGTCACTTACTCTTTGCGGATGACAGCCTGCTGTTTTTTAAAGCGAATAGGGAGAGTGCAGAGGAAGTCAAGAACGTGTTACAAGTTTACTATCAGGCCTCGGGGCAGGGAGTGAATATGGATGTCTTCTATTCATTTTGCTAAAGGGTGCCCATTAAGCTTGAGAGAAGAAATAAAGAGTATTCTAGATGTGGATAATGAAGCTTTGAGTGAGAAATATCTTGGTATGCCTACTGATGTGGGTAGCTCAACCAATGGAGCATTTAAATACCTAAAGGATCGGGTTTGGAAGCATGTTCAAGGCTGGATGGAACAAACCCTTTCTTCGGGTGGAAAAGAAGTGTTGATTAAGGCTGTGGGCCAAGCCATACCGACCTACTCAATGTCATGCTTCAGACTACCAAGAGGATTGTGCAAGCATATTGATGGACTGCTCAGAAGTTTCTGGTGGGGAAGCAAGGGAGGCAAACACAGTACATGTTGGGTAGCATGGGAGGATATGACTAAACCCAAATATGCAGGAGGATTGGGTTTTAGGGACATGGAGATGTTTAATCTAGCACTGTTAGCGAGACAAGCTTGGAGAATCATGCAAGAGCCCGACTCACTCAGTGCGCGAATTCTCAAAGCTGTTTACTTCCCTCGAGACGATTTCTTAAGTGCTGAAGTATGTGACTCACCTTCTCGGATGTGGCCAGCAATTGTGGACGGCAAAGTGGTACTTAAGCAAGGGATCATCCGTAGGATTGGGAACGGTGAGGAGACTAATATATGGAACATGAATTTGCTGCCGAGGGATTGTTTGTTACGGCCTGTTTGCAGAGTCGGAGAGAATCTTCCACAGCTAGTTAGCGAGCTCATCGATCAGACGTCAGGGAGTTGGGATCTGAGTAAGTTGCTGACATTCTTTATCCCGATGGACATAGAGGTCATCACTAATACTCATCTCTGCTTGGATAAGGGAGAAGATTTCTGGGCATGGCACTATGAGAGAACAGATGTCTTCTCAGTTCGTTCAGCTTACAGGATGATGTTCCACGATATAGAGGCCACATCAGCTTGGCTGGATCGCAAAGTTGGGAGGTCGGACACACAATCCGAGGAGAGGGAGTGGACGAATATGTGGAAGGTGAGGGTGCTATCAAAGATTCAGGTGTTCTTGTGGTGGCTGGCACCCCATTCCATCCCAACTGGGGAGGTACGCCACCATAGGAACATGGCTCCAGATAGTCGCTGTGGCTTCTGTGGAGACGTGGATTCTTGGAGACATTCGCTATTTGAATACAATATTTCAAGAAGTGTGTGGGCGTTGGAACATGCAATGGAAGTGATGAACATATTCAGAGTAAAACAAGTGAATACCCAGGATATGACAAGAAACAAGCAACTCCAAGGTTTCAACTAGGGATGAAGTTTAGTGGCAAAAGACAATTCAAAAAAAGCAGAAAAGGCCGACCACAACAACTGCCAGGGCAAAGGTGACAACAGATGCTAGAGGCTCTGCTGATATCAGCTTGCATGCCCATGTGCCAGTTTCTCGAGCAAGCTCAAGTGTCACAATCAACATTAGGTCTGGGAAAGCAAGTGCTCAAGCTTCAGCTCATGAACCTGCCAAGTCCAAGAATGCACCAGCAAAGAGGCCAATCCATGCACCACTTATGTTGCTTCCTCCATAGCAGAGTGACAAACTCTGAATTTGTCATTGCAAGTTCTATTCAAGTAATCTGTAATGCCAAACTGTATGGCTATTTATCTGTCATGAAATCTAAAATGCCAAACTATATGGCTATTTATCTTTGTCAAGTGATCTGTAATGCCGAACTTTATGTCTACTTATCTTTGTGGGATTTATATATGGCAGACTTGTTGGCCACTTTTGTATTGTTTGTGGATGCAGCAAGTGTTTCTGTTTTGCTAGTATTTCATATACATTAGTTCACAAATACTTTATTGAACGGGCAAACACTACTACATCAGTTCACAAATACAGGTGTTCTGCTACTCACCACCACTACTAGACTAGTACAACACAAGCATAATACATCAGTTCACAACACCATTAAAAACATGCATGAGTACAAGGACCACAGTCAAGCTACACAAAGCAACAACAATCTTTCCCCATCCCATGAAGATTTCCATGCCGCTTTCCAAAACTTGCATGCGCTCCATTCTCAGCATATGCATCTCTTCCTTGAGCTGATCGGGACCTTCTAGCTCCATCATCGACATCTGGATCTCTTCCTTCAACTAAAAAGCACCACCTATCTTCTTCCTCAACGACTCAACCTCCTGCTTCATTACTTCACCTTTCACCTCTTGCCTTAGCATCTGTTGCTTCAGTAAATAGTGCCTCAGGTCCTCATGTCCAATGAAGCCTTTCTTCTCTAAATCCTTAGCATAATCATCTCCCCACACGTAGTAAGAACAAAGAGGATCCTTCAAGCAAACATGAGGTAATTACCAACATATTTTAGTCTGGCAATCTCAGGACAATACAATCCAAATTCAAGGAATCAATACACTTACAACAATGAACTTCTTCGGGCATTTGAAGAACCTTTCCATATAGCTGTTGGATTTCTTTGAAACAAGCTCCAGAACCTGCTCCTTCTTGCACTTTGGGCATTGGATCAGTGGCAACCCACTTGGCTCCATAGCCTTGGCCTCTGCGCTCGACAACCCTTACCTGCTCCTAGATGAGCTCTTCGACATGGCTATAGAGAAGGATTAGGAGCAACACAGAGAGCTCAAGCGGGGTCCACGTCGGCGTGGGGGGGGGGGGTCGGCGGTGAGGTGGCGGCAGCGGGGTCAGGGTCGGGGTTGGCGCGGGGTCGGCAGCGGCGGCCGGCGTGTCTAGGGTGCCAAAGAACAGGAGGGAGCGGGGAATGGAGCGAGGTCCTCGTCGGGTGCCGGCCGGCGGTTTTGTTTTTTCATTTACGTTGAGTCAGCATGGGGCCCGCATGTCAGAGTCCTACGTGGCTGCCAGGTGGTCAAAACCTGGTTCGAAACCAGGGAGGGAGGTCAAGTGATCCGGTATTAAAAGTTGGAGGAGTTCAGCTGGCCGGTTTCGTAGTTAGGGACATCAAATTAAACTTCTGTGACAAATGAGGAGGTAAGATGGACTTTTTCGTTTCCGGAAGCTGAATCCCGCGACACAGCGTGGCAAGGAAAAAGTCCTATTTAGCTCCCTGGACAATGACCTCAGTCTGCGTTTCCTCCCTGGACTCGAAAACCGTCTGAACGGACTCCCTGAACTCTCAAAACCGGATATGTGACCTCCCTCCGCTAAAACCAGTCCAGTTTTGTCCTACGTGGCGCCAAGTCAACCGTCTTATGTGGCGCCACGTCAGCTTTGAGGAGGTAAATTGAACTTTGGATGATAGTTAAAGGGGTCAAATGGACTTTATAAAAATATATTTTTAAAAAAATATATACAATTAAAAATCCTCAAATCTATTTTAATCTTAGAAAATTTGTTTTAGATCAAAAAATCATGAAACTAGTTCATATTGTTTTTTCTAAAATCATGCTCCCTTGTACTATCTAATTTTAAATATTTAGATCTTTATCGAAATAAACCTTTCAAAAGTAACTTTTTTTAGAAGAGGTATACAATTAAAAATCATAAATTTTTATTTAAATTTAATTTTGTAAAATCATGTTCTATTTTCCAGCTCCTAATTTGTGTTACTTAATTTTTATGGTCTCTTTTTGTTTTTATTTGCTAGTAGGTACCCTTGTTATCTTGCATAATTTTCTTAACTTTTGTGTTATAAAATCTGTACAATTATACATCCTGAGTCTCATTTGAATATAGAAAGTGAGTGTCGTATTTTTCTATGAATATTTTAATATTGAACTAGATTTTAGGATTATTTTTATTGTATGTATTTTTATGAAAATAATATTTTTTGGTAAAGTCTATTTGACCCCTCGAACTATCATGTAAAATCCAATTTACCTCCCTCAAAGCTGACGTGGCGCCACGTAGTACGGTTGACTTGGCGCCACGTTGGACAAAACCAGACTGGTTTTAGACGAGGGAGGGCATGTGTCCGGTTTTGAGAGTTCAGGTAGTCTGTTCGGACGGTTTTCGAGTCCAGGGAGGAAACGTAAACTCAGGTCATTGTCCAGGGAGGTAAATAGGACTTTTTCCGCATGGCAATGACCATCGGCCTGGGCTTGGATTGGCGAGAGCAGGTGAGCATGCATGCCGAGCCCAATTGCAGCAACACGCAGCGGCAAGCGATGGGCCGTGGGCTTTACTCCCTGCGTTCCCATTTAGACCTTATGGGCATGTTTGGTTCGAGTCCTGAGCCAGGCAGCATCTCCCAGGCAGCAATCGTGGCCCCAGGCTACCGAAATCGACGGCCTGAGCACGTTGCCTGGCCCAGGCAGCTCCTCCCAGGCTAGAACCAAACAAGCCCTATATGTCTTGCAGTCTTCTAAACTATAGTATTATATTTTTATTATTTATTATATTATATTATATTATATATGGTTGTAAGACCATGGTCGTTAAAAATTACATTGGATTACAAATTCTACCTTACAAATTGAAACGGAGGGAGTACTATTTAAGCAACTCCATTTTTACTTGTTTCATTAAATAGGATGTTACGTATAAGTAATTTTGTTTCCCTGGAAAGAAAACATATAAGCAACTTCGATAATTTAGTATTAGAGTTATGAACATAGAGGAAACAGAGCATGTTAGAACAAAGATTCGTAAACATGACACAGTCACAAATGGAACGAATTAAACCATATCATGGAACAATATAAAATAAAAAATCAAATATTATGAATAATCGCAAGATAATCAAATTATAATGGCCAACAGTAATTTCTTTAAAAAAAACCAAAATCGAATAGGAAAGGAAAAATAATGAGCATAACCCACCCAAACATATTTTTGGGCCTATTATAAGACGTGAACTACTTAAAAAAACATGGTCCAAAATAAAGCGCTCATCTATCTATCTATCTATATACTATAAGGATCCAGTAGAATTGAAAACCCTTCTCATCTAAATAATTCCTACCCACCCCTCACGGAGGACCCACGTGTCATGTCCAACGTTGGAAACGACGTGAAAAGTTTTCACAAAACGATGTTTCTAGAGAGTTTTTGTCGTTTTGGACATTACTTTTCTCACCATAGAATTTCTTTACCCACCCCAGGTACCCACAATATACATGCCCGTCCAACAATTATACCTCCATAATGCTTCCAAATTAAAAATACCATCACGTCAAGGACTCCACAAATAAAAAAAAGCCATCATGGCCTCGCCACGTTGTCCCTCCTAATCTCGCGGTGCTGACGGCTATCCGGCCTGGCCCCTTCTCGTCTGCATGGCTGCAGCCGGCCACAGCAACTTCGCCCAGCTATTGCCGTTTAGGATGTGATGTTGGCCGGAACACTGCGAGGTCGCCGATCTCCAATGTGCTCCCCACCGGCAATTTCTGCCCATACAACCGCGACGCTCG
This sequence comes from Echinochloa phyllopogon, assembly GCA_033239725.1. NCBI lineage: Eukaryota > Viridiplantae > Streptophyta > Magnoliopsida > Poales > Poaceae > Echinochloa > Echinochloa phyllopogon. Next base: position 41,200,317 of record BTCW01000015.1, read on the forward strand.
TGATGGGTCGATCGCACTCGCGCCCTAGCCGCAGTCGAGAGCTAGACCAGCACCATGACGCATGGTCGCCTGCGCCTAACGTCAGTATCGAAGACCAGCACAACATTGGTCGTCGCTGCCACGCCACCAAGCATGCACGTACGCACACCGCTGGATCTGAGGAAGAGGAGCTCGCTGTCGCAGGAGGGATGCACACCGCCGCTCCGGCCAGTTCGTGGCTCTGCCTCCGCATGAGGAATGAGCGTACCGCCCTACATGTGCGTGATGACCTGATGATGTTCTTGCCTTTGCCTTTGCGCAAGCAACGTGAATCCAATCTGCGGTACCAGCGCAGACGAGCAGGCATGAAGCCAATAATCAAGTAGCAGACCAACAGGCTATGGATATTTTGCTGTAAGTGCTAAACTCTCATCAATTAGCTAGACATTCGGGATTCACGGTAGGAGCAGATGTTATTGGAATTCTATGAATGTACGGAGTAGTATTTTCGTTTTGGTCAAGAGCTTTGTGCTAGCTTTTAGTTAGCATAATTATTTTAATTTTAAAATCGCAGTGTGAATGGAGATGAAACAAGCAAAATCCATCCAAAAACTTTTTAAGATATACGATGATTTTAAGAAATACAAATGATTTTTCTAATTTTTATAGAGCAACAAACTAACTTGAATTTACAATATCAGATACTGCTTGTATTGAAAAATGTTAGAAGAAAATTATATAAGATAGCAGATATAAATTATTATTATCTAGGCCCCAAAATTTTATTTTCGCCCTGGGCCCATGGAACCTCAGGACCGGCCCTGATGTGCTCATGTTTAGGAAAAATAATCCCCTCCCTCCTATCACCTTCCTCCCAGGGAGCGTATGTGCTCATGTTTAGGAAATAATAATTACCGTCTCCACCTGACAAGCGGAATCAAATTATCAATGAAGCACACGAGAACTCACAAGCAACAGATTGCATTGCGTCGGATCACGCATGCTCAGATTGAAATTGAAGAACTAAGGGGCCTCGGCATCGAACACCCGCCGCTCGCTCGCTCACAACAAGGACGCGGTGGCCAGGGCGAGACGGGCCACCGTGGCCGCGAAGCTGATGGCCACAACGGCGGCGGCGTTCTTCTTGGTGTCGACCTTGTCCGCTCTACATCACCCTCCGGTGTGTCGGCGGGGGCCAAGTCGGACGAGTCCGCCGGTGGCGCGGGGCGGGGAGTGCGAAGGGGACTTGGCCTTCTTCTTCTTGCCGGTGGCCTTGGGGGAGGGCGCGGGCGCGGGGGATTTGGGAGCAGGCACGTCAGCGGCCGGTCCGTTTGCCAGCGCTGGGGACGGCGCGCCGCCGAAGAGCCCCGGCGGGAGCAGCACGCTGTCGACCGAGATGATGACTGTCGGGGTGTCGTCGAGAAGGTGGACGCGACGCGAGACTCGCCCTTACCAGTGTCCAACGATACGTCGTCATCGCTGGAGACAACAGAGAGGTCATACTTCCCGGCGTCGGTGGAGGCCAGGATCGGGATGCAACCCTTGGCTACCTAGCTTGAGCGACACCTTGGGTGCGTACTACGGCAACGCATGGTACTGCAGGAGCATGACGAGGTCAGCGCTGGTGAGCTTGCTAGATCGGGGAGATCCTTGGCCTTGAACGCGTCATCAGCCATTCATGGGCTACGGGCAGATAGTGAAGGGGTGGTTCCCGCGGTGGGTGCGGCCCGGGGACCGGCGGCTGCTGCAGGCGCCCGCGGCGGCCATCACTGCGGACGCCGTGGTGGCGAAGGACGGGAGCAGGAACTACACGACGGTGTCAGCGCCGACGCCGACAAAGTCGAAGAGGTGGTACGTGATCTATATAAGGCCGGGGCGTACATGGAGAACGTGGAGGTTGCGAAGAAGCACGTGAACCTGATGTTCATCGGTGACGGCATCGGGAAGATGGTCATCAAGGCCCGCCGCAACATCGTGGACAGCTCCACCACCTTCCACTCCGCCATGGTCAGTTAGTATACATAATCACTCTCTTAGTACACCCGCACTTGATTACATTCTGAATGCTCCTACCGCATTCTGATTGCAAAGTAACAGTTTGCATTGACAAGCAGTGTTGTAGCTTGAGTATCTATTAGCTCGTGTAAACTGTAGGTTGTGATCTTGCGTCTTGATTTTTCTGCGGTCATCGCTGTCGTGATTTCCCACCGCCGCCGACGCTCTCGATGCTGGACGTAGTTGTACTGCTGAGGTACTATTTTTTTCTTCGTTGTTGCCAATGCAGAGTGTGAATGATAGAGGTCGCAAAAGAACGAATATGAGTATAGAACATATTGATCCGGCAGAACTAAAGCGTGTTAATTTTGATATGTGTGATGTTAAATTAGTGGTCACTTAATCAAAATAAAGCGCTCATACTATTGACGTTATAACGTACTCGTATTTTTATCACCTTTCCGCCTACTATTTCCGATTATGAATATGGTAACTTAACATCGGCTGGAGTCGTAAAGACGTCTCGTTCTCCAATCCGAGTTTCCATTATTCGTAAGTGACGATCGAACTCGATTCCCTGTCTCCCCTCTCGTTGTCACGTCTCTCAAATTTCCAAAGAACGGCGCACAGACCTGGTAAAAGCAGCTGAAAGCGCGTGGGCTTCAGCTTCATGCGACCGGCACGGCCGGCGTCCCATGTCTCCGCTACGCAGACAAAATTCTATCGCAGCGTCCCAGGCTGCTCCCCCGGCACACACGCTGCGATCTCAGCCCTGACACGGCGACGACTCGAAACTGACCAACGGCCCATAAAAATGGCTCCTCCGACACACTTGGCAACCAAACCAAGCCCAAAGCCCCAAACCCCAGACTTCCCTCCGCTCCTCCTGATTCCTGAATTGCTGACAATGGCGTTCAACTTCTCCTCCGTCCGGGAGCTCCCCACGTCCAGCCGCTGGTCGACCTCCCGGCGGCGAAGTCGGCGATCTTTGTCACCGTCCTCAACGCCGGCATCCACCTGCTGCCCTGCCACCGCGAGCCGGTGGAGTACGACGACCGCCTCTTCCGGCTCGCCAACTACGCGACGGCCATGCTCGGCGTTCGCCTCTTGGCGTCCTCGGAGACGGCGTTCTGGCCGCCGGCGTGGACTCCGGTGGTCCAGTGGATGGTCTGGACCACCAAGGTCTTGACCGGTGTCACCTTAACGTACAGCCTCAGCGTCTTGCATTCCTGTCTCAGGATGTACGCCAGGCCCCTTTTTGACTGGCTTAGCCATGGGTTCTACCACCATTTTTTCCAGTTTTTTTTTGTTTAACCTGTTGTACGGTTATTCGGTTTATTGTTATGAGCTCAGGCGTATAGACATAGAATAGTGTGTACAATCTTTTGATTAAAAAAAATAATGTTCAGTTGCTACTAGTAGTAAGCAAGAGTCGGGCACCTTTCTAGCGTTCTGGACAACAACTTGTTCTTACAAAAAAAAATCATTTTCCGTCAAAAAACATTTAGCGAAATGGAAAACAGAAACACGTCGCAAATGCAGCACCCTTGCAGTATCCTCTCTTGGGAAAACAGAAACACGTCGCAAATGCAGCAAGCCAGTAATCAGCAATAGAACCCTACTGTAGTCAACTAGCACTAATGAACAGATGTTAGGCACGCTTCCCAGGTAACATCGTTGGGGTTTCTTCTGCACGACAGCATGTTAGTATGTTACAACAAGACAACAGATCCAACCCTGTCCACAACCAAAATTCCAGCCACCATCCACGAACAGTACGGCACTATATCAACAACAGAAAATTCAGCACGTGAAATATCTGATCAATCAAGTATGGATTATTCGAACCAAGGATGGTATTCACCACATTCCACCACTGGGTCTGGTAGAAACAGGGCCGCGGGGTAGTTTTGCTCTGGCAGCATGGGGACATTTGCATCACTATTAACATACGGTTCCTTACGATTTAGTCCAAACTCGTGGAATCTGGGGCTTCCTATCAGCTCGCATTCCGTTTGAAGCACCTCCAGACAAACACCGAAAATCCTGTATTTTGAAGCAAACAACACACGACAGTTTGAATAACAGAAGGTGCTGAGTTTATTTGTCCAAAGCAATAAATAAAATAGATAGGCTTTGCAAGTTAAAACAGTGATCAGGATGTGTTAAACTCCCAAAGATGCGATAATGCACAAGCGCACAAGCAAGGATAAAGTACTTTTGTCTTCCACAAATACAATTTTGCATAACTACAATACTACCTCCATTTTAAATTATAGTTTGTTTGACTTTTTTAAATCTAAGTTTGACAGCTTGTCTTATTTAAAATTTTGTGTAGATTTTCATATTTTTTGTGGTAGCTTGCTTTATTAATAACTTTTTTTTTCAAAAATGACTTAAATTTGACTATATGTACACAAACTTTTTGAATAAGACGAGCGGTCAAACTTATGGTAAAAAAAGTCAAACGAACTATAATTTGAAACGGAAGTAGTATCATTCAAGTGGAGATAAAAGCACATCCAGCTTCAAACGCAATAAACCGTATGTAACATTTATAAAACTAAGAAGCTGCCAGCAAAAAATTCATGGACTCAAATAATTTACTTGAGAGGATAAGGAGCCCATACCTGTAATTCATGCTGCTGTCGCAGTGGAACAGGCGGATGCGAACGATTGAACCATCACGGAGCCGGTTCTGCTCAACCAGGGAGTGTGTGTCGTCACAGAGAAAGGCATGCTCTTGGTAGACACCATCAGAGAGCAAAACGCGATACACATTGAAGTTGCCTTCAACTGCTAGTGAGACATTAACCACCTGCATCACTGGCTGCTGCTCATTCGTCATTTTACCCTCCAACATCGCCACTACTGTACCCTGAGTCAGGAGCCACTTCCAACCTTGAGCACCAGAGTAGTACGCATTATCTGGTTGGGTATAATTGGGCACCGATCCATGATATGGTCCACCATGTTGAATCTGGAGCTCATAAGGTTTTCCAGTGCAGCAGAGCTCATATGCTTTGGGTCTTCCAATCAGCTCACACTCTATTTGAAGTACTTCCAGTTGGACAACAATGACAATACTGATTTCAGGAGTATGACACAGGAAAAAAATAGTGAGATAATGTTAATTCGTTAGATAAGTAGTACTCCAGAAACAGAAATAAATTATCAAGCAATCTAAATCATACCATAAACATATTCCTCACATTTAAGTGTAATGTTCTTTATACTCTAACATAAAACACTTTTCAAGAAATAAACTCAGTTACAAAAGATCTTTGATGATCAGCAAGAACCAGAACTCAAGAAAATACTAAACTGAGCACGTCACACTCCTTCAAATACTGTGACATGGAGTTGGGGAACTTATAGAGGAGTAACAATAGAGCATTCGACCAAAAGTTGACACTCAAAGTGTAAACTATACAACCTAAAATAATCAATTTTAGATAATCGAGAAATCCATTTATCCCAATCAAAGGATAGCTAACAGTAACAGATGCTATTGCTTCTTTTTCTACCTTAATAATATGCCCCCCTTGATCGAATGCAGTTTCTAAGTAATCATCCTAGTGACTAAGAAAACAAAGAGCCCTGGCAAATACATGTAACACTTCTTTCAATGTTAGTCCTTCTGCATAAATAAATGACACCCAACAAAGCTTCCAGTCAAATGTCTTTAACTTACACCATTGACTATAAAGAACTGTTTGCATTGGTAATGTGGACAGTGCAATTAGATTCTTGATAAAACTATTCTCATAATATACTAACAGCTGTTTTTATTATCCTTTTCATACAAAAATTAGCATTCAAAGCTTCATATTATTGATTACGCCAAAGTCCAAAACGTCATATATTTACAAACAGATGGACTACAATATGGTACCCAGCCTCTCCCTGAAATCATCAGGTACCAAATAATGCTTATGTTGGAGGAAGACTTCTGTGGCAACATTGAACATGCAAACCTAGGTGCAACACAAATAGTATGAACTGAGATCATGCAGACAACATAAAAGAATATCGTTGCAAGATTAATTCAGTCAGAGAAAACCAAATGTGATATGCCATTACAATTGCTGTATATGAGATATATATCTGTACATGTAGCAGAGTTAATAAATAAATGTATTGTGAGCCATCTAAGCCCTTGTTTAGATCCCAAATTCTACCCCCAAAGTTCACTGTGCAAAAAGAAGATTCCCAACACATCAAAATGTCATAGCATGCATGGAGTACTAAATGTAGATGGAATCAAAATCTAATTGCACAGTTTTATTGTACTCTGCGAGACGAACATTTTGAGCCTAATTAATCAATTTTTGGACAATTTTTTACACATACAAACGAAATACTACAGTGGCGCACGCACCCTAAAAGACCAAAGTTTGGCTCCCAAATTCAGAAACTAAACAAGGCCTAAGTGGATGCCAGAAACCTCAAGCATCCACTCTTTATTGCACAAGGATCCAATTGCAGAACAAGACTCTCACCTGGGATTCTGGATGGTATTGCACGTGAACTCAAGGAGGCGGACAATTGTGCCCATCCGGAGGTGACTGTTCTTGACCAAGTGGTTCAGGTGGGATGCTAGTGTAGCATTCTGTGTGTGCACGCCATCGGAGAGGACCAGATGGAACTTCTCGAGCTTTCCCTGCCCTGATGTCATCACACTGATCACCTGCATGACAGGCTGCTGGAACATCACCACCACCCCCCTCGTCAAAAGCAGTTCCAAGCCTTGCCCAGCAGAATAGGCTCCAGTATTCAGTTTGGAAGAACTGGATGCTAACTGAGGATTGCATCCTTCATGCTTGCCTTCCCAGTGGGCGGGCTCATATGGCTTGGGATTCCCAATTCTCACACATTCAGTCTGCAGCACTTCAAGTCCTTTTGGGATTATGAGCCTGAATTCCGGAGATAGAATATGAAAACGTAAATAACAGAGGACGGTGAGTTCATTTGATTCACATTACTAAATAAATATAACAGAGAATCTAAAAACCATGTGCCTTCCATCATGTTGTTACCTTGTTAATTAGCTCTAGAGAGAGCCATGGTTATAGGAATAAACTGGTTTTACACTAGGTCCATCTTATATTGAGCAATAAGAAGGAAATAACTTAGGGAAATTGACCATAAATCTACTTCAGTTGTTACCACATAGGCATGATATATACAGAATCACTTTCCACCAATATGGCTACTATATGATATTAAAGAAAGAACATGCCCAGAGTTTGAGCGTGCCTAATAACCAAAGTGTTGAAAGTAAGAATTGAAGTCATCACATAATAAGCAGGAAACAAAAACAACACTGTTCGAGAATCGTGTATTTTACTTGACATGTGTTACTACGAAAACTGAAGTTTGGAAGACATGATGCAAATATTCTGCAAGCCTAATACACTCCCCAAAACATAAAGCCATCAAGGTTTTGAACGAACTCCAGTAACTTTACCTACACCAATCAGCGCTAGTGATAACTTGAAGCCTCAAAATCATTTGAAAACAGAAAGAGATGCCACGAGCTAGTCATAGGGAATGTATGAAATCAACACTAAACATTCTGAATCAATTATGCGATCAGCATTACAGCAATTTACATTATTAATTTACGCCCTGCAAGCTGCAACTTACTGCATCAATTGTTTGTTATGCTGAAATCAATACCAGAGTATTACTGCTTGAGGAGGGCATACAGACCAAATGACTGTTGCAAATCGCAAACTACCTTTGCTAGAAGCACAGCATCTATCAGGGAAGCGTCCTAATGAAACCAGGATTTGACAGCAAGGAACCCTAAATCTCCCCCCACGCAACTCTTGCTCAGCTGCGCAACAATCAGAATGCAGGAAGTCACAGTGCATCACCTCATGGTTCGTCATCAGAATCTACCGTGTATGACTCCTTGTACGCCACAGATACCCGAAATCCAATTGCTCCCAGAAAACCAAACAACCCGAGCGAGTGGGGAGCGATTCGCACCTCTTACCCACTTTTACTACGAACTTGAACTCGGGGAAGCAGACCACGGCGCCTTTGCGCATGCTGACGGCGGCTGGCGAGGCGGCTAAGTCGGGGGAAAGGGCGCCGCAGATGTTGTGGTCGCCGTCGGAGAGTATCATGGCCTTCCATCCTGAGTCTGGCGCGGCCGGCCACGGGCACAAGTTCATCACCTGCAGCATCAGCGGCGTCCCCGCCGCCGATACCGCCGGCGGGTCCTCCCAGATGGCCGCCACCGACCCCCTCGAAAGCTGCACCTCCATGCCTCCCCGATCCTTCTGGAAGGTTCCGGAAGCCGGGAGGCGGCGTGGCGGAGAGTGATTCGCTTGGGTGGAGCGGCGCCCGCGGCGGTGTTTGGTTGGCCTCGTCATTTCGAGAGGCGGCGGCGGGTTTTTGTAGAGGCCTCTAGTCAGTCGGTTAGTCTTTTTTTTTTTTTGAGAAGGGGAGAGAGGAAGTCGGTTAGCAGACTGATGATCAGTTCGGTCAGCCCAGTTGAGCCCACCACGGGAGGGATAGAGCAGCCCATATGCGGTCAGCCCACCAAAAGCCTAGCGCACGGGGGAAGCAACAAAAAGCCCAGCACGGGAAGCCACAGGCCAAGATTCACGATGATACGATTAGCCCGTTTTCTTTTTTTGTTCTATTTTTCTTTTTTCACGTAACTCCTGTGATTAGTTCGGTTCGTAACATTGTATCTCCATTTTCTTTATCTAGATCAACAATTTATTAATTTTTTACTGACTTTTTTGTTTTTTAGCCCTTTTCGCGAAAGAAGTTCACAAATACGTCTCTGGTGGAAAGATTTCAAAAAATGGACCCTGGGCTCGGCGCCATAGTCCACGGCGCCGAGGTTACACGGCTCGGCGCCACGCCGAGCCATCGCCAACCCAGCCGTCGTGGCGTCCGACGTGGCAGGGGGCTTTGCGCCATGGTCTATGGCGCCGAGCTTGGCGCCATGGATCTTGGCGCCGAGCCCTCATTTTCCACCTCAGCTGCGTCCCTGGAGGCTGCTCCATTTGTTCTTTTTTCCTCACGGTTTTCCCTCTTTCCCCCCACCCAACCAACGTCTGGAATCTTGGACCGTGGAAACTTTGATTTTTTCCGTAGATCTTCGAGAGCAAGGTATCCTCTCTCATGTCCTCTATTTTTCTCTCATTGATTTGGTTTAAATTATGTGTATTTTGTAACCCTAGATATGAAACTTCTTATGAGTTATGAGTTACTAGATGATTAATGTGTACGTGTGTTATTGAAAACTAGGATGCCTAGGCGAGGTAGAGGTGGTCAAGCAAGGTAATCTTCGTCCAAAATAGTAAATTCTCCGATTTTGTTAGTAGAGTCGTCAATTTCGTCAAAATATGTTTTGTTGAGTAGGAGGAATAACTTTCAACAACGGCCTCGCAATGCCTTCGAACCTTACCCATTACCTAGCGGTGTTCCCGTGCCGATGTGCTTTTGTGGTCATCCTTGCAAGGTAGAGGTTTCAGAGGAAAAGGAAACTTTTAAACAAAGGTACTGGATGTGTGCGAACTTTGCATTCAATCCAACACCGGAGCAGATCCGCATTGGCATGATGGTGAGAACTTAGTGGTCAAAATAGTGATTTTTGATTCGTTACTTCATGTAATAGCAATCTAACTCATAATTTTTTGCAGACTCCACCACCGCTATGCGATTATGAGCAATGGATCGACACTGAGATTAAGAATAAAGACAAGGACTTTTGGGATGGAATGAAGCAGTGGGATGCAGAGATAAATGAAAGGTTGGAGATGAGGCGCAAACAGGAGGCGGAAAAAAGGAGCATGAAGAGGAGCTGGAAAGGAGGTGTGCTGCGAAGGCAAGGGAGGAGAGGGAGAAGAAGCTTGAGCGTGCTCGTCGTGCGAAAGAAGCACTGGAGGAAAATCCCGATGCTTTGAGGAAGGGAAAGTGGTCGTGTTGTACTCAGTAGCACTCTACATTTGCATGTCTAATGAAGTAGTTATGGAAAATGTCTAAGAATATTTGACTATTATGCTAGTTCGCATGTAATGCACATTTTATTCTTGCGCGGTTAATCCATGAATAATGTTGCACTTTTTATTTTTGTTGGTTTTCAAGCGGTGCATTTTTCGTTTTGTCCTCAAAGAATACGAATTAAAAACTCACGAAATAGTGCAGTGGATAATCGAAATGCAGAACACATGTAGTGGCATGTGAGGACCTGTACCAAACAAGGGTAAACATGTCCTCCAATAAACCTAACATGCCTTAGGTAATTAAAATCACTAATAATAATATGGATGTAGGAAATGACTACGATATGGTACTCTAGTAGTGTCCCCACGTAGCAAACTGTGTTGCACCTTCTCCATAGTATCCGCTCATTACAGGCGGCGGCGGTGGTGGGGGTGGAGACTGTGGCGTTGGAGGTCCATCTTTCTTGTGGCATGCACAGCTGCAATCTGCGTCCGTGCACATTGCCTCCTCTTAACTGTCATCCTTGTTACCGCTGCTCATGTTCATTTCTAGATCGAAGATGCGATTCTGCAAGTAGTAGATGTACTCCTGATATGGATGAATAGAAGGAGGATCGACCCACCTAACAAAACCACAATTTTCAGGCGCCTTGGAGGACTATTAAAAAATAGCTATCGTAAGTTGTAGATAGAAAGTGATATGAAAATATATTAAAAGCGAAGAGCAATAATATTTACCCATGCTCGTGGGCATTTGAAGAAACGACGACCTCCGTCTGTGCCCTCAACCATCATTTGCAAAAAGCAATCTTCCCCATGCATGCATTTCGGCCAGTCTTCTCTCCTATTATCGTATCCTCTCAGAGGGCACTCTTTACCGAAATCACTTTTACTCTGAACTGGCAACTCATACACCGCCTCACCATACTCATCTGGGCCAAGAGACCCCTCCCACACAATGGGAGGTCCCTTCCTCCCCCCTCCTCTCCATGAGCCGAAACCCTTCCCACTAGATGATCCTCCAGACATTGCCACTGATGTGGTGTGGTTTCATCAGTGTGTGTATATAGGCCGAGGCATGTAATTACTCATGATGTGTTGTGGTTAATGCATCTAAAAAGGCTAGTATAGCTGTCTGAAAAGTCTACGCTGAAGGACGCTGAAAAGGCTATTCTAATGAACACTGAAAATGCTATGTTGAAGGACGCTGAAAAGGCTATTTGGAATCTAGATTTTTCAGTGACATGTCATTTCATATATTTACAGAATCTGTAGTATATAATATTTCTTTACGATTTGATTGTCTTATTTATTTATTTAAAATATGTGGTTGGTACAGTGGTAGTTACATATCAGACATTCATTAATTTTCTAAATTAGTAACCTTTCACAAAAATATTTGGCAGAACTTCCCTTGTTTTATTCCATCCTGAATAATTACAAGGCACATATATGATAGGTTCACATAGACACAACAAGTTTACCACGACATAAACAGAGTCCATAAAATTAATCCATACAGTCCATAATAACAGTCCATAGTCCATAAAGTCACGAAAATTTTTTGCCATAACTTCCCTTGGTTTTGAGCATCAAAAGCCCCCGACAATCACAAGTCAGATACACAAGCCACCATCACAAGTCGCATACAACACATTCACCATCACAGTGTCCCACAACCATTACAAGTCACCCACAACCATCAGTGCCTCCTAGCCTTACCCTTGCCCTTACCTAGAGCGTCGGTGCCCGGAGTGTAACAGTCACGTGGGCGGCGCTGCCTACGTGTGGCAGGCTGCGAAGGCTGAGGAGCATCTGGGATCTGAGACGGTCCAATCTCCTCGTGGTCGTCCTCCTCCTCGCCCTCAACTGCAATGTCAGCAAAAGTATTCGTTGTTGATCTGTCGTGCGAAGCAGTGGCCTGTCTTGCACCTCGCCGAGCCGCATCGCCACGCACGTCCCTCGCTGCGCTACTCCTACAACCACACCGAGCTGCAGCACGACGTAGCCGGTGTGCAAGTCTCTGAAGTTCAATTATTAGTCAATGGATATGTTTCGATGACATTTATATATTTATGTGTTAATATTGGGATTCATTGCAAACTTACCCCAAGAAAGGTAGCCGTCCTCTCATCGACATCCGTCGTCGAAAACCGCTCAATATCAAGCACCGATTGCCTTAGCGCGTTGCCCTGCAAAGCACAAATGAAAACAAACTGTTACTCATCAACAATCATTAAACTTTCACAAAATATGATTCCAGAGCTTTTAGTACCACTCTATCCAAGATTGGCGCAGCGTCCACAACGGTCCCTTCCCGGGTCACGATGTCATAGGACGTATCTTCGTCATCAGACGAATCCATGTCGGCGTAGTCAGCATATGTCCACTGCACCTTCAATCTGGGACGAGTGACACCTAAGTACCAAGAAAGGTACGCCCGGAAGTTGTAGTTCGTATGCTCGTCCTCATTTTCATACACATTTTCATCAAAAAGATCCTATTCTTCAATGTAAGCTTGGTGAAGTCTCTCGAAATCGGTAGTCTTTTTATGCTTCTGACGATCAATCCTGTAAATACAGTTTCAATAATGATTTAAAAAGAAGTGAATCATATCGAAACGGACAATTATTCATTAATCTAAATTGACAAGTAAATCATAATCGAAATGGATAGGTGAATCATAATCGAAATGGACAAGTGGATCATAATCGAAATGGTCAATTTTTCATTAATCTAAATGCACAAGGGAATCATAATCGAAATGGACAATTTTTCATTAATCTAAATGCACAAGGGAATCATAATTGAAATGGACAGGTGAATCATAATCGAAATGGACAATTTTTCATTAATCTAAATGCACAAGGAAATCATAATCGAAATGGACAGGTGAATCATAATCGAAATGGACAAATTTTTCATTAATCTAAATGCACAATCATAAACGAAATGGACAGGTGAATCATAATCGAAATGGACGTGAAATTTTTCATATTCGAAATGGACAAGTGAATGCACTTACTTATGCAACCCGATGGACGTCGAGAACGGTGGTACGGGCCATTCCTGTCGCAAACCAAACTGCCTAGCAACTCGCTGCGGTAAGTGGTACTCAACTGCGTAGAAGTAGATCAGCGGGCACGTCATCCTATATAGATCCTCATCAGTGAAGCACATGCTACTCCACTGGAACTGTCTCACCTTCGAATCTGTGTACGGCTGCCAAGAGTCCTAGAAAAACGTTGTATGTTAGTATCGCTTACAACAGTTCAATGAAATGAGTCAAACTAGTACAAGCGGTAACGGAATGAAATTAGCTCACCATAGAGGGTGTGAGGCAATCCAGCTCATTAGCATACTTGACGTATGCTCGCACAGACCTGGCATGTGGAGGTGTCACCTGGTCCCAAAGGTAAGCAATCGTCGGTTGAAGTCAAGGATCGGGCTCCACGAACCAGGGACGTGGAGGAAGAACTGTGGGCCGACCAACAGGTAAATGAGTCCACATCCAAAGCTGGAGAAGGTACACACACCCCCAACAGAACTGCCCTGCCGGGTGCGCAGACAAGCCTAGCAAAGGTGCCGGTACAAGAAACTCAAGACTCCGGACGCCCAACTGTAACCCCCCGCCGTGTAGAAGTCTGTCAAGCAAGAGATGTACATCCAAGACGCGGCATCACCAGTGCCATCTAGAAAGAGAACACACCCAAATAGTGAAGGATCCAAGCTCTGCAGTAGTAGGTAACTGTTTGCTCATCTGCATCTCCCGGACAAACGCCAAAGTTCTGTCGGAGCCAAGAAATAGGTACCCCAGAGGTCCGTGTACCCGGATCCGCGGCAGGAAGGTCTCTCCCTAAAATTTTGATTCACAAAGTTAGTAGCAATTAGAAATGTAATATGATTGACGAAGCGAGAGTATGTCATTACCTGCCCCTCCGCCGTGAGTGGTCCTCGGTGGTTCTGGTCGTAGTTCGGATCCAGCAGGTGGGGTAGCGCCATCCTGAAATAGAGAGACAGATTAGTTAGAAAATTTAACATCTTAACAATAAATATTACAAGAAAAATATTTGCAACTAATGTATGCAAGTAACCGATAAAATGCGGAAAATAATTTACAAAATGCAACAAAGTACATAATTTATTGTCACCTGACTAATACGACAATGGCACGTGCGTGAATTGTGACCCAGTCTACCACACTTGCCACATTCATACTGATCGGGGTCATTAAGAAATGGAGTTCCACTACCTCGCCTAGTTCTTCCAAGAATCTGATACATAACCATCTTGTACATCATCCTCTTTCTAGACCCACGCTTGTCCCAATGGGAAGCCGGATCTGCAACGTACTTTGGGCCGTCATATGGAGGCCACTCTCCCGAGTCCCGAAAAGGTACGAATCTAGGACTCCATGTGAGCACTTGGTAGTCAACACTATACTCACGAGGTATCCTACTCTCGATGTCGTAGTTTCGAGCTCTTGCTGCAGCCACCATATGAGAACATGGGAAGTGATATTGCTTTGGTGCACCACAAGTGCAGGTAAATTCTTGTAGACAAACCACATGCTTTATGGACTCTCGGATCTCGCCATCGGATGTTGTACCACCCCTCTGTACTACCTCATAAGTGCCCGAAGTATGATCAAAACACACGACTTCATGCGTGTGTCCCCATTACTTTGCCTTGTTCAGGTGTTGTGTTGGGTTTTTAGGCCATCTCACTCCACGACTCTGCAACTCTCTAGCCTTGGCATGCCTATCATTGAAAAACGCAACAAGTTTGTAGAAAGTGTAGGAAACAATAGCATTCACAGGCATACCATGTATCCCCAAGAGCAGGCCATTGAACGACTCAGCCATGTTGCTGGTCTGAAACTCGTACCTCCATCCTCCAACATCATGGGCCTTAGTCCATTTCTCCAAATCTCTCATCAATCCTGTCAACCATTGTCTACCCTCTGCATTGGAGGCTATTCTGATCTGCTCCAACTTCTCACGGAAGTACTTATCCTCAAGCTGACGTGCACACTCCTCGAATAGCTTGAAGTTGTCCTTGACACCATCCTTATGGAGGAGGTTCTCGGCAAGGTGTCGAGTGCACCAACGATGGTGCAAAG
Source organism: Echinochloa phyllopogon (assembly GCA_033239725.1). NCBI lineage: Eukaryota > Viridiplantae > Streptophyta > Magnoliopsida > Poales > Poaceae > Echinochloa > Echinochloa phyllopogon. Next base: position 41,215,386 of record BTCW01000015.1, read on the forward strand.
GGGCATACCCCTGTATATGCTCACGCACAGCATTCAGTATGCCCTGGTGCCTATCAGATATGACACCAACCTCTCGACCTGGACCAACCACATGTATCCGGACGAGTCTCAAGAACCAGCCCCAACTATCTTTGTTCTCCTTCTCAATCAAGGCAAATGCTAAAGGAATCGGTTCGTTGTTTGCATCAATAGATATGGCTATAAGAAGCACCCCTGCATACCTGCCAAGAAGAAACGTGCCGTCAATTGAGAAGACGGACGACAATACTTGAAGGCCTCAACACACTGAGGGAAGCACCAAAAGAGTCGAAAGAAAATCTGCCACCCATTGATCAACTCATTTGGTTTAGGCATGTACTCGTAAATTGTCCCTAGATTCACCGCTTTGATTGCATTTAAAAGTTCCGGCAACTGCTCATAGCCGTCCTCCCAATCCCCATATATCATCTTCAATGCCCGCTGCTTAGCCCTCCAAGCTTTACCATACGTAATCTGGTATCCATCATAAACCTCCTGAATTGTGCCGATAATTGTCTTCACCTTCATGGTGGATTCTCGCTTCAGAATTCCCATTAGCCGCTTCGCAATTAAGATTGAGCTCAACTGTCGATGCTTAGTTGTCAACTCATGTTCTGAACATGTGTGTGGCCCAACCACTTTTGTGATCTTCCACTTACCGGTGACCTTTTGCTTCCTTGCACATACCCTCCAATCACAATGGTCCTTGTCACATACAACTGTGTACCGCCGCTCAGCATAAGAATGGAGGACCTTGTATGACCTTTTGTGAAGGACTGCAAAAAGCTGCAACCACCTCTTCAATGATGGAAGGTCATTGAAAATGCGCCCCGTCTCAACTGTCATGCTCCAAGAAACCTCAGGAGCGTCTAAAAGGTCTTCATCACGACCTTCTGCACGAGCCTTATCTGAATGTGCAAGATCACTTAATGCATGGACACTTATGTCACGACTAGGCAGCATACGTCTCATCATCTCAATGTCACTCTCTATAAGCTCTCCAACCGGTGGGTCATCATCAGAGTCAATGGCCCTCGCACACTCATAAGGCTCATCATCATTCATAACTTGAGCTTCATCGGCCACATCTGCCATGCTGTTGGAGGCCCTAATTTCATCTTCATTTCGGACAAAGGAGGAGACTTGGTGTGCACCAACATTATCATGATGCATAACTGCAGCTTCAACTTCCACACTGTTGGAGGCCCTAATTTCCTCTTCATTTCGGACACCATAGGGCAATGAGTTAACACCGACATTATCATGAATGTCCCCTATACAACAAAAGGCACAAAGATAAGGATATCATGATAAAATGGTATTGCATGAGCTCCAACAACATATGTGGATGCGATACTTACTATCAGGAGCAGATTGAGCATCGGGGACACTCGGCAAAGGTTCATCAAAACTCCTACCAAGTTTCCGTACCGGAGAGTCACCATGTGGGAGATGATCCATTATTGGGCCACAAATGTCAGGGGTGGGATCAATAAACACCGGCCGCACCACCACATCTAAACATTGCAATTGACTCTTCATTGCCACTCTCACATAATTGTCCCATTGCTTCTCACTGTCAATTCGGACGGTCCTCCTCAAGATGTTGGGGGCAGCACCTAGGTTGATAACACCGTCAACTTCTATGTCATCAACGTCTCCATGGGAACGTATCTCCTCACGAGCCCTTACAACAAACTCACTAAAAGATGGCCTTTCAGTGAATAGAACCGGCACACTTTGCATGTCAACAAACTCAACATATCCATAACGATCTCTTTTCACATTGCCACCATGATATATGTTCACTAGGTTGTCCATCTAGTACTACATGCAAATATCGAAACAAACTTTCATTACCCCGTAAGTCATGTCTATTCTTCAAAACTACCACTAGCTATCACTACAAATATATACTAATATGTACTACTTTATACTACCACTAATCTTGATTATACTAACGTAATATACCAATGATATCGCTAACTAAAACACTACCGTAAATAATATCACTAACTAATGTCACTATCCATATACTAAACTAAAATCACTAACTACTTCTATAGTAACTAAATTACTATATATAATTCTAGCTATCAGATAAATTACTAATATCACTAACTATTTCTCTAATTTTTTTACCTTACCGGACAGGGGTGACGCGGCAGGAGGCAGGGGTGCCCAGGGGCAGTGGCGCCGGGCCACGGGTGCCGGCGGCACGAGCGCCGGCAGCCGGGGCGGCAACGGGGCCAAGGGTGCCGGGCCCTGGCTGGCCCAGCCCGGCGGCGACGGCGGCGCCCTTCCCCCCGAGGGCGGGCCGGGCGCGGGACGGGGGCGGCCGGGGGAGGGACGGCGCGCGGCGGCGGCGGGCGGAGCGCGACGGGCAGACGAGCGGGCGAGGAGGACTGGCGGACGCGCAGGAGGAGCTCGGCGCCGAGCCCTATTAAAAGGCTCGGCGCCAAGATCCACGACGCTAAGCTCGGCGCCATAGACCATGGCGCCGAGCCCCCTGCCACGTCGGACGCCACGGCGGCTGGGTTGGCGATGGCTCGGCGCCATGCACCGTGGCGCCGAGCTGTGTAACCTCGACGCCACGGGCTATGGCGCCGAGCTCAGGGTCCATTTTTTGAAATCTTTCCACCAGGGGCGTATTTGTGAACTTCTTTCGCGAAAAGGGCTAAAAAACAAAAAAGTCGGATTTTTTACAACAATAAAAAACGTTCTGATAAAAAACATTCTGGTGAAAAAAATAAATTGTTTTGAGAACAAAGAAAATTTTTCCGAGCAAAAAACAGATCCAGAGAAAAATATTCTATTAAAAAATATCGAGAACATATATAATTGTTGCAACAAGAAAATAGATCTGGACAAGAAAAAATATTCTAGCAAAACATAGTTATTCTGAGAACAAAGGGAAAAATATTCCGATGCTTTTTCTTAATAAAAAATTGCTTTAAATTCAAATATATTTATCTTGTAAGCACGTTGTTTTTCCTTTTATTGTCACGTCACGTCCCTGTCTACTGCCTTTTGTTTTAAAAAAATTTCAAAGAACGATGCATATAGACCTATTAAACGCGCGCGGCCAAAAGCGCGGAACGCAAATGTTGCTAGCTTGACTTGCAAAACGGGAACGAGTCCCAGCAGCTTTGATGTACGAAGTAGCCGAGTTTATCAAGTGATGCCACAGAAACGGAATCTTCAAACCTACCCGCCTCACTGCGCCCCGTAAGGCCGTAACGGACGTGATCAACACGGCCTACTACATGTCCCTTGTCTACGCGGACAAAACAAACCGTTCAAGTACACGCTGCGAACTCGACCAGCTTCAACCTTCCATAGTACCATCGATCCATGGTTCACGCACATATATATATCTATAGAAGGGCGCCTCTGCCCTACCACTTAGCAACCAACCACGACCAAACAACCCGAACACCTTCTCGGCTCGGCTCCATCCATTCCTCCTTAATTTCCGACGATGGCGCTCAGATTCCTCTGGCCGGGGGCTCCCAACGACCAGCTAGCCGTCGGCGACCTCGACACGGCGAAGTCGGCCATCTTCGTCGGTGTCCTCAACGGCATCATTGCCACGACGTCCTACCTTCCGCTCTGCCTCTCCGGCGGCGGCGCCGGCGCCGGCGCCGGGGACGTGGAGCAGAGGCGGTACTGCCTCTACCAGTTCGCCAACTACTTGACGGCCATGCTCGGCGTGGCGCTCCTGGCCGTCGACATGGCGTTCTCCGCGACGGTGATGACGAGCTCGCCGGTGTGGGAGCCGGTGCTCAAGTGGATGGTCTGGATCACCAAGGTCTTGACCGGCGGCACACTCCAGTTTGGCCTTACCGTCTTGCATTCCTGCCTTAGGCTCATGCTAAATTTTGCCTGACATAATTTGACATTGTTTTTACCACCATTATTTTGTCAACTTATGTGCTTTTGTTAGCTTGAGTGTTTTTAGCTCAGGGGAAGTTTATGATCGTGAAAAGCTCGATTGTCCACTTGCTAGTAAGTTCAAGAGCTGTCCCCACTGAAAATGTAGAGTTTGTGAGCACCTGTGTGGTCAGATGCTTGACAAACCGGCCAATATTATTGTTAACATTTCTTGAATCGCAAACCTGCAATATTTCTGAAAAGACAGAAAATGGAGGAATGTATTTAGCATTAATCTTTTTGGCTTTATCTTTGTTCATCACCCCTCCATGGTTCAGCCTACTTTGGCAATTTGTACACGACGTACAGACAGGTTTTTCTGCACACCATGTACACAAACCTGCATCAAGCTGGTGGCATTCAATGTCAGGCAGTGTTCACGCAAGGATTTCCAACATCTAGCGAGTGTGAAAAGGTTCCACTCAAGGAACCACGGCCCAGTAGGCCCGCTAAGAAAGCCCAAGTTGGCCCATCATAGCAATGGGTCAGCGCCTGATCGCAATGCCTCGGTGTTGACTCCATAACCTGCAAAAATAGTAGTAGTTCCAGGCCCAGCAGCTTTATTTTACCAGTAGCAGCCGCGTCCCGGCGCACCGTAACGTACGGGAGCCGAGCAACCTGCGCCCACGCGGGCAAAAAAAATCTCCGTCGAACCCGACGCTGCGACCGCCGCACGGCGAAGTCGGCCATCCTCATCGGCGTCGCCAACGGCCTCGCCGTCTCGCCGCCCCACCTGCAGCGCTGCCTCTGCGCCGGCCGGTGCGACGACGACGACGCGGAGCAGCAGAGGTACTACCAGTACCAGCTGGCCAACTTCGTGCTCGCCGTGCTCGGCGTGGCCCTCCTGGTCGTTAACATGGCGCTCTCGCCGGCGGTGTCCCGGTCGCCGCGGTGGCCGGCGGCGGTCCGGTGGATAGTCTGGCTCACCAAGGTCTTGGCCTGCGGCACGCTCCAGCTTGGCGTCAACGTCTTGTATTTTTGTATTATAAGATGTTGTGCGCTAGGCTGATGCTCCTTTTCGACTGATGTCGTCATTGTTTCTTTTTTTTTGCGGGGGACGTCGTCATTGTTTCGACCAGCAAGAAACCTTATTCAATTCAATCTTTCCCCCTGCATAAACCTGTGTAGTGCCTTAATTTTTTTATGTAGTTAGTCAGTTGTTTAGACGCATAATGGTGCAGACGTGCAGTGCAGTGTGCAGTCCTTTTGATTGTTTCAAGAACAATATTAAATGGTTCACTTGGTAGTAAGTTCGTCAGCCGTCCCTGTTGATAATGTGTGTTCACAGTTCTGTTTGATCAGATACAGTTTTCTTGTGCAGTAAGAATGTCAAACCGAGAGGAACCAACTCTAGCATTGAGAAGAACATTGTTATCGGAATTGCTATGCTTAATGAGATAATACCAGGTATGTCCAAATGCACACCCGTCAAAGACGAAATTAGTTGAGGCCTAAGGTTAAACTGCTCATAGTCATAGTAGAAGATTAAGAAGTATTTTTCAGTATTCTGTAGAACAGGAGTACATGACACTTCAGTGTGCCCAAATATTAATAGCTTGGAGGGGCGTATCTGGTGGGCGTCTGTGCGCAAGTCTTCAACCAGTCGATACATACATCATCTACTAATCCAAATGCACTTGACTCTGCCTTGGAGAAGACCGAGGCAAATCCCGACACAAAATGGATCATCCAGGCAACCACATCATGACAACATAGCACAACAGGACACTACATATCCGTGTTCATAACAAAAGGACGTGAGGCTATCAGGATGATGAGCTGGATGCACCAGATAGACACACGAAAGTACGAAACCAAGTTCTTCATGCGCAGCAATGGACTAACTCACTTACCATACATTGAGCCCTTGGTGCGTGCAACCAGGGCGCATCCACCATTCGCCTGCGGTCTACGGTCCTACGGCCGAGTTTCAGATAAGATGAAGTAGACCCCCGAAAGAGTTTCGGATAAGATGAAGTGCCCATGCATCGGTGCTGTTGTTTACTATCTGCTGATCTCTCTTGTTTAAATAGCACGATGAGTGGCCTTTTTATTTTCCATAAATTATGGGAGCTCCCCAGCCAGTGGCCTTTCCAACTGCACCATGAGCTTCTTCGGGAAAATCCCCGGTGAGGAACGCAAAGTCCGTCCCAGCCACAGATCGGACCCGCGAGCGGCCGCTCCCACACCTGGGAGTTCGACCAACCAAGCTACTGCTCGGTCCTCGGACGATCTGATGATAATGCCGAGCACCAAAAAGGATGGACTAAGCAGCAATATGCCATACTTGTCGGCTCCGAGGACATTGCAGAAGAAGAGGAGCCGGAGGACAGTGCCCTTGCGGATGCGGCGCGCCGTCCCTGAAGCAGTGCTCCAGCCTCCAGGGGGCTCAAGAGGCCGAACCGGCCCAGCGTATGGACCCGGCCCGTCGGAAAGCACCATGCTGTGGTCCTCCGCACTCGGGCGGCCGCAGCTGCGGCTGCACCCGGCGAGCACTACTGGCGACTCGACCACCGACGACACATCCACCACCACCTGCAGCACCGCCCGCCGCGCCGCCGGCGCAGCGCCACCTCCCAACATCCTGCTAGCCGCAATGGCCGCCACCGCCCCCACGTGTCAGGAGCGCCTCCATGGTTAAAAACCCGAGAATCTTCTTCCCCGGGAGAAATTTGGGGGAAGAGATCGAGATGGGAGGACGCTACAGTTCGGGAAGGGAGCAAGCAGGAGGGAGGCAGGGGAACCAACGGCACTGCAGGAATGAACGGCCGGCCAATTTCCTTGGGGGCGTCTATACGGCAGTTAAGCTTGCTGGCTTCCGGCCCATTCCTCCTCGCGCCTCCTCGTCCTCTGCCCCCGCCCCTTCGTCCTCTGCCCCGGCCGGCGGCTGCCCCACCGTCCGTCCACCCCTGCCGTGCCAACCCCGCTCTTTTTAACCCAATGGCCTCACCGCCCCCGCGTCGTCGATCACCGCCCACCGTCCGTCCGGCCCCGCCCGGCCGGCGGCGCTCTCGCGACGCCTCGGCTCCGCCACCGGACCTTCCCTCCGCGCCTATCTTCTTCTTTTCTATGGCCGGCGGCCATTGAAGCCCCCACCCTGGCAACCCTGAAGCCTAAACCCTAATCTCGCCGCCGCCGCCGGCGGCGGCCTCGCCCACCACCCGTGGTCGGCGGCGCCCTCGCCGCCCCCGCCCACCTCCCGCCCCTTCGTCGGCTACCGCTCCTCCGCCCTCGGTGTTCTGCCGACGCGCGGCGGCGCCCGAGCGTGGCACCGGAGGAAGGAGATCAGACGTCTCAGACTTTGGAAACTAGCATGCTCAAAAAAAATTCCGAAAGTCATATAGGATCTCCAAATTTCCTTGCCCAGGAAAAGGCGGGCCATAAAGCATGGAAGTCCACTTCAAGTGAGCTGAGCAGCTGACTAGGTTCGTTTTTATTTTTGTTTGTTCATTACTTTATTTTTTAATCCTTATAAATATTGGAGTGTGCGTGTTGTATGCATCTGTTTGTAGCTTTTAAACCTTTCAAGTACAGTCGACAAATTTTAACATTTAATTGAAAGATCTGCGGAACCTAATTCAATGATTTGCAAATGCACACCGAACAATTTGATATATATGAGATTTTATTGAACCAAACTGTGACGAACCGGATTCTCACCAACGAGAACCCGACTCCCTGTACCCTTGAGATAGTCCCAGGAATAGCAGCTATCTCGTACAGAACTCATCTCAGTCGAATATCACATCCATACAACGATAAAAGATTCAATACATGACTCATATAAAGACAAAGCGACAGGATACAAGCCCTCTGGGCTAAAACGACAATAGGAAACATCTGCGCAGCGGTAGCTAGAACAACAGGGACCACTCCTCCACAGGCATCCTTGAGCGTAGCGCACACCCTTCAGTCGTACCACCCGTCCTGGTTGAACTCGCGGTCGGGGTCTTCACCTGAGAGCCCAAAGTCTGTCCCCAAGGAAATGGGACAGGTCCACGTCACCAACCATAATATGATGCAAGCTTTAAAGGTGGCCTATTCTAAGGATAAAGAATTAATCAAGGTTTAAGCCAGGGTTTTCTTATGCAAGCAGCAGCAATAACCCCATTTCATCTCGACACCAACTCCTTCTCACACACATACACCTCCACTCCCCAAAACCAACCATCAACCTCACATTTCCCATCGGGCTCGTCCTGCCACGGCAGGTTCCCGCAATTCATTATCCACCAACACCTTTCACTCTCTAGTCGACTCGGTGAGCTCCCTCCCCACCTCGTCTCAACAGCCTCAGCTGGACCAATCTCTCATAACCCAAATCAAGGATGAGGTAAGAAAGCAGTTTCCCATGCTAGCCGGGGCTTCTCAGAAATGGGTCGTCCGTAACCGTGGACACGGCTATACGTATAGTTTACACTCTGCAGAGGTGGCACTCCAGGAATCCATCCGGGCTGCAAGGCTAGTCCGCAACCAACCTGAGACACAGCCCACAGCAAAGACCCTAAACAGTAACGGCGCCAATCCTGTCTCCCTGGGCTCGGGAAACATCCGATCTAACATCTGCCCCAGGGTCGCGAAACCTTCCCACCGGGGCCAGTCGGGGGCCGTGGTAAATCAGGGAGATTACGCCGCAACGAATCCCCCCTACACATATCAAACTCGATTCTCCTACAGTCTCGGCGCCGCACTAGAGTAGGCTTGCTGGAACCCTCCCCATACTGGGTAGATGGTGAGCACGGTAATTCCCAAGTCCGAAGTGGGGGCACGACTCGGTCCTTAATTGTTCGGTAAAGCGAGTATCTGCATCACAAGCGATCCGCCGCAACGGTCCGCAATCGGCACCCATAACAGGTATTGCCGCCCAAACTCCTCAGGTACTCACCGAGTACCAACCCCAAGTAACCAGTAACCATGTACCCGCAACAGGTACCCCATAGGGACTGCCCGAGTGCAGCCCCTCAGCACCTCGATCAACGATCGAGTTGTTATTTACTCGCTTACACCGCCTAGCTGCACTACTCCTCCCAAACCACCCACAACTCACGCCAAGAGGATCAATCACAACCATCCCAACACATGCATAGCATAGCATATTTATAAAGTGAGTAGTAGGTAGCAAGGTAATAGGATATTAACAAAGGCAGTGCAGGTTTATCATGCGAGTAAAGTAAAGCGCTAGCATACTAGTTTGCATGTCTAATAGGTATTTCAGAGATGGTCGGGCGTGAACCTGGGCAAAGGTCTTCGTCCTCGTCAAAGCAGTTGTTGTAGTAGTCCGGCTCCTCCTGACTCTCCGGAGCTCCTAGGGGCGCGGAAAGAAAATAAGACGCGGCTACTAGCAAAGAAACACTAAAACAGCGACGAAAGAAGACTCAAATAACACCAAACTCTATACTAACGCGTAGATCATGATTTTAGAAAAATATAGAAACTGGTTTCATATTTTTCTGAGCTACGGTTGATTTATTATTAATTTTCGAAGTTTAAATCATTTTCTGAAAATATTAAATAATTTCCGAAAAAGAAAACAGACAGAAATTAGCCTGCTGACGTCAGCATGACGTCATGCTGACGTCAGCAGTGGGGTCCGCCTAGGATGACGTCAGCAGTGGGCCCTGCTGACGTCAGCGTTGACCGGTCAACGGTCAACGGGGTCAACGGTCAACGGTCAGCGGGTCAACTCTGGTCAGTGGGTCCCATGTGTCAGTGACTCATAGAGTATGACAGGTGGGTCCCATACGTCAGCGCTGTTAGAAGAAAAAGAAAAAGGAAAAGAATAAACGATGGCTGGGCTGGAATTGGGCCGAAAGTGAATGGGCCGGAAGAGTTCAAGGTGGTTAAACGGACTTAAACGCGAGATTCGGCCCACGAAGGGGCGGCTGCTGGATCTGGCCTGGTGGACTGGGTCCACGGTGCACCGTGAGAGTGGTTCACGAGAGCCGGGTGCACGGGATCAATTTGTGGCTGGCAGGGATCTTCTGTGCGCGGCTGAGAGGGACTTGGTGTGGTCCACGGTGTGGCACGGCCACGGCGCGACGCGACGCGCGCGCGGCGCGCACTGGAACGCGCCGGCGGCGACGGTCGGCGGTGGACCTCGCCGGAAAAGGCTCGGCTGGGCTCAAGATCGGTCGGAAAAGCTTCACCAGGGTTAGGCGGTCACGGACTGGGTGAAAAGGGGCTCGGTTAGGGTTTGGCTTGGGCTTCCCGACGCGGACGGCGGCGACGCGACCATGGCGCGACGACGGCCGGCGACGCGCGGGCGGAAACGGCTTGGGTTTGATTTGGTTTGGCTGGGTTTCGCACGCGCGACACCAACGCGAGTAGATGCGCGGCGTCACGGGCGTAGCAGGGGTGCGCGTGCGCGGGTCCACGGCTGCCCGTGGCCGCGACACGGCCTCGGCGTTCGCGCGCGGGGCGAGCAAGGCTCGGCCGCGGCGGGCCTCGGCTGCGGGGAACAAGCGTCGGCGGGATGCGCACGGTTAGCGGCTCGGGATCCTGCACAAGATACTGCACAACACGAAGGCTGGCTCACAGAGGAAGGTTGGCTTGCGCGGCGGCGGAACTCGCCGGAGACAGAGAAGAAAGGGGGCGAAACGCGGTGGCTCACCTAGGGGTCTCGTCGTCGTACGCTGCAGCTCGGGGTAGGCTCGGCGCAGTCTGGCGGTGCTCGTGTGCTTCCTCTCGTCCCTGGTTCGGCTCCCCTTCAGCGGCTCCACGAGCGGCGGCGATGGCTTCGGCGGCGGCGATGCGGGGAAGGCGCTCCGGCTCTCCTCCTCTTGCTCCGACTGCTCCAGGACCTTCCCCACCCCTCACCTACTCCTCCCCTCCCACGAACTGGATCTGGATGGAACCCCGAAGGGCGGCGCGGCTTGGGGAAGAAGAAGGCCGGCGGCGGGTTAAATAGGCGCTAGGGCTAGGGTTTCGCGGCACGGACGGCGAGATGGGGAGCTCGAGCAGCTGCGGACACGCGGCGCGCATCGGACGGGCCGCACGGAGCGTGGGTGGTTGGGTCACGGGCGGCGCGTCGCGGGAGAGAGAGAGCGGGCGGCGTCGCGAGGAAGGAGACGCGGGGGAGGAAGATGACTGACAGGCGGGGTCCAGCAGTCAGCGGGAGAAGCGGGGACGCGGCGAACGGCTGGGCCGAGCTGGGCCGAAAGGCTGAGCGGGCTGGTTGGGTTGCTGGCTCGGGTAGAAGAGTTGAAGGGCGAAAGATGGACTTGGCTGCGGGAAAAACGGCCCACCAACAGGAATAGGATTTGGAAATTAGTTTAGTCAATTAGAGTTTGAATTCAAATCTAGAATTTGGATTCAAACCAACCAAAAATCCAAATAAATCCAAATAACTCCAAATCACACTATTTCATCCTTAGCACTTCAAATTGATTTTAAATTGAATTTAAATTGCCTAAGAATTTGGGGAGCAAATAGAAGACACTCTTATATGTTTGTTTGCATGCACACAATTCCACCAAAAATTTTTAAATTCGAATTTTTGCACTCAACAAAGCCTATAGGAATTTTAGGGTTGTTACAGTCTCCCCCCCTCACAAGAATCTCGTCCTCGAGATTTGTGAATACCTATGGTTTAAACAAGTGGGGGTATTTCTCTTTCAGCACTGACTCCTTCTCCCAAGTGGCTTCCCTTTCTGAGTGATTGCTCCACTGCACTTTGCAAAACGGGATAGCTGTGCTTCTGGTCTCTTTGACTGCTCTGTCTAGTATCCTCTCTGGGTACTCCAGGTACTCCAAGGTGTCTTGTAGGTCTAATGCCTCTGTTTTGATCTCATGTTCTGGTACTCTCAAACACTTCCTCAGCTGGGATACATGGAACACTGGGTGTACTCCCGCTAGTTCCTCTGGTAGGTCTAGCTTGTAGGCTAGCTTTCCTGCTCTCTCCAGTATCTGGTATGGTCCAACAAAACGGGGTGCTAGTTTTCCTTTCACTTGGAATCTCTTGTGCCCTCTGAGGGGTGACACTTTCAGATAGACGAAGTCTCCTGCTTCGAATTCTAGGTCTCTTCTCCTTTTATCTGCATAGCTCTTTTGTCTGCTCTGAGCTGCCTTCAGGTGCTCTCGGATCTTGGCCACATTTTCTTCTGCCTCTACAATCATGTCAGGCCCAAAGAATGTTCGTTCTCCCACCTCTGACCACATTAGAGGTGTTCTGCATTTTCTGCCATAAAGTGCCTCAAAGGGTGACATCTGTAGGCTGGCCTGGTAACTGTTGTTATAGGAGAATTCTGCATAAGATAGACTCTTCTCCCAGTCTGTGCTGTAAGCTAGAACACATGCTCTCAACAAATCTTCAAGAACCTGGTTCACTCTTTCAGTCTGCCCATCTGTCTGAGGGTGGTAGGCTGTGCTATACTCCAAGGTTGTCCCGATGGCTTGATGTAGGCTTTGCCAGAATTGAGCCGTGAATTGGGGTCCTCTGTCTGACACAATACTTCTTGGTGCCCCATGCAGCTTAAGAATGTTGTCTATGTATAGCTCTGCTAGTTTGCTTACTGAGTGTGTGCTTTTGACGGGTATAAAGTGGGCTACCTTCGTCAATCGATCAACTATGACCCATATGGCATCATTTCCTTTCTGAGTGCGGGGTAGGCCAACTATGAAGTCCATGCTGATATCTTCCCATTTCCACATTGGAATTTCCAGTGGTTTCAGCAGTCCTGCTGGTCTTTGATGCTCTGCTTTGATTCTTCGACAAGAGTCGCACTTGGCTACATACTCTGCTATGTCCTCCCTCATTTTCTTCCACCAGAATTTATCCTTCAGATCCTGATACATCTTAGTGCATCCTGGGTGGATTGAGTACTTGGACTCGTGAGCTTCTGAGAGAATTGTTCTCCTGATTTCCTCGTCCTGTGGTACACAGATACGGTCTTTCAGCCATACTGTCCCTGCTTCATCTATCCGGAAGTCAGGTGCTACTCCTCGTTGAATATCCTCTTTTACTTCTTGGATTTCTGGACACTTTCCTTGTGCTCCTTTGATACGGTCTCCTAGGTTGTACTCCACCCTCATTTCTTGGGGTTTTCCTTCTTCCACAAGCTCGAGTTTCAGCATGTACAACTCTTTCGCTAGTTCTGGCTGACTTTCTTCTATCATCAAGTTGTTGCAATAATTATTTCGACTCAAGGCATCTGCCACGACATTAGCTTTGCCAGGATGGTAGTGTATCTCCAAATCGTAGTCTTTGATCAGTTCTAACCATCTTCTTTGCCTTATGTTCAGTTCAGATTGGGTGAAGAAATACTTCAAACTTTTGTGATCTGTGTAGGTATCGCACTTGTTGCCAATCAGGTAGTGCCTCCAGATCTTCAATGCATGTACCACTACTGCCAGTTCCAAGTCGTGCGTGGGGTAGTTTTCCTCATGTTTCCTCAGCTGCCTCGACGCATAGGCAACAACCTTGCCCTCTTGCATCAGAACACATCCCAAACCTTGTCTTGAAGCGTCGCAGTAGACTACGAAATCTTTGCGAATATCTGGCAGGGTCAATACTGGAGTTGTAGTGAGTTTGTGCTTGAGTTCTTGGAAACTTCTTTCACATTTGTCCGTCCACTCGAATGGGACATTGTTCTTGAGTAGTTCGGTCATTGGCTTGGCAATCTTGGAAAAGTTCTCAATGAATCTTCTATAGTATCCTGCCAATCCCAGAAAGCTTCGGATTTCTGTAACACTCTTCGGCTGTTTCCATTCTGCTACGGCCTCAATCTTTTCTGGGTCGACTGCTACGCCCTCAGCTGTCAACACGTGACCCAAAAAGGCTACTTTCTCCAACCAAAATTCACACTTACTGAACTTCCCGTAGAGTTGATGCTGCCTCAGCCTCTCTAGTACAATCCTCAGATGCTTCTCATGTTCTTCGGCTGTTTCTGAGTAAACTAGTATGTCGTCAATGAACACCACTACGAACTTATCCAGTTCCTCCATGAATACCTTGTTCATCATGTTCATGAAGTATGCAGGTGCGTTGGTCAATCCAAAAGACACAACGGTGAATTCGTACTGTCCGTACCGAGTCACAAAAGCTGTCTTGGGAATGTCACCTTCTCTAATCTTCATCTGGTGGTATCCCGATCTCAGATCAATCTTACTGAAGTATTTGGCTTCCTTCAACTGATCTAGCAAGTCATCAATCCGAGGTAATGGGTACTTGTTCTTGATCGTCACTGCGTTCAGGGATCGATAGTCTACGCACATGCGCATTGATCCATCTTTCTTCTTCACAAACAACACTGGCGATCCCCATGGGGATGCACTTGGTCGAATCACACCGCTTTCAAGCATCTCTTTCAGCTGCTTCTTGAGTTCCTCTAGTTCTTCCACTGACATTCTGTACGGTCTCTTGGCAATAGGCCCTGTGCCTGGGTGTAGTTCGATTATGAACTCTACGTCTCGGTCTGGTGGTAGTCCTGGTAGTTCCTCGGGAAACACGTCCGGGTACTCACATACTACAGGTACTTCTTCGATCGTCTGTTTCTCAATGGAGTATACCAACTGTCTCAGAATACATGTTCTAGATCTCTTCCCTGTTCTTCTTTGTGGCTCTGCTGTTACTTTGACTCCGCTAGGGTGTGTCAACTCAACTGTTCTGGGTGAGCAACTGATTATTCCTTTGTGCTCTGTAAGCCAATCCATTCCTAGTATCACGTCAATTCCATCCGATTTCAGGACTGTCAAGTTTCCTTCGAACTCCTGGCCTCCTATCATCAGTCTAACTGCGGGGCACTCTAAAGTGCACCTAAGCTCTCCTAAGGGAGAAGTAGTGACTATAGGTCTAGCTTTAGGTATTGTCGGGGGTGACTGCTCTCTCACAAACTTTGTCGAGATATAAGATCCAGTTGCTCCAGAGTCAAACAATATCAAAGCTGGAATGCCATTTACTAAAAACTCACCGAGCACAACGTCGGGAGCGTCCTCGGCTTCTTCCTCTGTCAAGTGGTTGAGGCGTCCTCTCTGCACTGAAGTTGGCTGCCTGTCTTGTCCTCCAGGTGCCGGTGCCTTGGCTGGGGTTTGTTTGTTCTTCTTCTCCGGACAGTCAAAGGACTTGTGACCGGGCTTCCCACAAGCAAAACAGACCACTGTGGTCCCTCCACCAATTCTGGGTGTGTTGTTCGGCTTCCAGTTGGGGTTTCCCTGACTTGAGTAGCTGTTGTTTCTGTTACCAAAGCTGTTATAGTTGTTCCCTCTGCTGCCAAAACTGTTGCTGTTACTGCCTCGGTTACCCTGGTAACTGTTTCTGTTGAACACTGAGCTTCCTTGGTTGTTGCTCTGCTGAAAGCTTCTCCTGAGCATGTTGCTCTGGCCACTCCTCGGCCTCTGACTTAGTCTGTGGTTGTGCAACTGTTCAGCCTTTCTTTTCTTCTCTCGCCAGGTATCTTCAAGTCCCACTCTTTCCTTCTCAACTGCGATAGCCCTGTCAATCAACTCTCTTAGTGACCTGTGTGAACTTGCTGCGAGTGCTGTCCTCAGACCTCTGTGTAAACCACGCTGGAACCAAAACTGCTTCTTCTTCTCAGTGTTGACGTCGTCAGGAGCGTATCTTGACATCTTAGCAAAGTGCCGAGCGTACTCAGCTACAGACAAACTTCCTTGGGTCATTGTCCTGAATTCCATTGCTTTATGCACCATGACTTGTTCTGGTATGTGGTACTCCTTGAAAGCTTCACAAAACTCTTGCCAGGTGATCTGAGCTGGGTTTGCGTGAGAGTCACAGTAGCTCTCCCACCACGCTTTCGCTGCTCCTTCAAGTTGGTGTGCCGCAAGGGCCACACATTCCTCTTCAGTGTAGTCTGTCAGGTCAAGCTTTGTTTCGATGGTACGCAACCAGTCGTGTGCATCGAGTGGTTCGTCCGAGTAGTCGAAGGTGGGTGCTTTCAGCCTGATGAATCTTTCGATCTTCCTTTGTAGGTCTTCCTCACGGTGTCCCTGACGGTTCTGGTTCTGGTTTCCCTGCATCTGTTGCATAGCTTGCATCATCTGAGTATTGGCCTGTGCCATCTGTTGCATCAGCTGTGTCTGAGTAGTCATCACTTCTGCCAAGTTAGGCGGTGGCGGTGGTTGCTGTACGTTCTGCTGGTTCTGCTGAGGTTCCACTGCTGGTTCTTCCATTTCCACTTCTTGTTCTTCTCCTGGTGCGTTGTCCTCGGGCTGGAGCACGCCTGCTGCGCGTCCACGGCCTCTGCCTCTAACTGCAACTGCTGCTCTTCCACGACCTCGACCTCTGACACGTCCTCTGCCTCTAGCTGCCATTGCTGCCTCTTCTTGCTCAGCTTCCTCAAAACGTGCAAGCAGTCGGTTGGATCTTCGGATCGACATCTTGCTGTATTTTTCATCAAGCAGATTTAGTGGCGGTCGGTAAGGGTTAGGTTAGCGTAACTAGAGTAGGAGCTGCACACAAGAAATGGACTCAACACTAAAGTACACTCAAGACGAACAACAATAAAACTGCAAGAACAGCCAAAAAGATCGAACAATCATTACAGCATTACACCCTAGACACGTGTACTGTCCCGAGGCCAACTCCTGGAACCTTGGGGATCAGTACATCTAAGCGAATGCTACATCGTGGCTGAGCCAAAAGGTGGTCATGATCCACTAAGTCTAAACATCTACTCATGAAGATAGATACAACTCTCATCAACTGCTGACATCTGCTGATACTGCCTACTGCATCTGTCTCTTACTGCTGAAGGTGCCTGTGAGGCGCGCTGCCAACCTCACAGCCTCAGTCTCTGTCTGCTGCTTGATCACTGCCTGTTGTCTCGGTGGGTGTCCGTGAGGCGCGCTGCCAACCTCACTATGTCCATCTCAGGTTCTGTCAACTGCTGTTCTAGGTGTGCCAGTTCTTGTCTCAGTCTTGTCATCTCTGGAGTAAAGGTTCGAGCCTCAGGTGGTGGTATCGGCTCAACTCGGCTTGGTGAGACTCTGTAGTTCTCTGTCCTGGGTTCAACTCTGCGTTCTTCTGGTAGTCCTTGGTTCACTGTGATCATTTCTGCCACTCTCTTCCTGTCTGATCTTACCCAACTACTAAGGGTCCTTCGAGCTTCATCCTTTGCCATAATCTGTTGAAGACTCAGGTACTTCATCAGCTGGTAGTTTCGTCCACTCTTCTCCTTGTAGCTATCCACCTCTTCCTGGAGTTCTGAGTTGAGACTGTCCAACCAGTATACTTCTTCCTTCAGACCTT
Organism: Echinochloa phyllopogon; assembly: GCA_033239725.1. Classification (NCBI taxonomy): domain Eukaryota; kingdom Viridiplantae; phylum Streptophyta; class Magnoliopsida; order Poales; family Poaceae; genus Echinochloa; species Echinochloa phyllopogon. The sequence goes on from BTCW01000015.1 coordinate 41,232,538, forward strand.
CTATCTCTTCTTCCTTGGCTGCTAGTTCCTTGTCTTTTTCTGTGAGTTGATCTTCCAGGCGAACATCTCGAGCATGGTGAGTTGCTCGGATCAGTCCTGCCAACTGCCTGTTGTTTCGAGCTTCGTGGTTCAAGATTCTGACTTCCCTTGTTTTAGCTCTGAGTTGTTCCTCAAGTAAGGCGATCCTGTTGTCCTTCTCCATCAGCTGGAGGTCTTGCTTCCATACCCTCTCTTTCAGCTTGGCAACTTTCTCTTCTAAGCCAATGTTCAAGTATTCTTTCTCTATCATGCACTGAACTGAGGTCCGCAGAGTCACGTTCCGCTCTCGGTCTGCTGCGTGAGCCTGCAAGCTGACTGCGTCTCTGTCCGTCGGATCTTCAAGAGCTCGCGGTAGGTACCGGAAACGAGTGTGGCTGAGCTGACTCTGGTACACAAGTGTGGCAAGTCGGAGTATCCTCATAGCTATAGTCTGCACTGCCCGACTGAAAGTGCTCTCGCTGGTAGCTGCTCGTAGCATCAGTGACCTTGGTCGTCCAGGGATGTTGGGTACTACCATCTGCAACCGGGTGTGTACTCCCTCACCAGGTCCGTAGGTCCATCCCTCGTAGAAAACGCTGTCCACATCTATCCCCACTGTACGCAGCACCTCCCTCAGTAGCACTGCCAAACCTCCACAGTCTGCTCCGGTGGTCCTGATCTCTCGTCGTTCATCTGCTGATCTTCCTTCCATCTGCCAGACAGTTAGTGGGTTGTTAGTAAGTTAGCAAGTTAGTAAGGTAAGGTAAGGGCAAAAGTTTTGTAAATAGATGAGATGTACTTATATATAGTTTTCAAATAGTCCAAGGGGTTTCATATAAAATAGAGGACTCAGTTAGAGCTTCTGTCCTAAGTTTCCGTTCTATGGGTTACGCGCTACGGTCAAGTATGGCTCTGATACCAACTGTGACGAACCGGATTCTCACCAACGAGAACCCGACTCCCTGTACCCTTGAGATAGTCCCAGGAATAGCAGCTATCTCGTACAGAACTCATCTCAGTCGAATATCACATCCATACAACGATAAAAGATTCAATACATGACTCATATAAAGACAAAGCGACAGGATACAAGCCCTCTGGGCTAAAACGACAATAGGAAACATCTGCGCAGCGGTAGCTAGAACAACAGGGACCACTCCTCCACAGGCATCCTTGAGCGTAGCGCACACCCTTCAGTCGTACCACCCGTCCTGGTTGAACTCGCGGTCGGGGTCTTCACCTGAGAGCCCAAAGTCTGTCCCCAAGGAAATGGGACAGGTCCACGTCACCAACCATAATATGATGCAAGCTTTAAAGGTGGCCTATTCTAAGGATAAAGAATTAATCAAGGTTTAAGCCAGGGTTTTCTTATGCAAGCAGCAGCAATAACCCCATTTCATCTCGACACCAACTCCTTCTCACACACATACACCTCCACTCCCCAAAACCAACCATCAACCTCACATTTCCCATCGGGCTCGTCCTGCCACGGCAGGTTCCCGCAATTCATTATCCACCAACACCTTTCACTCTCTAGTCGACTCGGTGAGCTCCCTCCCCACCTCGTCTCAACAGCCTCAGCTGGACCAATCTCTCATAACCCAAATCAAGGATGAGGTAAGAAAGCAGTTTCCCATGCTAGCCGGGGCTTCTCAGAAATGGGTCGTCCGTAACCGTGGACACGGCTATACGTATAGTTTACACTCTGCAGAGGTGGCACTCCAGGAATCCATCCGGGCTGCAAGGCTAGTCCGCAACCAACCTGAGACACAGCCCACAGCAAAGACCCTAAACAGTAACGGCGCCAATCCTGTCTCCCTGGGCTCGGGAAACATCCGATCTAACATCTGCCCCAGGGTCGCGAAACCTTCCCACCGGGGCCAGTCGGGGGCCGTGGTAAATCAGGGAGATTACGCCGCAACGAATCCCCCCTACACATATCAAACTCGATTCTCCTACAGTCTCGGCGCCGCACTAGAGTAGGCTTGCTGGAACCCTCCCCATACTGGGTAGATGGTGAGCACGGTAATTCCCAAGTCCGAAGTGGGGGCACGACTCGGTCCTTAATTGTTCGGTAAAGCGAGTATCTGCATCACAAGCGATCCGCCGCAACGGTCCGCAATCGGCACCCATAACAGGTATTGCCGCCCAAACTCCTCAGGTACTCACCGAGTACCAACCCCAAGTAACCAGTAACCATGTACCCGCAACAGGTACCCCATAGGGACTGCCCGAGTGCAGCCCCTCAGCACCTCGATCAACGATCGAGTTGTTATTTACTCGCTTACACCGCCTAGCTGCACTACTCCTCCCAAACCACCCACAACTCACGCCAAGAGGATCAATCACAACCATCCCAACACATGCATAGCATAGCATATTTATAAAGTGAGTAGTAGGTAGCAAGGTAATAGGATATTAACAAAGGCAGTGCAGGTTTATCATGCGAGTAAAGTAAAGCGCTAGCATACTAGTTTGCATGTCTAATAGGTATTTCAGAGATGGTCGGGCGTGAACCTGGGCAAAGGTCTTCGTCCTCGTCAAAGCAGTTGTTGTAGTAGTCCGGCTCCTCCTGACTCTCCGGAGCTCCTAGGGGCGCGGAAAGAAAATAAGACGCGGCTACTAGCAAAGAAACACTAAAACAGCGACGAAAGAAGACTCAAATAACACCAAACTCTATACTAACGCGTAGATCATGATTTTAGAAAAATATAGAAACTGGTTTCATATTTTTCTGAGCTACGGTTGATTTATTATTAATTTTCGAAGTTTAAATCATTTTCTGAAAATATTAAATAATTTCCGAAAAAGAAAACAGACAGAAATTAGCCTGCTGACGTCAGCATGACGTCATGCTGACGTCAGCAGTGGGGTCCGCCTAGGATGACGTCAGCAGTGGGCCCTGCTGACGTCAGCGTTGACCGGTCAACGGTCAACGGGGTCAACGGTCAACGGTCAGCGGGTCAACTCTGGTCAGTGGGTCCCATGTGTCAGTGACTCATAGAGTATGACAGGTGGGTCCCATACGTCAGCGCTGTTAGAAGAAAAAGAAAAAGGAAAAGAATAAACGATGGCTGGGCTGGAATTGGGCCGAAAGTGAATGGGCCGGAAGAGTTCAAGGTGGTTAAACGGACTTAAACGCGAGATTCGGCCCACGAAGGGGCGGCTGCTGGATCTGGCCTGGTGGACTGGGTCCACGGTGCACCGTGAGAGTGGTTCACGAGAGCCGGGTGCACGGGATCAATTTGTGGCTGGCAGGGATCTTCTGTGCGCGGCTGAGAGGGACTTGGTGTGGTCCACGGTGTGGCACGGCCACGGCGCGACGCGACGCGCGCGCGGCGCGCACTGGAACGCGCCGGCGGCGACGGTCGGCGGTGGACCTCGCCGGAAAAGGCTCGGCTGGGCTCAAGATCGGTCGGAAAAGCTTCACCAGGGTTAGGCGGTCACGGACTGGGTGAAAAGGGGCTCGGTTAGGGTTTGGCTTGGGCTTCCCGACGCGGACGGCGGCGACGCGACCATGGCGCGACGACGGCCGGCGACGCGCGGGCGGAAACGGCTTGGGTTTGATTTGGTTTGGCTGGGTTTCGCACGCGCGACACCAACGCGAGTAGATGCGCGGCGTCACGGGCGTAGCAGGGGTGCGCGTGCGCGGGTCCACGGCTGCCCGTGGCCGCGACACGGCCTCGGCGTTCGCGCGCGGGGCGAGCAAGGCTCGGCCGCGGCGGGCCTCGGCTGCGGGGAACAAGCGTCGGCGGGATGCGCACGGTTAGCGGCTCGGGATCCTGCACAAGATACTGCACAACACGAAGGCTGGCTCACAGAGGAAGGTTGGCTTGCGCGGCGGCGGAACTCGCCGGAGACAGAGAAGAAAGGGGGCGAAACGCGGTGGCTCACCTAGGGGTCTCGTCGTCGTACGCTGCAGCTCGGGGTAGGCTCGGCGCAGTCTGGCGGTGCTCGTGCGCTTCCTCTCGTCCCTGGTTCGGCTCCCCTTCAGCGGCTCCACGAGCGGCGGCGATGGCTTCGGCGGCGGCGATGCGGGGAAGGCGCTCCGGCTCTCCTCCTCTTGCTCCGACTGCTCCAGGACCTTCCCCACCCCTCACCTACTCCTCCCCTCCCACGAACTGGATCTGGATGGAACCCCGAAGGGCGGCGCGGCTTGGGGAAGAAGAAGGCCGGCGGCGGGTTAAATAGGCGCTAGGGCTAGGGTTTCGCGGCACGGACGGCGAGATGGGGAGCTCGAGCAGCTGCGGACACGCGGCGCGCATCGGACGGGCCGCACGGAGCGTGGGTGGTTGGGTCACGGGCGGCGCGTCGCGGGAGAGAGAGAGCGGGCGGCGTCGCGAGGAAGGAGACGCGGGGGAGGAAGATGACTGACAGGCGGGGTCCAGCAGTCAGCGGGAGAAGCGGGGACGCGGCGAACGGCTGGGCCGAGCTGGGCCGAAAGGCTGAGCGGGCTGGTTGGGTTGCTGGCTCGGGTAGAAGAGTTGAAGGGCGAAAGATGGACTTGGCTGCGGGAAAAACGGCCCACCAACAGGAATAGGATTTGGAAATTAGTTTAGTCAATTAGAGTTTGAATTCAAATCTAGAATTTGGATTCAAACCAACCAAAAATCCAAATAAATCCAAATAACTCCAAATCACACTATTTCATCCTTAGCACTTCAAATTGATTTTAAATTGAATTTAAATTGCCTAAGAATTTGGGGAGCAAATAGAAGACACTCTTATATGTTTGTTTGCATGCACACAATTCCACCAAAAATTTTTAAATTCGAATTTTTGCACTCAACAAAGCCTATAGGAATTTTAGGGTTGTTACACAAACAGTGTGCCATGCTAGAGTGGTCTGCTAAGATGTTGTACCTTATGTAACATAATACTGAACTATCGGTTATTATTTTCCATGCTCACTTTTATTGGGAGCATCATGACTGAAAATGCCTTTAGAGGTATATGTTGATAACCAATTTCTTTTACAATACATTATTATTGCTGGAAAAAAATGATGCCATATTGTAAGATATTTGATATGCCATGGATTTATGCAACATCTACACACTAACCATGCATATAATTTGACTAATAGTTCATCAAAATCTATGAAGTTTGACTTTTAAAATCCGAATATGCCTAAAAACAGTTTGAGGGAGTACTAAGATACATAGATTGCCTAAGACCTTGGACCACCCGTGTAGCTTCTTGATTATTGTTGTTAATGATTCGTGGAACATAGGGATGCAAGTGGGTATCCAATGATGTTTTTTGGGTCAGCCACCTAGTTCATTTTACCTTCTAAATTAATTACGTATGATGTAATTCTAGTTCATTTTTTTAAGTTTTGGATCGACCCGATCAACTAAAAACAGTGATACTTGCATTCCTAGTGGAAGAACGTAGCAGCTGATCAGAATCAGCATCAGCTTCGTATGGAACTCTCCTCACATTCAGGTATCAGCGGAAGTTTGGCTGGTAGGCAATGTATTGCTGGTTCCACAATGGCTACGCAATTACCCGTTTCATATAACTAGCGCTATCCGGTTGTACGGAGTATGTCAGTTTTTCAAATTTTCCCCTATACATTGCTCTTTCCAATCTCAAATATAAGTCCACTAAAATATATCAACACCATTACATTAATATTATATGAAAGTATCATATCGAATCTAATAGTATCAACAAACTTTTGATTTAGGATTTACCTAATAGAATCATATTCAGAATCGGTAGCAAGCGACTAGGTGCGGGAAAGCCACGTTGACTTTGAGCACTTGACTTGAGTATTCAGAACACGGTGGTTGAGTGCCACAGAAGTACAAATCGAACAGAAGTGGAAACTTCTCTCGCGCCAAAAACAAAAGAAATTAAATCGGAAAGTTAGCCGTGTCCCAAAGGCCCGTAACGTACGCTACTGGCACAACCCCCCACCGTGTCCTGCGCTACGCGTAGGACCCCACGCGGACAAAACAAAAGTTCACTCGTTCCCCACGCTGCAAAGCTCGAGCTGACCCCTCCCTGCTCCCATGGCGACGACCTCAACTAACGAACTGCTCGTGGTCGTGGATAAAAGGGCTCACGCGTCACGGTCCCCTCCCATCTGGCGTGCAGCCAACACCCAACCGACACATTCTCTGATTACTCTGCACTGATCCCTCCGCCATTCCCCTCGATCACCCGCCTCGACCGGCCAGCTGATCCTCCGTACGTCCCATGGCTCTGCCAGCTCTGATGAACCTCATCCGTGTCTGGCCGGGGCCGCCGGCGGAGCAGCCGATCCGGGACCTCCGGGCGGCCGAGTCGGCCATCTTCGTCGGCGTCCTCAACGGCATCAGCTTCGCCTCGCCGTCGTACCTGCACCGCTGCGTCTGCTGCGACGACGCCGCCGGGAACGTGGTGGAGCGGAGGTACTACCTCTACCAGCTCGCCAACTTCGTCACCGCCGTGCTCGGCGTCGCGCTCCTGCTCGCGCACATGGCGTTCTCGGCGGCGACCGTGTTCGCCTCGCCCCGGCTGCCCCCCGTGCTCCAGTGGATGGTCTGGCTCGCCAAGGTCTTCACCGGCGGCACGCTCCAGTTTGCCCTCAACGTCCTCCATCTTTGCCTTCAGATGTTGCTCGCCAGATTCACGCTAGTTTCCGCCTGACTTTGTCTGAAGGAACGATCTCACATATGTTTTTCCCTCCTACTTACCTTAGCCTTATTCATTTGATTTGGGTTTTTTTTTCTCTCTAAACGTATGTACTACTTTCCACCTTTGATACTTTCCACGTTTTGAAGTCTATATAAGGTCAGGTGTCTAAAAAGTACGGTGGTGCAGTGTACTTTCGTAAAGTGTTCATGAATACTGTTCGATCAGATACTTAAGACGAACCCGTAAACATTTTTTTTGCAGTAAAGAAAATGGCACGAGTCGACCACAATAGCAGTTGCGAGGGCTCACGAGATAGTACCATGCAGCCCAGCGGCAAGAAACGCGAGAAAGTGTTGACAGCTCAGGTGAAATGCAGGAAATAAAAGTTGGATTACAATGCCTCCCGATGCACAAATATCGGCTTGCTGGCGTTTATTTGCTGACCACTTCATTACATGAGCCATGCCACAGATACTTCTTGCAAAGGCAGCCTCGTGCAAGATTCCGATTTCAGACCAGAGTCAACACGAGCGGCAGCTTTCTGCTGACCTTCAGCGTCAGGCGAGTCCTCTCGATCCTCATCAGGCAAGGGGGTACCTGCACACTCTGGGAAGGCCTCTTCAGGGTCACAGGCCGTTCTTCAGGGGCTTGATGTTTTAGTTGACCTACCATCCCATGGATCAACATTTTGAAGCAAAAGGCGCGTATTGTATCTCGTCACTGCACATTGATGTCACGCAACAGCAGAAGACACTCGTGACAGGAAGGAGGGAGGCAAAAGCAGCAAGCCAGCAACCAACAAAAGACCACTACCGTTCAACACAGGGCAGTCATACGGAGTACTTCCGAGGCAACATCATTCATATTAAATGTAGATGACATCCAAAACTAATTACACAGTTTTGTTGTACTCTACGAGACGAACATTTTGAGCCTAATTAATCAAATTTTAGACAATTTTTTACACATACAAACAAGCTACAGTTGCGCACGCACCCCCAAAACCAAAATTTGGCTCCCAAATTTGGGAACTAATTCCCAAATCCCACTATGTAACAAGAGGATTCCCATCATATCAAAATGTCGGTACATGTATGGAGTACTGAATGCAGATAAAATTAAAAACTAATTATACAATTTTGTTGTACTTTACGAGACGAATATTTTGAATATTTTGAGCCTAATTAATCAATGTTTGGACAATTATTCATAAATACAAACGAAATGCTACAGTGACAAAGTCTAAACTTTACCGTGCCAAAGTTGACATCTAAACAAGGCCTTAGTTTTTTTTTGAAAGATCATTCATATTAGTTCTACTGCGTATTCAAGGTACTATGGTTCTTAACTAAAAAAAAAGCTACTACGCAGTCACAGCCAAAATATCAGCCATGCAGCCACGACACAAGAACAGTAATGTACTGTATGGTTGCATGGACAACGAGAACGACAGGTTCTGCAAGTAAAGCAGCAGCCGTGGCTTTGTATCTAGCTAGGATGGAGTCTACCAGTGGATTTATTCCCAGCATCGTCTTGTCATGGCCGAACAATGCTATGTGCCATACCCTAGATGAGTCATGGGCTGTCAAGTCCATTGCCAAATCATAGCCCAATAGAATCCCAAGGAAAGGAAACCATCCTCCTCAAGTTACCGAGGTCCAAATTCTCTGTGTTTTATTGCTCACGGGCTGGCTCCTACCTCGCCGGTGGCCAAGTATGGCCGGCGTCCAGTCGATTTTCGCAGCAAAGTCTGCTGGGAAATTTGAATATTCCAAGAAAGTGGGACTTCCGATCAGCTCGCAATTCTTTTGGAGCACTTCAACTTGCACAAGAGTGAAAATCCTGAATTCAGAAACCAAGTAGCCAACACAAAACAAGTTAGGTACCAGAGGATGTTAAGACTTTCCTCTCTCTCCAGAGTGGGCAGTGGCAAGTTGAACGCGTAGAAACTCATGAACAGAGGGGGGCAGAAGAGTGTCCGTCTTATTAGGATGTATCCTAGTGTCCTAAATATGATCATGAACTTGTTTCAAGCAATAAAAGGTCTACCTAATGATGAATCAGAAGTCCTAAACATGTATAGATCATGTACATACGAAAACAATCAAGCCAAACTCAATCTGTCCTGCACAAATCTAATACTACAGCATCATTCAAGTGAATGAATATCGATAAAACCATAAAGGGAGATCTAGCCCTGAACAAGATAGCAGCATGCAACATGAATAAAATTGGTAACTTCTCCAGAAAAGAAACTAACATGAAAAATGTATGCATACCTGTACTTCTCAAAGGTGTCACCGCTGAACTTGAGGAGGCGAACTATAGTTCCTTCATAGATGAGATTGTCATCAACAAGGCGTGTTATGTCGGGTAAGAGAACACCGTTCATCCAGTGGACACCATCAGAGAGCGAAATGCGGTAGTAGTGAGGCCTATATATTGAGATACCAACCACCTGCATCACTGGCTGCTGCCCTGCTGCCATCTTACCCCCCAGCATTGCTGACACTGCTCCACCAGTCAGGTGCCTCTTAAAGGCTTCGCTACTAGAACAGGGTCCATTCATTGATTCAGCATAATAGGCCACTGATCTGGGTCTGGGATATGGTTCCCCATATTTACCCTCAGTTACATAGGGTTTTTCAAATAAGGAGGGCTCATATGCTTTGGGGCTTCCAACCAGTCCACAATCTGTTTTCAGAACTTCAAGTTGGATAACAATGATCACACTGAATTCAGAAGTAAGCATGCAAACAACAAAAAACAAAAATTCAGTAAAGTATGGTGAATTTGTTAGGTAAGTGTAATTCTTTTTGCTCTACCGAGAAACACTTTTCCCGAAATAAACTCCAATGATCGGCAGGAACCAGAACTCAAGGAAACTACTAACATGACATCCTGATCCATATTCAAATGCTAATGCTATGACATTGAGTAGGAAAAATTACAAGCGCTATCTATAGAGTGACACAAAGTAGTGAGTAGTTTTTTTTAGGGCCAAGTAGTAAGTAGTATGGGCAGACTAATAATAGAGCACTCAACCAAAGTTCTAAAACTAAGCATAACAAGTTCAATTGTAAACCATACAGCTAATAAAAAGAACACTACTAGAAAATTATGAATTCAGTTACTCCAATTAATACACAGCTTCCCTTGCGGCTAAAATAAAAGGGAGCTGACAGCAATTCATGCAATCTCTTGGTTTGCTAGTCTAATCATATGGTCACATGGCCCACATCTAGTGACAAAGATAACATGAAACGATTAAAAAAGCGTTGAATCAAGGTGGTCAAGGTGTAAACCTCTAACATCTCCAACCGAGGTTTAGTTCCTCAAGGGAAAAATATACACGTTAAACCAAGAAATCAAGATTTGACTGTTTAGCTCTGTAAAATGCTGTTTGTTAAAAATAATCCCAGTATCTAAGCATAATGACTAAGAATTTTGTGGACAAAACGAAATACACAACAGTACTGATAAAAAAATACTACACCCATGGATGAGCCTATCTGCCAACGCAAGCTATCTGTATTCCATACACACTGTGAAGTGAACAAAAAAAAGCATTGAACTGCATCTAAGTTGCTACCATATAAATCAGTACATGAACTTCAACAAACTAAAATACGTCAATGAACAAAGTGATTAATGGGCATAAGACCTGATTTTCATGCACAAGTATATGATTTCAGAAAACAAGAAATGATTTGCACCTGGGATTCTGGGAGGTATCACAGATGAACTCAAGGAGGCGTACAATGGTACCCTTGCGGAGAAGTGTGTTCTTGACCAGGTGGTTCAGGTGCGCTGCTAGTGTAGCATCCTGTGTGTGCACACTATCAGAGAGTACCAAGTGGTACATCTCAAACTTTTTCAGCTCTGATCTCATCATTAACACATCAATCACCTGCATCACAGGCTGCTGCAACACTGCTACCATTCTCCTCCGTCCGGGTTGTGACGAACCGGATTCTCACCGACGAGAACCCGACTCCCTGTACCCTTGAGATAGTCCCAGGAATAGCAGCTATCTCGTACAGAACTCATCTCGGTCGAATATCATATCCATACAACGATAAATGATTCATTACATGACTTATATAAAGACAAAGCGTCTGATACAAGCCCTCTGGGCTAAAACGACAATAAGAAACATCTGCGCAGCGGTAGCTAGAGCGACAGGGACCACTCCTCCACAGGTATCCTTGAGCGTAGCGCACACCCTTCAGTCGTACCACCCGTCCTGGTTGAACTCGTGGTCGGGGTCTTCACCTGAGAACCCAAAGTCTGTCCCCAAGGAAATGGGACAGGTCCACGTCACCAACCATAATATGATGCAAGCTTTAAAGGTGGCCTATTCTAAGGATATAGAAATAAACAAGGTTTAAGCCAGGGTTTCTTATGCAAGCAGCAGCAATAACCCAATTTCATCTCATCGCCAACTCCTGCTCACACACACACATCCACTCCCCAAAACCAACCGTCAGCCTCACATTTTCCCATCGGGCTCGTCCTGCCACGGCAGGTTCCCGCAAATCATTATCCACCAACACCTTTCACTCGCTAGTCGACTCGGTGAGCTCCCTCCCCACCTTGTCTCAACAGCCTTAGCTGGACCAATCTCTCTTAACCCGAATCAAGGATGAGGTAAGAAAGTAGTTTCCCATGCTAGCCGGGGCTTCTCAGAAATGGGTCGTCCGTAACCGTGGACACGGCTATACGTATAGTTTACACTCTGCAGAGGTGGCACTCCAGGAATCCATCCGGGCTGCAAGGCTAGTCCGCAACCAACCTGAGACACGGCCCACAGCAAAGACCCTAAACAGTAACGGCGCCAATCCTGTCTCCCTGGGCTCGGGAAACATCCGATCTAACATCTGCCCCAGGGTCGTGAAACCTTCCCACCGGGGCCAGTCGGGGGCCGTGGTAAATCAGGGAGATTACGCCGCAACGAATCCCCCCTACACATATCAAACTCGATTCTCCTACAGTCTCGGCGCCGTACTAGAGTAGGCTTGCCGGAACCCTCCCCATACTGGGTAGATGGTGAGCACGGTATTTCCCAAGTCCAAAGTGGGGGCACGACTCGGTCCTTAATTGTTCGGAAAAGCGAGTATCTGCATCACAAGCGATCCGCCGCAACGGTCCGCAATCGGCACCCATAACAGGTATTGCCGCCCAAACTCCTCAGGTACTCACCGAGTACCAATCCCCAAGTAACCAGTAACCATGTACCCGCAACAGGTACCCCATAGGGACTGCCCGAGTGCAGCCCCTCAGCACCTCGATCAAAGATCGAGTTGTTATTTACTCGCTTACACCGCCTAGCTGCACTACTCCTCCCAAACCACCCACAACTCACGCCAAGAGGATCAATCACAACCATCCCAACACATGCATAGCATAGCATATTTATAAAGTGAGTAGTAGGTAGCAAGGTAACAGGATATTAACAAAGGCAGTGCAGGTTTATCATGCGAATAAAGTAAAGTGCTAGCATACTAGTTTGCATGTCTAATAGGTATTTCAGAGATGGCCGGGCGTGAACCTGGGCAAAGGTCTTCGTCCTCGTCAAAGCAGTTGTTGTAGTAGTCTGGCTCCTCCTGACTCTCCGGAGCTCCTAGGGGTTGCGCGAAAATAAAATAAGACGCGGCTACTAGCAAAGAAACACTAAGACAGCGACGAAAGAAGACCCAAATAACACCAAACTCTACACTAACGCGTAGATCATGATTTTAGAAAAATATAGAAACTGGTTTCATATTTTTCTGAGCTACGGTTGATTTATTATTAATTTTCGAAGTTTAAATCATTTTCTGAAAATATTAAATAATTTCCGAAAAAGAAAACAGACAAATAATTAGCCTGCTGACGTCAGCGTGACGTCATGCTGACGTCAGCAGTGGGGTCCGCCTAGGATGACGTCAGCAGTGGGCCCTGCTGACGTCAGCGTTGACCGGTCAACGGTCAACGGGGTCAACGGTCAGCGGGTCAACTCTGGTCAGTGGGCCCCATGTGTCAGTGACTCACAGAGTATGACAGGTGGGTCCCATGCGTCAGCGCTGTTAAAAGAAAAAGAAAAAGAATAAACGACGGCTGGGCTGGAACTGGGCCGAAAGCGATTGGGCCGGAAGAGTTTAGGGTGGTTAATCAGACTTAAACGCGAGCTTTCGGCCCACGAAGGGCTGGCTGCTGGATCTGGCCTGGTGGACAGAGTCCACGGTGCACCGTGAGATAGGTCCACGTGAGCCGGGTGCACGGGATCGATTTGTGGCCGACTCAGGATCTTCTGTGGGTGCGCGTGTGTGATGATGGTGTGGTCCTGCGTGTGGCATGGCCACGGCGCGACGCGACGCGCGCGCGGCGCGCTCTGGAGCACGCCGGCGGCGACGGTCCGTGGCGGAACTGGCCGGAGATGGCTCGGCTCGGGTCTAGGATGGCCGGGTTAGCTTCGCTAGGGCTCGGTGGTCACGGACAGGGTGAACAAGGGCTCGGATAGGGTTTGGCTTGGGCTCCCGACGTGCGATGGCGGCGGCACGGGTGCTCCGGCGAGCCGGCTCCGTGGCGACGCACAGGCCAGGGGCTTCTGACGTGCGAGGGCCGTGCACGAGCTTCGGCGCTAGGTGGTGCGTGTGTGCGTGAGTGAGTTTGGCCCGCGCGCGCGCAGTTCAAGCCATGGGCTTGACCGCGCCGCGGCCATGGCGCTCGCGCGGCCCGAGCTCGCTCGGTGCGCGGCGACAGCATGGCGGCCAGGGTCAAGGTTAAGGCGTCGGCGGTTGCGAACGGCTGCAGCGGCTCGAGGGGTCCCTGCAGAAGATACACGGCTCGATGGCCGGTACACAGAAGGCTAGCAAGCGGCGGCGGCGGCGGAGATCGGCCGGAGACAGAGAAGAAGGGGGAACCCGTGGTTAGCTCACCTAGGGTCACGTAGACGATCGCTGCAGCTCGGCATAGGCTCGACGCAGTCCGGCGGTCCTCGTGCTCCTCCTCTCGCTCCCTGGCTCGGCTTGGAGACGGCGGTCCACGCGCGGCGGCGCTCCGGTGCTCGGTGTCGACGCGAGGAAGGTGACTGGCTCCTCTTCTTCCCTCGGCTTCCCCTCCACTGGCTTCCTTGACTCCCTCCCCCACTCCTTCTGCCCTCGAATTGGATCTGGAAACCCCCACGGGGCTGCGGCGGCTTGAACAGGGAGAAGGCCGGCGGCGGCTTTTATAGGCGCTGGGCTAGGGTTCTTGGGGCACGGACGGCGAGATGGAGAGCTCGAGCGGCTGCGGACACGCGGCGCAATCGCGACGGGCCGCACGGTGCGTGGGTGGTTGGGTCACGGGCGGCGCTCCGCGGGAGAGAGAGAGAGGGGGCAGAGCGGCGCGCGGGGGAAGACGACGCGAGGTGAGGGGTAAAGCTGACAGGCGGGGCCCGCCTGTCAGTGGGAGAGAAGGAGACGCGGCGGCGACGCGGTGAATGGTTGGGCCGAGCTGGGCCGAAAGGCCGAGTGGGCTGCTTGGTTCGCTGGCTCGGGGAAAGAGTTCAGGGGTGAAAGATGGACTTTAGCTTCGGGAAAATGGCCCACGAACAGGAATAGGATTTGGAAATTAGTTTAGTCAATTAGAGTTTGAATTCAAATCTAGAATTTGAATTCAAACCAACCAAAAATCCAAATAAATCCAAATAAATCCAAATCACACTAATTCATCCTTAGCACTTCAAATTGATTTTAAATTTGAATTTAAATTGCCTAAGAATTTAGGGAGCAAAAAGAAGACACTCTTATATGTTTGTTTGCATGCACACAATTCCACCAAAAAATTTTAAATTCGAATTTTTGCACTCAACAAAACCTATAGGAATTTTTGGGTTGTTACAGTCTCCCCCCCTCACAAAAATCTCGTCCTTGAGATTTGTGATTACCTATGGTTTAAACAAGTGGGGGTATTTCTCTTTCAGCACTGACTCCTTTTCCCAAGTGGCTTCCCTTTCTGAGTGATTGCTCCACTGTACTTTGCAAAACGGGATAGCTGTGCTTCTGGTCTCTTTGACTGCTCGGTCTAGTATCCTCTCTGGGTACTCCAGATACTCCAAGGTGTCTTGTAGGTCTAGTGCTTCTGTTTTGATCTCATGTTCTGGTACTCTCAGACACTTTCTCAGCTGAGATACATGGAACACTGGGTGTACTCCCGCTAGTTCCTCTGGTAGGTCTAGCTTGTAGGCTAGCTTTCCTACTCTCTCCAGTATCTGGTATGGTCCAACAAAACGGGGTGCTAGTTTCCCTTTCATTTGGAATCTCTTATGCCCTCTGAGGGGTGACACTTTCAGGTAGACGAAGTCTCCTACTTCGAACTCCAGATCTCGTCTTCTTCTATCTGCATAGCTCTTTTGTCTGCTCTGAGCTGCCTTCAGGTGCTCTCGGATCTTGGCCACATTTTCTTCTGCCTCTACAATCATGTCAGGCCCAAAGAATGTTCGTTCTCCCACCTCTGACCACATTAGAGGTGTTCTGCATTTTCTGCCATATAATGCTTCAAAGGGTGACATCTGCAGGCTGGCCTGGTAACTGTTGTTATAGGAGAATTCTACATAGGATAGACTCTTCTCCCAGTCTGTGCTGTAAGCTAGAACACAAGCCCTTAACAAATCTTCGAGAACCTGGTTCACTCTTTCGGTCTGCCCATCGGTCTGAGGGTGGTAAGCTGTGCTATACTCCAAGGTTGTCCCGATGGCTTGATGTAGGCTTTGCCAGAATTGAGCTGTGAATTCGGGTCCTCTGTCTGACACAATACTTTTTGGTGCCCCATGCAGCTTGAGAATGTTGTCTATGTATAACTCTGCTAGTTTGCTTACTGAGTGTGTGCTTTTGACTGGTATAAAGTGAGCTACTTTTGTCAGTCGATCAACTATGACCCAAATGGCATCATTCCCTTTCTGTGTGCGAGGTAGGCCAACCACAAAGTCCATGCTAATATCTTCCCACTTCCACATTGGAATTTCCAGTGGTTTCAGCAGTCCTGCTAGTCTTTGATGTTCTGCTTTGATTCTTCGACAAGAGTCGCACTTGGCTACATACTCCGCTATGTCCTCTCTCATTTTCTTCCACCAGAACTTATCCTTCAGATCCTGATACATCTTGGTGCATCCTGGGTGTATCGAGTACTTGGACTCGTGAGCTTCTGAGAGAATTGTTCTCCTGATTTCCTTGTCCTGGGGCACACAAATACGGTCTTTCAGCCATACTGTCCCTGCTTCATCAATCCGGAAGTCAGGTGCTACTCCTCGTTGGATATCCTCTTTTACTTCTTGGATGTCTGGACACTTTCCTTGTGCTTCTTTGATACGGTCTCCTAGGTTGTACTTCACCCTCATTTCCTGGGGTTTTCCTTCTTCTACTAGCTCAAGTTTCAGCATGTACAACTCTTTTGCTAGTTCTGGCTGACTTTCTGCTATCACCAAGTTGTTGCAATAACTCTTTCGACTTAAAGCATCTGCCACGACATTAGCTTTGCCAGGATGGTAGTGTATCTCCAAATCGTAATCTTTGATCAGTTCTAACCATCTTCTTTGCCTCATGTTCAGTTCAGATTGGGTGAAGAAATACTTCAAACTTTTGTGATCTGTGTAGATATCGCACTTGTTGCCAATCAGATAGTGCCTCCAGATCTTCAATGCATGTACCACTGCTGCCAGTTCTAAATCATGTGTGGGGTAGTTTTCCTCATGTTTCCTCAGCTGCCTCGATGCATAGGCAACAACCTTGCCCTCTTGCATCAGGACACATCCCAAACCTTGTCTTGAAGCATCGCAGTAGACTACGAAATCTTTGCGAATATCTGGCAGGGTCAATACTGGAGTTGTAGTGAGTTTGTGCTTGAGTTCTTGGAAACTTCTTTCACATTTGTCCGTCCACTCGAATGGGACATTGTTCTTGAGTAGTTCGGTCATTGGCTTGGCAATCTTGGAGAAGTTCTCAATGAATCTTCTATAGTATCCTGCCAATCCCAGAAAGCTCCTGATCTCCGTGACACTCTTCGGCTTCTTCCATTCTGCTACTGCCTCAATCTTTTCTGGGTCGACTGCTACGCCCTCAGCTGTCAACACGTGACCCAAAAAGGCTACTTTCTCCAGCCAAAATTCACATTTGCTGAACTTTCCGTAGAGTTGATGCTGCCTCAGCCTGTCTAGTACAATCCTCAGATGCTTCTCATGTTCTTTGGCTGTTTCTGAGTAAACTAGTTATGTCGTCAATGAACACCACCACGAACTTGTCTAGTTCCTCCATGAATACCTTGTTCATCATGTTCATGAAGTAAGCAGGTGCGTTGGTCAATCCAAAGGACACAACGGTGAACTCGTACTGCCCGTACCGAGTCACAAAAGCTGTCTTGGGAATGTCACCTTCTCTAATCTTCATTTGGTGGTATCCCGATCTCAGATCAATCTTACTGAAGTATTTGGCTTTCTTCAACTGATCTAGCAAGTCATCAATTCGAGGTAATGGGTACTTGTTCTTGATCGTCACTGCGTTCAAGGATCGATAGTCTACGCACATGCACATTGACCCATCTTTCTTCTTCACAAACAACACTGGCGATCCCCAGGGGGATGCACTTGGTCGAATCACACCACTTTCAAGCATCTCTTTCAGCTGCTTCTTGAGTTCCTCCAGTTCCTCCACTGACATTCTGTACGGCCTCTTGGCAATAGGCCCTGTGCCTGGTTGCAGTTCGATTATGAACTCTACGTCTCGGTCAGGTGGTAATCCTGGTAGTTCTTCGGGAAACACGTCCGGGTACTCACATACTACAGGTACTTCTTCGATCGTCTGTTTCTCAATGGAGTATACCAACTGTCTCAGAATACATGTTCTGGATCTCTTCCCTGTTCTTCTTTGTGGCTCTGCTGTTACTTTGACTCCACTAGGGTGTGTCAACTCAACTGTTCTGGGTGAGCAACTGATTATTCCTTTGTGCTCTGTAAGCCAATCCATTCCTAGTATCACGTCAATTCCATCCGATTCCAGGACTGTCAAGTTTCCTTCGAACTCCTGGCCTCCTATCATCAGTCTAACTGCGGGGCACTCTAAAGTGCATCTAAGCTCTCCTAAGGGAGATGTAGTGACTATAGGTCTAGCTTTAGATATTGTCGGGGGTGACTGCTCTCTTACAAACTTTGTCGAGATATAAGATCCAGTTGCTCCAGAGTCAAACAATATCAAAGCTGGAATGCCATTTACTAAAAACTCACCGAGCACAACGTCGGGAGCGTCCTCGGCTTCTTCCTCTGTCAAGTGGTTGAGGCGTCCTCTCTGCGCTATTGCTGGCTGCCTGTCCTGTCCTCCAGGCGCCGGTGCCTTGGCTGGGGTTTGTTTGTTCTTCTTCTCCGGACAGTCAAAGGACTTGTGACCGGGCTTCCCACAAGCAAAATAGACCACTGTGGACCCTCCACCAATTCTAGGTGTGTTGTTCGGCTTCCAGTTGGGGTTTCCCTGACTTGAGTAGCTGTTGTTTCTGTTACCAAAGCTGTTGTAGTTGTTACCTCTGCTGCCAAAACTGTTGCTGTTACTGCCTCGGTTACCCTGGTAACTGTTTCTGTTGAACACTGAGCTTCCTTGGTTGTTGCTCTGCTGAAAGCTTCTCCTGATCATGTTGCTCTGGCCACTCCTCGGCCTCTGACTTAGCCGGTGGTTGTGCAACTGTTCAGCCTTTCTTTTCTTCTCTCGCCAGGTATCTTCAAGACCCACTCTTTCCTTCTCAACTGCGATAGCCCTGTCAATCAGCTCTCTGAGTGACCTGTGTGAACTTGCTGCGAGTGCTGTCCTCAGACCTCTGTGTAAACCACGCTGGAACCAAAACTGCTTCTTCTTCTCAGTGTTGACGTCTTCAGGAGCGTACCTTGACATCTTAGCAAAGTGTCGAGCGTACTCAGCTACAGACAAACTTCCTTGGGTCATTGTCCTGAATTCCATTGCTTTATGCACCATGACTTGTTCTGGTATGTGGTACTCCCTGAAAGCTTCACAAAACTCTTGCCAGGTGATCTGAGCTGGGTTTGCGTGAGAGTCACAGTAGCTCTCCCACCACGCTTTTGCTGCTCCTTCAAGTTGGTGCGCCGCAAGGGCCACACATTCCTCTTCAGTGTAGTCTGTCAGGTCCAGCTTCGTCTCGATGGTACGTAACCAGTCGTGTGCATCGAGTGGTTCGTCCGAGTAGTCGAAGGTGGGTGCTTTCAGCCTGATGAACCGCTCAATCTTCCTTTGTAGGTCTTCCTCACGGTGTCCCTGACGGTTCTGGTTCTGATTTCCCTGCATCTGTTGCATAGCTTGCATCATCTGTGTGTTGGCCTGTGCCATCTGTTGCATCAGCTGTGTCTGAGTAGTCATCACTTCTGCCAAGTTAGGCGGTGGCGGTGGTTGCTGGTTGTTCTGCTGGTTCTGCTGAGGTTCCACTGCTGGTTCTTGCATTTCCACTTCCTGTTCTTCTTCTGGTGCGTTGTTCTCGGGCTGGAGCACGTCTGCTGCGCGTCCACGACCCCTGCCTCCAACTGCAACTGCTGCTCTTCCTCGACCACGACCTCTGACACGTCCTCTGCCTCTAGCTGCCATTGCTTCCTCTTCTTGCTTGGCTTCCTCAAAACGTGCAAGCAGTCGGTTGGATCTTCGGATCGACATCTCGCTGTATATTTCATAAAGCCGATTTAGTGGCGGTCGGTAAGGGTTAGGTTAGCCTAACTAGAGTAGGAGCTGCACACAAGAAACCGACTCAACACTAAAGTACACTCAAGATGAACATCAATAAAACCGCAAGAACAGCCAAAAAGATCGATCATTCATTACAGCATTACACCCTAGACATGAGTACTATCCCGAGGCCAGCTCCTGGAACCTTGAGGATTAGTACATCTAAGCGAATGCTACATCGTGGCTGAGCCAAAAGGTGGTCATGATTTACTAAGTCTAAACATCTACTCATGATGATAGATACAACTCTCATCGACTGCTGTCATCTGCTGAAATTGTCTACTGCATCTGTCTCTTACTGCTGAAGGTGCCTGTGAGGCGCGCTGCCAACCTCACAGCCTCAGTCTCTGTCTGCTGCTTGATCACTGCCTGTTGTCTTGGTGGGTGTCCGTGAGGCGCGCTGCCAACCTCACTATGTCCATCTCAGGTTCTGTCAACTGCTTCTCCAAGTGTGCCAGTTCTTGTCTCAGTCTTGTCATCTCGGGAGTAAGGGTTCGAGCCTCAGGTGGTGGTATCGGCTCAACTCGGCTTGGTGAGACTCTGTAGTTCTCTGTCCTGGGTTCAACTCTGCGTTCTTCTGGTAGTCCTTGGTTCACTGCGATCATTTCTGCTACCCTCTTCCTGTCTGATCTTACCCAACTACTAAGGGTCCTTCGAGCTTCATCCTTTGCCATAATCTGTTGAAGACTCAGGTACTTCATCAGCTGGTAGTTCCGTCCATTCTTCTCTTTGTAGCTATCCACCTCTTCTTGGAGTTCTGAGTTGAGACTGTCCAACCAGTATACTTCTTCCTTCAAACCTTCTATCTCTTCTTCCTTGGCTGCTAGTTCCTTGTCTTTTTCTGTGAGCTGATCTTCCAGGTGGACATCTCGAGCATGGTGAGTTGCTCGGATCAGTCCTGCCAACTGCCTGTTGTTGCGAGCTTCGTACTCCAAGTTCCTGACTTCCCTTGTTTTAGCCCTGAGTTGCTCCTCAAGTAAGGCGATCCTGTTATCATTCTCCATCAGCTGGATGTCCTGCTTCCATACCCTCTCTTTCAGCTTGGCAACTTTCTCTTCTAGGCCAATGTTCAAGTACTCCTGCTCTATCATGCACTGAACTGAGGTCCGTAGGGTCACGTTCCGCTCTCGGTCTGCTGCGTGAGCCTGCAAGCTGACTGCGTCTCTGTCTGTCGGATCTTCAAGAGCTCGCGGTAGGTACCGGAAACGAGTGTGGCTGAGCTGACTCTGGTACACAAGTGTGGCAAGTCGGAGTATCCTCATAGCTATAGTCTGCACTGCCCGACTGAAAGTGCTCTCGCTGGTAGCTGCTCGTAGCATCAGTGACCTTGGTCGTCCAGGGATGTTGGGTACAACCATCTGCAACCGGGTGTGTACTCCCTCTCCAGGTCCATAGGTCCATCCCTCGTAGAAGACGTTATCCACATCTATCCCCACTGTACGCAGCACCTCCCTCAGTAGCACTGCCAAACCTCCACAGTCTGCTCCTGTGGTCCTAATCTCCCGTCGTTCATCTGCTGATCTTTCTTCCATCTGCCAGACAGTTAGTGGGTTGTTAGTAAGTTAGCAAGTTAGTAAGGTAAGGTAAGGGTAAAAGTTTTTTTAAATAGTTGAGATGTACTTATATATAGTTTTCAAATAGTCCAAGGGGTTCCATATAAAATAGAGGACTCAGTTAGAGCTTCTGTCCTAAGTTTCCGTTCTAAGGGTTACGCGCTACGGTCAAGTATGGCTCTGATACCAACTGTGACGAACCGGATTCTCACCGACGAGAACCCGACTCCCTGTACCCTTGAGATAGTCCCAGGAATAGCAGCTATCTCGTACAGAACTCATCTCAGTCGAATATCACATCCATACAACGATAAATGATTCATTACATGACTTATATAAAGACAAAGCGTCTGATACAAGCCCTCTGGGCTAAAACGACAATAAGAAACATCTGCGCAGCGGTAGCTAGAGCGACAGGGACCACTCCTCCACAGGCATCCTTGAGCGTAGCGCACACCCTTCAGTCGTACCACCCGTCCTGGTTGAACTCGTGGTCGGGGTCTTCACCAGAGAACCCAAAGTCTGTCCCCAAGGAAATGGGACAGGTCCACGTCACCAACCATAATATGATGCAAGCTTTAAAGGTGGCCTATTCTAAGGATATAGAAATAAACAAGGTTTAAGCCAGGGTTTCTTATGTAAGCAGCAGCAATAACCCAATTTCATCTCATCGCCAACTCCTGCTCACACACACACATCCACTCCCCAAAACCAACCGTCAGCCTCACATTTTCCCATCGGGCTCGTCCTGCCACGGTAGGTTCCCGCAAATCATTATCCACCAACACCTTTCACTCGCTAGTCGACTCGGTGAGCTCCCTCCCCACCTCGTCTCAACAGCCTCAGCTGGACCAATCTCTCTTAACCCGAATCAAGGATGAGGTAAGAAAGCAGTTTCCCATGCTAGCCGGGGCTTCTCAGAAATGGGTCGTCCGTAACCGTGGACACGGCTATACGTATAGTTTACACTCTGCAGAGGTGACACTCCAGGAATCCATCCGGGCTGCAAGGCTAGTCCGCAACCAACCTGAGACACAGCCCACAGCAAAGACCCTAAACAGTAACGGCGCCAATCCTGTCTCCCTGGGCTCGGGAAACATCCGATCTAACATCTGCCCCAGGGTCGTGAAACCTTCCCACCGGGGCTAGTCGGGTCCGTGGTAAATCAGGGAGATTACGCCGCAACGAATCCCCCCTACACATATCAAACTCGATTCTCCTACAGTCTCGGCGCCGTACTAGAGTAGGCTTGCTGGAACCCTCCCCATACTGGGTAGATGGTGAGCACGGTATTTCCCAAGTCCAAAGTGGGGGCACGACTCGGTCCTTAATTGTTCGGTAAAGCGAGTATCTGCATCACAAGCGATCCGCCGCAACGGTCCGCAATCGGCACCCATAACATGTATTGCCGCCCAAACTCCTCAGGTACTCACCGATTACCAATCCCCAAGTAACCAGTAACCATGTACCCGCAACAGGTACCACATAGGGACTGCCCGAGTGCAGCCCCTCAGCACCTCGATCAACGATCGAGTTGTTATTTACTCGCTTACACCGCCTAGCTGCACTACTCCTCCCAAACCACCCACAACTCACGCCAAGAGGATCAATCACAACCATCCCAACACATGCATAGCATAGCATATTTATAAAGTGAGTAGTAGGTAGCAAGGTAACAGGATATTAACAAAGGCAGTGCAGGTTTATCATGCGAATAAAGTAAAGCGCTAGCATACTAGTTTGCATGTCTAATAGGTATTTCAGAGATGGTCGGGCGTGAACCTGGGCAAAGGTCTTCGTCCTCGTCAAAGCAGTTGTTGTAGTAGTCCGGCTCCTCCTGACTCTCCGGAGCTCCTAGGGGTTGCGCGAAAATAAAATAAGACGCGGCTACTAGCAAAGAAACACTAAGACAGCGACGAAAGAAGACCCAAATAACACCAAACTCTACACTAACGCGTAGATCATGATTTTAGAAAAATATAGAAACTGGTTTCATATTTTTCTGAGCTACGGTTGATTTATTATTAATTTTCGAAGTTTAAATCATTTTCTGAAAATATTAAATAATTTCCGAAAAAGAAAACAGACAAATAATTAGCCTGCTGACGTCAGCGTGACGTCATGCTGACGTCAGCAGTGGGGTCTGCCTAGGATGATGTCAGCAGTGGGCCCTGCTGACGTCAGCGTTGACCGGTCAACGGTCAACGGGGTCAACGGTCAGCGGGTCAACTCTGGTCAGTGGGCCCCATGTGTCAGTGACTCACAGAGTATGACAGGTGGGTCCCATGCGTCAGCGCTGTTAAAAGAAAAAGAAAAAGAATAAACGACGGTTGGGCTGGAACTGGGCCGAAAGCGATTGGGCCGGAAGAGTTTAGGGTGGTTAATCAGACTTAAACGCGAGCTTTCGGCCCACGAAGGGCTGGCTGCTGGATCTGGCCTGGTGGACAGAGTCCACGGTGCACCGTGAGATAGGTCCACGTGAGCCGGGTGCACGGGATCGATTTGTGGCCGACTCAGGATCTTCTGTGGGTGCGCGTGTGTGATGATGGTGTGGTCCTGCGTGTGGCATGGCCACGGCGCGACGCGACGCGCGCGCGGCGCGCTCTGGAGCACGCCGGCGGCGACGGTCCGCGGCGGAACTGGCCGGAGATGGCTCGGCTCGGGTCTAGGATGGCCGGGTTAGCTTCGCTAGGGCTCGGTGGTCACGGACAGGGTGAACAAGGGCTCGGATAGGGTTTGGCTTGGGCTCCCGACGTGCGATGGCGGCGGCACGGGTGCTCCGGCGAGCCGGCTCCGTGGCGACGCACAGGCCAGGGGCTTCTGACGTGCGAGGGCCGTGCACGAGCTTCGGCGCTAGGTGGTGCGTGTGTGCGTGAGTGAGTTTGGCCCGCGCGCGCGCAGTTCAAGCCATGGGCTTGACCGCGCCGCGGCCATGGCGCTCGCGCGGCCCGAGCTCGCTCGGTGCGCGGCGACAGCATGGCGGCCAGGGTCAAGGTTAAGGCGTCGGCGGTTGCGAACGGCTGCAGCGGCTCGAGGGGTCCCTGCAGAAGATACACGGCTCGATGGCCGGTACACAGAAGGCTAGCAAGCGGCGGCGGCGGCGGAGATCGGCCGGAGACAGAGAAGAAGGGGGAACCCGTGGTTAGCTCACCTAGGGTCACGTAGACGATCGCTGCAGCTCGGTGTAGGCTCAACGCAGTCCGGCGGTCCTCGTGCTCCTCCTCTCGCTCCCTGGCTCGGCTTGGAGACGGCGGTCCACGCGCGGCGGCGCTCCGGTGCTCGGTGTCGACACGGGGAAGGCGACTGGCTCCTCTTCTTCCCTCGGCTTCCCCTCCACTGGCTTCCTTGACTCCCTCCCCCACTCCTTCTCCCCTCGAATTGGATCTGGAAACCCCCACGGGGCTGCGGCGGCTTGAACAGGGAGAAGGCCGGCGGCGGCTTTTATAGGCGCTGGGCTAGGGTTCTTGGGGCACGGACGGCGAGATGGAGAGCTCGAGCGGCTGCGGACACGCGGCGCAATCGCGACGGGCCGCACGGTGCGTGGGTGGTTGGGTCACGGGCGGCGCTCCGCGGGAGAGAGAGAGGGGGCAGAGCGGCGCGCAGGGGAAGACGACGCGAGGTGAGGGGTAAAGCTGACAGGCGGGGCCCGCCTGTCAGTGGGAGAGAAGGAGACGCGGCGGCGACGCGGTGAATGGCTGGGCCGAGCTGGGCCGAAAGGCCGAGTGGGCTGCTTGGTTCGCTGGCTCGGGGAAAGAGTTCAGGGGTGAAAGATGGACTTTAGCTTCGGGAAAATGGCCCACGAACAGGAATAGGATTTGGAAATTAGTTTAGTCAATTAGAGTTTGAATTCAAATCTAGAATTTGAATTCAAACCAACCAAAAATCCAAATAAATCCAAATAAATCCAAATCACACTAATTCATCCTTAGCACTTCAAATTGATTTTAAATTTGAATTTAAATTGCCTAAGAATTTAGGGAGCAAAAAGAAGACACTCTTATATGTTTGTTTGCATGCACACAATTCCACCAAAAAATTTTAAATTCGAATTTTTGCACTCAACAAAACCTATAGGAATTTTTGGGTTGTTACACGGGTCACTGCCACGCCGCAGCCGGCGCATTGCAGGAGCTAATCCCTGCTCGCCGGAACCTGTGATCTCGGATGCGCAAAAGCGGGTTATGAGACAGCTTGGTTTCGATGACCGAGAGGTAATTGATCCTGCTGCCCAAGATCGATATTTCAAGCTTTATAAGCCTCTGCTTTCTAAGTCCAACCTCTGTGCTCTTGCTGCTATCTTTGGTTGGATGGTTGGGGAGGGAGAGGAGGCTCGCTCCCCTGGTATTCTCGTGGGGCTGTAACTGTTGTCCTTGGGTCGGTTTCTAGCTCTTGATAATAATGAATCTTGCATCTATTCTTATTTGGAATGCGCGGGGGCTCAATCAGAGGGACCGCCGAAATTCTGTCCGGGATACTATTCTTTCTAGCAATGCGGATATTGTCTGTCTTCAAGAAACCAAGGTTGCAGAGATGTCGCAGCGCCTATTCGTCTCTGCGTTTGGCTCTGCTTTCGACAAGTATGTTGCACTACCGGCTATTGGAACTAGAGGTGGCGTCTTAATTGCCTGGAAAGGAAGTTCATGTCAAGCAATTGCCACAAGAGTGGACTCTCATTCTGTCTTGGTTCTGTTCTCAGAACAGGAAGGCGGAGACTGGTGGCTCACTGGTGTCTATGGACCACAAGAGGATGAGGAGAAGGTACAGTTCCTACAAGAGCTTCGGGATATTCGAGCCCTCTGTAATGGACCTTGGTTGGTAGCCGGCGATTTCAATCTCATATATCAAGCTGCTGACAAGAACAATGCTAATCTGGATAGAGCAATGATGGGTCGTTTCAGGCGATTCCTTGATGATATGGAAATCAAAGAAATACCTCTGCATGGGCGAAAGTACACATGGTCCAATGAGAGGCGTTCACCCACTTTGGTCAGACTAGATCGAGCATTCTGTTGTATGGAATGGGAGGGGATTTTCCATGACTCAGTACTACAGGGTACAACATCAGGGGTATCTGATCACTGCCCTCTCATTTTGGGCCTCAAAGTTAAAACCAGTGGCAAACGAAGATTCCATTTTGAAAGCTTCTGGACCAAGGTGCCAGGTTTTTTGGATGCTGTGAAGCAAAACTGGGAAGCTCCTGTGCAATCTAATTGTGCAGTTGAGCGCCTATTTTTGAAATTGCAAAGGCTCAGCAAAGGTCTGCAAAAATGGGGACAGAGGAAGGTGGGGAACATCAAAATTCAACTTGAGATGGCCAAAGAGGTCATCCATAGTCTTGAAATTGAAAGAGACTCTAGGGACTTATCTGACAATGAGGAATGGCTAAGAAAGAAACTCAAGCTTCACTGCCTGGGATTAGCGTCCTTGGAACGCACGATTGCCCGGCTGCGTTCGAGGATCCTATACTTACAGGAAGGTGATGCTAACACATCCTTTTTCCATCAGCAAGCAAGGTACAGAAAAAAGAAGAATTTCATCTCTAAATTAAAGGTTGGGGACCAGCTGGCTGTATCTCAGGAGGATAAATAGGCTGCAGTATTGAATTTCTATGAAAACCTTCTTGGGCTGCCCGAGGAGAGGGAGTACACCATAGACCTTGCTGAAATTGGATTACAGCAGCACGACCTCTCAGCTCTAGATGCCCCTTTTTCAGAAGAAGAGGTGTGGGCAACTATAAAAGATCTGCCTCCGGACAAAGCTCCAGGACCGGATGGTTTTACAGGCCGGTTCTATAAATCGTGTTGGAACATTATCAAGGGAGATATCCTGATGGCTCTTGACGCCATATATAGGGGTCATGTATTTAAGTTTCGGCTCCTGAATACGGCCTTCATTACTCTGTTAGCGAAGAAATAGGATGCTGTTCAAGTACAGGACTACCGGCCTATAAGTCTGGTGCACAGCTTTGCTAAGCTAGTCACCAAGATTCTGGCAAATCGTTTAGGCCCGATTCTTCCCACATTGGTGTCCACAAATCAAAGTGCTTTTGTGAAGGGTAGACGAATTCATGACAACTTTATGTTTGTCCAACAGATGGTTAAAACCTTGCACAGAAACAAGAAACAGGAAGCCCATATTCTTCTCAAGCTGGATATTTCTAAAGCTTTTGACTCGGTTTCCTGGCCTTTCTTGCTAGAGATTCTGAATCATGTGGGGTTCGGACGAAAATGGTGTGATCTCCTATGTTTGCTCCTGTCTTCCTCCTCCACTCAAATATTGATGAATGGAGAACCGGGTGAGCCTATTGTCCATCGGCGTGGCCTCAGGAAGGGCGACCCTCTCTCCCCTATGTTATTCATCTTGGTCATGAACGTCCTAAATTCATTGGTTGAATATGCTACAAGGGAGCAGCTGCTGGCACCTTTGGCCTTTCCTCAAGCTCGGCATCGAATTTCCTTCTATGTCGATGATGCCGTATTATTTTTGAGGCCTATAAGAGAGGATCTTCTTGTAACTGGGAGGCTGCTTGAGCTTTTTGGACATGTATCAGGGCTTCGAACCAATTTATCCAAAAGCTCAGCTTCTCCCATCCATTTTTCTGCTGAGGAATTGGCCCTCACAGCAGATATTTTGTCTTGTGCTATCAAGGAATTCCCCTGTACCTACCTTGGGCTTCCTCTCACCATTGGTAGACCTCCCAAGGAAGTCTTGTTGCCTTTAATTGATAAGATTGCTAATTATCTCCCAGGATGGAAGGCCTCGTTAATGAATAGAGCCGGAAGATTGGTAATGGTTCGAGTAGTTCTTACCGCTACTCCCATTTATTTTTTAATTGCCATGGACTTGCCAAAATGGGTCATCAAAGCTATTGACAAGAGAAGAAGGGGGTTTCTTTGGCAAGGACAGGATCATGCTAACGGTGGCAATTGTCTGGTGGCTTGGGAAAGGGTGCAGCGGCCGCTTGAGTATGGTGGACTTGGTATCCATAATCTGGAGCTTATTGGGTGTGCTCTAAGGATGCGTTGGCTTTGGGCAGAAAAGACCGATCCGAAAAGACTTTGGGCTGGACTTCATATTCAGGTCCCCCACAAGGCCCAGGCCTTATTCAACATTGCAGTTAATGCCATCATGGGAAATGGTGAGCAAATTCGTTTTTGGACTGATAGGTGGCTGGATGGACACACTATAGGTGAACTGCCCCCAAATTTATTCGGTGCTGTCCCCAAGCGCACAGCTAAGCGAAGAACAGTAGCTCAAGCACTCCATAATCTGTGTTGGGTAGATGACATAAAAGGTGCTCTCACAGTTCCGGTCCTATTGGAGTACCTGCAGGTTTGGGACTTGGTGGATGGAGTGGTTCTTCAGCATGATGCTCCTGATCAGTATGTTTGGAAGCTAACTCCATCTGGGGAATACAGTAGTAAATCTGCTTATGCTGCCTTCTTTGTGGGAACAATTAAGTTTGGTCCCTGGAGAAGGATCTGGAAGAGCTGGGCGCCTCCTCGCTGCAAGTTTTTCATTTGGCTGGTGTTCCATAATCGGTGTTGGACTGCTGACCGACTTGCTAAGAGGGGGCTGGCACACCCAGAGGCGTGTCCCCTCTGCGATCAGGCTGAGGAAACCATCCACCATTTGCTGGTCGGATGCGTTTTCACTCGTCAAGTGTGGGCCTTGATTTTTCAGCAGCTAGGCCTCAACAATCTGACTCCAGATCCTTCTGCGTCTCGTTTCTCCAAGTGGTGGTGGTCAGCAATCTCCTTGGTGCTTAAAGATGACTGGAAAGGTTTAAATTCCCTGATTATCCTAGTGGCTTGGGAGGTCTGGAAGCACCGCAACTCCTGTGTTTTTGAGGGGACTAGTCCTAGCATTCAGGAGGTTCTCCGGGCTGTTCACACCGAGGGCAACCATTGGTGTAATGCTGGAGCTAAAAAGCTCCAGGAGCTGTTGTTGAGGTCGCCAGCTTTGGGCATTTAGGCCCTTAGGTCCATGGTCATGTTTTTTTCCTTTTATTTGTGGCGCGTCCTCTTTAAATTAGTGTGGGTTGTACCTTTTTTCTCTCTACCTTAATGAAATGACACGCAGCTCTCCTGCGTAGTTCGAGAAAAAAAAGTTAATGTCTAGAGTGATTGATCACAACTCTTTATTACTGGGAGAAGAGTATTCGTTTGAATAGCATATAATCCATTTGCAGCCTTTCCTACTTTGCTATTCCAAGTTTGAACATCATGTAATTGTGCCATATTGATTTTTGCATGCAATTTTGGGTTTGCAGAATTTTGGGCTCAAAAGGATTAGTCGGAGTCTTGTCGCCCAGCATTGCAAAATTAACAACCTTACAACGGCTGTAAGCTGAATTATATAGTCTTTTGGATTATATAACATTTGTTTCCTGTAAATAAGATATAATCACAAGCTTACTTTTCTATCAAACATGGATAATGTTCCTAATTGCATATTATGGTTTCAGTCTATTGGATGGCAATACGATAAGTGGTCCAATTCCTGAGGCGCTTGGGAACCTATCAAGCTTGACAACTCTAATTCTAGCGAGAAATAATTTTAATGGTTCCATACCTGAATCTCTTGGCCGTCTTCAAAAGCTTGAAAACCTGTAAGTTACCCATGAGAAATGTTATCACGGTTGCTCAACAACTCTTAACAATTTGATAATTTGGACAGGGATCTAAGCGAAAATCTCTTAACCGGGGAGATCCCAATCTCTCTCTCAAGTCTGTCATCACTGAAGGAAATGTAAGTTGCCCTTTCCATGCTAATACAATCATTAAACTTAACAAATTTCATTTTATTTATACTTATTGGAGTACTATTTTATTAGCTCTAAGAATGTAAAGAGTTGCTCCATTATCATATAACATATTTACTTTGCAGCAATCTATCAGACAACTCTCTTGAAGGTGAAATACCAAAGCAACTACTTCAGGTGGTTCAATACAAGTATGTCATGTATGCAGTCCAATAGACCACAGAAAAAAGTTTGTGTACTACTATAGATTTTACTTAGTAAGCACAATGCTGTTTTCTTTTTAGCTATACAGGCAACCACTTGAACTGTAGCCGAAGCCAATACTCAAGTACTCCATGTGAAAGAGGCACCACTAAGGCAGGTAAGTTACTAAGCAGCATCTCAATACATATTGAGAAACTGAAAGTGTAATGTAAAATATGCGTTCATTGTTTTGTTGACCTTGTGAAGTGAAACAAAATGGTTATAACTTAGTCAGAAACCCTTTTCACTTGATTTGTTCACTTGGACTTATGAAACATCGGAAAAATGCTATTTCATAACATGCTGGCTTGTCAACATTTCAGGGCCTAAAACTAAAATCATTCTTTGGGCCTTGGCTGCTGTTTCTTCTCTACTAGCAGTTATTTTCTGTTTCCACTTTTGCTTTGGATTGATCAAATTCAGAAGGCTCAGAAAAGGTTAGCAATGAATCTTCTTTTTATTCAGTACTTCCTACCTCCATCTACTTATCATATATTTGTTTGTAAATTTGTGACTAATGGGATCACAATTCCCAATTCAGGTAAATTGAGCGTAATGGAAAGATCGAAGGTGAATGCACATCAAAATGAAGAGACAATATGGGGCATAGAAGGGAACAATCCAGAGTTCACATTTTTTGATTTTTCACAAGTTTTAGAAGCTACAAATAATTTCTCAATAGAAAATAAACTTGGGCAAGGTGGCTTTGGTCCTGTTTACAAGGTAGAGAAAACAAGATTTTTTGGACAGAGAAAGAAACTAAGATTTTTTGCATGATCTGAACAATGATTTTACATGTCATGCAAGTTAGTTTTCTTGTGCTCAAGAAATTTGAAAAATAATAAGATCGCATTGATGGAAAGCTGTGTCAAAACCTTTTCTGCAGGGCCAGTTTCCTGATGGGTTGGATATAGCAGTTAAAAGACTTGCTTCACATTCAGGGCAAGGTCTCACAGAGTTCAAAAATGAAGTCCAACTCATAGCCAAACTCCAGCACAAAAATCTGGTTAGGCTGCTGGGTTGTTGCTCTCAGGGGGAGGAAAAAATGTTGATCTATGAATATTTGCTGAATAAAAGCTTGGATTCCTTCATATTTGGTATGAATTATAATAATTAGGCAGTCAATATTGTACACTGCTTCTGAAGTCTGATGATTTTTCTCCACTAAGTTTATGTTCAATTGATGTGCAGATGAAACAAGAAGAACCTTACTAACTTGGGACAAACGACTAGTGATAATTGAAGGAATTGCACAAGGACTTCTGTATTTGCATGAACTCTCTCGGTTACGAGTTATACATAGAGATGTTAAAGCGAGCAACATTCTCTTGGACTCGGAAATGAACCCAAAGATTTCAGATTTTGGGCTGGCAAAAATATTTAGCTCAAATGATACTGAAGGAAACACGAAAAGGGTAGTTGGGACCTTGTAAGCTCTTTCTCACGACATTGGTCCATTGTAGAACACAAAATTTCGCACAAAAGTTTGTTCCCTTATGTTTTATTACTGCTGTGCCTTTCAGTGGTTATATGGCTCCAGAGTATGCTTCTGAAGGCCTCTTCTCAGTAAAATCCGACGTATTCAGCTTTGGTGTACTAACTCTTGAGATCATCACTGGAAAAAGAAATTCAGGATTCCATAAGTACGGAAGCTTCCTGAACCTTCTTGGATATGTGAGTCTGTCCTATATGCTACATGTGCAATTTGTTTTCCTTGTGCTGTAACTTGTGACATCTACAATAAGACAATAACACATTCCATAATGAAATTTTTCGTAGGCATGGCAGGTATGGGAAGAGCGAAGATGGTTTGTACTCGTTGATTCATCACTGGCTGCAAGCGGTTGTACATTGGAGATGATGAGGTGCTTTAACATTGCGTTGCTTTGTGTGCAAGAGAATGTGACCGATAGGCCGACCATGTCAGATGTAGGCGCAATGCTAAGCAGCAAAGGCATGGCCCTGCCTGATCCTAAACACCCAGGATATTTCCATGTAAGGGTGGCAAAGGAAGAGGCCTTTGCAACTGCAGAGTCATACAGTGCCAATGACGCGACTATGTCTTGCCCATACGGTAGATAGTATTACTCTAAGTTGTTTCAGACATGACTATGCTTGCACTGTCTTTGTACTCAGAACATGAGTCAATTGCAGAACTATGAATGTTGGGTTATTTACTCTTCCTCTGAGAAATTTGGGACTAGCATTTTTATTTCCTTCCATTTGTTATACTTTGCATTAGTCTCGCATAGGCTCCTTATTGTTGGGCCGTTGCTTGTCTACTGAACTGATAATCCAATCCTGAAATGTTATGATGTCGTAATGGTTCGGGGATGAGATATGCCTTCTTACCAGTATAGCTAGCCCCGATTCGCCCACCCTTTGCTCGTCAGCTTGTCACCGCTTCTCGCTGGTAATAGACGAACGTCACCTCCCCCGGTGAGCCCTTCAATCGGGTCCCCATACAAATCAAAATGTTCCGACTAAAACCAAAATAAAATGTTCCAGTTATCATTGAGGGGATCTATTTGAATGCTTTCACCTTCTTCCTCATAGGCGGCGACGGCCGCGCCTCCTCTCGTCGTGCTGCTTCTCCTCGCGGCGCTCCCTCCTTGTTGCGGTGCTGGCGTCGCCTCGCCTCCAGCCTCCCCTCTCGTCGTGCTGCTTCGCCTCGCGCCGCCGGTTTTGCCAAAGACGGAAGGATGCCCTGGCCCAATGAATAGGCTGGGACAGAGTGGGAGCAAGTCTCCGGTCCAAGACTGAAGTGGCCTAATTTTTCTGTGAGGCCCATCTAGCCACCTGTTTCAATTTTCCTCCCACAAAAAACCTTTGCGAGCACGTACACTATAATATATTTATCTTAAGAAAATATAGGTCATTTTGATTTTGTTTTAAGTTATTTTTTAAACTTAATAAATTTAAAATATAGTCATATTTATAATACAAAATGAATGCACTATCAAGACATATTTTTGGACTTTTTAAGAAACTAATTTGATGTGTAGATATTGGTGTGTTTTTCTATAAAAGTTTATAGTTTATAGAAAAACACACCAATATCTACACATCAAATTAGTTTCTTAAAAAGTCCAAAAATATGTCTTGATAGTGCATTCATTTTGTATTATAAATATGACTATATTTTAAATTTATTAAGTTTAAAAAATAACTTAAAACAAAATCAAAATGACCTATATTTTCTTAAGATAAATATATTATAGTGTACGTGCTCGCAAAGGTTTTTTGTGGGAGGAAAATTGAAACAGGTGGCTAGATGGGCCTCACAGAAAAATTAGGCCACTTCAGTCTTGGACCGGAGACTTGCTCCCACTCTGTCCCAGCCTATTCATTGGGCCAGGGCATCCTTCCGTCTTTGGCAAAACCGGCGGCGCGAGGCGAAGCAGCACGACGAGAGGGGAGGCTGGAGGCGAGGCGACGCCAGCACCGCAACAAGGAGGGAGCGCCGCGAGGAGAAGCAGCACGACGAGAGGAGGCGCGGCCGTCGCCGCCTATGAGGAAGAAGGTGAAAGCATTCAAATAGATCCCCTCAATGATAACTGGAACATTTTATTTTGGTTTTAGTCGGAACATTTTGATTTGTATGGGGACCCGATTGAAGGGCTCACCGGGGGAGGTGACGTTCGTCTATTACCAGCGAGAAGCGGTGACAAGCTGACGAGCAAAGGGTGGGCGAATCGGGGCTAGCTATACTGGTAAGAAGGCATATCTCATCCCCGAACCATTACGACATCATAACATTTCAGGATTGGATTATCAGTTCAGTAGACAAGCAACGGCCCAACAATAAGGAGCCTATGCGAGACTAATGCAAAGTATAACAAATGGAAGGAAATAAAAATGCTAGTCCCAAATTTCTCAGAGGAAGAGTTAATAACCCAACATTCATAGTTCTGCAATTGACTCATGTTCTGAGTACAAAGACAGTGCAAGCATAGTCATGTCTGAAACAACTTAGAGTAATACTATCTACCGTATGGGCAAGACATAGTCGCGTCATTGGCACTGTATGACTCTGCAGTTGCAAAGGCCTCTTCCTTTGCCACCCTTACATGGAAATATCCTGGGTGTTTAGGATCAGGCAGGGCCATGCCTTTGCTGCTTAGCATTGCGCCTACATCTGACATGGTCGGCCTATCGGTCACATTCTCTTGCACACAAAGCAACGCAATGTTAAAGCACCTCATCATCTCCAATGTACAACCGCTTGCAGCCAGTGATGAATCAACGAGTACAAACCATCTTCGCTCTTCCCATACCTGCCATGCCTACGAAAAATTTCATTATGGAATGTGTTATTGTCTTATTGTAGATGTCACAAGTTACAGCACAAGGAAAACAAATTGCACATGTAGCATATAGGACAGACTCACATATCCAAGAAGGTTCAGGAAGCTTCCGTACTTATGGAATCCTGAATTTCTTTTTCCAGTGATGATCTCAAGAGTTAGTACACCAAAGCTGAATACGTCGGATTTTACTGAGAAGAGGCCTTCAGAAGCATACTCTGGAGCCATATAACCACTGAAAGGCACAGCAGTAATAAAACATAAGGGAACAAACTTTTGTGCGAAATTTTGTGTTCTACAATGGACCAATGTCGTGAGAAAGAGCTTACAAGGTCCCAACTACCCTTTTCGTGTTTCCTTCAGTATCATTTGAGCTAAATATTTTTGCCAGCCCAAAATCTGAAATCTTTGGGTTCATTTCCGAGTCCAAGAGAATGTTGCTCGCTTTAACATCTCTATGTATAACTCGTAACCGAGAGAGTTCATGCAAATACAGAAGTTCTTGTGCAATTCCTTCAATTATCACTAGTCGTTTGTCCCAAGTTAGTAAGGTTCTTCTTGTTTCATCTGCACATCAATTGAACATAAACTTAGTGGAGAAAAATCATCAGACTTCAGAAGCAGTGTACAATATTGACTGCCTAATTATTATAATTCATACCAAATATGAAGGAATCCAAGCTTTTATTCAGCAAATATTCATAGATCAACATTTTTTCCTCCCCCTGAGAGCAACAACCCAGCAGCCTAACCAGATTTTTGTGCTGGAGTTTGGCTATGAGTTGGACTTCATTTTTGAACTCTGTGAGACCTTGCCCTGAATGTGAAGCAAGTCTTTTAACTGCTATATCCAACCCATCAGGAAACTGGCCCTGCAGAAAAGGTTTTGACACAGCTTTCCATCAATGCGATCTTATTATTTTTCAAATTTCTTGAGCACAAGAAAACTAACTTGCATGACATGTAAAATCATTGTTCAGATCATGCAAAAAATCTTAGTTTCTTTCTCTGTCCAAAAAATCTTGTTTTCTCTACCTTGTAAACAGGACCAAAGCCACCTTGCCCAAGTTTATTTTCTATTGAGAAATTATTTGTAGCTTCTAAAACTTGTGAAAAATCAAAAAATGTGAACTCTGGATTGTTCCCTTCTATGCCCCATATTGTCTCTTCATTTTGATGTGCATTCACCTTCGATCTTTCCATTACGCTCAATTTACCTGAATTGGGAATTGTGATCCCATTAGTCACAAATTTACAAACAAATATATGATAAGTAGATGGAGGTAGGAAGTACTGAATAAAAAGAAGATTCATTGCTAACCTTTTCTGAGCCTTCTGAATTTGATCAATCCAAAGCAAAAGTGGAAACAGAAAATAACTGCTAGTAGAGAAGAAACAGCAGCCAAGGCCCAAAGAATGATTTTAGTTTTAGGCCCTGAAATGTTGACAAGCCAGCATGTTATGAAATAGCATTTTTCCGATGTTTCATAAGTCCAAGTGAACAAATCAAGTGAAAAGGGTTTCTGACTAAGTTATAACCATTTTGTTTCACTTCACAAGGTCAACAAAACAATGAACGCATATTTTACATTACACTTTCAGTTTCTCAATATGTATTGAGATGCTGCTTAGTAACTTACCTGCCTTAGTGGGTCCTCGTTCACATGGAGTACTTGGGTATTGGCTGCAGTTCAAACGGTTGCCTGTATAGCTAGAAAGGAACACAACATTGTGCTTACTAAGTAAAATGTAGAGTAGTACACATAAAATTGTTTCTGTGATCTATTGGACTGCATACATGACATACTTGTATTGAACCACCTGAAGTAGTTGCTTTGGTATTTCACCTTCAAGAGAGTTGTCTGATAGATTGCTGCAAAGTAAATATGTTATATGATAATGGAGCAACTCTTTACATTCTTAGAGCTAATAAAATAGTACTCCAATAAGTATAAATAAAATGAAATTTGTTAAGTTTAATGATTGTATTAGCATGGAAAGGGCAACTTACATTTCCTTCAGTGATGACAGACTTGAGAGAGAGATTGGGATCTCCCCGGTTAAGAGATTTTCGCTTAGATCCCTGTCCAAATTATCAAATTGTTAAGAGTTGTTGAGCAACCGTGATAACATTTCTCATGGGTAACTTACAGGTTTTCAAGCTTTTGAAGACGGCCAAGAGATTCAGGTATGGAACCATTAAAATTATTTCTCGCTAGAATTAGAGTTGTCAAGCTTGATAGGTTCCCAAGCGCCTCAGGAATTGGACCACTTATCGTATTGCCATCCAATAGACTGAAACCATAATATGCAATTAGGAACATTATCCATGTTTGATAGAAAAGTAAGCTTGTGATTATATCTTATTTACAGGAAACGAATGTTATATAATCCAAAAGACTATATAATTCAGCTTACAGCCGTTGTAAGGTTGTTAATTTTGCAATGCTGGGCGACAAGACTCCGACTAATCCTTTTGAGCCCAAAATTCTGCAGACCCAAAATTGCATGCAAAAATCAATATGGCACAATTACATGATGTTCAAACTTGGAATAGCAAAGTAGGAAAGGCTGCAAATGGATTATATGCTATTCAAACGAATACTCTTCTCCCAGTAATAAAGAGTTGTGATCAATCACTCTAGACATTAACTTTTTTTTCTCGAACTACGCAGGAGAGCTGCGTGTCATTTCATTAAGGTAGAGAGAAAAAAGGTACAACCCACACTAATTTAAAGAGGACGCGCCACAAATAAAAGGAAAAAAACATGACCATGGACCTAAGGGCCTAAATGCCCAAAGCTGGCGACCTCAACAACAGCTCCTGGAGCTTTTTAGCTCCAGCATTACACCAATGGTTGCCCTCGGTGTGAACAGCCCGGAGAACCTCCTGAATGCTAGGACTAGTCCCCTCAAAAACACAGGAGTTGCGGTGCTTCCAGACCTCCCAAGCCACTAGGATAATCAGGGAATTTAAACCTTTCCAGTCATCTTTAAGCACCAAGGAGATTGCTGACCACCACCACTTGGAGAAACGAGACGCAGAAGGATCTGGAGTCAGATTGTTGAGGCCTAGCTGCTGAAAAATCAAGGCCCACACTTGACGAGTGAAAACGCATCCGACCAGCAAATGGTGGATGGTTTCCTCAGCCTGATCGCAGAGGGGACACGCCTCTGGGTGTGCCAGCCCCCTCTTAGTAAGTCGGTCAGCAGTCCAACACCGATTATGGAACACCAGCCAAATGAAAAACTTGCAGCGAGGAGGCGCCCAGCTCTTCCAGATCCTTCTCCAGGGACCAAACTTAATTGTTCCCACAAAGAAGGCAGCATAAGCAGATTTACTACTGTATTCCCCAGATGGAGTTAGCTTCCAAACATACTGATCAGGAGCATCATGCTGAAGAACCACTCCATGCACCAAGTCCCAAACCTGCAGGTACTCCAATAGGACCGGAACTGTGAGAGCACCTTTTATGTCATCTACCCAACACAGATTATGGAGTGCTTGAGCTACTGTTCTTCGCTTAGCTGTGCGCTTGGGGACAGCACCGAATAAATTTGGGGGCAGTTCACCTATAGTGTGTCCATCCAGCCACCTATCAGTCCAAAAACGAATTTGCTCACCATTTCCCATGATGGCATTAACTGCAATGTTGAATAAGGCCTGGGCCTTGTGGGGGACCTGAATATGAAGTCCAGCCCAAAGTCTTTTCGGATCGGTCTTTTCTGCCCAAAGCCAACGCATCCTTAGAGCACACCCAATAAGCTCCAGATTATGGATACCAAGTCCACCATACTCAAGCGGCCGCTGCACCCTTTCCCAAGCCACCAGACAATTGCCACCGTTAGCATGATCCTGTCCTTGCCAAAGAAACCCCATTCTTCTCTTGTAAATAGCTTTGATGACCCATTTTGGCAAGTCCATGGCAATTAAAAAATAAATGGGAGTAGCAGTAAGAACTACTCGAACCATTACCAATCTTCCGACTCTATTCATTAACGAGGCCTTCCATCATGGGAGATAATTAGCAATCTTATCAATTAAAGGCAGCAAGACTTCCTTGGGAGGTCTACCAATGGTGAGAGGCAGCCCAAGGTAGGTACAGGGGAATTCCTTGATAGCACAAGACAAAATATCTGCTGTGAGGGCCAATTCCTCAGCAGAACAATGGATGGGAGAAGCTGAGCTTTTGGATAAATTGGTTCGGAGCCCTGATACATGTCCAAAAAGCTCAAGCAGCCTCCCAGTTACAAGAAGATCCTCTCTTATAGGCCTCAAAAATAATACTGCATCATCGGCATAGAAGGAAATTCGATGCCGAGCTTGAGTAAAGGCCAAAGGTGCCAGCAGCTGCTCCCTTGTAGCATATTCAACCAATGAATTCAGGACATTCATGACCAAGATGAATAACATAGGGGAGAGAGGGTCGCCCTGCCTGAGGCCACGCCGATGGACAATAGGCTCACCCGGTTCTCCATTCATCAATATTTGAGTGGAGGAGGAAGACAGGAGCAAACATAGGAGATCACACCATTTTCGTCCGAACCCCACATGATTCAAAATCTCTAGCAAGAAAGGCCAGGAAACCGAGTCAAAAGTTTTAGAAATATCTAGCTTGAGAAGAATATGGGCTTCCTTTTTCTTGTTTCTATGAAAGGTTTTAACCATCTATTGGACAAACATGAAGTTGTCATGAATTCGTCTACCCTTCACAAAAGCACTTTGATTTGTGGACACCAATGTTTGAAGAATCGGGCCTAAACGATTTGCCAGAATCTTGGTGACTAGCTTAGCAAAGCTGTGCACCAGACTTATAGGCCGGTAGTCCTGTACTTGAACAGCATCCTATTTCTTCGCTAACAGAGTAATGAAGGCCGTATTCAGGAGCCAAAACTTAAATACATGACCCCTATATATGGCGTCAAGAGCCATCAGGATATCTCCCTTGATAATGTTCCAACACGATTTATAGAACCGGCCTGTAAAACCATCCGGTCCTGGAGCTTTGTCCGGAGGCAGATCTTTTATAGTTGCCCACACCTCTTCTTCTGAAAAAGGGGCATCTAGAGCTGAGAGGTCGTGCTGCTATAATCCAATTTCAGCAAGGTCTATGGTGTACTCCCTCTCCTCGGGCAGCCCAAGAAGGTTTTCATAGAAATTCAATACTGCAACCTGTTTATCCTCCTGAGATACAGCCAGCTGGTCCCCAACCTTTAATTTAGAGATGAAATTCTTCTTTTTTCTGTACCTTGCTTGCTGATGGAAAAAGGATGTGTTAGCATCACCTTCCTTTAAGTATAGGATCCTCGAACGCAGCCGGGCAATCGTGCGTTCCAAGGACGCTAATCCCAGGCAGTGAAGCTTGAGTTTCTTTCTTAGCCATTCCTCATTGTCAGATAAGTCCCTAGAGTCTCTTTCAATTTCAAGACTATGGATGACCTCTTTGGCCATCTCAAGTTGAATTTTGATGTTCCCCACCTTCCTCTGTCCCCATTTTTGCAGACCTTTGCTGAGCCTTTGCAATTTCAAAAATAGGCGCTCAACTGCACAATTAGATTGCACAGGAGCTTCCCAGTTTTGCTTCACAGCATCCAAAAAACCTGGCACCTTGGTCCAGAAGCTTTCAAAATGGAATCTTCGTTTGCCACTAGTTTTAACTTTGAGGCCCAAAATGAGAGGGCAGTGATCAGATACCCCTGATGTTGTACTCTGTAGTACTGAGTCATGGAAAATCCCCTCCCATTCCATACAACAGAATGCTCGATCTAGTCTGACTAAAGTGGGTGAACGCCTCTCATTGGACCAAGTGTACTTTCGCCCATGCAGAGGTATTTCTTTGATTTCCATATCATCAAGGAATCGCCTGAAACGACCCATCATTGCTCTATCCAGATTAGCATTGTTCTTGTCAGCAGCTTGATATATGAGATTGAAATCGCCAGCTACCAACCAAGGTCCATTACAGAGGGCTCGAATATCCCGAAG
Organism: Echinochloa phyllopogon; assembly: GCA_033239725.1. Taxonomy (NCBI): domain Eukaryota; kingdom Viridiplantae; phylum Streptophyta; class Magnoliopsida; order Poales; family Poaceae; genus Echinochloa; species Echinochloa phyllopogon. The sequence continues at coordinate 41,272,764 of BTCW01000015.1, forward strand.
CTCTTGTAGGAACTGTACCTTCTCCTCATCCTCTTATGGTCCATAGACACCAGTGAGCCACCAGTTTCTGCCTTCCTGTTTTGAGAACAGAACCGAGACAGAATGAGAGTCCACTCTTGTGGCAATTGCTTGACACGAACTTCCTTTCCAGGCAATTAAGACGCCACCTCTAGTTCCAATAGCCGGTAGTGCAACATACTTGTCGAAAGCAGAGCCAAACGCAGAGACGAATAGGCACTGCGACATCTCTGCAACCTTGGTTTCTTGAAGACAGACAATATCCGCATTGCTAGAAAGAATAGTATCCCGGACAGAATTTCGGCGGTCCCTCTGATTGAGCCCCCGCGCAATCCAAATAAGAATAGATGCAGGATTCATTATTATCAAGAGCTAGAAACCGACCCAAGGACAACAGTTACAGCCCCACGAGAATACCAGGGGAGCGAGCCTCCTCTCCCTCCCCAACCATCCAACCAAAGATAGCAGCAAGAGCACAGAGGTTGGACTCAGAAAGCAGAGGCTTATAAAGCTTGAAATATCGATCTTGGGCAGCAGGATCAATTACCTCTCGGTCATCGAAACCAAGCTGTCTCATAACCCGCTTTTGCGCATCCGAGATCACAGGTTCCGGCGAGCAGGGATTAGCTCCTGCAATGCGCCGGCTGCGGCGTGGCAGCGACCCGGACGGAGGAGCTTTCCTTCTTTGCTTCGGGATCACTGGTTGGGGAAGCAGCTTGCTCACAGGCTTGCTGACATTACTGAGCTTCTCGATTGGGGTGGCCAAGGCTGCCCCCTCGCTGGAATCGGGAGCTGGTGGTGGCGTACCAGCCCTAGTGCGTTGCCGCCGTCGGGAGTAGACCCGAAGTGGAGGAGGCGCCACATCCCCCGAGGCAGGTGCAGCTAATTCCCCCACCATTGCCGGGGGACAGTGCTCCAGCGGACACTCGATAGAGGATACTGCTTCGCCCCGGCCATCGATGGCGCAGGTTGGGGCGGCTCGCTCCTTATCCATCTGGGCAGGAGAAGCGACTGGCTCAACGAAGCATTCCAATACTGGATCGAGGATGGGCTGAATGCTAATTGTTGCCCTGCTTGTTTCAGTCGAGGGGGCAACCAAGTGTGGGCCACATCCATCAGAGCGGGAGGCCTGCACAACTTGGGCTGGTTCTGACGCAGTCTCCTGTGGAGCCGTTGGGCTCCAGTCTTCTTCAGAATTTGGTGGGCCAGAAGCCTCCGAAGGCCCAGCATAGGGAGAGCAATTGGCCTCCAGAAATAACTCCTTGGTCTCCTCCCAGGCTATCAAGGCCGTCGACGCTTGGGGCAGCGGAGCCAGCTCGACAATGCCGTCGCACGCCAGGGGCAGCGGGGCCGCCGCGAAATCCCCGGCATGCGAAGGGATGGAGGGCAGTGGTGCCTCGGGCATAACCACAGCTGCCATTCACGGAGAGGCCGGAGCCACGTCCCCAGCGGATGTAGAGATCGAGGCGGCGGCCGCCGCGGCCACAGCATGAACTTGGTCCATCTCCCGGGGAGACCGGTCATCAATGCCGTGCGCGGCATCCCAGCAGGCGCCTCGGGCACCGTCCTCGTTGCAGCCAGCGCCAGATGGGCCCAGCCGCGCATGCACAGGGACACGGTGGGCCCCCCTGGCGGCGCCCGACTCCCCTTCCACCGTCGGCGCCGGAGAAGAAACCGACCGTCGTTGCCAACGTCGGCGCCGGCGAGAGTCATCACCATCGGCCGAAGGAGGCAGCGGAGGGTCATCTGCCGGTGAAGGGCTGCCGAGAACCCTGACCGAAATTGCCACAGGATACGTGAGGGAGCGCTTGACTTGACGAACACCCAGACCCGCCACCACCGGTTCAGGGATTTCCAGGTCAATCACCGGGGGAATGCGGCCCGGATCAGAGCACCAGGCAGTAAGCCGGAAGGTGTCCCTCTGCATGGCCATCTCAGGGTGAATGTCTTGGGGGAGGCAGCAATCACTGATCAGTTGTGCAGCTGTATCCATGTCCCAGGCATGCGCTGGGATCCCCCTGAGCTCCAGCTCCACGGCGGAAGGTAGCGTCCCAGCCGAAGGAGACTGAGCAAAGCGGTTCCAGCGCGCAACGTGAAGGCGACCGGCAGGGAAGGAGAAAGGTCTTCTATCGTTGGAGATTCTAGATGCTGTGGCCACATCTGGTGAGATCAAAAGGAAGCTTGCCGGACCCAAAGGGTATAAGGGCAGCAGAGCTTCCTCAATCTCGAACCGTTGAGCCACCGCGGGAACAATGGAGCCCGCAAGGTCACCGGGGTTATCCGCGATCACCGAGATGACGAGCGCGCGGCCGACGAGTTCCTCCTCCCGCCGAGCAATGGCGACCGAGCGACTGATCACACGACGCGGCCGCATGGAGTGGCCAGCGCCGGTGATCAGGCGATCATCATCGCTCGAGGCGAGGGAAGGGGAAGCTTCAGAACCCCCGGGGGTGGGAGAGTAGGCCGGGTTAGACCTGCCACTACCACGTCCCCGCTTGCGAGATCTCCGGCGTCGCCGACCGGCGCCAGCTATGTCGTCAGCTGGAGGCGGCAGTGGTGCCGCTGGGGAATCCATGGGCCGCAGCACCACCGGTGTGGAAGAAACCGGCCGCCAGACCAACCTTGGGCAGCTGTATGAGCGATGCCCCGTTGTCTGGCAGCGGAAGCACCGTGGGCTAGACCGACAGGACGCCGCGCGATGATGAGTAGAGAAACAGTTGAAGCATTTGCCGCGTAGGTCGACCGGGACGGGGCGGCGGGGGCGGCGCGCTAGGCGCTGGGCCTCCTTGCGCGACCTTCTACTCTCCACGGTGGTCCACCCGTCCGCGTCAGGACCAGCGCGAACCACCAAAGGGGCCTTCGCCGGCAGCACCACTATACGAGGCGCGACGCCGCAGGAAGGGGCCGCCGGCGGGAGGGATGGAGCCTCCGGGGCCGGAGCAGGTCCAAGCGCAGCAATGCCCTCCAAAAGGGCAGCCTTGAATGATATGGGAGTGGCGCCGGCGGACTTGCCTGTAGGAGGCGTATCCCGGCACCATCGCTGGGCTTTGCTCTGCCCTGTAAGCCCGCAAAGAGGGGTCCTTGAGGGGGAGACAGAGCTCCGTGTTGGGGAGGAGGTGGCCGCCGGGCTCGGGGTGAGCGGCGGCGGGAGGCCGCTGGACGGAGGGGTCTTCCACGCCGGAGAGGAGGAGGTGGCCGCCGGGCTCGGAGTGAGCAGCGGCGGGGGGCTGCTGGGTGGGATGGTGGCGCCGGGTTGGAGCGGGAGCGGGGGAGGCAGAAGGACGTCCGCCATAAGAACCTCTAGACATTAACTTGAGGAATAGGATGTTCGTATGTCCTAAAAGAGGCGTTTTATGATCTTAGCAAGGAACAAAGAGGTATACAAAAATATCTTTTTTGGAGAAACTCGAAGCCCTCATATTAGAAAGGCAAGAATCAATTTTGTTAAAGCTAGTTGCCTCATGCAGGAATGGAATGCACAGTTCAGACAATAGAGTTGAATCCCCTGAACTTACATTTCTGTAACTTTGTTGTCTTGACAAATAACATGTCCCCAATTGCAGGGGGTCATTTGATTATCCTTCCAGTCTGATAGGACACCATCATCACTGAGATGCATCCTGATTTCATATAGTGCTGTAACTGTTGATGAAAAATGAAGCCTTATTTGTGGGATTGAGGTAGACAAGAAAACAAAACTTGATGAAATGATTCTGATGTCGATCTGATAATATGTAGGCCATGTCAAATACTTTAGCGTTCAGGGAAAATGATCAATACTCTATAGATGTGCATTTATTTCCCTTGAAAGAATACCGAAGATGCACTGATCAGTTGATCTTCAGCACTCTTGCTTTGGAACCTATCATATAGAACTTTTCTACAGTTTTGAGTTCCCACATTTGACTGGTCGCATGTACAGCTGGTGGACATATATTTTTAACAGGCTTCAGTATAGATAGGCTAGTCAATAGCAAAATACATTCTGAGCTTGTTATTCAGATCCAGTTCTCAATTCAAGTGTATTAATTGATTTCTGTAATTCCTGCCAAAAAAGAAAATCTGATGTGGTAAAGATATATCAAAATGTAAAGGCCTTACCTTGGTAGTCACAAGTAACAAAAGCTTGTAAGAACCCCAATAAGACTACTCCAAAAGCTAATAGCTTCATCATTCTTTCGAAAGTATCCTCCGTTTGTTTTGTCTTCAGAAACAGAAGCACTGCCTGCGGACGATGAATCTATCTGCTTGATTGAAAACAGAAGCCCTCTGGAAGGGAGATCAGTGCTAGATAGCTGCGTTACTGAGCAACAAAAAATATTTAAAGAGGAGAACCAATTGGGAAGAATGGAGAACAGAAATTACTCGACGAAAATCTAACAAGGTCCTAATGGGTAAACGAGATTTGACGGTAACCTAACCAGACAAATTAGAAATGGAAGTCATGACATGAAAATCTAATAAGTTGTATATTGGGGTGAACTTCCTCTCTTACTTTCAAGTCCATCTGTACTCTGCAGGGCGCAGATCGAGGCATCCACGAGTAGCCTTAATAAAAGGTATAGTATGAGCGAAATAAGATACTACAACATCCTCACGGAGAAATCGTTGTCTTTTTGCGTGTTTCCTTTGCAGCAAGGGTCCCATCCATCAATGTTGACACTGCCGGTCTCGAACCGCGAAGTTGTTAGGCTTGCGTAGACTGTACGCGTCGAACCACCGCTGGAGCTGAGCCTGGAAATCTCCAGCGGCTCCCCTGGCATCACGAGCGCTGCGTGTGCGTCGCCGGCACCTTCACACCAGAACGGATGCCGACGGCCGACGCCGAGCACGTCAACGACCTACTTGCTCTTAGCCTGGCCCATGAGAAGAGCCAGGCTTCAGGAAACCAAACAATGCTTAGTGATCTGAGCATGCTTTTTCCTTATTATTTTTCAACCAAAACAAGGTTTCTATGTGAGCTTAGTCGAGAACACAGGTACAAATAATTGTAAAACCAGAGTAAAATTAAATGTTGAGTTCTCATATATATATGTTGACATCGTTTTTTGCACTGTTGGTAAAAAATGATCAAAAAAGGCTAGCTGATAAAGCCGATGTTCAAAGTCGACGCTAAGGGAATAGTCGATGAAACCAGTGATTAGCCGATGGAGCCAGTAGAGCTGATGGCGATTGTGGCCGAAGAAGTCGAGTATGCTCAAAGCCGATGAAGCTGGTAGGATCGATGCGGTCAAGGTCAAAAGATTGAAAATTTTTGTCAACATTCGTGGCGATGGGGCCACACCAAATTCGACTTATTTTAGAAGAGTATTTATGTTAGGAAAGTTTTTTATCTTTTCCGTCAAGTTCGGAATCATAGTTGATTTGTAAATTTTACATGTTTCATCCCTTGCCAATTATAGGTCAAATTGACGGGCATGCTCTTAACCTCAAGATTACCGGCTGAGTCAAGCGAAAGTCAATCGTTGATTACGCGAATCATCGTCATCTGATTTTTTTGCGTCAACATCATGTCACCTCACTAGTCGCTGTTGATAGTAGCTTGGGATGCGGATAGAAGGACTTGACCTGAAAAATCAAATAATTGTAAAACCAGAGCAAAATTAAATGTTGAGTCCTTATGTCACCTCACTGGTCGCTGTTGATAGTAGCTTGGGATGCCGATAGAAGGACTTGACTTGAAGAATCGCAAGGTCTCACCAATAATTGGGAATCCCATGGAGCCTAGAGGAAGGCTTCCTATAATTTGCACGGTGGATTTGCCCATCTGTATACCCAATGCACTAACCATCCGATAATTAATGTAACACAACATAGGCTTGGATAAACTTAGCAGGCTCTCCATCTCTTTATGCTATATACTCGTGTGGAATCCCTCCGGACGACCAGGAAAAAGTGTTCAAGCTAGCGTGTGCCATATACAGTCTCCAGCAGCTTATATAGGAAGGCGTCCTGTGTGCACGCTGCACGATCAGTTGGGCCCTAAGTTTTCGTGAGAGTCGTTCACCTTTCGGTGTGAGCTTATCCTTATATAGACAAAAAAAACATTAGGCATTTTTCTTTATAATCCTTCTATTGATTCCTCCTTTATGTTTCTCCTTGCACAAATTCCTATGGGACTTCCTCAATTTCCAAACATTTTTCTTTACCGAGTAGTAGCTTTCTTCTTTGGTTCCATATCATTGAGATATGGAATCATGTAGCTTTTTGCATTGTTAAAGCAACCTCACGTTATGAATTTATGATACATACTTACTTCCTCTATTTTAAATATAATTTATTTTAGTTTTTATCTTAATTCAAACTTCTGTAATTTGATTCAAGTTTATAGTTTATAGAAAAACACACCAATATCTACACATCAAATTAGTTTCTTAAAAAGTCCAAAAATATGTCTTGATAGTGCATTCATTTTGTATTATAAATATGACTATATTTTAAATTTATTAAGTTTAAAAAATAACTTAAAACAAAATCAAAATGACCTATATTTTCTTAAGATAAATATATTATAGTGTACGTGCTCGCAAAGGTTTTTTGTGGGAGGAAAATTGAAACAGGTGGCTAGATGGGCCTCACAGAAAAATTAGGCCACTTCAGTCTTGGACCGGAGACTTGCTCCCACTCTGTCCCAGCCTATTCATTGGGCCAGGGCATCCTTCCGTCTTTGGCAAAACCGGCGGCGCGAGGCGAAGCAGCACGACGAGAGGGGAGGCCGGAGGCGAGGCGACGCCAGCACCGCAACAAGGAGGGAGCGCCGCGAGGAGAAGCAGCACGACGAGAGGAGGCGCGGCCGTCGCCGCCTATGAGGAAGAAGGTGAAAGCATTCAAATAGATCCCCTCAATGATAACTGGAACATTTTATTTTGGTTTTAGTCGGAACATTTTGATTTGTATGGGGACCCGATTGAAGGGCTCACCGGGGGAGGTGACGTTCGTCTATTACCAGCGAGAAGCGGTGACAAGCTGACGAGCAAAGGGTGGGCGAATCGGGGCTAGCTATACTGGTAAGAAGGCATATCTCATCCCCGAACCATTACGACATCATAACATTTCAGGATTGGATTATCAGTTCAGTAGACAAGCAACGGCCCAACAATAAGGAGCCTATGCGAGACTAATGCAAAGTATAACAAATGGAAGGAAATAAAAATGCTAGTCCCAAATTTCTCAGAGGAAGAGTTAATAACCCAACATTCATAGTTCTGCAATTGACTCATGTTCTGAGTACAAAGACAGTGCAAGCATAGTCATGTCTGAAACAACTTAGAGTAATACTATCTACCGTATGGGCAAGACATAGTCGCGTCATTGGCACTGTATGACTCTGCAGTTGCAAAGGCCTCTTCCTTTGCCACCCTTACATGGAAATATCCTGGGTGTTTAGGATCAGGCAGGGCCATGCCTTTGCTGCTTAGCATTGCGCCTACATCTGACATGGTCGGCCTATCGGTCACATTCTCTTGCACACAAAGCAACGCAATGTTAAAGCACCTCATCATCTCCAATGTACAACCGCTTGCAGCCAGTGATGAATCAACGAGTACAAACCATCTTCGCTCTTCCCATACCTGCCATGCCTACGAAAAATTTCATTATGGAATGTGTTATTGTCTTATTGTAGATGTCACAAGTTACAGCACAAGGAAAACAAATTGCACATGTAGCATATAGGACAGACTCACATATCCAAGAAGGTTCAGGAAGCTTCCGTACTTATGGAATCCTGAATTTCTTTTTCCAGTGATGATCTCAAGAGTTAGTACACCAAAGCTGAATACGTCGGATTTTACTGAGAAGAGGCCTTCAGAAGCATACTCTGGAGCCATATAACCACTGAAAGGCACAGCAGTAATAAAACATAAGGGAACAAACTTTTGTGCGAAATTTTGTGTTCTACAATGGACCAATGTCGTGAGAAAGAGCTTACAAGGTCCCAACTACCCTTTTCGTGTTTCCTTCAGTATCATTTGAGCTAAATATTTTTGCCAGCCCAAAATCTGAAATCTTTGGGTTCATTTCCGAGTCCAAGAGAATGTTGCTCGCTTTAACATCTCTATGTATAACTCGTAACCGAGAGAGTTCATGCAAATACAGAAGTCCTTGTGCAATTCCTTCAATTATCACTAGTCGTTTGTCCCAAGTTAGTAAGGTTCTTCTTGTTTCATCTGCACATCAATTGAACATAAACTTAGTGGAGAAAAATCATCAGACTTCAGAAGCAGTGTACAATATTGACTGCCTAATTATTATAATTCATACCAAATATGAAGGAATCCAAGCTTTTATTCAGCAAATATTCATAGATCAACATTTTTTCCTCCCCCTGAGAGCAACAACCCAGCAGCCTAACCAGATTTTTGTGCTGGAGTTTGGCTATGAGTTGGACTTCATTTTTGAACTCTGTGAGACCTTGCCCTGAATGTGAAGCAAGTCTTTTAACTGCTATATCCAACCCATCAGGAAACTGGCCCTGCAGAAAAGGTTTTGACACAGCTTTCCATCAATGCGATCTTATTATTTTTCAAATTTCTTGAGCACAAGAAAACTAACTTGCATGACATGTAAAATCATTGTTCAGATCATGCAAAAAATCTTAGTTTCTTTCTCTGTCCAAAAAATCTTGTTTTCTCTACCTTGTAAACAGGACCAAAGCCACCTTGCCCAAGTTTATTTTCTATTGAGAAATTATTTGTAGCTTCTAAAACTTGTGAAAAATCAAAAAATGTGAACTCTGGATTGTTCCCTTCTATGCCCCATATTGTCTCTTCATTTTGATGTGCATTCACCTTCGATCTTTCCATTACGCTCAATTTACCTGAATTGGGAATTGTGATCCCATTAGTCACAAATTTACAAACAAATATATGATAAGTAGATGGAGGTAGGAAGTACTGAATAAAAAGAAGATTCATTGCTAACCTTTTCTGAGCCTTCTGAATTTGATCAATCCAAAGCAAAAGTGGAAACAGAAAATAACTGCTAGTAGAGAAGAAACAGCAGCCAAGGCCCAAAGAATGATTTTAGTTTTAGGCCCTGAAATGTTGACAAGCCAGCATGTTATGAAATAGCATTTTTCCGATGTTTCATAAGTCCAAGTGAACAAATCAAGTGAAAAGGGTTTCTGACTAAGTTATAACCATTTTGTTTCACTTCACAAGGTCAACAAAACAATGAACGCATATTTTACATTACACTTTCAGTTTCTCAATATGTATTGAGATGCTGCTTAGTAACTTACCTGCCTTAGTGGTGCCTCTTTCACATGGAGTACTTGAGTATTGGCTTCGGCTACAGTTCAAGTGGTTGCCTGTATAGCTAAAAAGAAAACAGCATTGTGCTTACTAAGTAAAATCTATAGTAGTACACAAACTTTTTTCTGTGGTCTATTGGATTGCATATATGACATACTTGTATTGAACCACCTGAAGTAGCTGTTTTGATATTTCACCTTTAAGATAATTGTCTGATAGATTACTGCAAAATGAACGTGTTATATGATAAAGGAACAACTCTTGACATTCTTGAGCAAATGTAGTACTCTAATAAGTATTAACAACAAAATTTGTTAAGTTTATTGATTGTATTAGCATGGAAAGGGCAACTTACATTTCATTCAGTGATGACAGATTTGAGAGAGAGATTGGGATCTCCCCGGTTAAGAGATTTTCGCTTAGATCCCTATCCAAATTATCAAATTGTTAAGAGTTGTCGAGCAACCATGATAATATTTCTCATGGGTAGCTTTCAGGTTTTCGAGCTTTTGAAGACAGCCAAGGGAGTCAGGTATGGAGCCATTAAAAATATTTCTCCCTAAGTTTAGAGTTGTCAAGCTTGATAGGTTCCCAAGCACCTCAGGAATTGTACCACCTATCATATTGCCATCCAATAGCCTGAAACCATAATATGAAACAATCAAGAACTTTCTCCATATTTGATGGAAAAGTAAGCTTATATGTTGTTATTTTTTATTTATGGGAAATGAATGTTACATAATCAAAAAGACTATATCATTCAGCTTACAGTTTTTGTAATGTTGTTAATTTTGCAATGCTGGGCGACAAGACTCCGGCTAATCCTGTTGAGCTCAAAGTTCTGCAAACCCAAAATTGAAAAACGATGCAAAAATCAACATGAAAAAAGTACATGATGTTCAAACGTGGAATAGCAAAATTAGGAAATCCTGCAGATGAATTATATGGTATCCAAATGTATACTATTTGTTGGGAATATGCCCAAGAGACAACTGGATTCGATCCACTAGTCTTAATGGGCCACAAATGTGTGAAGCCCATTACCAGGGGAAGGGGTGCTTTATTTATTAGTCCCATATTGCTAATGGAACATGGTGTGAAGAATTTCATCCAAATAAATAGAGACCAAACCCCTCCTGAGAAAGACAGGACTTCCAAGCAATAGTTGCTTTTCTCCCCCATCGTGCTCGTGGACCTAGCAGTCCGGTGCGCGACGTTTCAATCCTCGTACGTGTGGATACCTCGGAGGTGCTGCGCTTGGAGCACAAGGACGAACCGCACGTGCAGGACCAGACGGACGTAAGCAACTGCACTGCACTGCCACTTCGACGCGTTCGTCTACATCGAGACGGCTTCCGCTGCAACTGCGCGTCAAGTGGTAACAATCCGTGATCTATAACTGCTGCTGTTCCTATTTTGGGTGAACGAGTTTTTTATGTGAGCTAGCGTAGCTTCCATCGTTTCCCTACAGTGGTACCAGAGCCGTAGCTGTTTCGTTATAGATTCGGATATATGCATATAGAGATATGCTTGGTTGGAGATTGGTCTCTGATCGGTTCGTGATCTCCACTATGATGGTAGTGTAACGAATTACTCCTACCGGTCGGAATTCCGCCACCGGAGTTAAGTGATACACACAAACCCAGTCATGGTGAGATATAGACCAATTGGATTGGTCGAATCGAACTTAGATCAATGACCGCGTCGCATGTCGATATACGACGATGTTGACTAGGATTCACTATGATGGTGGTGTAACGAATTACTCCTACCGGTCGGAATTCCGCCACCGGAGTTAAGTGATACACGTAAACCCAGGCATGGTGAGATATAGACCAATGTGATTGGTCAGATAGAATTTAGGTAAATCGTAGGTCCGCTCAGGAACGGCGGACGGTCCGCGAGAGAGCGGCGGACGGTCCGTAAATTCGTTCAAGAATCTTACGGAGACGTTGTCTAGCGTTCCAGAGGGTCGGACGGTCCGCCAGAGCAGATCGGACAGTCCGCGGAGCGGATCGGACAGTCCGGGAGAAACGGCGGACGGTCCGCACAAGAACTGCGGACGGTCCGCAAGTGACTGGCGGACGGTCCGCAAATACAGTCGGAATTTTGACAGAAGCGTTTTTCCAGCGTTCCAGAGGGTCGGACGGTCCGCCAGAGCAGGTCGGACAGTCTGCAAGGAAACAACGGACGGTCCGCAGGGAACGTCGGACGGTCCGGCGAAATTAAAATTTTGAAAAACGATCCCTCAAAAATTGTTTAAGTTCTAAATGTCCTCCCAACTAAATCTTGCACCATCACATGTCTTGTACAATTAGTGGTGGGTCTATGAAATTAGGGTGCCACTAGTTTTCCTTGACTAGATGGGTTTGTATCGGATACTTACTCGCATAAGGAGTTGGTTAACTTAAACAAGGTCATCTTAACGGTTAAGGACCTTAGGACATAAAGGTTGGACGCCGAGACATAGAGATGTCAACCAACAACAGGAGTCATATAAGATATGATTAGCAAGAGTTGCTTACCGATCTACCATGTCTTCTAGCGGTGATGCTAAAGCTCACTAGTCGACTTGTTAGTTGTGGATCCTGAATCACTAAAATATCAATGGAGGGATATTGATTTTAGTGGGAGTAAATTCCGTTAAATTGTTTAATGTATTTTACTCTGTCATAGATACATTGTCTTAGTATTTTGCATTATTCTCTGTTGTAGATCAATGGCACCTAGCACACCGTTTTCTTTGCGTTCGATCCTTGAGAAGGATAAGTTGAATGGAACAAATTATGCGGATTGGATCCGAAACCTTAGAATTGTTCTCAGGGCTGAGAAAAAGGAAGAAGTTCTAGACACCCCATTACCAGTTGAGCCTGATGATAACGCAACTCTTGCTGAGAAAAATGCTTACAAGAAGGCATGTGATGCCAATCTTGAAGTGAGTTGTCTTATGCTTGCTTGCATGGAACCCGAGCTGCAGATGCAGTTTGAGACAAACCATGAGGCGCATGATATGATCGAGGCGCTCAAGGATATGTTTCAAACTCAGGCCAGGACTGAAAGGTTCAATGTCTCAAAGGCCTTTGTGGAAACAAAGCTAGCAGAAGGCGCAGCTGTAGGGCCGCATGTGATCAAGATGGTTGGTTACTCCCAAAGGTTGGAGAAGCTAGGCTTCCCACTTGGCCCAGAGTTAGCCACCGATTTTATTCTAGCATCACTTCCGCCTAGCTTTGGGAACTTCATCTCGAACTACCATATGCATGGGGCGGAGAAGGGATTGAATGAGTTATGTGGCATGCTCAAGACAGCAGAGGTTGATATCAAGAAAAGCGCTAGCAGCAGCCATGTGATGGCCATCCAAAACAGGCCTAACTTCAAGAGGAAGGGCAAATCTTGGAAGAAAAAGAGCAAGGCTAAAGATATGATCTCTCAGCCAAGCTCTACGCCCCAGACTGAGTCTGGACCAGCTGCAGAAAAGAAGGAGTGCTTTTATTGTAAAGAAATTGGTCACTGGAAGAGGAATTGCAAGAAGTACCTGGCTTTTCTGAAGAATGGCGGTAGTAAGAGTACTTCCGCATCAGGTACACATGACATTAATATTACAGACATTTTTCTCGCTGAATCTTCTATTAATTCCTGGGTATTTGATACCGGATCGGTTGCTCATATTTGCAATTCGATGCAGGGATTAGTAAGAAGTAGAAGCGTGGGAAGAGGCGAAGTTGATTTCCGCGTGGGCAATAATGCAAGAGTTGCTGCTTTGACCGTCGGGACGATGCAACTCCACCTTCCGTCAGGATTTATCATGGAATTGAATAATTGTTATTTTGTTCCTAGTTTGAGTCGAAACATTGTATCTCCCTCATGTTTGATGAAGGATGGTTATACATTCGCGAGTAAAGACAATGGTTGTGTGATCTCAAAGAATGGCATGTTTGTGGCTCTTGCATCCATTGTGAATGGATTGTTTATTTTAAATCTTGATGATTCACCTATATGTAATATAATTGCTAAAAGGCCTCGGCTAAATGATTTGAATCCTACCTATATGTGGCATTGTCGTTTGGGTCATATAAGTGAGAAGCGCATGAAGAAGCTCCATTCTGATGGACTTTTAACTTCGTTTGATTTTGAATCATACGAGACGTGCGAAGCTTGTTTGCTAGGCAAGATGACCAAGGCACCTTTCACATGTTTTCCTGAGAGGGCGCAAGACTTATTGGAACTCATACATACTGATGTATGTGGACCAATGAGCACGACAGCTCGGGGTGGATTTCAGTACTTCATAACTTTCACTGATGATTTTAGTAGATATGGCTATGTCTACTTAATGAAGCATAAGTCAGAGACTTTTGAAAAGTTCAAAGAGTTTCAGAATGAAGTTGAAAATCAGCGTGGTAAGAAAATTAAAGCCTTGCGATCAGATCGTGGAGGCGAGTATTTGAGCCACGAGTTTAGCACTCATCTAAAGAGTTGCGGAATTGTTCCACAGCTAACGCCACCTGGAACACCTCAGAGGAACGGTGTGTCCGAGCGACGTAATCGAACCTTGTTAGACATGGTGCGATCAATGATGAGCCAGTCAGATCTACCGTTATCATTTTGGGGTTATGCTCTAGAAACAGCAACTTTCACACTAAATAGGGTACCATCTAAGTCCGTGGAGAAGACACCATATGAGATATGGACTGGCAAGACTCCTAGTTTGTCTTTTCTGAAAATTTGGGGTTGTGATGCATATGTCAAGCGACTTCAGTCGGACAAGCTTACACCAAAATCGGACAAGTGCATATTCGTGGGATATCCAAAGGAAACAATTGGATATTATTTCTACAACCGATCAGAGGGCAAAGTGTTTGTCGCTAGGAACGGTGTTTTCTTGGAGAAAGAGTTTCTCAACAGCGAGAAAAGTAGACAGAAGGTGTATCTTGAAGAAATTCGAGATGAGCCTATGAGGCAAGACTTTACGAGTGATGCTAATGTAGCAGAACAAGTTGAGACACCTGTGGTAAGAGAAGAATCGCCACAACCACGAAGGTCGGAAAGGCCACGTCGCGCTACACAGAAAATGAATCTCCAAGTTACGGGAGAGCGCGACATATTGTTGATAGACAACGATGAGCCTAGGACCTATGCAGAAGCTATGATGGACCCAGATTCCGAGAAATGGCAAAGTGCCATGATATCCGAGATAGATTCCATGGGGCAAAATCAAGTTTGGAACTTAGTTGACCCGCCTGATGGTGTGAGACCCATCGAGTGCAAATGGATCTTTAAGAGAAAGAGAGATGTAGACGGAAATGTTAACGTCTATAAAGCACGACTTGTTGCAAAAGGTTTTCGACAAGTTCAAGGAGTTGACTACGACGAGACATTCTCTCCAGTAGCGATGCTTAAATCTATCCGGATCATTCTAGCAATAGCTGCGTATTTCGATTATGAGATATGGCAAATGGATGTCAAAACAGCTTTCCTCAATGGGAACCTAGAGGAGGATGTATACATGATACAACCAGAAGGTTTTGTCGATCCAACTAATGCTGGAAAATTATGCAAGCTTCAGAAATCAATCTATGGATTAAAGCAAGCATCTCGGAGTTGGAACCTTCGTTTTGATGAGGTAGTCAAAGGGTTTGACTTCCGGCAGAATGAAGAAGAGGCTTGTGTTTACAAGAAGGAAAGTGGGAGCTCTGTTGTATTTCTAATCTTGTATGTGGATGACATATTGTTGATTGGGAATAATATTCCTATGCTAGAATCCGTTAAGACTTCGCTGAAAAATAGTTTTTCTATGAAGGACTTAGGGGAAGCTGCATACATTCTGGGCATAAGGATCTATAGGGATAGATCAAGGAGGCTTATAGGATTAAGTCAAGATACTTATATTGACAAGGTGCTGAATCGGTTCAGCATGGAACAGTCCAAGAAAGGGTTCTTGCCTATGTCACATGGCATACACCTCAGCAAGACTCAGTGTCCTACGACGACTGATGAGCGGGAGCGCATGAGTAAGGTTCCTTATGCTTCAGCAATTGGATCCATCATGTACGCCATGATAAGTACTCGTCCAGATGTCTCATATGCTCTAAGTGTTACGAGCAGACACCAGTCTAATCCAGGTGAAAGTCACTGGACAGCGGTGAAAAACATTCTTAAGTACTTTAGAAGGACTAAAGATGTGTTCCTAGTCTATGGAGGTGAGGAAGAGCTCATTGTAAAGGGTTACACTGATGCTAGTTTCCAAACTGATCCAGACGATTCAAAGTCGCAATCAGGATTTGTGTTCACAATAAACGGTGGTGCTGTAAGCTGGAAAAGTTCTAAGCAAGATACTGTGGCTGATTCTACAACGGAAGCAGAGTACATCGCAGCTTCGGAAGCGGCGAAGGAAGGTGTTTGGATGAGGAAGTTTCTCATTGAGCTTGGTGTGTTTCCCAATGCATCTAGCCCATTGGAACTCTACTGTGACAACAATGGGGCAATTGCACAGGCTAAGGAGCCAAGGAATCACCAGAAAAACAAACATGTACTGCGGAAGTTTCACCTCATTCGAGAGTTCGTTAGACGTGGTGAGATAAAGATATGCAAAATACATACGGATTTGAATATTGTTGATCCTTTGACAAAGGCTCTTCCACGGCCTAAACATGAATCACACACGAGAGCTATGGGTATTAGATATCATTTAGATTAGCTCCAGTGTGAGTGGACAATGTTTTGTATCTATGATATATTGTTTATTTATTGAATATCCATGAAAGTCAACTTGTATATGATTAGCAATTATGTGAATTGTTTGTGAAACTCAATACTTGTATGGTTATTCAAAAGGATTGTCCCTAATTTGATTAGCACATGTATTAGTTGATGACTATGTTTCACAAGTCATGGACATGGAGATGTCAAACTAATAATGTGGGCACATGTATGACATGGGGCTGGACTGACCCAGTTTGAGACTTGTTTATCTCTTCTTCACAACGCGTATGCTTTGTCCTTAGACCTGAGATTGTCGTATGTACTCAAGATGTGAATTGACCTACTTAGGGACTACCAAACGCTGCACCGTAACTGGGTAGTTATAAAGGTGGTTTTCGGGTTTGTCAGGAAGCATGCTGTGAGGCATGGTCAATCAAGATGGGATTTGCCCCTCTCTATACGAGAGAGATATCTCTGGGCCCCTCGAGTGATCGGATCAAGAAATGCATGGCCGTGCTAGGTTAAGTGTTAACCTCTTGAAGGATCTGACTCACAGTTTCGAGAAAGGGAGGTCTTACTTGGAGTTAGACCAAATATCGTGAGGCAAAGGGAATAGCTTGTACGTGATGTTGTGGTGGTTCGTCTGATATGATCTTTACGTATTCATGGGAGTTGACACGTCTTGCTAGAGGCCGCTATCAACTATTGGAACGAGTAGGAGTACTCGAACCATGTCTATGTGTACGTGAACCCATAGGGTCACACACTTAAGAGGTTTGGAACACTGAAAACTTGCTTATGAGATTGTCTCTAGTGCAAGTGGGAGATTGTTGGGAATATGCCCAAGAGACAACTGGATTCGATCCACTAGTCTTAATGGGCCACAAATGTGTGAAGCCCATTACCAGGGGAAGGGGTGCTTTATTTATTAGTCCCATATTGCTAATGGAACATGGTGTGAAGAATTTCATCCAAATAAATAGAGACCAAACCCCTCCTGAGAAAGACAGGACTTCCAAGCAATAGTTGCTTTTCTCCCCCATCGTGCTCGTGGACCTAGCAGTCCGGTGCGCGACGTTTCAATCCTCGTACGTGTGGATACCTCGGAGGTGCTGCGCTTGGAGCACAAGGACGAACCGCACGTGCAGGACCAGACGGACGTAAGCAACTGCACTGCACTGCCACTTCGACGCGTTCGTCTACATCGAGACGGCTTCCGCTGCAACTGCGCGTCAAGTGGTAACAATCCGTGATCTATAACTGCTGCTGTTCCTATTTTGGGTGAACGAGTTTTTTATGTGAGCTAGCGTAGCTTCCATCGTTTCCCTACACTATTCTCCTGTAATAAACAGTTGTAATCAATCACTTTAGGCATTAACTCAGAGGAATTATATTGTCTTAGGAAGGAACCAAGAGGTATAGAAAAATATAACTTGGGAGAAACTGGAAGCCCTCATCTTAGAAATGCAAGAATCTGAATTTTGTTAAAGCTAGCTGCCTTGGGCAGGAATGGAATACACAGTTCAGACAATAGAGTTGAATCCCCTGAACTTACATTGCAATAACTTTGTTGTCTTGACAAATAACATTTCCCCAATTGCAGGGGGTCATTTGATTATCCTTCCATTCTTTTAGGACACCACCATCATCATTGAGATGCATCCTGATTTCATACAGTGCTGTAACTGTGGATGAAAAACAAAGCCTTATTCGTGGGATTGAGGTAGACGCAAGAAAACAAAACTTGGTGAAATGGTTCTGGTGTCAATCTGATCATTGTCTCACACTCTCACATGCAATCTGGATCAGTTAAGTTAGCTATGTAGGGCATGTCAAATACTTCAGCCTTCAGAGAAAATGATCAATACTTGATGGATGTGCATTTATCTCCCTTGAAAGAACACTGAAAACACACTCAACAGTTTATCTTAGCACTCTTTCTTCGGAACCTATTATATAGACCTTTCTCTATGGTTTTAAATTCCCACATTTGACTGATCACATGTACAACTGGTGGGCACGTCTTTAACAGACTTCAGTATTAAGCACAGATAGTCTAGTCAATAGCGCAATACATTCTAAGCTTGTTAGTTCAGAACCAATTCTCAATTTAAGTATATTAATTGCTTTATGTGATTCCTGCCAAAGAAAAATCTGACGTGGCAAAGACATAAAGGCCATACCTTGGTAGTCACAAGTAACAAAAGCTTGTAAGCACCCCAATAAGACTACGCCAAAAGCTAATAGCTCCATGCTTCCGAAAGTGTCCTCTGTTTGTTTTGTTTTCAGAAACAGAAGCACTGCCTGTGCCTTATGATTTTATTTGCTTGATTGAAAACAGAAGACCTCTGAAGGGAGATCAGTGCTACACAGCTGCATCACTGAGCAACAATAGTATATGTTTAAGAGGAGAACCAACTGGGAAGAATGGAGAACAGAAATTACTCGGAGAAAATCTAAAAAGGTCCTAATGGGTAGGCAAGATTTAGCAGTAAGATAACCAGACAAATAAGCTGTGTTTTTTAGAAATGAGAATTATAAAATAATCTGTGTTTTTTAGAAATGAAAATTATGGCGTGGTTTCTACGTGCGGCAAAACAGGGTGCTTATCCTTTTGCAATTATTTTCTGGGATATTCTTCTCCATTCGATAGATCTTGTCAATAATCACCTATTGAAGCAAGGTTCAGTATCAATCACTACACTGTTCTAAGAAGTTGGATATGGGAGCGAACTTCCCCTCTTACTTTCAAGTCCATTTGGACTCTGCAGGGTGCAGATTGAGGCATCCACACGTAGCTGCTGTGGTAGATCGTACCATAGTAGCCATGTCTGTACCCTTACCGCTCTAACAGAATGTCCCAGGCAAGCAAACATATAACGATAACAGAAAAACTTACCAAGGGGGCCATCCATGCACGTGGTGCTCCAAACTTCTTACAGCTTTCTCCTTTCAGGCATCCCGGAATGAGAACTCTGAGCTTGGAAATCTTGAGCTTCCGGAGACTTTCACATGAATGGTTGGAGCATTTCATAGCACTCATTGAAGATTGAAGCAATAGAGTACATGCTTCCGGCCATTTCATTGGGTAACGTCTCAACCGGGTTGTCAAATATGATGTATACGTACAGGCAGGAACTGCTTTCAAATTGACTTTTGTACACAGTCTCGTCCCCAAATATGTCCATACATATGCCATCATTTGTCTCGTATCTGTTGGGACTTGTTAAATATTCGTGGTACCAGCTCTCCGTTGACTGAATCTGTCTGCTAGGCGTCATATCTTATAACAGGAAACGTTCAAAAGAGATCGTTGAGTGAATGTAGCATCCAAACTTTCCGTCAAAAAAGATGTAGCAGCCAAACCCTTTTCATAATATCATAAAAGGACTAATTCAGAGCTTTCAAATCCGATAGCCACATGAATTGAATCTTTAGACATGGGTCATAATCTGATGATGGCACGATGTTCCTGTGGTGTCCACATATTTCATATTTATCTAGTCATTTTCTGTTTGTACAGGCAGAAATTGCAACTTGTTCAGTAATACTTCTATCTTCTGTCAGTTTCATATGGTCCTCTTATCTTTCTTCTCCCAAACAAGTTAATAAGACTGCAGAAAATTTTCGTTGTAGCCTAAGTTATATAATGACTCCATAACTCTAGGTGAGAAAAGATAGACAGTACATGCCAAGCGTTTGGTAATTGGTATGAGATGTGGATCTTTTCATCTAAACTCGCTAGCTAGCTAATTGGAGCAGGTAGTTTATGCACTATGATCTTTCATTATACATGATGTTGTAGATAGAAAAGGAGAGTATAGAAGCTTCTGAAAACTGGAAGAAGCCGTTTCTCATCATCTCGCCAGCCCAGCTGAACTGGACTTCAGATTGAAATGAACAGTTTGAATGCAATCAATTCAGAGTTCAAACATAGTTAACTAGAAGAATTGGGGGTTTATCTATCTTAAAAGGCAAGGATCTGAACTTGGCTAGACCTAGTTGCCTTGGGCAGGAATGGAATTCACGGTTCAGGTCCTGTCGTCCTGAACTCACATTGTGATAACTCTGTTTTCTTGACAAATAACATTATCCCTGTAGCAGGGGGTCAGTTGGTCATCCTTGCAGTCATCTTTTAGCATACCAGCATCATTGAACTGCATCGTAGTTTCGTGCGGTGCTGTAATGAACTGTGGTCTGTGGATCAAACAGAGTCTTATTTGTACATGCAAGAGAACAAAACGTGGTGAGACGATTCCGATGGACCCATTCAGGGTGCCACACGAGGACCATAGGAGAAGTGGAGCTGTGCTAGCTTGGGCTGGTAGAGAGATGGGCCGGGCCCGTTGGGTGGTTGAAGTGGGCCAAGAAAGATGGTTTTCGGCCCAAGAAGAGGAGCCCATGCTGAGAGCCTGAGATTTTGAGTTAGGTTTCGGGAATAGGTTTTAAACTCGATTGAATTTTGATTTTCGAATTTCAGACTGTTAATTATTTGTTGCGTTTGTGTGGGGGATGTTGACGTGGAGCCGTGGAGGTGGAGACGCTGGGGGGCTACTGATTTGCAGTAGCAGGGCGTGGCAACGAGGACGAGGCCTTGTGAACGCCAATGGTTTGCCTATTGATAGTTTTCACTGCACGGCATTGGAAGGCAGAAGAACATGTCTTTAACAATAACTTGCATGTTGATCAGTTAGCATGTGCATTTTTCTCGGTTCACTTTCCGGCCCATGCCCGCAGGCGATGGATGCATTACACGGTGAGGCCACTGACGGATGAGATGAGATGAGATGATCATGTGCAGCTTCTCAATATTCTCACTGAAAGACAACAACTAGTGCAGAATGACGCCGAGTCTCAGCAAAATCCTTTCCAACAACTAGTGAAGCCTTCTCTTCCACGGTGCCGGCGGAGATGTACCGCGAGCGTGATTTGTTCGTCTGGCCTGGTGGCCGGTGCTGATTCGTTCTGAGAGAAAAGTGCTGTTGGTTGGTGGCTAATTTATTTTGAGAGAAAAATATTGCTGGCTGATAAGCCAAACGAACGGAGATGGTGTTCCGTGGCTTGGCTCGTGTCACAGCCTTATGCAAATCTAGCTTAATGCGAGATAAGGTTATGTAAACTTGAAGAACGGTGCTTATCTCGCCGATTGAGCTGAATTTGACTTCCGATTGAAACCAACGGTTTGGGTTCCATGACTTCAGAGTTCAGATATTGATCAGTAAAAGAATTAGAATGCAGGAATCTGAAACTTGGTTAAACCTGACTGCCTCAGGTAGGAATGGAGTCCAAAGCAAACAACATTAACCGAATAGGGAACCATTGGGTTACCCTTCCAGTCCTTTTAGGACACTACCAACATTGAGCTCATCAATATTTCGTACAGTACTGTATCTAGGGATAGAACAGAGAGTATTGTTTCTAGAAGCAAGGAAACAAAGGGGTTTGGAATGCTTCTGATTGACGTCTATCCAGCGCGTCATATGCAGTCTGATAATTTAGTAGCCCATTTCAAGGATTTAAACCATGAAAGAAAATGAATGGTACTTCAGAACTACATATGGACTTGTCAATTGCACAATACACTTTCCATTCTTATATGAAAGAAAACAAAATATATTCTGATCTTGGTAGTTCAGAATCAATTCTGAATTCTCAATGTAAGCATGTTTATCACTTTGTCTAATCCAATTCATCAGTCATCAAGACCGAAGAAATCGAAATCCAAGAATCAAATGGGGAATGATCGAGTGCCAAACTTACACTGTCTTCAAAAAACCCAACTTGACAAACTGCAAATTGAAACAGAATTCCTCAAGGATCTAACTGAACCTCCACAAGAATCACAACCATCAACTACGGAATAATCAAAGGGATTAACAACCAAGAACAGATGATTCACAAATAAAAACACGGTTTGGTTAAACATGCAGCATTACTATTCCATCAGAGAACAACGCTGTTCAGAAACCATCATTTACTTAATACATGAGAGAAACACATCCAGAACAGCTAACTACACCCCGCCCACAGCCGCCATATCTCTCCACTACCCCCGAACAGGAAAACATAATGGACAAGAGAGGGAAGCCTGCAGGCAGGCCTAGCTAGCCTAGGACGAGGTGAACTTGGTGACGGCCTTGGTGCCCTCGGAGACGGCGTGCTTGGCGAGCTCCCCGGGGAGGACGAGGCGGACCGAGGTCTGGATCTCGCGGGAGGTAATGGTGGGCTTCTTGTTGTACCGCGCGAGCTTGGCCGCCTCCGCCGCCAGCTTCTCGAAGATGTCGTTGATGAACGAGTTCATGATGGACATGGCCTTGGAGGAGATGCCGATGTCCGGGTGCACCTGCTTGAGCACCTTGAAGATGTAGATCTTGTAGGTCTCCACGCTCTTCTTCGCCTTCTTCTTGCCCTTCTTGCCCTCGCCGTCCTTGCCGGCGGACTTCCCCGCGGGCAGCCGCTTCTCCGCCTTGGGCTTCTTCCCGGCGGGGGTCTTCTCCGCCTTCTCCGCCGCGGGGTCCTCCTCCGCCGGCTTCTTCGCCGCGGGCTTCTTCTCGGCCTTGGGCGCCATGGATTGCGGGCTCGAGGTGGATGGGATTTGGGTCCGGTGGGTTTGGGGGAGAAACGCGAGCTGAGGATTTGATTGCCGGTGATGGGATGGAAGAGGAGACGGGGGGCGGCGGGTTGGTTTATAGGATGGGAGAGGCGAGCGCTGATTGGTGGAGGGGCAGGTGCCGCGGATCGATGGCTTCAAGCGGTGTGGGCCGTCGATGCTTTCTTGCACGGACGGTGGCGATGAGAGTTTGACGCGGATCGCTGACGTGGCGGAGGAGGGCGGGAGGGGACGGAGGGAAAATGAAAATGCTTCGCGGCCGGCGGCGCGCGCTGCCAAATTGAACAATTTCGGGCTTGTTTTGCTCCGGAAAACAACAGGTGTTCCACGCATCGTCGGACCAGGGCCTTGTTTACATCCCAAATTTGGGACCAAATTTGGAGATATGATACCATTTCGTAATCATTGCATTACTGTAGCATTTCGTTTGTACGTGTGAAAAATTATCCAAAAATTGATTAATTAGGCTCAAAATGTTCGTCTCACAAAGTACAACAAAACTGTGCAATTAGTTTTTGATTTTATCTACATTTAGTACTCCATACATGTTATGACATTTTGATGTGATGAAAATCTTCTTTTTGTATAGTGGACTTTGGAGGTAGAATTTGGGATCTAAACGAGGGCTAGACGATAAAATCCGTTATATTGCCGAGATTACTTTATCCATAAGATTTCTGGACTTCAGTATTCATCTATAAATATATATATATACAAAGATACTAGCATAGTAACCTGAACCTGACGACCTAAATAGTTAGGATTTAACACCTTTATTTATGATACTAGTAGAGTGTATTAGAAAAAATATAGTAACAAGAATTTTATCTCTTTAAATTAGATTGAATTTTACATTCTTACGTTAGAAAATTTTTAAAACAAAGTATTCTAAGTATTTTAAATGCCAAAATTTTCATGTATGTGTGATGGAACAATACTGTAATTACGTCCTCGCTCACTCACCTCACCTCAATTTGTTGAACCCCTTAACCCTCAAGGGAAAAAATACTTAGGACCCCTTAATCCTCACATCCGGCAACGACCCCCAATTGGAGATCCCTGCAGTAGAACCTGAGATCCCTAGGAAGCTTGATCATCACCCCCACCGTCTTTGCGCCGACGGCGTTGTAGCCTGACGGCAGCGGAGACTGATGGGAGGTGCCACGGAAATTTCTTTCGAGCTATAGTGTTGCTGAAAACCATCGGGGCTATTCTTGAAACACACTATTTTCAAAGAAGAAAAGAATAAAACAGGGCTGATTACATAATGCCCTCCGCTAGGGGCGGAGCTAGAACAGCCTACCAACCAGGGCTGAGCTAGTAGATAAACATTGAATTGATTGAAAAATAGACTAATCTATAGTATTTTAGGTATAAATAGCACATAGATTTGCATAAGATCAACATGCTCAAACCCGTGCTGCAGCATGGGCAGGATGGGGCGTGCCTCCGCCCCTGCCCTCCACGTGTCAGTCGGCGTATTCGCGTGGCCGCACATGTCCACAAGCGCGCTCAACACAATCCCTTTGTCGTCGTACCCTCGTCGTGACGATAGTCCCATGCTCGCAGGTTCCATCGGCAGGTCGTCGAACACCTTGGCATGTGTGGCAGGTGACCTGGGAGGTGGACGTAGAAGGCGATCGTCACGTGTTATATTAAACACGGCTATAACTAAAGCTATAGCACAAGTGGTACGTAATTTTTTATTGTACATTGTAGTTTATATATATATGTATTTTTTTACTATTCATATACAATATATTGTTGTATCGGTTTACTTTTTATTTTTGTGCTACATAATAAATCTACCTATAGTTGTTTTCCCTTCAAGCCATAACAAGCATTACTGATACATGTTTGTTCTTGTAACACCCTGCCCTCCACGAGCCGCCCCGCACAGCCCTTTCGAGGGGCGTGCACACGTACACATAGCACCCTGCTTACACTTTCGTCCGCGCTTCGTGTAAAAGGGTTAACCCGAAGGTGCTATGGCTGGAAGACAAAGGCTTATAAGTTGCCTCCACCCTTGCTCAACTAGCAATGTGGCACTAAACATGTGCATCCCGCACTAATGGGCCACTACCGGGCCATACAAACTGGGCCGGGTGTGACATACACCCCCCTCAAAGAACCCGACGTCCTCGTCGGCGCAACTCACCCACCCGGGCAAATGTACAGGAACGTTCCCCCTTAGCGCACGACCGTACGTCCAGTGTCGGCGCCATAGTCCATGCCGTATGCCCTACCTGGGCCATACGCGCCATGCGCCCTATGCCCGCACACTAACCCGTACGCGCAACCGCGAGGGTCGGCTCTGATACCATTTGTAACACCCTGCCCTCCACGAGCCGCCCCGCACAGCCCTTCCGAGGGGCGTGCACGCGTACACACAGCACCCTGCTTACACTTTCGTCCTCGCTTCGTGTAAAAGGGTTAACCCGAAGGTGCTATGGCTGGAAGACAAAGGCTTATAAGTTGCCTCCACCCTTGCTCAACTAGCAATGTGACACTAAACATGTGCATCCCGCACTAATGGACCACTACCGGGTCATACAAACTGAGCCGGGTGTGACAGTTCTTTTGTATCCAAAACAAGACCTACAACACACAACATGTTAAGTATATGTGGTATCTACATCACTTACCTGTTACGTTAGCTATATGTTGGCACGTCCGAATCAGGTTGTCGACCACATGCTGCCTTTTTCTGTCTATGATCTGCTTTGGTCAAACATCAAAACTCCATTATTTTTGTTTGGAGTATACTTACTGAAACACATAAGCTTCATCTTTGAAACCCACCCGTGAGCTAGTGTTGAAGGACGTGGTGGCGGTGCCAGCGAAGTTTGACAACGGGCACAGTTTAGTCTTCTAGCTGCTAGGTCACGACGCGAAATCCTATTCCAGGGAAACGCTTCTTCACTAACTCGAGCACTAGGGAAACGTTTCTTCACTAACTCGAGCAAGAAGATCATAATTAGCTTCCATAATTAGCGTCCAGGAGTTCAAGTATTAATGCAGGTCCAGGTATATGGACTTCGTATATGCAAGTCCAGGTATTAATTAATTAGCTTCAATGACGAAATCTTATTCTAGCTTCCATATACGAAAAACGTACAGGACTCGTAACGTTTGCATGTTTCTTTTTTTTGTCTGTTTCTAATCATATTCACGTGTGGGGACCGACCGAATTGACGGGTACAGTACGTGGGTAGGCCGTGAAGTTGGTGAAAAAAAATAGCGCTTTAGAGGCAAAAACTCCAGAAATATCGTTTTTGAAAAACTTTCCACGTCTTTTCTACCGTTAGACCTGACACGTGGTCCTCCGTGAGGTGTGAGTAGGAATTATTTAGGTGAGAAATATTTTCAATTCTACTGCCTGATAGATATGTGAATGAGTAGAATTAAATTGTATTATTGTGATCTAGAAGTGGGTGTTTTGATTGGAGGATATATCATACTGGATACAGTAACGCGCTTCGTGGTGTTCACTAGTTTGATCCATTGCATCTGCTACTAGGATTTCTGATTTCCATTTTTAAAAAATGAATTTGAATTCGAATTTGTGGTGTTTAAAATTATGAATTTGAACATTGTTGAATTCTACAAATATTCGGTTTCATTTGGTTTGTTATGAAACATGGAATTAATATGTAGCGTATTTGTAAACAGAAGAGAAACAGAACTAGAGGTGGAGAAATATGATCATTTTTGAAGTTTGAGCCATCATTTGGGGGTCTCATAAAAATGTGGATAGCCCCCATATGGATTTAGCTTTTTTGGACTCTGAAATAGAGCCTTTTGCGGGATCTAGTTTTTATCTTGAGTCAAACTATCTTAAATTTGATCAATTTATGGAGAAGAGTACGGACATCTGCAACATCAAATATGTACACTGCAAAAATACATTCCATGACTAATTTAATCATACTAATTTGGTGTCATAGATGTTGGTACACTATTTTATACAAACTTGTTGTATACTAAGATATTTTCGCTTGGACAAAATTTAGAATCAATTTATTTTATGGTGGAGGGAGTAATCCCAGAGTTGAAGAATTAATGAGCATGATGGAGAAGACAGATAAGAGTAAAAACTGAAGAGGTCATTTGTCCATGTTTCTAAAAAAGAGATTCTAGGGGTGTCTTCGATAATCGCTAGTTCTTATTTGTCATTGTCATTGTGAAGTCATCTAATAGGTAGTGCAAAGGCCAACTTATTATGCAACAATCTAACTTTTGCACATTGTTAAAAAAATAATGTGTCTCCAAAACAAAGAAAGATGATGGGGGAGGGATGAAATGCCAGGCCACCAAAGATCAGAAAAAGGTGACTGAGACTATCTTTTCATGAATAGCCAGCTCTTCTCTCAATCCTCTCTCTTGTCCTTCACATAAGATAAATGATGACATGTATGGACCAATAGCTAGCTGACATAGCCTTCTTGGATATGCTTAATGCGTTAAAATATTCTAAAGAAGAAAAATGCTTGGTAGCATTACTCCATCACCAAATTTTATGGGAAAAAGTCACCCAATAAAAACAACTATACAATTTACTGATATTTTGAATCAGCGCAATAAATGTCAAACATAATAACATAGCCATAAAATAAAAATAACATATGAAATGAAAGCTATCACAATACTATCTACAAAGTTTTTTTTGTGGAATTATCAGATGCAAGTGAGCAAAATTTTGTGAAAAGATATTATTTTGGGTCTCACATGCAATCATGATAGTTTAATTGTGTAAACCATGAAAATGTTATTTTTTTAGAATACACAAGAGAAGAAGAACAATAATTGAAAAGGTTCATCTGCACTTGCAAGATCGAGTCGCTAGGTTTGTAGCGCTAAGTGGCTAAAACACCCAATGCGAGAGCTCTAGCATAACTGACGCTAACCATACAAACATTTTAGCGTTGAAGAAAATGTTAAATGATCAATAGATGTGATTTATATACTTGCAAAAAAACAAAAACATATTAATCAAGCGAAGTGGTTGAGCAGTTGGTATGCATTATTCATGCTTCAAAACCTATTGTGTCAATCTCTTCTAGATTTCAACTTTAAAGCTTTTACTATCACTTGTACAACAAGGGATGACATCTTTGAAATAGACTTCAGTGTTCAACAATAAACAGATAGTCAGTTCATGCCACAATAAAATTTGAGACCCTTTTAATTCCTATCAACTCATAGCCACATTCACAACTTAGTATGTTTAATTATTTATCGATTTATCTAATGCCTGCAAAATAAAATATCTGACGTGGCAACAAGATACAGAACTGTAAATTCTTTACCTTGGTAGTCAGAAGTAGCAAAACATTGTAAGAATCTCAATAAAACTAAACCAAAAGCTAATAGCTTCATGCTTTCCAAAAATATCATAGCATGGTTTGTTTCAGAAACATAAACACTGTCAATGTACTCTGTACTTTGAATCCATTTGCTTGATTGAAAACAGAAACCTTCCTATTCCTCAAGGGAGATCAGTAGACAGCTGCGTCACTGAGTAACAGAGTATATAAAGAGGAGAACCAACAGAGCAGAATGGAGAACTGAAAAAATACTCAGGGAGGAAATCAAACAAGTTTCCTACAGAGAAAGCAGTACTAGAGTCTGGAGGTAAGATGAGCAGACAAATAATCTACTTCAGCCAGAAGTTATTGCCTATTGGATCCGGCTGCAAGGTGCCATTTCTACTTTCACACGGGTTGTTTCTAGAAATGAAAATTATGTCACAATTTCCTGGTATAGCAAACCATGATACTCATCACCTTTTGCAACTTTTTGGAGGATAATCTCATCTTGCAGTTGAAATAAATCTTACCAATGATCATTGATCGCTTATTGAAATAAGAGTGCATCAGATATCAATAACTACACTGTACTGTTCTAAGAACTTGGAGATCAACATATGCAAGCAAACTTCATCTAAGTTTCCTATCCATTTGGGCCCTGCAGGGTGCTAGTGGAAATCTTCCATGAATAAAAGAAACTATTCGGTCTAAAACATGCTGCAGCCATCCTCAATTGTCGAAACTGCAGAACTACTACCTGAGAGGAAGTAATCCAGTAGATCAAACAGAAAACCGACGAGGAAGGTCCGTAATAGTTGTATATTAACATGCAAGGAAGAGTGGCAATAGATTACCAAGAATAGGGGGGCATGCATGCATCTGGTAACCCTCTTCATTGAGGCTTCAATTATCTCTTGGAGTGAATGGACAGTGATCTTAGAGATAAGTGCAGAGAGCTTGAACTCTGATAAGTAGCTGTCGGAGACGCTTTCAGTCGAATGGGTGAAACTTTCCAGAGCAGTCGCTGAAGGTTTCTTCAGGCCATTTCATTTAATAATTTCTCAGACCGATTCTGAAATATTGTATACTAGTAGTATAAAAGTTGCTACTTTCCAAAGCAGTTGCTACTGTAGATGCTATCTTTCTTTTCTTCTTCTTCTTCTTCTTCTGTGAAAATGCTGGAGATGCTTTCAGTTGAATGGGTGAAACTTTTGAGAGCACTCAGTGAAGGCTGAAGCAGTGAAGCATACACTTGAGACTTCAGTCCATTTTATTGGTAGCAGTCTCCTGCCAATCGATTCTCACATACTGCATAGTAATTTGAGAAGAACCAGAGCTCGAAATTTTCAAAGCTTTTGCATCCGCTGTAAATGCTCTTCGAGTTGAATCCTTAGACACGGTTCACAACTCACAATCTGATGGTTGCTGATGTCCACAAGTTGATTATTTATCTGGTCACCACGCATTTGTCCTGGCAGTGGTTCTGTGGTTGCAATTTGTTCAGCATACTGGTAGTAGGTCCTGTCAGCTTCATATGCTAGTTCCTCTTTCTCTTCCCCTGCATGAGTCGATATGACTGGCAAAGTCATCGAATGACTCTAGGTGAGAAAAAAAAATGGCAGTACCAGTACATGTCGAGGGTTTGGACTTTGGCGTGCGACGTGAATATTTTTCACCTCAGATGATTCTGCAGGACTTGACTCGTACTCATCCTGTGGAGTAGGTACGCGTAGGTATGATCTTTCTACATACAGGATGGATTGCAGTATAGACAGAAAAGGAGAGTAGAAATTTCAAATTTCTAGACAGGAAGATGCCGCGCGCCCCCGGTCCAGCAGAAAAGGCCATCCGGGACGGCGTCGTAGACTCTAGTGCAGCCTGCCATGGCCGGATTTGAGGAGATTGACCTGATCCCAGCCAGCAGCGGTCACAACCGGCCATTGCCGGCAGCGGCTCAGCGATGGAGAACTTCTGTGGCGGAGATTGATGGAAGGATTGGGCCTCTCCAGCTCGTGGGCTGAGCATTTCTCCAGCTTTTGTTGGGCTTTGATTTCTCTCGTTACTGAACACCGCGGCCTTCTTATTATTAGAGCAAGCTAATAATATACAGGCAGCAAGTGGGCTGTATGTTGTTGCCACATCACTTATAGCCAATTAACAGTCCATCCATATAATAGGTTGGCTAAGAAACATACTATTTGGCCCACCATCCACTCTCACAAGATTTCTAGGAACCTGTGTCTCAGCTGGCTGTAAGTTTACAGCCCACTTTCTTCTCTCTCTTCTCCTCTCTCCTCCACATAGGATTCAGCCTGCTTGCAACCTGTTATTATACTTGCTCTTAGGCGTTTTTGTTATTATACTTGCTCTTAGGCGTTTTTTGGCACAACAGTTCAAAAAGAAGGCTTTGGCTTCACAATTGAGGTGAGAAACAACTATATATTAGACAAGGGCTTGAAAAAAACAACCGTTAGACAAGGCACCGTTGGACTAGACAATGAGCCGATGAAAATTAATAAGGCATTATATATAATCATGACACTATGTGCAATTACACCAAGTATCACTACCATCACCAACGAAAAAATTGAACCAAAAAATTTGGCGACCAAACCCAATGCGGAATGGTCTTTTGTGTGGCTTCTTGTGTCACACCCCTCTACTATCTAGCTTAATTATGTACTGTACACAATCAACTTTCTCTTTTCATGCTTCTTTCCTAATATCTTCCAGTCTAATTAACCATCAGACCTAAGCCCCTCTCTCCTTGACGTAGCTCGGCGTCCTCCTGTGCCGCCGCAGCGCGCTGATGTGTGGCCCAAGTTCACCGTCTCGGTGCAGCACCACGTCGGCGTGGACCGCCGAGTTCGGGAACTTCTGCCGGTGCCGGTCTTGGTGGCTCTGGTGGCGTTTCTCCTCCACCGTCGTCTCGATCCTCATGTTAACCTTCTCACCATCAACCATGTTCCCTTTACCCTCATTCTTCTCGTTGATGTCCTCTACTATGACAGTGAACACAAACGGGCCAATCTGGAGGTAATCGTCCATTTTGAGTGTGGGCTCAAGGGCCTGGACCACCTCCTTCATGGTGGGCCTGGACTTCGGGTTCTGGCTTAGGCACTTGTATGCCACTATAGCGGCCCGTTCGGCCCCTTGGCTCGAGTACTGGCCCTCCATGGCTGGGTCCATGACCCGGTAAAGCTTGTCGGCTTTCTTGAGGTAGGGCCTGGCCCAATCCACCAGACTCTGCTCCCTGGGCCGTCGAGCCCGGTCAACGGATCGACGTCCCGATAAGAGCTCCAAAAGTACCACTCCAAAACTGTAGACATCGCTCTTGGCAGTCAAGTGTCCCGTCATGATGTACTCGGGCGCCGCATAGCCATTTGTCCCCATGACACGTGTTGTGACATGGGTCGCATCGCCTTGAGGCCCATCCTTGGCGAGCCCAAAGTCAGATAACTTGGCGTTGTAGTCCTGAAAATCCAAAGAACCGGATTGAGTTAGGCAAAGATCATGCGTGACAATTACAGTGAGATACATTCAGGGAACTAGCGATACAACGCGTCTATCAGACTGTCACTGTCGATCAGCATCAAGTTGTTAAGCTACTGATGCTTTGATGCTAAGAAAACAGTGCGGTACGGATCGGACAGGTGCAGATTTTTTTTAAATTAGGTATCCAGCCAATTTTTTAGGGAGACTGCATGAGCTGGGATTGATAGGAATTGGGCATCCAAGAACCTTCCAAGTTGCAATCATGTCGGAGCTGGCCTTAAGCCAACAATTTTGAAACGCGTACGTGGCAGACGACTTTGACATCCATCTCCTACGGGCGATTAGAGTCAAATCTCGAAAAAGTGGGGTTCCACTTAGCTTTCAGAGTTTTTTCCGTGGTGAAATTTCCTCCTATTCTATTCAGAAGACTGAATGAATGTTTCTTTTTTTGATGAAAAGCTCTGAATGAAAATGTTTCAGCTTCAGCAGCTGTATTGTATACACGGCTGTCGTCACTATCCTTTTCTACAGCGACGCAAGAGCTGCCGTCAAAAGCTGCCATATGCGTCACAGATGACCGTGCTTTTCCCTTGGCTAGCTAGCGTCGAAACTAAACCACGCACCACGTACTAGACTCCAACTCCACAGTGCAAACGCAACGAAAAGAGTACGTGGAATTTTCAATCAAGTCGGATGTGGATCGCTCACCTCGTCAAGCAGGATGTTGGACGCCTTGAAGTCGCGGTAGATCACCGGCGTGTCGGCGTCGTGGAGGAAGGCGAGGCCCTTGGCCGCGCCGACGGCGATCTCCATCCTCCTCATCCACGGCATGGAGCCGTCGAGACCTGCACGCACGGCGACGGTCAGCTTCTTTATCAAGAAGTCGATATTCTCAACAGCTATTAAATAAATGCAAATGATTTGGCTAACCACTCTACTGCTTAGCATTAACACCATTTCCTGCACGAGGCGAATTAACACAGCAGCTAATAAAGTAATTAGGGGCAGGATTAACGATGGAGACAAGCAATTCACAGCACGTGAAAAATGTTTGAAGAGAATTGGGATCGGAGCTCACTTTTGAAGAGGTGCTTCTCGAGGCTGCCGCCTTCCATGTACTCGTAGACGAGCATCCGGTGCTCGTCCTCGTAGCAGTATCCGACGAGCTTGACGAGGTTCCGGTGGCGGAGCTGGCCGAGGAAGAAGACCTCGGCGAGCCACTCGCGGTGTCCCTGCGTGCCGCAGTCGAGGTCGAGGTACTTGACGGCCACCTCCTGCGGCTCGAGCCCGGGGCGGAGCCCGGCCTCGACGCGGCCCCGGTACACCGGGCCGAACCCGCCGCAGCCGAGGTAGTTGCCGCGGGAGAAGCCGGCGGTGACGGCGCGGAGCTCGGCGTAGGTGAAGGCGTGCAGGTTGGAGCCGGAGAGCGTGACGGAGAGGTCCTCCGGCGTGAGCGTCCCCGACGAGCTGAGGCTCGAGAGCGACACCCGCGACGCGGACGAGGAGGAGGACGGGTGCAGCAGCAGGCGCTCCCGGTCCCTCCTGGTCCGGCGCCGCCGCGGCGCGCCGCCGTCGTCGGCCGCCGCGCCGCCGCTCACGCAGCAGAGCAGGGACCTCCACCGCTGTGCTGCCGCCATCGCGTGCTACGTACGCCAACGTGCTCCGAGAGCGGAGGGGCTCGACTGACCGGTGACAAATGCGGTTGCTTTTGCTTGCGGCGGTCGGCGGTGAAGAGGAAGGAGATCGGCGGCGAGAGGGAGAGGTGCAGTGGGGAAGAGTTGAGGGAGCACGAGCGGGTAGTGGAGTTTATATAGCGGCAGGGGGGCAGGCAGCAGCTGGAGGGTGGTGGTCGTCCAAGCGTGCGGCGTCCTAACGGGAACGGGCGGCCCTGGCTTGGCTTTGCCTTGACCCTGTCGAAGGGCGCAGCGCAGGCAGGCAGCAGGCGCGAAACCGCGGCACTGGCACGGGGAAACGGCGTCAAAATCCGGGCCGAGACCGAGGCGCTGTTCCTCCCCTCCCCTGCTTGCTAGTAGCAGAGAAATAATGCTGTGCGGACAGGCAGGCGCCAGGCTGCAGGGGCTGCACGTACTACGCCCCTGATCCCCTGACGAAGAACAGGAACAGTCTGGTTGTCTGCATTTGAACCGCCATTGCAGCCGCAGTTGCAGACACGATCTCTGGTGGGATTTTACAGGATAAGGCGAGAGGAGGGCACGGCGCGGCAACTTGTCGTCCGTTGCACTGGCACTCCAATTATGATTGTTCGTGGAGCACGTCTGAGGATTTGGGCAGAGATCAAGAGCTCCAGATTAGCTGCTGGGCTAACCGGGATCCAGCCTACCTGTCGTGTTTATCGCCACAGTTTATTCCTCTCCCGAACGGAATTGTTTTTCATTCCCCGGTTAGACTTTTATTTGTGCTGGGGTTGGAGTTGAGTTGGGGCGCAGCTCACACGGTTGCCAATAAAGAATGTTCCCGGCTGGGATCAGATTATTCTTCTCCTTCTGGGGATCAGATTATTGTTATTATTCCAATCCAACCCCATTCCGATAAAGAATGTTCCGGGCGGGGCTCGGTCTATTGTTCCATTCCATCCCCACGATCACATCCGTGCCGTCAAGTTCTTGCGCCGGAAGATTAGTTGTTTACTTCCAGTAGCGTCTGGAAAGGAAGGAAGCAACTGAGCTCGGTCGTTCGTTCTTCCAGGGCAAGAAACGGAACGACAGCAGTGACGGATGGATGGAATGCTCTGGTTGTGGTTGATGATGGCGAGTTCTCGCTTCTCTGTGTTCTGCTACTGTTTTGCCTGTACGGGCAGCGTGCTGACGAACGAATCAGCGTTGAAAATTCTGCCGCGACGATGCGCGGCTCTGCTCTGCTCTGCGTGGTCGTCGACTCGTCGTTGAAGTATCAACGTTTGTTTCTCGACCTCCTTTTGTTTTTGTCCAAGAATGGTTGCTCTCTCTTTTGTACTACTAACTACTACCATAGTAGTATATGGGAGCAGCAGGAACGTATCTCTTGTGACTTGACATTTTACTCTCCCTTCCGACAAGTGGTTGATCGCCCTTCTGGAAGGTTTACGAGGAACAGTGATGGATAAACATTGCGCCTAGCTCGCTCAAGAATTTGTTGTCTTTGACGGTCTGCGAATTGGGAAAATGTTTAAGCAGAGTAGTACATAGTAGCTGAAATCAGGCTGTGTTTCTTTGGAGTGGAAAAAAATTTCCACCAATAATTAAGGGTATTAAATAAAGTCAGTTTACAAAACTACCTTCATAACTCCGGATTAATTAACGAGACAAATCTAACGAGGCATTTGACCGTACGATTAGAGGATGATTAGTAAATTATGAACTAATTATGTTTATTAGATTCATCGCGTAAAGTTACACTCATCCCTAAAAAGTTATTACAAATAGACTTCATTTAATACTGCATGTAAGATTCTCTTTAAAAAAATATTTCTGCTTTCCAACGAAACGTGCCTCTGGATCTGCCCTGGCTAGCTAGCTAGGTGCACGTACAGCCAACCGTTACATCGGTATTATATATATTTCTTTCGAAAAAGATCGAAGAGCTCTAAATTGTGCATATAAACCACGGTTTGGAACTGGCAACCCCTCCACGACTGAGGCTGTTCTTCTTCGACACATGGAAAATTTTCGACGCGAAAATCATAATCAAATCGGCGACAGGGGAGTGGAATTCCAGATGCCTGAGGCGACCAGCAGCCGGCCGCGGCCGGCCGGCCACAGCCAGCCAGGCAGCCAGGCCGCCAGGAAGGCGCATTTTCTCGGGCCCCCGCACCTGCGCGCTCGCCCGCCCGCACGCACGCAGACGCAGGATTCGTTGCAACCTAACGGGGCAAAAGGCAATCATAGGGGGTGTCGTCGCGCCGATCGCCCGGGCTCGGGAGCGGAAAGCGACGCCACGCCGCCCTTGACCGCGACGCCCGAGCACGAGCAGGCGAGCACGCATCCGCATCCGCCTCCGCCTCGTGGGGTTCGCGGCTCGGCGCGCCGCGAAAAAACGTGCCCAAATGCCCGGCCGTGCTTCGGTGACCGCGACCCGGTTTTCCTGCCCGGCGGTGTGCCCAGTACCCGTATCGCAGCACGCTACTACTACTACTCGCTCACGCATGCATGCCACTGCTGCAAAATTCCCTTCCAACCTTTCGCCAAAAAAAAGGGGGCAGTCCTTTGAACCTGGGACACTTTTTTTTAATTTAAAAAAAATTGGCTACGACGAGTTCTTGTTAGATGGTGGAATGAAGCCGATCGCCTTGTTCTTGGCACCATGAAATGCAACTCGCGCAGCCATTCCTGCCGCGCGGCCTCGGGTAGATGAAGAGAAAATGTTAACCATATGACATACAAGCACGTTGAAATGGTGGTTTGCTTGCAACCAGGTTCTAAGTTTCCTCAAATTATGCAAACAAGCCTGTAGCCCAATGGTTGTAATGTTTTAATGGCACTTTAGGTCGCGAGTTCGACTCCCCGTGGGAGCGAACGACAGGTCATTTTTTTTTAAAATTCCCCTCATCGGTTTTCCAGGGTTCGAGGGGTTTTCCAAGGTTCATTCTTCTTAATAAAAAAACCGTGGGGCCCACCCGTCTAGTTTTCTTTAAAGTTTCCTCAAAATATGTAAAATTTGTGAATTCGACTGATCAGAGAAAAAAAGTTCATCTAGAAAATTTTGAATGTCTAGTTTTTTTTTAAAGTTTCCTCAAATTATGTAAAATTTGTGAATTCGGCTCGTCAGAGAAAAAAGTTCATCTAGAAAATTTTGAATTACGTATTTGTTACACACATTCTACGAGTGGCACATGGCAATCATCAATTATTTGGAACGCAGTGATCGTCGGACCTTTCTCTGTGCACTCTCACTGACAAACGGGTTCCATCCCTTCGCATAATTGTGAACAGGGCTGACTCTGGGGCCACGCAGCGGAGGCGACCGTCGAGGGCCCGGAGCCGATGGGGCCCAACATCAGTTACTCAGTTTAGAGGCCCAGGCGCCCAGCAGGCCAGCCATGCAAGAGGCAAAAGCCCAGCCGGTCAGGTCACAGCCCGGGAATAGGAACGCTTCGGTCGCAGTCGCAGGAATAGGAAGACTATGAGACCCACACAGCACACATCACGATCTTTTATGGCCGCCGCCC
This sequence comes from Echinochloa phyllopogon, assembly GCA_033239725.1. Taxonomy (NCBI): domain Eukaryota; kingdom Viridiplantae; phylum Streptophyta; class Magnoliopsida; order Poales; family Poaceae; genus Echinochloa; species Echinochloa phyllopogon. Next base: position 41,309,313 of record BTCW01000015.1, read on the forward strand.
TGCCTGTGTTGTCCCCTGAGGCGCTGACTGCTGGTTCCATCTGCGCCTGCGACCTGCCTTGCCTCTCTCTGGATTCCGGTCTCCGCGCGTCACCGCCCTGCTGCTGCGCCATACCGTTGCCCCTCCCGTGCTGCACGACTACTGCTGCAGGCCTGCAGTACTACTGATCCAAAGTGCAGGTAATCAATTTCAAGTAGATATTTATTTAGCATTCCTTCATCATTGATCGCATAATCTATATTTATTTAGCACATGTTATATGATTTTTAGTTCTAATTTCTAAACTTTCAGTTCTACTGAACTGATAATTGTTTATTTTTTATATACCTAGGTGATTAGGTTTTCAATGTTGCCGAAGAAACAATTGTTAGGTGCTCAGAAAAGAAAAAAGAGAAAACATGATGATCAACTGGTGGCTATGTGCAAATTGTCCGTTGCCTCGGCTGAAAAAAGTTTCTCCAAATTGAGAAGGATATTTTAGACAACATTGATCTTGATATTGTGCTTAATGATTTTGCATTAAGAAATGCTAGGAGTTTTTAAAAAGGATTGAAGCAATTGTAGATGGAATATTGAGGCTTATTTATTATTTGAGGTAATCATACTTATTGTTTTTTGGTTGTTCTTTTAGTTTGTATTACTGACGCAATTCTCAAAGAATTATATACATAGATAATTCTTAGTACTATTATCTTTTTATTATATATTACTACAAAGGGTCCATTGTGTTAGTTTCGCTCAGGGGCCCTCAAAATCATAGAGACGGCCCTGATTGTGAATAACAAATAAGAGTATCAATGTTTCAAATCATGGTCTCATTCCTTGCATTACATACTACCGAGCCATTACTAGTTCTCTACAACTTTTATTAACCTTCCAAATACTTAGCTTTTCGAATATGATGGGAGCTGAAAAAAAACAAAAAAACACAATTGAAAGCTTTGCAATTTTGTATGTTCCTTGTGGTAGTCTGATAGAACTTGCCAACCAAGATTCAAGTTCTTGATTCAACCTAACATGATATATCACATTTTCTAAAATTATTTTAAGTAAAATCGTGATGTTTGTTTAGTGGTAGGTAAACATGTTCGTTGACAGTGAGGCCTGAGTTCATGAGTGTGCATATGTGTATATGTGTTTCGCGAAAAAGAGGGTTATGTATTTTGAGCCCGTGGTAGCGGAAAACTAGTAAAATATGCTGCTGGAAAATAAAATGCTGATGGGGCGACCCGCGACCGTGATGGCTGTAAATATGAATGTGATTGGGGTGGCGGGGCCGCTAGTCTCTGCTCTCCAGTTGCAATTGATGACAGAGATTTGGTTTGGAACCTTCTCAGTTAGTGACCGTGGCGATCGCCACTGGCCACTAGCTGCCCTCATCGTCTGCATATGGTCAGAGAAACCCAACTCCCGTAGTCTTCTAGTCTTCGGAACGGCAGAGGTCCACGCGCCAGCTGTGCACTGCACAGCCCCGGCCTCTTGCAGTGTAGGGCTCGTTCCTGTTTTGGATGGCGCCGCCTGGAAATTTTCAAGGGCCCGATCCATCGTTCTTCCAAAGTGGGATTGAATATTTAATAATGTGAGATATTTTCGCAAATCTATGGGCAAATCCTTTTAGCTCTTTGCTGTAGAGCAGATGGGGCCTTAGAATTATGCTACTGACATTCACTGAATCACAATAGTGGCTGTTATTTCTTTTCTTCTTTTTGGAACGAAGCAGTGGCTGGAATTTGTTCTCTCTTCTAGTTTTGACAGAAGAAAAAACTTATTCGTCTTTGTCGTCATCGCTGCTGACTGACTTATTGGACATTCTAGCCATCCACTCTGCACGACTTTGCCAGTCTGGAAGGTTTTTGGAGTTCACAGACTCGGAGATTCGACGATCACTATACCTGAAAGCAACACCAGCAAAGGGAGAGCTGGTTAGACAAGGCAGCCAAGTGAGAGAGAGAGAGAGAGCTTGCAGGGCTGGAGTCCTGTGGAAATTTTCGTATTGTACAGCGGCTCTACGATTGCACTAGCGGCGCGCTGAAAAATCTGACTGGAGAAGAGAACATCGTGTCCACCACTATATGAAATTCACTGAAATTTCGAGACGAATTTTGGTATTTCTCTCTTCCCTTGTGCCTCCATTCATGACGCATCTCTTGTTTTCCAATTCTTGTTCATGTGTTTTCCATGTGCCATGCAGTTAATTCGACCTAGGCTTTTACTACTGGTATCTCTTTGTATTTGACTTTTCAAGTGAAGGGGTTGTTCTATGTTTTATTGAGAAAGTAATGTAGACTCAAAAACACATTACCAAGGATTTTTCGTTGATTGCCACCTGGTAGTGGGAATATATATGAAAGCAAATGGCTTTAGGAATGTTCTTATTATTTTCTTGCTGCTGCTTTTATGTTTGAATCCGCGTATGCAGGACTTGTTGTATGAACAATTCCACAAGGTTCAAAGTATACTATATACGACCTCGGGCTAACTAATCCCACCATGATGTTATGAGATGTTCAAAACCAAAGACAATCACCATTAGTTGAGGCATGCTTAGACTACCCATATGTCATTCCCACACATTTTGCTTTCTAAACTTTGAAGTTCGAAATCTGTTGACTGCAACCTGCGGAATCCCATATGTTTGCATCATTTCCAGAGGCACACGTACAGCAATGATCAATTTGTCCTATAGAAACGCTAGCAAGTACTTATCATGGTTTAGCTGTTATTCTCCTAAGTACAAGAAACCCTGCTTTTTTTGTTTATCATATGCATTGTACGGTAGTAACGATCCATATGCTGCATCGACATTTACACCCCTCCATCAACCTTTCTGATCGATATAGCAAAAACTCATGTTGCAACACAAATATCTTTTTCATAGCTTTTGAAGACGATCAATACTTATCTGAACAGGAGTAAGAGTACAATAATTTAAGTTTGGCCGGAAGCCAGGAATGCGATTCTAGTCACAATTCCTTCCATTATTGGGACTGGTGTATTAGAAGCTAATTAGCCAGCGTCAATATCATCGAACATCACATCACGTTGCAAAAATATCTTGCGATCTCGACCATTAAGTCACTAAAAGAAAAATGCTGGACCAGGAAAAAGGGATCAGAGCTTCAAAATTCATACGGTTAGGTGGTTAATTCCGCGGCTGCGAAGCAAATTCATCAATTGAAAGGGAGTGATAAGGACTAAGGACCGAAACTGAAAGAGCTACAGTTGTTGTTGTTAGGAGAAACCAAGATAAGCTAGGAGTTCTCCACAAGCTTGGCCAGCCAGCTCAGAGCCTCAGGCACAAGACGTGGCAGATTAGAGGACAAAGCCTGCAAATATCTAACAAAATTGTACCTTTGATTATTTGAAGAGGAAAGTTGGAAAAGCATTTGATGGTGACGTCGGAAACAAACCAGGATACTTCGGAAATAATATAACATGCAGGCAGATGTTACCCATTTTTGCAAAGAATGTATAATACACTATACATACTGGCAGGTATCCATTTTCAGTGTATATTTGACCATTACATAATCACGTTATGTTGCGTGTTGTTTGCAGATCATAATCATACACTGTACCTTAATAAATTAAAGTTGAGGGAGGCAGGGAATTACACGCATGATTGACTTTTGGAAGGAATATAATGCACCGTGCTTACTTGTGAAGCTTAGGAACGGCAGTCCAGTCTGATATACAATCAAAGATCAAATCTCCAAATTGTCGTATATTTTCCTAGGTTTCTTAATATGTCATCACTGACATGTAATCAAACCAGTATGATTCGCGATCCGTCCATCAGGATTTACGAGAAGTTTCCTATTTCAGGTTGATGAAACCATGCGGCACGCACATTCTGACCCAGATTAGCGAAACTACTCTTTCCTTGTCCCTCGAGTCTCCGGCAAAATTACTTGACAAACTTACGCAATGACATCGCTAGTTGACAAGGAGGAGATTCCTTGGAATTTGTTACTAGGAAATGGGACTACGGATGAAGTATACGATGACATAATCCACTCATGAGCATGTAGTATCAGCATCACGCTTTCGCTAGGATGAGATAGCCAACGCCGTTCTTGATCTGTTCAAGACACAGATCTGAATTCAACATATATACAACGCAATGGCTAAAAACATTTTACAAAATTTCTTCCAACAAAAGAAGAGATTAGAGACTACACAATTCCTGAAAGGAAAAAAAACAAGAGTTCTTCCCCCCTAAATTCAGTTATGAGTGATCTCATCAATTTCGTCATGTGAACAGTAAATAAAACTAGAATGAAACACTTGGAGCTCCGAAGGAATGTTCTTTTCGTTCCAATGTTTTTGTCATCTGAACAGCACTTTATTAGTGATTTGGTCACCAACTACATACACGCCCTAAAGAAAATGGACGCCTCGATCAAGCAAAAGTCGACGCATCAAATTGCAAGTTTTAAACTACCAGCTTGCCGAAATGGTCAGACCAAATCGCCCAAAGAGAAGCCCGGTGTTGTTAGTTTAACTTGGTCGATCACCCTGACGCTGCTTGCTTTTGCAGGGGCCGCGGTTTCCTTGGAGCATACGCGGCAGTGGTTTTCCCGTGTGAAGGGACGTGCGCTGTTGAAAACCTGCCGAGAGGTGATTCCGATGATCACCGGTTAGGTGAAAACCAAGCCTAGCTGGATGCCTGATAAGATCACCGTTCAGTTCAGCCGTGGTGATACGAGACTGGTTTCTGCCTGGAGGTTGGAAATACCAACCTGTTGGCTGTTGCTTGTTTATCTGTTATCCGGTTTCAAGCTGGAGGCAGAGAAGTCAGCTAAAGCTAAGCAAACAATCGTCTACTGCATTTTTAATTGTGTGTATGGACAGTTTGCTATGTTCGAATGACAATCCACAAAGATAATATTTTTGTTAACTGAACAGAGAAAAGGGCACATATCATGTCTCGACATTTGCCTGTTTTTGTAGCTACTGACCGAAAGATTTGCTCCCTTTGTAGTTCATACAGTTGCAGCAGGAGACCATCAGAATTCTGCACCTGTAAAGGCAAGATCAGAGCAGCATCGGCTCACTCTGCCAGAGAGAATTTGCTGCACGATCCCATGCGCACGGGGACAGGTGGCATCGTGGCAGGCCGCAACAGCATCGCAGCAACTGCCGCACGTGCTCGTAGCTGACTGGCAGGTGGCAGCAAGCGGTTGAGCCGAAGATCCATGGCAGCTTCAACCATCTGCACGGACGCACGGCGCTGCCGGAATTATTTGCGGAGGAAGCTTCTGCTGGATTTGGAGTATGGGTGGCGATCTGGAAACGGATGATATCCCCGGACACCACCACTTCGTACAGGGTGGAGAGCTCGCTCAGATGAATGTATCAGAAAATGACGACATGCCAACGATGCAAGCTGAGGGTCAGGGAGCAGGGAAAGATGGGAATATATATATATATATATATATATATATATATATATATATATATATATATATCGGCTCTGTAGGTTGAGAGTTTGTCAAAGTGCATAATTTAGGATCGTTAGGATGAAAAATCATAGAAGGGGTCAGCTAGTGATGATTTTGCAATAGGAAGCCGAATACTAACTTAGTATCAAATTTAGGATAAAAATAAATAAATGTGTGCATGGGTATGGCACTATGGCGGCAGCATTTTTGTTAAAGAGAATCATATTTAAAATCATTACCAATCAATTAGTCAATTACTTTTTAAGCAAAATTAACTTACTTTTTTTAGGAACCAAAAAATTAACTTACTTGGACAGGCATCGCCGCGTGGGGGCTCCTATCTGGCTTGCAGAAGTCACATAGGAGGGTTAGCTTAGGGCCCAACCTAGATCCATTAGCGCTCCCTCACCTTCTTCCCCGACGGCCTCCACCCCCGCCGCCGCCTTCGCGCCCAAGCCGGCAACCGCCGCCGTCGCGCCGACCCGCCCTTCCCCACCGATGCCTCGCCGCCCCGCCGCCAGTCACCGGCCCACCGGGCGGCCGGCAGCGCTCCCGCGCCACGCTCGCCTCTGCCACCGGCCGAGCCATGGCCGCCGCCCACACCCCTTTCTTCTCTAAGGCCGGCGGCCGTTGCTCCTCCCTCCCCCCCCCCCCCCCCCCGTGCCGCCGGTCCCTACCCCGCTGGCGACGCTCCTGCGCCGCCTCGTCTCCGCCGCCAGCTACACCACCACCACCGCCGGACTTTTCTCCGCCCCCGCCATCTTCTTCTCTATGATCGGCGGCCATTGGAACCCCCAATGACCCCGGCAACTCTGAACCCTAACCCTAACCATCGCCGCCGGCCTCGCCCACCACCCGCGGCCGGTGGTGGCGAGCCGTCCCCGCCCACCTCCCGCTCCCTTCGCCGGCTCCCGCTCCTCTGGCCTCGTCATCCCGCCGACGGCGGCGGCCTACGTGCACGGGATCCGACAGTGGCTGATCCAAGAGGGAGCAAGCCAGCAAGGAGGAAGAAATGATCTTACGACCGTCCGTGTGGAAGCTATCGAGTTTAAAAAACTTCCGGAAGCGATATAAAATTCTCATCACCGCGTCGGTATGCCCCAGGCCGGCCTAAATGGCTACGCGGGGGAAGGGGCTTGGGTTTTTAAGAATGGGTGGGCCTGACACCACCACCAAGGGCCTGGTCCATCTCCGATTGGCCATATACCGGCCGAGGAGAGGATTGGACCTGCGCTGCTCCAACTTTTCTTAGGCCTTGTTTAGTTCCCGAATCGGTACAGTATTACACTGTGCGCAATAAATACACAATGTAGCATTTCGTTTGTATATGTGAAAAATTATCCAAAAATTGATTAATTAGGCTCAAAATGTTCGTCTCGTAGAGTACAACAAAACTGTGTAATTAGTTTTTGATTTTATCTACATTTAGTACTCTATGCATGCTATGACATTTTAATATGATGAAAATCTTTTTTTACATAGTGAATTTTGGAGGTATAATTTGGGATCCACTCTTTCGGCCCTTTATTGCTCCTTTCTATTTCTCTATCTATCTCCCAGGCTGGATCTACGTTCGCTCTAGAATCGAAGGGCCTCAAAATTGAAATGGGCCGTGGCCCTGCTCAACAACTCCTCGCCAACACAACGGCTCGGGCGTGGATCCTCCTCCATCCACGCCAGGTTTAGTTTCAAAGTTGGCATCTTAAATTTAACATTTTATCCTAAATACTGTAATATTTCGTTTGTATTTATAAATAATTGTTCAAATATTGATTAATTAGACTCAAAATATTCATGTTGTAAAGTAAAAAAAAACTATACAATTAATTTTTGATTTCATCTATATTTAATACTGCATACATGTGCCGATATTTTGATAGGATGAAATTTTTTTATAGTAAATTTGGGGGTCAAATTTGGGGAATTAAACGAGGCGCGAATGTCTGCTTCGTCTGCAAGATTCTCACCGTCACGCCCGCCGTGCTCCTCCCTACATCGGCCATCATAAATGAACTCCGTTTAATCCTCCTCAGTAAACACAATCTAATTACTACCTGGCTGAGAGAACAGCGGCAAGCCACACACACCGGACGGGTTTAACTTTAACCTAACCTCCCTCCGGTAATTAATCTTCTGTGACCGGAGAGACCCCGGGCCTATGAGGTACGGGGCAGTACGGAGCGTCTCCCCTGATCCCCCGTCGTTATTGGTAGGCTGATTTGTTTAGGTTCCCTCTCTTCTTCTTTTTCCTTTCTCTTGACTTGATCAGTTGATCTCATCGAAGCAGCCGATCGGTAGGCGGCGACCGGCGCCCCGTCTCCTCGCAGCGAATCCGCGGCGGGAGGGGCTCGATTAGGCGGCGAGCAGCTGCGGCAGAGGCCCGGTTCGGCGGCCGGTGAGTCCCCTCTCGCGCTCCCGCTGCTTGCGCTCGGGAAATTTACTGCGTCGGCTATTTTCGCCCCGCCCTTTCCAGGGATTGGGATCGAAGGGGAATGGATGTGTAGTTTCCGTTTCCAAGAGTCGTGAGGTTGGGATCTAGCGTGCGGGTAAGGCTGGGTATGTAGCGCAACTTGGCTTTCCTATTTCCCTTTCCCGTCGGATTCGGTTTGAGTGCGATGCAGTTCGCGGCAGATTATATGAGCTCGTTTGTGGTTGCCGACGAACGGTTTTCTACACCGAATGCAAGGACTAAAACGCGGTTATCACTGTGAAAACGCGGTTATCTACCGTGATCTGAGTTAGGCCGTGTTTTCATTTGATTGTCGTGTTTACTATAGCAGTTTGTTCAAGTCGAACCATATGGATTTTGAGGTGGCAAGTGCGAGATTGTTTGATTTGCATTGTCCAGGGTTAAGATTTTGGATGATGATTTTCTGCGGTGATGCTGCAGTTATTGCTTGTTAGGAAGCATCAGGAAGCATTTTGTAGCGTGTTGGATGATCTGATCTGCACTCACAGCCTCAAGCTGTGGGTTATCTTGACTGATTACACCAGATTGTTAATCTCTTTGCTCTGGAATGGTGCAGTATATATGTGCTTTCAGTTGAACTTTTTAGGACATTGGTAAAGCATCAAAGCTTCTGCATCTAAATTGAAAGTGAACTAGATTGCTTTGCAAAGCTCTTTATGAGCCAGCTTATGTTGAGAAGGGTCACTGCTTGATAAAGGTCACCCAAAATGGACTTTCCACATGGCTTCACCCCATTTGTTGCTGGCTGCCAAAAATTCAGTAAATTGTCTAAAGGAAATGCATGAATTGATTCTTTTTTCTTAAATAGCAGGCAGCTTTACATTTCTTTTGGAAAGTGCTGCATGTTAATATGTGTTACAATATGCCTCTAACATTACCTTTTCTGAAACAGGTTGACTGTCAGCATTTTTCTTTCTTTTTATATAGAATGATTCCCAAACACACATTGACTTTGAAGAGAAGAATATTTTATGTTAGAGAACATCAATAAAGGGATGAGGCTTGGAAGTATAAATGGTCTGCGGTTCAAGCAGCTTAAACTTGTCATTCTTGCATTTTTCATGTTGTTTGTTCTTTGGAAATGGGAGAAAGGCACATACTATGATTCTGGAATACTTCAACCAGATCCATTGGTCTTGACTCATCCAGGTCATCATAAGTACACAAGCATTTTCTCTTAAATTTCTTTGTGTCACATCTATCTCTCTATTCTCATGTTCTTTTCAACTTCTGCAGCTAACTCAAAGTTTGTAGATCAGCATACATCCTCAGAAGAAGACTTTCCAAGTGCGGACCCATTGCCTCAATCAGTAGTTAAAGTAGAAAAACAAGTTACTGGTGCACCACCACCATTGACTGTGATAGGCTATTCTGTTGATGTTGCAGATGAAAAAGAAGTGCCGCCTCCTGAGAAGAAAGGTATTTACTCATCTTGTGTGACTTCTGGAAAACCATGTATTTATTTCTCCTGTGGACAAGCAATGTGCTTGTTTTATGCATTGGCATGTGCCTCATATTGTCTACGTTAATTAACCCAGAAGATTATTTTGTGTTCAGTCTACTTGTACATTAGTTAGGACACGGGTTGTCTGGCTCTAGACTTCTATCTGATATTTTGACGTTTGCTTCATCAATCCTGCAGAATGCAACTATAGGAATGGAAAGTGGGTTTCTGACAATCGAAGACCACTATACTCAGGGTTTGGCTGTAAACAGTGGCTTTCGGAGAGTTGGTCCTGCAGATTAACCCAGCGCACAGATTTTGCTTATGAAAAATTTAGATGGCAACCAGAAGCCTGTGAGATGCCAGAGTTTGAGGCCTCTGAGTTTTTGAGGAGGTACGTTACCATTGCCAGTCCAAGGAATTTGGAGATGGCATATACAGCACTCTTTGGTCTGTGAATATATCTTTCAGTCAATAAGTAAATACTAATTTGGACATATTTCAGAATGCAGGATAAAACCATTGCTTATGTGGGTGATTCTTTAGGGAGGCAGATGTTTCAATCAATGATGTGTATGGTCACTGTTGGAAAGCAGAGGCCAGATGTGGAAGATGTCGGAGCAGAATATGGCTTTGTGTTAGCACCAGGTGCAAAAAGGCCAGATGGCTGGGCCTATCGGTTCCCGAGCACCAATACAACAATTCTGTACCATTGGTCATCAACACTTTGTGATTTGGAGCCTCTGAATCCATCAGATCGTGCAACCAGTTACGCCATGCACCTTGACCGTCCACCTGCTTTTCTTAAGAACAACCTTCACAGGTTCCATGTCCTGATTCTTAACACTGGCCACCACTGGAATCGAGGGAAGCTAAAGGCAAACAAATGGGAGATGTATCTTGGTGGAGCACCAAACAACAACCGGAACATTGCTGTCATCTGGAAGGCCAAAAATTTCACCATCCACAGTGTCATCAAGTGGTTGGATGCTCAGCTCCCTCACCATCCCCAGCTGAAGGTGTTCTACAGATCAATATCACCTCGACACTTCTTTAACGGGGATTGGAACACTGGGGGGCGATGTGATAACACAAATCCTTTGGCCAAAGGAAGCGGAATTCATTTGAACAACTCGGAGGACACTGAAGCTGAGGGTGCAGTGAGGGGAACCAGGATCAAGCTGCTGGATGTCACTGCCCTATCGCGTCTAAGGGACGAGGGGCATATATCACGGTATAGTATCAAGGCCACGCAGGGCGTCCAAGATTGCTTGCACTGGTGCCTTCCTGGTGTACCAGATACGTGGAATGAGATACTTGCGGCCCAGTTATAGACTGTTGCTGGTATTGTATACGCCTATACTGTAATTATTAGTACTCTGTTAGCCTTTACTGAGTAGGTTTTTATGCTGCTGGTAGGAAACACCAAGCAGCAGTAGATCGGTTTTTTTCGGGAGCATGATTTGTTGTAACTATATAGAGGCTTCTTTTCTAGTGTAACTGTTGTATTTGCTTCAGTGTATGGCTATTGTTGTTTGGAAAATTGGGCTGGCAGTCTGTTACCTGGGAATTTTTAAGGTGGACGACACTGGTTATAGCATCCAGTCCCCTGGGAAGTTTGAACTTTTACCAAATTGAGAAATTATGCCTGGCTGATCTATGTGGTTGTTGATCTGTTCGTTGAAGTTGGCCCTTCACGTTTGTTTGGCCACTATTCTAGAAGTGATGTTATTCAATACGCTCTGAATATCGTTGTAACATGAGCAAGATGGTACTGAATGTTGTTGCACTTCACGTTGGGCAGTCATGATACAATAATTTTTCTTGCCCCCTGCCAGGAGCCTCGTTTAGGCCTTGTTTAGATTCTAAATTTGGGAGTATAGTGTCACTTCGTAATCATTGCGTCACTATAGCATTTCGTTTGTATTTGTAAAAAATTATCCAAACATTGATTAATTAGGCTCAAAATGTTCATCTCGCAAAGTACAACAAAATTGTGTAATTAGTTTTTTTATTTCACGTACATTTAGTACTCCATATATGTTATGACATTTTGATGTAATGGGAATCTTCTTTTTGCATAGTCAAATTTGGGGGTGAAATTAGGGATCTAAACAAGGCCTAAACGAGGAGCTGCACCGTGTTTCTTTGCTTTCCAAAAAAAAATTGCAAAAGAAATCTTACATACATGGAGTATTAATATTAAATAAAGTCTATTTGCAAAACCTTTTTAGTGATGAGTTTAACTTTGCGCGACGAATCTAACGAGCCTAATTAGTCTATGATTTACTACAATAATACTACAATAACAATCCTCTAATCGTGCGGTCAAATGTCTCGTTAGATTTGTCTCGTAAATTAATTCAGGGTTGTGAAGATAGTTTTGTAAACTGACTTTATTTAATACTCTTAATTATTGGTCAAACGGGGTGCAAAAATTTTTCCACCTCAAAGAAATATTTGTCCTATGATTTTGTAACCAAGCAGAGTCCCATGGAGGTCAAGGACATTTTCACGTGCAAAGTACATTGAACCTGTTATGTTACTGCTCTTCTTACTTTTACGATAAGCAAGCACCTAACTAGCTTGCTGCTGCTCTAATATACAATTACCGCCGCGCTGAGATCGATGCACCGACCATAACCGTATGCGTTGCCCCGAGGTCCCACGGGCATTTCAGCTACGCCATCAGGTGATGGCAGGTGCAGGTAAACTATTCAGCCCGTCCCCCCGGTCAGGGGCCAGCACGCGATGCCGCGTTGCGTGCCGAAACCTCTGCCGCGAGTTCGCTGATGACGCAAGCGAAATGTTTGGGAAACTTGGGTACCTTGGTCGGAAGCTCTCAGTATTCCCGGTAAAACAAGGGAAGGAACTGGCGGAGTTTGTCACTGCGTTACCTACAGTGCACCACGGCACACGTATGGCCCTGTTACCCCGCCCGGGGCTACGTGCGAGCGTCGTGTCACGCCCAACGTGGCGCCGGCACGCGCGGTCACTACCGGAAGGGGCGCGACGCGTCGCGTCCTCGCGGAGCGGCGTACTGGGAGACCGTGCCCGTTTCGTGGCCAACGGTAACCGGCGGTTCGGAACCCGCCCGTTTCGGCGGCCAGCATTCCATCGGCCCCCTATCATCTTCTAGCAAACACGCGCCTGTAGTTTTCCTGCACTGCCATTGCTTTGCTTTTTGGGAAGCAAGTTCACGGAGACATGCTTTTCTCCTTTTGCGAAGGAACATATGCCTTTTTGTGTGCTTTTGTTGAGTTTAAGAACGCAGCAACTTTAGGAGGAACGTATCCAGGGCATAATGTCAGCTTTTTAATAGAATAAAACAGTCACTTATTACACAGATTGCATCATTTAATTAGTGTTATGATCAAATATGCCATGGGATAAAACGAAAGTATTTTAGTGAGGGTTTTGTCTAGTTTTACGGTCTTATTGTTGATGTTCTTCTACGGTAGGGAACTGGATGAGGGTTTGTGAAAACCAATTTCCACCCGGAGATGTTTGTGAAGATTAATGTACACTATTGAAGTTTGCATTTCATACAACTGATTTTGAGAAAACATATTATTTTATATGCGATAAGTAACTATTAATATTTTTTGTTTGCGTAGATCTCTACCAAGCTTGCAGATGTCTATAGATCTACCACCATATTTCGCTTTAAAAGCTATCGTGCATCTCTATATGAGCAATCACACTGTAGGTGCGTTTCTTTAGAAACCAAAAAAAATTCACCCAAAAAATCTTAGAAGTATTAAATGAAGTATATTTACAAAATCTTTTTAATGACGAGTATAACTTTACGTGACAAATCTAATGAGCCTAATTAACCCATTATTTAGTACAGTAATGCTACCGCAACCATCATATAATCATGCGGTCAAACCTCATTAGATTTATCTCGTGAATTAGCCCAAGGATTACGAAGATAGTTTTATAAACCGACTCTATTTAATGTCTGTAATTGTTTTTTGAAAAACACAGCCTATATCGTCATCGTACCTCTGTCCTATTTCCTTTTTTATTTTTGTCGGTTTTTATTGCCACCAACACACGATCGCATTAGCTTGTTAAGGACGACGGATGATCCCGTACTAACTCCGCTCACCTGCCTTCCTTCGTCACCTTAACTTTATCTATAACCTATTATTTCTGCTGATTTTCCCTCTTAGCTTCGGAATGGTTGAAACCAAAGTCAAAATGGTGATAATAATTTTGTTTTATCACGCACAAACATAAAATATATTATTTCCAGTTCTTTTATTCTTTAAATTGTAATTCTATTTAATTATTAAATTGACAAATATAGGAATTTTCGTTAAAAGAGTATCCTATCCGATAGCTAGCAAGAACTCACGTGCAGCACGCACGTTTATTGATGACATATAGGTATTAAAACAATGTCACTTGAGTGGGCCAAGGTAAACATACCAGTCATGCGAAGCGCTTTTAAAAATACTTTATATTCGCACTCTCATTTATAGAGAGCTTTAGGTATTCTCAAATCCAGAGGCACATGATTTTTTGAGATAGTTGATCTTTATTTATATGGAGAAAAACTCCCCAATCTATTGTTTATTGGTAATATGGGATAATTGTGTATAGACAAAAAAAATTGCGAGGAGGTTTTACCAGTTTGGACGTTGATTGAGTATATTTCTTTTCTCTGAAGAAAACCGATTTGAAGCCAAAGTCTGACTGATAGCGCGCCAGGATTTCTTTCTACTTGTTTTGTTCCTTCTGTTTGCTGTAAGAATGCAAGTACTTATATCACAGGGTTCATTGGACGCTAGGATGGCATGTGTAGCTATGCTCTGCTGGTGTTTAAGTGCCTACCAATTTGGAGTAGGAGCCATTTTATGGTTGTCAACAGCCATTATCAAGAGGTATCAGCAGGTAACCAAATCATAATTTTGGTACCTCGTGATACCTTTCGATGGACCGTAGACGACTCTTGGGTATGAAAAAAATTGATTGAACATGTAAAATCTTTAAAAAAACTTGTTTTTTCAGTTCAGAAAAAAGCTCATTTATTCCTTTCCAAAAAAGAGTTCCGAGGGGGTTTTATCGGTTAGGACGTCGATTCCTTTAAAAAACTAATTTTTTTCTTTAAAAAAAGTGGGTACATAAAACACTGGTGAAAAAGATCTAACAGTGTAGTGATTTGATAGGAACTAGGGTTTTCCGATCTTCCGTCAGGTGAAGGATAACTCGTTTTGGGCGGAGCGCAACTCACCGATCCGGCTTCAAGTCAGCAAACTCGAACCCTGCAATCTTAGCACCACGACTCCTTTGGTTATCAACCGTGTCACAACCCGGTTGACCTTGCCAAGAAGGCTAATCCCTGCCTGCGAAACGAAGAACACAAAGCAAGAACTCGAAAGAAGCAGCTCTCAAAGGAAGTGACACTGCAGATGTATGATTAAGATCAAAAGTTGGGGTTCTACAAACCGATAACGACGAAACTGTTCTCGACGGATTAATCTAAGCAAAACCCAAACCCTAATGTGGCGGCGGCTACCCCCTAACCACGTCCATAATGGACCCCAACATGATACACGGGCCAACAGTCCAAAAGATGGCGGCCCAGCACCCTGACAGATTCTGGATGTCCACTTTTTTCGACGATTCCCTATGACTCAGAACGAATTTTGAGGTGGGACCGGTGCCATTGGAAAGCTTATCTCCTTAGCTTTCCAAGCATATGTAGAACGTCAAAAACCGAGCCCGTATGCGACCTGGGCGACGAATTTAGTGCGGACTGCTCCTGGACTCCGAGGCGGACTCGAACTTGAGTTTCTTTGGGCCTCCACCTTGGGGACTCGAATCGGATTAGCCTTGGCCTTCTTCCTTGTTGGTCTCCTTCTTCTCCACCCCATGCACCCCTCGTGGACATATGTATGGGTGTCATGTCCTCGTCATTGAGTGTCGCTGAAAATGTGCACAACCACCCGTCAGCCATTGAATATAGTTGTCTTCTACATCTAACTTGTTTCTTATTTACCCGCGTGTTTCTGTAGTCTACTTCTGCTACACTTTACATGCCGGAGCCAGAGAATGCTGGTGCACATGGTGACTCGTCACTTGCAGTTGAGGACTTCTTGGCACGGACATCC
This sequence comes from Echinochloa phyllopogon, assembly GCA_033239725.1. Taxonomy (NCBI): domain Eukaryota; kingdom Viridiplantae; phylum Streptophyta; class Magnoliopsida; order Poales; family Poaceae; genus Echinochloa; species Echinochloa phyllopogon. Next base: position 41,324,793 of record BTCW01000015.1, read on the forward strand.
TAAAAGATGTAGTAGCTGTGGACATATTGCACTTCTCCCGTAGAAAATATGCGACAGGAGCATCAAATGGAGCAGCTCGAGAATGCTCAAAGAGCTCGAGAATGCTCAAAGAGCTCGAGAATCGGAACAAGGATGTGATCATCTTGGCTTTGGGCATTAGCTATAATCAACCCCTTCATCCAGAGCCGCACTCTGAAGAGCTTCGTTGAGTGAGAGCAAATCCTGAAGCAGCGTTACCTGACACGAGCCACCAGCACGGAGCTGCAAGTTTGCGTGTTGAGGTGGCGTTGTATCACGGGTTTTTTCTTTCCAAAAAAGTGGGTACAGAAAACACTGGTGAAAAAAAAACGGAGCTAGGGATGAACTCACGTGGGGTTTTTCGCTCTGTCAAAAAAAGTTTTCTAATATTTTCTTTTTTCTTTCTTCAACGTGGGTCGAGGTGGGTCCATTATAAGATGTACGGAGGGTTTTCGTTGGTAATAAAAGTTTCAAAAAAACCCAATCCTTTTAGTATAGATATGGTTAAGTTTTTTACCTTTTGTTTTTAAATTTTAGTCGACTCTTCCCATTTCTTATATGCGTAGACAGAAGCCAGTAAAACAAATGTGCAGCTAAATCCTACCGTTGAGATTTAAAACACGGGTTTTGGCGTGTTTGGATTTACGGTGCTAAACTTTAGCACTGTACTTTTAGCTAAACTTTAGCACTTGTTAAACCAAACACCCCTATTGAAATTTAATAAAAGATGATTCGGTAAACTTTAGCACTTGTAAGAGGTGTTAAACTATGCTAAAAGTCTTTTTTTCTTCGTACTCCTCCCCAACCGCACCCTGGGAACAATCAGAGCATTTCAGATTTTATTAAAGTTTAGAAACTCTTTAGCACTCAATTCAAACAGCTATTTGGAGTTTAATAAGCTAAAATTTAGCAAGTGATAAACTTTAGTAATGGATATCCAGAGAGGCCCGTATCATTGTGATGAACATCCTAGTCCGAGTGTCAATCGCGAGTTGACGAGTCATGTCAGCACTCGTGGACTACGAGTAAGTAGATCTTATCCGAAAGTAGCCAGGAGGGGATGAGGTAAAATAAGCTGAACTCCTGCCTGGCAGCGGGGCAGTTTCGCCATTCCACCCCGCGCGGCCATTGTTGGCGTGGAGGCCCCAGATTCTTCTGCTCACGCACCCGAAATCCACACCTCACAAACCACGCAGCGGAGGCGACCCACAAAAAACACGCGCGGCAGGAGGAGCCAGCCCTCCCCCCTTGTGCGCGTCCTCATCCTCTTAATCCCGCGGATTCGCCAGGGCAATCTCGCCGAGGCCGAATTCGTGCTCGCGAGGTTCAATTGCCCACCCGCCCAGCCCGCTGCGGCTGCGCCTGGAGCTCGAGTTGATTGCTCTGCTTGATTCGGTTCGGTTCGTGTCCGCCAAGCTGCGAGCTCCTGGGATCGAATTTGAGGCCTCCGGGGTCGGAGCTGAAGCCGCGGGCTGAGTGGTTTCCTGCTTCCGGTTGCTGATTGGAGGCGGGGGCTGAATTGTGGGTGGTTGAGGAGGAGGGCCCGCTCGGCTTCCGGCGACCACCATGTCCGTGCCGGCGATAGCCGTGTACACCAGCCCGCCGGGCGCCGTCCACGCGCCGCCGGAGCACGACGCGAGCTCGCGCGGCCCGGCGCCGCCGTGCGTGGCCGCGGCGTCCCCGTCGGCGGGGAGCTCGCACCGCCACGCGGCCGTCGCGGGGGGCCTGTCCTGCCTCTTCTCGTCCCCGTCCGCGGCGCCGCGCGCCACGGGGCACGAGGAGCTCGGCGCGCTGTGGCACGACAGATCCGACGAGCCGGGGGGCGTCCCCGCCGGCTTCGGCGGCGGGGGCTACTCGTACCCGCAGCCGTCGCCGTCGCCGTTCAAGCTGCGGGACCACCTCCACCGCAGCCCGGTGTCGCTGTTCCACAGCCCGGCCTCCTCGCCGGCTTCCAGGAGCCCCTCCGTCTCGTGGCTCGCCGGCCGGGAGCGCGACCGGCTCTTCTCCAGCTTCGTGCGCAACGCGCTGGGCTCGTGCATTGATTACGCGCCTGTCACCAGCCTGCCGCTGGGCGTCCCCGCGGCTGCTGGTGTTGACGCCGCCGAGCTGCCATTTGAGCTTGAGAACCTCTCGGAGGCGGAGCCGTCCTGCGAACCTTATGCTCATGAGCTACTCGCCGGCGCTCAAGCTCGCCACCGCATCTTCCGCGATGAGCTTGTCGTTAAGGCTTTCTTCGAGGCTGAGCGGGCACACCGTGGCCAGGTAAATTGTGGACCCCCAACAAGATGCAATAAACTCCATTTTTTACTTATCAATGGGTTTGGCATCTTGTGTTGTTGTTAAACCTTGTGGGCTTTGTGCTTTGGTTGTGTGATCAGAAGCGGGCTAGTGGTGATCCATACTTGCAGCATTGTGTGGAAACTGCAGTGCATCTGGCCAAAATCGGTGCAAATGCGACTGTTGTGTCTGCCGGCCTTCTCCATGACACAATTGATGATTCGTTCATGGACTATGATGATATCTTCCGGATGTTTGGCGCTGGTGTGGCCGATCTTGTTGAAGGGGTATGCACTTTTTGTTTACTCGATCTTGATCATTATTTTAGATGGAGGGATAATTTTCCCTGTAATTTTCTAAAAGGTTTTGTCTGTTGAGCTGCTAGTTATTCAAGTTTCTAGATTGCCCTGTTTAACTTTAGAAGTCAATGGGTCATGTGCTCCTTTTGATTAACATATGTATAGCTTTACTACTAAGTAAACAACAGTGACGCAAAGTCTAATGTCTTGACCTTGGAAGCTTCTATCCTGAGCTACGTATTTGTTTATAAGCTGTAGGCAGTAGCAATCAACTTGTGATGAAGTTTCTTAGTTACCAAGTCCAATTATTCCATCAAATTAAAAAAAGTTCAATTATTCCATTATTAAACCTATGTCTCTGTTTTGTTAATATTATCTGTCCGAACATCATAAATTAGGCAATGTTTTATGTATTCAATGTTTTCTGTGGCATGGCCCCCAAAGTTCATCAGCATCTTTGATTATTCAACCACAAACCAACAGTTCTGGCCTCCATATCTACAAGAAGTCACAAGTGGGGAATTGCCTCTTTCTGATCCCTGTTTGACAGAAATTTGGTTTTGTTGCATATGTTATTAATCACTTAATCCTTGTCACAATTTTATGAATGGCTATGCAGAAATATTTTATTTGTTTTTTCTTTACGAATACATTGTCCATACCATCATTTTCTAGTTCTGATCACATCCAGTTCATAGAATTTTGTTGTTAGTGCTGTTGCAAGCCCATGAATTAATAATTATTTATTCAGGTTTCGAAGTTGAGCCATTTCAGCAAACTTGCTCGGGACAACAATACTGCAAGTAGGACTGTTGAAGCAGATCGCCTGCATACAATGTTTCTTGCAATGGCTGATGCACGTGCTGTTCTGATAAAGCTAGCAGATCGTCTTCACAACATGAAGACGATAGAAGCTTTGCCTATGGTTAAACAACAAAGGTTTTCTAAAGAGACTATGGAAATATTTGTGCCATTGGCCAACAGACTAGGAATTGCTAGCTGGAAAGACCAGTTGGAAAATATTTGCTTCAAGCACTTGAATCCAGAGGAGCACAAGGAGCTTTCCTCTAAACTTGTGATGTCTTTTGATGAAGCGCTCCTTACGTCTACTCTAGATAAACTGGATAAAGGTCTCAGAGATGAAGGTATCTCATATCACAATCTTTCTGGGAGGCACAAGAGTCTGTACAGTATATACTCCAAGATGATAAAGTATGTCTTTTTGTTGCTTTGTGTAGTTCAGTAGTTAATACAGTTGGCATTCACAATACCTACTCTTAAGTCTTAACCGTCCTTATGATTTCTAGGAAGAACTTAACGATGGATGATGTCCATGACATCCATGGCCTGCGGCTTGTGGTTGAGACAGAAGAAGATTGTTATCGAGCACTTGACATTGTCCACAAATTGTGGCCCCGAGTCACCGGAAGATTCAAAGACTATATATCACATCCAAAGTTGAATGGGTATGCAGAACAGAAAGTTTGATTGACCTTTGAAAAAACTCTACTGGAATCTTTGCTAATTTACTACTTGTAGGTATCGATCATTGCATACTGTCATCATGTGTGAGGGTATCCATCCATTTGAGATCCAGATCCGAACAAAGGAAATGCATCTTCAGGCAGAATATGGATTTGCTGCACACTGGAGGTACAAAGAAGGTGGTTGCAGACACTCCTTTGTGCTCCAAATGGTGGAATGGGCAAGGTGGGTGCTCACATGGCAATGTGAGGCAATGGGCAAAGAGCGGCCCTCAGCTTTAACCAGCTCTGTTGGGATTAGGCCACCATGTCCTTTTCCCCTGCATTCAGAGGATTGCCCTTATTCTTACAGCAGGCAGTGTAACCATGAAGGTCCCATATTTGTGATCATGCTTGAACATGATAAGGTAGGTCTCCTTTTATCATTTTGAATTTATAAACGGTAGAGTAATCCTGCAACAGCAAACTGTTGTCATTTTCTGATGTCTGACAAAACTACATCTGCAACTCAGATGTCTGTCCAAGAGCTCCCAGCAAACTCAACTGTAACCGATCTAATGGAGCGAGTCGGGGCCAACAGTCCGAGGTGGAGCCCATACAGCTTCCCACTGAAAGAGGAGTTGCGACCGAGGGTTAACCACAAGCCCATAAGTGACCCGAACCGGGAGCTCAGCATGGGTGACGTAGTGGAGCTGACTCCTGCACTCCCGCACAAGTCGCTGACCGAGTACCGGGAGGAGATCCAGCGCATGTACGAGCGTGGTGGGTTCGCCCTCGCCACCACCCCGAGAAGCTGACACCGTCATGCCAGTGTTAACCTGTTGTTGTACAATACCACAATACCTTGTAAATATGAACTAATTTCTTGCAGCAGAGAAAGCCCAGATGAACAAAACCCAAATGATGTGGGGTTGATCATGGACGCTGCTGTGTGTAACTGTTTACATGTTGATGAAATATTGAAAATGTGCCTCAGATCCTCCAAGAATCAGGAGAATACGCAGGAACTTTGTGCCGTCCTTGTGTCACACTGTCACTTCTGCATTTTTTTTTCTTTGCTCTGCCACGGCGCTGTTTGTGAACCTTCCCGGCAAAGGATGGCAGATGCATCGATTTGGCTGGTATGTTCCCATCTGAACCATGCTGTCCATGCGTGCTCTCTGTGGAAGAGGATTCTTTCGGCGGAATATTCAGGGCGTGGTTTATTGTGTATGTGTGGCTGTTTCTGCTGGACAAATTTGTGTGCGCTCAGCAGCGGGTGGATGAACCTATGAAGTTCTGGGGTCGACAGCCCTCCAGACAATACTGTGGACAGGAAGCAACCAGGGCCTCCAACAGGACAAAAAACAAGGAAAACTCTGATCAATCCTTGGAGAACAATTCTTAGCCGGATTGCTTACTTAATTTATACTAACTTTTCATTAGCTGGAACTATTCCTGTAAAATCCGGACTAACCGAACGAGACTGGCGCGGGTGACAGACACGATCGCCGTTTCCCCCAGCGGCCAGTGCGGGGAATAGGGGGCGTTCGACGACGAGGGGACGCGGGTGCCGTGGCAGGATCGGACATCGGAGGTGAAGGTGAGGTGCTGCTTTTCCGGGCTGGCTGCCTCGCCGCGCGCGTAGCGAAGCCGGCCCATAGGGAACCCGAACGCACGGGCCAGTTTCGGTATGGAAAAAGTCCATTCCACGTCCCTCAACTATCGACGCTATACGATTTTCAATCATCAACCATAAAAGGAAAACGTCTACTTAACCCCCTACCTATGGAGGTCGAACACATCACCCTAACCTATGAAATTGGCTTTTTTACCCTTCAACTTTCTAAAACCGGACAAATCACCCCCTGAAGCTGTTTTGGACGGCGGTTTGCTACAGTAATGACGGTTTTGTCCTTTTTCCCTTTTTTATTTCAGCTGAATCTTTGAAAAATCATAGTAAATCACAGAAAAATCGTAAAATGGAAAATTAAATTTTGTTAGACTCCACATGAGTAGATATACACAGTGAACATATAACATGGTATGCTTTAGAACATTGTTTTACATCTATGTATTAATTACAGAAAAGCATAGATTTAAAGCTACAACAAAAAAAATCTAAAGCATACCATATTATATATTCACTGTGTAGATATACTCATGTGGAGTCCAAAAAAATTGGATTTTCCATTTTACGATTTTATTGTGATTTACTATTATTTTTCAAAGATTCGGCCGAAATAACGAAAAAGAAAAAAGACAAAACCGCCATTACTGTAGAAAACCGCCGTCCAAAACTGCTTCAGGGGTGATTTGTCCGGTTTTAGAAAGTTGAGGGGGTAAAAAGGCCAATTTTATAGGTTGGGGTGATGTGTTCCACCCCCCATAGGTGGGGGGGGGGGGTAAGTAGACTTTTTCCACCGTAAAACTAGATATTAGATACCCTCCAATTTTTCAAACCGTCCAATTTACATGCTTCGGTGGTTGTAATGGCGGTTTTCGTTGACGTGGCGCCATGTTTGCCGTCCCACATGGCGCCACATCAGCTATGAGGGACGTAAATTGATCCGCTTTGATAGTTCGAGAGGTAAACTAGACTTTATGAAAAAATGTCAAAAATATGTTTTTTCTTAGAAAACAAATATAATTTAAAATCTAATCTAGTCTTAGAAAATTAATATAAAAATTGTTTTAGCTCAAAAAATATAGAATCAATTTTATATTTTATTTTCTAAAATCATGCTATACTCTTATAGCACGTGACTATGAGTTATTTTGATATTATACACTATCATATTTTGATTTTTTTTTGCTCAAAATCACTACTATTATTTATTCTAAGTAGTCTAATAGACCTTGAAAATGACCTGGAGGACATTTATGCCCTATATTACAAAAAAGGCCACCTCACTTTAATGATAGGTTTAATTACGAATGGATAACAAGCTAAATTAATATTTTATTGAGGTTTTTAAAGTTGGACTATTATTATTTATTATAATATCATGTATTGTTCAAAATAAAAAATTAGCTAAACTTCAGAAGAGCTAAATGGGTCAAGCTCAAGTTGACATTTTAAAACCACCTAGTTTTAATTTCAAAATAAAATGAGTGTAGTTCGAGTCATTTTTGTAATAAGTTACGCAGTTAGTTTAACCATACTTTTTACGGTATAAGTCGTCAACGTCGACGAGACTAGGTACCGGCAAATAAACACTAAAAGGTGATTGAAAACATCAAGATAACTCCCAAACGGGAATTATAAGAGTAGAGCGTGATTTTAGAAAAAAAAATATAAAACAAATTTTCTATTTTTCTGAGCTAAAACGAATTTTTAATTAATTTTCTAAGCCTAAGCAATATTGTACTATTTTTTTATTACATATGTTTTCTAAGAAAAATATTTGTCTATAACATTTTTTATTAAGTTTAGTTGACCCCTCGAACTATCAAAATAGACTAATTTACCTTCTGACATGGCGCCACATGGGATGGTAAACGTGGCGCCACGTTAGCGAAAACCGCCGTTAAAGGGTGTAAATTGGATGGTTTGCAAAGTTGAAGGGTGTCGAATATCTGGTTTTGCGATTGAGGGTTGAAAATCGGACAACGTTGATAGTTAAAGGTGTGGAATGGACTTTTTCCTTCCGGTATAGCTGGGGTAAGATTGTGGGCTCGGTGTTGTGGGCCCCGGTTGACCCACGGGTCGATTTGAACGATCAAGGCCCGTGAAGACGACAGTGACGCAACAAAGGAACTAGGCATAAACGAGTCATTTAGTTATCTGTACTTGGGCTGGGTTACGTATATGGACTCCGGCCCATGAAGCAAGAGCATGTAGGACCGATAAGTGAGACTTCGACATATGTGAATCAACCGATGATGATTAGAAATAAAAAGAACAAACATTGACAGTTCGCATGGCTAAAGCCCCCAAGCCCAACTGCCCAAGTAACCGCATCATGTGGAACATGCCGATCCACCCACGTAATTCATTAGTTGATTAGCTGAAATTAGTTGGATTGAACTAGCTAATTAGATAGTTGATATCCTCTAATAAAAGAGACATTAACTGAGAATTAGTTGGTCCTATTTAGATCCACCACAGTTAAAATTAGCTAACAGCTAGTGGATCCAAACAAAGTCTAATAGAGTGCAACGGGAGAATATTCAGAAGCGAGCACCAAATGGCTTTCCAAGTGGCAGCACGAAAACATGTCAATAATAAACTCACTCCTACCTCCTTTCAAAAAAAAAGATCACTCTTACCTCGACCAAACGACAGTATGATATCACCACCCAAACCTCCTAGCTTTTAGATCCTCAAGAAAAAAAACGCCGTTGCTTACGGGTCAAGATTTCTTAGTTAGTTACGGTAAGAAACGGGGGAGGTGATTCTTTCAGGGGAAAAAAACAGTGGACTTCGTCAACAGCTTCTCACCATACCAAAGATGGTACTTTCCCACCCATTTCCTCCTTTTCTTTCTTGAAACGTTGACCCGAGCATATCTTTTGAGCAAATCATGTGCTTCGACACATTTCTCTCTTTCTATTCTCGTGTTTTTTCCCCTTGTCAGGCATTTCAAACAAACGGTTCATAGCCGTAAAGCCCGTAATCGAAAGTAATATAGATAAAAGCGCGTGGATAATCTCATATGTTCAACGTGCAAATGTGCAATGTAGGTTGCTCATCTGTCTTACATCACGCGGAGGAACAACAAATAAAATATTTTCCTATATATATTTCTTCTACTTCTAATATGTCGTCTCGATATTGGGCAACTTGAATGGCCAAACTGTTTTGCATACCGTAGTATATTTCCCAACGTCCATAAAAAGAGTACTCCATCTGTTCCGTATTAAACATCGTCTTAGGGATCCTTTTACGTGTCAAAGTTTAGCTCATTGTCTGCGCATCTGGATGTAAAGTCTGTCCAGGCCCACTTCGCCTCGCATGCATCTCGTAAGAGCCTGCAACGACGTTTAACACGGGACAGAGGGAGTACGTCCTAGGGGTCCTTTTGCATGTCAAAGTTCAGTTCATTGTCTACGTATCTGGATGTAAAGTCTATTCAAGTCTACTTCGCCTCGCATGCATCTGACAAGAGCCTACAACGATGTTTAATACGGGACAGAGGGAGCAGAACAAAGGAAACATTATCGAAGCAAGTTATCGGTGGTCAAACTTGCCACCCGTGACACGTGAAAAAAGAGTACGTCCAATTTAGAATGTTTTTAAACTTTTACTAAATGGTAATATTTATAAATAGAAATGCTAAAAGAGATGGCTATTATTTTCCAAACATGACAGCCCGCTCGTTTTCGGAAAGGTGGGCCGCATGTTGATTGTGTTGGATTGTTGGAAGCGTGCATTTGGTAAAATAACACGAAAGGAGATGAAGGTAAGAAAATGAAGATAAGGAATGATGACAGACATCTGATCTGATTCTGGTTGATAAGTGGCGCCGCTCTAGCACTTCAGTGAGAAGGAGATTTAGTAGCCAACAAGAGATTAATTAGAGGAAACACCGAAGTGGTTGGTTGCTAGCGTTGGATAAGAAGAGGTTATTGTTTTTTTAAAACTCTACGGTAGGCTTACACCGACCTGAACATTTACAGTATTAGGATACAGTTTACATCCTTGGATTTGTGAAGTTGGGGAGGAAAAAAGATGAGTGACTACATGATTACAAGCTGAGAAGTCTCTATCTGATGACACCAGTCCTGGAGGAGGAGCTTGGCCTCAGGATCACGTATTCGATGAGACCAGAGAAGGATATCCTCAGTAATGCAGGCAACAACCAGAGGGGGCGAGGCCACCCGTTCCCTAAATACTTTGGCATTGCGATTCAGCAGTGATTACCATATGAGGGAGACTTGTCAGAGACACGATGGATGGAGGTTGAAGGCAAACAAAATTGCGAGAATAACAATTAGTGATAATGGGATGGAGTGTGAATGAGAAATAAGGGCCATGATTTATTTCCACCTCTAAAAAGATAGTGATCAAATCTAGCGCGTGGTGCTTAATTGGAATTTGGAATCATTGATCATTTGGATTGGCAAACTGCAAGATAGACCCAAGATGAAGGATGCATGCATCCAAGACTGTAGGATGAAGTGTCGAAATGAATAGTCTAAATAGATTATTGTATAAAGCTATAAATAGTTTAAGTCTAACCTTTTCCGTCTCTATAAAAACATAAATATGTTTTCTACAAAATTTCTACACGATCGTAATTAATTTTAAATTTTCTACGAAATTTCCAGCACGACGAGTAGCATGCATGATAAACCTAACCTAACCTAAGATTTGCTTGGTGGGACGCAAGAGAAAGGCGATAAGAAGCGATAAGCCTTGTCAGTTAGGCATCGCCATCACGAAACAGGCGCTTCAGCTCACAAAACTAAATTAGAAAAAAGCCACGGAAACAAATCCACTCGCCGCGGAAGCCCCTTCCTTGCAGCTTGCGGGCCTCGTCCGGTCGTCCCGTCCGCCCCTCCTCGCGCCTCCCGACGCTGCGAGCGCGTGGCGACTCGGCGGCCCGCCCCCCGGACTCGCCGGATGCCGGTGGACGTCGAGGCGGCGATGGCCCCGCCCCCGCCGGCGACGGCGTGCAGCTCGTCGTCGATAGGGAGGGACAGCGACGAGTGCCAGCCGCCGGGGAAGGAGGAGGAGGAGGAGGAGGAGGGGGAGGTGCAGAGCGCGTTCACGGGAGGGGCAGCAGGAGGAGGGAGCGGCCTCGCGGGGTTGGAGGCATTAGAGGAGGCGCTCCCCATTCGGTGAGTTACTGCTAGTTTATTTGATTCGTTTATTGTTTTCGAGGGAGTTTTAATTTTGTGATCTCGGTTGGAGAAGGAAAATTGGACGCTAATTTGGAATTCCGATTATATGCATACACACTGCTATTTTGGAATCTAATGAGTATTTTGGAGATATTGGCGTAGCTAAATTCACAAAAGAGCTCAGAAATTTGAGATCAAACTGGTCTTGGATGTGTAGAATTATTAATTGTCTGTAGGTGTAGTGGATTACATTCTGTTGTTATGGTCTAGCATGTGGTGAGGAATGTCCCACCATCTTCTTTGACCAGTGATTAAGGAAGACTCGTTACCTTTTACATTTGTGAGATGAGAATTGTTTGCATATCTTAATAAATAATAATGCAGCCATCTCAACAAGTTTCATGAACTATAAAATATTTACAAAGTTAAATTTAGAATATGGAAATGAATTTTATCTACGGGAATATCTAGCGTGTGAAGTGTGTGTTGGTAATCATGGCACATTTTGGTTGAATTATTAAGTAACTGAAAAGGACCTGCCTCACATGGCACCAACCAATCTTAAGAAGCAACTTTTAATTGAGGACTGCAGTGGTTTGAGTGTCTCTGAGCCACAGAATATCAATAATTGGCTTATGAAGCACCCACAATATCATCCATACACTTTAGTATGAGTACAGACTCTTATTAATAAATAGTACATGAACACAAAGGCGTGCTGTTTTTTCCCCCATAGCATATCTGTTGTCTTACCAGGTATGGATTTATGTTTAATCAAAACACATTGCTCTTCTTGAAACTGAGGTACCGTATTATCTTTATCACTACATTATATTTTAAATGTGAATTAGCATCCTTAATTCTATATGTAGTGGGATATGTTTCCTGATAAAATCAAGCAAGGCACATTGTGGTGTTATTACTTTTGCATGGAACATTGCGATTGCACTTCTCAATTCAATCATCGTGTAGTTATCTTTTGCTACTGATATGGATGCTCGTTGTATGCATATATATTACCTTTTTGACTCAGAAAGTCTTTTCATTGGGCAGGCGCAGCATATCCAAATTCTACAATGGTAAATCCAAATCCTTTGCGTGCCTTAAAGAAGCTATAACATCTTCTGGTTCTGCAAAAGACATCACTAAGGCAGAGAATGCATACTCCAGAAAACGGAAGAATCTCCTTGCTTACAGCATCATGTATGGAAATTCACACGAAACAGCAGCTGCTCAGGTTTATGAAACTGGGCCACCTAAGAGGCTTGCTAGTTTGAGCAGAAACTCTCTGGTGACCTTGGCTAGTAGCAGCTCAAGGAGCAGCAGCAGTATAAGCATTGAAGAGAATGAGCTTCCCGAGCAACTCCATTCTCCAGTCTCACCAGATGATTTTATATCCACTCCACTATCAGGATCATGCATGCCTAATGCATCATCTGCACCTATGAGGTCATTATCAATGATGGATTTGCATCGTCTGCATAAATCTAGTTCCTCAGTTGGTCTCAAAGATAAGAAAGAAGATTAGATTAAAATTTAGAGGATCTTCCATTTCCTTTTCTTCTGTTTTTGCTTGAATCTTCTCTTATATATCTAGGGTTAGCACGAAGGTTTCTGGATAAATAAGCAAGCACTTCAAATTTGGCAAGGAGGTATATGTGTATTTGTAAAATAGTTGATTACTCTGCTGTAAATTAGCATAATGTACTAATATCAACTCATGTAGACTTCAGCTGTAAATTAACAAGATTTTCGAATACATTTCCCTCTGCTTCATCATGTATATCTTTTTGAGCGAACTTATGTATAATTCAATCCCGTAACGTCAATAATGGCATGGTTGGAGATTTGCCCCATTGAGTCATTGTGTACAGAGCCAACATGAACGAAATCCATAAAGCTGCTGGCAAGTGATCCACAATTCTTTTTTATACTGAATTATTTTTAAAGGCGTGCCTATTGATCAATCAACCGATGCTGTGCAAAGATGAACTTCATTGATGTGTATCGATACTTGGTCATGATCAAGAATTCACTTCCTCTCGAGGAAAACTGGACCATTGGCTAACAAAAAGTAGTTAAGCAGTCTTGAATGTGAAAAAATTGGAAAACATCGATCAGACAACCAAATGGGTTTCAGAGTTAACAAAGCAAAGAGACAAAAACAAACGTAGTTGTATTTGTTGTGCTGTTGCCTCCAACTGGCGGATTCAATCAGGCATGGTAACTAAAAAAGGATGTCCGGTGAACATGGATGTTTGATAACACATTGTGTACCATTTGCAAGTTAAGTGTTTCATGTAAAAATTTGATACAAATTTAGCGACTGGCCATATATTTTACTCTAAATCTATCATAGCATTGCTTCAATTCAGCGTAGTACTTGTTGACGTAAAATCCGCACTTCACGCCAAGCACACAGCAAGCCGAATTAGCTAGCTTTACACGTGGCCCGAGCGTTTGAATCCGAAAGCGTGCCAGTCAATTTTCCTGAAAACTGACAAAGGGAGAAAAGATGTTCAAATAACACCTGGAACGTATCGGGTAATACCAGATAGTTCCATAATTGCGATTACGGAGCCAGTTTCGAACGACATATAGCTACAGAGAAGCTATCTGTCAGCAGTTAAAGCATCATTCGGCAATCGGCAAAGCACGCAGGAAGCGCACTGCCGAATGCGTGACGTAAGCATGACGAAAGATCAGTATTTGACTGAATAAACATTGTAACGCATATTCATAACCGATTAACGAGGAACAGAGCATGATAGATAAATAAAAGGGCGAAAACATGACCATAATTTCATAATAAACAAGAATGCATAGACTAAAAGCACTAGTCTACCGCATGTCTAGGTACTTTTCAATCCGTCGAGCATGAGACAAGCAAGTTAATCCACCGCATGATACGACTTGCTTGGAATCACACCACCAACCAAGAATAGATCAATCCACCGCATGATATACTCTAATCGTGGAAGGCTAAAAGCATTCTTTATTTAAAACAAAACCGTGAACATGTTTCACTCGTGGCGATACTGCCGAATACAGCCATATAGCCGAATCGGGTTCCATGAAGAAGGAACATGCTTCGTTGATGATGATAGGTCTATCAGATCGAATCGAATTCTAATCCACCGGATGATTAGCTCTAAGATGACCCAAAAACCTGCATCCACCGCATGATGCCCGGTTCTGTCAAGATCTACACAAGACCAACGAGCTTGGACCCGCAACACGTGGCAATCTAGATTGACTTCGAATTCGGCTATGGAAACGCAGTGCATTATGAGCTAGAACCGAATCTAATCAATCTAGACTGGGCAAAAGAGTGTTGTAATGAATTAAACAAAAAGGTAAAATCCAGAGCAACACATGGTAACTTAATGGATCTATCAGATCTTGCCAAAATCCAATAGAACCGATAACTTGTTCCAAGCTAAAACTTAGCCCACCGCATGGCTCATGATCTAACAATGGAACCTTCCTGAACCAAAGCCTAAATCCACCGCATGATACTAGGCATGGTGCAGGGTTGCCGATACTTACGGAGGTCGACGGATCGATGATTCCTCTCGAAGAACTCGACGACTCGACTAAAGGACTCGAAGTTGGCACGGGGCCGGTTTGTTGTATGATTGATTGAACTCCCTTCTACAACTACCATGGGTTTATATTTATACCCAGGTTTCGACACGACTCCTAGTTGATTACGATTACATTATTTATTTCCTAAAAAGATAAACGTCGGGGCACCGTATCCGTCTTGCATTCGAAATTAAACCAGCCTTTTCCTTATACTTGATCCACGTCATCACGCACTCCCGAATTCCTCCTGCGGAATATTCTCTTGCCGAATGACAATGCGTTCCCGACCGCAGAACGTCTTTACCGAATGCTCTGGGGAAAAACTTCTTTGCCGAATGATATCTTTTCAACGAATCCGGCCCACATGTCGGCCTCTTCCTGGTGCCAATTTTTGGTGTCAACACATGCCCCTTCAATTTCGGGATAAAAGATAATTTTATCTCGGAATTGACCAGAAGCACTCAACATTCCCAAGTTAGTTCTGCTCGACACCCGCTTCTCCTTTTGAATCTTTAGAGCTCTCTGTTGACGTAAAATCCGCACTTCACGCCAAGCACACAGCAAGCCGAATTAGCTAGCTTTACACGTGGCCCGAGCGTTTGAATCCGAAAGCGTGCCAGTCAATTTTCCTGAAACTGACAAAGGGAGAAAAGATATTCAAATAACACCTGGAACTTGCCAGGTAATACCAGATAGTTCCATAATTGTGGTTACGGAGCCAGTTTCGAACGACATATAGCTATAGGGAAGCTATCTGTCAGCAGTTAAAGCATCATTCAGCAATCGGCAAAGCACGCAGGAAGCGCACTGCCGAATGCGTGACGTAAGCATGATGAAAGATCGGTATTTGACTGAATAAACATTGTAACGCATATTCATAACCGATTAACGAGGAACAGAGCATGATAGATAAATAAAAGGGCGAAAACATGACCATAATTTCATAATAAACAAGAATGCATAGACGAAAAGCACTAGTCTACCGCATGTCTAGGTACTTTTCAACCCGTCGAGCATGAGACAAGCAAGTCAATCCACCGCATGATACGACTTGCTTGGAATCACACCACCAACCAAGAATAGATCAATCCACCGCATGATATACTCTAATCATGGAAGGCTAAAAGCATTCTTTATTTAAAACAAAACCGTGAACATGTTTCACTCATGGCGATACTGCCGAATACAGCCATATAGCCGAATCGGGTTCCATGAAGAAGGAACATGCTTCGTTGATGATGATAGGTCTATCAGATCGAATCAAATTCTAATCCACCGGATGATTAGCTCTAAGACGACCCAAAAACCTGCATCCACCGCATGATGCCCGGTTCTGTCAAGATCTACACAAGACCAACGAGCTTGGACCCGCAACACGTGGCAATCTAGATTGACTTCGAATTCGGCTATGGAAACGCAGTGCATTATGAGCTAGAACCGAATCTAATCAATCTAGTCTGGGCAAAAGAGTGTTGTAATGAATTAAACAAAAAGGTAAAATCCAGAGCAACACATGGTAACTTAATGGATCTATCAGATCTTGCCAAAATCCAATAGAACCGATAACTTGTTCCAAGCTAAAACTTAGCCCACCGCATGGCTCATGATCTAACAATGGAACCTTCCTGAACCAAAGCCTAAATCCACCGCATGATACTAGGCATGGTGCAGGGTTGCCGGTACTTACGGAGGTCGACGGATCGATGATTCCTCTCGAAGAACTCGACGACTCGACTAAAGGACTCGAAGTTGGCACGGGGCCGGTTTGTTGTATGATTGATTGTCTGTGTGTTTACACTTACCACGGGTTTATATTTATACCCAGGTTTCGACACGACTCCTAATCGATTTCGATTACATTATTTATTTCCTAAAAAAGATAAACGCCGGGGCACCGTATCCGTCTTGCATTCCAAGTTAAACCAGCCTTTTCCTTATTCTTGATCCACGTCATCACGCACTCCCGAATTCATCCTGCGGAATATTCTCTTGCCGAATGACAATGCGTTCCCGACCGCAGAACGTCTTTACCGAATGCTCTGGGGAAAAACTTCTTTGCCGAATGATATCTTTTCAACGAATCCGGCCCACATGTCGGCCTCTTCCTGGTGCCAATTTTTGGTGTCAACACTCTCATCCAGATCCGAACCCTAGGTTATCGACTTCCAAGATTCAATCTTCAAATGGCGGACCAAGATTTTGCCCTCCAGGTAAACTTCAATCCCCTCAAGCACATTCGGTATTCTTCTTTCGATTTGCATTTTAAATTTCCTCTCATCTTTTTCCATTCTTGATAGGCACTAGCTGCCGAAATCCTTATCCCCGTTGAGGAAAAAGCTCCATCCTACTTCCTCGGCCCTGTAGGGAATTCAGATCCTTCCGAACTCATCGCGGCTGAATCTCAGAGGGTTCCTTTCAAGATTTCATTGACAAAATCTCATGAGTGGCAAGACGCCTTCAAGAACTGGCCTTTGCCCCCAATTGCCGGCTGGAGAAATTGGTACAAAAGGATATCTGATGATAAAAGCCCCCAAACACAGAACTGGGACCATCTGCGTATTTCTCATTGCCTGGAGCTGTCACTAGCCGAAACACCAAAGAACGAGAACCTTCTGATTGCAGCTTGCCATTTTTGGTCCAATGGTGCAAATGCTTTTCTCTTCAGTCATGGCCCAATGTCTCCCACTTTGGCCGATGTCTACATGATGACCGGTCTGAACGTTACAGGAACTGTATATCCATATGACCACAAAGGTTCCTCCAAGCAGACAGGAGTAAAAACAGGGGTTGGATACAAGAGATACATCCAGAACCATATGTCTGATGGCCCTCTGACCGATGTCGAATACAGAGCCTTCCTGAACATGTGGCTATGCAGATCAGTCTTTTGTGGCAAAGCCAATGAGCCAACCCTGAATCATATCGTGATGGCTGAAGAGCTGGCTGCCAGAAAACTCATTCCACTTGGGAAATACCTCCTGGGAAGTGTCTACCATATGCTCAATCAAACCACCCACCTGATGTATACCAGCAAGAAAATCCCCTGTGTCAACGGTCCTTGGTGGTTTGTCCAAATGTGGCTGCAGTTGTACATGCATCAAATCGTCGCTATTGATCTCAACAGCCGAGACTTTCCTTCAATCAATTACAAAGAAGGAGAAACCCGGAGAACCAAAGGTTGTCAAACCTATGGAGAAGCTGCCTCCACTGTATCTATCAACAAGAACATCGGTGAACTGTTTGAGCTCTTCTTCAAAGGCTTTGCTCATCCTCTTTGGTTCCCATATCTGGACAATGACAACCTCACTCTCCCTTGCGAATTCAGCTTTGAAACTGGATGCACTGATGTACAATCTATAGCGATTTTCAATGCCTTCATCCAACCCTGCATCCTGCCAGCCGAATTCTGTGGAGGAAGGCTGGTTCAAAGCACTTACGAATATTATCAGCCAAATATGATGGCTAGACAGTTGGGATGTGGCCAAGTGCCCCCTAGGCTATTTCTTCACGAATTTCTCAAGCCTAGGGAGATTGTCAAGGATTCCACAGAGACAAGAAGGATTTTTACTTATAAATGCTGCGGAACTATCTATGCACCTGATCCTTTTGTGCCAATAGTATCTGCCCATCCTTCTTTCACTCTCTGGTGGCAAGAACTCCATGATCATATCTTCAACATGCCAATCCATCCCTTCTGCTTCGAGTTAATGCCCGATTATCAGCCAACTTCAGAGGTAATACGCTTATCCCTTCATCTGTCTCAATAATATTAACCCCGATTGATTCTGATTCTGTCATCTTGCAGGATATAACACCTGCCCCTCTTGCCAGGGCGATTTTGTACAAAGCTGCAGGCCCAATATCTGCTTTGGGGCACCAATCTCCTACCTTGGCTCAACTAATGGCTAGACAGGCTTCTCTAGATCCAATACTTACTAGACCATCATCTGTCAAGAGGAAAACCCTTTCTTTAACTGCTCCCTTAGTTGTAAAGAAGAAAAGAACAAGCAGCAAAAAAGTTATCAAGGTCAGAGCCTTCTTCCTTTGACCATAATGCCATTAGTATTTTGCTCAACTTTATCTCTTCTTGATTTCAGGTCAGAGAACAGCAACTAGCAATCAGTACAGATCTTGCCGATGCTTCATTGACTGGTAAAATTCTACCACTTTATCCTCTTAACTTCTTTTTCATCGGCACTCATTCTTTGTTAACTGCAGAACAATCCTCAATGGATCCAATCTTGGAGAGCTCTTCTTCTCATCACGATTCATCTTTAGCTTTGCAACTTCTTCCTCAATCAGAAGCATTATCTTCACCAAGAAATCTTCCAGCTTCTCCTCAGCAAGATACACAGAATCTTTCCATTGAGCCTGAGAGGCTTCCTTCCCCCATTCAGGAAGTCAGGAACGAGGTAAACAAAATCATTCAACCTTCTCTATCCTTTTTCTCAGGGGATTATTACTAATTCGGCAAGACTTTCTTTCAGGAAAAATCCATTTCATCATCCAGCTATTCTTTTGCTGTGGAAGACTTGGTTGCCGAACAAGGGGAAGAAACATCTTCTGGCCAAACTCTGTCAGAAGAAAATCAAACAAAGCTGAAAGATATCCTTGCTTTGCTGCACAAGAGTATCCAAGATCAAGTCAAAGATGCTGATCTCTTAAGGGATGTACTGGAATCCATTGACCAAGAACTCCCTGATGATATCAAAACTTCTTTGGAACCAGTTTCTCATTTGGATCAACAGTACGCCGCAGTAAAGCAGGCTCTAAAGAACCAATCTTCTCAACCAGCTCTGGAACAGAGGAGATCCACAGCCAAACAATCTGTGAAAGACCTGCATACTCAAGCTCAGAACAGCAAAGAATTACTGACCAAATTGGAATCTGAACTTGAAAAGAAGAAGGTCAGAAAAGCTGCACTTGAAGCCGAATTGAGAGATCTATCAGCCGAAATTGAAGCTGATGAGAAGAAGATAGTTGAGCTTCCCAAATTAACAGAGAAGATGCGAAAGGAAGCTTCAGCAGCTCTGAACGAAGAAAAACAACTCAAGGCAAAGCTTGCTGCTCTGGCTAGAACCCAAGAAGCTGACAAAAACTTATTAGAGAGCATTAGCAATATGATATCAGATGCTAAAAATGTAATCTCAAAGTACTTGGGCTTGTAATTGTGACAAATAATTAATAACCGAATGCTCTATCAATCCTGCAACTTTGTCATTTCTTAACTCTGTTTTTCTCCATTGTGGATAACTCATTCGGCAAAGCTGGCTATAACAGTGTCAGACCCGAAAACGCTTCAAACACGACATAGCCGAATCTCATTCAGTCAAAACTGAATACGACTCGGTAAGAATCCCAAACGACATGGAAATCGATCGGTTGGAAAATCCTTTCCATCTTCCGAACTCCTTGGGATATGCACCACAATCTTCGGCCACGATCTCTTCGTTAGTTCCATAAATAAGAACCTTGAGCGCTCCTAATCTTTTATCAAATCCTCCGTCTTCCAAGCTTTCTGCTAGCCTGAGCCCCTTCTTCTTCGAGCACAGTAATCTCCAGAAAACCCCAATGACCAACAACAGCGGAAGACGCCCGGCTGTCGACGAAGCTGAAGGGAGCCGCGCCAGTGCTCGTCGGAGGTGATGACCGTCTGCCTCTCCTTATCCTTTCCTCCAGATTTTGCCTTATTCTCAACTTTCTTTGTGTTTTCAGGCTCATCCAATGGAACCCCGTTACTGCCTTGGCTGCGCCTCCGGCTGCAGCGGGTGATTCTTCGGAGTCATCTAGCCGATCCCCCAGGCCCAACTGGGATCTGTGCTACTCAGATAGCGATGCCCGCTGATTCAAGCAGGAACGTGACGACACTCGGCATGAGCTGGAGGTCATCTCCAAACAAGCCGGGATCGCAGATCTAGAGTGGCAACACCAGCGCAAGCAGCTACTCGAGACCATCGACGGTAATTTCTGCGGTTCGCTTAACTTCAATCTGACCTTGGACTAACCCGCCGTTGCTTCGTAATCCTACAGATCGCGACGCCGAACTCGATCAGCTGAAGACATTGGTTGAGTCTTTGGCAAACAAGGTGAATGCTCCTGGGGACACGCCAGAAGCTCGCCTCGGTGCAGTGGCAGGCCGTATCGATGAGGTGGCCTTACACGGCGTCCGTCTGGGCACTGCCGCAGGCCTAGTCGCCATGTCGACGCACACTGGCACTGACTATTCCAGGCTACCGCCCGGCTTTGCCAATGGCAATCCGGAGGAGATCGACGATATTGAGGCCTCCATAGATCGCCTTGATGCTCATGGCATCGCCATTGCCGATTCCATTCATCCCCAGTCTGTTCTGAACAGGTTGTTCCATTAGTTTGTACTAGGGATTATGGAATTTCGGCAATAAAACTTATCTTTTGCAGTCTTTTTTGTGATAACTTGGTCAAACTCATGATGCAAAATATTTGTACTAAGGGCAATACATTCTGGTATTGGCCATTTTCCCTCTGTTGGCATTTGTTCTGAAGGCGGCTCCTTCCCGAATGCCGGCTGTTTCAGTTGTCCTGGCATTGAATATTTCAATCAGCGATCAACCTCAACACTAGGATAATATTTCTTCAAGTATCTCCCATTGATAGCAGCAGTAAACTCTTCTCCCAGCAAAGTTTTCAGGACATATGCATTTCCAGGCACGCATCTGACCACTCTGAAAGGACCTTCCCAATTTGGAGACCATTTACCGAATGCACTGTATTTAGTTCCAATCGGTAATATTGCTTTCCAAACTAAATCTCCTTCTGCAAATTGCTTGACTTTCACCTTCTTGTTGTAATATTTAGCAACTCGCATTTTATTTTTCTCAACATTTTCCAAGGCCCTGAGACGAATCATATGCAAATCTTCTAATTCATCCATCATTAAATCATTATAATCTTTAGAACTTAAATCCTTTTGCAACTTTATCCTCCTTGAGTCTGACCGCATCTCCCATGGCAAGATAGCATGATGTCCATATACCAATTCATAAGGAGACGTCTGTGTAGCCCCATGTGGAGCCATTCGGTAAGCCCATAAAGCCTCATTGAGTACCGAATGCCACTTTCTTGGCTTCTGATCAATCTTCTTCTGTATAATTTTAATCATAATCTTGTTAGAAGCCTCTGCCTGACCATTAGCTTGGGCATAATAAGGAGAAGAATTCAACAATTTGATGCCCATACTTTCAGCAAAATTTCTGAACTCTGAAGATGTAAACTGAGTTCCTTGATCTGTGGTGATTGTTTGAGGAATTCCAAATCTGTAAATGATATGTTCTTTAACAAATTCAACCAAATTCTCTGATGTCACCTTCTTTAATGGAATCGCCTCAACCCACTTAGTAAAATAATCGGTTGCTAAAAGCACAAACTTATGGCCCTTGCTAGATGGAGGATTTATTTGGCCAATCAAATCTATTCCCCATCCTCTGAATGGCCATGGCTTGATAATAGGATTCAGGACCGATGCTGGAACTCTTTGAATGTTTCCAAATCTCTGGCAATATTGGCATCCTTTGTAATATTCAAAGCAGTCTTCTAGCATTGTGGGCCAATAGTACCCAGTTCTCCTAATAACCCATTTCATTCGGTAAGCCGATTGATGTGCTCCACACAGCCCATCATGCACTTCACTTATCAGCCTTTTTGCTTCTTCTTGACTTAAGCAATGTAACAGCACCCCATCCAAGGATTTATAATATAAATTATCATCAATAAGAACAAACTTTAAAGCTTTATACCTGAGCTTTCTAGAAACTTTTCGGGATGGATTCTCCAGATAATCAACAATTTCTTTTCTCCAATCATCTTCTGCCAGATTACTCCCGAAAGCATATACATCATTAGCAAAAACTTCTTGAAGCCTTTTATAACCCGAAGCACTTTGAGCTAATCTGTTTGCCTCTTCATTGTCTTTCCTAGGAATATGCCGTAGAATTACTGACTGAAACTCCTTTAAGATTTGCTTGCATTCCTCATAGTAATTCCTTAAGATATCGTTTCTGCACTCATATTCGCGATTTAGTTGCCTTATGACTAATTCTGAATCTCCAAAGATTTCAACTGCAATGGCCTTTGCTTCTCTCAAGTATTGAAGTCCTCTGAGCAACGCTTCATACTCGGCTTGATTATTATTGACAGTAGGTTGAATAGGAATAGCAAATTCAAATACCTCTCCTCTTGGTGAAACTAACAAAATACCTACTCCACCACCTTTGTCACATGAAGATCCATCGAAGAATAATACCCAAGGAGTAATTTCAAGCAAATTAGTTGATGAATCACGATGTTCAGTAATGAAGTCAGCAATAATCTGCCCTTTAACAGCTTTTGCCGATTCAAACTTTAACTCAAATTCAGATAAAGCTAAAATCCATTTGCCAATCCTTCCGTTCAAAATTGGCATAGACAACATGTGCTTTATCACATCAAATTTTGAATACACAATGTATTCGACATGTAGCAAGTAGTGCCGAAATTTCGCACAGGAGTAGTAAACACATAAACAAAGTTTCTCGGTAGCCGAATACCTCGTTTCGGGATCAAGCAATTTCCGGCTAAGGTATGCAACTACCCTTTCCTTTCCCTCAAATTCTTGTATGAGGGCCGATCCAATAGTTTGGGCATCGGCCGCCACGTACAACTTAAAAGGGTTGTTTAGCTGTGGAGGTACCAATACTGGTGGTTCTTTCATGTATTCCTTGATCTCATCAAAAGCCTTTTGTTGCTCGTCACCCCATACAAATTTCTGATCCTTCTTGACTTTTAGCAGCGAAGAGAAAGGCAACACCTTTTGTGATAAGTTTGATATGAATCTTCTTACGAAATTGATCTTGCCAAGTAATGACTGTAATTCCTTAAGATTAGTTGGAGGAACAACTTCATCAATGGTTTTCATACTTTTCTTGCCAACTCCTATTCCTCCTTCATGCACCAGAAATCCCAGAAATTCTCCTGCCGAAACTCCAAAAGCACATTTATTTGGGTTCATCTTGAGCCCATGTTTCCTAGTGCACTCTAGAGCTTTCCTTATGTCGGCCAAATGTGCTTCATGATCCAATGACTTAATCACAACATCATCAATATATATCTCCACAATCTTGCCGATCAACTCATGAAAAATATAATTCATGGCTCTCTGATAAGTTGCACCAGCATTCTTCAAACCAAACGTCATGACAACCCATTCAAACAACCCTATATGTCCTGGACATCTGAAAGCTGTTTTCGCTATATCTTCCAATGCCATAAAAATTTGATTGTACCCTGCATTACCATCCATGAAACTAATCACTTTATATCCAGCAGCAGCATCAACCAACGAGTCAGCAATAGGCATTGGATATCCATCCATGGGTGTAGCTCTGTTCAGATCTCTAAAGTCTATGCAAACTCTCATCTTCCCATTTTTCTTGTACACAGGAACAATATTAGAGATCCATTCTGCATATCTGCATGGCCGAATAAAATTTGCTGCTATTAATCTTTCCACTTCTTTCTTCACATCAGTCAACACTTCATCTTTGTAGATTTTCCGGGGTGGTTGCTTGTAAGGTTTATAACCAGGCTTGATCGGCAATCGATGCTCAACAATGGAACGATCTAAACCAGGCATCTCCGAATAATCCCAAGCAAAGCAATCTTTGTATTCTTTTAACAACTCAATCAACTTTTCTCTAAAAACTGAATCCAAGCTAGCACTGATGAATATCGGCCTTGGTTTGTCACCATCTCCAATGTCTACTTCTTCTAATTTATCAGCCGACACAAATCCATGTCCTAGCTTCCCGTCAGTCCCATCGATTGGATTATCCATTAAAAATTACTAAAAGAGCCGACTGCTTCGATCGGCTGTTGATCACTGCTGAGTGGCTCAACAGGACCCTCTCCCCAGTCCTTACCTGAGAAGCAATCTATGCCTTGATATTCCCAGAAGGCCGGTTCCACATTAGCCATGCTAATTGAATCATCTGCTGGGACAATTTCCACTTCATCATCTATCCACTGAATAAGCTGCTGATGCATAGTAGATGGAATACATCAATTCGTATGGATCCAATCCCTTCCAAGTAGCAAGCTGTATGCCCCTTTGCCTTCAATAACAAAGAAGGTTGTAAGCAGAATCTTAGACCCAATCATCAGATCTACATGTACACATCCTTTGGTGTCCGACGGATTTCCAGCAAAATCATTCAAAACTATGCTTGTTGGCGTTAAATCTCCAGGGCTCATGCCAAGTTTCCTGAATGTATTGTATGGCATCACATTAACAGCAGCTCCACCATCAACAAACATCTTCGTCAGTGGCTTTCCGTTGACATATCCTCTTAAGTACAGTGGCTTCATGTGCCGATTCTGGACTGGCTTCTCGAAAATAGCTTGCTTATTCAATACCAATTGTGCCATTAACCCACATTGCTCGGCTTCATCTACTTCTGATAATATCTCTTCCTGTACAATTTGATTAGCTGGAGCCATAAATTCATTCGGCAAGAAACATACCATGCATGTAGGAGCCGAATGACCCGATTCGTCAGGTTTGTCTTTTGGACGCCATATTGATTTCATCCTGGTTCCTGCCCGCTTCAACTCTTGATTCCTCAGGCGCTGGACTCTTCTCTTCTGGCTCTTTCTTAAACCAGGTGGACACCACTGTCCTTTTTGCCAGACATACTCACGATCTTCTTCTTCATGATCAATCCATCTATGATCAGCATGTCCTTTCCTTGGTTGATCATCATTCTTATATATTCTTAGGCGCCGATCATCACTAGGATGTATCCTTCCAATTCTTTCGTGGACGGATCGGCGATTGGCACCATTTTGCCTATGTTCGACATATCCATTATTGCATTCAGGACAGTTATTCCACGTGGGCAGCTTTAAACCCTCATTCCAACAGTGTCTGAAGAAGACACAATCCCAATGTGCACGTTCTTGTTCTCGGACATATTCCTCTTGTTCTTCCTCATACCTTTTTTCTTCGCACCTCCTCTTCTCCTCCTCGTACTCACGTCTCTGGTAGCGCTCTTTTTCTTGCTGACGCTGCCACTTATTGAGGAGAATGCGCGATGTGATTCTGGGTCTAGAAGATTCCCCAATCTCACATCGACTATTCGGGAAGCGAGACTTTTCCTCGCGAATCTGTTCGATCGTGATTTGCCGATTAGGATCGACTGAGCCATTCTGCTTTGCTTCCTTCGACGTTAGGACTTTCATTTTTCCCTTTTCTCCAGATTCGGCAACATTCACCATATTGATTGAGAACCCAATCATGTTCTGAGGAAACGGGTTATTGTCCAACTTCATCTTATTGTCGAATTTCAGATGCCCTTCTTGGATAGCTTTCTGAATCCTCACTCTAAAAACCCTGCATTCATTGATGGAATGAGAATTTCTATCATGGAATCCACAGTACCTTTTATCTTTCACTCCATCAGGCCGAAGCATAGAATGCCCCTCTGGTAGCTTGATCCGGCCTTCTTTTACAAGATAGTCAAACAATTTATCTGCCTTAGTTACATCAAAATCATTGGTGCCCTTATTCTGTTTAATCCACCTCTGATTCACCATGACTAGTTCTTTGCCCCAAACTATCTCTGTTGCGGCTATCTCCTCGCTATCTTCATACTCATCTCCTTGATCTGCTCTTTCAAGGAATTGGTTATAGATGTCAGCTACATCATTATGTTTAGCAAATCTGGCATCTTTCTTGAAACCATATGCCTGGTTACTCATTAAGGCCAATCTGTGTGACAACTGGCCCAGATCATCGAACTCCATTCCGAATAGCTTTTCCCGAATGGTAGGCAGCATGCCAGCTACAGCCATACCAGCTAGCTGGTCATCAGGTATGTTCAGAGAAAAGCACATGCTCTTTGTTTCCCTAAATCTCCTGAGGAACTCCGTAGGTGTCTCATTATTTCTCTGCCTTAAGCTGGTCAAATCAACCAACTTTTTCTCGGTACTGCCAATGTAGTAATGAGCATGGAATTTCTGCTCCAGGTCTTTCCAAGTACAAATTGACTGAGCAGGCAAAGAAGCAAACCATGTAAAAGCTGGACCCGTCAGCGACAAAGGAAAGTATCTGATTCTGAAAGCCTCATCTGCTGAAGCTTCTCCAAGCTGCATCAGATATCGAGCTATATGTTCTACAGTGCTAGTATCATCTTGTCCTGAGAACTTAGTGAACTCTGTAGGCACCTTGACTCTATTCGGCAATGATACCCTTTGGTACCATTCTGGGAAAGGAGACGAGTACATGTACCCCTGATTTTTAGGCTTCAGACCGAATTGATTTTGTAATACATCGGTCATTTTTTGCACCATGAGGTCAATATTGGTATCTTGATTCCCTGGTCTCCTAGCAGGCATCCCTGTAGTACCAACATATCCGGGATTCGGGAGAGCGTCGATAGCATTGTAATCCATAAACTCTGAATATCCGTTCCCATACACATCCCTTTGCAGCCTGTTGTTCAGAGGGGATATCTTGTAAGCAGAAGCAGGTGGATTTCCCGTGGTGCCAAATGCCATATCACCATATGTACGAGGTTTCGGCAATGCATGCTGAAGCTCTTGTTGAATCGGCTGTCCACTCGCATCTTTGGTTCCAGAAACTTCAGTTTCTTCAATACCTTTACCATGACGTTTTGGGACCGATGCTTGAATATTGAAATATGTTGGTCCACCAAGTTGTCCATGCACTTGCTCAAAAGGTTTATCCACGTGTTGACCAAAGATGTTGACCAGTATGAGCCGAAAACTTTTCAGGAATGCAGCATTATGATTGGTCATTGTTTCTCCTAAAGCCTTGTACAACAAGCTAGAGAACTTCTCCCTTTCTTCATCTTCAGTAAGATCAGATTGTCCCGGCAAAAGAACTCTTGGCAGATCTGACTTGAGAAACGGTGCACCACTCCTGTTCTTAGCAAAAGACAGCAAGCATTTCTTGATGAACTGATCTGCAGCAGTCTTCACTATTTGTTGATGTTCATCAGACAATTCTTCAAAAGTGACATCCAGAATGTCTTTTAATTCAGGCATCTTCGAAGCTTGTTGTCCCACCGGGCGTGCCAAAAAGTGTGTTGACGTAAAATCCGCACTTCACGCCAAGCACACAGCAAGCCGAATTAGCTAGCTTTACACGTGGCCCGAGCGTTTGAATCCGAAAGCGTGCCAGTCAATTTTCCTGAAACTGACAAAGGGAGAAAAGATATTCAAATAACACCTGGAACTTGCCAGGTAATACCAGATAGTTCCATAATTGTGGTTACGGAGCCAGTTTCGAACGACATATAGCTATAGGGAAGCTATCTGTCAGCAGTTAAAGCATCATTCGGCAATCGGCAAAGCACGCAGGAAGCGCACTGCCGAATGCGTGACGTAAGCATGACGAAAGATCGGTATTTGACTGAATAAACATTGTAACACATATTCATAACCGATTAACGAGGAACAGAGCATGATAGATAAATAAAAGGGCGAAAACATGACCATAATTTCATAATAAACAAGAATGCATAGACGAAAAGCACTAGTCTACCGCATGTCTAGGTACTTTTCAACCCGTCGAGCATGAGACAAGCAAGTCAATCCACCGCATGATACGACTTGCTTGGAATCACACCACCAACCAAGAATAGATCAATCCACCGCATGATATACTCTAATCATGGAAGGCTAAAAGCATTCTTTATTTAAAACAAAACCGTGAACATGTTTCACTCGTGGCGATACTGCCGAATACAGCCATATAGCCGAATCGGGTTCCATGAAGAAGGAACATGCTTCGTTGATGATGATAGGTCTATCAGATCGAATCAAATTCTAATCCACCGGATGATTAGCTCTAAGACGACCCAAAAACCTGCATCCACCGCATGATGCCCGGTTCTGTCAAGATCTACACAAGACCAACGAGCTTGGACCCGCAACACGTGGCAATCTAGATTGACTTCGAATTCGGCTATGGAAACGCAGTGCATTATGAGCTAGAACCGAATCTAATCAATCTAGACTGGGCAAAAGAGTGTTGTAATGAATTAAACAAAAAGGTAAAATCCAGAGCAACACATGGTAACTTAATGGATCTATCAGATCTTGCCAAAATCCAATAGAACCGATAACTTGTTCCAAGCTAAAACTTAGCCCACCGCATGGCTCATGATCTAACAATGGAACCTTCCTGAACCAAAGCCTAAATCCACCGCATGATACTAGGCATGGTGCAGGGTTGCCGGTACTTACGGAGGTCGACGGATCGATGATTCCTCTCGAAGAACTCGACGACTCGACTAAAGGACTCGAAGTTGGCACGGGGCCGGTTTGTTGTATGATTGATTGTCTGTGTGTTTACACTTACCACGGGTTTATATTTATACCCAGGTTTCGACACGACTCCTAATCGATTACGATTACATTATTTATTTCCTAAAAAAGATAAACGTCGGGGCACCGTATCCGTCTTGCATTCCAAGTTAAACCAGCCTTTTCCTTATTCTTGATCCACGTCATCACGCACTCCCGAATTCATCCTGCGGAATATTCTCTTGCCGAATGACAATGCGTTCCCGACCGCAGAACGTCTTTACCGAATGCTCTGGGGAAAAACTTCTTTGCCGAATGATATCTTTTCAACGAATCCGGCCCACATGTCGGCCTCTTCCTGGTGCCAATTTTTGGTGTCAACACTCTCATCCAGATCCGAACCCTAGGTTATCGACTTCCAAGATTCAATCTTCAAATGGCGGACCAAGATTTTGCCCTCCAGGTAAACTTCAATCCCCTCAAGCACATTCGGTATTCTTCTTTCGATTTGCATTTTAAATTTCCTCTCATCTTTTTCCATTCTTGATAGGCACTAGCTGCCGAAATCCTTATCCCCGTTGAGGAAAAAGCTCCATCCTACTTCCTCGGCCCTGTAGGGAATTCAGATCCTTCCGAACTCATCGCGGCTGAATCTCAGAGGGTTCCTTTCAAGATTTCATTGACAAAATCTCATGAGTGGCAAGACGCCTTCAAGAACTGGCCTTTGCCCCCAATTGCCGGCTGGAGAAATTGGTACAAAAGGATATCTGATGATAAAAGCCCCCAAACACAGAACTGGGACCATCTGCGTATTTCTCATTGCCTGGAGCTGTCACTAGCCGAAACACCAAAGAACGAGAACCTTCTGATTGCAGCTTGCCATTTTTGGTCCAATGGTGCAAATGCTTTTCTCTTCAGTCATGGCCCAATGTCTCCCACTTTGGCCGATGTCTACATGATGACCGGTCTGAACGTTACAGGAACTGTATATCCATATGACCACAAAGGTTCCTCCAAGCAGACAGGAGTAAAAACAGGGGTTGGATACAAGAGATACATCCAGAACCATATGTCTGATGGCCCTCTGACCGATGTCGAATACAGAGCCTTCCTGAACATGTGGCTATGCAGATCAGTCTTTTGTGGCAAAGCCAATGAGCCAACCCTGAATCATATCGTGATGGCTGAAGAGCTGGCTGCCAGAAAACTCATTCCACTTGGGAAATACCTCCTGGGAAGTGTCTACCATATGCTCAATCAAACCACCCACCTGATGTATACCAGCAAGAAAATCCCCTGTGTCAACGGTCCTTGGTGGTTTGTCCAAATGTGGCTGCAGTTGTACATGCATCAAATCGTCGCTATTGATCTCAACAGCCGAGACTTTCCTTCAATCAATTACAAAGAAGGAGAAACCCGGAGAACCAAAGGTTGTCAAACCTATGGAGAAGCTGCCTCCACTGTATCTATCAACAAGAACATCGGTGAACTGTTTGAGCTCTTCTTCAAAGGCTTTGCTCATCCTCTTTGGTTCCCATATCTGGACAATGACAACCTCACTCTCCCTTGCGAATTCAGCTTTGAAACTGGATGCACTGATGTACAATCTATAGCGATTTTCAATGCCTTCATCCAACCCTGCATCCTGCCAGCCGAATTCTGTGGAGGAAGGCTGGTTCAAAGCACTTACGAATATTATCAGCCAAATATGATGGCTAGACAGTTGGGATGTGGCCAAGTGCCCCCTAGGCTATTTCTTCACGAATTTCTCAAGCCTAGGGAGATTGTCAAGGATTCCACAGAGACAAGAAGGATTTTTACTTATAAATGCTGCGGAACTATCTATGCACCTGATCCTTTTGTGCCAATAGTATCTGCCCATCCTTCTTTCACTCTCTGGTGGCAAGAACTCCATGATCATATCTTCAACATGCCAATCCATCCCTTCTGCTTCGAGTTAATGCCCGATTATCAGCCAACTTCAGAGGTAATACGCTTATCCCTTCATCTGTCTCAATAATATTAACCCCGATTGATTCTGATTCTGTCATCTTGCAGGATATAACACCTGCCCCTCTTGCCAGGGCGATTTTGTACAAAGCTGCAGGCCCAATATCTGCTTTGGGGCACCAATCTCCTACCTTGGCTCAACTGATGGCTAGACAGGCTTCTCTAGATCCAATACTTACTAGACCATCATCTGTCAAGAGGAAAACCCTTTCTTTAACTGCTCCCTTAGTTGTAAAGAAGAAAAGAACAAGCAGCAAAAAAGTTATCAAGGTCAGAGCCTTCTTCCTTTGACCATAATGCCATTAGTATTTTGCTCAACTTTATCTCTTCTTGATTTCAGGTCAGAGAACAGCAACTAGCAATCAGTACAGATCTTGCCGATGCTTCATTGACTGGTAAAATTCTACCACTTTATCCTCTTAACTTCTTTTTCATCGGCACTCATTCTTTGTTAACTGCAGAACAATCCTCAATGGATCCAATCTTGGAGAGCTCTTCTTCTCATCACGATTCATCTTTAGCTTTGCAACTTCTTCCTCAATCAGAAGCATTATCTTCACCAAGAAATCTTCCAGCTTCTCCTCAGCAAGATACACAGAATCTTTCCATTGAGCCTGAGAGGCTTCCTTCCCCCATTCAGGAAGTCAGGAACGAGGTAAACAAAATCATTCAACCTTCTCTATCCTTTTTCTCAGTGGATTATTACTAATTCGGCAAGACTTTCTTTCAGGAAAAATCCATTTCATCATCCAGCTATTCTTTTGCTGTGGAAGACTTGGTTGCCGAACAAGGGGAAGAAACATCTTCTGGCCAAACTCTGTCAGAAGAAAATCAAACAAAGCTGAAAGATATCCTTGCTTTGCTGCACAAGAGTATCCAAGATCAAGTCAAAGATGCTGATCTCTTAAGGGATGTACTGGAATCCATTGACCAAGAACTCCCTGATGATATCAAAACTTCTTTGGAACCAGTTTCTCATTTGGATCAACAGTACGCCGCAGTAAAGCAGGCTCTAAAGAACCAATCTTCTCAACCAGCTCTGGAACAGAGGAGATCCACAGCCAAACAATCTGTGAAAGACCTGCATACTCAAGCTCAGAACAGCAAAGAATTACTGACCAAATTGGAATCTGAACTTGAAAAGAAGAAGGTCAGAAAAGCTGCACTTGAAGCCGAATTGAGAGATCTATCAGCCGAAATTGAAGCTGATGAGAAGAAGATAGTTGAGCTTCCCAAATTAACAGAGAAGATGCGAAAGGAAGCTTCAGCAGCTCTGAACGAAGAAAAACAACTCAAGGCAAAGCTTGCTGCTCTGGCTAGAACCCAAGAAGCTGACAAAAACTTATTAGAGAGCATTAGCAATATGATATCAGATGCTAAAAATGTAATCTCAAAGTACTTGGGCTTGTAATTGTGACAAATAATTAATAACCGAATGCTCTATCAATCCTGCAACTTTGTCATTTCTTAACTCTGTTTTTCTCCATTGTGGATAACTCATTCGGCAAAGCTGGCTATAACAGTGTCAGACCCGAAAACGCTTCAAACACGACATAGCCGAATCTCATTCAGTCAAAACTGAATACGACTCGGTAAGAATCCCAAACGACATGGAAATCGATCGGTTGGAAAATCCTTTCCATCTTCCGAACTCCTTGGGATATGCACCACAATCTTCGGCCACGATCTCTTCGTTAGTTCCATAAATAAGAACCTTGAGCGCTCCTAATCTTTTATCAAATCCTCCGTCTTCCAAGCTTTCTGCTAGCCTGAGCCCCTTCTTCTTCGAGCACAGTAATCTCCAGAAAACCCCAATGACCAACAACAGCGGAAGACGCCCGGCTGTCGACGAAGCTGAAGGGAGCCGCGCCAGTGCTCGTCGGAGGTGATGACCGTCTGCCTCTCCTTATCCTTTCCTCCAGATTTTGCCTTATTCTCAACTTTCTTTGTGTTTTCAGGCTCATCCAATGGAACCCCGTTACTGCCTTGGCTGCGCCTCCGGCTGCAGCGGGTGATTCTTCGGAGTCATCTAGCCGATCCCCCAGGCCCAACTGGGATCTGTGCTACTCAGATAGCGATGCCCGCTGATTCAAGCAGGAACGTGACGACACTCGGCATGAGCTGGAGGTCATCTCCAAACAAGCCGGGATCGCAGATCTAGAGTGGCAACACCAGCGCAAGCAGCTACTCGAGACCATCGACGGTAATTTCTGCGGTTCGCTTAACTTCAATCTGACCTTGGACTAACCCGCCGTTGCTTCGTAATCCTACAGATCGCGACGCCGAACACGATCAGCTGAAGACATTGGTTGAGTCTTTGGCAAACAAGGTGAATGCTCCTGGGGACACGCCAGAAGCTCGCCTCGGTGCAGTGGCAGGCCGTATCGATGAGGTGGCCTTACACGGCATCCGTCTGGGCACTGCCGCAGGCCTAGTCGCCATGTCGACGCACACTGGCACTGACTATTCCAGGCTACCGCCCGGCTTTGCCAATGGCAATCCGGAGGAGATCGACGATATTGAGGCCTCCATAGATCGCCTTGATGCTCATGGCGTCGCCATTGCCGATTTCATTCATCCCCAGTCTGTTCTGAACAGGTTGTCCCATTAGTTTGTACTAGGGATTATGGAATTTCGGCAATAAAACTTATCTTTTGCAATCCTTATGTGATGACTCTGTCAAACTCATTTTTTGTAATATATTTGCACTAAGGGCAATACGCTCTGGTATTGGCCATTTCTTCTTCTGTCAACATTTTTGTTCTGAAGACGGCTCCTTCCCGAATGCCGGCTGTTTCAGTCATTCTGACATTGAATATTTCAATCAGCGATCAATCTCAACACTAGGATAATATTTCTTCAAGTATCTCCCATTGATAGCAGCAGTAAACTCCTCTCCTAGTAAAGTTTTCAGGATATATGCATTCCCAGGCACGCATCTGACCACTCTGAAAGGACCTTCCCAATTTGGAGACCATTTACCGAATGCACTGTATTTAGTTCCAATCGGTAATATTGCTTTCCAAACTAAATCTCCTTCTGCAAATTGCTTGACTTTCACCTTCTTGTTGTAATATTTAGCAACTCGCATTTTATTTTTCTCAACATTTTCCAAGGCCCTGAGACGAATCATATGCAAATCTTCTAATTCATCCATCATTAATTCATTATAATCTTTAGAACTTAAATCCTTTTGCAACTTTATCCTCCTTGAGTCTGACCGCATCTCCCATGGCAAGATAGCATGATGTCCATATACCAATTCATAAGGAGACGTCTGTGTAGCCCCATGTGGAGCCATTCGGTAAGCCCATAAAGCCTCATTGAGTACCGAATGCCACTTTCTTGGCTTCTGATCAATCTTTTTCTGTATAATTTTAATCATAATCTTGTTAGAAGCCTCTGCCTGACCATTAGCTTGGGCATAATAAGGAGAAGAATTCAACAATTTGATGCCCATACTTTCAGCAAAATTTCTGAACTCTGAAGATGTAAACTGAGTTCCTTGATCTGTGGTGATTGTTTGAGGAATTCCAAATCTGTAAATGATATGTTCTTTAACAAATTCAACCAAATTCTCTGATGTCACCTTCTTTAATGGAATCGCCTCAACCCACTTAGTAAAATAATCGGTTGCTAAAAGCACAAACTTATGGCCCTTGCTAGATGGAGGATTTATTTGGCCAATCAAATCTATTCCCCATCCTCTGAATGGCCATGGCTTGATAATAGGATTCAGGACCGATGCTGGAACTCTTTGAATGTTTCCAAATCTCTGGCAATCTTGGCATCCTTTGTAATATTCAAAGCAGTCTTCTAGCATTGTGGGCCAATAGTACCCAGTTCTCCTAATAACCCATTTCATTCGGTAAGCCGATTGATGTGCTCCACACAGCCCATCATGCACTTCACTTATCAGCCTTTTTGCTTCTTCTTGACTTAAGCAATGTAACAGCACCCCATCCAAGGATTTATAATATAAATTATCATCAAGAAGAACAAACTTTAAAGCTTTATACCTGAGCTTTCTAGAAACTTTTCGGGATGGATTCTCCAGATAATCAACAATTTCTTTTCTCCAATCATCTTCTGCCAGATTACTCCCGAAAGCATATACATCATTAGCAAAAACTTCTTGAAGCCTTTTATAACCCGAAGCACTTTGAGCTAATCTGTTTGCCTCTTCATTGTCTTTCCTAGGAATATGCCGTAGAATTACTGACTGAAACTCCTTTAAGATTTGCTTGCATTCCTCATAGTAATTCCTTAAGATATCGTTTCTGCACTCATATTCGCCATTTAGTTGCCTTACGACTAATTCTGAATCTCCAAAGATTTCAACTGCAATGGCCTTTGCTTCTCTCAAGTATCGAAGTCCTCTAAGCAATGCTTCATACTCGGCTTGATTATTAGTGACAGTAGGTTGAATAGGAATAGCAAATTCAAATACCTCTCCTCTTGGTGAAACTAACAAAATACCTACTCCACCACCTTTGTCACATGAAGATCCATCGAAGAATAATACCCAAGGAGTAATTTCAAGCAAATTAGTTGATGAATCACGATGTTCAGTAATGAAGTCAGCAATAATCTGCCCTTTAACAGCTTTTGCCGATTCAAACCTTAACTCAAATTCAGACAAAGCTAAAATCCATTTGCCAATCCTTCCGTTCAAAATTGGCATAGACAACATGTGCTTTATCACATCAAATTTTGAATACACAATGCATTCGGCATGTAGTAAATAGTGCCGAAATTTCGCACAGGAGTAGTAAACACATAAACAAAGTTTTTCGGTAGCCGAATACCTCGTCTCGGGATCAAGCAATTTCCGACTAAGGTATGCAACTACCCTTTCCTTTCCCTCAAATTCTTGTATGAGGGCCGATCCAATAGTTTGGGCATCGGCCGCCACGTACAACTTAAAAGGCTTGTTTAGCTGTGGAGGTACCAATACTGGTGGTTCTTTCATGTATTCCTTGATCTCATCAAAAGCCTTTTGTTGCTCGTCTCCCCATACAAATTTCTGATCCTTCTTGACTTTTAGCAGCGAAGAGAAAGGTAACACCTTTTGTGATAAGTTTGATATGAATCTTCTCACGAAATTAATCTTGCCATGTAATGACTGTAATTCCTTAAGATTAGTTGGAGGAACAACTTCATCAATGGTTTTCATACTTTTCTTGCCAACTCCTATTCCTCCTTCATGCACCAAAAATCCCAGAAATTCTCCTGCCGAAACTCCAAAAGCACATTTATTCGGGTTCATCTTGAGCCCATGTTTCCTAGTGCACTCTAGAGTTTTCCTTATGTCGGCCGAATGTGCTTCATGATCCAATGACTTAATCACAACATCATCAATATATATCTCCACAATCTTGCCGATCAACTCATGAAAAATATAATTCATGGCTCTCTGATAAGTTGCACCAGCATTCTTCAAACCAAACGTCATGACAACCCATTCAAACAACCCTATATGTCCTGGACATCTGAAAGCTGTTTTCGCTATATCTTCTAATGCCATAAAAATTTGATTGTACCCTGCATTACCATCCATAAAACTAATCACTTTATATCCAGCAGCAGCATCAACCAACGAGTCAGCAATAGGCATTGGATATCCATCCATGGGTGTAGCTCTGTTCAGATCTCTAAAGTCTATGCAAACTCTCATCTTCCCATTTTTCTTGTACACAGGAACAATATTAGAGATCCATTCTGCATATCTGCATGGCCGAATAAAATTTGCTGCTATTAATCTTTCCACTTCTTTCTTTACATCGGTCAACACTTCATCTTTGTAGATTTTCCGGGGTGGTTGCTTGTAAGGTTTATAACCAGGCTTGATCGGCAATCGATGCTCAACAATGGAACGATCTAAACCAGGCATCTCCGAATAATCCCAAGCAAAGCAATCTTTGTATTCTTTTAACAACTCAATCAACTTTTCTCTGAAAACTGAATCCAAGCTAGCACTGATGAATATCGGCCTTGGTTTGTCACCATCTCCAATGTCTACTTCTTCTAATTTATCAGCCGACACAAATCCATGTCCTAGCTTCCCGTCAGTCCCATCGATTGGATTATCCATTAAAAATTACTAAAAGAGCCGACTGCTTCGATCGGCTGTTGATCACTGCTGACTGGCTCAACAGGACCCTCTCCCCAGTCCTTACCTGAGAAGCAATCTATGCCTTGATATTCCCAGAAGGCCGGTTCCACATTAGCCACGCTAATTGAATCATCTGCTGGGACAATTTCCACTTCATCATCTATCCACTGAATAAGCTGTTGATGCATAGTAGATGGT
The DNA here is from genome assembly GCA_033239725.1 of Echinochloa phyllopogon. Taxonomy (NCBI): domain Eukaryota; kingdom Viridiplantae; phylum Streptophyta; class Magnoliopsida; order Poales; family Poaceae; genus Echinochloa; species Echinochloa phyllopogon. The sequence continues at coordinate 41,361,890 of BTCW01000015.1, forward strand.
ATACAGCAATTCGCATGGATCCAATCCCTTCCAAGTAGCAAGCTGTATGCCCCTTTGCCTTCAATAACAAAGAAGGTTGTAAGCAGAATCTTAGACCCAATCATCAGATCTACATGTACACATCCTTTGGTGTCCGACGGATTTCCAGCAAAATCATTCAAAACTATGCTTGTTGGCGTTAAATCTCCAGGGCTCATGCCAAGTTTCCTGAATGTATTGTATGGCATCACATTAACAGCAGCTCCACCATCAACAAACATCTTCGTTAATGGTTTTCCGTTGACATATCCTCTTAAGTACAGTGGTTTCATGTGCCGATTCTGGACTGGCTTCTCGAAAATAGCTTGCTTATTCAATACCAATTGTGCCATTAACCCACATTGCTCGGCTTCATCCACTTCTGACAATATCTCTTCTTGTACAATTTGATTAGCTGGAGCCATAAATTCATTCGGCAAGAAACATACCATGCATGTAGGAGCCGAATGACCCGATTCGTCAGGTTTGTCTTTTGGACGCCATATCGATCTCATCCTGGTTCCTGCTCGCTTCAACTCTTGATTCCTCAGGCGCTGGACTCTTCTCTTCTGGCTCTTTCTTAAACCAGGTGGACACCACTGTCCTTTTTGCCAGACATACTCACGATCTTCTTCTTCATGATCAATCCATCTATGATCAGCATGTCTTTTCCTTGGTTGATCATCATTCTTATATATTTTTAGACGCCGATCATCACTAGGATGTATCCTTCCAATTCTTTCGTGGGCAGCTTTAAACCCTCATTCCAACAGTGTCTGAAGAAGACACAATCCCAATGTGCACGTTCTTGTTCTCGGACATATTCCTCTTGTTCTTCCTCATACCTTTTTTCTTCGCACCTCCTCTTCTCCTCCTCGTACTCACGTCTCTAGTAGCGCTCTTTTTCTTGCTGACGCTGCCACTTATTGAGGAGAATGCGCGATGTGATTCTGGGTCTAGAAGATTCTCCAATCTCACATCGACTATTCGGGAAGCGAGACTTTTCCTCGCGAATCTGTTCGATCGTGATTTGCCGATTAGGATCGACTGAGCCATTCTGCTTTGCTTCCTTCGACGTTAGGACTTTCATTTTTCCCTTTTCTCCAGATTCGGCAACATTCACCATATTGATTGAGAACCCAATCATGTTCTGAGGAAACGGGTTATTGTCCAACTTCATCTTATTGTCGAATTTCAGATGCCCTTCTTGGATAGCTTTCTGAATCCTCACTCTAAAAACCCTGCATTCATTGATGGAATGAGAATTTCTATCATGGAATCCACAGTACCTTTTATCTTTCACTCCATCAGGCCGAAGCATAGAATGCCCCTCTGGTAGCTTGATCCGGCCTTCTTTTACAAGATAGTCAAACAATTTATCTGCCTTAGTTACATCAAAATCATAGGTGCCCTTATTCTGTTTAATCCACCTCTGATTCACCATGACTGGTTCTTTGCCCCATACTATCTCTGCTGCAGTTATCTCCTCACTATCTTCATACTCATCTCCTTGATCTGCTCTTTCAAGGAATTGGTTATAGATATCAGCTACATCATTATGTTTAGCAAATCTGGCATCTTTCTTGAAACCATATGCCTGGTTACTCATTAAGGCCAATCTGTGTGACAACTGGCCCAGATCATCAAACTCCATTCCAAACAGCTTTTCCCGAATGGCAGGCAGCATGCCAGCTACAGCCATACCGGTTAGCTGGTCATCAGGTATGTTCAGAGAAAAGCACATGCTCTTTGTTTCCCTAAACCTCCTGAGGAACTCCGTAGGTGTCTCATTATTTCTCTGCCTTAAGCTGGTCAAATCAACCAACTTTTTCTCGGTACTGCCAATGTAGTAATGAGCATGGAATTTCTGCTCCAGGTCTTTCCAAGTACAAATTGACTGAGCAGGCAGAGAAGCAAACCATGTAAAAGCTGGACCCGTCAGTGACAAAGGAAAGTATCTGATTTTGAAAGCCTCATCTGCTGAAGCTTCTCCAAGCTGCATCAGATATCGAGCTATATGTTCCACAGTGCTAGTATCGTCTTGTCCTGAGAACTTAGTAAACTCTGTAGGTACCTTGACTCTATTCGGCAATGATACCCTTTGGTACCATTCTGGGAAAGGAGACGAGTACATGTACCCCTGATTTTTAGGCTTCAGACCGAATTGATTTTGCAATACATCGGTCATCTTTTGCACCATGAGGTCAATATTGGTATCTTGATTCCCTGGTCTTCCAGCAGGCATCCCTGTAGTACCAACATACCCAGGATTCGGGAGAGCATCAATAGTATTGTAATCCATGAACTCTCAATATCCGTTTCCATACATATCCCTTCGCAGCCTGTTGTTCAGAGGGGATATCTTGTAAGCAGAAGCAGGTAAATCTCCCGTGGTGCCGAATGCCATATTACCATATGTACGAGGTTTTGGCAATGCATGCTGGAGCTCTTGCTGAATCGGCTGTCCACTCGCGTCTTTGGTTCCAGAAGCTTCAGTTTCTTCAGTACCTTTACCATGACGCTTTGGGATCGATGCTTGAACATTGAAATATGTTGGGCCACCAAGTTGTCCATGCGCTTGCTCAAAAGGCTTATCCACGTGTTGACCAAAGATGTTGACCAGTATGAGCCGAAAACTGTTCAGGAATGCAGCATTATGATTGGTCATTGTTTCTCCTAAAGCCTTGTACAACAAGCTAGAGAACTTCTCCCTTTCTTCATCTTCAGTAAGATCAGATTGTCCCGGTAAAAGAACTCTTGGCAGATCTGACTTGAGAAACGGTGCACCACTCCTGTTCTTAGCAAAAGACAGCAAGCATTTCTCGATGAACTGATCTGCAGCAGTCTTCACCATTTGTTGATGTTCATCAGATAATTCTTCGAAAGTGACATCCAGAATGTCTTTTAATTCAGGCATCTTCGAAGCTTGTTGTGTCCCACCGGGCGTGCCAAAAAGTGTGTTGACGTAAAATCCGCACTTCACGCCAAGCACACAGCAAGCCGAATTAGCTAGCTTTACACGTGGCCCGAGCGTTTGAATCCGAAAGCGTGCCAGTCAATTTTCCTGAAAACTGACAAAGGGAGAAAAGATGTTCAAATAACACCTGGAACGTATCGGGTAATACCAGATAGTTCCATAATTGCGATTACGGAGCCAGTTTCGAACGACATATAGCTACAGGGAAGCTATCTGTCAGCAGTTAAAGCATCATTCGGCAATCGGCAAAGCACGCAGGAAGCGCACTGCCGAATGCGTGACGTAAGCATGACGAAAGATCGGTATTTGACTGAATAAACATTGTAACGCATATTCATAACCGATTAACGAGGAACAGAGCATGATAGATAAATAAAAGGGCGAAAACATGACCATAATTTCATAATAAACAAGAATGCATAGACTAAAAGCACTAGTCTACCGCATGTCTAGGTACTTTTCAATCCGTCGAGCATGAGAGAAGCAAGTTAATCCACCGCATGATACGACTTGCTTGGAATCACACCACCAACCAAGAATAGATCAATCCACCGCATGATATACTCTAATCGTGCAAGGCTAAAAGCATTCTTTATTTAAAACAAAACCGTGAACATGTTTCACTCGTGGCGATACTGCCGAATACAGCCATATAGCCGAATCGGGTTCCATGAAGAAGGAACATGCTTCGTTGATGATGATAGGTCTATCAGATCGAATCGAATTCTAATCCACCGGATGATTAGCTCTAAGACGACCCAAAAACCTGCATCCACCGCATGATGCCCGGTTCTGTCAAGATCTACACAAGACCAACGAGCTTGGACCCGCAACACGTGGCAATCTAGATTGACTTCGAATTCGGCTATGGAAACGCAGTGCATTATGAGCTAGAACCGAATCTAATCAATCTAGACTGGGCAAAAGAGTGTTGTAATGAATTAAACATAAAGGTAAAATCCAGAGCAACACATGGTAACTTAATGGATCTATCAGATCTTGCCAAAATCCAATAGAACCGATAACTTGTTCCAAGCTAAAACTTAGCCCACCGCATGGCTCATGATCTAACAATGGAACCTTCCTGAACCAAAGCCTAAATCCACCGCATGATACTAGGCATGGTGCAGGGTTGCCGATACTTACGGAGGTCGACGGATCGATGATTCCTCTCGAAGAACTCGACGACTCGACTAAAGGACTCGAAGTTGGCACGGGGCCGGTTTGTTGTATGATTGATTGAACTCCCTTCTACAACTACCATGGGTTTATATTTATACCCAGGTTTCGACACGACTCCTAGTTGATTACGATTACATTATTTATTTCCTAAAAAGATAAACGTCGGGGCACCGTATCCGTCTTGCATTCGAAATTAAACCAGCCTTTTCCTTATACTTGATCCACGTCATCACGCACTCCCGAATTCCTCCTGCGGAATATTCTCTTGCCGAATGACAATGCGTTCCCGACCGCAGAACGTCTTTACCGAATGCTCTGGGGAAAAACTTCTTTGCCGAATGATATCTTTTCAACGAATCCGGCCCACATGTCGGCCTCTTCCTGGTGCCAATTTTTGGTGTCAACAGTACTATATTACATTATTAAAAACTGGTTTATTTAAGAGGAAGAGCACCATCTTGACCTGTGGGCCATCCATGTCATGTCTATGAGACAGTGGGAATTGATCCGCTGTTCTTTTATACAGAATTGCATGTCTATTGATGAACCAATGCAAGTCGCTTTTTTAGTTCCATTGGTAGGCTTCATTGATGTGCATCGATGCCTTATTTTGGTCACGATCAACAAGATTTCACTAGTTCATGGAAAATTGAATTAGTTGCTGACCAAAGTATTTAAGCAGAAGCAGAGTGTTAGATATAAAGAAATTGGCGTCCATATAAAAAATTGGGTCCATCAATCAGACTTGGATCAAACCAAATGAAATAGTTTCAGAGATGATAGCGAGTAAAACATAGCAAGATTAAAAAGCACGGATGTCTAAATAAACACAGGTCAACATCTGCATCCAGCAGAATAACTACATATTCAAAGCCGGTTTAATTGAAGAGGAAACTCATTATTGCTCTTCTCTAGGCTACTAATACTGCATCGCAGCACTCCAGGAATTACTTGCGACCATTGTTGCCGCCATTCGGGAACATCACATCTCCAGTGCGCTTATTGACGAGGAAATCATCCGGCATCTCAAAGCTGTCATCAGCTCCGATGTCCCAGATTCCCATTCCGCCTCCCCCACCGTTCATCGAGGTCCCTGCAGCATCAGCAGTGGCACCAGTTCCAGCTGCGACGACACCCTGCTGGTCGTCTTCACCAGCCTCCCAAATGGGATCGTCAAGGTCCAGGAGATCTTCCGGAGGGAACATGGTGTTCTCATCTGCAGGTAACACTGCATCGAAGCCAGTGTTCCCAGCATCCATCGGCGCGCCTGCAGGGCCCTGAGGTCCCATGAGTGCTCCTGGTGCAAGCTGATTGCCATTTGGCGCCGCGACGAGGTCCTGCGGCGCCATGGTCGATGCAGCGTTGCCGCCGCCAAATGCTCCTCCTGCCATTGCTATCTCATTCACATTCGAAGCCATGCCAAGAATGTGTTCGTGCGCCATGAGTGACCCGGTGCTGCGGTTGCTGAAATTGTTGCTGTTGAGTGCTGCTTCCATGACTACTTCCACACCGTGACCGGCGTGCTGGGGAGGCACAAGTGATCCAGCATTGTAGTTGATAAAGCTGCCGCCGTTGCCTGCACCTGTACCTGCTGCCACACCGTGACCAACATGCCGATGCCCCATGAGTGATCTATAGCAATAGTTGTCGTACGGTGCTGCAATCGCTGCTTGGTTTGATCCAACACCGACATGTTGAGGAGCCACGGGTGGAGGATTGGCCCTGAAAGGATGACCGGCCTGTGGCAGCTGAAAGGAAAGCGTGGTGCTCCTCCCTGTCCCGCGGCTGCCTTGCCCCTCCTGTTGCGCCGCGAACATGTTCTGCTGCACGACAGGCGGCCGCGGCCCCTGGTATGGGAACGGCCCGAGCATCGGTGGCAGACTCATGTCCTGCTGCTGCTGCTGCTGCTGCTGTTGCTGGGAGAACTGGGGCTCGCAGGTAATGGTGTCTGCCATGGTTGCTACTGCCGCCGCCGACGGCGCCATGGCGCCGAAGACGTTGCGAGCCGCGCACTGCTGCTGGTGGTGCACCAAACGCTGTGCCGGAGGCGGCGCTGGTGCTGGCAGTGGGTTGACAGCACGCTGTGCTGGGGCTGGGGCTTGGCTTGGGTTAACCAGAGGCGGCAGTGCTAGAGCTGGAGGTTGAACTGGGTGCAGCGGAGGAGGTGCTAGTGCTGGCGGGGCAGCGGTGTTGCTGTACGGTGGCATGTCAGGAGTAGAGAGAACGGGCTGCACGAACGAAGACTTCTGCTGATGATGTTGCTGCCCAGGCTGCGGAGGTTGCTGGAACTTGGGCGCTTTTTTACCTTGACGTTCCTGCGATGCAGGCTAGAAAAAGATATATACTTTGTAATAAGGTAATTTGCAAATGGAGTGCTAAGAGTTTCTCAGAAGAAGGGTTGAAGTATGTAATACTACCGGTAACCATATTTGCACGATAAATGATTTAATTGAGTAATAATGTAATTTTGGATGTGGAGTACTAAGAAATTTGGAGGAGCAGAGATGATGTATGAAGTTTAAGATCAAACATGCATGAATAATGGGGTAAAATTAAAATCAAATAAGAATTGACTATATTTTTTTTCTAAAAGGCAAAGAGTTCCTCTTTTGTTATGTCAATATACTCCCTCCAATGTTGTTTTAATTTGGACCTAGCAACGTATCTAAAACACAACTTCACTTTCATTGTAGAAGAAACTTAACTACTTAAACCACAGAGATTTTTTTTTAAAAAAAAGAAAGCCTCCGACCGGCAACCCCAGAGATATACTATATAGTAGACAAACTTAAGAATTCCTTTGACTAGCTGCCCTATACGTTACCCAAAATTAAACTTCTTTTTAAGTAGCTTTGACGAAATGTTGGTAGATGACCAAGGGCCAACTGCATAATGACACATTTGTTTGCTAGCAGCAATATGTAGTAACGCATGCAGGAGACGGTTCGCCAGCATATATACATGCTTGTATGTGCAGGCCAAAATGGAAAAGTTGCCGTTGCGTATAATTTTCCAAATTTCAGCAGTAACTTTGATTTCACAATGCTAAACTCATTCCAAAATGTAGTACTACACTGTAAGATAAAAATTGAAGTAAGCACTACTAGCTGCTAGTGCAAATGGGAAAATTAAAGGACCTTACCAAAACGCTGCTCCTCTTCCAACCTCTTCCAGCCCTTACCATTTTGAACTGGATTATCTCTTCTGCCTCCTCCGTTTCCTCGTCAATGCTAGAGCCGGCCATTAGAGCCTCGACAGCGGCGTCAGGGACCACGCGGCTGCAGCCAGCTTTGTTTGCCTTGTCCTCCAGATCAGACTTGCGCCATGCGATGACCCTCCAGAGGTTACAGATATCCTCAGCATCCAACGGTTTCTTAATGGTGAAGGTTGCTGCCCGCAGCGTACGTTGCAGCTCGTCTGTTTCGTTGCCGGGTTCTTTGTGACCCAGCGACATGTCTGCATATATGCATAGACCGAGGACAAAATGATCAATAATTAATGTGATGCAACTTGTTACGTGTGTTTGTGTTGGTCATATAGCTAGCGTGCTTACAATAGACGACTGGGATGCGCAGATCTTGCTCGACGATGCCACGGAAGTTGAAGCCGCAGGCCGCGGCCATCTCAGCACTGATGAGAACGACGTCGAAGTCTTTGAACCTTTCCCTGTTGATGAGGTGTTTAAGCGCAGAAACTGGGCTTCCACAGGTTGCCACTGCAAAGAAAGTGGTACGTATTCCGGCCGTGAAACCAAGAATGTAAGAGAGAGCCGTACGTGAAGTTAGTTGGACAAATGAAAGAAGGGGAAAAGGGGGGTTATTTGCTAGACCCATGGTTCATATCTGAGAAAGTTCAGTAAAATATGCAATGAAGCAGGGTAAAAGTATTTTCTTTGAAAATTAACCATGATATATTTAAAAATTGGCACGAATTGAAGTGAGCGGGCAGGCATGATTTGATTTGCATATGAGTAGACCGAGGATATAAAACATATAGAAATCTACTGAACACTACAACGTACCCTTGAAATTCAAGAGAGAAAGCATCATACACGACGACGAGAGAAATCTTTCGTCGTCGTCCACGACCAATACTCTTATACCGTTGTTGGGAAACAATGTGGACATCTCTTGATTCATGGAGGAACCACACTCAAGAATAAATTGAGGTCCAATGGAGGAGCAGTGGATCTACAGTAGTGAGAGGTCGGGGCAGCCTGGGGTATGTATTTATAGGCTGAGGCTTGGGGGGAGGGGGTGGGGGGAGGAGGGAGGAGGGGTAGGAGGGAGTGAGAAGGAAACTAGGAACCTTTAATTTACTCACAACAAGACTAAGAAAGTCAAACATTCATCAGGTGAGGGGCATCCATGGCTCTACAATAAAATGGGTGTTGTTCAGTTATTTTTTTTTTCGGCTGCTAGTCTATAGGCCTCCTACACCAATCGACACTGCAGATCCAAATCTTTCTACCTCCCTCATATATGCCAAGAATGAGCCTGCACATATATACTTGATTTGAAACAGGCCAAAATTGGTAGTAGGTGGGCAGATGTTGTTAATGAACTGTAGATGCACTATAATTCAAGTTAATAATAAGTATTTCCTTTTGTGATAATCTTGGGCAACTTGTGTCCTCCTCCACCACTAACACAAATGAAAGGACATCCATGTCAGCTAGGATGGTGAGGGCCGGAAGAGGAAGGGCAACAAACACAATGGCTACCGGCGTTGTAGGTACTCTTCAAGTAAACAACTTTACTTTATTAGATTGTGTGGTACCGGCAATGGTGTGGTATGGGCTGCAGTTTGTTGATTTCAGGCAATGGGTGTTTGACCTCTAGAGTTCGGCGATGATATAGTACGGGAGGCATTTCATCAACGCATGGGCTATGTTATGGTGGAGTGCATTGGCGAAAGCCATGGTAGTTTTAATGCCAGGCTCAGGAGCGATGCTTTTGGGTTAGTGGTGGAGGCAAAAGCTATGGTTTTTGGTCTAGAGTGGATTGGCGAAAGCTATGGTTTTCTTCTCATGAGAGTCACCACTAATCAATCAGACATCAATTAATACATGAGTGTAGTTCCCCAATGAATCAAGAGATGTCGACCCACTTCTCTAAGTAGTATCAAAGCCTTAGGAGTGGAGGACAACGCAAGATTCCTCGCTTCTTCTTCCATGATGTCTTCTCTCCTAAACTTCAAGGGTAGTAAACATGTACCTATTCTATAGACCTAAAGTTTGCCATCTAGGTTTCATCTATCATTTTTATCCTTGATCTTAGCAATATTCAAATCAAATCGAGCATGCTTGCTATCTTCGTGCCAATTTTAAATATGTCACTATTGTTTTTTAAAGAAAAAATAGTCTACCTCTATTGTATGTTTTACTGAAATTTTCACAGTTCTAAACTGTGGACTAGTAAGCCCCCATTTCTGTTAAAAAAATAAAATAAGTTCTCCTTTTCTCAGATCTTTTATTTGTCAAATACAACTCCCTAGCTTTACGAGCATTCTCTAACAATCATGGTTTCACACGATATATACTTATCCACTTACCACAGCTCTCTTTGCGCCACACGATGATCCTGCAAAGGATGTTCATCACCTCATCGGCATCAAGTAGCTTCCTGATGATGTATATATGTTGCCGCCCGCAGCATGTGGTGATGTGGAGCAGCTAGCTCGTTCTCATCGTCACCCTTGGCTTCATGACCCCACGAGACGTACTGCTGCATGCACTAGAGCTGCATGATTAATCCATTCTGTTTAAACTGCATAAACCAATGCAGCAACACGGTACATATTGTTTGGTTAGTAGCCTGCATCCTTACCATAGGTCACTGGGGTGACGTGTACAGATTTGACTCGATGATGCCTTTAAAGTCAAAGCCGCGCATGTCCTGGCCTTGGTGCCGTCCATTAGGATGATATCGCCATCTTTTAGCTTGTCTTTGCTGAGGACTTTAAATGCAGAAGTTAGGCTGGCCCATATAGGACTGCAGACCATAAGAAGAAAACTCGATCATCCTTGGACAAACAAGGAATTTTACCAAGAAAGGTATAGTAAATTGGACCAAAAACTTGATATAATAATAATTAGGGAACTGCTCCAGTGCTCCTATTTTAAAATGTTGCACGGATCTTAAAGTAAACAAGTAATTAATTAACTATTTTTTTTATCTGAGTTTCGTCTGGGTCCGGCCCCTGCCCTCGTGCAGCCTGCGTCCAGCTCGTACCCAAGTCAATTCTCCCGATCCATTCTCGCCCTTCTTTGCCCTTTTCGTGAGCGATGCGGCGGCGACGGCTGCAGCGGCGACGAGAGCAACGACGGGCCTGTTTTTCTTGTCCAGTTCTGTTCTTCGAATTGGCGTCACCGGAAGTGCTCGCCGGCTCGCCCCTCAGGGAGCCCACCACCGCGGTCTGCTGCGATTTACAGCCCGCGAGATCCTCATCCTCCCCGAGGGTCAAGCTTTATGGGACCGTCAGCTCTCTGTGATCTGCAGCCTCGGCGCGGCACCAGCATTTTGGCGTCGTGATGCAAGAGCAGACCTGAACTTTGTTCATGAAAGGAATGGTCACACTGCTTTGATCTAAAGCGTGAGATTTTTAATCCTGTTGGTGTGCTATATATGTGCATATGGGCATCACACTGCTATTCTTGTAGTGCAAGTTTATTTGTGATTCGTGATGCATCTAGAATAACTGATGTCGTTGGAGATTAATTTATATTCTTGAGCAACACAAATGTCAAATTGGACTGAACTAGTGTTAAGCATTCATATGTGTGCAGTAGTGTGGGAACCAAGGACTAGCGTGCAGTAAGAAATTGTGCTGCATGCATCGTGCGCTACCGGAAAGCTCACAATTGCCGGGTGTCTAAGGGTCTGTCGAGTGCATTTTATTTGACACTCGGCAAACTCTCTATTTGCCGAGTGTCAAGCAGCTGGCACTCGGCAAAAGTGAGTGGTTTGCCAAGTGTCCCAGGTACTCGGTAAGGCACCTCACTAGTGGAAAAATAATTTTTCATTCCCTACCTTTAGTCCCGGTTAAGTTTTGACCTGAAACAATAGGTCCTTAGTCGTCAACTGGGACTAAAGGGGTCTCAACTTTTAGTCCCGGGGGGTGATTGCACCCGGGACTAAAAGGATGACTCCGGTTGGTGACTCCAACCGGAACTAAAGGGTCTTTAGTCCCAGGTGAAAGTGCTTCACGGGTTACAATAAAGAGAAAACGTCCCACCTTCCATCATGTGTGCTGCATAGGTGGAGTGGCTATGTGAGTGTGTGTGACCATGCAAGAGGTTATGAGTTTGAATCCCTTTGGGCGCAACATTTTTTTAGTTTCCGGACTCTTAGTCCCGGTCCCCACGCCCGGCACTAAAAGGGGTTGAAGACCGGGACCAATGCCCCTTTCTCCACACCGGGACTAATGCCCCTTTCTCCACTAGTGCCTGTTCCCTTACTAGGTGTGCACAAGGGACTCATATGTATCAACATCCAGTAAAGAATGGAAGCCAGGGTAGTTGCAATCCTGTATGTGCTTTTGAATAAATATAAGAAGGGAAGTTCCTCACTGAGAGGTGCCCAAAGTTAGATACCTATGCATGCAAGCAAGTGTTCAGCTGTCAGTCTGCTCTCGCTATCTGTATTAGAGTCGTTAGAGCACCTCCAAGAGTGACTAAAAAATAAAGTCTTAATATACTAGTTTTGGAACATTGCTAAAAATTATTGGACACAGAAAATATCCACTCTTCCAACAGCTCCTAAAAAAATAGTCCCAAAAACGATTTAACTGTTGCCACATCATCCATACGTGGGCCCAATGGTTGATTTTCCCCTCTATGAACGGTAACTCGGGATTTATCTTTTTTTTTGCAGTTTGTCCTGTGGGATTGGGAGTGCTAAAAGGGGAGGTAAATTTGGCTCAAGATGGAGCAAGTATTGGGCACACAAAAAAATTGAGACCCATATTAGACAACTGTTGGAACACTTTTTTTTATCTGCATTCTCAAAACTAATTATTGGGAGTAGTTTTTGGGTACTCTTGGAGATGCTCAGAGTGTGTGCGCGCGCTCAAGTGCCCTGCCTAAGAACGTGTTCTCTGCTATAGTGTTCATGCGCAAGTAAGTCGACATAATTCCAAACCCATGTCCATTGCGTAATTTGAACTATATATGTACTCCCATCACAATGCCACTACAGACAAAAATATGGCTGGATATAATGCGAGGGAAGCACCCAAGTTTCAGTATTTAAGCTGGATATAATTCAATGTAACATGGAGCAATGTGTCAGTAAAAGAGTTGTGGATCGTTATATGGTTGTTAAACTTGACCTCATACACTACTCTCAATTACGTCAGCGAATAGGACCACATATCAGCATAAACCAATGTAGCAGCGATGTGGTGGGGTGGAACTCAATCCTCGCCGATGCAAGGTGCCAAACTGCCAAGGTGGGCTTGCTGCCGTGGAGCATCGCCGCCGCCCTAACTTGGTGTTTGATGGATAGGAGCGGGGCTTAATTGTTGGCACCGGCGCAGGGAGGCGGGAGGCCTCGCTCTCAGGGAGAATTGGAGATGGTTATCGCGGAAAATTCGGAGCGCCGGCGCCGCCGCTTCATGGGTGATTCGTGGAAAAGAAGCCGTTTGAGCGGTAAAAGCGGATCCGAACGAAGGGATGTCACCTGCCTATGGAATGGGCATGGGCAGGGCCAGGCCCAAACGGAACCCGGAAGAAAATAATGAATAAGAGTTGTTCATTAATTATTAATTTTCTTTAAGATTCGTATAATTTTGAAAAAGAGGAGTATCGGAGCAAACCCCTAATAATTAATAACTTCATATCATGAAAGAAAGTTTGAACAGAAAGACAAATAAAAAGCTAGATGTACAAACTTGACGCTGCCAAAAGTTTTTACTAATGCATTGCAGTTGCCTGAAAATGGGGATGTCTTCACACGATCCACAAATCAGTGACACATTGGGAGTAATTAGGTGAGGGCTGCTAGTGCCGGCAGGGAAATTCAACACTGCCGGGCATAGAAGAAAGGGCTGCAAGAGTAGGTAGGTCCATCAGCGGTAGTGGGAGAGACGGCGGGCCAGCAGTGGAGCTGCTGCTAGCCACGGGCGGCATTAGACAACCAGTGGGCAAGAAAAGGGAATGGCCAAGAAGAAGTGGACTAGCGGAGCCAGTTTAGGCTATGTTCGTTTAATCTCCCAATGGGAGGAATTGGAGGGGATCAGGGGGATTAGTTTCCCTACGAGATAGTTGGAATCTAATTTTCTTCAATCTTATCTATTCTCTTTCATATGGGGATTAATCGAACAAGCTCTTACATGGTGGCAGTGCATCACCAAATTAAACCGGCGTCACCGTGGTATTTAGGAACTGGGTGAGGTTGGTGGAAAGTGGGGGAAGAAAACACTCACAACGAGAACTGAACTTTGGATGTGTCAAAGCTACAACAAAAGCAATCAAGAAAGAAGAACCTCGTAGGACCGTCAGATTTTGATCCAAATTTGTCGTATGATAAAGAGGCGAAAAAAATGAGATGGTTAGTATCACCATTCTTTCGTCCTATTATGAAAACCTTGAGCTATGGCACAAATATTTGTTTTTTTAGAAACACGGTAACATACGTAGACACTCACAAATACGCACTCAACCAAATAATTTATGGACATCAATTAGTAGAGAAGATCCAAGAAATATAGCCTCAACATACGCACAATAGATCCTGTTCACCCTTTGTAAACAAATACCTAAAATACACATACCTCTATGCATCTTTGAGGAAACATAGAAGGGTACTTCACGAATAATTAAAATAAAATGGGTTTTTTCATAGAGAATGACAAACTCATAGACGCTTTAGATTGAGACAACACATCCAAATCAAATATAAAAAAACCTGCCAACTCAGGATTCTGAGCACAAAAATTTACCTTTGAAGTTTTTTTTCCAGAAAGGCGCCATTAATGCGCGACCGGTCGCGTAGAGGAGAGTGCGACCCCATCTCCTCGCCTTCTTCAAGCCCCCGCCTACCTTCAGATCTGATGGCCTCCGTCGCCGCCGCCACGCTAATCCGCCGATCCTCTACTCCCTTACAGCCTCCTTACCCTCGCCGCTAGCCCCGCCCACCAGGGGTCCTCCACCGCCGCGACCGGCGCCCTTGTCGCCCGGCCCTCCACCCGTTGACCATCGCCACCGCCGTGGCGGACCGCCACCCCAGCCATCGCTTCTGAACCCATAGGATCAAATCTATCAACCCCAACCCTAACCCTAAATCCTAACCTAGTTGGCGGCGGCGTGCGAGTCTCTTGTGAGTGCGACTGCTCGACCGGTCACCGTATAAACTTAATATTTCAGAAACCTTGCGTTGTTGTCAACTATCATGGCTCGTACACCGTTCGGCAAGAAGGATGGGTGATATCTAATCAGTGAACGACGGTGGACAGGAATAGTGAGAAGAGTGGCCTTGAGTTGAGGAATGTATTTATAGGCTAAATAAGTAGCAGTCTCGCCGGTCAAACGTGGAACCATTGTTCACAGCAGGCTGATATTGTGCTATAGGCACTGGGGTTGGGCCGGTTGGAGATCTATTGGGCCAGGCCCATTAATATTAGGGTTAGGATAAGATTGAATCTCTTACTTAGTAGTTAAGTAAACCTCTCTACATAAGAAGAGTGGTTGTATCGATTGAAGGTAAGTAATGAGAAATGAAACTGACCTGCAGACAGGAAAGAAAATAAAATTCTGCCTTGGTGCATGCATACTAATGGCCGAAAAATTGAATACCATCCGAGTTTTTGTTTCTATCTTGGAACCATGGTTGCCCAACATGCAATGCAGGTTTGACTTTTCTTGGTATCGGCTCTGAGCAAAGGATACAAATCAGTTACAATAGCACGTCATCGTAGGCATACGTAGCCTACAACTATCCATTAGAGGCCCGAGGGCCGTCCCAACCCTCCAACCATGATAGTTCCATAGCATTAAATAGGCTGGCATATAATAATATTTGCTTATGTGACACTACATTAAATATGAAAGAGAAGGAAAAGAGCAAGAAACTTGGTCTCATAGAAGACACAGTTTCAACACAAGAATATATGCATAAGACACTATCAAGTTTTGGTTGGGTGATGACAGTTTCTTTATGATGGACAAAAACAAACATGATTGGTGGAGAGGAGAGATGATGAATTTATTGATGACCCATGCTAAGAAATCATGAGTTGGAAAATATAGTTTCTAAAGTAGTATCTTGCTTAGCGCCATAGACACTATGGGTTGGGTCTGACCTGAGGTCACTCAACCATCAGCGGCTCAACACACCCAGGCCACCACTGGATCGTCAGCAATGACGATGGGCGCAAGGGTGGTATATCACTGATTTTTGAAGAAAAAATGGCAACGGGACAATATATGTCATTTTGGCATGTTTCTTATCTTTAGTCTAAAGGCAAATCTAACTGTGTGAGATCTAGGATTTTAGCAAAAATTACCCAATATAATTATAATGTATCTTGTAATTTAGGGAAAAAACTTGGATGCAGTCCCGCTGCACAGCGCGCTCTGTGCAGACCTACGCTCGATGCCTGCCGCGTGGACAGCCGAACCATCTGACGCACGCGACGGAAGTAGCAGAGAAAGATCGCTCCCTCGGCTCGCAGCTCGGGAACGCTGGCTCGCGGGGTGCACTGCTCACAAGAGCAATCAATCAATCTACCGAAGCCGCCCACATCATTGATTCGCGTAATCACGTCGCCGTTTGCGCCTGTGCCTGCACCTTAATTGAATTGCTGACCTCACCATTCACCGGGACAGGCGGATCTCCTTTATTTCCTTTATTACATTGGGTGAAGTTATCGCGGGGAGCATTCTATTTTTTTCTCTAGTAAATAATTTGTTCCTATCCTCATCATCGTTAAACACTTCACCCTAGTAACTTGACATTGCCTTCTAATTATTCCTCTTCATAAATGTTTTGATATCCAATCTGTACAGAGTTGGTCCACCAGATTCCATAAGTAATCATTTAAATTCTAGATCTCACACATTTCCATAAGTAATCATTTAAATTCTTCCATGTCTTAGAAGAAAGTAATCATTTAAATTCTCCAACACACTAGCAATATCTGCCACCTACCCGTTCTGGCGGGGCTCGATTCATGCGCTGCCTGATATGGTTTCACATCATCGGTTTAGGTGACTGAGACTTCTGGCCGCAACACAACGGACAAAGGAGACACCGCAGACAAAAAAAAAGAAAATTCTAGCTCAGTACATGCACAAAATCAGCCGAAAAACTGAACAGCATTCGAGATTTTGTTCCATCCTGAAGCCATGGTTTCTCGTCGTGCAATGCAGATTTTGACTTTTCTAGGTTGTGGCTATGAAGAACGACTATCTGACTGTTTGTTAGAGTTTTTTTTTACAGTGATTATAAGATATCTTAGTTATACGCCATTTTAAATGTGTGTTTTTCCTTAATTGTGGTGACATCCATTTGTAAGAATTATAGACTGATACATTCTCAATTGAGGATGACTGAATCCGGAAATAATCTTTTCATCATCTTAAAAAAAGAGCAAAGGAAACAAATGAGTTCCAGTTGCCTTGTCATTGCAGCCATATCTAGCTTGCTACTACTCCCTCTGTCCCAGAATATAGCTACATTTAGCTTTCTGTAAAGTTAAACTTTCTAAACTTTGACCGATAATATCTCTAAAAATAAATTATTTTAAAATAAAAGTATTACATATTATAATAGTTGGTTTCACAATAAATCTACTGACATACTTTTTATATTATTAGTCTTCATAATTAATTTGCAATTTATAGTTAAAATTAAAATTGTTTGACTTTGAGAAAGTCTAAACGTTGTTATATTTTGGGACGGATGTAGTATCTCCTTAGGCGAGCACATTCAACCCATCAGCATAGCGCAGCCCATCAGAGTGTTGGCAAAGACAATGGACACCTGGGGTTGGAGGACGATGTGCATATACTAATCTTGTTAAGCGTGTATCTCATCTCGTCATGTATTTTTGTTATTTATTAGTTATAGATGGAACACACATTATTTAACAGAACATGTCATTGGTTATTTTAGGAGAAAAAAATATTAGCGAAAATACATATGACATTTCTTCATCTTTGTTGTCTATGCATACAGACCTCAAGGCTAATCTAACTGTTTTTGAACTGGAAGGCTATTCTAACTTTGTGGGATCTCGACAGTTTAGCAAAAATTACCAAAAATAATTACAATATATCTTTTACTTTAGCTTGGTTCGATACCTTCTATATAATCTGTATGGTTTAAATATCTAGTGACTTGTGATTGTCTTCTAATTATTCCTCATGGTAAATGCTTTTACATCAACTCTCTCTCCCTCCCTCTATATAATTCGTTATCGTCACCCATATGACACATCATTCTATATCTAGTGACTTGCGATTGTCTTCTAAGGCCATTTTCAATGAGAGTTTCATCAGCATTAAATATAGTGTCATGTCAGCGTTTTTGGTGATGTGGCAGAGAATAAATGAAGAGAGATGAAATGAGTTTTATGGTGGTGAAATCATGTGTACACTATTTTCAAGAGAGTCTATGTCTTATATATAGTCTTGTAAACAACAAATAATTGCATTGAGAATGGGCTATTTCAACTATGAATTAAATGACATTTTGCTTATGTGGTATCCTGGGAAACATAAATATGAAATGCTCATCAAGAATGGCCTAATTATTCCTCGTCATAAATTCTTGAATATCAAATATGTGCAGATTTTGTCCACCAAATTCTAAACCTTATATATCTTAGAAGAAAGTAATTATTTGAATTCTCAGATCCACTAGCAACATCTGCCACCGACTTATTTGGAAGGACTAAATTAAGGCGTTGTCCCATATGGTTTCTTCGAACCTCTTATTGTTGTAAGGTCAATAATAGAAAGAACTAACCGATTCGCCAGACTGAGAGAATAATGGTTTCAGATTGTCAAAGATGAGTTTATGGCCGCAAGGCCTACGAGGACCTTGGTCAACCAAAAAGGACAAAGGGCTGGCCTAAAAAAACCAAAAAGGACAAAGGGCAGAAAAAAAAGAAACTACCCCGTAGGAAGGGGAAAAAAGGAAATCCTGGCTCATTGCATATCAACCAGTGGCTGAAAAACTACACGACATCTGAGATTTTTTGTATTCTATCTAGGAGTCATGGTTGTTCGTCATGTGATGCAGGTTTGACTTTCCTATGTTTTGGCTATGCGCAAAGGATAAAAATTAGTCATAGTTTTGGCTATAAATATTGGTGTGCAATTTTTTGGATTTGAATCAATTGATAGCCAAATTTTGTTGGCATGCCCTGAGTTTGGCTGGGCAAACATTGGAACTCGACCAAGCAGGCCCGCAATGCAGATTTTGACCTTCCTAGGTTGTGGCTACAAGCAAAGAAGGACTGCCTGAACTGTTTGTTAGAATTTTTTTTATCAGTGATTATAGGATATCTTAGCTATATATCCTTTTGTCTGTGTGCTTTTCTTTATTGTGGTGGAATCCATTAGTAAAAATTGTGGACTGATACATTCTCAATTGAGAATGATTGAAGCCGAAAAATGATATTTCCATCTTCTAAAAAAAGCAAAGGAAACAAATCAGTTCCAGTTGCCTTGTCATACCAGCCATATCTAGCTTGCTACTAGTCCCTCTGTCCAAGAATATAGCTACGTTTAGCTTTTTGTAAAGTCAAATTTTCTAAACTTTGACCGATAATATCTCTAAAAATAAATTATTTCAAAATAAAAAATTACATATTATAATAGTTGGTTTCACAATAAATCTTCTGACATACTTTTTATGTTATTAGTCTTCATAATTAGTTTACAATTTATAGTCAAAATTGAAACTGTTTGACTTTGAAAAAGTCAAATGTGGCTATATTTTGGGGCCGAGGGAGTATCTCCTTAGGCCTGAGCACATTCAACCTATCAGCGGCTTAGCGCAGCCCACCAGAGTGTTGGCAAAGACAATGGACGCATGGGGTTGGAGGACGATGTGCATATATACTAATCTTGTTAAGTGTGTACCTTATCTCGTCATGTATTTTTGTTATATATTAGCTATAGATGGAACACACATTATTTAACAGAACATGTCACTGGTTATTTTAGGAAAAAAATGTCAGCAAGAATACGTATGACATTTCTTCATCTTTGTTGTCTATGCATACAGACCTCAAGGCTAATCTAACTTTTTTTTGAACTGTGTGGGATCTTGACAGTTTAGCAAAAATTACCAAAAAATAATTACAATCTATCTTTTAATTTAGCTTGGTTCGATACCTTCTACATAATCTGTATGGTTTAAATATCTACTGACTTGTGATTGTCTTCTAATTACCTCATGGTAAATACTTTTACATCAACTCTCTCTCTCTCCCCCCCCCCCCCCCTCCTTCCCTCCCTCTATATAATTCGTCATCATCACCCATATGACACATCATTCTATATCTAGCGACTTGCGATTTTCTTCTAATTATTCCTCATCATAAATTCTTGAATATCAAATATGTGCAGATTTTGTCCACCATATTCTAAAGTTTATATATCTTAGAAGAAAGTAATTATTTAAATTCTCAGATCCACACTGGCAACATCTGCCACTGAGGAAGGACTAAATTAAGGCGTTGTCCCATATGGTTTCTTGGAACCTCTTATATTGTTGTAAGGTCAATAATATAAAGAACTAACCGATTCGTCAGACTTAGAGAGTAATGGTTTTGGATTGTCAAATATGAGTTTATGGCCGCAAGGCCTACGAGGACCTTGGTCAACCAAAAAGGACAAAGGGCAGGAAAAAAAAAGAAACTACCCCGTAGTAAAGGGAAAAAAAGGAAATCCTGGTTGGCATATCAACTAGTGGCTGAAAAACTTCACAACATCTAAGATTTTTTGTATTCTATGTAGGAGTCATGGTTGTTCGTCATGCGATGCAGGTTTGACTTTCCTATGTTTTGGCTATGCGCAAAGGATAAAAATCAGTTATAGTTAGAATGTCACTATAGCCATATCTAGCATGCAACTAGCTCCTGAGGCCTATAAGGACACTCAATCCATCAGCGGCTTAGGCAGCCCACCAGAGTTTCGGCAAACCGCAAACACAATGGGTGCCATGCATGGTGGTGGAGGACGACATTCAAATACTAGTCTTGTTGAGCATTTATCTCATCTCATCATGTGTATATCAATTATAGTTGGAACGCGTAATATATTTAACAAAAAAAGGCAGAAAGACAACATATGTCATTTTGGCATCTTTATTGTCCAAGCATATAAATCTCAAGGCAAATCTAACTATGTGGAGTCTAGGCATTTCAGCCAAAAAAAAACTGAAATAAATATTAAGTATCTTTTAAAACTTGCTGTCCTATCCTTTATTACATTGAGTGTAGTTCTAATAGGGAACAGTCAAATTTGCTCTCTAGCTAGTAATTAATCATTTCATTCTCTCCTTGCTCCCTTCCGCCTTCCTCTCCGTAATTCATCGCCATTACACATACTCTATATCCAGTGGCATGCCATCATTTTATAGTCCTCTCCTCATCATAATTTTTTTTGGAAAAGGGATTCTCCTCATCATAAATGCATTTATATCCTATATATGTGCAGAGTTCGTCCAACGGATTCCATGAGTTTATATATCCTAGAAGAAAGTATTTCCCTTGAATTCTCATGATCCACTAGCAATATCTGCCACCTACCTGTTCTGGTAGTACTGAACTCATGCAATGCCCCATATATGATCGTCAAACGTGCAGTCACTTATGGCCACAAGGTCTACAAGGAAGTTGGATAATAAAAAAGGCAAAGCAAAATAGTAGAAGACAAACTGCCTCGCAGGCATGGATGCCAAAGAAAAGGAGAAATTCTATCTCAATGCATTTAGACCAGCGGCCGAAAAACTGAACGGCATCCGGAGTTTTGTGATCTATCTTGGAGCCATATATAGTTGTCCATTATGTGATGTAGGTTTGATGAGACGAGATATGTACAGTCAATATATAACTGAAATACAATCAATATATATTAACTGTAAATATGTCTTTGATTTTAAAAAAATTAGGTAAATAATATATATTCATCTCAAAGTCAAATCTGGCTGCGTGGATTCTCATGGAGCGAGGGCGTCGCCGGCAGCAGCGACTCCCCGCTTCACGCCGTGTCGTTTATGATATCGGTGGACGCGTCGTTCTCTTGGACGTAGCGGCGCGCGGTGCGCAGCAAGCCAGCAACAGCGGCCGTCGGATGCGTCCGGGCCGTGGGCCGTCGATATGTCCTGTGAATATAGGATGGCCCCGCAAGCCCACCGGCAACGATAGTCTTGCAGACATTGATTGGAGCTTCCTGTTTCGTTCCTGCTTAGGCCTTGTTCAGTCCTGAAATTGGAAGCCAAAATTTAATCTATTGAAGTGCGTGCACTACTGTAGCATTTCATTTGTATGTGTGAAAAATTGTCCAAAAATTGATTAATTAGACTCAAAATGTTCGTCTTGTAGAGTACAACAAAATTGTGCAATTAACTTTTGTTTTTATCTACATTTAGTACTCCATACATGCTATGATATTTTGATGTGATGGAAATCTTCTTTTTACATAATGAACTTTGGGGTAAAATTTGACATCTAAAAGGCCTTAGGCCTTGTTTAGATGTTAGAATTGGGACGTTGAATTTGGGAGTAAGATGTCACTTCGTAATCATTGCGCTACTGTAGCATTTCGTTTGTATTTATGAAAAATTATCTAAAAATTGATTAATTAGGCTCAAAATGTTCGTCTCGCAGAGTACAATAAAACTATGTAATTAGTTTTTGATTCTATCTACATTTAATACTCCATGCATGTTATGACATTTTGATGTGATGGAAAATCTTTTTTTTGCATAGTGTATTTAGGAGTTGATTTTTAGAACTAAACAAGGCCGGATCTAGGAGGCTCGTGATAGCCAAATTTCAGTGCCTGACCCTGACGTGATTTTTACCGCAACATCGGCCCTCTGCCCCAACAGCAACGTGCCCGACGCGACCCAACGACACTGCAGTCTCGTGCCACAGCCATGGCCGATCTCAAATTTCACCACCAAAGTTTACTATGCAAAAAGAAGATTTTCATCACATTAAAATGTCATAACATGCATGGAGTACTAAATGTAGACAAAATTAAAAACTAATTACACAGTTTTATTCACTCAGCTTTTTTTAACCCGACCTTAGACGCTTTCTTCTACCCATAGAGAGACTTGCACACATAAGACGGAGGGCACAAACTAACCAGTAGTCCCTACCGAATCATCCCCTAGGGGCTTTCCTATCCTGGTCAATGAACCGGGGGGCATGCTGCATATAAAGCTGCTCATCAAGGCATGTAGAAAAGCACTTTTGTACTAAATATAGATGAAATCAAAAACTAATTATACAGTTTTGTTGTACTATACGAGACGAATATTTTAAACTTAATTAATTAATTTTTGGACAAATTTTCACACATACAAACGAAATGATACAGTAACGCACGCACCTCAAAAGACCAAAATTTGCCCCCAAATTTGGCAACTAAACAAGGACCACGTTTATTCTGCAGCCACGACAGTCCTGTGTGTTCGGTGGGCACGACATCGACGAACCTGCAGGCGCTCCTACCGGCTACTGCCCAGGCACTGAGCCCTATTTGTCAGCACTGATCCATTCATAACCATCGCTAATAAAACGAGAATGATCTGAATATCTACTCATAACCATCTAACACGAAAATTCTTTTTCAATAGTTTGCATAATGACACAGCGGATTTTCCGCTGTTTCAAGCTAACTGCAGGGGGAATCAAGCTTTTCCAAAAGTTTTCTATGGGACATCTAACTGGTTTCCCGCGGGGGCACGTTGACAAAATATTCCCCGCCGGAAGCTACAGCCACGTTCAGGACCTTGATGTCTCCATTCCTAAGCTAGATAACTGAATGGTCAGGGGAATGTAGCGTCAATTTCCGCACAAACTAACGGTTACCGATCTGCGCCAGTATGCTCCCTTCTATCCCGACAATTGTCACCGACGCATTCGAGTGACCCTTGAGGAAGAAATCAGTGATCTGCAATGAAATGGTTCACAATTAGTTTTCATAGACTGAAACAACAACTGCTGTCCTGTCATGACTCGGATAACACTACCAATCGATTAACAGTGTTCCTTACACAGTTACACATGATGGGAATTGCTGCCACAAAGCAACAGAAAGTGTCTTGTGCCGTATTACTTGTTTACTAGGAAGGTAATCATACCTGGGTACAACCAAATAGCTTGAGAATCCTCAACGAGGGGCAGCTGTCAACAATCACCCCTAAAGCTTCATTGGTTATTTCACGGCAGAAGGAAAGATCCAGAGCTTCCAACCGAACAGAACACTTGCGAGAAATTGCAAGGGCAGTAAGGTCTCCAACCTAAATGAAACACCAGATCAGAACCGTGGAGATTATTCATACACCAAATAGCTGAAAGGCATCAACAAAATTGGCCTTGCGGATCAGAACTGTGGAAATTATTCATACACGAATTAGCTGAAAGGCATCAACAAAAACGGCCAAGGCCAAGGAAACAGCATGTCTTAACAAACTTCATTTCATAATTGAGACAGGAACTTCCAAAAAAAAGAGAGTAAATAATAAGTTGTTATGCGCTCCGACCAACAAAAGCATCTTCAGAAGGGAGCCTTTTGATCAGGAAAGATATTGGAGTTAAGTTATCAAAACAGCATGTCGATGGTTTGAAGATGGAACTTACATTAACAAAAATTTCAGTTAGCTCAAACTACAAGTTGGTTCTCACTTCTTACTGCCATACTGATATAGCTATCACCTTAGAAATACTGATGCACGTTTGAAGCATCCTGAACAAATCCCAAACATGTCGATCCCCACAAGAAGATTTGCAGCCTGTTCATCCTCTCCATTGCACCCAAACAACTATGTCTAAAATAAAGCTATATGCCTATACCAATAACTAGTAGTCTTCCGATATGTACTCTGAAGTTCCAGCTTGAATAAATAGACTATCTGGGTGTGTACATGAAGTGTGTCTACCCATTAAAGTAGAGTGTGATCCCTGTTACCAGTTCTCTCACCCATGCACATTGCATGTGAAGCCTTCCAAAAGGCTGCTCACTGCCATGCACAGGTCGATATATAGTAATTCATATATCATATTCACATCACTTCATGTTAGCTCCACGATATTAGTGCAACTAAGTTCCAATTAAAAGAACCTCAAAATCAATCCATAAATAGCCTTTTTCATGTATGGGGTATTGAACCATTTTATATGGCCTCTTGCTCAAAAAGGAAGGAAAAAGACTAAAGGATCTGCATCTCAAACATAAGTAAAAATTTGATATCCCAAGAATAAATTTGTATCAGTCAGCGAAGACAGAATGGAGAAGGTACCTTCTCAACATTGTTAAGCATTAACTCAGTTAGGGATCCTCCAGATTCTTCCAAATATCGAGACATAGCTACATCACTGTAATAGGAAAATTTTGCAGCATCCTCATTACACAACAGAGCATGTTATGATCAATACAAAAGAAGAGTGCAATTGAATGAATTAACAGGTGATCATCTTACAAAAATGTTAGATATAGGATCCATAATACTCAATGTTAAACCTTGCTGGTTTCAACTTCGAGAACCCCTTCAGGAGAATGGAAACCAGTCAAGGGTTCCTACCAATTACAGTAGTGTATTGCTTACCCTTCTATCGACTCTTAAGCATTTCATGAATCATATAAACAGTAGTGATCTAATGATACAGATGACAACTAGTGCTATAAGTGACAAAGCAAGCTATGAGACATCAATATGTCATGTTACTATCAAACTCTCAGCACAATCAGGCAGAAAAACAAATCAGCACTTCTACAATGCATAAATCATATTGAAAGGATATGAGCTAGCATATTGAATGAGATTGTTAGAATTCTAGATGAAAGCTAACTAACTAGACAATATTCATTATCCACCCATCTGAGTTTGGAAACTTTTAAGACTCAGCAATGCACAGTAAAAAATGGAGTAATGGGCATGACTGCTTATACAGCACTTTATTATGCTTAAGAATTAGGCATTTCAAACTTGGAACAGAAAAGAAAAGGCAGGGGGATACCTGAATGCATTCCTTTGAAGCTTTAATTTCCTTATTAGCCTACAGCCATTGCGAAGATGCCTCATTGCTGAGTCACGCAACCTATTCAAGTTGCGGAGATCTAAAGAAGTTAATTGTGGGCAATTCTCCCCAATAGTCTTGATGGAAGATGATGTAAGTTTCCTACATTTAGACAACACAAGAATGGCAATTCAGAAATGCAGCTCCATATTGTTTTCTACAATAGTAGTATACTAGGATAGCTATGGTAATGCTCCTTCAAAAAGGAAACTTCTGACAAAAGTAAGAAACTGTAAAGACTTACAAGCAACCAGCAAATGCTAGCTCCTTCATATTTGAACCATGTACAGGAATGAGGTCATTCACAAACTTGTCACACACAGATTGTATTCCAGACATCGACAGAACCTCTAGATGATTAATCTTCTGTAGAGCAGGAAGAATCGTCATGGCCTCCACGTTTGTGCAGTCATCTATATACAGTTCTCTAAGTACTGAACGTAACTTGTTAGCAAGAATATTGACTCCAGATGAAGTGAGAAGAGAACACTCGCACAAATTCAGTGAGCTCAGAGAAGGTGCAGCAGAGATTATTGTCTCTAAACCATTATCAGAAAGACGGTAATTTCCTTTCAGTGATATTTTGCTCAACAATGGCATGCAGTTAGGCGCCTTAGCTAAGGTAGTTGGCAATATGTAGTCAGGCATGCATCTCCCAGATATATCAAGCTGCAAATCCTATATTAAGACACACTTAGTGAGTCCTCAAAAACTGACTTGCCCGAAAGAAATAAGGTCTTATCAAAAGGTATAAACAATGTGTACATAACACGAAACTGCATAAAGCGTAAAAACAATAGTACCTGCAAGCTATCTATGTTGCATTTACCAAAAGTTTTCTCAAAATCATCATCACTCAGCCATGAACAATCACTGAGATGCAGTTCTGTAGGACTATCACATAGTTCATTGAGAAGATAGGTATTCATCTTCCTAGAATGACACAGAATCTTTAACAGCTTATGTTTTAGCTCCTCTGGAATACCTCCAAGCGATTCAATACTTTCAGAATGTTCTGCCAGAGTATTTAGGCATAAGCTTGTAAGTGATGGGGCAGCCCGAGCTCCTACTGGGTTTTTCCTATCCTTAGAAGGCGACCAAACAATGGCCTTATTAGCAGACTTGTCCACCTTTGAAGAATTCAATTCTCTAGCTCTTAACTTAGCTTCCCTCTCTTCATATATCCTCGCAGCAGTTGCATATGGACCTGGCCAGTCCTGAGGATCAGGGCCAGGCTCTAACTCTTCATCATCATCATCTTCACTAGGTTCATCTTTATCTGCTTTGAAGAATGCAAATTTAGGGGCCAGCCTGATAGCCCGCTCTCTTGCTGCTTGTCTGCGAAGTGGCTCCATAGAAGCATTAACTGATCCTGAGTTGCTCTGAATCTCTTTTTTATCCACTGGTTCCACATTTGTCTCATCCTCACTTGAGCTTGGACTTGTTGAACTGGTATCAAACACACTATCTTCTACAGCCATCTTTTCCTTTCCTTTAGAATCCACTGGCTTCACATCTGTCTCATTCTCACTTGAGCTCAGACTCGCTGAACTGGTATCAGACACACTATCTTCTACTACCATCTTTCCCTTTCCTTTACTATCAGTACTAGATCTGCTGGAACTGGTGCCAACTCCACTGTCCACATTTGCATCAGCACGAGAATTGTTGTTCCCCAAAACTAGCTTCTCTTTTGCATTGCCTTCCTTTGTAGGATTGGGCTGGTCCGGCTCTTCCTTGAAATACATACCCGCAAACATTTCTGCTTCAGGACTTGAAGGACTACATGCAGGATATGCTACTTGCTCAAACACCCCACCACCAACTGCCGTCCGTACCAGATTATGCCCGTGCAGAGACTCCCCATTGCCTGCCTTGGCAGGATCATCCGTAGCCCCCTCCTCAGTGCTGTCCATGTTCACAGGAACAGCATTCAGGTCCAACCCACCTGGACCAGAGGGTACCTTCACCGCTGGCACCTTCACGCCATCCTGCCCCAGCATTAAGCAGTCCTCGTCGGAGTCGCTCTCCGAATCAGACACATACTCCGTCTCCACTCCCCCGACCACTATGCTCTTCCACCGCTTCGACGGGGTGCCCGCGCCCCGGTGCAGCATTTCGTCGTGCACCTGGCCTCCACCCGGCGACCCAGTCCCCGCCTCCGCGTCCACATGAGCGCCCGCCTCCGTGTCCATCCGCCGCTTCGCGATCCGGGACCCCGAGCGCAGGCTCATGAACGGCACCGCGCCGCCGGAACCGCCCGCCGAAGCCCTACCCGCCCCCGACCCGCCGCAATCGCTCCCCGAATTGCCGTCCCCCGGCGAGGCGGAAGCAGGGGAAGACGCGGAGGCTCGGGTGCGGGCCCTCCCCGTCCTGTTCCCGCTCCCGCCCAACCCGGGCCCCGAGCCGGCGCCAGAAGAACCGCCGTCCCGCGCGGCCGCGGGGGTGGTCGGGCTGGGCGCGGGGGCGGTGGCGCCCGCGAGGCGCAGGCTGCGCCGCGGCGGCGCGGCGGCGGGTGATTTGATGCTGGAGGATCCCGCGCCGAAGCCGTCGTCGTCGGGGGAAGTCGGGCCGATGCCGAGGCGGAGGGAGGTGGACGGGGACGGCGCGGGGGTGCCCCACGGGACACCGGCGGGCGGCGGCGACTGCGAGAGGGCGGCGGCCGCCTTGGCGCGCGAGCGGAGGTGGGGCATCGCGGAAGGCGTGGGCGGCGCAACCGCGCGACACGACACGCGAGGGAGGCGTCTGACGGCGCTCTAGGGGTTTGTGTGCGGGCGGGGGAGTTGGGGGTTTGGAGGGATGTGGAAGGGGAGGAGGCTTGCAGGGGAAGGAGGCGGGCGGCGCGGGGTGCGGGGATTGGGCGAGGCGGCGGTTTCCTCCGCCTTTTTTTTTAATGGCTTTCCCGCGCAAACGGGGAGAGCGGAGCGGAGCAGGGCCGCGGCGCGGGACGGGCGGGTCGTCGTGTCTCCGGCGCGGAGCCCGCGGTGCGCGTGCGGGGGAAGCCTGGTTGGGGGTTGGCTGGTGGACTCGGTGTTCCTGAGGCTCGGGTGTTGGGGGTCTACTGCCCCTGGAGCTCTGGTGCATGGAATGGGTCTAGCCGCTGCCGGGAGTAGGATAACTGGA
The DNA here is from genome assembly GCA_033239725.1 of Echinochloa phyllopogon. Taxonomy (NCBI): domain Eukaryota; kingdom Viridiplantae; phylum Streptophyta; class Magnoliopsida; order Poales; family Poaceae; genus Echinochloa; species Echinochloa phyllopogon. The sequence continues at coordinate 41,390,457 of BTCW01000015.1, forward strand.
CAGCGAAGAAAATGGTTGGGAGGTTGGACGGGGGTGACCCTGGTTTACAGCGGCCGGAGACGCCGCCGGCGGGGTTGTTGCGGTTGCGTGCCGCTGTGCGCTTGCTCTCCCTGTGACCTCTTTCGGCGGGCGCGGTTGGCGGAATCGTGTGAACCTTTTTTATCTCTACTACCTGATGGGGGCAGAATCAGATTAGTGGAAGACGCGTCATCTCAGAGCAAAAGCAGTTGAGGGCTAGGTGTGACCGATGGCTGGAACTCAAGCTTTGGCAGTGCTTTTCTGGCGTGTGGGTATGCAGGTTATCACTTATTTATAGGATTATTAGTAAGTCTGGTATTTTTGCAGCTTCGTTATCGTGTTGCCACATGCCACTTTACCCGGCATTGACGCTGTCGTGATCATGTAGATAGTCAATGGAGAACTACTTGTTGGTCCAAGCGGTAGACTTGGAGGAACACGGTTGTCGTGGTTGGAATAGGAGGTAGGATTATCTTTTTTTTTAATCATGATTTGATTCCATCGAAATGTAAATAACAGATCTTGATGTAAATGTTTTAACTAGAATGAAAGTTTACGATGCTGTATCCTTGCTTACTCAACGCTGTCAACCTCTTGATTTACCTAAGCCGTGCACGACGAAAAGCCTAAGGCACATGGACCTCTTTAATCAGAGGACGGACCTTGTTGGCTGTACATACCAGCATCAGCAACGCAGCGATAGTTCATATACCCAGCATCGACAGCACGGACATTGCTGGTGATGCCGTCGATGCCCTCGACACACTCTTTACAGTCCGAAAAGAGTACACAGAAGTACCTTCATGGACATTCTGAACAGGTAACAAATAGTCCCAAATGCTGAATGATGCTGAACAATGATGCTTAGATTCTTACATAGTTCATCTGCTCAAACAAGCAAAAGAATGGGTAACAGCGTAGCACGGCAGCAGGAGGGTGTTCTACTCCTTCTCACAAAACAAAAGAATGGTGGGAAAACAGCACTCCTACTCAAGCTCACAAAGCAATGGCACAGGCTATAACAAAAAGAACGGCTGCCACCAGCCTTGATGTAGCAGCATTGGCCGAAATGGCGGCATTCGTCGGACCCGCGCAGTCATCATTGTTGCCACTGAAGCATCCTGGATGCATGGCGTTCTTGGGCACTTCGCCCTCCACCTTGAAGCTGGTAGCAGGCTTCCCGCCGCTGAACAGGACGCACCAGAAGTACGGCCCACCGCCGTCGGTGCCGCTCACGGCAGCTCCGATCTCCGTGTGGTTCTTGCTGTGCAATAACTCAAGGCCCTTTGCATCGTCAACCAGGATGTTAAACGCCTCAGCTGGAGATGGGTACTTGGACTGGCACGCCACGAGCCTCCCAGTAATCTTGGAAAGTGTTGCCCCTTGGACACCACAGTTTGGGGCAAATATCTCAGTGAAGCTGGACTCCGGAGGCTTCTTGTCATGCACATCGCTGCATTGACCTTCATATGCTTTGATGTACTGCAGAGCAATGCATCCCAGGCCTTGATTGTCAGAAAGAGAAGAGGCTTTGCTGGCAGTACGGTTGCTGTTGACCAATGCCACAAGCTGATCGGCAGGGTTGTCTGAAAAGAAGGTAATTCAAGCACAATGCTGTAGAATTTCAGTGTTCAAGAGGACGTGAAGATGCCAATGTATCCTAGATAAATGATGCAAACACAAGTGTGTAAAACCAAGTGTGCTTACTACTAAAACAAATATATGCGAAGATTGAAATCTTATTAATTTAGCACGGCGTATGTAGCAAGCTAGCAGGTTTGGAGTACTTTGTACTTGAACAGATAAGGTTTATTGAATTGATTACAAATATTAGGATCTTTCCATGGATAAGAAGAAAATCATGCTACTGAAACACACCATTCCTTAGAAACAGCTAATTTACTAGAATAGATAAAATTAGCCATAACAAGGGTCATACTAATAAAATGGGATGAGCTTCTAGCTTTCTACCGAGAATATAATAGTCTGATAGAAACCATCCAGTTGTGCAGTAGGTTTGAATGTAACAGTTGGTGAGGTAAAGAACAAGATGGGCATATCGTGGTTAAATGCAGTGCAGCAGCCAGGCTCTTCCTATGGCTGGTTCCGTTCATGGGCATATTAGGCTGTAAATTTATACTGAGTGAGCATAGTTTAATTTATTTCTCATAAATATCTAACTGTTATAACGTTCCAGTCAGCAACATAAGTAAACTATGTAGATGGTGTTATTGCCATCAAAGCAATCGTGTAAGATGAGTGACAGAGTCACCACAAGGTTCCCACACACTACCAACATAACCAATCTTAAAAGAAAACAAGATAATATAACCAATCAAGTTACTTCAAGACATGGTAAGACAGAATTGGTGAAGTGACCAACCTTTGACGAGTCCTTACAATTTGACCCGTTACGACTAACCAAATACACACCCAATCTCAAACCCCTCAACCTGAACAATTTTTTTGCGAATTCACATTCGAAAATTGGCCATAGATGCCAAATGAAGCAGACCATAATACAATACAGTACTATTCGCATACACATATATGCCAAAAGTGGTAACCGCACTAAAATTCGCCAGGATTGGGCTCACTATTCGATCAGTCAAGAAATAACCAGTCAATTATCCGATCAGGGAAGCTATTTATACTGACAGCAAACGGAACAACCGAACAAGCACCACGGCTCAGTGAACACTCACAACGGTGATCCCCTTACCCAATTGCCTGATCCCATTGCCGTAGAAGTAGAACCTACCCTCTCCCCCGTCAACCAACCCCGCCCCGAGATCCCAGTCCGAGATCCAGACACCAAGGCTCAAACCCGTGAGCACCAGTCCTAGATAGATTGGAGTGCGCGCAGGAACAAACGCAAGGAATGCAGCACGCGACAGCAAACAGCAACCGAAAAGCGTGAAGGTGACAGGAGCAGTGCTCACTCTTGCTGTCGGCGGCCGAGGCGGCGGAGAGCAGGAGCGCCGGCAGCAGCAGGGCGGCCAGAAGCGGCCGGGCGGACATCGCCATCGGATTATCCTCTTCCCCCTCGCCGCGGGCTCGCAGGGGGACAAATTGGGATCTGGGAGCTCGCGCCTGCGCGCGAGGAGAAGGGTGAGCTGGCTCAGCAAGCGAGCAGCACAGGAGTATCTCTTCTTCCGGCTTCCGCTCGATCCGCTGCTAGCTCGCTTTCTTTTTATGGGCTTTTTTGTGTGCTCTCTCAGCTCGTGTCACGTGTACACTGCGCGAGTGCCGTTGGTGTGGTGGATTGACCAAAGTGCCCCTGCCGACTATTTTCAGTTAGAAGGCAGCCTTCCATCAGAAGGGGAAAAAAAGGACAACAGCCGACAGTTCTGTGCGCTTGATCAGCTCCAGAATTCTCACCATCTGTCCCTATATTTAGAGACTATTTCTCCCAAAAAATTATCTTCTGTTCAAAAAATCTTCAGTGCAGTTATAGTTATCGTTCATCAATTAGTAAAGTGACTACAAAAAATATAGCATAGAGACTCTAACCTCAGCTATATGAGATGGCTTAAAATCTGTGCAAATTAGTAAGTGACTATAGCGGGGAATGGATATACAAAAACGTTCTAAACAACCTCCTAAAAAGCTAAGAAATTCCTCTGGAAAGAGACTTAACAAATATCTAGTGTACTGTCCAGTAAGTAAACCATTTAAGAGATCTTTATCACTAAAGTGTAGAAGTAAGTAGCTCTGGAGCCAGTACTTGTTTAATAAACTAAATAAATCATGAACTGCTTCCCCCACTGTCGGTGTGGTCATTTATAGAGTATAATTATCTACTTTTCAGGCCAATCATGCCCTCGCCGAACCTTCAGAGGTGTGCAGGGCAACGATGTTCCGTTGATAAAAAAAAAGGGTCTCTACAACGTGCGAGCAATTTGCAAAACCTCAAGGTTCCGCCTTCTTAAAGTTATAGGCGCAATGCAATCAAGATAAAAAAAAAGAAGCCCTATGTTTTTTTAATTTTGGCTGAAATTCATTCAATGTGAGATCAAAAATTTCTTACTGGTGTACTCCAGTCGTGAGGCAGACAGATCTAGCCCTTGTTTAGTTCCTAAATTTGGGGGCCAAACTTTGGCTTTTTGGGTGCGTGCGTTAATGAAAGTGCATCTAGGTACTTAATCTATTTTGGTGATTAATGACAATAGAAATTTGGATATAATGCTTTGAATGAGTTGTGCAGGAATAAAATGAAAGAAAAGAAAAGAAATGTGAAAAGAAGGTCCCCAATTCGATTTCTTATGGTTGTGGACTCGATCGAAGAATTTAATTTGATTTTCGGTTTGAATTTGAGTATATGACCACCGTACTATCAAGGGGGGCGTGTTCGACAAATTCTAGTTGTTTTAAGTGCTATGCTTGAGATGAAAATCCACTTGAGAGACACACAAAGTGAAAGGACCAACACTAGGCCTAGAGGGGGGTGAATAGGCCTGTTTAAAAATTCCTGCAAAAATCCTCCGAAAACTGTCAGAAAGTCGGATGATCCGACACAGTCTCGGATCTTCCGGCCAGGAAGATCCGACACTGTACAGGATCTTCCGACTGGGACAGAATACCGGAAGATCCGATGGAAAGCCGGATCTTCCGACAGGCAATTCAAGTGTACTTCGAGATTTGAAAACTAATGACCTTTTGACAATTCCACTTGAACACAAAGCTCACAAATGATGTAAGGAACCTTCTATATATGATCAATATCAGAGTATAGCCACAAATAAGTAGATCGGGACAAATCAAGATATAGAAACAATATGAACAAGAATAAAAGTGGAGACAAAGGATTTTCTACCGAAGTTCACTCCACAAAGGAGCTACGTCTCCGTTGAGATGCTCACAAAGAGCCGGGCTGTCACACTAACCCCAAGTCTCTCTCAATCAACCACAAAGGAGGATTGAGTTACTTACTATGTGCTCCCACGAAGAGAGAGGGTAATACAAACTTCCGGGACTCAAACCACAAGAGAATGGGAGTTCACCGGCACCTCTAACCGTCTAGGAGCAAGCTCCAAGAGTAACAAACGAGAATCGATGAATCCAAGTGCTTCAAGTGCTTGAGAGATGAACTAGTGAAGGGCTCAAGTTTGCACAAGTCTCTCACCTCAAATCTTCTCTCTCTCACTCAAACCCTAGGTGAATCTTGGAAGAATCAAGCCTTGGAAGGGAGTAGAGAGGTGGAGTGAATGCTCAAGTGGGAGTTTGTCTCATGTTAGGTCAGTGTGGGCAGCAGCAGCCATGAATGAGGGGGGTGTGGGGTATTTATACCAACCCCCCCCCCCAAAAAATGACCGTTATGTGCTCTGCGAAGGGGTACCGGATCTTCCGACACTTGGTCGGATCTTCCGATAAGCAACAGAAACGAGTGAGAAATACTCCTCAGAAGTTCCGGGGGCCGGATCTTCCGACTGGTTGTCGGATCTTCCGGGCGACCCCGGAACATCCGGCCCGGAGAAAAAACAAGACAGAGCCGGCCGGAACTTCCGGTCGGATCTTCCGGCCTCAGGTCGGAACTTGCAACAGGACACACGTGAGCACGAAAAACAGCCAAGTCTTGTAACTTCCGAAGCAACGGCCGGAACTTCCGGCCAGGAAAAAACTCAAGATCGAGCCACCCGGAACTTCCGGTCGGATCTTCCGGCCTAAGTTCCGGCCGAGCAGAAAAGGTGTTTGTGAAGTGTTTTTGTGACTCTCAAGAGTTTGTCATCTCAATCAAAGCACTTTTAGCAACTAGAATTTATCAACTACGTCCCCCTTGATAGTACGGTGGTCCTATACTCAATTTCAAACGGAAAATTAAATTTAAATCCACCAATTGAGTCCTCCACCATATGAATGAGCGTTGGGGTCCTTCCTTTAGCATTTTCTCCTTTTTTTTATTTCATTTTATTCCTGCACAACTCATGCAAAGCATCATATCCAAATTTCTATTGCTTTTAATCACCAAAATAGATTAAATGCCTAGATGCACTTTCAATCTCCCCCTTTTTGGTGATTGATGACAATACAAATTTGGGTTCACAAGATGGGAATAAAATTCATGTTTTGCATCCAATATTTTTGGAGAGGCTCCCCCTAAATATGTGCATGTTCAACTTAAATAGCCTCAAATGCTTGTGCACATATTTTGCAAGAGTCTCTCAAAATAAGATGCATAAAGGTGCTTGGTGTGATGAAATAAACGTGATGCATATGACAAGATATACACATCAATAAAGTGAGAAATAACATCACATCATTCATAAGCAACTCACAATAAAATAGAAAACGAGATCCACATCACACTATCAATAACCAAATTAAGTCTTACAAATAAAAGTCTCACTTGGCACACCATACATAACACAAATTCAAGTTCTCACAAGTTCACAAGCTAGAACATGAATAAAAGATAGATAGGTGATGAGTTTCCAATGGCCACATTCACTCCCCCTTTGTCATCAAGGACCAAAAAGGGAGCTACTCGTCCTCGTCGTCGTCGTCATCATCACCACCCTCGTCATCGTCATCATCATCGTCGTCCTCATCATCATCGGCTACAACGGTCTTGCCCTTGCGACGATCCTCATCCGTCTCGGGCTCACTGACATATTCCTCTTCTTCTTCCTCAGTTTCTTCTTCTGCTATTTCTTCTTCAACTTCTTCTTCCTCTTCTACTATCTCCTCTTCTCCTTGTCCTTGGTGTTGAGAGGCACCAAAGACATACTCCTGTGAGTAATCCTCCCAAGGATTTGCAAAAGAGGGTGGAGGAGTAACTTCCCGGAGTGGATGAACAGGAGAATGTGGCATGTTTAACTTATCAAGAAGCTCCTTATGGCGCTTATCCGCCATGTATCTATCATACTCGGCGCGTTGCTCACGCTCATGAGACCTCTTGACTTGATATTTGCACATATTGAAGCAAGAAAACATGCCTTGAAGCAGAAAATCAATCTTACTCTTCTTGCCTTTGGGAGTAAAGGAGGGGCCACTGGATGGAGGAGCTTGTGATGGAGGGGCTTGGGAAGATGAAGCACCTTGAGAAGATGGAGTTGGAGCACCATGATAAGGCTTAGACTTAAGCTTCAGAAGTTGGGAAATCTTGCCTGGAGGAGATTTGTAAGCCGGATGGATCTTGTCAGTCAAGATGTTTACCCCAGTCACATGTGTAATCATGAGAAAGATGTATGGAGCATAGTGACATCCACTAGAGGCATCATGGGAGCAATAGATAATTTCATTCCAAATAAAGTTAAACACTTTAAACTTGGGCTTCCCGGGGGCCATTTGAAATAGCAAGTTCTTGGCCCTCTTTGAGATGTTATCTGCATCACCTGCTCTTGGATACATGGTCCCTCTAAACAGTTGATTCAGCAGCTTATAGAATGGAGAGAGTCCCTTGTACTTCCCAAAGACCACCTCACCATATGCATGATCATACATAAATGCTAGCTTGGTGTCATCCAGAATCCTCCCAAGATGAAGATCAATTTTGCTGCGATCATTGCTTGTATGGGCATAGGCAGTCTCCTCAGCAAGCCCAAACAAACCAGCAAAATCATGCAGAGATATGGAAAGGCGTTTACCACATAAAGTCCAATGCATCTCATATCTTTCCTCATCTACCCAAAGAGTGGCATAGAACTGGGCAATGACTTCCTCATTATAGGAGCACTCAAAAGCCATGATCTTGTCCAAGTCCATCTCCACACACCTCTTGTATACATCATCAACAACTGGCTTGAGTGGTGGTGGAAAGCTCTTCAGGTATTTCCAATCGACCCAATACATGGGAGTGCAAATCCGGGTCATCTTCAAAATTACAGACTCATACCAGTCTGCCTGGTGTGCAACCCAAAACCTAGGATCACCCCTGAATGACTTGTACTGAATGCTCCTGGGATCCTCATGTGCACTGAGTCTGAGTGGCTTCATGCTGTTCTATGCCAACTTGAAGTTGACCACTGCACTGTCTTGTGCGTGTCTGAAGGGAATGACAGTGCTGATGAAGTTCTGAGCGAGAAAAGATATATCAATGTCATCGTTGTACTGACTCCCCGGTCCTTCTCCTTGATTGGCCCTCTTAATTCTGGGGCGAGGAGGAATCTTGCGCCCCGGCACACTGGATTGGGCTCTTCCGCGAACAGAACGGGAAGTCGTTTCCTTCGTTGTCCTCTTGCCCTTGCCAATTTCTCTAATCTCCCCATCTGAAGCAGTATCCGAATCAGATGATGAACCACTTGGAGGATGAAACGAGATCTTGGTGCGACCGGTACTCGGACGCACTGTCAAAGATGTGGTCTTTTTCTGTGTAACCTTTTCTTTAACCATCTGATAAGATAGGAGAGAATATGTATTTAGAGAGAGGATCAAAGATTTGCAACTAAGTAGACAGAATAGAACTCGACTCAGTCGGATCTTCCGGCCCTGAGTCGGAAGATCCGGGGGTCCGGATCTTCCGGCTCACCGTCGGATGATCCGACAGAGTCGGGTCAAACCCTAACTACTTAGGAACAGTAGATTAAGCCCACCAAACTTTGTGAAAACATAGGGAAGTATTCTAGACATGTATAGGAGATGATTCACCGAGGGAAAACAACTAGAACTTCCTACATTGAGAGATCGGGCGATGAGAATTTTGAATCAATACCGTTGAGATTTCCCGCGAAAACTCCGGAAGATCCGAGGGGAAAGAAGTCTTGGAGTGTTGGCGATTCAAAAGATGTCACTTGAAGAAGAAATCCACGGTCCAATCTTCAAATCGCCGTATGGGGTGGAGTTTGGAAGAGAGGAGGCGTTGGTGGAGGAAGAAAGAAGGATGGGAGGAGTAACGGTTCGTTCCAGATATATATATTCGCGCACAGGCCGGAAGATCCGAAGCACCGCCGGAAGATCCGGTAGCGACAGAACCAAAGAAAGAACAGCACCGGAAGTTCCGAGAGCTCCCAGGTCCGGAAGATCCGACAGAGTGTCGGAAGATCCGACCAGGTCGGAAGATCCGGAAAAATTTCAGAGAGAACGATGAGAGACAGAACCGCCCGGAACTTCCAGGGGTAAGTTCCGGGGGTCTGTCGGAAGATCCGGTCCAGAGAAGATGTGTCCCAAAGATGATTTTCCACGACGAGATTTGATTGATGATTTTGAGAGAACTAGCATATGAACATGTAAGAAACTTGTCCCAAAATTGATCAGCAACAAACAATCAACACATAACCATGATCAACTCGGAACAAGACAAGATCCAACGATCACAAGATCAAAGTTTTGAAGAACTCACACCAAAGAAATAGAATAAAATCATTTTTTTTTCTAGTCTAGGCATCAATCAATTGTGTGTGCAACAAGTCAAGCCAAGTTACGAGAATCCAAGATATTTAGCTCACTCCTCAAGGAACAAAACCTTTGCTCATCAAGAGGCTTGGTGAAGATATCGGCCAATTGTTTTTCGGTTCCAACATGGCATAGGGCGATATCTCCTTTGGCTTCATGGTCTCTAAGAAAGTGATGTCTAATGTCAATGTGCTTGGTTCTTAAGTGTTGAACGGGATTGATTGCTAGTTTTATGGCACTCTCATTGTCACACAAGAGTGGGATATTTTTGAATTCACAACCAAAGTCACTCAAGGTTTGCCTCATCCAAAGTAGTTGAGCACAACAAGCACCGGCTGCAACATACTCGGCCTCGGCGGTGGAAAGCGCAACGGAATTTTGTTTCTTAGAGCTCCATGACACCAAAGACCTACCAAGAAATTGGCAAGTCCCTGTTGTACTCTTCCGATCTACTTTGCAACCGGCATAATCCGAATCGGAGTAGCCAAGTAGATCAAAAGTGGAGCCCTTGGGATACCACAAGCCAAGGTTTGGAGTATGCACTAAATATCTAAAAATTCTCTTAACAGCCATTAGATGACATTCCTTAGGATTGGCTTGAAATCTTGCACACATGCACACACTAAGCATAATATCCGGCCTAGATGCACAAAGGTAAAGCAAGGAACCAATCATGGAGCGATATACCTTTTGATCGACCGATTTGCCTTCCTCATTTAGATCAAGATGTCCATTCACCGGCATAGGTGTCTTGATGGGCTTAGCATTGGCCATGTCAAACTTCTTGAGCATATCACTTGTGTATTTAGTTTGACATATGAAAGTGCCATGCTTTAATTGCTTGATTTGAAATCCGAGAAAGAACTTCAATTCTCCCATCATTGACATCTCGAATCTCTTGGTCATTATCCTACTATACTCTTCACAAAATTTCTCATTAGTAGAACCAAAGATTATATCATCAACATAAATTTGACAAACAAACAAATCTTTGTCTATTTTCCTAGTGAAGAGAGTAGAATCAGCTTTGCCCATTACAAAGCCATTCTTGAGAAGAAAATCCTTAAGGCATTCATACCATGCTCTAGGTGCTTGCTTAAGCCCATAGAGTGCCTTACGGAGTTTGTAGACATGGTCGGGGTGCTTGGGGTCTTCAAATCCCGGTGGTTGCTCCACATATACTAGCTCCCCGAGAGGCCCATTCAAAAATGCACTCTTCACATCCATTTGATACAACTTGAAGTTGTGATGAGATGCATAGGCCAAAAGGATACGAATTGACTCGAGCCTTGCCACCGGAGCATATGTCTCACCAAAATCAAGTCCTTCAATTTGAGTGAAGCCTTGAGCAACCAATCTTGCTTTGTTTCTTGTGACAACACCATTCTCATCTTGCTTGTTCCGGAAAATCCACTTGGTGCCAATCACATTTTGCTTGGGTCTTGGGACTAATTCCCATACTTCATTTCTTGTGAAGTTGTTCAACTCTTCTTGCATTGCAATAACCCAATCCGCATCTCCAAGAGCTTCTTCTACCTTGAGAGGTTCCAAAGAGGAGACAAACGAGTAAAATCCACAAAAATTTGCTAAGCGTGAACGAGTGGTTACCCCTCTTTGGATGCTCCCTAGAATGTTGTCAACGGGATGATCCCGTTGAACACTTTGATGAACTCTTGGATGTGGGAATGTTGATTGACGTTGGATGGGTCCATCACCATCTTCTTCATGATGTATCTCAACATCTTGAGCATCTTCACCTTGAGCTCCCCCTTGATCAATGCCTTGGTCATGATCGTCACCATGATCTTGGACTTGATCTTGTGATGAGCTTGGTGGTTCAACTCTTGTTGATGGTGACGGGTCGATGTTGAACATGATTTCCGGATCTTGGTCTTGTTCTTCATCTTCATTTTGAGGCTCTTGGGGCTTCACTTCTCCTAAACTCAAGTTCTTGATAGCTTGATTTGGCGGGACTTCATCTACAAGGTCATTTATAACTTGCTCTACTTGAGAGCCGTTTGATTCATCAAATTTTACGTCTACCGTGATCTCAACACAACCGGTGGTTTTGTTGAAAACATGGTAGGCGTGTTCGTTAGTACCATAACCAAGTAGAAAGCCTTCATCAACCTTAGGTGCAAACTTTGAGCTTTTGGTTTTCTTGTTAAGAATGTAACATTTGCAACCAAAGACTCGAAAGTAGTGCACCTTTGGTTTGTTACCGGTTAGGATCTCGTATGGAGTCTTGTTCAAGTACTTTTGAAGATAGAGACGGTTAGTGGCATGGCAAGCCGTGCTAACCGCCTCGGCCCAAAAGTTATCCGGAGTCTTGTACTCATCAAGCATGGTCCGTGCCATCTCAATCAAAGTCCTATTCTTCCTCTCAACAATGCCATTTTGTTGAGGTGTGTATGGCGCGGAAAGCTCATGCTTGATTCCCTCTTCATCAAGAAACTCTTCAACATTTGTGTTCTTGAACTCCGTCCCATTGTCACTTCTTATATGCTTGATCTTCAACTCAAACTCATTTTGAGCTCTTCTAATGAATCTCTTGATGATTGTTTGAGCTTCACTCTTGTCTTGCAAAAAGAAGACCCATGTGAAATGGGAAAAGTCATCTACAATGACAAGTCCATACTTGTTCCCGCCAATGCTAACATAAGCAACCGGTCCAAATAAATCCATATGAAGTAACTTGACTGGTCTTGAGCTAGTTAAAATGTTCTTGGGTGGATGTGGAGCGCCAACTTGCTTCCCGGCTTGACAAGCACTACATAATCTATCTTTCTCAAAAACAACATTTGTTAGTCCTAGGATGTGTTCATCCTTTTGAAGTTTGGCCAAGTTCCTCATCCCAACATGAGCTAGCCGGCGATGCCAAAGCCAACCCAAGCTAGATTTTGCCACTAAACAAGTCTTCGGTTCCACTTTACTAGTTGTGAAATCAACTAAGTAAAGCTTTCCCTTGAGTTGACCCGTAAAAGCAATAGAGGAATCCTCCCTTCTTAGGATACTCACACCCTCGTTAGTAAAGAGACAATTGTAACCCTTCTCACAAAGTTGTGAGACGGACAACAAGTTGTATCCCAAAGAATCAACAAGATAAACATTTGAAAGAGATGAGTCATGTGAGATAGCTATTTCACCTTGACCTATAACATCACCATGATTGTTGTCACCAAATGTGATCTTCTCAACGGGTGAGTCATACTCTTGTAGCTTTGCAAACATATTCCTTTCTCCGGTCATATGATTTGAGCATCCACTATCCAACAACCACGAAGGTCCACCGGAGGAATATGCCTACAAAACAAGTTTAAGCCTTGGACTTAGGTACCCAAAAGTGGTTGGGTCCTTGAGTGTTAGCTTTTGATATTTTAGGCACCCACACACTTCTCATCATCTTCCTAGTTTGAGCACCTATATACTTTACCACCATCTTTCCATTTTGGTCCCAAGTAACCATATAGTCAATGGAGTAGTTTTACGATGGCTTGTGCTCAATAATCTTTTCTTCCTTCTTGGTCTTGATCTTGACATCTTGACTCGATGCTTTTGCTATTGGCAAGGGCTCCATGGACCTTACCGACCCATGAGCCACATCCATTAGTTCACCTAGATTGGTTCCCTTGGTGAACAATGTTACATCACGACCTCTTTCCTTCTTTGTCCCATTGGCCTTTCCACCTCGAGTGTACCCAAGCCCATCCTTGATAGTACCGTATCTACCGGCTTTATATGCCGGGTGGGTCTCGAATACACTCTTGCCCTTACCTTGGTCTTGGCCAATGGCATTGTTCAACTTTTGGATTTGAGCATCTTTAGCCTTGACTTTCTCTTCTAGCTTAGAAATGTTAGTTGCACAAGCATCTAAATCAATTTTATAACATCTTGAGCAACCTTCACTAGTAGAGCCACTTGAGTCAAGAGTTGTTTTGGAGTTGTTCTTGGTATTTTCCCAAAGTGAGCTAAAATTGATTTCTAGATCTTTGTATTTGATCTCTAGGCTTGAATGCCTTTCTTGAAGCTCACTTTTAGCACTCTTTAGGTTAGTTAGAGAGTCATTTGTCAAAGACAATTCCTTTGACATCTTCTCCCGTGAGTCATTGGCATGAGATAACTCATAGGCCAATTTCTCAACCTTGAATTTCTCCTCAACTAGAGCCTCTTCTAGGACAAGGTTTCTCTCCTTTTCAAGGATGAGCAATTCTTCTTGTCTATCAAGAGACTCCTATCTTTTCTCAATTTTCTCTAGTAGTTTTTTAATAAACTTGTAACCATCTTTTCCGAACTTCTTTATCATGTTTTTCTCATGTTCGGCTTCTTCACTATCTAGATCATTTTCAATGTTTCTAGATGACAAAGGAGTGGATGAGTGAGGTGGTGTGGTGTCCAATACCTTAGACCCTTGAGCCATGAGGCACATGGGTGCTTCGTCATCACTCTCATTGATGTAGTTGAAGAGTCGTGGAGTTGATGTAGGAGCTTGAATGGCACAAGTGGCCATTTCTTCATCGCCGGAGTCATCACTTGATGAATCCCAACCTTCGCCGACGTGAGCACTTCCAAATTTTTTCTTGTAATCTCGACTCTTCTCCTTGTATTTCTTGTCTTTGTCATCGGTCTTGTCCTTGAGCTTCTTGTTATCCTTGTCATTCTTCTTGTGGGGACAATCGGCAATGAAGTGACCTTTCTCCCCACACTCATAGCATCTTCGTTGAGAGAAGCTCTTCTTTTCACCTCTTGCCTTCATGAATCTCTTGAAGTTTCTAACCATCATAGCGGTTTCTTCATCGGTGCTCTCATGATCATTTGAATCTTCACTTTTCTTGGAAGTTGAGGTCTTCTCATTTGACTCAACCTTCTTGCTAGGTTCGGCCTTGAGAGCTATGGTCTTGACTTCGGTTTGTTGGATAGACCTTGTCACATCCAAGCTATTCATCTCATGATATTGCAACTTGTTGAATAGCTCCATAGGCACCATTGTCTTGAACTTGTCACTTTCTCTAATCATTGTGGCAAGCATTGGGTTCTTGGGTGCATATGCTCTAAGCAATTTCTTTGTGACCTTGTTCTCGCCCCAATCATTGCTTCCAAGCATCCTAATTTCGGTGACTAGGAGCTTCAATCGATCATACATTTCTTGCAAGGACTCATCCTTCTTCATGACGAAAGCTTCTAGTTCTCCTTGTAGGAGATCCACCTTGCCTTCCTTGACTTCTTCCGATCCTTCATGAGCCATTCGAAGAGTGTCCCATAGCTCTTTGGCACTATCGATTCCTCTAATCTTGTTGTACTCATAAGTGCTTAGAGCACTCCTAAGCACGGTCACGGCTTGAGAGTTGCGGAAGATGTCGTATTCTTGTTCACGACTTGGCGTTGCACTCTTGTCAACACCTATATTCACAATAGTCCAAAGAGATGGATGAAGACCATGCAAGTAAATTTTCATATCATCACTCCATCGGGCATAGTCAATCCCATTGAATTTGGGGACTTTGTCCATTGGAATGGATGAGAAATTAAGACTAGAAGGGTCAAAAGATTTGTTAGAAGAAGATGTCTCATATCGATAAGACACCGAGTGAAGTCCGTCGAGAGCGTCTCTTTCTCGTATCTTCTTCTTGAAAAGCTTTTGTGCCTCTCTTTCGGCCTTCTCCTTGATCTTCTTCCTTATCTTCTCCCTTCTTTGCTTTTTCTTTTCTTGTTCATCCAAGCTCTCATCAACATCGCTAATGTTGAATTCATCATCGCTTGAGCTTGACTCAACGGGCGTCGGATGTTTATCTTTGTGGGCGGAAGCCATCTCGGATACATCTCCCATACCGGCCATAGTGTTTTCCCTTAGCGGTTAAGCCTAAACAAGGGATTAGGCTCTGATACCAATTGAAAGGACCAACACTAGGCCTAGAGGGGGGGTGAATAGGCCTGTTTAAAAATTCCTGCAAAAATCCTCCGAAAACTGTCAGAAAGTCGGATGATCCGACACAGTCTTGGATCTTCCGGCCAGGAAGATCCGACACTGTACAGGATCTTCCGACTGGGACAGAATACCGGAAGATCCGATGGAAAGCCGGATCTTCCGACAGGCAATTCAAGTGTACTTCGAGATTTGAAAACTAATGACCTTTTGACAATTCCACTTGAACACAAAGCTCACAAATGATGTAAGGAACCTTCTATATATGATCAATATCAGAGTATAGCCACAAATAAGTAGATCAGGACAAATCAAGATATAGAAACAATATGAACAAGAATAAAAGTGGAGACAAAGGATTTTCTACCGAAGTTCACTCCACAAATGAGCTACGTCTCCGTTGAGATGCTCACAAAGAGCCGGGCTGTCACACTAACCCCAAGTCTCTCTCAATCAACCACAAAGGAGGATTGAGTTACTTACTATGTGCTCCCATGAAGAGAGAGGGTAATACAAACTTCCGGGACTCAAACCACAAGAGAATGGGAGTTCACCGGCACCTCTAACCGTCTAGGAGCAAGCTCCAAGAGTAACAAACGAGAATCGATGAATCCAAGTGCTTCAAGTGCTTGAGAGATGAACTAGTGAAGGGCTCAAGTTTGCACAAGTCTCTCACCTCAAATCTTCTCTCTCTCACTCAAACCCTAGGTGAATCTTGGAAGAATCAAGCCTTGGAAGGGAGTAGAGAGGTGGAGTGAATGCTCAAGTGGGAGTTTGTCTCGTGTTAGGTCAGTGTGGGCAGCAGCAGCCATGAATGAGGGGGGGTGTGGGGTATTTATACCAACCCCCCCCCCAAAAAATGACCGTTATGTGCTCTGCGAAGGGGTACCGGATCTTCCGACACTTGGTCGGATCTTCCGATAAGCAACAGAAACGAGTGAGAAATACTCCTCAGAAGTTCCGGGGGCCGGATCTTCCGACTGGTTGTCGGATCTTCCGGGCGACCCCGGAACATCCGGCCCGGAGAAAAAACAAGACAGAGCCGGCCGGAACTTCCGATCGGATCTTCCGGCCTCGGGTCGGAACTTGCAACAGGACACACGTGAGCACGAAAAACAGCCAAGTCTTGTAACTTCCGAAGCAACGGCCGGAACTTCCGGCCAGGAAAAAACTCAAGACCGAGCCACCCGGAACTTCCGGTCGGATCTTCCGGCCTAAGTTCCGGCCGAGCAGAAAAGGTGTTTGTGAAGTGTTTTTGTGACTCTCAAGAGTTTGTCATCTCAATCAAAGCACTTTTAGCAACTAGAATTTATCAACTACGTCCCCCTTGATAGTACGGTGGTCCTATACTCAATTTCAAACGGAAAATTAAATTTAAATCCACCAATTGAGTCCTCCACCATATGAATGAGCGTTGGGGTCCTTCCTTTAGCATTTTCTCCTTTTTTTTATTTCATTTTATTCCTGCACAACTCATGCAAAGCATCATATCCAAATTTCTATTGCCTTTAATCACCAAAATAGATTAAATGCCTAGATGCACTTTCACAAAGTCACATTCACTGTTGTCTGCTTGGTCGGAACTTAGGCCGGAAGATCCGACCGGAAGTTCCGGCTGGCTCGGTTTCGAGTTGTTTCCCGTCGGTAGATCCGATCCTAGCATCGGAACTTCCATCGGAAGATCCTACACTGTGTCGGATCTTCTGGGGCTTAGCCAGATTTCAGCATTTTGTGTGTGTCACATGCATGTTCCGACCCCTGGCCGGAAGATCCGGCCAGAAGTTCCGGCCAGCTCGGTTTTGGTTTGTTCCAGGGCCGGAAGATCCGACGCCTGTCGGAAGATCCGACAGGGTGTCGGAAGATCCGACGCCTGGAACTGTTCTGAGGGCTTTCTTGCTATGTTCTGTCATTTGCCGGAAGTTACGGGCCTCATCGGAAGATCCGACACTCTGTCGGAAGATCCGATGCCTGGAATTTGTCTGGGGTTTTCTAACACTAATCTGTCACTCTTCGGAAGATCCGACTCTTGGTCGGAAGATCCGATACCCCTTCGCAGAACACATAACGGTCACATTTTGGGAGGTTGGTATATATACCCCCTCACCTCCTCATTCATGGATGCTGCCTCCACTGACCTAACTCGTGACAAACACCAACTTGAGCATTCATTTCACTCCTCTACTCCTTCCCAAGCTTGATTCTTGCAAGGATTCATCTAGGGTTTGAGTGAGAAAGAAGATTGAAGGTGTGAAGCTTGTGCTAACTTTGAGCCCTCACTTGTTCATCTCTTGAAGCACTTGAAGTAACTTTGATTCGTCGATTCACATTTGTTACTCTTGGAGCTTTGCTCCTAGACGGTTAGAGGTGCCGGTGAGCTCTCATTCCTTTGTGGTTGAGCCCCGGAAGTTTGTATTACCCCTCTCTTTGTGAGAGCCAATAGTAAGTGATTCAATCTTCCTTTGTGGTTGATTGAGGGAGACTTGGGGCTAGTGTGACAGCCCGGCTCTTTGCGAGCTTCTCAACGGAGACGTAGCTCCTTTGTGGAGTAAACTTCGGAAGTAAATCCATTGTCTCCTTGTGCTCATTTGTTTTATTGTTGGATTTGCTTGATTTGGTCCGATCTACTTGCTTGTTGTTATTCTATTGCATTGATCATATCTAGAAGGCTCTATACACTTATTGTCACACTTCTATTCAAGTAGAATCTTTAAAAAGTGTACTAGAACTCAAATTACGAAGTAAAGTTTTTATCCCGTCGGAAGATCCTACACGGTGTCGGATCTTCCGGGGGTCGGAAGATCCGAGACTGCGTCGGATCATCCGACGTCTGATAGTTTTCAGAGCAATTTTGCAGAAATTTTTACAGGGCCTATTTACCCCCCCTCTAGGCCTAGTGTTGGTCCTTTCAGTTAATGTAGCATTTCGTTTGTATGTGTAAAAAATTGTCCAAAAATTGATTAATTAGGCTCAAAATGTTCGCCTCGAAGAGTACAACAAAACTATATAATTAGTTTTTGATTTCATCTACATTTAGTACTGCATGCATATGCCGATACGTTGATGTGATGAAAATCTTATTTTTGCATGGTAATCAGTGAACTTTGGAGGTGAAATTTGGGATCTAAACAAACAAGGCCCTGGTCTCTTCAACGATCAGTGCATTTTTTTAGGGAAAAAAAGGGAAAATGTGGCTTGCAGCTTGCATGTGACGGAGAGGCGGAGAGGAGAAGCTCCAGAACGCATGCATGTGCCAATTGCCAAACGCTGGAAATTGGTGATCAGATTTGATATCCTACATGAATTAATTACAACATTCCCACTGCTTATGGTTTTCTATGGAGTGCGAAATCCGGACTAATGCAGGCGTCTGCTGATTCGCCAAGCTGTTTGACAATCGACAGCCCAGCAGATGCTAACAACCATAAGAAATTGGCTGGAACAACCATGTGCACGTGCTGTTGAGAGGACCGACGTCGTTTATGCTTTTTACCGAGCTGCCGCAAGAGCAAAGCTTATCCATCTTTAGACCTCCAAAACCAGTCCAACTGCTAAGGTCTTGTTTAGTTTTCAAATTTCATCCTAAAATTCTACTATGCAAAAAGAAGATTTCCATCACATTAAAATATCGACACATGCATGGAGTACTAAATATAGATGAAATCAAAAACTAGTTACATAGTTTTGTTGTACTTTACGACACGAACATTTTGAGCCTAATTAATCAATATTTGGACAATTATTCACAAATACAAACGAAATGCTACAGTGTCGTATTAATGATGAGGTCTCATGTTTGGCCCTCCAAACTTGAGATCTAAACAAGGCCTAAGATAAAATCTTCATCCACAATGATAACTAGCATGACCTAGGGAATCCGTCATCCTTACCATGGCTGTAACTCTGCCCTTGAGCATAACACTTGTAACTGCACCGTCCATTACCGGCCTCACCCGCATCTATGGTAAAAATTTAAGTGGGGATACTCATCCCTTGATTTCCTCAAAGAAAAAACATCGGTAACTAATCGGGAAACTACCGTATCCCACCTACATTCTTTTTTTAAAAACGAGGCAGGAGAACTACGATATCATTTAAAAAAGAGAGCATCAGAGTACAGAGTTTTACAGAGATTGACTAAGGTACATGAAAAGCAAAAACGCAAACTCAGACCACCTTTGGTAGAGCTCCACACGAGGGTGGAGTTAGAGTTGGAATGGAGGAGCTGATCTCCACCAGCTCCACCTGTGTTATGTGTAAAACAGCTCCACCTCTCACAATCAAGCCCCCAAAAATGATTTACCGCCACGGCTGTTTGGTACAGCTCCATCAAAAACAGTTCCTGGAGCTGTTTTTGGAGCTCTACCAAAGGCGCCCTCGGCAAAGGAAACTTGGCTCTCCGACTGTTTCCTTTCTTGGGGGCCATCTCCTCCTTAATGTTTTTGTGAGGTGATTGTGCCTTGTTTTCAAACGTCCTTCGGCCATATGCTCAGTGGCGGAGCGCCCGGTAGGACAAGATATGGCAGCCACCGTACCTCAGATTTTATTGTGCGCGTGTACTGCAACTTTGATCTGTTTTATTTGTAAATTATTTAAGCCTTTTAATCAGTATTAAGCGATATATACTGCAGTCACTACACTTGCGCCATACCTCAATCCCATTTCATCCTCCGCCACGTCATACGGTCCACCCTGTGTAGATGAGCAAAGCGGCAACATTCTGACGCTGCACTCTCAGGAAGGGTTGCAACAAAATACGCCACGACTTTTCAATCCCAACTCTATCCACCGGCAGTTGGATGAAACCTCCAAACCAACCCCTTGTTTAGATCTTAAATTTAGCTCCCAAATTTCGCTATGTAAAAAAAATTTCTATTACATTAAAATGTCGGCACATGTATGGAGTACTAAATGTAGATGAAATCAAAAACTAATTGCACATTTTTGTTGTACTTTACGAGACGAACATTTTAAGCCTAATAAATCAATGTTTGGATAAATTTTTACAAATACAAATGAAATGCTACAACGACACATTTATTACAAAGTGCAAACTTTAGGCCAAAGTTTGGCATCAAAATTTGGCTCTAAACGAGGCCCAAGCACAATGACCTCCTTCACAAAAACATAATGCAGACGCACGTGAGCTGCTATCTCTTGCTCTTGGTTGCAAAGACAACAAATATGGTTGCACGGTCAGGCTCTCACTTGGAGTTTGTCAGCGGTCAGAATCTTCGATTACCCTAGGAGCCATGCAAAGAATTCGTGCTCCTCCTTGGCGTGTGCTGACCAAATCGATTGCCCATCAAAGGTGCTGTAGCCTGTAGGAACTGTTGAATTGCGCAAGATATGCATATTTTGAAGAATAGACCCCATTCGAGCTCCATCGCCACAAGATCTCATCCAGTCTATCAGTGAGTTCAACCTGCTGCACCATGTTCCACAACAGCACAAAATTGGTCATGTCCTATACATTATTCATGCGCCAAAGCCTTCTCGTCCAGCTCTGATTATGCAACTCCTCATGAACTTTCCTGCTTTTGCGTTAAGACAATTTGAACAGACCCAGGGCAATGTCCATTGGTGCTCGGCCCTGGAGCCACGAGGATTGCCAGAATGATGCATTGTGGGTTCTGGCCATCCCGTAAAACCACCCAAGTGCTTGCTCGAAAGAGTTGCCTGTCAACTACTCCCTCCGTCCAAAAAAAAAGACATTTTAGAAATTTTAGGACAGAGTAACGAGAAAGTAAAATGACCTTGATTACCCCTAATTATTAGCCATATTTGGCACTAATTGGTTGTTGCATGCACATACACTTGCTAAATATAGTAGAATGACTTATTTTTTGGGACAAATTTTGAATCCTAGAGTGTCTTCTTTTTTGGACGGAGGGAGTACGTTACAAAGGCACATCAGTACCGCCAATCAGGATTAGTCCATTCTAACCAAAGTCATCTAAATCTCTGTTTGGATCCACGGGCTAAACTTTAGCCGCTAAAATTTAGTTGATGTGGATCTAACGGGAGCAACTAAAACTCAACTAAACTTTAGCCGCATGCCAAAAAGTACACGATTCTGGTGGAGCCTAGCTAAACCCAGCTAAATGACTTCAAAGACTAAAATACCCCCACATATTTATGAAAATTTCCCACTGCCACATCACTCTGTCCATAATTAATGAAGAGTAGGATAGTTCAAGTAGTTCAATTAGCTGATGGATTCAAACACCCCGGTTAAAGTTTAGTTAGATACTTTTTAGCTAGCTAAAATAAAACACTATAAATTAGCTAGTTAATTTTTAGCTAAGTGGATCCAAACAGAGCCTAAGACAAAGCGTTCGGCTGAAAAGGGGAAATCAGGATCAATGCCATAATTGAAAGGAAGTCTAATTTACCCCCGAAATTAGAAGGAAGGCTATTGACAGAAGTCGCTTTAACTGGATGGGCCGAATAGAGATAGCAGCAGGCCTAAGTAAACAAAACAGACGATGGCCCGGCCCAACAAGACGACGAAACTAGAGAGTGCTCGCTGCTCTGGGTTCCGGAAGTTGCTCTGCATCGCCGCCAGATGATTAGATGAATTATCTGAACACCGCATTCTACGGTTAATTAATCCTCTCTCCCAGGTGATCGCTTTGGCCGTGGTTCTACGATTTTGCTCTCGCACGAGAGAACGCAACGGCAGAGGCATGCGATCACTCTGTTGGCCTCTCGTGTATCGAAGAATGGGAACGATTGCTAGTGCTACAGTTGTTTCATGTAGTAGGTTTCAGAGTGACAGTCTCACAGATGCCAGGATTTGGAAATCAAGCACGTTTAATGCCGCCCTATTCGTTTGGCTTATCAGCCACCAGACAGTAGTACTTTTCTCTCAAAACAAATCAGCGCCAACAGAGCCTGCACGAATTAGTGCTAACCTGCAGTCCATGAATGCTCATGACCGGTCATATGTACATGCACAAGCAAAACTCTAGTAGACGTATGTACTACTGCACACATAATACATACGGACTCCTTTAGATGCGGCGTGGGAGCCCTCGCCGGGCGCTGGGTCCGCCCCTGGCACCAGCCACCAGCACCAGCCAGCTGAACAGAGCCTTCTGAAAGTTTCTGGTTGATCGTTCATGTGTTTGTTCTGAAAGTTTTGAAGTAGATAGCAAGACATTGTAAACCCTTTACATGCGGGTAAATCAATCAATCAATCATTTGAGTTGAAACGCACATTTCAAATTTACGTTTCTGATCCTATGTGTCCGGATTACACAACATATCTACATGATTCGCCATGGAGGATGTCGTTCGTGGCTCTGGTACTCAATGCATCATCCAGTCGTCCTCCGGCTGCCCGCGGCCGCTGCGGCTGCCATCCCCTGTTGCGCGGCGCCCTGCACGTAGAATCGTGTCGGCATCCACACGCTCCGGCGCCACCGCGCGTACTGCTGCACCGTCGCCTTGCTGTTCCCTGCGGCCGTCGTGGGCACCAGCACCTCGCCGGGGCCGCCGACGAGCGGGACGTGGCCCTTTGCCGAGCACATCCACGCCCGGTCCGCGCCCGGCCGCGCGTCCTGGTGCAGCGCGCAGGCGCCGCCGTCGTCGGCCATGGAGAGCTCGAGGCACCGGCACCCCAGCGCCGTCCGGCCGTGCGAGAGCTCCGGCGCGCGGAACTGGCGCCGCAGGATGCGCGCCGCGATCGTGCCGTGCCACTCCCGGAGCTGGAGCAGGACCGCGCGGGCGTAATCCTCTTCGCGCCGGCGCCTGCTCCTCGCTCTGGCTCTCTTCACCGGAGGAGGCGGCGGCGGGGACGGCGGCCCTGCCTCCTCCATGTCGTCATCCTCGTCCTCGTCGTCCGATATGCAAGACGTCCACGGCGGAGACTTCCTCTTCTCGCCGGCCTGCTCGTCCGAGCGCGACCCGGCGGACGACAGCTCCGACGCCTGCTGCGCGGCGCAGATCACCTGGATTTCCTCGTCGGAGAACATCGGCGCCAGGAGGTCCACGTCGTCCTCGGAGATCGGCGCGTGGAGAACACTGTCCAAGGAGAGCGGCGGCGTCTGGAGATGAAACAGCTGCGCTTGCAGCGGGAGGGTCTCATCTGAGAACAGTAGCCGCGAATGGAGATGCTCCTCGGAGAACGACAGCAGATCGCAGTGGCCGCGCATCAGCGCGCCGAATTCCTCGTCCGTGAACAGCGTCGTCTTCTGGGAATAGTCCTCGGCGAAGAGCGGCGGCGGCGGCGGTGGCACGGCAGCAGCTGAGGATGCTCGTGACAGGCGGGACGGACCGTGGAGGGAGGGCAGGCAGTTCGGGGCCATGGCGGAGATGGCCAAGGCCATGATGGGTCGCTAGGAAGGTAGGTGGCCGGTGGCGGCGCGCGGTCGGGAGGGTGATCCGATCTACTACCGCTGATGAGGCGGACGACGTCCTCGGCCTTCGGGGCCTCGACGCATTATATATCGCGGGCAAAGTCGTGTGCGACTCGGAGTCGGTCGTTAACTCCGTACGTGGAGTCGGTTCGTAGGCGCGGCATCGGACGACGGCGCTGCAATCCGACTCGACACGGGTATCTTGGTGGCGCGTTGGGTTTGCTAACTGATCCGGGCAGGCGAAATGCATACAACGCCGTATTATTGGGCCTCAGCGGCTAGTAGTTATAATGTTTGGCTATCGTCTTCTTCTGTGTTCTAATTGTATAACTTTGATATGATCGAGTAGAAGATGCTCTTGGTCTAAAAAAATCATATGCTTGTGTATTTGTATTTGTTTATAGAAAAATGATGCTGCTTGGATAAATTATATATTGCGCAATGAGAACCAGTGCATATACTAGTCTAGCTTACTGATGCATTGTTTAGTTCCAAAAAGCAACTCCCAAATTTACTATAAAAAAAGATTCTCCATCACATCAAAATGTCATAACATGCATGGAGTACTGAATGTAGATGAAATCAAAAACTAATTGCACAGTTTTGTTGTACTCTGCGAGACGAACATTTTGAGCCTAATTAATCAATTTTTGGACAATTTTTCACGAAATGCTACATTAGCGCAATGATTACGAAGAGACCCCAAACTCCCAAATTTGGTACACCAAATTTGGGAACTAAACAAGGCCTATACTAGTTAACATGAATCACACAATTCATATTCTACAGTGGTAGGAAGTGCCAAGAAGGTGTTTGGATACAGGGGATTAAAATTTAGTGTATTAAATAAATAACAATCAGAAGTACTAAACATAAACTAATTACATAAGTCATGGCTATTTCGCGAGGCGAATCTAACAAGCCTAATTAACCTATAATTAATGCATAATTATCACATATTTACTGTAGCATTACGTTGTCCAATCATAGACTAATTAGGTTTAATAGATTCATCTCAAAAATTAGTTCTTATTTATGTAATTAATTTTTAATTAATTTATATTTAATACTTATAATTAATATACTTACCTCCGATGTGACGGAATTAAACTTTAGCAGAGATACAGACACCCCTTAGCTTGTGGCCAATGGTGGTTGGTGGGCCAATAAGGTCCAGTGTCGTGGTGGAGGGTCTAAGGATCTCTGCTGAAACGGGAGGATGTTAGTGGTTGGGACGTACACGAGGGAGTAAATTACTGATTATCGAGGAAGAGGCCGGTGATGATGGTTCTGAGTCATGTTTATTTGTCATGTACTACCTCTGTTCTAAATTATAGGTCTTTTGATTTTTTTTACCATAATTTTGACCGCTCGTCTCATTCAAAAAAAATCGTGTCGTCCACACGCTGACACGCTCATCTACACGCCACTACGCGTATACACGCTCTTGCTAGACATCCATCATCCAGTTGTCGTCATCGTTGTCTCGCTGTTCAAATGCAGCCACCTTCCGCTCCGCCGCGCGCTGCACGTAGAAGCGAGTCGGCATCCACACGCCGTGGCGCCACCGCGCATACTGCGCCACCACCTCCGCGCTGTCGCCCGCGAACAACGCGGGCACCAGGACCTCGTCGGGCCCGCACAGGAGCGGGATGCCGCCGTGCACCGCACGGATCCACGCCCGGCCCGGCGCGTCCTGGTGCAGCGCGCAGCCGCCGCCGCCGCCGCTGAGGGGGCCCTCCGCCCTGGAGAGCTCGAGGCACTGGCACCGTAGCGCCGTCCGGCCGCCCGAGAGCTCCGGCGCGCCACGGAAATGGCGCGTCAAGACGCACGTCGCGATCCACCTGTGCCAAGCTCGGAGCTGCTGCTGCCGCCGCTGCCTTTTCGTTCTCTTCTTGCGGACGCTCATGGCCCGTCGCTGGGGCGCCGCCGCCGGCTCGGCCTCCTCCTTGCCATCGTCGTCCTCCCCGGAAGGCGGCGGCTTGCTTTCGTTGCCGCGCTAGCCGTCGTAATGCGGCGACGGCTGCTGCGCGGCGAGTGTCTCCTGGTCCTGGATATCGTCCTCCCCGCGGCGCAGCGCGGCCAGGATCTCGTCGCCGTCGTCCGAGGACGGTGCATGTACGCCGTCGTCCACGGGGAACTTCCGCGCCTGCAGCTGTTCGGCGTCCTCGCAGACCAGCGGGCCCTGGAGATGGCCATCGTTCTCGCCGGACAACAGAGCCCTGTGCCGGAGGGCGTCTACAGAAAACAGCGGCGGCGGCTCAAGATCATCGTCCTCGGAGAACGACAGCGGCTGGAGCATCATCGCGTGGAATTCCTCCTCGCTGAATAGCGTAGCATGGCGTTCGTCCTCGCTGAACGGCGCAGCCTGGACATCGTTATCAGATAGGAGCGGCGGCGGCGGCATTGGCAAGGGACCCGGTGCCGGCGACAGGCGGGATGGGCCGTCGGCGAGGGGCGGCGGCAGGCAGCTCGGCTCGATCACCGCGAACGCGTCCATGGGCCGGCGCGCACTCGGCAGCTACGGACTGCGGTGGCGCGCGCGGGGGAGCCTATCCGACCACATTGCGGCACCTGGCCACCTGGGACGCGATCGTGCTCTGGAGACGCGGATGGCTCGATCTCGAACACGATATAGGCCCCGTAGAGCTCCACGTGATGGTGGAGTTGGAGTTGGAGGTGAAGAAGGTGATTTTTCCATCAGCTTTACTTGTGTCATGTGTAAAATAGCTCCACATCTCACAGCCAACCACTCAGAAGTGATTCACCGTCACGATCGTTTGGTGCAGCTCCAACAAAAACAAGATCTAGGAGCTGTTTTTAAGCTCTACCAAAGGGGCACATGTTGGGGTCTAGTTGTAACCTAACCGAGTCGCAGTTCGTGGACGCGGCTTAGTATGGTCGGATGGAGGGACAATTCGATTAATTTAAAAATCTATTACATAAACGATAAATAATTTACGAATCTATTAAAACTAATTACACCATAATTAGACAATATATTAACATGCTTTTCTCTTGAGCCGGCCGAGGCTTGCCAGCGGCAGCCCGCGAGGCCATGCTGGTCTCGGCGGGGCCGGTCATGGTGGAACCGGGGAGCAGTTACCACTGCTTGCAAATCTCCGTGGTGAGCGCGCTTAGCCTATAGGCTCTATTGCCGCCGTCGCATAGCACATCGAGGCTCGCAGATGTGGCCTGCAGCCTGAATGAAGCTTAGTTATCAGGTTGGATAGTCCGCATGCAGTAATTAGAATGGGGCAAAGGTGAAAAGTAAACTGGTTTGGAAAACCAGAGGGGTTAAGTAAGAAAAATAAAGTTTAGGAGGTTATTCAAACTTTGCTCATAATTGGAGGTACTGATTTATACTTTTTTCTAGAGAAAAGGTATTACATGTTGTCGGGCAGGTTGGGGTTTAAGATTTAGGCTACGCATGGGCTGTGGACCCGTTTTGTGATAAATTCGAGTTCTAAATCGTAGGATAATACTTGGTGGGTGCTGTGCAATCTTCACAAGCTACTTGAAAAATTAAAGAAGATCAAAGTTGCAGTGCACTATCTTCATTTGGTTTATTACCTTATTTGAAAACATATGCAGTGTCGAGTTACAAATGAAACGAGATTTAGATATTTTTATTTGCAATAAAGTACATACATACACATACAACATCTACCTACCTACCTACCTGAATATATACACACAACCCTACTACTTTAAGTATGTTTGAAAGATCGGACCAACGAATACTGAGATAGATCAAGTTACCACATGTATCTCGCCGTCGATGCATAAATCACTTACTATTGAAAAATAGTACTGCTAAATACTCGAATAAGTATAGAGAAAATAGTAAAATACGAGCAACACGATCATAGCCTGGATCCAAACATGATAGACATGCACAATGGTACCCAACTTTTGGGAAAAGAGACATCGATAAAATTGATGGGAACCCATCTGATCAAAAAAGGCAGACAACATGAGCGTGGCCATGGATCCAAAGAGGCCGGATTGATGTTCATAAGCACCGCGCTCTTTAAGATGCCACTGCCACGTGACTGTGATCGCTTGAACATGACGGAGCGTTTTTCTAACTGTTTGGATCTAGGGACTAAAGTTTAGTCCCTCAAATGAGTGATAATTAGTAGTATTAAATATAAACTATTTATAAAACTAATTGTATAAGTCATATCTACTCTGTGAGGCGAACCTAACAAGCCTAATTAACCTACAATTAATACATAATTATCAAATTATTGCTGTAGCATTATATTATCTAATTGTGGACTAATTAGGCTTAATAGATTCGTATCGTAAATTAGTCTTCGCTTATGCAATGCATTTTATATTTAATCTATATGTAATACTTCTAATTAGCATTCTTCCATTCGATGTGATGTGACTACAACTTTAATCCCTGTAACCAAACAATATTCCCACTCGAGAAAGGTCAAATAGGATTTCATCAAAATCAAAAATCGCAAAAAGAAAACCTCAAATTGAGCCCGGCAGACTGATCTCCGTCCACCGCCCACGCGACGCACATGCTCAAAATCGCCGCAACTAACCCCTTGATAGCGACGCGGGGCCGACCCCACCGGGCGTGTCAGCTCAGCTGACCCGGCCCGCGCCTCCCAGTCCTTGTCCTTCTCCCTCCCCTCGCGCTCGCGCCTGCTCTCCCACCACCCCGCTGGTCTGCGACGCGCCCGCCAGCGTGATTCCCTTTCGAACCGCACTCACTTCTCCCCTGTTCCCTCCTTCCTATACCTGGCTTCTCGCCACCCTCTGCTTTCTCCCCCTTCCTCCTCCTCCCTCCCCGTTCCACTCCCCCATGGCTTCGACGGATCGCTCCCCGCCGGCGGAGGACCCGCAGCGGCCGTCCCTCTTCTCGCCGTACCAGATGCCCCGCTTCCGCCTCGCCCACCGGTGAGCCCCTCCCGCCCGCCCGCCCGCCCGATTCTCCCCGCCCCCCTCCCAATTTTCCGCTGCGGCTCGGCCTGACGAAGCTCCGCTTGTGTGTATCCCCGCAGGGTGGTGCTGGCGCCGATGACGCGGTGCAGGGCGCCCCGAGCGGTCCCGGGACCCGCGCTGGCGGAGTACTACGCGCAGCGGTCCACGGAGGGCGGCCTGCTCATCTCCGAGGGCACCATCATCTCGCCGACCGGCCCGGGGTAATCTCCTCTACTCGCCTCGTCTCCGCCCCTGGTTCGCTAGCACTTCCCGTGATCGATCTGCTTGCCGTCTCCGGTGACCCGTGTGCTGGGCGCCGCCGCCACGCTCTAGTGAGCCTTGCTCGCTCCTTCGTGGCGGCCATGTGCGCTAGTGTAGTAGGATGGGAAGATGCGCGCTAGATCTGGCGGAGACGTGGTCGTCCTGCGGCGGGGTGGTTGGGGACTTGGGTCAATTATCAAGGACACCCCCGTTATCAATGGGTATTTGGTGGGAATAGTACTTCTCTATTAGCATTCACCATGTGGGTTTGGGTATACTTCTGTTGGTATTCTAATGGGTGGTGATCAGTGTCCTGATCAGAAGAGCGCGCTCTGTTTTATCTCTGCTTCGAATACTGGCCGCCTTCTCTTGACCCTGTGGCCATCTCAAGAGGAGTTGTTTGGGGTGCGTAAATGCGCAAGTTTTCATAGATCATAGCTACTGCACGTGGTTTCTCTTAGGAGTGACCAAGCGCTCAATTGAATTCATTTTATTTCTGAAGCAAGCGAAACATGATACCTTTCCTGGACACAATACAGGAAACTGTGACAAGGTACTTCTTAGCTCCTGGATCTTGTAAGCTGCAAAAAAAAAAGGGTGGAAGGGGATCAGTATTATATCTGACTGAACCCTTGCTTCCCATTGTAACTCCCCTTGGAATGCCTAGCCGAATGCTGTAATCAAACCTTTGCTTCATTCCCTGGAGATTCTTCTCATGCTCACTTTGGATGAGCTTGTAGCATGTTGGTTTACTTCTGAATCTTCAGATCAGAAGATTAAGTGACAGAACATTGTTGTATCAGGTTTCCTCGTGTCCCTGGGATATACAATGAGGAGCAGACTGATGCATGGAAAAAGGTAGTCGATGCTGTTCATGCCAAGGGAGCCATCTTTTTCTGCCAACTGTGGCATGTAGGCCGAGCTTCTCATCAAGGTATTATATCTTCAAACTTCCACACACACAAAAGTGGAAATGATTCAGTAGTTTTATCGGAAATAATGCCTGACATTTCTTGCATTCGGATAGGATTAATACACCATTAATCATTTTTCAGTGCAACATCGTGAAATCATATTGCAGTTGGAAAAGTTTGGTTCTGATGCAGTTATTGGTTGTTAGAAATTAAGGATGATGTAATCCGGGTTGATGGGAAGTTAGGAGTAAGCTTCTGGCTTTGAATTAGACAGTAGCCTGATGCCTTAGTCTTTAATTGAGTTATATTGCTTCTTCTCTGGGTGAGACAAGGAATGAAGGTTGCCATTAATTGATCTTTGGTCAATGGAATACAGTCTGCACATCTAAAGATAGTCAGATTGCAGGGTTCAAAGTAACACATGTCACTTGTAATTCACCTTGTTGATCATGTGTTCCTTGTTCAACAGTCAACAGATACATTGCATGTGTATTCACTTTACCAGTTCAATAACAATCATCGATTTCCTTTATGCTATTTGACCATGAATAGCAATTGAACTTTAGTCTCAACTTGCTGCTCTCTCAACATAGGGTGTGTCAAAGCATCAGATGTTGACTAATTTTTTTC
This sequence comes from Echinochloa phyllopogon, assembly GCA_033239725.1. Classification (NCBI taxonomy): domain Eukaryota; kingdom Viridiplantae; phylum Streptophyta; class Magnoliopsida; order Poales; family Poaceae; genus Echinochloa; species Echinochloa phyllopogon. Next base: position 41,420,837 of record BTCW01000015.1, read on the forward strand.
TTTTCTCCAATCAGTATATCAGCCGGACGGTGCTGCTCCAATATCCGCGACAGATAAGCCAATCTCATCAAGATGGAAGATACTGATGCCTGATGGCTCCTATGGCACGTATCCAACGCCTCAGCGCCTTGCCACATCAGAGATACCTGAAATAGTTGAACAATACCGCCAAGCTGCCATAAACGCCATCAAAGCAGGTATCAAAATAAACACACACAAATCCTCAAGCTTTACACATGGGACTCCAACCTTAGTCCACCAGAAAATTCCTCTATTTGCTTACAGAGACGAGATGCCTTTGCAGGTTTCGATGGCATTGAGATCCACGGTGCCCACGGCTACCTAATCGATCAGTTCCTCAAGGACGGCATCAACGACCGGACCGATGGGTACGGTGGCTCACTGTCCAACCGCTGCCGGTTCCTCCTGGAGGTGACCCGTGCTGTGGTCTCCGTAATCGGGGCAAACCGCGTCGCGGTCCGGGTGTCACCGGCCATCGACCACCTCGACGCCTACGACTCCAACCCGCTGCAGCTCGGCCTGGCCGTGGTGGACAGTCTCAACACCCTCCAGCAGGAGGACGGGCGGCTGGCCTACCTCCACGTGACGCAGCCGAGGTACGCGGCGTACGGGCAGACGGAGTCTGGCCAGCACGGGAGTGCCGAGGAGGAGGGCCGGATGATGCGCGCCCTCCGCGGCGCGTACGGGGGCACCTTCATGTGCAGCGGTGGGTACACGCGGGAGCTCGGGCTGGAGGCCGTGGAGTCCGGGGACGCCGACCTGGTGTCGTTCGGGCGGCTGTTCATCGCGAACCCGGACCTGGTGGAGCGGTTCCGGCGCGACGCGCCGCTGAACAGGTACGTGCGGAAGACGTTCTACACGGCGGACCCCGTCGTCGGGTACACAGACTACCCGTTCCTCGGCCAGCCTAAGGCGCGCCTGTGATTACTGGTAGGGTAATTATAAGAGGATCATTGCTGATTGTGTATGTGACTTGAGAAAATAAGCAAACGTTTCGTAATATCCGTGATTGTTACATTGTCATGTCGCCTATATCGGGCGCAACAGACTGTATCTTGGCATCTTAAAAGGAGAAATGGTGTGTTTATAATTGGGAAAATGGTGTTCTTGTTCATGCTTTGTACTCAGCTGTGTACCCTTTTTTAGAATGCGCCTAATGCTTAGCTTGCCTGTCCACCGATCCGATCTCTCCATGTGTTGCATGTTGTACACTTGTACTATCCTTTTCGAAACAGATTTCTTTACAATGAAATGAAAACTAATCCTGTTTGATTGTCTAAAAAAAAGGTTCAGGTCGGATGCCACGTAACTACAACTTGCAGTTACAATAGACCAAGACACCCACTTGTAAGGGTTTGTTTGGAAGAGGGGGTTGCTCGTGGAATGATTTGGGGATCATAATCCCTCAGCATCAGATAAATCTACCAGTTCAAATTATGAACATTGCTATAGCAAGCACCACCGGTTTCTTGGGTTCAAAATGGAACTGCATTCATGTTGTCATATCTCCAAGACAAGCAGAACTGTGGACTCTGTCCTTTGCCTTCAGAGCCTGAAAATCAAGATAGGCCAAGATGAAAACATCCAAATAAAAATTCAAATGTATTGACAGTTTGTCACATGTAACGTGTTCTTACTTCTTTGTTCCAGTTGGTGCATAACGTAATGCAGATTAACAAGATGGTCTGCACCACCAGTCCACTCAAGAGTCCAAACCAGAGCCCCTGTTGAAAGTTCAAACCAAAATTGTTCCTTAATAATACCATAAAAAATAAAAAAAATAATGGAAGGAATTTATTCTCCAAGACATTAATGGAAGAGATCAATTACCATTCCTCCAACGTGGCAGACAAAGGCGAAGAAGTATCCCAAAGGGATAGCAACAAGGTAGTAGGAGGCAAGGTTGATGGAGGCGCCAATCTTTTGCCGACCACAGCCCCTAATAACACCTGCAATCAGAAAAATGCAATCTTTGTCAGTTACTCAGTTCTCCTAAATTCAGTTCAGAATTCATGTCATCATTTGAGCTGCAAAATTTACATGTTTGGTGGTGCATTTTCACTTGTCAGTGTGTTTCTCGTCTTCTTTACCTGAAAGGACACCCTGTACGCAGTCGAACAAGAAAGAGACTGCGAGGAGCGGCAGCATTGCGGCAATGTACTTGATCACTCTCTCGTCGTTGCTGTACGCGTACCCCCATAGATTGCGCACGAGCACCATCGCCAGCCCTCCGAAAGCGGCGACCGAGAGAGACAAGAGCACGACCACCCAGGCCGCCAGACGGGCAGCCTGAGGTCGCCCTGCGCCAAGCTCGTTTGAAACACGCGTGCTGTGCGACATCACGGTGGGGAAAAATTATTGCAACGATGATTTTATCGTCAGCAACTATATACATTTTCTAGAAAGAAATTGTTTGCAGGAAAGGAGCTGACCTTGTGGCACCACCAAGTCCAAGCGGGACCATGAATGCCAAGGTGATGGTGTTGATGCTACAAGAATCGCAGCTCTGAGTGTTGAATGGCAGAGCAAACGGCATGAATGATTTCATCCCCAAATTGAAACAAGAATGCTCACCAGATGGACAGGACGGCCGTCTCGAGCTTGGGATTAGGGAGAAGACCAGAGAGGAGCACCAGGAGCTCGAAGGACCACCACTCTATGCTGCAGAGAGATATGGCTTCAACTGTTTCAGCAGCGTAATTATCCTTTACTGAGCCGATCTCAGGGTAACCAAGAAGGCAACTGCAGTGGACTTACCAGACCATCATCGCCGACGGCACGGCGAGTCTGAAGAAGGCGGGAATGCCGCGGAACGCTTCGGCGGAGAACCCCGTCCAAGTGCTCCGGCAGCGCGGCGAGAGCCTCACGTAGAGCGCCAGGAAGCAGAGGTTGTCGGCGTACGAGACGGCGATGCCCAACGCGGCGCCGGCGGTGCCCTGGCCGAGCCCGCGCACCAGCACCCAGCAGACGGGCAGGTGCGCCAGGGCCGTGGCGCCGGCGCCCAGCATCACCGGCACCACGGCGTTCTGCGCCTGCAGGAACCGCACGTGGCAGTTGAGCGGCCCGTTCACGAGCAGCGCCGGGATCAGGCCCCGGATGTACCTCGCCGCCGCCGCCGCGATCTCGGCGTCCTGGCCGAACCACGCCAGGATCTCGCCCGTGTAGGCCCAGAGCGCCGCCACCGGGAGGCTCACCAGGACGAGCACCAGCATCGCGCGCTGCTTGTAGACGCTGAGGAGGTGGTGCTGCTTCGCGCCGAAGGCCTGCCCGCACAGCGTCTCCAGGCTGGTCGCCATGCCTCCCTGACAAAGAGACGCGTTCATATAGTACAGTGGCACTAGCAGACGTGCCCTGTCACGAGCATATGGCGATGCAGGGCAGGGCATGGATGCGTACCAGAAAGCTGAAGCCGGTGACGGTGGCGACGGAGGCGCCGGCGAGCTCGAGCTCGCCGATGTGGCCGACGAACATGAGGGACATCAGCTGGACGACGTACTGCAGGAGGTAGCCGGCGACGAGCGGCCCGGAAAGGTACAGCTGCCTCTTGACCTCAGCCCACACCAAGGTCTCCTCCTCACCTCCTCCATGCTTGCTCTCGGCGCGCGTGCCATTCAGGAGCGGCTCCTCCATGGCCGCCATGCTTTTCCCCGGTGTGAGAAGCAGAGAAGGTAGCAATGGTGGTCGATCCGGACCTCCCCGTTTGATCCATCTGCTTCTGATCGAGCTCAGTATTTTGTAGTAAGTCTTCATTTCTTTAGGGAAAAAAATCGATAGTCAAAGAAGTATTAACAAGCATAGTGCGATGTAGAGGTTGAGATGATAATTTTATTCCATACTGAGAAAACTATTCAATGTGCAAAGTCGAGAAACCCTTTGTTGGCAATGCTCAATTGTTTTAGGTGCAGTCCTATATTATTTCATACTATGCCATCAGGTGCTTGGTAAAAAAGAATGAGCATTTGCAAAAGACTTAGAAGGGATTGACACTGATCTTTTTAGTTTTTTTTGCAGCCACTCAAATGGCAGCTCGTTTTTTTTTGCAGCCACTCAAATGGCAGCTCTGGTGGCATTGTTGTATTTTTCTAGTGATAACTAACCAGCTTTGCAACACCTGATCCAAGTCAAAACATCTGTCGTGACATATTTGCTCAAAAGATTGCCGGGATAGAAAATAGTTTATGAATTAGCAACAGTTTTGTTTCTGCAAAGACACGCAAGGTTTGTTGCAAACATCATATAAATATACGCTCAAAATTCTCAATAAAGTTTAGTGTTACGCCCTCTGGCATTTAAAAACATCATTGCAATCACTAATTTCTCTGTTCTGTAAACATAGGATTCCTGATTATATATTGTAGTTCAGATGTATATAAGGTGTATAATAGGCAAGACCACTAGTCATCAATGATTGAAGCAAGCAACATTAATAAAAACTCGGAGGCCATGGCTGGTCAAAGGTGAATAGTGGAGGCTAAAACAAACAAAAAATTGTAGTCGAGGTACTGGATCTACTGGACAGATTGGAATTGTTCATGAGAACACCGATCTTGGGTGTGTTTAGATTCGTAAAAGGGGTGAAAAAAGTCGTATCAGACACTGCAGCGCACTGTAGCACTTTTCGTTTGTTTGTGGTAATTGTTGTCGTATCATGACCTAACTAGACTCAAAAGATTCGTCTCGTCGTGTTTATCAAAACTATGCAATTAGTTTTTTATTTACCTACATTTAATGCTCTATATGTACGTCATTTATTATATTTAATGTTTTAATGTGACGTCGATGTAATGGAAAATTTAAAAAGTTAGGAGGACCTGAACACATCCGTCGCCGTGGATTTGTCACATCCGGCAAGTGGACGAGCGAATACTGTATGATGCTGCACGGGCTCACGTTCGCCGGACATGCTGGATCCGAGCAAGAGGGATATATATATATATATATATATATATATATATATATATATATATATATATATATACACGAGGCATCTATCGAGTCCTAAACTAGCGTACTAGACGTCCAATAGGCTAAAGGCCGGTCAGCATCTTGCTTGCTCCGTCCAACAATAGTTTACGAGCAGTAATACTGCTGCGGTTGCAGGGGCGTTCCTGGATTGTTGGCTCTGATTTCGCTCTTGGTTTCGTCGGTCATCAGCCAAGGTTTTTCTCCTACTGAACTTGCACCCTGGCCACGCGCATTTCCGATACCGCGTGAATCCCGCGCCGCGGGCGTGGCTGCAGGAAAATTCGGCGTCGGCGTGCTGGGGGCATGGCAACGGCACCTCCGATTTCCCTCCCCCGGGGTTGGCCGTGATTTGGTCGGCCCGGCAGGCGTTCGAGCTTGGGCCGTGATTTGCAGCTGGGCTGTGCGTGGGTTTAACCAAGCGCATTCTGGCCGGACGGGCCCCGGAGCTGTATTTACTGGGCTAACGGACGCAGGCCAATCCTGACTGATTCCGTAATTGCGTTTTGTGGATCGGAATGGATGTTATCGACGGGCCGAACAAAAGAATTTGTTGTACTTCCCCTAAAAAACTCGTTCTACTCCGGCCAAACAAAAGATCTACAAGATTTATAATTTTCTTCAAACAGTTTTTTAACAAGTGGCCAACGGTTTTTAGGGTCTATTTAGTTGAGTGGATCCAATTAGATGATCTAGCCTAGTTAATTCTAGCTAGCAGCTAATGGTGGGTGGGTCAAAACAAGGCATTATTATATTTGAATAACTAGCTAAAATATAGAACGAGTTTGCCACAAATTATACAGTTAGGGATATGATAAAATTGTTAGGAAAGACACAAACTATATACTATACTAATAAGACTATGAGCCTCCGTTCTACAGATCTCAGTGTCTTTTGATGAATTCCTCCGTTTGTGTGTGGGGGTGGACGGAGAACCATCTGGGCCTACTGACAGTGGTACAAAGAGGTTAAAGACAGAGATATATGTTTTGACGGTTAAAACGGAAGCACATAGAATAACTCAAGAAACACCACGAGCACGACATACATTTGACATGACAGGGCCGGGGTGCATGCACACATGCAAATACTTATTCTCACACACCACATAAAAACTACGAGAGGCGGCCGACGGGCGGTACTGCGCACACTCGGTCCGAAGAAGACCTTGAGCTTCAATATCATCTCCACGAGACCGATGAATCGAAGGCGACCTCGTTCATGAGGGTACTGCACTCAGGCCGAATAACGCCTTGAGCTTTCTGATCTCCTGTTCACTGATGAAGGTGATCTTGTTCACGACCTCCGCTGGCAGGAGGTTCCCGAAGAGCACGTAGTCGGCGATCTGCAGGTCGGGGTTGGCGCTGCTGTAGGCGGCGAACGCGACGGCGGTCTCGCTCCCGGTGTTGTACTGCCAGTGCAGGAGGCCCTGCGGGAACACGAAGAGCTCGCCCTTGCGCACCGTCTTCTCGTAGACCACGTTGGTCTCGGCGCTGACGAAGCCGGCGGACAGGGTTCCCTCGACGACGAAGAGGAGCTCGGAGGCTTCCGGGTGGGTGTGGAGGGGCACGACGCCGCCGCGGTGGATGTCGACGCGCGTGGCGCTGATGCCGAGCCCGTTCACGCCTGGGAACTGCTTGACGTTGGCCGAGGCCAGGCCGGTGTTGAAGGGGGAGATGGTCGGGCCGGGTCTGGCAAGGGCGGTGGAGAAGAAGTCATTGGCGGTGACGAGAAGCTTGGACTTGCAGGGGTAGCCGGCCGGCGTGTCCGGGAGGGCCAGGTCGGCGACGCAGAAGTCCTGGGTCAGGGCGAGGGAGGAGAACGGCAGCAGGGAGAGCAGGGGCACGAGCACGAGGTGGAGCACGGCGGCCTTGGGAGCCATGGTGTTACCGGTCTGCCGGCTAGCTAGCTTTACCCGCTAGCTGCGGCCGTGTAAGTATTACCACACTAGCTACTATGTATGTAGTAGAGGATACCTTGCTAAGTGCTTTTGTGCTTGGAATATGCGCTATTTTTCAGGTGTTTATATAGGAGTAGGATCGGTGTGTTCATGTGCAGCGCATGCATGTCTTGGAATATCTCCATTAACGACGTACGTGTAGTACTGTAGCGTGTGAGTTTGACAAGGGCACTCGTCGCATTTGTTTATGCACGTACATGCATGCAGCGCGCTACCACGAGTCCACGATTGGATGTGATATATATAGTACAGTACCTGATCTGCTTTAATTTGATCCTTGTTTAGATCCTAACTTCCACCCCTAAATTCCACTATGCAAAAAGAAGTTTCCATCGCATCAAAATGTCGGCACATACATGAAGTACTAAATATAGATGAAATAAAAAATTAATTGCATAATTTTGTTGTACTTTGCGAGATGAACATTTTGAGCCTAATTAATCAATGTTTGGACAATTTTTCACAAATATAAATAAAATGCTACAATGGCGTATTTATAACAAATTTGGTCCCCAAATTTACATCTCGTTTACTTGGTAAGCTCAAGGCGGAGACAAATTCGTATTTTGTGCACGCCGCCCCATAATTAAGCAACGTACTGTACACTACTCCCTCCGGCGAGAAAGCCCCGTCCAGCGAGGCAGACAGGCGGTTCGGGGTGATCTGGAGCGGGCCTAGAATCGGCAGAGCCCGGCGGGCTAAGTTTGTTTTATTTTTCGGTAATGCTAACTCTAAGACGTCCGACGGCCACACAAATATCGGACACCCCGCCGCTTTCCTATTTCTTCGTCGTGTCCTTCCCATTCAACGTGCATCGCGCATCGTCGGTTTTTTTAAAAAAATCACATCCCGCTGCTCCCCTCGCTCCGACGCGCTGCCTCCGCCTCGTTCCCGACGCCACCGCCGGCGCCGCCCCTCCCCACTCCCGACGCCGCTCCTCCACGGGGCGGCGCCGCCCCTCCCGGCTTCTCCACCCGCTGCCGTTGCCCGCAGCTCCTCCACGCGCCGTCGTCGATGTCACCGCCCCTTCCTGCTCCTCCGTTCGTCGCCGCCGTTGTCGCCGCCCCACCCCGCTCATCCCGCACCACCGCTGCCGCTCTCATGGCTACCGGAGGAGGAAGGGGAGGGTTGTGGGCCGCCATGGCCGCGCGCACCCAAGCTCCTCCTACCGCCGTCGGCCGAGCCGGCCATGGATGCGGCGGATCCGCCGCCAGCGAGTACGCGGAGCTTCGCTGCCGCATCATGGATGGTGTGTGCGCAAGGTAGGGGAGGGGACGGCGAGCCGTCGTCGGTGCAGAGGGAGGGGCGGCGAGGAAGGTAGGTGCCGTATTCCTTTTTTGGCTAGGGTTTGCTCCATGTTGGAAGAGCGGGTTTCACGTGTTTCGGATGTTTCAGAGAAATGTTGCAACTGTTTGATGTGAATATTGCAAAAGTAGATCCGGAATGTTCTAGGGTTTCGCTCCATGTTGCAACAACATGTTTCACGTGTTTCGGATTTTCAGAAGAATGTTGCAGCTATTTGATGTGAATGTTGCAAACATAGATCTGGGATGTTGCGATGTTGCATATGTTACACATGCATGTTACAAGTGTTTCATCCAGATGTTGCATTTTCATTGAGAATTCTTTGACTGCTGCGTGCGTGGCTGAGACTCGTGAGCGTGTGTTTCTAGGGTTGCAAACGATGATTATTTATGTTGTAAATACTATTATTTGATGTTGCATACACTATTTTTGGATGTTGTAAAAATTTTACATGTTGCATGCAACATTATACCCATGTTGCGGCGGAATTTTTCTGTGCTACAGTACCGTTTGAGAAGAATACTTGGCTGTGATTGCGCCAGGTCACCCTTTTTATTTTTCTCTCTGTTTTAACTCCCACGCGTGAAACGAAATACTTGGCTCTCATTGCGCCAGGTCAGCGTCCGATGTTTTTCCTCCTATCGGACGTCCGGGCGCTAGCTTGACCGAGGTTTCAGATTTACTCCTCACATTTTATTTTTATATATATTTGCTTTTTAGCAAACAAACTATCTTCATATATATTTGCTTTTTAGCAAACAAACTATCTTCACCAAATTTGCAAGAGTAGTCTACCGCTTTTTTACCAATTACAGCCAGTGTGCGGTGTGGAATTTCTTTACAAAACACTGCTGTAAACCGGAATTCCCCTGTGGGTGAGCAATTTCCCTATAGGTTTTTTCATGAACACAAGAAAAATCACTTTGTCCTGTCGGTTACTAGAAAACACACAGGACAATGATAGTACACACAGGAAAAATTGTAATTATCCTGTCGGTTTCTCAAACACTCCCAGGAATATGAGTGCACACGCAGAGAAAATAGGAATTACCCTGTCGATTACAAGAACACACAGGAAAATAAAAACATTGGCATGTTTAATTTTTCTTTCACGGGCCTAGATTACATTGGCGCGTTTAGAGCAGTTTCCCTGTGGGCTGAGAACGACAGGGAAATTCTTTACAAACCACACGAACGTACATATTCCTGGCGGTTGGGAACCTACAACACAATTGTGCAACCGACAGGGAAATAATATACCGTCAATTAAATTTTTATTTCCCTATCGCTACATCCCTGCAGGTTATTCCCTGTCGGTGTAGTGTAGTAGTGATCAGTCTAGACACCGATAACTTGACAAAACTAATAAAGCATGGTATTCAACAGAATAAGTCGAGAGCAGGTGTTTTTTATTCCTTAACTATCATAGAAGTGTATCTTTTGAGCCTGGTGCTTAAATTTATGCAGATTAACCCCTTAACTAATTAATTCGGTGCACATCCCATCTTTGCTTAACAATAGTTTAATAATACCATATGGAAGCAGTTTAGGCACAACATCCTCGTGTCCTGTGAGATGTTAGATCGTGTGCGGCTTTAATTACATATAATTTTGTCATGAAGCTTAAATTTTACAGGATATTCGATTTAGAGAATTTTCTATTTTTTTGGCGTTATACATCTATTTTGGTTTTACTTTGTAGTGAGCCAACACTTAGTAGTAGCCTAATAGGCAAATAGAACTAACAAAGATGTCAGAAATACAAATTGCATAAACAATACATGTTCTAGGGTCGCAAAGGGAACACAACAATACATGCCAAAAAGTTCTGGCGTGTGTTCAAGTTAACCACCGTACTAGATTAGTCAACATATGGCATGGCTACAGAGAAAATTGATAAGTCAGGTGACTACGTATCCTAAACCCCGCTCTTAAACAGAGGCGGCTCAGGCGGGGATGATTAATATCTTTTAGATAATGAAAAATATATTATCCGGACTTGATCAAAGCGGTTACAGCCAAAAAACTAACATGAAAATTACATCCGGCTCTAGTAGTCCTACGCGACCAACAAAGTCGCTATAACACGTTTGTCAGACCTTACAAAGAACTGAAAATGTTGAATAATATATCAGGCGGGGATGATTAATATATGAGTTCAGTTATTTAATAGATTAATCTGCACTAGTTGAATGAAACATCAGAAACGAAAACCACACTTTTGCGATGCTTCAACACACACTTTTTCCTTTTTTTTTCTAACACGTAGCAGCCAGATGCAGAATGACTTTTAGCCGCTCCCGCCGAACAGCGCGTTGAGCCTCTTGACCTCCGCCTCATCCAGGAAGGTGACCTTCTCCACGACGGCTGGCGTGAGGTTGTTGGCGAAGAGCGCCAAGTCCACAACCTGCACACCGGGGTTAGGGCTGCTGTACGCGGCGAACGCCACCGCCTTCGTGTCGCCGCTGTTGTACAGGAAGTGCAGAAGGGCCTGTGGGATCACGGAGAGCTCGCCCTTGCTCACCAGCTTGGCGTAGACGGCGTTGGTGCCGGCGGCGCTGATGAAGCCGGTGGACAGGGCTCCCTCGACGACGAAGATGAGCTCGGAGGCGCGCGGGTGGGTGTGCACCGGCACGACGCCGCCCGGGGCGACGACGAAGAGCGTGGCGCCGAGGCCGAGCGCGTTCAGCGCGGGGAACTGCTTGACGAAGGCGAAGGTCGTGCTCGTGTTGAAGGGGTAGCCGCTCGGGCCGGCGGCGGCCAGGCCGCTGTAGTGGAAGTCGTCGGCGGTGACGGAGTCCGGGGGCTTGCACGGGTAGCCGGCCGGCGTGTCGCTGCTGTTCAGGTTGGCGACGCAGAAGTCCTGCGTCAGGGCGAGGTTGGAGGGCAGCAGCAGGGAGAGCAAGGGCACGAGGACGAGGAGTATTTGAGCCTTGTCCATGGTTGTTGGGCGAGCTTACTGTGTGTATTGCAGGCCTACAGCTGCTAGGAGATATAGCTCCTGGTGTGTGATTTTTGAAGTTTTTATACTGAGTATTATATAGGCGTGTGAACTACTCCCTCCGTCCCACAATATAAGGCGCGCACGTAATTCAAGATTCAAACTTTAAAAATTTTGACCTATAATTAATCTTTCATAATAAAAATTTTATCTAACAAAAATAATACCATTAAATTTGTATTTAAATGTACTTTTATATAACTATAATTTTGTTGCTACAATTATTATAGTATTGAAGATATTAAGAGTCAAACGTTAGTATGGGAGACTGTGCCAAGTTTGACCGTGCCTTATATTTTGGGACGGAGGGAGTAGTACATGAATGCACACGTGTGCGTCCTGCCACGCATTAACAGAAGTGCAACCTCAAGCGGGAATTTGGTGACGCTGCACACTGAGCGTTTTTCCATGTACATGAATGGCGCTTCAAGGATTTGGCGGGGGTACTAATGTACTGTATAGATTTATATATATGTAACTTGGTAGTCAGCTCACGGCACTGGAAACTGGTGCTAGCGTGTGTAATCGATTAATGAACTTTCCATCACTTGCAAATTAAACGCTAGCTTGTCTTACTATTTAGAGACTATAGTTAATTCTTATGGGACTGCTTCTCCATCCTAAATTGTATTTTTTTCAGGTACATTAGTATGAATGACCTTAGTACCTTGTTAGTCGGGCGACTCCATCTATTTAGGTACTTGAGTCTCCAAAATGATTCGATCAGTTTCACGGGCACAAATCACAACATGCAAGGTAATTGAGTATGTGAAATGAGTTTTTTTTTTGTGAAAGATCACTACACACGATAACACGCACGTACCCACTATCTCTATGAATACCTCTGAGAGATTGAAGGGAGAAGAGTTTGATAAAGCCACCACATGGGCCTCGTGCATAAATTAAACTATGCCTTGGACTATCTATACTTTACATGGAAACCAACGCGCCGGAGTAGACTTAGAAAATAAGTTCCATCGCACCAACCAGTAACAGTTTAACCTCAATCCTGCGTACCTGCCATGGAAAATTGGGAATGGCTGACGGCCACGGCTGGGTACAAGAAGTCTGCCTACTCCTCTCGCCGGTAGCTGGATGTCGGTAATTCCATGCTAACCTAGATCTCAATGTTGTGGTTGAAGAAAAAGAAACGAACCGTTGACAATTTAGATATTATTAGGGATTTTAATTATTTTTGCAATAGTATAGGTGGGTAATTTAGATATAAATCTAGGGTTGCTTCACTAATTTCATAATGGCAGAGGCGGAATTTTTTTTAGAAAATAGTAATGGCTATTATCATTAATGAGTACTCTGTATTAGAGTTCGCGCCAAATTGATGGCCGGATGTTTATTATTCTTTTGAGGATTTTTAGAATTTTTTTCTAACGCGTCTTATGAGAATTAACATAAATATTTCAAAATGAGTCTAATGGCTATTATCTTAAATGATTTAGCGTTTGCTAAATTGATGATAGGATGTTTCTGATTTTATAAGAATTTGTGGAATCTATTTTTTTCCTAGCGTGGTTCGTGATTATTAACGCGGAGATAAGATTAATGGAACTATTTCAAAATAAAAGAAGATGAATGGTCAAAATAACTCGAGAAGGGCAGTCCCTGAAACAATTTTCTTTTCTGTTGAACATGCATATATAAGAACTAACCAGGGCGATAGTTGTAGCTCCCAACACAGAAATTATGGCATATTGGCATGCACGACGCAAATTGTTCTCCCAAACTAGGGAGTCGCTACGACCAAATTAGACCCTGAGGGACGATGGATGCAGAGTGACTTAGCCGCTCCCGCCGAACAGCGCCTTGAGTCTCCTGACCTTCTCAACGACGGCTGAAGGCAGGTCGTTCTTGAAGAGTGCGTAGTCCAAAACCAGCAGACCAGCATTGGCGCTGTTGTACGCGGCGAACGCCGCCGCCGCCGTATCGCCATTGTTGTACAGGAAGTGCAGAAGTCCCTGTGGGCTCACGAAGAGCTCCCCCGGCCTTGCTCATCGTCTTGGTGTAGACGGTGTTATACAACTGCCGGCGCTGATAAGGCTCGTCCAAAAACAGTCGCGCCTGGCTCTCCAAGCAGCTCCTCCCTGTGTAAACACAACGTTAAATGATGTCGTATATTGCAATTTTTCTCTATATTTTATCTTTACCATGCATGATGCATGATGCCTGATCAGGCAATATTGAACAAGCTAGCAGACCATCTACAGGCCCGCAGCAAATTTGCGCAGGCAAAATGTCCAGGCCTTCGTCCAAACTTGTCCGATGCAAGAATTTCATGAGGCTGCACGCCGAGTACGCGCGTGGTCAGCTCAAGGCACTGAAAAAATGCAACTAGCGTACGTGTGTACGAACTTTGTAGTTGAGTCTTGAGTGGCAAACGCTATCTTTCTATTTATATATTCTTTTCCAAGCCCGCACGTTTCCTAATATAATAATTCTAAAAAAATAGAGGCTTCTTTTAGATCCTACATGTTCTTGCATTGGAAAAATTAAAAAATGTATATAGTGTACGTGTGGATTTCTCCTCACTCACATCTGGTTTGATTTATTGCATCTACTTAATTTTCAATATTTTAGAAAAATCTCTATGGGCTTTGTTTTTATCGAAAAAATGGGTTTGAAAGAAAAAGACGGACGGAGTAGGGACGGAGATTTCACAAATCACATGGGACAAACCAGAGAGGGATACAGACAACTCGCCTTTAAAAAACTACTTTTTATATCCCAAAATATAAGGCATGGGCTTCAATACTAACATTCGCCTTTTATATTAATGTTTGTAGCAACCAATTTATAGACATATGAAAGTACTTTTAAACACAAATTCAATGATATTATTTTTGTAAGACAAGATTTTTATTATACAAGATTAATCAAAAGTAAAAAACTAAATTTTAAACTATGTACGTGTCTTATATCATGAAATGGTGGGATTGTCTAGGAGTAGAGAGAAGAGAAGGAAGAAAAGCGAAGCACAGAAAAGAGAAGAGATGATAGAAGAAATTTATCACCAACCAGAGAGTCTTGTTCTGAGCGATTCTACCAGTCTACCACTCTACCTACAGCGCTGGCGATATATGCTTTAGAACTGCCAGCCCAAACAGCAAGCTTTTGTTGGACTGAGATAATTTTCGTCGCAAAGCCCCACAGCTAACGCTAATTTTTCAATGCAGCCTTATCCTTCCACCTTCCCTCGGCTCGTCTGTTATGTTCTTCCTCCTCCCATTTGTCTTCCTCCGTTTGCTTCCTCCATCCACGTTACTTCAGTCCTCACCTTGCCGGCAGCCCCCACATCACCGTTGTCGCCTTCAACACTAGTGAGAACTACCTTTCTCCCTCTCACTCCCATGTCAACATTTTTTGGACCCGACCTCCTCTGCCTCGTCCGCTGCCGCTTCTGGCTCCGGCTGCGCCATCACCACTGGATCCACTGTCCATATGACTATCGCTAACCACTTTGACCACGACGTGCTTGCGACTGACTTGGCCAAACCACCACCCACATTACCGCTGCGAGTGACGCTCCGTCACTGCCTCCTCGTCTTGCCCTCAGCCCATCACCCCCACCACCGGTCCTCTAGCCTCCGACAGTCATCCTTTTAGGGCTTGTTTAGATCCTAAATTCACCTCCCAAATTTACTATGCAAAAAGAAGATTCCCCATCACATCAAAATGTCATAGCATGCATGGAGTACTAAATATAGATAAAATCAAAAACTAATTACACAGTTTTGTTGTACTCTGCGAGACGAACATTTTGAGCCTAATTAATAAATTTTTGGACAATTTTTCGCACATGCAAACGAAACGCTACAGTGGCCGGCCTGACGCGCGTCAGACCGGCCAGGCCCGAATCGGCTCCCGAATCGGGGCATCTAAACGCGGCCTTAGATTCAATGGCCATAGATCTCCTTCCCAACCCAAAATCCGAAACCCTGACCTCATCCCTAGCCCCTAACCCGATTCCGAGCTCGCAAAAGAAGACAACCCGATGCTAAGCTTGTTGGATAAGACAACCCCATTCTAAGCTTGCCGGAGAAGACAAGGGTGCTTGTTGGTGTTGGAGAAAGAAGTCATTGTTACTTCTTCATTTTGATTTGTTTCCTTTTTTAGATTTTTCTTCTTCTTCCAACATCCTTTTCGGAACAGTTCAGGTGCAAAATTGATCGAGAGCCCTCTCCATTTAAATTTTAGGTTAAATATAATGTTAAAACAACTCAAATATGTCAATTTTTGTTCAACTTCAATAAATATGGTAATATATATGGGATTATAGGGAGTGAATATTAAATGCTTTATTTGAATCGGTGTGAACAATATAATAACAGGCAGCAGTTATTTTTACTCTTATTATATATATCGAACCATTTCAACTGAAAAACAGTCGATAGAACGGCTCGAGAAATACCGTCATACAACGGGTTATGCATACACAACACTCATGCAAATTATTTTTTGAAGAACTTGACGCATGCAAAATTATTCTTATACCACGTCCACGAGGCACGAGCAACTTAATTCGGCAGACCGGTGGGTAAGGACCTGAGGCCGAAGAAGGCCTTGAGCCTCCTGACCTCCGCCTCAGCGATGAAGGTGACCTTCTCCACGACGCTCGCCGGCAGGAGGTTCCCGAAGAGCGCGAAGTCGGTGACCTGCAGGCCGGGGTCGGAGCTGCTGTACGCGGAGAGCACCACCGCCGTCGTGTTGCCGAGGTTGTACTGGTAGTGCAGCAGCCCCTGCGGGAACACCATGAGATCCCCCTTGCCCAGCGTCTTGGTGTAGGCGGCGTTGGTCTCCGCGCCGATGAAGCCGGCGGAGAGGGTCCCCTCGAGGACGAAGAGGATCTCGGAGCCCTCCGGGTGGGCGTGCAGCGGCACGACGCCGCCCCGGGCGATGTCGACGCGCGTGGCGCCGAGGCCGAGCCCGTTCAGGGCGGGGAACTGGGCGACGTAGGCCGAGGCCAGGGCGGCGTTGAAGGGCGGGACGGTCGGGCCGGGCTTGGCCAGGCCGCGGAAGTAGAAGTCGTCGGGGGTGGCGAGAGCCCGGGGCTTGCACGGGTAGCCGGCCGGCGTGTTAGGGAGGAGCAGGTTGGCGACGCAGAAGTCCTGGACCTTCAGGGCGTGAGAGGAGAAGGGCAGCAGGGAGAGCAAGGGCGAGAGGATGAGGAGCAGCACGGCGGCTTTGGCCATGGCTGCCGAGCTGCTAGCTGCTTCTTTGGCCTAACTCGATCGGTGTCGGTAGGCAAGCTCAAGGTGTGTGTTTGGGTGTGTGATTCTTGAGGTGTTTATATAGGAGAAGATAGGGCCTGTACTTGCATGCAAATGTAAATGTGCTACAACACATGTCCTGACGTGCACTTAACGGCGTACTTTCAGCGGGGATTTGACGGCCATGGCGTCGCGTCTGTTCACCTACGTACATGTATGCATCGCGCGGTCAGGATGTGTTGACAAATTTGCAGACCGTGTACGGCCCATAATTAACCAATGAATTATTGCAGCAACGGAAAGGAAAAAGTCCATTTGAGGTCCCTCATGTAACAACCCTAAAATTCCTATAGGCTTTGTTGAGTGCAAAAATTCGAATTTAAAAATTTTTGGTGAAATTGTGTGCATGCAAACCAACATATAAGAGTGTCTTCTTTTTGCTCCCTAAATTCTTAGGCAATTTAATTTCAAATTTAAAATCAATTTGAAGTGCTAAGGATGAATTAGTGTGATTTGGATTTATTTGGATTTATTTGGATTTTTGATTGGTTTGAATTCAAACTCTAATTGACTAAACTAATTTCCAATCTCATTCCTGTTCGTGGGCCGAATTTCCGAAGCCAAGTCCATCTTTCCACCCTAAACTCTTCTTTTCCGAGCCAGCAACCCAATCGGCCCGCTCGGCCTTTCGGCCCAGCTCGGCCCAACTCTTCACCGCGTCGCCGCCGCGTCTGCTTCTCTCCCACTGACGCCGGGACCCCACCTGTCAGCCTTTTCGTCTCCCTCGCGTCGTCTTCCCCCGCGCGCTGCTCTGCCCCCTCTCTCTCTCCCGCGGAGCGCCGCCCGTGACCCAACCACCCACGCACCGTGCGGCCCGTCGCGATTGCGCCGCGTGTCCGCGGCCGCCTGGCCATCCCAATCCAGCCATTCGAGCCCTGGAACCCTAGCCCTGGCGCCTATAAAACCCGCCGCCGGCCATCTTCTTCCCCAAGCCGCGCCGCCCCATTGGGGGTTTCCTAGATCCAATTCGAGTGGGGGAGAGGGAAGAGGAGATCCAGAGGAGGGCCACGGAAGGAGAGGAGGAAGGGAAGCGAGGCCGGAGCGCCTTCCCCGCGTCGACACCGAGCACCGGAGCGCCGCCGTCCGTGGACTCGCCGATGAGGAGCCGGACCAGGGACGAGAGGAAGCGCACGAGCACCGCCGGACTGCGTCGAGTCTACCCCAAGCTGCAGCGTACGTCTACGAGACCCTAGGTGAGCTAACCGCGTTCGCCCCCTTCTTCTCTGTTTCCGGCGGAGCGCCGCCGCTCGTGCTCGCTGTGCCAAGCCAAGCCCCCTGTGAGCCAGCCTTCGTGCTGTGCGTCTTCTTCTGCAGGATCCTAAGCCGCTAACCCCTCGCAACCCGCCGTCGCTTGTTCCCCGCAGCCGAGGCCCGCCGCGGCCGAGCTCTGCTCGCCGCGCGCGCGAACGCTGAGGCCATGCGCGGCCGTGGGAAGCCACGGGCCCGCGGATGCGCACCCTGTTGTGTTTCAGCAGCCACACGCGCACACGCACAAAACCCTGCCGAGCACGTCGTTGCACTTAAACTCGTGTCGCCGTCGTTGCACGCCGGCGACCATGGCCGAGCCGCCGCCGTTCGCGTCGGGAGGGCCCAACCGAACCTAATCCGAGCCCTCTTCACCCCGAACGTGACCGCCTAACCCTAGCGCTGCAATCCCGACCGTCCTTGAGCCCAGCCGAGCTGTTTCCGGCGATAACCGCCGTCGAGCTTCGCCGCCGGCGCGTTCTGGAGCGCGCCGCGCGCGCGACGCGTCGAGCCGTGGCCATGCCACACGCAAGACCACACCAAGTTGCCACACAGCCATGCACAGAAGATCCCAGTCGGCCACAAATCGATCCCGTGCACCCGGCTCTTGTGGACCCATCTCACGGCGCACCGTGGACTCAGTCCACCAGGCCAGATCCAACAGCCACCCCTTCGTGGGCCGAAAGCTCGCGTTTAAGTCTGTTCAACCCCCTTGAACTTTTCCGGCCCAGTCGCTTTCGGCCCAATTCCAGCCCAGCCATCGTTTATTCTTTTTCTTTTTCTTTTAACAGCGCTGACGTATGGGACCCACCTGTCATACTCTGTGAGTCACTGACACATGGGGCCCACTGACCATAGTTGACCCGCTGACCGTTGACCGTTGACCCCGTTGACCGTTGACCGGTCAACGCTGACGTCAGCAGGGCCCACTGCTGACGTCATCCTAGGCGGACCCCACTGCTGACGTCAGCATGACGTCATGCTGACGTCAGTAGGCTAATTATCTGTCTGTTTTCTTTTTCGGAAATTATTTAATATTTTCAGAAAATGATTTAAACTTCGAAAATTAATAATAAATCAACCGTAGCTCAGAAAAATATGAAACCAGTTTCTATATTTTTCTAAAATCATGATCTACGCGTTAGTATAGAGTTTGGTGTTATTTGGATCTTCCTTCGTCGCTGTTTTAGTGTTTCTTTGCTAGTAGTTGCGTCTTATTTTATTTTCCGCGCCCCTAGGAGCTCCGGAGAGTCAGGAGGAGCCGGACTACTACAACAACTGCTTCGACGAGGACGAAGACCTTTGCCCAGGTTCACGCCCGACCATCTCTGAAATACCTATTAGACATGCAAACTAGTATGCTAGCGCTTTACTTTACTCGCATGATAAACCTGCACTGCCTTTGTTATCATCCTGTTACCTTGCTACCTACCACTCACTTTATATGTATGCTATGCTATGCATGTGTTGGGATGGTTGTGATTGATCCTCTTTGCGTGAGTTGTGGGTGGTTTGGGAGGAGTAGTGCAGCTAGGCGGTGTAAGCGAGTAAATAACAACTCGATCGTTGATCGAGGTGCTGAGGGGCTGCACTCGGGCAGTCCCTATGGGGTACCTGTTGCGGGTACATGGTTACTGGTTACTTGGGGATTGGTACTCGGTGAGTACCTGAGGAGTTTGGGCGGCAATACCTGTTATGGGTGCCGATTGCGGACCGTTGCGGCGGATCGCTTGTGTTGCAGATACTCGCTTTACCGAACAATTAAGGACCGAGTCGTGCCCCCACTTTGGACTTGGGAATTACCGTGCTCACCATCTACCCAGTATGGGGAGGGTTCCAGCAAGCCTACTCTAGTGCGGCGCCGAGACTGTAGGAGAATCGAGTTTGATATGTGTAGGGGGGATTCGTTGCGGCGTAATCTCCCTGATCTACCACGGCCCCCGACTGGCCCCGGTGGGAAGGTTTCACGACCCTGGGGCAGATGTTAGATCGGATGTTTCCCGAGCCCAGGGAGACAGGATTGGCGCCGTTACTGTTTAGGGTCTTTGCTGTGGGCTGTGTCTCAGGTTGGTTGCGGACTAGCCTTGCAGCCCGGATGGATTCCTGGAGTGCCACCTCTGCAGAGTGTAAACTATACGTATAGCCGTGTCCACGGTTACGGACGACCCATTTCTGAGAAGCCCCGGCTAGCATGGGAAACTGCTTTCTTACCTCATCCTTGAATCGGGTTATGAGAGATTGGTCCAGCTGAGGCTGTTGAGACGAGGTGGGGAGGGAGCTCACCGAGTCGACTAGTGAGTGAAAGGTGTTTGGTGGATGATGATTTGCGGGAACCTGCCGTGGCAGGGCGAGCCCGATGGGGAAAAATGTGAGGCTGATGGTTGGTTTTGGGGAGCGGATGGATGTGTGTGTGAGCAGGAGTTGATGATGAGATGAATTTGGGTTATAGCTGCTGCTTGCATAAGAGACCCTGGCTTAAACCTTGTTTATTTCTAAATCCTTAGAATAGGCCACCTTTAAAGCTTGCATCATATTATGGTTGGTGACGTGGACCTGTCCCATTTCCTTGGGGACAGACTTTGGGTTCTCAGGAGAAGACCCCGACCACGAGTTCAACCAGGACGGGTGGTACGACTGAAGGGTGTGCGCTACGCTCAAGGATGCCTGTGGAGGAGTGGTCCCTGTGGTTCTAGCTACCGCTGCGCAGATGTTTCTTATTGTCGTTTTAGCCCAGAGGGCTTGTACCAGACGCTTTGTCTTTATATGAGTCATGTAATGAACCTTTTATCGTTGTATGGATGTGATATTCGACTGAGATGAGTTCTGTACGAGATAGCTGCTATTCCTGGGACTATCTCAAGGGTACAGGGAGTCGGGTTCTCGTCGGTGAGAATCCGGTTCGTCACACCTCATGTATCGCCTTAGTCTAACTTTCACCCCTCATGTACAAAACCGAGTATTACTCGTCCTCAACTTCAAAAACCATTTATTTTTCGTATCCCGGCTGTTTTGATGGTGGTTTTACTGGCATGGCGACACGTCAGTCGTTCTATGTGGCTCACCGTCAGCCTTTAGGGACCTAAATTGAACTATGCTGATAGTTAAGGAGCCAAATATACTTTACCAAAAAAAATACAAATAATTTCTCAAAAAACTATCTATTTTTTCTATTCAGAAATCTAGTTTCTTTTTAGAAATTTCATATAAAAATTATTTACCTAAAAAAATTAAACTGAGTTCGATTTTTTTTCTAAAATCATACTCTATCTCCTGGTGCCTAGCTTAGAGTTATTATTTTCTATAGTTACCTACACTAATATATTCATAGATAGGGTCAAGTAACAGTTGTATTGTCATCAAATGGCACAACATCATTTATCTTTCTACGTAGTCTATGCCATCAATTTTGACTAATTATAATAGATAAATGGAGCATCTTCTAGAAAATAAACACACAAAAGGTCATAGAAAATTAAATAATTTTTTATTATTTGCTATAATATAGAATAAAAAAGATAGAGTATGATTTTAGGAGAAAAAGAGAACAATGTATTTATTTTCATTGATAAAACAAACTTTCTATGATTTTTTCTAAGATTATATAAGATTTTTAATATTTTTAATTTCATATTTTTTCTTATAAAATATTTGGATAATATTTTGATAAATTATTTGTATATTTTTGTTAAGTGTATTTGGCCCCTGAACTACCAGCATAGTTGAATTTAGGTCCCTCTAGGCTGACGTGGCGCCACATAGGATGATTGATGTGTCGCCACGTCAGCCAAAACCATCATCAAAACAGCTGGAAGACAAAAAATAATCGGTTTATAAAGTTGAGGGATGAGAAATAACTTGTTTTCTACTTGGAAAAAGTCTACTTCACCCCCCAATCTATGAGGGGTGGAACACATCACTCCCCAACCTATGAAAATGGATCTTTTACCCCCTGAACTTTCTAAAACCGGACAAATCACCCTCTAAAGCAGTTATAAAAAATCATAATAAATCACAGAAAAATCATAAAATAAAAAATTAAATTGTGTTGGACTTCAAATTAGTAGTTCTACGCAGTGAACATATAATACGGAATGCTTTAGTACATTTTTTTTTGTAACTTATCTATGCTTTTCTTCATAGCTGTAAAAAAATACACTAAATCATACCATATTATATGTTCACTACGTAGATCTACTCATTTGGAGTCCAACACAATTTGATTTTCTATTTTATGATTTTTCTATGATTTATTATGATTTTTCGAAACTGATTCAGGGGGTGATTTGTCCGGTTTTAGAAAGTTCAGGGGGTAAAAAATTCGTGTTAGGGGGTGATGTGTTCCACCCCTCGTAGGTTAGAGGGTGAAGTAGACTTTTTCCTTTTCTACTTGAAGGACGAAAATCAGACTAGATACGTGAGTGACCTTTACTTTTTTCCCAACGCAAACGACGAGACACGAAACCCCATGTTTCGGGCTGCATTTGAGTGGACTGGGCTAATCTTAATCAACCGTTTAATCTCTAATCCCGCCTGGGATACCTCGTGCGTGGGCTCCGTTTCATGAATGGAAGTCACCAAACTACACACGATCAGCCCAGCAAGCAGAGGAGTCTGGTTGGGATTTGGACCAAGTTGTCTCGTGCGGTTTGGTAAGGTGAAGCCAATTTGGACCAAGTAAGCATATACCGTATATATATATATATATATATATATATATATATATATATATATATATATATATATATATATAGGATCCATGATAATAGTTGTTACATTTTTGCACGATGGTAAATTTAGAGTGAGCAGCATGCATGGGCAGAATGGTAGGAAGTGAGGGCCTTCTTGTTGAGCACGCTCCTTGTGCTTGTAAAATTCCTTCTCTACTTGTTAATATATACCCGGCTTTAAATAGTCCATATCGTATAAAAAAAGAAACAATAAAATGGCAGTACTATGACATGTGGTGTACACGGCTAAAAAGTTTGACTATTCATAGTTTGAATTGAAGTAAACACATGATCATTATTATTTTCTTTGCATGACAAAAAGAACAATAAAATTCATACTATGACTAGTGAGGTACATGGCTAAAATGTTTGACCATTAATACTTGGGCATGAAGTAAACACAAACACTTATTATCATTTTCTTTGCAGACAATGCAAGCAAGATAACCATTCCATTATTATATTTCAATAATATTGAACCATTTCAAATAAAAAAATTATTCTCACACCACACTTGTTCTACAATTTGAGAAGCACACACCACTTGCGTAAATGGCAGGTGCACACGCGCGCGTGCAAATTGCTCGCTCGTCTTACACCACAAGACAACAATCAAGTTCAACTACTCATGCATGCATGCTGACCAATAATGGCGAAACGAATTGCTCATCAGCCACTCCCGCCGAACAGCGCCTTGAGCTTCCTGACCTCCAATTCATCCAGGACGGTGACCTTGCTCACGATCTCCGACGGCAGGTTGTTGGCGAAGAGCGCGAAGTCCAGGATCATCAACCCCGGGTTGGCGCTGCTGTACGAGGAGAGCGCCACCGCCGTCTCGTTCCCGAGGTTGTACTGGAAGTGCAGCAGGCCCTGCGGGAACACCATGAGATCTCCCTTGTACAGCGTCTTGGTGTACACCTTGTTGGTCAGGGAGGTGATGAAGCCGGCGGCCATGGTGCCCTCGATGACGAAGAGGAGCTCGGTGCCGCCCGGGTGCGAGTGCAGCGGCACGACGCCGCCCGGGGCGAAGTCGACGCGCGCGGCGGAGATGCCGAGCCCGTTCACGCCGGGGAACTTGGTGACGAAGGCCGAGGACAGGGCGATGTTGAAGGGGTTGATGGTCGGGCCGGTGGTGGCGAGCCCGCGGTAGCAGAAGTCGTCGGCGGTGACGGCGGCCTGGGGCTTGCACGGGTATCCCGCCGGCGTGTCGCCGCGGGGCAGGTCGGCGATGCAGAAGTCCTGGTTCAGGGCAAGGGACGAGAATGGCAGGAGGGCCAGGAGCAGGAGCACGGCCTTGGTCATCGTCACCGGGCGAGCTTGCTAGCTACAAGCTGGGAAACTAGCTAGCTCAAGATATCTACAAGTTTATTTGGATGCGTGCTTCTTGCGATGTTTGGATGGTGTGTGTGTATGACAAGCCACAGGTGTGTTCATGATATGCGTGGTGGCGGCTATGCGTGTCGACTTAGATTATGATAGTTTTCCTCGACGCGGGGGCTGGTCAAAGTCAATGCCTGCGCATGCATGTTATGGATGTCAGTAGGCTCGTCACTCGTGGACCAGTAAGCTTAGACTGGTTTAGTTCAAAAAGCCAACCCAAAGTTCACTATGTAAAAAGAAGATTCACGTCACATCAAAATGTCGGCACATGTATGGAGTACTAAATGTAGATGAAATTAAAACTAATTGCACAATTTTGTTGTATTCGGCGAGACGAACATTTTGAGCCTAATTAATCAATTTTTGGACAATTTTTCACACATGCTACAGTGACGTAATGATTACGAAGTGACTCAAACCTCCAAATCTCCACCTCTATTGATAATGATGTGTGTCACACGTAGGAAAGTAGCGTGATGCATGTAGTGCAGATATATAAAGAGCAGACTCTGCAAGTCGTACTACCTACAGTTAAAGAGTTATAAGTATATTGATACAATCTAATAAATTGTTTTATGTATTCACGCGTGATCCTTAGACAATGTAATAAATAACCCTACAGTTGGGTTATCATTAGTTATTCGTGCCGCCGTGATGATCAGATGGCACTAACACATATATAAGACGTATATGTCCGCACTTTATAATCTCTACCAAATCATACCCACTATACATCTATGGACGCCTTGAGCTACTAGGTCGATATATCTAGAGATTGATGTCATTGCTATCGATGAGCCAACCTACTACTGCTTCTCGCGATAGACCGTTTCGATCGTTGAACTCCAGAAGTCGTTGAAACTTGTGTCATGGACGGACCGAGTTCGAAGCACGTCACCTTCTTATAACAAAAGCTGGGTGAAGCCTCCTCCCGTGGCCGAGTTTTTCTTTTTTTTTTGAATGGATATATAATAATTAGACCCACTTGGTGCTGACTCAAAATAGACCATGGGAGTTTTTTTAATGGGCCACGGGGTTTTTTAACAAAGACATCCCAGATCACACTAGATGCTTGTTTGGTTCTCCGGACTAAAATTTTAGTCCCGTCACATCGAATGGAAGAATACTAATTAGAAATATTAAATATAGATTAATTACAAAATGCATTACATAAAAAGGACTAATTTACGATACGAATCTATTAAGCCTAATTAGACCATGATTAGATATTATAATGCTACAGTAATAATTTGATAATTATGTACAAATTATAGGTTAATTAGGCTTGTTAGGTTCGTTTCGCGGAGTAGATATGACTTATGCAATTAGTTTTATAATTAGTTTATGTTTAATGCTACTAATTGTCACTTATTTGAGGGACTAAACTTTAGTCCCTAAAATCCAAACACAGCCTAGATCCACTTGCTGGAGGATGATGTCTGCGGTGGTATCAAACTATCATGGACATATATGGCAATAGTCCCCACACGGTAGCAGTTTGAACACAAAGACATCTCAGATCACTGGATCCACTTTGGTGGAGCATGATCCGGTTTTACGATCGAGAGGAAAATCAAACTAGCTACTGTAAGAGTTGGAGGGCTATGCATGTGTTTGGTCTCACAACTTTCATTTGCCTACGTTCCGATGTTCAGACAGGAGAGCGGGCGATTCGAAGACTCACTGAGGTAGCCAAGAGGCCTAATTATTTGGGAAGTATGATAAAAAAAATTTATTTGGGAAGCAGCGTAGCCGGGACGATGTTGTTTCGCGGTGCCACGGTGGGTAAAGTAAAGCCCATCCGCACGCCATATAGTGCGCCTTCTTTCTCGTGGGATTTTTTTTTTCAAAAGAGTGGCAAGAGTTGTTGGGATCTGAACTACTCCTGCCAACGTTTATATTACATAATCAGCAGCAAATAAAACGTTGTTGGGCTGTGAGACCTCAACTACTTTCTGATGATAGCAAATCTTTACGAGAATATATATTATGATCTTTTATTATTGCTTATGCATCATGATCTCGAACAATTATTTTCTGGCATCACACAGTTGACTTTAGAATTTTCTTTTCTGTGGCCAGTGTACTAAACAGCCTTTCATCAGTTGAGCTTTTATATATATATAAATGAACCATATTTTATTCGTCAAAGAACAAACATATTGAAGTATTTCAAATAATACATGACGCTACACGCGCGCGAGTGTGCCAATTATTCTCACACACACCACAAACACACGACCAATTCAAGTCGTTCTAGCATGCCGGCTAAAATTAGCCGCTCCCGCCGAACAGCGCCTTGAGCTTCATGACCTCCAGTTCGTCCAGCACGGTGACCTTGCCGACAACCTCCGTCGGCAGGTTGTTAGCGAAGAGCGCGTAGTCCAGCCGTCCAGGATCTGAATGCCCGGGCTGGAGCGCTGCTGTACGTGGTGAGCGCCACCGCCGTGGTGTTGCCGAGGTTGTACTGAAAATGCAGCTGGCCCTGCGGGAGCACCATCAGGTCGCCCCTGTACAGCGTCTGATTGGTGTACACCTTGTTGAGCGCGGCGCTGATGAAGCCGCACACCATGCTCCCGTCCAGGACGAAGAGGAGCTCGGTGGCCAGCAGGTGCAAGTACGTGCAGCGGCACGACGCCGCCGGGCCGGGGGCCATGTCGGCGCGCGCGGCGGAGATGCCCAGACCGTTCACGCCGGGGAACTTGGCGACCAAGGCAGACGACAAGCTGATGTTGAAGGGAGGGATGCTTGGGCCGGCCGTGGCCAGGCCGCGGTAGTAGAAGTCATCGGCGGTGACGAGGGCCTGGAGCTTGCACGGGTAGCCGGCCGGCGTGGCGCTGAGGAGCAGGTCGGCGATGCACAAGTCCTGGTGGATTAGCCGAGTTATTCGGATGTGTGCATCACCTAGTAGTTGCGTGATCTGCATGACCAAGAAGACTCAGTTTGGATATGAACACCACATATACATGCACATGTTGGAGTAACTAATGGAGTCGAAGGCTGAAGGCAAGCCACCATGGATCAAAGTTGACCGTCCGTGCTCTATGTAATAAGAATGAACGACATGAGATCGCGGTAAGGTGTCCAGTGTGTTTGGATGCATGGTACAACTTTTGGTTATAGTGTATCTATATATGAGTCATACATTATTACGAAAATAATTTGAAGGTAAATCTGTTCATATAATTTTCATGTTTCTAGCCTGAATTAATTCTGAAAACTCATCGATGCTCGAGTTAAAATTTGATCGAACCTTCTTTTTCAGAAATATTTAACCATTGTGACATAACCTTTTGCAGATCTGTCTGGTAGGTGTGATGTGACTGCACTGTCAGCTTATGGCATTTACAATAATTTTTTTCTTGCTGCAGAAGGCATCGACTAATCCACAATGCATAGTAATTTACTGACGAAATTGTCGTTGCGTCGCAATTGCATGCGCCAACAAAAGCCGAACACGAAACAACTGAAAAGACTGCTTGTGTAATCAATTTACTAATTACTGATGGTTTGTCAAGATCATGAAGGTGACATTCCCATTGGTGGTTGGAATAGAACTAACTTAATCAACTTAAATTTTCTTTGTAAGTGGTTCTGGATATTAGATGACTCAGAACTGATGGCTTGTGGGGAAGACATTGTGAGGGGGCAAAATATATATGAACTGCTGCTTTTGTGCATCTCAACAAAAAAAATCACAAGAGGATCATTCCTTGGGGTGGTGCTCCCCTTCCTTCAAAACTGATGAGGACATAGTCGTTTATCCTCTAGCTAATTATGTTTGAATGTTTGCAGCTTGTTATCCATAGTTTATCGGCCTATTGTCGTGAACAACGGACCATATATCTGGTCACTCAGGTTCCTATGATAAACTAATCCTAAAAGTCAATTAAGTGTAGTATCTTAAGGAAAAGAGAGGTGAACTAATCGCAAGTTAGTTGTTAAGGTTTTAGTGGAACCTAAGCACCCCGGTTAGAGTCATCGACTTAGGCGTTCGTATTATTCTTTCAATGTAGGCAACATGCCTATCAAGAGAGATCTGTCGGCTTAATCTCTCAGGGTACTCATAAGGATCGGATGTATAGGAAATAGTGTGTGTATTTATAGAAATGAGTATACATGCATACGAGTGTCTACGTATTTTGCAAAAAAACAAAGAGAAAGGACTGAAAAAATAAAGGTAGTTGTCATCTAGCAATCTCCCTTGAAAGGTAGGAGTATGTTTATTTTCTTGGTTTTGTAACTGTGTTGGCCTGGTGCCGGCAGAAACCGGTGGCAAACTGAACCGACGTCAATTCAGCGAGGCAAGTTGTCTAATATTTTAGGCCAAAACGGCGAATTATTTGTTTTTGGTTACGCTTCATAAATCATAACTCCATTAGAAAAAAAAAACTCAGGAGTTGCACGTTTGCAGCATATATATATATAAGACGGCATAGTTGGTGCAACCTCAACTCACAAGCCACGATAATACAGAGTCATATCATCGTAGTAATATCTATTAATACTCTAGCCTCTGTACACACATATAGCTGTCCAAAGTTTCGGACCAAAATATAATGACAACTTCCGCAATTCTTAACACAAGAAAGCAAGAAAAAAAAGCAAAGACAACCCAACAAACGAGTCATCACTAATGTAACACCCAAAAATAGCCTATTTAAATTTTTTAGTAATTTATTTGCTTTTATTTAAATTGTTCATAATTAATATAGGTTAAACAAATTATTTATGAATATTAAAATTAAATATAAGTTGTAGAAACATTTTTGTTGCATTCATGCTGCTGCATTGAGTTTTGTTTGATAGTAAGTTAAATTGGAATTTAAATTCTGTTTAAATGTAAATTTAATTTGTATTTGTTTGAACCCTAGAAAAGTTATTCTAGCCGAGTCTGTTTTTGCTCCCTAGACTCTTCCTCCGGTCCATTTCTGCTCCCCCTACTCTCTTCCTA
This sequence comes from Echinochloa phyllopogon, assembly GCA_033239725.1. Taxonomy (NCBI): domain Eukaryota; kingdom Viridiplantae; phylum Streptophyta; class Magnoliopsida; order Poales; family Poaceae; genus Echinochloa; species Echinochloa phyllopogon. The sequence goes on from BTCW01000015.1 coordinate 41,449,674, forward strand.
GCTCAGCCCAGCACCCTCCCCTTCCCTTTTCCCGAGCCGGCCCACACGCCTGCTCGGCCCAGCTGTTTCGCCCAGCTCTCGGCCCACTCCCCGCCGAGCCGGCCCAGCGCCCAACACTTCTCCCTCTCTCCCCCACTGCCACGCAGGCCCCGCTCGTCAGGCTCGCCTCCCTCCTTCCCCCGACGCTCAGTCTCGCCGCTCGGCCGGCCGCCTTAGCCCCACCTCGCGCCAGTGGGCCATCCACAAACCTTCCCCGATGCTTCCCGCCCCGCTCCCCTTCCATCCCTGGCGCGCCCCGCAAGGAAAGTCCCGCTCCCCCTTAGGAAATCCCTAATCGTCGGCCGCCACCGCCGATCTCGTGGCTCGCACGCCGAGTAACCTCCCCGGGCCTACAAAAAGCCACCCCCAGCTCCACACCTCACTCGAGCCCCCACGCCTCCAGCTTCCCCCTCCACGCAGCACTGCCGCCTCTACCCCGAGCCGAGCGCCGCCGCCCCGCGTCAATTGGGCCTTCTAGGAGCTTCTCGCTGAGGTAAGGGAGCTCCCGAGCTACCCCACTCGCTCCCCACTACCCCACAGCGCCATTTCCACCCTCGCCGGCGAGCTTTAGCCGCGGTTCACCGCCGCCTGGCCACTGTGCCCCCTCCCGGGCGCCGTGAAGCCTCTGGGCGACCTCCCCGAGTCCCCAGCAACGTCCCCGACCAAATCTCGTGGCTAATGATGCCTCATAGCGCGAGTTGCGCTCAACTCCGGTGAGCCCCCGCAGCGGCCATGGGCGGCGCCGCCGTCCCTGTCGTGTCGTCGCTGTCAAACCCCCTCCGCCGATCTAACCTAGGCCGCCAGATCGTGATCCAACGACCCAGATCCGTCGAGCCCCGAGTCAAACTCAACCGCTTACCGGTCAGCGTCGGTCATTTTGCAAAAAGAGCCCCCAAGTGTTTCAAAACCAACCCGCCCTCCACCCACGTACAAACTTATTTACATCCATGCCCCTGGTTTTCGAAAACCCCCTGATCTTTTTAGAAATAGCGCCTGAGGTCCTGTTTTGGTGTTTTTACTCGTTAGCCTTTCTGTTTTAATACGTAATTACACATAGGTCCCTAGTTTTTCATAAATAAGCCCCTGGAAACTTTTAAAACTTGCCAGCAGGTCCCTAGAACTTAGACTTGCCATATCTTTTCCGTTTTAGCTCCGATTAGTGTGATTTTCTCGCTCATGTGTTCGTAGTGAAGCGTAGATTATTTCTAAAATCTTTATTTGTACTATTTCTTTTGTTTGGCATACTGTTCTAATAGAATATTATTGTTTGCATGTATTGGCTTGCGTGTATGTTTGTGTGGTGATTTGTGTCCAGTCGGTGAGCCTTTCGCGTTGGACTTCGAGTACGAGGAGGACTTCCAGGGACAGGACTCATAGCAGCAGCAGTAGCCGCCTTTTGAGGAACGCAAGTTATAGCACGGACAATCCTTGCTACCTATTTACCTTGTATTAAATTATTTCATAAATGCATGTGTCTAATTTGATGTACCATTAAGGTTGTACCTAGTTTTGAATATCATATCCTTGTTTACCTTGGGTTTATGCATATGGGTAGATTTTTGCTATGCGCAATTACTATCACCATTATTTAACTGATAATATTGACTTAATGGTCCACTTCAACATTAATGATAAAACTTACTTTTTAGCAACTTGGTTTAGGGAGCTAGAGCATGTGATTCGTGCTTTGCTCTAGAGTCTCTCCATAAGGTCCGGTTCTTAAAGCGGCAACCCAGGAGCCTGTCGCCATCGCTAGAACTATTATGGCTCTGGTCTTGGTTAAGTAGCTTGTACGTCTCTAACTTGCCAGTAGTTACCGGAGTGGCCGACGGTGTTATGGGAAGCAAGGCACGGGGTCTTACTTGATTCCATCGAGGACGGTAGCCCCGTCGGCTATGTCTCGTTAGGCACAGTCCCGTATTGGGAGTCCTTGTGGTACGGGAACTCCGCACGTTGCGCTCTTTATTTTTGTTGTTGGCATGAGTTGCCCGTGCTTCGGACGCCATTGACCCCTCACGTTACGCCCTGAGGGTCAGTCAATCTCGGTGCCTTGAGTCTCACCACCTTGTTGTACCTTAGCGGCCACTGTCTTGTTAGGGTGTCTTGTGAAAAGCCTCTAGCGTCTCTATGCAGTCACACCTCAGAAGTGTTGATGTGCGTGGTTGGGTGTAAAGTTCTTTTGAACTTTGACGCGACTGGTGGGTAAAGGACGAAACCTCTGCAGAGTGTAAATCTATCATGATAGCCTTGCTCAGGGTCACAAGTGGCTTGGATCCTTTTTGATTAGAAGATGATGTTTATTTATATTTAATGTCACTTATACTTTATTAATTGGGTTGCAACTGGGTTTCATTCACTTGTAGTAACTTGGTTAATGATAAAATGAACCAACTAAAAATGCTAATGTAGTTCAGCCGTGTCTAGCCTTATTTTGAGCCTTCATTACCCGTGCTATACTTGCTAAGTAAATGTTTACTTACACTTGTCATTTATTCAACAAAATCCCGGATGGGTAAACAGATTGGGTTGTGCATGAGTTTGCTGCTGAGTTTCCAGAAGATTTGCCGTACTACTGAGTTGTGATCTCCCAGTCAGAGTCCATGTGGATTGCGGCTCCGCTTAGTTTTAAGAGTTATTAGTCTTCCGCTGTATTTGGTTAGTTTATTTATAATGCACTCTGATGTAAAACTCTTTTTATTCGAGAATTTATTCAAGCATATGTTCTCTGTTTATCATATTTGTTCGCTATATGTGTACTATGACTTCCTGGGCACACATATGGCCACGTTTGGGTTTTCGTGGAACTCCGGGTGTGACAACGAACGGCTCCATTGGAAACTCAGCTAACAGGAAGTCTATTATTAATAAGCCAACCATTGAAGACAAAGAACTCCATCATTAAAGACTCAAGGACACGACAAGCCGAGTTGATACGCGGTCGATCTTCCTCTCTTCGCATAAGCGCCCAATACTGGACCAAATGAGTCCCACCAGGGGCGGACACGAGCCAGGCCGACGCCTAGGGCCAGTAAAGGGCCTATTCTAGCTGCTGGACTTGGGCCTTCAGTGCTACAGTAGCTACAATATGGAAAAAATCGACCCACGCCTAGGGCCATGGCCCTAGTGGCCCCAGCCTTCTAGCCGCCCCTGAGTCCCTCGGAACAGTCACTTACTCAAAAGACATCTATTCTGTAAGTCCAAATTAAGAATACCAAGTCTGCCCTGATCTTTTGGTGTGCACATAATACTCCACTTTGTAAGTCTATATTTACGTTTATGCTCATCACTTTGCCAAAAAATCTGGATCTAAAATAATCAAATTTCTTAAGTACCTCTCTTGGTACCTGAAAGAATGATAACATAAACATAGATAAATTACTAAGAACGGAGTTAATCAACACCAAACAACCCCCAACAGATAACATCTTTCCTTTCCAACAGCTAAGTTTCTTTTGAAACCTTTCCACCACCTCCTTCCAATCCGTGTTACTAAGCTTATAATGATGCATGGGGATTCCTAAGTACATAAAAGGATCTGAACCTTTCGCACATCCAAATATCTGAGAAAGTTCTCCTTCCTTTTCTTTTGCATCCCCATAACAAAACATCTCACTTTGTAAAAGTTAATTTTTAAACCGGATAATTGTTCAAAGGCACAAAGTAGAAGTTTCAAATTCTTAGCTTGTTCTATATTATCCTCCAAAAACAAAATAGTATCATCCGCATATTGTAAAATAAACAATCTACCATCAACCAAGTTGGAAACCACCCCCAGAAATTTGTCCTGCCTCTTTAGCCCATTCAATTAAAATCACAAACATATCCACCACGATATTGAACAAAATAGGCGAGAGCGGATCACCTTGTCTGACCCCCTTCTTAGTTTAGAAGAAGTGTCCTAAGTCATTATTAACTTTTACACTAACACTTCCCCTAGTCATCACCTGACTAATCCAAGAGCACCATTTGTGTGAGAACCCTTTCATTCTTAACTCCTGTTGGAGGAAAGGCCATTTCTCTTTATCATAGGCTTTCTCGAAATCAAGTTTTAAAACGACACCACTTTTCTTTTTTTCTCTGCATTTCATTAATTGTCTCATGTAGAATCACAACACCCTCCATGATATAACGACCATGACGAAAAGCTGCTTGCGAGGATTTAATCACTTTATGAGCTATTGTAACACCCCGCCCTCCAAAGCCGCCCCGCAGAGCCCTTCCGAGGGGTGTGCACGCGTACACATAGCACCCTGCTTACACTTTCGTCCTCGATTCGTGTAAAAGGGTTAACCCGAAGGTGCTATGGCTGGAAGACAAGGGCTTATAAGTTGCCTCCACCCTTGCCAAACTAGCAATGTGGCACTAAACACGTGCATCCTGCACTCACGGGCCACTACTGGGCCATACAAACTGGGCAGGGTGTGACATACACCCCCCCCAAAGAACCCGACGTCCTCGTCGGCAGAACTCACCCACACGGGCAAATGTCTAGGAATGTTCCCCCTTAGCGCACGACCGTACGTCCAGTGTCGGCGCCATAGTCCATGCCGTATGCCCTACCCGGGCCACACGCGCCATGCGCCCTATGCCCGCACACTGACCCGTACGCGCAACCGCGAGGGTCGGCTCTGATACCATTTGTAACACCCCGCCCTCCAAAGCCCCCCCCCCCCCCCCCCCGCACAGCCCTTCCGAGGGGCGTGCACGCGTACACATAGCACCCTGCTTACACTTTCGTCCTCGCTTCGTGTAAAAGGGTTAACCCGAAGGTGCTATGGCTGGAAGACAAGGGCTTATAAGTTGCCTCCACCCTTGCCCAACTAGCAATGTGGCACTAAACACGTGCATCCTGCACTCACGGGCCACTACTGGGTCATACAAACTGGGCCGGGTGTGACATACACCCCCCTCAAAGAACCCGACGTCCTCGTCGGCACAACTCACCCACACGGGCAAATGTCCAGGAACGTTCCCCCTTAGCGCACGACCGTACGTCCAGTGCCGGCGCCATAGTCCATGCCGTATGCCCTACCCAGGCCACACGTGCCATGCGCCCTATGCCCGCACACTGACCCGTACGCGCAACCGCGAGGGTCGGCTCTGATACCATTTGTAACACCCCGCCCTCCAAAGCCGCCCTGCACAGCCTTTCCGAGGGGCGTGCACGCGTACACATAGCACCCTGCTTACACTTTCGTCCTCGCTTCGTGTAAAAGGGTTAACCCGAATGTGCTATGGCTGGAAGACAAGGGCTTATAAGTTGCTTCCACCCTTGCCCAACTAGCAATGTGGCACTAAACACGTGCATCTTGCACTCACGAGCCGCTACTGGGCCATACAAACTAGGCCGGGTGTGACAACTATCAAAGATATCCGGTTGGTAAGCACTTTAGTAAAAATTTTAAAGCCCACAGTTAATAAACAGATAGATCTATATTGTTGAATTCTAATTGTCTCATCCTTTTTTGGCAGAATGGTGATTACTCCAAAATTAAGACTGTAAAGAGGTAAATTACCAGGATGAAAGTCTTCAAATAATTCCATCATGTCCCCTTTAATGGTGTCCCAAAAAACTGATAGAACTCAGCTGGGAATCCATCTGGACTCGGTGCCTTATTGTGTTTCATCTGAAAAATTGTCTCTTTGACCTCCTTTTCGGTGAATATTTTCGTTAATAACTCATTTTCTATGTCAGAAACTTGAGGAATATCCTCTATGTTTGTTTCATCCATAGTGAAGTTATTTGAAACCGGATCACCAAATAAGCTTTTGTAGTAATTTGTGATGTAAGTTTTCAAATTTTCGTCACCAACGATAACCCCTTCATCTTGTTCTAGCTGAGAAATACGAGTCTTCCTATGTCTTTCATTAGGCAATAACTGAAAATATTTTGTATTGTCATCTCCTTGTAATAACATAGTTGTATTAGATCTTTGAAGCCAATTAAGCTCCTCATCTCTACGCAACTTAGTTAATTGAGAAGTAAGACAGTGTTATACGGCTCAGAAAATCTAGTTTCGCTCCGTGAAGGATAACAGTTATTTATTCGGTCTGAAATGTCTGCGATGCTAATACACGCGTGTATTCACGTCTAAATGATGACTTAACATGGTGAAACCTGTCAACCAGAATTCAAGTTCACTATTTTTGAGTCGTCGACTCGCGTCACATTTTTCAGGATTTATTCTAAGATTTAACTGGCGCTATTATTTCAGTGGTAAACTATGTGCCCGTCGATAGCGAGATGTTTGTGGTGACTTCGTCAATCTCGATATTTGCCGGCTTAGTCTCTCATATGTGCTTATAGAAGTAGGATTTGCATACGTTTATTCATAGAGATGAGTGTGCTTGCGTTGTTAGCGTCTCCGTCTATACTACTCTTTTGCAAAACGCAAAATTTAAATAGAACATGTACATATTTCATAATTTTAGTTAATCTAATTAATTTAGACTTGATATAAGTTGATAAAAAGTAACCTTATGTTTAGCATTGCTCATCGCGGGACTCAATAAAGCGCCAAAGCCTGATGCCCCAAACGAGCAAGCTACTGCCACCGCCTTCCATCCCAAAAATTTGTTGGTATTGAATTTTTTATGTATGGAATATTAAATTGTTGGGTTACTTAATTCTTTTTATGGTCAGACCGTGGATACAACGTTAGGGGAAAGATCACTGGAGTGGTTAGGGTAAGGTGGGGCTTGAGGGGCGGCGGTGGTGTGTGCGGGCGGAGCGGTGAGGCGGCGTCGGTCATCCAAGGTGGTCGCAGGCAGTGGGAAGGGTGGCGTGATAGGAGCCGATGGTGCCGAAGGCCAGGTGTTGGGTCCACTTGGCTAGCTGGGGTGGCGCGAGGTTGGAAATTTTCCTGCCAGGCGAGATGTAGAAGATGAAGTGGGGTTTGAATGATGTGGGCTCCATGTTGGCAGACTAGGACAGTGAGCACTCTCTGGACCGTTCATGTGATAGCACTATCCAGAGAGTGTTCTGCTTATAGTTGGGTCCTTTATAGAAAGTATATGAGGTTATTAAGACTCCTATTCACCTTCGCCCCTAGCAATCATTATTCCGGCCTTCCATCCCAACAACAAATTGCTTGTTAGTGGCCGGTGTCATCACATCAAATGCCAGATCCGCTCATTTTTGCTGGCTTTCCCTCCTTCGAGGCTTCCTCCCTCGAAGGGCGTTGGATATGCTTGTATCATGTCGTCATTATCTCGAAGGGAGATCGATGTTTCTAGTAATGCTTTGGTCCGCATGCTCCGCCCACTCTAAGTCCCCTTTTTGTTGTGGCAGTCCCTCTCCTTCCTTCGAGGCTTCCTCGATCCCCTCGTTGGACATGGATATTGTGTTTCTATGGGCGGCATCGGTGAGGCGTAGCTATGAGGGATGGTAGGCTCACACAGTGACATTTGTGGAGCTAGCAAGTATGTTGTTTGCATGGGCGGAGCTCAGTGTGGGCCAAAGTGGGCCATGGCCCCCCTTGGTCCCTGCAAATTTATATAGACTCAACATGATAGACTCGTAATAATAAATGGTCATTACATAAAATATGACAAAGTCCTATCAGCTAGCAAGTCGGGTATTTGTTTAATTCCTACAAGCCCATTTGACCATGTACTCAAGTTTTCTAATCCCTTCAATAGACAGAAGACCAGCAAACAGCATAGTTCATTTATCATTTCTATTGCTACAGTCCCTGTTTTTGTTCATCAACTTAGAAGTAGCCTATCATGAGGGCTCACAGCTCCTAATCTGCTATGCATATCTCCAGTTTTTCCTTTTTACACTCGTTGATTGCCATCATGGATGGCTCTACACTTGCTATCCCCATCTTAGAAAATGACAAGCTACAAACATGGGCTCACTCACAACCTGGCAAATGACAAGCTGCAAACATGAGCACTCACAACCGTGCATCCACACAGCTCCATGTTACCTTAGAATTGTTGTTGGGCAAGTTATACACCTGCATCTCTTATATTTTGTTTGAGTTTTCCCACTAATCTCCCCCCCCCCCCCCCCCCTTAGGTTTGGCTCTAGATCCGCCACTGGTTGTTTGGTTATCATGCCGTGAAGAATGATGGATCGCTCTTCGGTTGTGCCAAGCCTTAGCCTGTGCCCTTGCGTTGTGTGTGATATGGGTGGTGTTTCTCCTCTTCATCTGTTGTGTTTTATGTTCTATTCGTTGTGTTGTGCTCATAACTGCTAATGTAATTTTTTTTGATTTGCCACATATTTTAATGAGAAGTTCAAGCCGACAATCGTCTGCCATAGATTCCTGAAAAAACAACAATTGCAATTGCAGTTATATATATTTATTTATTTACTAGCGGTAGCCGATAGAACCAAAAATCATTGATGTTTGACGATTTTCGGTCGAACGAAAACATTGTCCGATTCACCACCTGACAGCTCGTTCATCTTTACAACAAATTGTAACTATGTTGAAGACAACCTTTAATGAAAAATAACATGAACAAAAGGATAATAACTTGAGAAGGACCACAGGACTTTGATCAAACGATGACATGTTCAATCATGCGTACGCAGAAACGACGACCAAGACCACGACCAATTAACGAGCTTATCGAGAACAAACTTAGCCGCTGCCGCCGAGCACACTCTTGAGCTTCTTCACCGTCGCGTCGTCCAAGAAGGTGACCTTCTCCACGACGGCCGACGGGAGGTTGTTGGCGAAGAGAGCGAAGTCGGTGATCTGCAGGCCAGGGTTAGAGCTGCTAAAGGCAACGAGCGCCAGCGCGGGGCCAGTGCCGGCGTTGTACTGGTAGTGGAGCAAGCCCTGGGGGAACACCATGATGTCACCCGGGTACAGCGTCTTGGTGTAGGGGGTGTTTGCCCCGGAGCTGATGAAGCCGGCGGCGATGGTGCCCTCGACGACGAAAAGGAGCTCGGAGCCGGCCGGGTGGGTGTGCAGCGGCACGACGCCGCCCACCTCGATGTCGAGCCTGGCCGCGGAGATGCCGAGCCCGTTGACGCCGGGGAACTGGCCGACGAAGGCCGGGGTCACGGCAGCCTTGATGAGGGTGTTGATTTTGCCTTTGGCAGCCAGGCCGTGGTAGTAGAAGTCATTGGCGCTGACGCTAGACTTGCACGGGTACCCGGCCGGCGTGTCGCTGCAGGACAGGTCGGCGACGCAGAAGTCCTGCGTCAACGCGAGGGAGGCGAAGGGCAGGAGGAGGAAGGAGAGGAGCACGGGGAGCAACACCATCTTGGCCATGGCAACGACTTATTACAGCTAGCTAGCTCGAGATAGTTTGATGTGTGTTGCATCCGATGCTTGAAGCTAAGGCCTCTTTATAGAGGAAGTGGGAGCCTACTGTGTACATGCACATACACATACAGATAACAACGACCGTGCTAACAGCTGTTAACGTGGGTGAAATTTGGATTAGGATGAGAGGCATGCGGCTGGTGTTCGCTTGCATGGCGCTGTTAGGGATTTTGGAGGCGAGGAGCCAGTGGACAAGTGTTGACAGCTGTCCATGGTCCAGAAATGGGACCGACTTTGATGAACTGAAAGGTCTCATTATCTTTCCCTGCATATATTGTTAGATCGATCGGGATGGGCAAGGGACAGGACAAGCCATGCACTTTTTTACATTGATACGGACGTGCCCAGCTCAACCAATCGTATAAGGCCGGTCTTTCACAACGGTACATTACATGTATGTGCGTTGCCGTGGAATTAACAATGCTGCTCAATAATGCACCTAATTCTAAAATAAAATCTCAGGGTGCATCTGACTATTACTACTATAATGCATCACGGTAAAATCAAATTGTCTCTATGACTCTTAATTTTGACATGTGACATGAGTGCCAGACTACGCATCAGCGCGCTAGGAGCCAAATGAGCTATCTTCCATGCAACACGTCGCTTTGGTTTTGCTGGCTCGTTTGGTCGATTCCATTCTTGTGTTGTTCGGGCGTGCATGTGACTCTGTGAGAGCTTGCACACCAGCCACATCTGATCCACACCACTACGTGATGAGCAATATCTGAATCGTGCAGACCATCAGCAACCTCAGTTGTTTGAAGACAATGCTGCTAAAGAGGACCGTTGTCTGTAATATGTCTGTTTGAAACTTGTGCATATGTGATCAGTTCTTGGTTTGTTTTATCTCCTAGGAAGCAGCTAGTACTAGTTGTCTTAGATGCTGAAACTCTTTTACACTAAATTCAGCAGCGCAGCCAAGGACATGCACGCCAGCTTTTATGGATATGGGTTCAACACTTCAACTTGTTCAAAAAAATCCTGGTCATGAAAAATTGCTAATTGACAACCACACGGCATGAAGAATCCACTTGTTGAGGTCGACGAGTCACTAGCTGGAAATGGAAATTGCACTGACAACTTGGAACCATTAGTGATATAGACAAAACCGTCGGAAATAATTTCCCTGATGGCACACTATCACGGAAATACTGCCATTAATAGAAAGGCATGGAAATAAAATTCCACTATCCACTACTATGCTAGATATGTTTTTGCTGCCTCCCGATACCGAGACTACCAGCTAGTCATCCACTGCCACCCTCGGCCAGCGGCGGTCCACGTTGCCATAATGCCACATCTGATCCGGCCATTATCTAGCTAGCTAGCGTCATTGTTGGACCAACCAACTCCTAAAAATATCCCTATAATCCCAATATCGTTCAACCCTCTCTTCGAACCCTAACCCTCTGGTTACCTGACCTCGCCACCTCGGTTCATCTTCGTCAAAATCATCAATGTCGTCTAATCATAAGTTTGGGATCATGGGAAAAGGTGTGGTGTTTCCAAAAGAAGAAACCAAGCTTGCCTGGTGGTTGTTGGCACATCTCTTTCTTCCTAATCCACACCAAGATCTTGTGTTGATGGAACAGCTGAGGCTCATAAAAATGCTTCTGTTTATGAATACTGGTAGGAGTGCATATATGTTTTCACGTACGGATGGCATCACACAGAAATATCTGGCGAAACCCACCATTTTGTTTCAACTAGTTTCCCAGATATGGATCCTTGTTGTAGACCTCCGCATTGGACCTCCATCACAAGGTCCACCACCCATTTTTTATAATTAAAAGACCGTAGACCTTGCATCTATCAAAATGCTTCCCCTATCCCTACTATGCAGTCCCTCCCATTTCGTGCCCTCTTACCCATCTCTCATCGTTATTCCTTCTTTCCACATTAGCAAATTATGACTGGTTTTTTAAAACATTGTCTATCTCAACAAAACAAAATATAGCCGTTGCAAGTCACCTCGGGAATTGTGTCAAAAAAAGTCGCCTCGGGAGTCCAGACATTTCATTACTCAACAATTATTTATAATACCCTAGTTACCAAGAGCTAAAATGATACTTCCTCCTACTTGCGTGGGTGAGACTGTGAGAGTCCAGAACAGTTTTCCTTTATCTACAAGAAACATAGGTGAAGTTTTGTTTGTCGACATTAGCAAATGTAGACCGCAAATACTAGGTTGCCACTTCGTCTTCAATTTTGTCGACTTAGTTGCGGGTTATGGATGATTGTGCTTGAGAATCCATGTATTGTGCTCTATCCATATTTTTGAACAAGTTAGAATAATGAGTGCTTGTAGCCTACGTCTGGGACCGTTATGGAGAAAAGGCAGTGTTGTCCAGCAATGGTGTGCAGCTTCACTATGAGACCACTCCCTCAATTGGAGGGTAGTATTGGTGAACAAACTACCAAATCTGTAAGGTAAGTTGGACAGATAATCTGTATTATATGAAAAGGTGGTGGCCCATTTTCAGGACACAATTTACTTATCAAGATGACTTGCTAAGTCGGTTGGTCTAGAAGTCACCAAAGAAGGTTACACGGGTGGCTCCCTCATAGCCCTCACCTTCCACACCCACCCTCCCCTTGTAGCCCACCCAAGTATGTCGAAAACCTAATAGGGAAGGAAGTGATAGAGGCATAGTCAATAGGGTAACATATCTTGACTCTGTCAATGCGGCACAGATCTAGCACTTTTATTGCCCCCTTTAGATGGAGGTTTGGTATGTACATCAGGTATGGACATGTGGGGTGTCCTAGATGGCGCGTCATAGGAATAGAAAGGGTGCAATACAATGGGAGGGCACCAGGCCAGTCGCAAATGGGAGGGCATAGCGAGCAGATTGTGCAGTACTGCAGTGGCATTGAGTGTTGAGCTGCCTTGATGACGGTTGCATAGCCAAGGTGGTTCCACCTGGATTGTGGCAATGGAGGAAAATGTTTGTGCACAATGTAATGTTGGGTGTATGATGTCAGCTTCTAAGGACGGCCTACGGCGGCCAACAAAAATGAGTAGGAGGTGGGCCATGAGGGTCAATGCAATGGTGACCAGTCATGCAAGATAGGGTTATATATCCTTTTTACTACCGTTTGACAATGTGATGCCTTTCCGTTGGAAAACTTAGCAATGGAGATCCAATATTTGTTCAGTGGTGTCTAGCCATCATAGAGTCTACAACATATAGGAGGATAGGGTGGCGGCACCCATGTGGTGCAGTGGGAGAGTAGTGGAGATTATGGTGATCCTTCTAAAAGTGACTCAAAGGGGCCGGTGAAGATTGGATCAGAGGCGATCCCACATGTCAGTATATAGATCGATGCAATAACAATAGCCAGATGGAGACAGTCATTTGCAGATGTTGTCACAACGATATTGATCTCGTCGGGTGGCGAACTCGGTGTGACAGTAGTGCTTCTGACTAGTCACGGTTGTTGTCGTGTTAGTTGTTACGATAGGTTGTGATCGTTTTGTTGTCACCCATATTAGATTTTTTTCCTTATATTTCCCTCTGTTTTATTATTATTAATATTTGGCAGTTCTCCACCCGCGGCAAGAGTGATAGCAGGATCCCTTGGCCCAATGCAAGCCCCTGCCAACAATCTGCCATATACTTGATAGGACGGTACCCAATGTAGGAGGACCCGATGGTAGGAACATGGTGCTATCCATTACCTCGGTGAGTGAAGCCGATCCGTTGAAGCAGCGTCAGCACATAATCCCATCGCAGATCTCCCATTATTTGTTGCAAAGAAATTATATTTGCTACACAGCTCACTAGTAGCAGAATGACCTGTATATACGGATACAATACAATCATGGGACGGGAATATCCCATGGATCGATCGACATCTTCCACAGCCAACGTCCATATCATGTCGGACTGGTGCATGCACGGCACGGATTGTATCGACGGGAATATCCTCGGGTACTGCTGAGCTGAGCCCCTCTTGCGCGTGCACGGCGACAGGGCGCGTCGCCGTCTGGTCCAGCGCGCGCGCGTCGTCGTCCCCCCACCGTTCACACGCGTCGTGACACACCGTCACATGGGGAAGCGAGCGCGCGGGTCGGCGACCGCGCCAGGACGCAAAACGAGCCAGCGAGACACGGCCGGCCGGAAAACCCCCGGGCGCGCGCTGCAGGTCCTCGTCCTCGTCCTAGCGCAAGCTAGCTCGGCATGGGCCGCGCATGCAGCCGGCCTGCGCGCGCTAGCGTCCGACGGGGAGGACGGAGGGGAACAGTTGCCGATCGGCCACGGCAGGCGAGTGCGATAGCGATGCGCCCGGCGGGGCCGGCCGGGTCCCGGAGGACGCGACGACGCGCGTCGTCGGGATATTCGCCGGAGCCGAAACGTGAGGTATCCATCCCTTTGGGACTCTGGGTGCCCTCCTGCCCGTTGCTCCGACCGTCCTACGAACGCACCGAGCTGCTGCTGCGGCCGGCGCCAGGGGCTCCGTCTCCGACGTGTACCTTTTCCACGCGAAGAATTTTTTTTTTTGCGAAAACCACGCGAAGAAAGTTGCTTTGGCGTCGCACAAGCCCAGGAAGGACAATTCGGCCCAGCGAAACGAATGGCCCAAGAATCTTCTGCATGTGGCCGTAGTGTACGTCCTGTTCCTTTTTGTTTTCTTCTTCGGATTTATCAATCATAGTAGTCATGGTGCAGCCCAGCTTGCCCCACAGACAAAACAAGAGGTCCATAGCCTATAAACACAGGCCGAATCTAATCAAGAGAGAAAATGGATCATAAATCATGATGAACATTAGAGGTTCATCCATCTTTCACTTAAATAATACTCCCTCCATCCCAAAATATAAGGCGCGGTTAAACTTGGCGCGGTCTCCCATACTAATGTTTGACTCTTAATATCTTCAATACTATAATGTTTGTAGCAACAAAATCATAGTTATATAAAGGTACATTTAAATGCAAATCTAATTTTATTATTTTTGTTAGATAAATTTTTTATTATGAAAGATTAACTATAGGTTAAAACTTTTAAAGTTTAAATATTAAATTACGTGCGCGCCTTATATTGTGGTACGGAGGGAGTAATTCCTACTCAGTTAATACCCTCCCCTTGGGAAATCTTGTGGGAGCTATCCCCCTAAACTCCCATTTCCCACCGCACCAAAAACACCCACTCTCACCACGAAACAAAATAATTCTTAAGCCCAATTCCCTTGCACCAATTGCCCCCAAGGATTTTCTACACGCAATCAAATTAATCTTTTGGACAAACTAGTTCGATAGTTTATATTTCAATGCTAAACTAAGTATATAATTATATATTGCAAAGCTAACTAAGGACTCCCTCCGTCCCAAAATATAAGGCGCGATTAAACTTGACATAGTCTCCCATACACTAACGTCTGACTCTTAATGTCTTCAATACTATAATGTTTGTAGCAAAAAAAAATCATAGTTATATAAAAGTACATTTAAATACAAATCTAATGGTATTATTTTTGTTAGATAAAGTTTTTATTATGAAAGATTAACTATATGTCAAAACTTTTAAAGGTTGAATCTTGAATTAATTGCGCGCCTTATATCGTGAGACGGAGGGAGTATATAATTAAAGTGTTGAGTTAATACATTACAAATATTGAAACAGTACATTATTAATGTTGGTTTTTTTATCAGAAAACATAAAAAACAGTACTTGATTTACTGGCTTATGGGCCGTTGTGTGACAATTCAATCAGCCCACTAACTAGCTAGTTTTGGCCCATCTAGCAAAATAATGGGCCCGCAGTGAATTTGCCATGCTCACTCCTTACACTTGTCCTGATTCCATTTCACCACTCTCTATCTGAAAGTAGTGTGTCCCGATTCTCGTGAGATTCTTTTGAAATAGGGAGAGAGAGAAAGGGTAGATTGCATCAGTTCATGTTCCTCTGTGGAAAGAAGGAAATCTCAAAGCAAGCAGCCAGATAAGCTCGCTTTCGCCCCTAACCCAAACAGCCAATCAACACGGGGACTCGCGAGGAGTATCTGACTAAAATATATACAAGCTGCATGCATGCATGCGATCCACGCTGAAGGGAAAAAGCGAGCGACCATCTCCGAGCTCGTCCCAGATAAAGCCGGCCGCTATCTTCCCGGCCGGCGAGGCGATCGAGCTAGCTCCAGCCCGGCCAGCCCGCCGCCGGGGAGCGTGCAGACTGCAGAAGACTCTTTTGCAGGATTCTGCCGTGGCCAACGGCGTTCTCGCCTGGGTATCGTATCTCGGAAAAGCTAGGGAGGAGGCCCGGAGCAGGCCGATTCTGCCGTGCCCAATGGCAGCGCCACCGCTGTGTTGTTTATGTTATCTTAGGGCCGGAAAGCAAAAGCTACTCATGGGTTGTTTATAAAACTATACTATTGCTACAGTACACATTTGAATTTAAATTTGTTAATATGCAGCATTTTGACGCGTGCCTCAGTTACGTTTGAACAGAATTTCCGTTTGAAATCCCGTTCAAAATGAGAAAATATTCTAGAGCACATGACTTCTTTTTTTTTCAGGACTTCACGTTCTTTTATTGATTGATTCCTCACAGAGGTTCGTTCCAGCATGCATGCCAGCTCTCTCCTTAAAGTTAGTTCCCTCTCCAAAAACAACAACGTCCATCACCTTTCGCTGATGCCTTGATGGGAAGCTAGCTCGCGTGCATGCCATGCATGGGCGCAGAGGAGGCAGCTGCGCGCACAGGAGAAAGCCAGCCGAGATCAGATCCTCCTCGTGAGCAGGGCAAAGGCAAATATATGCAGGCAGCAGCCAAGTGTTTGAGCCCATGCATGTCAACCTTTAGGGCACACTTAACGTTAGCAAAAGCGGAGGGTTAGTACTGCATTAGGTAGGATCCTGCACTGTTTTTGTGTCGTCGTCGGGAAGTGAAATCATGGGGCCATAATTGCACGGCGCGCAACAGGGCTCGTTCCTTTTGCAGCAATCCTGGCCGCCCTCCTTTTGAGGAGAGGTTCTCTGTGGACTGTAGAGAGCTGGCCGGGAGTTGTTTACATCGATGATCTGTTGATCTATTCCCCCCTTTCCTATCTGCAGCTTGTCTCTACGTCTTTGCAGAGTATCTTCAGCAGTGTCTTGCTAGCTGCCTGGTCCATGGACTACAGAATCTGAACCTCTCTCCAGCACTAAATCTACCCGTGTGTTCCTTTCGTGTTCCATGGATCTTAAGCTTCGTCTGTATCTTCTGAGAAGCCTATGGTCTCGACTGTTAGGGTACGGTGGTGATTGAGTAAAAAAATGTATAGCCTCCTTTTAATCGATTCGGCAGAGCTCCTTCCTAGTTTCAAAAAAAAAACAAAGAGATTAGCACTATATTTTACAGCAGGAGTATGCATGAGACAACAGGAAACTCGTATTATTTCGGGGAACACGGCATTGAAATTACTTTAACGTACTACTTCCTTGTGTTGAGCTTGAAGTTTTGATTCTCTCTTGGATATCCACACAAACTTTTGGGTGCATGTTGGAGAAACAACTATATGAAGTGCGACTGTGGGCGCACACCGAGTTCGAGTGTACCGCACTTGGTTGAATTAATGGAGGGAGAATCAGATGCCCTAGTCATGAAAAGACTCTAGCCCTAATCGATCTTTTCATTTCTTTTGCATATTCCATGTGGGTGCTGAGTTGACAATTGACCTTGACTGTTTTGACCCAGGTTCATGATATACAAGTGTGCTGTGAGGAGGGAAAGAAAGAAAGAAAGAATGTGCGCCAATTGGTGGTGGCCTCCATGACTGCATGAAAAGGCAGCTCGGTTTACTATAGATGTTGCAAAAGGAGATGCTCTACGGGAAATGTCATGGCAGAAGAAGACAAGGAAAAGGCATTATCTGAACTACTCTTTTTCGTAAGCAGATTTCCAGGGTAAGGTTGTATGGATGCCGGGGAAAAAACGAGTATATACTTAGGAAGAACCACTTCAATATAATATAATTATAAGAAGGGAAGTGACGTAAGATTAATAACCGCCCATGATGAGATGGTAGGGCACAAATGTTAATTCATAGTATAGTGCTCATTCTGATATTTTCTTTGGTATTTATAAATATGGATATGCAAATGCTATATATCCTACAGTATCTGGAAGGCATAAATCAGTTCTTCTAATCAGAAGAAACTCCAACTAATCATTACAAATTGTTAGAAGCAGCATTTTCTTCTCGGCGTGGACACCTCGATCTCCCCTCTCCTCAGATGCCATATTTCAGGAATAGGCACATCATATATTGTTGGAGCTTGGCGCATTGTTTTATTCCCCGGCCCATTACTCTCATGTTAAGTACGTTGGTAACGAATGATGTTCGTTCAGATTTTATCTCCGCTGAAGATATTGCCGGATATGATCATACGAGAAAGCGCCGTCCACCCTTTATTTGTTCTCACCACCAGTCCACCAATCGTGAAACACACAAGGTACATGATTCCTCATGTATTGAGTTGAGTGGAGCCATTATTCTCATGAGATTCCGACGACCTCCTCTTCAGCGTTCGTTTGTACGAGATGACGACGACGGAAATCCAACTAGAAATGAAAAGCTGCAAACTGACACTGTAGGCTGCATGCCTGCATGGCAAGTTGGCAACAAAACGCATCAACGCAGTATCACGAGAAAGTGTGGGGGGGAGGATTAGAAAAATCGGGCTCCGGGCGTCGGCTTTGGTTTGGAGAAGAGATGGAGAAAAAAAAGGCTTGCGCTTTCTGAGTTGTGACCGAGCTGAGGAGAGGAGAATCGGCTCTGCGGCCGCGGCCGCGAGCGAGCACATCAACTTTGAACGCCCAAAAGAAGCCAATCCACGTCGTGCAGCGCAAAGCGAGCCTGCTGCTGCTGCTGCTGCCAGCGCTAGATTCTCTGCACGCAACGCATCGATCTCTCCATCTCTATTTCGTCTCCCTCCCTCTGTCTCTCTCCTACTCCCACTCCCAGCAGAGAGAAGGCGATGGCAATGAATATGTTATCCAGGGACCAAGGAGGGGAATGAAGGGAAAGGTCAGAGTGTACGGCTGCACAGTATTGCTGGTACTACAGTAGGATTTTGTGACTATCGCCTTTTAAGTTTGACAAGAAAAGATATTTTATCATTAATGCGTCACTGTAGCATTTTATTTATATTTATGAATACAGTAATTGTCCAAATATTGATTAATTAGGCTAAAAATAGCCGTCTCGTAAAATACAACAAAATTGTGTAATTAATTTTTAATTTTATCTACATTCAGTACGTCATATATATGTGCCGATATTTTGATGTGATGGAAATCTTTTTTTTTATATAGTGAAATTTAGGGTTAAATTTGGAAAACTAAACAAGGCCTGTGTCTCCGTGTGCATGGCATATATGGCTTCAGATTTCAGACCGCCGTCTGGCGTGTCAGTCAAGAGTATCTACCGGTCCGGCGGCCGTGTATTGTGGCTCGGAATCTTTCGCTCTATTGACACCGCTGCGTGCGCGCTTAAAGGCGTACGTGGTGCCGGAGGATGCCTGCCTCGCCGCGGCGCCGGCGCAGAGAGAGAATCAGAGAAGCTCGATCGCATGGGCAGTCGTCGTAGCCTCAAAAGCGGCAGCAAAGCGAAATAAAACCTGAGAGAACCGAACGGCCTGCCTTTCCGCTTTGATTTGCTTTAGCGCGAGCCTGCCCTTTGCATGCCCTGCCTCCCCCGGCCGCGACGCCATCTTACATGCCTGCCTGCGTGCGTGAAATAAATCTCCTCCGAGGCGAGCTGTCCCTTGCATCATTCTGTCAACGGCGGCGTGAAATAAATCTCCTCCTCTGCACGTCCACGGCCGCGCGCTCTGCTCGCATGTGCAGGCGCAAACTGGCCAGTGTCTAGAGCGCGTCAAGGTATGCGATGTGCGTGCCTGCCGACCGATTTAACTACGACCGGCCAATGAGGCCGGGGAATCAAATCTCCCGGCCGCCGTGCCGTTAGGCCCCGCCATCAATCTTTCTAGGACTACTAGGGAGTACAATCAGGAGTAGTAACCCCTGTTGAATAATGAACACTACCGCAGTGCACGGCGGGCAGAATCTACACCGGCCTTAAAGTGCGTCGCGAGCTAAAGCGTCCATCCGATCCCCTAGCTGCGTGCGTGCCGTGGGCCGTGGCCGCATGCTCGCGGGCAGCGCAGGTTACTAAAGCCGCGGGCGACGGCGAATCTCCTCGGCCGGGGAGATTTGGGGACAGCCTGCTCTCTTCTGTCCGCGCGCGCCAGCAGCCAATGCGAGGCGAGCTGGCCGGGGCGCTCTGCTATGAATTTCAGGAAGATGCTTTGCGGTGCATCAGATGCGATGGTGGTGGTGATGCGTCTGTACTTGTGGGCTCGATCCTTTCATTCAATTCACGTGCAGGGCCAGGCCCCTGATTGATGCCTCCTCGTTTCACTTTCACGCTGCTGGTCGATCATAAATGAATGCCACCCGCTGCTGCCGCCGCAAATCAGAGTAACAGAGTTCGTCACTGGGGGCTTGTCTGGACTGGGCCCCATTGAGCGGGCCTGGCTTTGGGCTCGGCTGTGTTGAGATGTCGGGCCGGGATTGCATGTTCGTGTCCACAAGCCCAGAGTTAGCTGCTTTTCTTCACCCAAAAAATAGCTTCTTTTTCTGAATAATAAAAAGATTCTGAAAAAATAGGATAGTCTTCCCGTTTTAAAATATATGTAACGTTTGATTAATTAATTTGTTCTAAACAGCATATGTTAACTTACTTCTAAATGACATATATTTCAAAACAGAGGCACTATCTACTCAGAGAAAATGAACCCGATATTTACGTCGTTTGCCTCATTGCCTGCAAGAAATAAAATGGTGTTTCACCTGATTCTGATTTATTTCCTTCTCATTTCAAGTAATATCCTACCATAGAATCAGAATATTTCCGACGAACCATATCATTCAGTAAAAAGTACCACTATTCATCAAACAAATGTTTCAAAAGAGAAAACTGAAATCCGAAACGCGTTTGTAAGTGAATCTAAAACCGTGCCAAAGAGGGGGCTAAGGACTTGTTTGGCTGGTGCTGTCACCAAGCCACGCCCAACCAACGGCGCCGCCGAATCTGCGGCGAACGAAACAACCGCCACACGTTAGGCATGTTGTGGCGTTCAAAATCAACTAGCTTGCTGCAGTAGTTATGCGGCGTGTTTAAGCGGCGGCGACAAGCAAACAACAGCCACAGGATGCCTCATTTGGGGCGTGGCGAGCTTTGGCGCAGTGACAGCATAAACCAAACACAACCTAAGTTAATCCGGAGCCTATTCAAATCTGGTAGCTACACCGCCGTACCTTATCACTCGATCGATTCCTAGTTATTATTTAGCCACGTGGCCTCCTTTCTCCCCTCCCACGTTGGCACGCGTAAGCGAACCCCAACTTATTGGCGGCATCACTGGCTACTTTCTCATCTGAGTTTTCGGTGTACCAACACTTTCCTAGCGAAAGTCTAGCTAGCTTGCTATATAATTGGAAACTCGCACACAGCTACCACTGTTGTGCTGATAATCTCCCAAGCTCTGCTGTCAGACAGCACGAAGAACAAGCATCTCGGCTTCTTTCCACGCCCCCACACGATCATGACCTGACGGAAAACACGACAAGGTGCTTTGTAGTCATACCATTAGCAGCTCATCAAGCCCTCTCGGTCTCGCACTGCAAAAAAGAAAAAAAGAACACTGTTCTGCTGTGCAAATCCTTTCCCGGAGGACACAGCCGCCACTGTCGGCATTATTCTCTATTTGATAGCTCCCACTTTCCACTCACTATGCTATGCGCGATCGAGCACAATATCAGTTCATCACCGGCAGAATGCGATGCCCAGCCCCAGGAGCCAAGGTCAACTCCGCCAAAGGCAGCTAAAGCTAGCTATATATATAGCTCCTGCATGCTGCTGGTGGCCCCAATAACTCACCGATCGAGACCGCTTTGGTCTTGTCACAACTCACAAGTCTCAGAGCAACTTGTGTGTGTGTGTTCTTGCATTGCACTGGGATCATGCGTGATCGTCGTCCATGCATGATGATTACATTGGCATTGCCCTACCTGATTACATGCACTGCAAAAAGGCACGGGTTGGGAGCCGGAAACTTCTAAAATTTGCGGCACCTCACAGTTTCTTTGTGCGTTCTCCTTTTCCAAAAAAAAAATGCGTGTGCTCCTGTGAAGCTGCGGAAAAAGGAGCTGTAGTAGCATGGAGGAATATAATGGCGCCGGGGACAGCGCGCGCGTGCTCACGCTGCTTTCCTCCCTGTCCCGGCCTGAACCCCAGCTCTCGAGGTCCATAACCTGTAGGGGCCAGCCAAGGGCGCAAGCAATGCGTATGCTTATCAAACAACTGTTAAACTGATTGATGTGAGGTAGAACGAACTGCTACTAGTGAAAGCGCGGCTGCATGCGTCTTGTGGTCCAATATTCCCACTACTTGCATTGGTTCGCATGCAAGAAAAAAAAACAATATTCCAGGGTTTCTTTATGCTACTAGCTACCGGGTAAAAGAAAGAAAAAGAATTCATCCAGAAATCATATCCTCGAGAAAACGGTAACCTATATTCATGCTAATCTAGTTTTTCTTTCTCTATCTATAGTTGCCTTTTTGCCATCTTATAAAAAAGAACAATAGCAGAAGTCTAAGACCATTTTACAACCTTCAATCGTCACATAAGTCTCATTTTCAACCTTCTACTATAAAATCGGACATCATAGGCCATACAACTTTCAAAACCGTACAAATTTGGGCATTTGGATGATTTCAAATGTGCTTTTTTATTTTTAACAAATTAAAAATAGTTTAATATTAAAAGAATTATGACTAACTCAATTAGAACTACAAAATATAAACCAATGCCATACAAATTCTAAAAATGTAACCTATACATGGGTGCTCTATTTGGAGTTATTTGGATCTTATTGATTTTTTATTCCCCATTTTCTACCGCATGTAGTCATACTTATTATTTAGTTAAATTATTATTTTGCAATATATCTAGCTAGATTTTTTTTTGCAATATATCATGTAGTCATACTGCTTGTAGTCATGTTACATTTTTAGAATTTTTTGGGTGACAATTTCTTAATTTTTGGATTCAAAATAAATTAATTTTGATTTTTTTTAAGATTCAACTATTTTAAAATAAATCTAGAAATTGAAAACCACAATTGAAACCACTCATAGGTCCTAATTTGCATGGTTTCGACAGTTGGATCGCCTATGATGTCCGGTTTTATAGTATATGGTTGAAAATTAGACTTTTATGATGGTTGAAGGGTGTAAATTAGACTTTTTCTAAATAAAAAAAACTATTTGGAAGATCAGCTTACGATATTGATGGAGTCGAGTCGTGTGACTGCTAAGTGCTGAACCACAGAACCACTGAGATTTCTCTCTTTTAACTACTCTCTCTATCTTAAATTGCAGCTCGTTTTGTCTTTTCTAGCTAGATATATAGAATTTTATATAGACTTTTTTAATGTGTGATATTGATGTATATTAAAAGTTATGTACTCCCTCGATCTGTCTAGAGGACAAATCATTTTAGGACAGATTATAACAAGGAAATGAACAAACAAAATGATCCACATCAATCCAAAGTTAGGTTTTTACTGTCATGTAATAATCACGCTCATGAGTAAGCTGTAACTTGACGAACACGTCTGCCCATCGAAACGCTGCACGACACGCTGCTTAATCCGGTCACAGCAAGAACGTGAGCTAGCTAGAACCCTAGCTAGGTGGACTTGAGGACAGAGGCCATCCATTCATCCACCGAACTGGATAGAAAGAGCTAGGAAGATAGCAAGAAAAGATCTCCCGGCCCCTTTGACGATGGCTCTGCCCTCTGCAGCTGCCGCCTGCCTCTCTTTCATTCAGGGACTCAGGTTGTGTGATGAAAAATGGTCACATCAGACACTGTAGCGTATTGTAACATTTTTAGTTTATTTGTAGTAATTGTTGTCTTACCATGACCTAACTAGACTCAAAAGATTCATCTCGTCGTGTACATCAAAACTATGCAGTTAGTTTTTTTATTTTACCTACATTTAATGCTTTATGCATATGTCATTTGCTATATTTAATGTTGTGATGTGATGTCGATGTAATGAAAAGTTTGTAAAGTTGGGAGGAACTAAACACAGTCGAGTGAGTGATGCTATCAGCAGGACTGCAAGATCTTGTCGCCCTTTCAGCTCAAGCACCTGTCATATTGATCGATCACCGCATTGACTAGCGCCAACAACAGATGATTCAAACTAGGACAATGATGCAGGCTTTCGCGCCATTATCACGGCTTCACGAGTGTGTGGCCTGCTGCCACGTGGCGAGCTAGCATCAGCGGCCTCTAGTCGCCGGAGAACGCCCGGCCGACACGTCGCCGATCGGCATCTCGATCCCTCTCAGTTCGGTGGGCATCACCGGCGTCGGAAATGGATCGGTGATCCGTGTAACACCAGTGACCTGCCATTTGGCACCGGGAAAAGCGTGATGAGGTCATTGAGCTAGACTGATCAGGCTGAACACCATCCGGCAGAAGTTTTATCAGGATTTTCACCTCCAATTGTAACTTGGTCGAACCGTTGCCTGCTGATGTGCAAGTGACCGTGTAAAGTGTGATCGAGTCATCGAGAGAATACCGGCCTGTTGCGATGAACTCGGTTGTCCTCTCGCTCGACCGTAAGTGACAACTTAGTTACAAAATTAACAGCTGAAAATCATATATGATTTTTGAAATATTTTCACGTGCGTATTTTTTTTGACACCGCCAGCATTGTAGGCGCCTGAAATCAGAAAATCCTTCAAGCGATCGTGCGAACTCTCGGCAACCTGTTTTTTTTTGGGGGGGGGTTTCAGTAGTGCTAGAGTAAGAGAAGAGGGGTTTACGGGTTAGGGGACGTATGCTGCAAGCTCAGAAGTAGGCTTTAGAGTAAGCTTAGCGGCGACGCCATAGACTAGTATACAAAATCTTCCACTTTTGAGTTTTTTTATGGAAGGCGTGACTGTTTTTCTTAACGAACGCATGTATATGTTCTACTCTTATAAGCGTGTACTGAATGTAATGTAAAAAAATAGTGAACTATGACATTTAGCGAAGAGTACGTTCTGTTCAACTACTATAGCTTTAGTATAGCCCCGCCGGCCCCGCTTACCCTATGATGTCGTACATTGACTGAATGTCAATAGGTATGTCATGTACTATACAGTAAATAAAAAAACTGAGCTTTAATTTCTAAAATAAATATAGAAAATACAACTTATTATGGTGAGTCTAAAGTCTGAGTAATTAAATAGGTTTCATCCTAAGAAGTTCTGACCGCTCACAGCTCAAAACGGAGCCAGTTGCTAATCAAATTTCTGGAAGATCGACCCGTCCTTTTCATCTCTCGCAACTGGTAATTGTTTTTGTCAAATCGGTTTCCCGAGTTCTGACTGGCGCGACCCACAAACACCAGCGATCAAAACAAAAACATGCTTTCATCTCGTCCGAGTCAAGCCGATCTCGGCATAAACAACCACCCACGACAGGTACGCGCACAGGCATATACATCTTATCGGCCGCTAATCCGGCCTCTTGACCGTTCAGTGCATCCGCCCCCCCTCGTGTCCGTTTCGTCCCCACCGGGCCCGGGGCCCAAGCCAAACGACGGCCGCGCTGAGCTCACCGGCGGCGGCGGCGCCGATGCATCGTGCATGGGTTCTCCCTGCCGGTGTCGTTTGCGTCGTAGTAGTTCAGTAGAGTAGAAACCGAAAACCATGTGGGCCGTTGGAACGGGACACGGCGCGCGCGGCCGCCTTCGTCGTCGTCTCTCTCTTGTTGTCTTCTTTTAATTTTATTTAAAAAAAGTTATCCGACGAAGAAAGAGAGAACAGAGAGGATGTTAAGGATGATGGATGGATCGCGGATACGGTCGCTTTGTACTCGATAGCCTAGATTGCGTTGTCAGAAAGGCACCACTTGGGGGGCAGGTCCCGAATATAAAACCCGGGGCGTCGTCGTCCCAGCAGATCCCCTCGCCGATCTCGAGCAGCGCCTTTCCTTTTGTCGCCCGAAATCAAAGCTCCCCCTCTCCCGGCTCTCGATCGCGATAAACAAAGGAACGATCGAAAGGACCCGGTAAAACTCGCTCGTTGGATAAGTCTCGCGGGTCGGGTCGCCCTCGCGTACCTTATTCCGGGGATAAGTCTCTGCAGTTGGATGCATAAACAAACGCTTCTCTCTCTATCTTTTTTTGGCTCCGGGACGGGATCAGTACCGAATCCATCGCCCGGCGGCCTCCCTCGACAGCGTCGTTGCCAGCAGCCTGTAGCGCAACAGCGATCGATGATATCGGCCGTGTTGTGCAAGTGCCGGAGCTAGGGATGAGACCGCCGGTGGATCGATCGATCGAGCTCGCCGGCTCGTCCTGGCCAGTCGACAGCGAAAATCCGTTGCGTTCCCTCGACGATGGGTTGCTCGGTCTCGGCGATTTTTCTGCGCGCGGCGGCAGACCGGAACGGACTGGCCAGGTGCGTACGTGTGCCGCGCGCGCGTCCACACGTGACGGCCAAGTTAGGCCTGGACGGACGACACGGGTGCATGCGGAAGATACCGGTGACCAGACCAGACGTGAGGTGTGTGTGCACGTACGAAACCAGCGCATCTCCTGTTCGGGAACCAGCGCCAGCTAGTGAGTCTGTCTCGACGGACGGGGAGGCGGCTTATGTTGAGACGCGCGCTGCCGTCGCGATCCGTCTCGCGTCACGTACGGGGCGCGCGCGCGGCCGAAAGGGAAAGCAAACCCATACGTGCCGCCGATGGAGAAGCCTGTGTTTATGCTACCCACAAAATTTGGCAACAAAACGCGCGCGCCGCCCCAAAAACGACGGACCCTGTGTCCTGTTCGCGTGCCGGCGCTCTCGCTTCGGCGGGCGGACAGGGCGCGTCGCGGTCGCGGCGTTTGCATCGCGAGAGCTACCGCCGGGGAGGGAGGGAACGAATGGAATAGAAGCGGTCGGAACAGTCCGGCGGGCGCACGCCACGGCGGCGGCTGAGAGGGCCCCGAGCGCTCGCTGCGTCGCGTCCCCATCTCACATCGCCACCACGCGCGCCCGATCGGCGGCCGGGTCGGGTCGGAGGGACGGCAAAGGCTACTACAGCTTTCGTTTTCCTCCGCGCGCGCCTTCCTTCACGCGGCCAGCGGAAACAATTTTCTTTTGCAACCATGGAAAATCCATGCAGATCTCCACACACACACACACACGCACGCACACACCAATCCCTTTGCAGAATTGCATACCCCAGGTGCACCTAACGGTGGCCCGGCCTATCGCCATCATTGCCCTGCTCGCCACGACCCGCTAGCTCCTCGATCGCCCATCATCACCAGGATCAGCGGCGTAATCACCATCATTACCGGCAACAAACAGCAGCTGCTGCCTCGATCGGTCCCGGCCCTACACCGCTACACGGGCGACGGAGGACGCGGGGGCCCTGGGGAAGATCTTCTGGCCCGGCGCGAGGATCGCCAGCGGGTCGTAGCGGGCCTTGCGCTCCACGAAGCGCCTCCACCTGGCGGCGCCGAAGTGGCGCGCCCACTCGGCCTCGCCGCGGTAGCTCGGGAAGTAGGCCTTGTGGTCGTAGCCGTTGGCGCGGCAGGCGCGGAGGATGGCGCCGTTCTGCGCCACCAGCTCGTCCACCGCCGGCCCGCCGCCGCGGCAGAACCGGAGGAGCGCCACGAGGTAGAACACCTCGCCGTCCGGCAGCGCCACCGACGTGTTGGGGTCCCACCTGCACCAAACCAACCAGACCGACGTACTCCGCCGTGTTAGCTAGGACGACACACTGTGAGCTGAAACCGCTACCGACCCCACCTGACAAATAATTTATCAATCATATAAGATTGGGGGGGTTAAGGTTAGTGGCTCCTAATGCTAAATCCGGAGCAGAAGCGGCGATGGGGAATCATCCAAGCTCGGGTACGGACGGGCTCGTCCGATTCGGCCCGGACGGTCAGAGACGTCAGCGAGACGAGGAGCAGGCCAAGGCAAGGCGGCTCACATGGCTCCTGGCCCATTTGCCTCAAACGGCAACTGCACGCGCCACTGGACGGCTGCAGCACAGCAGCGATACCACTCCAGCACACCACTGTGCTACTGCTACCCCGTACGGCCGTGTCCGTGTCCAACCCCACATACACGGTCACGGCCGCCCAGGCCAACTACTAGCAGCAGCAGAAAAAGATAAAAAAAAAATAAAGCAAGGAAGAAAGGAGGCAAGAAGCAATTAACTCACTTGCTCTTGAGCATGGGGTAGATGAGCATGGGCCCGTCGATGCCGTCGGCGAGCATGCCCTTGATGACGGCGCGGTCGAAGTCGGCGATGTCGCGGGCGGAGACGAAGAGGTTGAGCCAGGGGTGCGGCGCGTCCCAGCTGCCGTTGCGCCGGGCCTCCTCCTCCACCCGGTTCACCCGGGACAGGAAGTCCACGTACCCGACGTCCGCCGCGAACTCCAGGCCCCGCACGTACTTGAGCGGCGCCATCATCGTCCGGCTCACCGCCCCCTGCAACTCCATATCATCCTCGGATCAGATCAGCATGACGATCGCGGTAGGAACAGAGAGAGAATCCCAGCAATCAATGCCGCCCGGCCGTGTCGCTCGCTCGTGCGGCCGTGGCGGAGGAAAGTGCGTGCGCTCCTGTACGTGCTCCGTGGGGACACACAAATCGGGGGCCGCCGGGTGATGATGACGATGCGAGCGGGCGTCCGCCAAAAGGCGCGATCCGCGTGGTCACGGGCCGGGCGCAGCGCGATCGCGTCACGGCCGCTGCGGGCCGTGCCGCATTGTACCCCGCATCGCGCCGCCCGATTCCATCACCGAATCCAGCAGTGGGATACACGACGAGCCGAGGCGAACGCCCCGGCCGCTCGGGGTGGGGACTCGACTCGGGGGAGATATGGGGAGGCAATTACTGCTACCTACCTTGTCCGGCTCGTCGTCGGGGCGGTCCGGGTACTGGTACAGGGCTACCTCGAGGCAGTAGAGGACGGGTCCGGCGCCGGCGGGGAGCAGGGCCGGGTCGAAGCGGGCGCCGCCGGGGAAGGGCACGGATGGCCACCCGTTGACGGGGTCGTCGCTGTTCACGAACGCGAAGCCCTCCACGTAGTCGAACGCCGCCTCGGGGGGCCGCGTCACCAGCCACTCCGCGTCCGCCGCGTACTCGGCGAAGCTCGCGTACACCACGCGCGTCCACCGCACCGCCCGGGGCGCCCGGTGCAGCGGGATGCGGGCGCGGGTGATGACGCCGAACTGGCCCAGCCCGCCCAGCACGGCGAAGAAGAGGTCCGGGTGGGTGGAGGGCGAGCAGACGCGGCACTCGCCGTCGCCGGTGACCACCTCGAGCTCCGCAACGTTGGACACCTGCGGGCCGTAGCGGAAGGACTGCCCGCTCACGCCGCCGTTGGAGAGCGTGCCGCCCACCGTGAGGCGGAGGTAGTCGGTCCACGACGCCGGGGCGAGGCCGTGGTTCTTGACGCCCCAGTGGAGGACCTCCTCCCAGAGCGCGCCGCCGGGGACGTCGGCGTAGCAGGGCCCGCCGCCGCCGTCGGCGGGGGGGACGAGCTGCATCTGCGGGCGCCGGGACAGAGCCAGCGCGCGCATGTCGAGGACCAGCCCGCCCTCCGCCATGGCCTGCCCGGACACCGAGTGCCCGTTCCCGCGGGCCGCCACGGTGAACCCCGGCGTCGACGCGGCCGCGCGGATGGCGCTGGCCACGTCGTCCGCGCTCGCCGGGCGGACCACGGCGGCCGGCAGGGCGCTCACCATCCCGCCGAAGTCCGTCGCCGCCGCGCACCCGGCCGCCACGGCCGCCGGCTCGCCGGCGTCCTCCGGCTCCGCGGCCGCCGCCGCGCGGTCCATGTACGCGAGCATCATCTTGCCTTATTGCTTGCTTGCACGAGGGAGCGAGCGAACGTGGCCTTGCAGCGGCTGCTGCTGATGTACCCCAACCCAAACCCCCCGTGCGGCCGAGATGATGATGAGGCTGAGCAGCTAGCTGCTACTACAAGCTTGGGCGCTCTCCCTGTATTGTGATGTCACCGTGCTCTGCTTGCTTGCTTGCACTCGTGGTAGTTTGGGTCGCGGGGGGTTTATAACGAGCGGACACGCGGACGTCAAACGCCCCCTCACGTTTCTCAAAAACTAAAGGGAAATAAACAAAACCGGTTGGCATGTTGCAAATTCCAACCAAAGTTTGCAACGCTCGCTTTCATTTTCAAATCTTTTATTCCATACAGTATATACACATTTGTATAGCTTTCTAGTGAGGCCGCCCAGCCCCGTGCCTTTTTCGAGTTTCACAGATGATTGCACTGCGAGAGACGGATGCTTATGATCGGATCTAACGTTAGTTTGTCTGCCACTATTGTGGTTGCAACCGAGAGAGGGAATCAGATGGGCCAGGGCCATGCACCTCTCGGACCTGCAAATAATTCCTCCTACCAATCCATCACTCCCTGTACTGAAACCCTGAAGCTCCTCCCCGTCCCGTTTGGTTTGGCCGTTTCAACACAACACAGCAAACAAACCCTCTCAACCTTTTTCGCGACCGGGCCTGAGCACATTTTTCATTAAGAGGAGACAAACCCTCTCAACCTCACATCGCTCGCTCGCTCCTCCTCGCCGTTGCTCCGGGCAGATGGATGGACGGAGATGAGAACGCAACACCGGCTGACGGGCACATGGCGCCGTCCTGCAGCAGGCCAGATTCGCCAAAATTTCTCGGTCGCGGCGCCCCATGGCCGGGGATGCCCCCACGCCGCGGGGCACACTGTTGAAGCTGAAGTTTCCATTACCCCCAGGCGTACCAGCAGGCCAGTGTGCGTGGCGTGTACCGTGTCTTGACCAATGGCATGGCGATGCTGTACCCCTTGCCGCTAGATCGCGCCGAGGGCACGGGCACGGGCGCGATCGCGGAGCTCGGGATTGGGGGCGTAGCGTAGGGTCCAGCGGCCACCACTCGCTCGCCGTCTCGCTCAACAGGACGTGTCGTCTTGCTCCGGACGATGGGGGGCCCCGTCCTTGGATGCGCGCCCGCTCGGATTGGCATGCGTGGGCGGTGAAGAAAATTCGCCGCCGGAAACAAGGGCGCGAGCCGCGTTCCGGATGTGAGCCGCAGCCGCAGCCCGGCGGGGGCCGGCGGAAACCGGAGCACATGAGCGGAGGCCGCGGGGCGGAGCTGCGGACAACGAGAAGGCTGGCTGGGCTCTCGCTGCGTTTTCTTTCTAGTATTTCTTTCTGAAACAAGGAAACTGCCCGGTGGTCCATGCGCTACCGTTTTCCTCGCTAGTGGTTTGGCTACGTGCAGGGCGTACAAATGCAGGCCAGAACGAGGAATCCCACGGTGAAACATTACATAACGATGAGTTTTAAGCGACTGCAATGTGTACGTCCTAAAACGTACCGTAGCTGGCGGGAGCTACGTTAGTGAGAGCTGTGCGTGTGTAATTGCACATCCAAACCAACGGGAATCACAGTTGCACACAAAAAGATGTGAACATATATAATGCACGGCACCAAATCCAGGAGCTCAGGCTCAGTTACGTACGCACTGCCATCACTCGTGGCAGGCCAGTGCTGATGCCAGCACAGTCTACATCTACACGCGTTCTTCTTAAAGCGCGTACCAGGTAGCCGCTGTAAGTACGCATATGAGTCATATGACAAACGGGAGATCGAGGCGGATCCTCAGGATCGGCCTCGGAAAGACTACTCCGACTCTGATCATACGATGATGCTACCCTGCACTCGCGGATCCTGTACGTCACGCTCGACTGAAAGCACCGAGACGATGCTGTACGTGTGGCGCCTTCAATGGCGGCCAGCTCGCAGCGGCATCATCAAGCAGCACTGGGCGTACAGCTCAGGTGCCCGATCGATCGGCTGCCTCGCCGCGAGGTGTGCAAGCAGCAGACCCGCGCAGCGACGCCGCTCTCGCCAGGCCCCCCCGCTGGCCTCCCGTTCGTGCAGCCGGCCGTGGCTCAGAAATCCACGCTCTCCCCCACCACGTGAAAGGCGCAGGGCGGCCGCGGTCGCCGGCGCACGGCGGCGTAGCGTAACGTACCCCTGCAGCGGCAGGGCCAGGCCGGCAGCAGAGGAGATCGCCGGCGCCAGGTCGTGGCGTCACGGCACTGTTGCATTGCCCGAGCGGTGGCGCGCAATAATTGTTCGGTTGCACCGGTGACGGTTGGGGTTGGGTTGGGTCTCCGTCGCCGCTGGCATCGATGTGTTTGGACGGGTCTATGGGAGGGGCGAGGGGTGTTCAGGGCCCCCGGGTCCCGGGCCGTTCGGAAGGGAGAGGCCAACGGCAACGCGAGCCCCTGTCTCTTGCTCTCTGTCAGTCTGTCGGCTTTGCCTCTCTTGACCTGGTCAACCGGGAGTTAATGTTCAGCAAAATTTTCAGGGTTTGCTGATTGCATTGTGCATAGAAACTAGGGTATCAACTGTGGAAGTTCCATCCAAAGTCACTAGGGCTGCTAAGCAATTTGCGGGCTAATAGTAAAAGTATAGTAGCAGCTTGGGTCAATTATTTTCCTTCGAAAAGGCCAGAAACTTGTCAAAGAAACAAAAAATCTTCTCACCACAGTTGGTGGAATTAATATGTAGAAGAATATACACGGTGCAACAGGACAAGTTTGAGTCACTTCAGTCATTTTACCGGTCACGAGCAAGGAACCGTGCAAAGCGCGCGACAAAAACAGTTTTGCTTCCACGCAGTGCTGTTGCTATTTCTGGAGAGAATATGTATTGAAAAAAAATACCACCTTCGTGTGACCATCTTCGCCGTGTGTGGATTGCGAGCTCACGCCGCTGATCGTTGCGTAACGTCTCTGTCGGGCAGTGCGGTTTGAAGCGGCGGAGAAATTCCTCCGGCCCTTTTTTCTATGGACACGGAGGAAAATTCTCTCTGATGGCGCCGTCGCCGGTGTCAGGTAGTCGGAACGGCGAGAGGGCAATGATTTCTCAGAATCTCTCTGCGTCTTGCCCGTCTCATGCATGTCTTCACTCGGCAACCCTTGATCGTAGTGTCGTTGTCACTTATTTTGCTCGCATCACGTGTGGGCTGTATGGTTTTGGAATTTTGGATTGTACAGGACATGGCATGCTAGTTGCAAAGGCAGGATATAGGTCAGCAACATATATCCAAAACAGAAATCCTTGTTTCTTTTTTTTAAAAAAAATAGAGAACCTATTCGAAATACAAATGTTCAGACCCACAATCCGAGATCTGAGACATGTTTGAGCTTGCAGGATTGCAAGGAAAACAGAGTTTGCATTCTCTGTTATCCTTGGATGCCGTGTAGACACATCCAAAATGCTTGTGATAGAATTAGTAAAATTGGATATACTCCTTTATTGAGAACCAAAAATTTTGGAAATCTAGATACAAGTGGTCACTCACAATCGAGCAAGACAAGCAATAATATGCCCCTGAAAAGACAACAAATGATGAAACGTTGATATGAGATGGAACACAATAATTGGCCAGGAAATGTCAGCTTCAATAGGCCTAGCCTTTCTTAGCTTTCCTTGTCCTATGAAACTTGAGTGTGTGTGTATGTATTCCAACGATCATCCCTTTCGAATGTGCACTAGTATACCACCACCAGAATTGCCCTTTTGCTGCATGGTCTCACCCGTAACAGCGTAGAGCGTCAAGTTCTAACTATTTGGAATTGCAAAGTGGCAAGGTCATTCATCATCACCTTGTGCTGTGCACAGCGACAATCAGGCACAAGCCATCATCCATACCATCCCAATCCATATAGATCTTGCTATCAATAGTGAACAATATTGGATTCTCAAATTCTGCGACAATCAGCATGTTATTTCAGATTGAACAAGACAACAAATGT
This sequence comes from Echinochloa phyllopogon, assembly GCA_033239725.1. Taxonomy (NCBI): domain Eukaryota; kingdom Viridiplantae; phylum Streptophyta; class Magnoliopsida; order Poales; family Poaceae; genus Echinochloa; species Echinochloa phyllopogon. Next base: position 41,482,905 of record BTCW01000015.1, read on the forward strand.
GGGATGCTTTGTCAAAGCATAATTCACAATGGAAGCAAATCGTACATTGTTCAGTAAGAGTACATGGCGCCAACAAATTGAATAGCCAACCACTGAAGCAAGCGGGGAGAGGACTGGAATCATGAAACCAATCATCAGACACTGCATGCTCCTCGGGGATGCTAACAGCATTGGCAACAAGTCATCTCAAGAATCCGCATGAACATTGGAAGCACCATTTACTCCATGGTCTTCTGGATAATCCACGTGAGAGCAGCAGCATCATTTATGCATATTCTGAAGCATCGGCATGAACCATGCTAGCATCATGTACGGCTAGCAACTTAGCATTGACAGCAGCACTATTTATGCATGTCCCGAAGAATCACCTTGAGCCATGATAGCTACATTGATGGTAGCATCTTCATGAGGATCTGGCTCAGCATTATCAGCACTATTTAGACCAACGTCTTCTGAAGAATCCATAAGAACACTTGCGGCACCATTGACACCAAGATTCGCAGGAGAATCTCCAGCTCTGGATGTGACCTTCATCAAAAGAAGTTATACGAGACAATCATGTAAGAGGTGCAATTGCTGTTGCTAATAGAATCAGGCAAGCATTACTTACCAGAAGCGATGATAGGACCGATGAAGGCTCAGGAAACGGTGGCAGACTAATGTTGGTATGTTCAGACAACTCCTACATTTCAACCAGCCAGCATGAGTCACATGTTTGTAGGATATGAAGTGAAGAATTGTTAAGTTAGTGGTTTTACCTTGAAGCAAGGTCCGTACTTTAGATTCTCAATAAGAGAATTAAGCACCAGTGTCCTATTCTCAAGTTCCAGTCTCCTGCTGTCAAGATTCAGCCGCATGTCCTCCTGCAGTTTTTGTATATCCACCTCCATCTGCTCCAGCTGTGCTACAGACTCCAGATCCAGCCGTTGTTGCCTCCGAGGGTGTACATCATTCACCCGCCCACTGCGTGCTGTCTGTCTCTCTTTAACCTCAGCATTCTCAGTGGACATATTGATGGATTCATGCTCACTGCCTGCTGTCTGCGCATCATCCACCTTAGCATTCTCAATGGATGTATCGATGGACTCACACCTGCTGCCTGTTGTTGTCTGCGTCTCTCCCACCTCACCATCCTCAGTGGATGTAGAGATAGAGCCACACTTGCCACCTCCTGTCTGTGTCTGTTCCATCTCAACATTCTCAGCGGGTGTGTCCATACAGTCATGCTTTCTGCCTGTTGTCTGTATCTCTCCCGCCTCATCATTCTCAGTGGACGTAGAGATCGATCCACACTTGCCATCTTCTATCTGTGTGTCTTCCATCTCAACATTCTCAGCGGATGTGTCAATAGAGTCATGCTCTCTGCCTGTTGTCTGTATCTCTTCTGCCTCATCATTCTCAGCGGAGCCACGCTTGCGGTCTTCTGTCTGTGTCTCTTCCATCTCAGCATTCTCAGCGGGTATCTCTATAGAGTCATGCTCTCTGCCTGTTGTCTGTGCCTCTCCCACCTTAGCGTTCTCAGTGGATGCTCGCACACCAACTGTAAAGAGAATCTAATTACCATGCTCACCCTATTGAATGACCCAATTTAACAGCTCAGCATCTCATAATAGAGGAAAAAAAAAGGAGAGGATGAAAAAGTGCAAAAAGGGAGGACGGAAAAAGTGCAATAACTCTGGACATGAGAATTGTTTTGGAACAATGGATCCCAATAACTGGACCACAACTGTGAAGATGAGGATAAACTCAGCAGAGATCCCAGGCTAACCAAACCTAACCTAAAATACACTTCTCGATTTACACTGCTTGTGCACAAAATTTAAAGGAAAAAGGATAGGAGGGGAGGGGTAAGTAAAGCTACTATCCACATCAGCTTCTCAATTTAGTTCCCTCTAGTCCCTCTAACAAATATGAATCTTAAGTTAAATTAAGCGTGGTACTTCATAGACTGCATTCATTGCCCACACCAAAATGGTTTGCATGATTACACTAATGTTGATTTACCATAGGTATCTGCAAATCTTTATAAGCTAATTTTGTTATGCGCAAGCGCAACTCACTACCACAGTTTACCTCACCTCACACTACATTTTCCTTAACAATATAACATTTGCAGCAAGCAACCTAGTTCGGATAGCATAAGCTTTGGAAGAGAAGTTTACATCGTATGTTTTTGATGTTCGCACACAAACTTGCTGCCTTACAGCCAAACAGTAAATACTGAATAAACTGTACCTTTTGGGTGCCCAAAATGGCATACCAGACATAATAACAAGGTACAACTGTATGGTTTTAAAATCACTGTAAAGTTTGGAAGGTATATATGGAATAAAGAAAATATCAGAATCGCAGTGCTTACGTATTTGTAGATTCGCTACCCAAGAAGATGACTTGCGCATTAGGTGAAGCTTTTGGATATTCTTTTATAGTAATAACCGCCTCCTCATGACTGCATAGGGCATCAGGACCTAGCCTAACAGATAGCACTTGCAAAACTCTTGCTTTGGACAGAATGAACTCCACAAAGTGCATTTCATTAGAGAAGCATAGAATGTTCTTCATTCGCACAACGTGGAGTTTGGCAAACATACCGTCAACCCACTGAGCATTCAAAAATTTCTCATCTGCATTGATTACCTGTGAACCATCGCTCCATCCCTATACAAAAACTAAAAAAAATCAGGAACATCACGAAATAAGTGATGGATGAAAGAATATGCAAGTGGCAATTAAACATTACACAAAGAATGAGCTCTTCAAGAACAGGGGCACTTCTTAGTAGGCAGAAAAAAGATAAAATTGCGAACATCTCAGTAAAATCCACAGAAATGACTAAGCTCCTCAGGTTCTCAAACAGGAAAGGTAGCCGATCCAGCACATCAACTTCAGCCGACTGAAAACAAGAAGAGAGACACTATTAGAAAAGAATTTCATAAAAAATCGACCAATATCTTTATTTTGTTATTCCCTTTGCTGATGACTGTCGGTGTAATTAATGACAAGGTAAATTAAATTGAAAACGCCCTTGATCCAGCTAAGTAAGAATTCTATTTTTCCTTCAAGTTAGTATGCATAAAGAAATACCATCACAAAAGACTTATGCATCAACGCTTTAAAGTATTAAAAGTATTTGAATTGGTATAAACCAACCTTATATGATAATAAAAATACTGGTTACAAATACAATGGAGATGCTTAAGTGATGTTTAGCAGCCAATTTGAATCGCCGAGATGGATAAAGAAAAATTAATGAATGTAGGCATCTTTGAACAGCTTGTCAAAACCTCCTCCGTTTGTGATTAGAATTGGCAAACACCATACCCAAAGACCAAGAACAATGATAAATCAAGTGACAGCCCGAAACACCATAAAGCCGTGTTCCTTTGCTGGTGGGAACCTAGATGTAATAATGCACTAGCAAATGAAAACAACTTTATAGAGCTAACGCTTTAGACTAGAGAAGAAAGTCCATGAGGAATAAAGCATGTCCAGGAGAAAACACGAATTGTGGTCTGTTGCAAACAAATGGAAACTAAGTGCAACTTCTTTTAGCCATTTTTGCGCTGTTATAGTTGTAAAAGCTATCTACTGTAGTCCCTTGGAAGTTGGAACAATCCTCAAATCATATGGTACAAAGATTATTAGTAATCACAATATAAAAGTAAGTAAGAAGATAATATAAGGGAGGATTGAACTGGGACATTTACCCAATCAAGGCCGCATGCGAACTCGAGCTCTGTAACCTGTGCCATCCCCGTCAAGAACTTGGCGTAATTGCAGCCACATAGAACCCCTTTCTGCAGGCATGGGAGGTCCTCCACACGGCCACCGTAAGGAAAGAGACTAGCTATTGTCAGCTCTCGAAGGTTGGGTGCCCGAATCACCCACTCGTCTTCGGCTTCGGGGTCGTCCCCAATGAGCTCTACTTTTGTGAGCTCCACTGTCTCAATGGACGGCGATCTGGCGATTAGGGCCGCCAGTTGCTTCCCCCCGTGCTCCGGGATGGCAACCTTATTGAATTGTAGTGTCTTCAGGCGAACCCTGCCGGTGCGGCCGGGAGGCGGCAGTTGGTGAGGTCGAGGGAGGTGAGCTCGCGGCAGGAGAAGAGGCTCGAGTGGAGCCGGAACCCGACCGGCGGGAACCAGAGGATGAGGGTCTCGACGCCGTTGCGGGAGAGGTAGAGGAGCCAGTCGTGGACAGCATCGACGTACCAGGTCCTGTACCCGACGAGTTGGAAGGTGCGGAGGGGCGCTGTCCGGCGGAGGAGGAGCGAATCGACCTCGTCAGCGGGGATGGGGGGCTTGCCGAAGAGGTTGACGGTGGGCAGCGTCTCCCACCGGCGCCGCCACGCGCGGGAGAGCACCGAGGTGCGGACGACGTCGTAGATGTGGAGGCGGGAGAGGATCTTGTCGAGAATCTCTAGGGGGAGAGGCGAGAGAAGGTCCGGCGCCACCACCGTCGCCGCGTCACCCTCCGCCCCCGCCTCCAACCGCGGCTTTCGGCGCGGCGGCGAGTCCGCCATTTTCGCCCCAAACTTCCGCGCGCTCCGAATTTCCGAAACCTAACCTTGAGCAAAACAAGGAATTTTTTTTTTGGAAGGTTGACGGCTGCGCGACAGCGCCAAGCCAGCCTTGTTTAGATGCCAATTTGGCACTCCAAATTGCGAGTTTCGAGAATCGCGCGACGTTGTAGCATTTCGTTTGTATGTGTGAAAAATTGTCCAAAAATTGATTAATTAGACTCAAAATGTTCGTCTGGCAGAGTACAACAAAACTGTGTAATTAGTTTTTAATTTCATCTACATTTAGTACTTTATGCATGTTATGACATTTTGATGTGAAGGAGATCTTCTTTTTGCATAGTAGAATTTGGGATCTAAACAAGGCCGTCCGACTAATCTTGGGCGTTGTTCTCAACTTTAACGCATTAAAGTTACAACTTTACAATATAGCATTTCGTTTGTATTTATAAATAATTATAAAAAATATTGATTAATTAGGTTTAAAATATTCGTATCATAAATTACAATAAAACTGTATAATTAGTTTTAAATTTTATTTATATTTAGTACTCCATACATGTGTCGATACTTTTTTTATAGTGAAATTTGGAAGGGCCTGCAAAAACTGCTCCAACTCCCGATTGTGTTGACGCAAAAAATCGACCAATGGTCTTTCTGACTCTGCGCGAGCTGGGCCGGGCATCTTGGGCCTCGTTTAGATCCCAAATTTCACATCCAAAATTCACTATGCAAAAAGAAGATTCACATCACATCAAAATGTCATAACATGTACGGAGTACTAAATGTAGATGAAATCAAAAATTAATTGCACAGTTTTGTTGTACTCTACGATACGAACATTTTGAGCCTAATTAATCAATTTTTGGATAATTTTTTACACATACAAACGAAATGCTACAGTGGCGCAATGATTGCGAACACTATACTTCCAAATTTAGCCTCCCAAATTTGGGATTTGCCCAGTCCGACGACTCTGCGCATGACACCAACAGTCAATTTCAGGTGGGCGGGAGGTGGTACTGGATACAAACAAATTTAGTCCCTGTTTAGTTCTTAAAATTGGCAGTTAAATTTGGGTCTTTTGAAATACGTGTGCTGCTGTTGCATTTCGTTTTTATGTGTGAAAAGTTGTCCAAAAATGATTAATTAGGCTCAAAATATTCGTCTCGTAGAGTACAATAAAATTGTGCAATTAGTTTTTGATTTTATCTACATTCAGTATTCCATGCATGCTATGACATTTTGATGTCACGGGAATCTTCTTTTTGCATAGTGAACTTTGGGGGTAGAATTTGGGATCTAAACAAATCCTTAATTTACTTTCTGTGTTGACTGATTTGATGCTTAAACCAGTTCATATGTGATTTTCAAATTTCAAGATTGCGCCGAATGGCGCAGCTCCTGAAAATACGGAGTTCTCATTAACGAGAGGTAAATTGAAGATACATCGTTCCACAGTCAAAGCACCGACCACCCAGCAATCCATTCCAGCACCAGACTTACAGCGGAAACCATGATGCAACCAAACTTGATAGTTACAGGCTTACAGCGGAAACCATGAATCTCCTAGTTAGTCATGGGTATTTTGGAGATTTCGGTGAACACCAGCACCACGATTGATGACAACATCATCTGGAGAATCCACATGAGCATCTGCCCGAGAATCATCGATGGCAGTATCCACTGGAGTGCCTCCTTGTTTGGAAGTGCCCTTCATAAGAAAAAGTTGCACATAGTAAGCATGCGAGACAAGACTGCCATTATGCGTTTTTACCATCATCCAAGTGACCAAGTCATGCAAAAACTACGTGACAAATTGTTGTAAGAATACAAGCATTACTTACTGCATGGTCAGATGACGATGCACGAGCAGCTGCATTTCTGGATGTGCGCTGGTCATGCTCAGGACAGGCAATGTTGTGTGCCTTGCACAGCAACTGCATTTCCATCAGACAGTAAGAATAATTCATTTTATGGCATGAAGCAGAGAATGTTTAAGCTAGTCCAACTAGGATACCTGAAGAGCAGAATTGATGTAACTGTTATACTTATCGGAATCCTTATACAACACTGATATATCCTTATTCAACAGTATTCTGTCCTCAAGAACCTGTTTCACCTTGTTTCCCAGATTTTGTAGCTCCTCCTTAAGCTCTCCTCCTTAAGCTGCTCCACTTGTGCCACAGACTCAGATTCCAGCCGCTGCCGTCTTCTAGGACGTGCTTTATCTGCTGATATCTCACTAGAATCCTCGGCAGTGATGAAGCCTCTGCTTTCACTGAGGGAAATGAAAGTACTAAAAAAATCAGACAATAGTAGAATGCATATTTATTACTAGAGAAACTATGTAAGCAACACATACTACTCTCAATCTAAAGCATGACTTACTACATCATAGATTACCTCAACAATTCATATGCCATACTGCTAAGTGCAATTATTCACTATGCACTAATATTTTGAGTGGTCAATTCAGTTTCATACTGTAACCTTTGAACAGAATTTAGAATATAATGAGTTTGTAGTCATACAGTGATACACAATATGCTGACCATATATTCTGCAAAATATGTCCCCGAAATTACAAATGTGCTAGAAAGCTCCATGAACTTGGATTTAAACGCTTGCCTAACTTGTTTCACTAAACACTACCATGGTTTCAAAGGCGGTAAGGCGTCCAAGAATTCTGAGAACGCCTTCCCAAGGCGAGCTGGGTGTGCTGGACGCCTAGGCGATAAGGCATCCAGTTGAACTATTTGGTGATGAAGATCGCTGGCATCGATGAACTAACCTACATGACACATTACCAACTGGAAGTCTAGCAAATTAAAAGAAAATATGAAGATAAATAGCTAAATAAGAGTAGAATCATGGCCAAAAGAGAACACAAAACAAAGCCCTCTGAATCACTTAATAATCCATGCAAACCCATCACCTCTCAGCATCATTGAACCATAATACCAAAACCTACCCTGTCAGCTAATTTGATTTCTTATTTACCTTTCAAAAGATTTTGCACATTGACAATACTAGATAATTGCAACCACGAGAAATAATTATGAGTATCAGAGTGTATCATTTTATATGACCCAATGATATCTTGCATTTTCTCAAAGATGTGAACTTGTGGAGAGCAAAGTAAAAGAAAATTCCTGCCACTGCCAGGACCAAAGACTTATGTTCCATATTGGATGACATGTCAAAAATCTATCTCGGTCAAAGGTGGAAGATGACCAGTAAGCTTAGGAAACAACTCCAGGGGAGGTGTAACCTCTGATCCATGCTTTGGGAGTTATGTGGCAAGACAAGCACAACTTTAGGGACCCAAAATGGAAAGACCACTAGACTAGTCAATGGCATCTGGGTCCTACATGTCATTGAGACGGGTTCGTGGTAACAACACACACAAAAAGCAGTCAATACAGTATACACTGTACCTACCATGTGTCCATAAAGTACTAGTAGTAGTTCACAACTGAAGAGGCTGACAAATATATGGAACAAAACAAGAGGATCACAATACTTACTCATTTGCAGATTCTGGTTCTCTTCCCATGAAGATGACCTGAGCATCAGATGAAGCTCTAGGATATTCTGCTATTTCAGTAACAACCTCCTCATTACTGCACGTGGCATAGGAATCCAGGGTGACATATAACACTTGTAATACTCTTGCTTTCGATAAAACAAACTCCATAAAGTGCATCTCATTAATGAGGTCTGTAAACTTCTTCATATGGACAACATGAAGTTTTGCAAATATATGATCAGCACATTGAGCATTCAAGAACTCACTGTTTGTTTCAATTTCCTGGGTCCCATCACTCCATCCCTAAAAAATACTAGACACTATCATCATTCTGAAGTAAGCTAGCTAGGAGAAAATTTCCAAGTGACAAATGGACATTGCCCAAACTTCGAGTTCCTCAAGAACAGGGGCACTTCTGAGCAGGCAGAACATAGAAAAAATGTGGCACATTTTACAAAAATTCACTGTAATAGATAAGAACCTAAGGTTCTCAAACAGGAAGGGAAGCTGCTCCAAGACATCAACTTCGGTTTGCTGAAATAACACAATCTTAGCCCTTGTTTAGTTCCCAAAAAGAACCTCCAAAGTTCACTATGCAAAAAGAAGATTCATGGCATCAAAATGTCGGCCAATGCATGGAGTACTGAATGTAGATGAAATAAAAAAACTAACTACACAGTTTTGTTGTACTCTGCGAGACGAACATTTTGAGCCTAATTAATTAATTTTTGGACAATTTTTCACACATACAAACGAAACGCTACAGCGCCGCAATGATTACGAAGTGACCCCAAATCCCCCCCTCCCCCCCTATTTTGCATCTAAACAAGGCCTTAGTGATAAGCCTGATATCAACAGAAAGTGATGTCTAATGCTCACATCAGCATTTCCAGGAATTATGAACCAAAAATAATCTTATCTAATTATTCAGAAAGGACGTTTTGTATAACGATATTTTCTATTTTGGTATTCCGTTTGATGATTATCAATCCTAATTAAGATAATTAGAGAACCATTGGAGTATTGAGAGTTGACTAATACAAGTTAAACGATACATAAATCATAACTGATTCGACGTCGCAAAGGTTCACCAAATCCTCTTTCTTAGATACTATTACTAGTTACCACCCACAGTCCCTTTCCTTGGATCGGTAATCGATGATTTGGGTCAAAAGGAATGGGATCCAGAAAAAGGAAAACAGAGGAAAGTAAAATGCAGGAACGAAGCGGGATCTTACCCAAATTGAAATGAAGCTGAAGTCAAGCTTGGTGATTCCCGCCATCCCAGTCAAGAACTTTGCGCGATTCGGGCCGAAGAAAACCACTTCCTCAAGCAACGGTAGGCTCTCTGTTATACCACCATATTCAAAAGGACCGTGAATCGAAAGCCTCCGGAGATTGGGCGCCCGAATCACCCACTCGTCGTCGGGGCCGTCCCGCTCGAGCATCACGCAGACGAGCTCCACATCCTCAAGCACTGGTGAAGCGGCTATCAGGGCCGCGAACTCCCTCCCCGCGTGCTCCTGGGCGCAGACGAAGACATTCTCGAGGCGCAGCGTCTTGAGGTTCGGGAACCCGACGAGCACCCCCGCGGGTGCCGGCGGGATGCGGCAGCAGGTGAGGCTGAGGCGGGTGAGCTCGCGGCACGAGAAGAGGCAGGAGTGCAGCTGGAAGAGGCCGCGCCGGGACCGGAAGCCGAGGGTTAGGTCCCGGACCCCGCGGCGGGAGAGGCAGAGGAGCCAGTCGTGGAAGTAGCCGTATGCCATCCACGAGGGGTCCCTCGCGGGGAGGCGGAACGCGCGGACGGGCGCGGAACCGCGGCGGAGGAGCAGAGCGTCGATGTCGGAGGCGCAGATGCGGGGGCTATGGGAGAGGTCCACCGTGGGGAGCGCCTCCCACCGGCGCCGCCACGCGCGGGAGAGCACCGATGTGCGGACCACGTCGTAGATGTGGAGGCGGGAGAAGATGTTGTCGAGGACTTCGAGAGGGAGAGAGGCAAGCGCATCCGGCACCGCCGCCGCAGCCGCCAGCCGCGGTTTCCGGCTCGGCGGCGAGTCCGCCATTTCCCCCCACACCGCCGCGCGCTCTGAGACTCTGAAACCTAGCCTAGAGCTCTTTACTCTTTTTTTTTTAAAAAAATCTCTGGTGTTGGGAACGTTTTCTGGGCTAAGGTGGCCGATGTAAATGGGCTCATAGTAGTTTTTTTTGTGACAAATGGGCTCATAGTAGTTGGGGCCTCCCAATTCTGATATATCCCAACAGGACTGTAGCAGCAGCAGCAGCAAGGGTGAATAGAAGAGAAAGAAAACAGCACCATCCTCTCAAAAAGAGAGAAATAGAGGAGTATTAAAATCTCAATTCTGACATATCCCACCTTGAGTGTCAGACATACTGTAGCAGCAGCAAGGTGAAAAGAAAAGAACACCATCCTATCAAGAAGAGAGAAATAGGAGTATTTAAAAATAACAAAACAGAATATACAGTAAATGAATCCAATTCATACAACATTGGTCACAGAGTTATAACAGTTTAAATAGGTATATTCATTCACGTCATTCTACAACATAGAAAGCAGAAGTTCTGAACTTCAAACATCCCAAGAGTTCGCACCAAACATGCCCTCCAACCTACTACTAATCATATTGCGCGCGGCTGAAGAAGACCTTGGCTCTTGGAGAAGCTCTCCTGTATTTTACAAACTCCGTAACTGCATCTTCGTTAGATTTTGGACATCCTTCATCCAGACACACGTGGAACTGTCGAAGTCGTCTTGCCTTGGACAAAATAAACTTAATAAAACACATCTCACTTAACTTGCATGTCAGATGTGTCACACCAATGTTGGATATGTTCCAAATTCACATCCACGACATAGGCCAGGCTTGGGCCAGAGCGAAGCGGAGGCCCATTGTGCTGTGATTTTTCTCAGGAGTGCACAGTTTAGTCCCACATTGGCAACGCAACCAAGCACAGGGACGTGATCTGGCTATATATATGTAAGCCTATGTAGACGGTAGGGTAAGACAAGACAAGACAAGGCAAGACAGATAAGCCATGTATCATCCCTACTTGTAAACTCTCCTCAATATTGATTGTCTTCCGTGGTTTTTTCCCGCAAGGGTTTTTCCACGTTAAATCGTGTCTCGTGTTCGATCTTGTTTTACGCATTATTTGCTAACAACCAACACGTATGAGATTGGGGAACAAATCTTGAGTCCATTGTGCATTCAGAAAGTCACTATCTACTTCATCATCCTCAGAGTAATCATCATATAGCTGTGACAAGCGACAAAGATGAGAAACTATATCAGACTTTTGCATACAAAAGAAATTCTACTAAAAGAAAAACACCATTAAGTTTTCTGGCTAGCAATTCACATTACCTCAATATCCAAATCTTCAAGGCTAGGGGCATTCCTGAGCAAACAAAACAAGGATAAAGCACCCGACAATAAGTGCAAGCTTGTTCGCAGTGACAAGCTCGTCAGACTATTGAAGTGGCATGAGAGTCCCTCAAGAACATTAACATCTGTGGTCTGAAGCAAAGATGAAATGTTAGAGTAAAATTCAAGACATAGATAATGGAAAGGATATTCCTGCACTTTCTCGCTTATAGGGTAGTACAGGATTTTTCTAGTTGGGATAATACAGCTTGAAATAATCTTTTAAAAATCAGTAAGCAGTATTCACCCTTCCTATTAAGTACACGACCTAACCCGTGAATCAACTGTATAGATTCATGCAGACATCCCTCGTATAACAGTCTTTCTAGAACACTGACCTTAAATTACATGGATGCACAATATGAAATATCTTACCACTATGAAACCTACGCAGAATTGAACGCATATCCAACTCAAAAGAGAAACTCCCTCCGTTCCAAATTGTAGATATGCCAAAACGACTTACAATTTGGAACGGAGGGAGTAGCATACACACAAAAGTTAAAAGCAACAGGAACCATCCACCTTCTACAAACGGCAACTTAATATGTTTTTGCCCTTCTCTTGGGAAACTGAGTGACTCAAATTAACCTTTTCTTAAATCCGATTGCCAAAACAAGCCATAAGCCAAAAAAAAATAAAAATCACTCCACATTATGTACAACGAATTGTTTTTCCTCTCAAGGTATGATGGCATGTGACTGAATTATGTAAAATACATTGTGGGGCTGCAATAGTTGAAAGATTTGGATTTCAACTCCACAATGAAAGAAGTTTATTTGACATATCTCAAACTAATATAAGACCCAAACTTGTGCCTAAACATAGAGATGACCGTGAAAGCTATGGTCAGCCTTGGCTAAAGATATCTGATCCAACTGAGTAAACACTAAACAATAGGACACCTTGAATCATGGATCACTTGCTTGGATTTAGGTGTGGAGTACAGAAAATGTTTATTAGGTTCAGTTATAAATTTCTGCAGTGAGCATCCTACCAGGCTCTAAAAAGTCTGCTATGGTTGAGAGTGCAACTCATTGACTGAAAAAGAAAATTTAATAGATGCACTTGATTCTGCATATGCAATATGTTCATGGGCACATACTGTCATTAAACAAGTCAAGCACTAGCACGGATCTCTGTTCATACGATGTGGAATTGTCTAAGTAAGCTTGAACTAGAGACTTTGGTACAAAATTATCATTTGAGAAAACATAGCTTTCCTTGTTTGCATTGACTCCTAAATCCAATTACGACCAAATGGTACAAGCTGAGACTTGTGTATAGCATGAAAATGTGATCCTGAAGCAGGTCCCAAATCTCTAGGCCAAATCTGACAGTTTGAGTGACCTACCCTATGCATAGTGTGGCTGGATTACGAAAAGGACCATTTGCCAGCCTTGGGACAAGAAAACCTATAACTATAATGCCGTCTCTATTGTGCTTTGTAGTGACACCATACAAGCGAAAAAAACAAGGTTGAGGGGAGGACAATTTACCGGTAGAGCGAACTTAAGCTTCTTGATGTGATCTAATCCTGTCATAAGCATGACAAAATCACGGTGGGTAGAGTACTCCATAAAATCAATTTCTGCTTCCTTGAGGGATGGAAGATCATTGATCTGCCACCCGTAATCAAGAAGTTGATCAATCAACAAATACCGGAGTTTGGGCGCCTGAATTGCCACTCATGGTACTCGCCATTGCTATAAGGAACCTCTAAGTGCAGAAGAGAGAGTTTTTCGAGCAAAGGGGATGCAGCAATCAATGCTTCCAACACCCTCGGACCATCTGGCAAGCCTACATTGAACATGCTCAGCTTTGTTAGATTTGGGAACCCTGCGAAGCCTGGGGGCATGGTTGGGATGTCGCAGCCACGGAGTCTCAGAACCGTGAGCCCACTGCACGAGAAGATGGAGGGGTGCAGCCTATGGACCGACTCCGCATTCGATCTCTCGAAATCAAGGTCGAGGGTTTGGACTCCCCTGAGCGCCAGGAGGCGGAGCCAGCGGTCGGAGTGGCGGAAAGACGCCTCGCCGATGTGCGAGTGGCAGAACTCGAGGACGGGGCGGGTGTAGCGCCGGAGGACGCCGCTGATGGCGTTGGGATCTGCTCCGGCGCGCCACTCGAAGCGGAGGGAGGGGACGGATTCCCAGCGGCGGCGCCAGGCGCGGGCGAGCGCGGCGGTGCGGACGGCGCAGCGGAGGGGCAGGCGGGAGAGGACCTCGTTGAGCAGCTCAGGCGGGACGGAGTCCAGGCCCCCCGGTGCGTCCGGCGACGACGAACGGAGCCTGCGGCGAAGCGGCGAGGCCTCCATTTCCGCGATTCGGATTCTAGGTTGTCCCTGTCCGCCCCCAAAGCAAAATTAGCCCGGTCCACGAGACAATCAGAACGGAAGCCATGATGTGGCCTGTGCAAATCGAAGGGGGATAGGCCATGCGACCAGCGAAACCCAACATCCCACGAGATGACATGCGGCGGCGGCGGTGAGCTCACCCACCGCTGCTGGCTGCTGGGAAGAAGTGCTGAGCTCTGGCTGAGGCCTCGTTTAGTTCCTAACTGGAAGGCTAAAGTTGACATTTCGCCGCTGTAGCGTCAATCACTGTAGCATTTCATCTGTATTTATAAAAAATTATCCAAACATTGATTAATTATGCTCAAAATGTTCATCTCGTAAAGTACAACAAAACTGTGCAGTTAGTTTTTAATTTCATCTACGTTTAGTACTTCATGCATGTGCCGACATTTTGATGTGATTGGAATCTTCTTTTTGCATAGTGGAATTTGGAGAGGTAAATTTTGGGGCCGGCGGGGCAGAGCTCTGCGGCCGGGCGCGGGCGGGGAAAGCGGGTGCGGTGGACATTTGCGGCCGGTCGGGAAAGAGTGTGCCGGGCGTGGACGAGCGCGGCGGCGGCTGGTTGAGGGTGGGCACGACCGTCGGTGCAGTCGAGGGGGCGGCTTGGAGGCGCGTCGGTTTGGGGCGAGTGAGCGACGCGGCCGACGGGGCGGGGGAGCGGCCGGCGGGACGGTTGAGCGCCGTGGTCGGGGACGGCCTCGAGCTCCGCCCAGGCGAGCTTTGCGGCCGGCGGGGCCGGTGGCTTCCGCGGCGTGGCGAGGCCGGGCGCCAGCAGCTTGGAGGGGGAGGTGCGGGAGGTCGGCGGCGGCAACACGACGGGAGTGGAGGAGGTGGAGAAGAAGATAAGGCCCCGGAAAAAAATAAAAAGTAGATATTCATAAAAGATGAGTAGATGACAGATGGGATCCACATGACTGACAAATGGGCCCACTAAACACTGTGTCTAACGGTGTTTAAAGTGGCATCCATCCAATTTTTCCAATCTCTCGTACCAAACGGTGAATTGGGATGAATCTATCCCTCTCAAACAAACACGATACGGGATCATCCCATCCCAGAAAATAGGGACAGGATCGTTCCATCCCACAGTGTCTCCAAACCAAACACACGCTAAGGCCTTGTTTTGTTTCCAACTTTGAAGGTGTAAAGTTGGGACTTTGACATAAATGCGGCACTGTAACATTTCGTTTGTATTTGTGAATAATTGTCCAAACATTGACTAATTAGGCTCAAAATGTTCGTCTCGTAAAGTATAATAAAACTGTGCAATTAGTTTTTGATTTCATCTACATTTAGTACTCAATGCATGTGTCGATATTTTGATGTGATGTGAATCTTCTTTTTGTATAGTGAAATTTAGGGGTGGAATTTGGGAACTAAAGAAGGCCTAAGTTGGCTTAGAGGCCCAATAAAGACCACCAATACGTGTGCGTGAGGAGAAATGCGTAGACGCACAAGGAAATGAATAGTGCGCCTTTTTTCGTTATCGCTCCGTTAAACCCGCGCAGGTGGTGGAAAATACCCTTGTGCCTTTTTTCTTTCTTCATTTTTCGATTATCACTGTTAAGTATGTAGTTATAGGTGGTACGATACACATTCCAAAAAAAACAGTTCAACATTCCGATTATGCCATTTTAACATTTTTCACATAAAAGTTAAAACAATATGCTCAAAGTATTAAACTAATACAAACAACATTTTCATATACTAGGTTCAACATTTTTCTCAAACTTAATTCAACAATTCTGATAAACTAGATCAATATTTTGTGGAAAATGTTGAAGCAATAAATTCAAGATGTTGATATAGTTATTCAAAATGTTGAAATAGCATATTGAAAGTGTTGATTCTAAAAGATACATATATAAAATAAAAAAATACTCGTATTGGATCTTATTCTATTACATTAATTACAAATAATATGGTGGTTCAAACGGATTCGAAAAATGATTAACGGTTCAGGAGAAAATCGCATTTAAAGGTTACAAATCAAATTAGATTTTCCCGTCCGTGGGTGACGTCGGACGAACATCTTTCACTGGCTCTCACCCCCGTCCGCCGTGAACTTGCTTTGATCCGAATAAATATGTAATGTCGATCATTGCACGGATCTCAAACAGTAGAAGTTAGGTCGGTAAAAAAACTTTCGAAAGTCATATAGGTTTTCCGCTGCGGTTGCGGCGTCGGAAAAGGCCCATCAATGAAGAATGGTGGTGGGCTGCTGAGCGCCACCGAGAAAGTTCGGCCCAGAATTAACTGACTGTAGAAGATGTAGGGCCAAGCCCAACTGAGTAGTCATAGGCCCAATGAGTCTGTTTCAACCTCAAGGACGACAACATTTTCAAACATATTGTCTGGAGAATGCATGCTGTTATCCAGAGCACTACCTCTTCTGAGATTATAAAAATCACATAAAAGAGATTTGAACCACTTATGAGTTGGTGTTACCATTAATACGCTGAAAACGAGACGTCAAATAATATTTTTTAGCCCGTGTGTCTAATTAACTAGCACATCTCTCTTGAAAGCGAGGTGCTGACCACAAAAAACGATAAACCAACTAGCTAGAATTAATGTAATCCTTCAATTAATAAGGTGTATTATGGTTATTTGCTGCTTTCACTAATTTGTTTGAGAATATCTAGAAGTGTCGTATTCATGGGTACGGGACGGAGTGAGTACATAATTTACCGTTGAATCGGACAAAAAAAAATGAATGGATACAACACACTAATTGTGCACTAAGCACTATAAGAGATAATTTTTCTAATGATCTAGCTCTTAGCATATAGCTCATAATACGAATGACTCCACATATTATACTCATATATTTTTCGAAGTACATGTACGAGACTATCTCTTCTCTCTCTTCTATTAGAATACGAGGACATATTTTGTGAGTTAGCTAAGAGTACACCATTGAAGAAGCCCTTAACAGTTAAGCATCTATTCTCTAATGGTACGAGCCAGTACCTAGCTCTAAGCACTCTAAGAGACAACATTTTCAATGGTCTATCTCTTAACACATGACTTATAATATGAATGACCCCATGTATCATCCTCACCTAATCTTTTAAGTTTGTGTACAAGACTATCTCTTAATCAAGAGATGACACTTCTCACTCTTCTATTAAAATATGAGAAAGTACTTTATAAGCTAGCTAAAAGTTAACCTTAAAAAAAAAGGCCTCAACAAGGACTCGTGATAATACAGGAAAGTACATTGCCTAACTTGAAACGCCGTAACCCCAGGTAAGTTTACAGGTTATGTCAAATTTCAAAGCAAGAATACTTAATACAATACAATATAGAAACTTTTCTTTTGTAAACTAAAAAAATACAATACTTAATAGTACTTACAATAGAACAAAAAAATATACAAAAACTTTTATTTCAAAAATTTAAAAAAAATACAATACTTAATATTACTTAAATTAGGCATACAAAGTTACTATTATATTTGTTCTCAAATATATTTCATTTAGGATAAGCTACTTCATTCAAAAATAAACTAATTTGCTTGTCTTAAAAGTCATATATTTAAAAATAAAGATACGGAAACTTAAAATATTAGATAGATAGAAATAGTAAATTGAATTAATATAAGAAGACCCTTCTTTGAAGATCACTTCACCATCAAGGAGAAGTTCCATAGTTCCCTCATATTTGCAAATGTACCCCCCCCCCCTCACACACACGCACAAAGCCCGTTAGGACTACAAGAAACAACATATGTACCCTACAAGCCAATTAGGGCTACAAGAAACTGCATACGACCTAGTCCGCGAAAAGTGTCGGTGTTTGAAAATCGTGGTCCCGACACCAACCAGAAATGCGCTGTGTTCCCTCCCCTGATGGTTGATGCAGAAGGTAATGCAAGACACGGATTTATCCTGGTTGGTCGCAAGACCGTACTTCCAGCGAGGTGATGCGTGCGATGTATTATTCTGCACCGGACTGCAAGTAGTAGGGGATACAAACAGGTTGGGAGAAGAGGCTAGACCTCCAAGTCCCAGATGATTGAGGCAGAGTGCCAATATCGCGGTTTACGGAGTGTGTGCGAATGTTCTGTGTTCTTTCTCTTATCGATTGATCGCTCTCCCTTTGTTCGTGGGCAAACCCTCTCCTTTTATAGGCCAAGGAGAAGGGGTTACAGGCGTGTGTCGCTATGCAGGCATAGTTGCCGCACAGTAGTAGGAGTGACGTCGGACGTGCTTCTTTGTCCTTGGCCACTGTTACGCGGTATTGCGGTCCCTGTGATCGATTCTCGTACTGGTGATGATGCCAGGGAGTGGTTTTGAGGATCCGAGCTGTCCTTCGTGCGGTAATGATTCGCCCGTACACCATTTCGAGGGTCTCTCATGCCAGGGTACAACCCATTCTGTGGGAAATCACTGTGGGAGTTGGTAGCACAGTGAGTTGGAGTGACCCGGCCCTGTTCGTATAGTGGCGACATGTGCGCACAGCGCCAGGGATGGTCGCATAGTGCTCGGGATGGCCCGTCATGCCTCCGCTGTCCTCTTTTCTTCTCCTGTTGTGTGCTCGAGGGTCTCTCCCGCCCGATGGAGGGCTTCGGGTCGTCGGAGTTGGCAGCACAGGAGCTCGGAGTGGCGGGCTCTGTTCGCACAGCGCCGGCCTGCCCGCACAGAGCCTCGGTTGGCAGCATAGTGACGGGAGTTGGCGGATGCGACGGGAGGGGTCGTGGCTATCAGGGCGGCATGGCGAGAGATTTGCCTTTTGACTTTGGATGCACGGCGGTGGTGAGCGCCATTAATTGTTTGTCGGAGCGGAGGTTTCGACCGAGGCGGAGCTTTCCCCATTTCGTGGGTTGCTCGAGGCTCGATCCTTAGGCCTCGACCGAAGTGGAGATTGAGGTGCGCGTCGAGGCGCTCCGCCAGGGTGTCTTGACTGGGCCTTTGTCTGTTGCTGGGCCGTGGGCCTTAATTTCCGTTTCTCTTTTTCTGGTATGTGCACGATTTTAATGTTTAACAAGGGTGATTATCCCATAGGTTTGGGTACCCCTAATGAACGCCCCAACAAAAAGGTAAGTCGAAAATTATGGTGCCACTTCCTCGTTGAAAAATCCACGGCCGTTCCAAACACACAACAGAAAGACAAACCTCCAAGTGACTTGATAAGGCCAATTTCAATGCACACTTTTACTACATGGTTACCTAGACCAGAAACTATGTAACTAAGTGAAAGGAGTTTTATAGTGGAGAAAATTCTCTCACATACAATGAAATTATTCCTTCTCTGTCATGCCACCATATTTAATGCTATAAAATTCACATAAAACTCTATTAAGACTGGCCTAAAATATTGAGAGACGATCTTGATTCGATACGCCGTTGCCGCTAGAAGTCGTAGCATAAGAAGAGGGATGGACTCTTAAGCGAATCCAAATCCAGTAGGTCGCACTCTTCGCACTGGTGAGCGGTGACAGCAGCCAGGGAGGAAACGAAAGGCCTTAGGACAGGTACATTGATGTCGTCTAATAGGCGGTCTCATGCAGTGACACACATAATCTTGGGGTTGGTACTTTCCTCTTCCGCCCTTAGAAACCGGATTGCCTTACGGGATTAGCAATGGCTTAATAAGAGGATGAAAAAGGGCTTCTCTTAGGTCCCATACTAGATGACCACCCGGAACTGGATGTACGAGTACCAAAACATTTGGTGATTACCCACCGGAACTTCAACTTTCAGTCTTCTATACGTTACCTGCCCGGAAACATGTAAGTTCGTGTCCCGCGGGTTAGCGAGACTGCCATCTCTCTGGACTGGAGTCCAACCTTAAATATCTGATGCCTATCCCTTGTCAAGCTACCAACTACTACTTGTAAACTACTACTCACACACAAATGCATACTCAACGTCCGTGGACCAAACCCTTCATCTAAGAGCATCTCCAATAGACTTTGTATTGTGTTAGTTAAATATGGAGATTATAGCCCCTTTGTAAAAATAGAAAGTCATCTAATTCAATGGGGTAATCCAACAGATTCTGTAAAGATGGCTAGTGAGGTAGGCTAGCTAAAAATAGCTAGCGAATAAGGTGAGATGGAGAGCCACTAAATTTGAAGTGTCATTTACAGAGTCTGTTGGAAACATTTTTTCTCTGACAATAGCTAAATTTAACTTTAGAAAATGATTTGGCTAATCTCTTGGAGATGCTCGAATCCCATATCTGCAACGCGCCCTTTACTTTTATTATGCGGATTGATTTTCTATTTAATAATGTGAAGAAAGCTTGAATCGTCCTTGAGGAGGGTGAAGGTCATGACTTATTGAAGCAGAACGTCAATTGGCCAAGAGAAGGGGAACTCCTTTCGGCAGGTGCTGCTGGGTCAAGCCGTGGCAAGGTCACGAAAAGGAAATGTCCGATAACTACAAGAAGCCCCAGTAATCGATGGTATAATTGCACTGGGTAGAAGAAACCATAATAATGTTATGAGCGTTGGTTTTTCATTGATTCAACAATAGGTCTGAGAGTTGTAAGTAGTCATTTTGTCAGAGCTGACCTGGTTGTGAAGCATTGTTTCTTGTTCCAGCGCCCAAGCAATGGAGTCCGCACAATCAGCAAACGGTGGTGCCAGTTGTAGAATTTGAGATAGACTGAACCATTCATTTTCTTCCCGAAGAGAGATGTTGTCTCGGGGCATGATGTCCCAGTTGCCGTTGTTTACGAGCGTGGAAAGGAAAGACTTCTTACTTTATTCCATTCACTAGACAATTTATTAGACATTGTTTTGGTTGTCTCATAGTAATACAATATCCCTTAATTTATGAAAAAATAAAGAAATACTATTGATTACAGGGCAATAAAACTCATACAATGGTGGATGTATTGTCTCATAGTCCTAAAATTTAGCACATGAGGCGGTTGTTTCACGAAACAACGACCTCTTTCTCTCGTCTCGCTCTCTCTCCTCCACATCAGCAAAAATCCTACGTGGCACTGCATGAGACGACCTATGAGACCGCTGACGTGCAGCAATGTACCTGCCCTTAGGCCAGTCTCAGTGGGAGTTTTATGGACAATAAATTCACTGTCATGTCATCATTTTTGATGACGTGTCACTGTATTAATTAAGAGAGAGGTGAAATGAATTTTATGGTGATGAAATTCCATGTACACAGTTACCTAGACAACATATGTATTGTATGTGACCAAGGAAACAACAATTGATGAAACTATGCATTGAGAGAGAGGTGTTTCATTCTAATTTCAAACACTTTTAGATGATGTGTCACTCTAGATAATTATGTCCACAAAACTTGTACTGAGACTGACATTACGCTTCTTCGGTGACGTCGACTCACGAGTGGTCGTAATCTTCTGCTGCGAATCATCGGGCCTCCACGACGCTCCGTTTCAACTTTATACAGAGATAAAAAAAAGTACAAAGTTTTAAGGACAAAAGCCCAAGCATTGACCGCAATATATATATATATATATATATATATATATATATATATATATATATATATATATATAGCCTATATATATATATATAGCCCTATTTTCGTTCAAAAAACAAACTCAAAGTTTACTATGTAAAGAAAATTCTCATCACATTAAAATGTCGCCCAACGCATGAAGTACTAAATATAGATGAAATAAAAAACTAACTGCACAATTTTGTTGTACTCTGCGAGACGAAGATTTTGAGCCTAATTAATCAATTTTTGGATAATTTTTATGAAATGCTAAAGTGACGCAATGATTACGAGGTGACCCCGAACCTCTGAATCTTCGCCCCTATTTTGTACTAAACAAGGTAGCCAGCGCTCCTTTGGGCAACAGCGGCACGCCATTGGACGGGACACGGGGGATCTCGTTCCCCTGCGCGCTTTCTGTGGCAGGTCGAGTTCGTCGGGAACGGAATGAATCCCATGGGAGGCGACGCCAGCTGAGAGCCAAGCCTCCCATGTGTAATTTTTTCTCCCGTCCGCACGGGTCTCGACGGCTTAAACAAGGGCGACGTACACGCACACGCGGCAAGACAGGCTCGCCCCGTCGTCCGTGCAAGTGGCGCCCGCATCCAAAGGGGAATCGCTCGCGCAATCCGCAGAGTCCCGGTGCGCGACTTGTCGGTTGCTCGATCAATTCAACTGGGATGGGATGGAATGTGGTGCTACACTGGCCGGTTTCTTCTTCAATCAAGCCTGTAGCCTCTCTCTAAACTCTAGAGCCATTTGGTTTAAGTCCCGGCCACTTGCATCAACGCAGCGTCCGATCTCGCTGCACTACGCCTACGCGCTCCAGTTTCAAATGTACTTTGCGCTGGCTCTCCTGGCAAGTTGGTTCCTCTGGCGACTTTTATGGCCTTCTTGTTCCTTGAGTAGTAGTTCGCACTTCATGATCCCATTTGGTATGTGTTTGTTGCTCGATGAGGACTAAGAACTCAAGGGTCCACATTTTGGCCGTGGAACATAGCCGATTCGTACTCGCAGAAAAAAAACATAGCCGATTCTATCTTACAAAACTCTCTTTTCGCCATGCTTAAACATGTCAGCCAGAGAGGTTTACCGAATGTTTTTTTTGCTGCGAAAGCTGATTCTAAACCGAAAATAATTATCTTAACTGAGTTGAAGAGCTACGAGGAAAAAAAACTAGATTATTCTGATTCCCTTACACACATGATCACTTCTTTCTTGAAATTTAACTTAGTTTAGAGAATCATAGAAATCCATTTCCAATCAAAGAAGAATTAGAAGCCGGAGGAGACCTATCAAGCATACCCGTAGCATGCTCTCTCTGATGATCTAGCTGAGAACAGGGCATGAATTTGGCCGATGAACAAAGTTAGGGCTCGGCCAAATGACCCCGATGACATGCAAGGTTTGACCATGTCGATTAGTGAAAAATCAAGTTAGCTTCTAATTTGCCACAATACGATCTTTTTCATGAAGTTAGTCTGGTTTCGCCACTACCTAAATATAAAATAGCTCCACTCTTGATGTTCGACACGCTAACTTAGGTTGCACTATGGGACATTCGTAAAATCTGCGTTCCGTATCATGTCTACCAACCTATACGTGGGTGTTTGTATTCAAAGGGCATGTTGGTTACTTGCTGAGACCTTTTTCATACCAAATTTTGTTAAAATTTTTCATGACAAAGATCTCCTATACAAGTTATTGCCCTTGCCACAGGCATATATTTCTGCCAGATCGAACCTTATACTTCGTACATGACACGTAAGTACACCTGTATCGTGATCATGCTTTGACAATGTATCAAACTAGCCCAACCAAATACACCGTTAGCCGTATCGTTCATCGCACCTTGCTTCAAGCTTCGTGCCACTCAGGCCGTAGGTTGGCACGGACGAAACAGATGAGCTCAATGTCGTCAAACAGTTTGGGCCCGAATGCGAAGAGAAGCAGATGTACAGGTATAAAATTTGAAAAAAAATGTTTGCCGCTAACGTCACAACGTGCGCACCGTCCATGTGGAAAAGAGAATTTTGCTAGAATTTGACGCGATGCAGTTCAAATTTTAGAAGTGAAGCAGCGAAATCCATCCATCTCCGTGGACAGTGGCGGCGCAACTGAACTCCGGCGTAAAAGGTGGACTAAAATAACCCCGCACGGCGACTCTGTCTTCTAACGCCGAATCCCAATCCGCCATTACCGCCTTCCGCTCCAGAGCTCGGTTCTTATCACGGGAGCACGCGCGAGTTCCCCGTTCTGTTACAAGCACGCCGCTCTCCGCCTCCCGTCCTCTCCCTTCCCCCACTTCCTTCGCGGGATCCGAGGGCGATGCTCACGTGCATCGCGTGCTCCAAGCAGCTTCCCGGCGGCGCGCCGCCGCTACGCGAGCCGCTGGAGGAGGAGGAGGAGGACGACGACGAAGACAACGCCTTCGCCGGGGGCCGGGGTGAATCGGCGGCGACGCCCAGCACGAGGCACGCCATCAAGTCGCTCACCGCCCAGGTGAGTTGTATGCGAAGCATTTCCCCTCTGCCTGAGTCGGGCAGCCCTTGGGTAGCGAAAATCGAAACCCCGGTTTGTTCTTGGTGCCTTTGTGATTCCCCGGTCACTAGACAGACCAGGATTTCAATCGTTCTTCGTTTAGATTGGGTGGTAAAATTTGCTTCCTTTTCTGTTTATCTGACCAAATGTACCTTCCCTTGGCCTGGGAGAAAGCCGGAAGTGGTACGAATTTGACATGCTCTGGGGTTTTGAGGTCTTGGGATGGCTCGATTTCTCCAAAATCTCGAAGCTTGTTCAAATTGTTGGTACAAAGTTCGCGTTGATGATGTGAAATGTGGGATGGGCAATACGATTGATGGGATATTTCTCTTGGGTTTCAGATCAAGGACATGGCGCTGAAGGCATCGGGCGCGTACCGGCACTGCAAGCCGTGCGCCGGCTCGTCCCCGCCGGCGTCGTCGCGGCGGAACCACCCGTACGGCGCGTACGCGGACTCCGAGGTGGCCTCCGCGTCGGACCGCTTCCACTACGCGTACCGGCGCGCCGGCAGCTCGGCGGTGTCGACGCCGAGGCTGCGAAGCGGAGGCGCGATGTCCAGCGGTGACGTCACGCCATCGGCCAGCGCGCGCACCGACTTCCTCGCCGGCGATGAGGAGGGGGAGGATGGAGAGGCGGCGGCGGCGGGGGAAAGCGAGGATGACGAGGCGAATGAGTGGGTCGCTCAGGTGGAGCCCGGGGTTCTCATCACCTTCCTCTCGCTACCGCAGGGTGGCAACGACCTGAAGCGCATCCGATTCAGGTGAGGTCCTGCGTCCATCTGTGCCATGGTTTGCTTCATGGTAGGACACCCTTGTTGATTGATCATTGCAAATTTGCAATACATACCAGAATTTAAAGATTCCTTTTCAGCTATTTTTTGGTTCATATTTTCATTTTAAATTCTTCGATATGGGGCTTCCAATTCTCAGGTCTGCAGACCAGATCTTTATGCGCATTGCTTTCTTTATTTAATGGAACTTGTACAATTTATTTGGTTCATTTCCTTTGTTGCTCCATGCCTTTTGTTGAATTCTAGGAGTATTTACAAGAAAGTTTCCCTGTGGCCAGTGGGAATAGAGAAAGCTAAGTTAATAAGAAAGTTACCATTAAAAAAAGCGTTAGTGGCTAAGCCTGGGAAAAAATTAAACTTTGATTTCTGTACAGGAATTTGGGGTTCCAGTGAACTTTGATTGAACAATGGAAACACACTTTTGGATAAATGAGACAAATATACGCTTTATCTTGATTTTTTATCCTTTTGTTTTGTTTCCTTTTCGCCTTTGCTTTCACCACAAATTTGGAATTTGAATTAAAAAGATTATCTGCTAAGGATATAATGTAGAAGAAATGGATAAAGGGCATATCTATCTTTCGAAGAGTCAAATGGAAACTCTGGTTCATCACTTTCCCTAAAAATGTAGAAGACTATCACTTTAGGTACTCATATGATAACATGAATTAGAATTAGAAGGAATTTTTTGGGAAGTGCACAATATATTTCTAAATTTGGGGGAACCGTGAGAGAATCTCACCATCTGCGACTTCTGTGCATGAGCTGCAGGCCTTCTGCAATTCCAAGAGATCTCTCGTCAGATATAAGTTATTTATGTGCGTATTTTATTTCAAAGAGAAGTATTGCTCTGCCACCGCGAAAAGAAACATCAAGATGTTTTGCCATTGGTTTAGCATTTAATCAACAGTTCCGAGTGTATCTGCGCAATATGGCTTGAACAAATGGGATAAAAGCACATGAAAAGTTATATGTGATCTCTTATTTCTCAAAAAGCATCACATGTTGATTTCCAAGAAAATTTTCGTTCTTGAAACGGTACACTGTGCTGTTTGAACTGCATTGGGCTAAGGGCATGATTCCTATAAAGAGCATCTAGTTAATCGCTCACATGCTGCAACATGACAACATCTGGATCTATCTGCCAGCATGCCATAATATATTCATCCTTGTAAACTATTCATCATAGGAGTAAGTAAATGTTACTAGATAGAAAGCCCTATACTAGATAGAAAGCTGTGAAGCCAACCTCGCATGTTACTGCGTTTTCTGAATCCTTGTGATACATTTCAGTATTTGCATTGTCTTTTTTCCCATCCTGCTCTAGGATGGGATTATTAGGTTAAGATAGGAGAGGACCACATCGCAGCGTGTCTTCTGCATTGAGTAATCTTAATGGAACAAAATTAAAGGACAAAAAACTGCAAGTGGCTGTGTTCTCTCATTGTCCTTTCATGATAAAGAAAGAGTAGCCTTGCTTTGGTATCTCTTTATTCTAATTGGGTCCCTCCACCCCCTGCTTATGCGGGAAGTTAGCCAACCTGGATCATTGGGTTGGTTGCACTTCTTTTGCTATTTTATTTGAGTAGTGCTGCCTTTCTATGCAGATCTTATAAATGACTCTTAGAAACTTGATATGCACACTATCAAGGAAAATGATGCTTCTGAAATTTATTATGAATTTATGACATCCTGAATTTTTGAAATGATCAAGTAATGTACTTTTCAGGATTGGAATGTATTTCGGTATTGAAAATGTTATGAAAGGAGTTCCTCATGACAGGCTTCTTTGATTGCTTGCCACCAGTAATTTCATGGGGAATGATAGCATAAATAAGAGATTCCTATGCTGCTGGGAGAGGATAAACTGAATTTTTATGTCTTTAGGGTGCACTTGTAGCTTATTTTCAATGTTCTAAATCTAGGCAAGAAAGCGTCTTTTACAATTTGACTTGGGGTGCTGCGGTCACATCAATCTTAGATTGGTTGATGTATTTAAACATGATTAAAATTACTTCACAGAGCTTATGTATATCTTGCAACTGTTATTGCAAGGTCTACACATTAATACTCCTGCCTATGTATTGGGCAGCACTGGCAAGTGAGTATTACCTGTGGTGCCTATTTAAAACACCTCATATTCATTAATCAGACCCTTTAGTATCACTTCCACAACTATGCCCACATCAATTTTAAAAGTGCCATTATCACGAGGTTTACTGAGTTTTGGTGATTTGTTTATACAAGGGGTATTTGCAGGAACAGTCATTCCTTGTCACGTGTCAATTACTCATGTACTAAAAGTCCATTGATAGTTTCCACACCTATTTGCCGACAGGAAATTCTAATTTGTAGGAATAATTAAGTACTATTTTCTAGTGCAAGTCTAGTTTGTAGGAATGGATGGGTCTATGACCATGCCAGCCTAAAAAAATGTGTTGCTGAACTTAAGAGGAACTACATAGCATAAATATAATGATTTTGGAACAAAATTAGGAAAGATAGTCTAGTCTATGTTCTGTTGGTCCAGTATGGTCCTTCCTCTTCTTCTCAATTTAGTATTTTAGTTTGCCTTCCTTGCTCCTTGTTCCGATGACAACACTAAGTGTTTTCTGTATAGTAATTTATTTGATAATATCAACTTACCAGTGTCTGTTGTGCTCCTTCGTGCACGAACTAATGCATAAAAGCCGTGAAATGTTCACCAAATGGCGAGCACAAAGATGGTGGACTGAAAATTATGAGAAAGTCATGGAGCTTTACAACGTTCAGAAGTTTAACAGTCAAGCTGCTCCTGTGCCTAGCACTCCAAGGTCTGACAATGAGGTAACACACCCTTTGAATCACCTTTCAAGATGTTTCGACTGTATGCAACATGCATTCTTATCTTATCTGCCTGCTGGTGTCATGCTTGCACCTCATGCAGAACTCCAAAGAGGATAACCCAGCTCCAGTTCCACATAACACAGAGCACCTACCACAGACTTTGCATAGACCACTAAAGGGCAGTGGAGCAATAGGATATCCATCTTCAGATTCTCTTGAGCACAAAACCAATCATCCTGGCAATGGTTACCGCCATGACCGCTACCTTGGACACCAGTGCTACAATTCAGTTGGATTGGCATCAACACCTAAGCTGTCAAGCATTAGTGGAGCAAAGACAGAAACTTCATCAGTGGATGCATCGGTGAGGACAGGCTCATCTCCTGAAGAGGTGGATCCATCAGGTGAACATTCAGCCTCTGTTAGCAATGCAAGTGACCAAGAGAGGGAATGGGTAGAAGAGGATGAGCCTGGTGTGTATATTACTATCCGGGCTTTGCCTGGTGGCATCAGAGAACTCCGACGTGTCCGATTCAGGTTTGCTGTTTTCTACTTATGATCTTGGTTTTTGGATAGAATCACCTTAGTGGGTTTGTGAATAGGATTGTTTTTTCCACATGCAATTGTTATGTGATCATTGAGGGCCCAAACTTTGAAAAGATACTGATACTTAATAAGTGAACTTGACTACTACCGGACTAAAGTGAGATTTCAGTATACCTTATTTATCAGGTTCCACCAGGACAAGCTTTCATCTTATCAAGAATGAAATGTCACTTACATATCACAACAACAAAATATTTATATTTACATGTCACATATGTGCAACATTTGTCCTTTTTACAGAAAAAAATATGAGTAGAAAATGTTGGTCGATTGTAAATCAAGAACATCCATTGTGTTGTTGGAAAACCCCTTACTTGTTTATGTCCATTCTTTGTGCAGCCGAGAGAGATTCAGTGAGATGCATGCAAGATTATGGTGGGAAGAGAACAGGGCGAGAATACATGACCGGTATCTTTGAGAGAAGAAATGTCAATTACATCTACCAATTGCTACTTCCATCATCTTTGAAGCAATTTCTGTACATTGGACACTAACATGGTGTCATCAGGTTTGCTACTTGCTTGGCAACAGTGACCCCCGGAGTCAGGACTGCTTGCTTGCATGTGTGGCAGTGAGCTTTCAGGCTTGCATTTCTCTGCGTCTAACATATGCTCTGCTTGTGTGATACCACATGTTTTCATTTAGCTACGTTATTGCAAGTCTGGATAGGCAGTTTGCGTGAAAAAAGTTCAAGAATTTATACATTTTTTTATCAGCCATAAGTTGCTGTTTTGGAAAGCAAAAGGTGTTCATATCATTAGTGACGTTGCAAATTCTCCCCTTTCTTTCTTCAAGGAAAAATATTCATTTTTGCATGTTTTAGTGTCTGTCTTTGTCTTACAGTTGAAGGTGCTAGACCCCAAGTGTTAAGTATTCCAAGCTCTGCATACTTTGCTTTGTTCTGATGAATCATGAGCTGTTATGATGTTAAACTGATGGCTTCGGATTTACTGCTTATGGGGTAAGTTAGATGCCAAAATGCTAGTCCCAGTCAAGGTTATCTATGATTATGCACAAGTCATTTTCACGCGTCAAGAAAAGTCAGGTTGAGCAGCAACTAAAATATGAGTTATGCGTGCAAATACTTCTATTTTTGCAAAACATGTTTTGCAATGCTTCAAAAAATAATACAAACATTCTCTGATATTTAAGCTATCAGATTGCGAGTAATGTGAGCACATAAAAAACAGAAAGAATGCATTTGTTGAAAAGACAGTAAAAAATAAATGCATTTTTCTCAAAAGGAAACACGTACAAATTTCGAAACTAGAACACCAAAACCTGAAGCCAATGGTTTTCAATTTGTGTGCTACCTGCCTACCTTGCTACTTCTAACCTTTTTCACCGGCGGCTGCTATACCAGAATTGGAAAGACCGATGAACCCAGAAACGCAGAAACCAATGTGCCCATCCCAATCAGATGTTATAGGAGAATCGGTTTGGGCAGATTAATCATTAAAGAGAACTGATATTCCATCTCTTCGTCAGTGTGTCATTCGCCAGGAAACAACATTCCAGACATGACGTGGACAAAGTTATGGTATTCTTCCCGTCCTTTCGATTCATCAAAGTAGCCATATATTCTCAAGACAGTTAACCAGAAGCCATGTGTTGTAATAAAACAATAAAAGATTAGCAATTTTGCATTGCCAAAGTTCAACAGGACTTAAGAGCATCTCCAAGAATGCCCAAAATATAGTCCTAAAAATCAATTTTTGTAATAAACTAGAAAAAAATTGCTCCAACAGTGGCCCAAAATAATGCTCAATTTATTGGCATGCCCAATTCTAACTGTAAAAAGAGCTAGATTTGTCCCCCTCGTTGAGGTGCCCAATCCCGAAGAATCAGCCCGATGCCTATGGATTTTTCCTTCCCGTGCGTGTTATCGACCAGTCTTTCTTTTTTTTCCTAGGGTCCGTCTGGTTGGACTACGGGGTGGAGGTCAAGTAGGATAAATTATATCCTCTTTTTCACAGTACTAGTTCTAGTCAAAGTGGTCTGGTTCATCTAAGCGCTGAAGATAACTACGTATCTTTCTTTTCACGGGAGCATATTGCAGTCAAGATATGTTTTGTTTAACATAATCTCAGTGAGTTTCATCAACGGCAACATGAGCGGCATTCAGTAGTCCCCCAAGAAAAATTCATGCTCTAGGCTTACCGATGATGACCATGACAGCAATTAGATTTATTTTGGGAATCAGTTTTTAGGAACTGTTGGTGGAATGATATTTTTTTTACTCCCAATACTTTTTGGCAAGGTCCTAAAATTAAGTTTTTGGGACTCTATTTTTTAGACACTCTTGGAGATGCTCTAAGATCACTGAAACAACACAAAGTAACATGCTGAAACAGCATCAGGGAGTGAGATTTCAGTTTGTTTGTTTTCCGTTCACCAGTGAAAACACTGAGTTTCACAGAAATTTGACTGAGATTTTGGCAAAAATCATGCTTTTTGACGAACATCTGTATTTTCAGCTAAAATTTCTTTCACTTAAAATAGAAAAGTCTGAAACGCCAGAATTTTGAACCCGGAACAGGATCACAAATGGGGAATCTGCATAGGAATTTCTAAGAAAAGTCTGAAACGGCAGCTAAAATTTCTATAGATGCTTCTACATAGTAATTCAGAATCTAGTCAGGAAATAAGGAGCTAATATGAACACGACCAAAATAATGAAATACTCTCCAAGTACGATGAGCCGATGAAAGTACAATGGCTATTGCACCTCTTTTTAAAGTACAAACTCTCCAATCACAACATGCTACTCAACCTGATCAAACATATATAGAAGCATATAACCCACAAAATCAGTGACGAACTGACGACCAAGTACGAACCAGACCCTAATCTAAGCTGCGATTCACCTCTGGGTCTTTGCAAACACACAAAAGCTACATTTTACACGAATGTCCCCACGCCTTTTTCTCCTAGCTTACTGCCGTGATATCTCCATCGGCCTTAATTCACCGAGCACGCGCCCGGAGCCGCCTTTCGCCGCCTCCACGTCGTTGTCGTCATCGTCATCGTCGTCACCTTCATCGTCTCCATGGCCATTTTCCTTGACCAGCGGCACGTACTGCGGCTCCTCCTTGTAGACGCTGCACATCCGAAGGTAGAGCACGACCACGAGCACCACGGTGGTGGACAGGTACCAGCTGAACTGCAGGTTGACGAGTGCCTTGGCGCGCGCCAGCGCGCCGCCCTCCTCGCGGCACCGCGCGACGTCGTGCCCGTGCTCGTGGCTCAGGAAGCACCCTCTCGGCAGCAGCGCGGGCGTCCACAGCATGACGCTCATGGCCACGAACCAGACGCCCCGGAGCACCAGGCTCGCCGACCGCACCAGGCTCACCGCGAAGCTCCGGGGCGCGGCGACGCCGAGCGCCGTCGCGGCTAGCGTGACGGCGGTGACGCCCTGCAGGAGCAGGTGGTACTGGCCCTCCACGCCGGCGTGGTCCGCCGAGTGGAGGTGGAAGAGCATCAGCTCCTGCGCGAACGCCGCGGCGGCGGCGAGCTGCGACACGGCTTCGCGGCGCGGCGCGCGGGCGCGGTCGAGGTGGATGGCGGCGGCGGCGTACACGAGCAGCGCGAGCGAGATGGACGCGTGCTCGAAGTTGTGGAGGTGGTCGGAGGGCACGGTGCCGTCGCGGTCGAACGGGTGGTGCCTCGCCGGGCCGATGAAGAGCTCCATGAGGATGGACGCGACGGCGCCGGCGATGATGAGGTTGAGCTCCAGGTGGCGCGCGCCGCTCACGGGGAACCAGACGGGCGCGACGTAGGAGCCGGGGCGCAGCAGGAAGAGCCTGATGTGGTTGTAGAGATGCCACAGGCCAACGGCGAGGAAGCCAACGCCCGGCGCGACGTGGCCGACGAGCGTGCCCATGGCGCGACGGCGTTGAGCTCTGGGTCTCGTGTTCTGTTCGGGTGTATAGGAGAGGAAGGCGCCAAGGCCGCCGAGTGATGGTGAGCGAGGGGGCCTTTGTGTCTGACACTCTGAGGTTTCCGGGGTTTTAAGATTGTTCGACGGCTTTGATGGGTATAGAAGTTCTTCAGGTCAGTTGACATGTTTGTCTTGAGGGGTTGCATTTTTTTCAAGTCAAATGTCAGAATAGTTATACATTGACCTTTTTTGTAACGAACGGGCGATCGTGCACCATTTCTACCTAAGGCAGGCCCAGGGACAAAAACTGCACAGAAAGAAAAGAAAACTACGTTATGAACAAAAAGCTCCGCTCATATGTTCTGCTACAGACAAGCACTATGTCCATTGACACGCCTCACTTCAAGATGGATACACAAACAAACATTGCAAATCTTAGTAAAACGTTTCCATTAGAAAGAGATCATTAGTGCTTATTAACCATTTGGGCTTCCTCCTAGTCAAATGAAAAGGAAAAAACGAAATATTAGTATTGCAAAGCTCAGATTAAATTCCACAGAGATAAGGACGGCGCCCACAGAATTATATATGAAAAGGCGAATAGCGCTCAAATGGCTGTTCAGATCATTTGTTCTGACCAAACCGATAACGGTCATGGTAAATATATGAGTCACAACAGAAGCAAATTTAGCTGATATGAAACATTGAAACATGATGGCAAACCATCGACTTCTCTGATTGGACGTCTAGAAGGACCATGTAGGAGATAAGATGAGGATGCACGCACTTAACAGGTCTATGTATAAGTATGTATTAATATATTATTGCAAAGCCTTCAAAAAGGTGAAAAATAAAATAGTAAAAATCACCTGGTACAAGATTCCGGTGTGCTGCCAAACGACAGACCACGGTTTTGCTCACCCTCAACTTTTTCCAACAGCCTACCATCGGCTGCTTTCGCAAGAAAAAGCTCCTTCAATTCAAAGTTCAAACTCGGTGTTCTGTCTAGTTTTTAGTTTTTACCTTACTATAATGTCAGCAAGAATGTCATCTGTTACTGTATTTACAGAGTCACCATGTCAAGGACAGACTGATGATAAGTGAAGTCAGGGTGAGATGAAACATTTACAGTAGCCAGAGCAACATGGCTTAATCCTTCGTAAGGAAAAGTATTCATCCAGTTCAGTGTTTATCTTTTCTTGTTCCTGTAGCAAATCATAGTGTGGTTGAGCTAGACCGTCAATTTGCGTGTCAGGTAGGACGTAACGTAACACTAGGCACCTCTACGGTTTTTTTTTTTCGAGGGAACCAATGGTAGCTCTGACACCTCTACGGTTAGAACGGATGATCCTTGATTTTTTTTAACCCAGCACACGACAATTACTCATCCCAGTTTAGTATTTTTCTTTTCTTTTTTTGAACTGATTTTTTCAGTACAGTGGACGCAGACGAGAGGTACACATACTATAATGCATAATTATTTTTCAGGTGGAACTGCATCAGGCCCAACAGACAACATCGTCAGTCAGCAACAGCGAAATGGCACAGAATCTATCTAGGGGCCTAACTAAATTTCGGCCCGTAGCAGGCCCATCTTACGGGCAACCCAACGGCTCAGCTGTTGCTGTGGCACACGCTAGTGCGCTACCGTACAGCTCGCATTTACAGGTTACAAGTGACAGTGTGACTCGAACACAGACGTGCAAGTGCAATCCCTGGCAAGTGTGATCAGCGAGCAACTTTCCACTACACCTGCTCTTCGACGGGAAACACATTCTTCTGCGGCGCATCACCGTCGCCGGCGAGCACGCCGCCTGGAGGCGGCGCCCGGAGCTGCACGTACTCCATGCACCCGTAGTCCACCACCCTGAGGCACAGGCACGCCGTCACCACCCACACGGCGGCGATCGCCCAGCTGAACTGCAGGTTGGCCATCACTGTGGCCCTCCGCGCCGCCTCCTCCGTCGCGCACGCCACCGCGCTGCTCCGCATCGCCGTGCTCCCCGCCTCCACCTCCACGCCGTGGCACCCGCCCGGCACGAGCGCCGGCACCCACAGCGCGAGCCCCATGACCACGAACCACACGCCCTGGAGCAGCACGGACGCCGACCGCACCACGGCCACGGCGAAGCTCCGGGGCACGACGGCGCTGGCGGCGGTGGTGGCGACGGAGCCCGCCACCACGAGCTGCAGCAGCCAGTGGTAGTGGCCCTCGAGGCCGGCGTGGTCAGCGGAGTGGAAGCGGAGAAGGAACAGCTCCTGCCCGAACACCGACGCCGCGAGCGCCGCCACCACGTCCCCGACCCCCGGCGTGGCGTCGCGGCGGGCGGAGGCTTCGGCGGCGAGCGCCACCGACGCGTAGATGGCGAGGTGGAGATACATGGTGGCGTGCTCGAGGCTGTCGGGCTGGAGGCGGAGCGCGAGGATGGGGAGGTCCACGAGCTGGTCGATGATAGCGAGCACGGAGAAGGAGAGCAGGAGGTAGAGCTCCAGGTGCCTCATGACGGGCAGCGGCGACGGGAAGGGGAACCAGGTGGCGGAGCGGAAGCCGGAGGCGCCCCTGAGCTTGTAGGCCCTGACGGTGTTGAGCATGTGCCACATGCCGAGGATGGCGAAGGCCAGGCCGAGGAGGAAATGGCCTAGGAAGGTGCCCATGGCTTGCCCGGTTGCTATGCTTGGCTCGTGTAACGTTGATCGCAGTCGATCTTAATTTGGTGTTGCACTGGTTGTGTTGGTTTGTGCAGCGTGGAGAAGAGAGGCAGTGCAGTGGGCTTAAATAGATAGTGCTAGTTCAGAGTTGGGACACACCGACATGGCAGAGGTAGAGCACACAGGCTTGTTTGGACTCCACTTCAGGAAAAGATGCACAGACGTTTAGTGCTGGCTTGCATGGAAAAGGTCGAGCTGGATAACAGGAACGCGGATCAACTTCAGTTGTCTTTGCTTGTGATGCCTTTTAGCTTCATCATATCATTACCAATGGGGAAAATTGCATAGGTTATTTGAGGGAATCGGTATCAAATCAATGCTTATCTTATTTAAAACAGGGATCAGGGAAGAAAAAGCTTAACTTATTGCTCGAAAAAACTTATGTTTTGAGATTCATGGAATATGTTAACCTACTCCGTATAGGCGTATAAGCATAGTACAGGAATGGGAATGAACGGTTCCCGTTACAAAGATTGCACAGCTCTTGCTGCACATGGCATCAAAGTCATCCTGCCGTGTCTCTGCTTTGCAAATTTATCTGGAACTTGGTCTGTGCTCCTTTGTATCTTGATTACTTGAAAAGAGATCCCATCGTTGAGAGCATGACAATGATGTACCAAAGGCTCGATAGATCAACGTACTGCTGATGGGATGCTCACACCTTGGAGATGTAACTTTGTAATAATGAAGGGGGTACAAAGCAAAGGCATGGGAGAAGCCCGGGCCTTGTTTAGATCCCAAATTTGGGGGGCCAAATTTGGGAGTATGGTGTCGCTTCGTAATCATTGCGTCACTGTAGCATTTCGTTTTTATGTGTGAAAAATTATCCAAAAATTAATTAACTAGGCTTAAAATATTGGTCTCGTAGAGTACAACAAAACTGTGCAATTAGTTTTTGATTTCATCTACATTTAGTACTCCATACATGCTATGACATTTTGATGTGATGAAAATCTTCTTTTTGCATAGTAAACTTTGAGGGTAGAATTAAACTTTGAGGGTAGAATTTGGGATGTAAACAAGGCCTTACTCTTCTAAAGTGGAACCGGAGTCATTTCAACCCCCCTAAGGGCATGTGCATTGTATCCTACCAAACCCGGTAATAAGGCTCGGTGTCAGTAGGTAATAGCAGCTACTCGTAAAAGCAGCAACGAGGTGAATCCAGCCTTATGGTGGTGTTTGGATCAATGTCCTAAAGTTTAGCATTTTAAATAAGTGATAATTAGATGTATTAAACACAAACTAATTATAAAACTAATTATATAAATCATGTCTATTTCACGAGACGAACCTAACAAGCCTAATTTAATTAATAATAATTACCGTACGTTTTACATTGTCTAATCACAGGGCCGGCTCTAAGCCTAGGCAGCAGGGGCCACGGCCGGGGGCCCACAGCCTAGAGGGGTCAGGACCCTATACATATAAGTACACATTCCGCGTATAGTATACTTTGCATTTAAGCCCGTGCAGGCAATAGAGTCTATTGCATCCTAGTCTGTTGTAGTCTCAGTAATTGCATCTCGAGTCCATGTGTTCCGCACCCCCGTCAAGTCCATCCTGAAATTGAATCGTTGTCTTGCAAGTCGTGAGTCCGCGCCATCAAGAAGTCCGCCGAAACAAATCAGCAATCCTTATCCCGTTAGCCATCGACTATCGTCCGCTCCCCATCGACCAGTGCTCGTGGCTCTGCTCTGATTGGTTCGGCGGGTTACCGATTATATGTGATAGACTCATACTATAATTATTACTAAATAATTTAGACTATTATGTTAGATTTTTAGGGTTTTAAACTTCTCGCTCGAACGTTTATTTTTCTTTATAATTCTATGTTGGATCATTTTAATTGTACCTACTGCGACGACGGTAGCATCAAGAAAAATACACAAAAGTTTTTTTAGAAAGACGGAAGTAGCATCAATATTTTTTAAGAAGTAGATATTATTAATCACTACCATTATTTTTCTTATCTTCCTAATAAAAAATATTTAGGCTAAGGGGCCCTAATATCTGGTTTGCTCTAGAACCCCTAAAATTGTAGAGCCGACCCTGTCTAATCATGGTATAATTAGGCTTAATAGATTTGTCTCGCAAATTACTCCTCGTTTATGTAATGGGTTTTTAATTAATCTATATTTAATACTCCCAATTAACATATTTATATCCGATGTGACGGCGCTAAAGTTTAGCGTGTGGAAACAAACATGGCCTAAATATCTATTCATCTTCCACTATTCAACGGAATCTTACTTGCAGCACCTCATGAAGCAAGCATATACGTGACGAGGGAAGAGGGAGTAAGAATTTTCTATTGCCTCTTACCGGTATTAGTGTTATTTTTCCAGCAGCAACTATTTCCTACTTTATTTGCACCCTTCACAGCGTATCCTACCGGCAGTAAGCTCTTGCTACCCTCTCTTATGTTTCCATTGCTGGTGCCCTTTTTCACATTTTGCTGCTACAAGTTTCCAGTTTTGCCAACATATATGGACGTATAAATCCGTATGGTTTCACATTACTCCTAAACAGGGGCGGATCCACGGGGTGGTCAGGGTGGTCCATCGACCACCCTGTGGCCCGTCCGTCATACGAACAACATATATATCTTCTATGTAAAAAAGAAAAAAAAAAGCTGAACAGCTACATATCGTAGTCTGCGCCGCGCACGTTTTCTGTGCATACAGCAGGCCAACACTTCGGCACGTTTACCGAACTGTATAAGAAATTTTTTTGGAGCGACCACCCTATGCTCAAAAGCTGGGTCCGCAACTGCTCCTAAAGTGTGACTGTTCTTTGTATGCAATGCTGTTGGTTGCCTCCAGTAGACACCCCTGTCTTGGTTCGCTCTTCCTCTTTTCATTTGGATATGCTATTGAAAAGAGGAGCATTCTCCACGATCAGTGCTTTGACCACTGCGTCCAATCAATAATCTAGGCAAGCACACACGACTAGTGTTTTTAGGGCCTGTTTGGTTTCCAGGGACTAAAACTAGTCCCTTAGGGACTAAAATTGCTGTTTGGATCCCTGGACTAAAAGGGACTAAAGTTTCTTTAATAGATGGCACAAAGTCTATTTTGCCCCTGACCCCCCTCCCGCGCGCGCTGCTTGGCGCGCCAAATTTTTTGCCGCGCGCGCTGCCTTGCCGCGCGCTTGTAGCGCTGCTTGCCGCGCATGCTTGCCGCACCATTTTGTGCCGCGCGCTGCTAGCTGCCGATGCTGTGGGGCATTTACAGAAACGAATTTGAATTCCAAAAATTCCAAAAATCATACAAGTTATTACAGTTTCACAATTTCTTTTATTACAAACCATTGAATGGCCAAAAAACTAACTTCTAGCATGCAAACCGTCTGCTATCCAATCTCTAAAACGATTCATATTTTGGTCTCCATCCCCTGCATGGTTGCCACGTCGATCCCTTTGCGAAGATGATGCACTCTCTTCAACTATTGGAATATAGTTTTCATCCTCATCGCACCTATCAAAGTCTTGATCGGCCAAAACACTCTCTCTAATAAAATTGTGAAGTGCCATGCATGCAATTATTATTTTGCTTTGCTTCCACGTTGGATAGCCAGGTAACTTCAACAAAATCCTCCACTTGTTCTTCAACACTCCAAATGATCTTTCTATGACATTACGCAATGATGAGTGATGATAGTTGAAGAGTTCTTTTTTACCTCTTGGCATTGGTCCTTGACGAAATTAAGGGAGATGGTACTTGGTTCCCCTATAAGGAGCAAGGTAACCCTGCCGGTTTGGGTACCCCGAGTAAACAAGATAAAACTTGCATGCACATTCAAATGTTCAGATTGCGATTCAATTATCTAATTATCATAAACTATTGTGCAGAATTTAAAATGGCATTTGTCGGGGACAGACCCAGGGGGTCCCCTAACCATCGGGGTAATCACCCTCAAAAAACGTTAACCACGGAAGGCCGAATCACCAGCAGCCCGGAAGGGCCACCAAGGCAGCGCGGCCCGTCACAGCTTATCACGGCCCAAAAACAGCCGTCCGAGCTCGCCTGTCGAGGGGACCCAAGTAGCGACCCCCATCTCCGCCTCGCTCGAGGGACCCGGACACCCCGAATCAGGCGCAACGCAAACTCCGCCTCGCTCGAGGGCCGCGCACCCCCTCAAGCAGGCGAACCAACTCCGCCTCGCTCGAGGGCCGTGCACCACCTCGAGCGGGCGAGCCAACTCCGCCTCGCTCGAGGCCACCCCTCTACTCAACGCGACACGCCCCGGCGCCCCGCCCGACAACGGCATTTAATGCCCGCCCCATCGGGCGGGCGCCGAAGTCAAAAGGCGATCTCTCCCCACGCCGCGCCACTGACACCGTAGAGCTCGCTAATCTACCTACTCCGGTCACTATGCGACCTCACCGCCACTGTGCGGACGCATGCGGCGCTGCGCAAGGCCCTGTGCAGACTTGCAGGCGTCATTCCACACCACTATTCCACCCGCTCCCGTCTTTTCCCCCCTGGAGCAGCCCTCAAATGGGCGTGAAGAACCCTCGAACGAATATATGAGCAGCGACCGAGCACGGACTCCGGTCAGGCGCGGCCCGGTGATGACGAACGCCGGGTCAAATCCACCAACCCTCGGCCATTCCCCGGTAAACCGGGCACGCCGCGCACTGTTGTCAACAACAACCGCCATGCCGACCCCTGTGCCACCAACTCTCGTCCTTCCCCACCTGCCACGCCCTCGAATCAACCAGCGGCGGGCGGCTTGGCGCGGATTACAGCGGCGCCACCCCTCGAAACCACTCCAGGACAAGTACAGGGACGGCCATGACACCCGCAGAAGCCGGAGCTCGCCATAAATCCCCTGCCAGGGTCAAGGACGACCGCACGCCTGGCGCCATGCTCTCCAGTGCGTGCCCCTGTAGCACACACTGTACTTGTACTTGTAAGCTCCTCCCCCTGTCTCCTTGGCCTATAAAAGGAGGAAGGGAGCGAGAGAGAAGGGGACGGACGGACACACGATCACCGCCTCACACGATATTGTCACTCGCCTCAATCACTTTCACACTCATTTTTCGAGGACTTGGAGACTCCTTCTCCTCTCCCACCTCGCTTGTAGCCCCCCACTGTAAGCACTCCGGTGCAAGATAGTACAGCGCCACGAGCGCACTCTGCTGGACGTACGACCTCACGGTCGGAACCAGGATAAACCCTTGTCTCACCGTGCTAGCTCTTTCATCAACCGTCAGGGGACGGGACACAGCGCATTCTGTGTGGCGCTGAGGTTGGGCGGCCAATCTCAGCACCGACAGTGGCGCGCCAGGTAGGGGGGTTGCGCTGTGATCAACCCACTTCACCCGATCAGTTCCCTGGACGACAAGCCACGCCAAGGCCATGTTGCCACGATCCGCCACGGGGTCCCCCGGCCCGCTTCCGCGCGGGTACCGGATCATGTTTGGGAGCCTGGAGTTCGAAGCGACCGGTGAGGGCCTCCTCATGCGGCTTGCCTCCAGGACGCCCAACATGATGGCCATTACCCCGGCGTTACCAACGCCGTCCCAGCTCAGGAGACGTCGAAAACTGCACGAGTTGCAGATTCGCGTGGAGCGGCGCGTTGCCCCACGCGTCGTCCTCCCTGATTGGGACACACACCTGTTGCTCCGGCCCGCTGCTGCGTTACAGGGGGCGCAACCCCACCAGCGGCTCCCGCGGAGGGAGCATGCTGGGAAAATGCGGCCGGGCCGGCGCAGCTCCCGCACGGAATAAGCAACGCGGCCGCAAGCTACTCCGCGGCAATCAACGCCAACCTGAACGCGCAAGAGGATTCGCCGGGTCACCAGCTGGGTTCGATCCGCGACCTCAACATTTCCTCGCCCGGCGGGTCCCAGCCCGAGTCGGACGACGGGGAAAGTGTGCGCGGACAGGAGCATCCAGGCCTGGACTACTCTGGGCTCCGCGACCGCGAAGGCCTTTCCACCTTCCAGGCCGTTGCGGACTTCTGCCTCACCTGTTCTGACGATTCCAGCGAAGGGGAATACGACCCCACGCGGGAATGCTTCGTCCTCGACGGCGAAGTAGAGTCCGTGGGAGAGGATGAAGAAATGCGCGACAGGGCCGGGCACGACGAACCGCCACCAGCGCCCGCCGAGCCATCGGGCGAAGCCGCACTCGCACAGGCACAGCTCGTGCAGGTACAAGAGCTGGAACCCAGGCTCTGACAGGAGCGCCAGCAGGTACGGGAGCTGCGCGCAGCTCTGGAAGCCCGACAGCCCGAGCGCGGCAAACGTGCGTGAGCCGCCGGGCGCATCGCTTAAGCGCGCATCATGAATGATGGCAACGACGCCAGCCCTGCCATGCCGCCGCGGGCAAGCCAGTAGCTCGTCGCCGCAGTAACTCTGATTCGGGCCATGCCCGAACCATCGACACCAGAGGCGCGCGATAAGCGGCGCCAGGTGCAGGCCCTTGTCGAAGAAGTGGCCGTTCAACAAGCAGAAAGTTCCGCCTCCCGCATGCGCCACCAGGCCAGTTCGAGAGCCGGAGGAAGCAGGCGGGATAAGGAACAGTCCATCCATACCCCGCCTAGGGGCGCATGGACGCCTCACCGACCAACGAACGATGGGAAGGCGCTCATGACCGGCGACCGCGAAACGAGGAGATCCGCGAAGGACCGACTCGTGGACATACGAGGCGCCATCAACGACGGTGACACGCGCAACGTCCTGAACAAGAAGAGGCAGGACGCGGCGCCTCCCTGCGGTAGGCACCCCCGACGAGGGGGTCGCTACGACAGCGAGGAAGAGAAAAGCCCGGCGCCGGAACCCCCGGGAACCCCTGTGTTCAGCCGGAAGATCCGTTCAGCCGCCATCCCGCCGCGTTTTCGTCAGCCGACCACCATTACCAAGTATTCGGGCGAGACGAAACCCGAGACGTGGCTCAATGACTACCGCCTGGCTTGCCAGTTGGGCGGGGCCACCGACGATGCTATGATCATCCGCAACCTTCCGCTTCATCTCGCGGACTCAGTGCGGACATGGCTCGAACACCTACCCGCGAACCAGATCCACGACTGGGACGACCTGGTCAGGATGTTCGTGGGTAACTTCCAGGGCACGT
Source organism: Echinochloa phyllopogon (assembly GCA_033239725.1). Lineage (NCBI taxonomy): Eukaryota > Viridiplantae > Streptophyta > Magnoliopsida > Poales > Poaceae > Echinochloa > Echinochloa phyllopogon. The sequence goes on from BTCW01000015.1 coordinate 41,524,631, forward strand.
ACGTGCGCCTCGGAAACTCCTGGGACCTGCGCGGGTGCCGGCAGGCGGCCGACGAACCGCTGAGAGACTTCATCCGCCGCTTCTCTAAGCGCTGCACCGAGCTACCGAGCGTGGGTGACTCCGAAATCATCCACGCCTTCCTCAAAGGCACGACTTGTCAGGAGCTGGTGCGTGAGCTGGGGTGAAACCATCCTACCAGCGTCAACGCGCTGTTCGACATCGCCACCAACTTCGCCTCTGGGGAGGAGGCTGTTGGGGCGATTTTCGACGGCAAGACCAAGGGGAAGCGCGCGGAGGAGCTGCCCGCGGAGGGCAGCAAGTCCAAGGGAAAGGCTAAAAAGCAGAAACGAGGTGGCAAGGGAAAGAAGCGTGGTCTCATCTTTCCCTTTGGGGAGATAGTCCGCAACCCGGACGTCTCGGGTAGGATAGCGAAGTGGTCGATGGAGCTCGTGGGAGAAACTCTCTCCTACGCGCCACGAAAAGCGATAAAATCGCAAACCTAAGCGGATTTCATCGCTAAGTGGACCGATGTCCAACTTCCACCGCCACAGATCCAAGCCGAGTGCTGGACCATGTACTTCGATGGGTCGGTGATGAAAACTGGGGCAGGCGCGGGCCTCCTCTTCGTTTCACCCCTTGGGGAGCACATCCGATACGTGGTTCGCTTGCACTTCCCGGCGTCGAACAACATGGCGGAGTACGAAGCCCTCCTCACCGGGCTCCGCATCGCCATTGACCTCGGCGTCAAATGCCTTGACGTCCGTGGAGATTCTCAGCTGGTCATCGACCAAGTGATGAAGAACGCAAGCTGCCGCGACGAAAAGATGGAGGCATACTACAACGAGGTTCGCCGCCTCGAGGACAAATTCTATGGCCTCGAGCTGAACCATATCGCGCGCAAATACAACGAGGAAGCGGATCAGCTGGCCAAGATCGCGTCAGAGCGAATCACCGTTCCTCCGAACGTCTTCACCCGCGACCTCGACCAACCCTCCGTCAACTTCAAACAAAGGGCCGGAGCCCTCAGGACGCCCTCAGGGGCTGAGGGGGTCGAGCCCATGGAAGAGAACCCCTCGAAAGAAGGGCTCGAAGCCCTCGACGTTGGAAATTCTTCGGCCGAGGCCATGGAAATCGACGTAGACACACGAATGCAAGACTGGCGCAGCCCATACCTCGCGTGGATCGACCGCGGAGAGCTGCCCTCGGACTGGACCGAGGGGCGCCGCATCGCCAGAAGGGCCAAGACCTTTGTCTCGGTCGGCGGTGAACTGTATAAACGCGGCGCCTCGGGGATTCTGCAGCGATGCATCCCCAACCCCGAGGGAAAGCAGTTGATCCGCGACATCCACGCCGGGGTGTGCGGACACCACGCGGCGCCGCGTACCCTCGTGGGTAATGCGTTCCGGCAAGGCTTTTACTGGCCTACCGCCGTAGCCGACGCGAACGAAGTCGTGCGCACCTGCGAAGGGTGCCAATTTTACGCACGAAAGACGCATCTCTCGGCGCGCGCCCTACAGACCATCCCTGTAACATGGCCTTTCGTGGTCTGGGGGTTGGATCTTGTGGGGCCTTTCCGCCCAGCGCCCGGGGGCTTCACCCACTTGTTGGTGTCCATCGACAAGTTCTCGAAGTGGATCGAGGTCCGGGCCATCACCAGCATCAGATCTGAGCAGGCTGTGTTGTTTTTCACCGACATCATCCACCGATTCGGGGTACCCAACTCGATCATCACCGACAGCGGCACCAGTTCACCGGCAAGAAATTCTTGGAGTTCTGCGACGACCATCACATTCGCGTAGATTGGTCGGCCGTAGCACATCCACAAACGAACGACCAAGTAGAATGTGCCAACGACATGATACTACAAGGCCTGAAGCCAAGAATCTTCAACAAGCTAAACAAGTTCGGCCGGAAATGGGTAGCTGAGCTGCCATCGGTGATTTGGAGTCTCAGGACAACCCCAAGCAGAGCCACAGGCTTCAGCCCGTTCTTCCTCGTCTACGGCGCCGGGGCCGTCCTCCCAACAGACTTGGAGTACGGGTCTCCGAGGCTCGAGGCCTACCAAGAAGAACAAAACCAGCGGAACCGCGAGAATTCGCTGGACCAGGTGGATGAGGCTCGAGACGTAGCGTTGCTTCACTCGGCACGCTACCAGCAATCACTCCGGCGGTATCAAGCTCAGAAGGTGCGGCGTCGAGACCTTCACGAAGGGGACCTGGTGCTAAGGTTGCGCCAGGACAATCGAGAGCGCCACAAGCTCACTCCACCATGGGAAGGACCATTCATCATCGCCAAGGTCCTCAAGCCTGGCACTTACAAGCTGGCAAACGAGAAGGGCGAGGTCTTCACCAACGCCTGGAACATCCAACAGCTACGTCGCTTCTATCCTTAAAACTCTCAGCATTTCTTGTAAATACTTCATGTTCTTAGCCAACAACGATGAAAAGTTTGCAAAAAACATAGAAACATTGTTACTAACAGCATGAACAAGGGGGACTTGTTCCTATTCTCGACCTAGTCTCGATAGAGACAAGCCCCCCTCGGGGGCTGCAGGGGGGTTTACCCCCCCTAATCGTCCCAATTTTAAAATTGTGCTAAAACTCAGAGCGCTTAGAAAGATACGGGGCGCGAGCTAACTAAAGCCGGAGCCGGCTGAGTCATGAGATCGCCTACGTCCTCGAAGGGATACGGCATCTCCCTCTCCACTCCACGCCTTAATTACTCGCGGATTCAAAATACCCGGCCAAAATCTCTCCAAGCCAAGAATAGCACAATAGAACAACCAAACAAGTTCGAAGCGCACAATCGAAATTCAAACTTAGTTTATGTACAGAGCCAGTCTCCTAAAAACTAAGATACATCTAGACCTCTAAGCCTGAACCTTTCAGGCTTCACCTTCCAACGGGGGCGCGGCGGCCTCGGCGGCGGCAGTTGAAGGAACCGACGCGAGGGCCCCAGGACCATCGTCATCACGGCGCACCGAGGTGATGGCCTCCTCAAGGGACGCCACGGCGTCAGCTTCAGGATCAGCCTCAGCTTTAGGGGCAGCCACGGCCTCGGGCCCGATGTCGGCGCGCGCATCTTCATCCTCGCCAGGAAAAAGCTCACGCCCGAACTTGGCGGCAAGCGCTGTGGCGGTGTCCTCGGCACTGTCATTGGCCTCGTCGAGAGTAGCAAGGGCGGCGTCGTCATCCAGGTCTGCGTCGATAAAGTAGCCACGCGCCACCGCCGCAAGGTCGATGTCGTAGTGGGTCGACACCACGCCGAGTGCCTTCTTCACACCAAGGTGAAGAGCGTTCTCGAGGCAATCCGCCACGCAGCCTCTCAAGGACCTTAGGCGGCTGGGCAATGACGACCCCGACTACAACCTCGACGGGATGTCGACGCACTGGATGTCCTGGCACGCGGCGTCGGCGGCAGCCCTCAGAGTCTCGAGCTCCCCCTGAGCCTCGGAGTAGGCAGCTTGAACAGCCACCACCTCGTCCGCCTTCTCGGCCTCGGCCTTCCGCAGCCCTGACAAGGATCGAGCACGTCAAAACGAACTCCAACACAGAAACAGCCAAGGAAGCTAAGAAAACATAGAACCATACCATCTACCAAGGCCCTGGCCTCGGTAAGCGCTGTGCGCTCCTGCTGGAGCAGGTTCTCCGCGGTGGCCAGCGCACCCTCCTTCTCCCGAAGCGAGCGACCCAGCTGTTTGGCCTCCTGGGCCTTCTGCTCTGCCCGGGCCGTCGCCTCCGCGAGCTGAGACTGCGCGGCCTCGCGCGCCTTGCGCTCCTACTCGAGCCACGTCCGCTCCGCTGTGAGCGCCTCGCGCTCCCGCTGGAGCTGGCCCTGTGCCTCCAGCAGCCTGGTCTCGGCCTCCTCGCGCGCCTTGCGCTCGAGCTCGAGCCGCTCCAACGCCGCGGCCAACGCCCGGGCCCCCCGCTCCGCCGCGCCTCTCTCGGCGTCGCGTTCCTACTCCGCGCGAGCCTTGGCACCCTCGTGTGCGCGGGTGGCCGTCTCCGTCTCCCTCACCCGGGCGGTGAGCTGGGTCACCTCCGTGCCCAAGTCCAGGTTCGCCTGACGGTACCGACGAAGATCGGCGTACAAGTCCACGATGCACGCGGTCTTGTCCGCCGCCTCCTGCCGCAGAAGCTGCACGAAGAACCATCAAGGATAAGGCACGAACTAAAAACGGTGACGAATCACCAAGAAAGTATGGATAAGCACGGGGTTACCTCAAAGAGTTCCAGCGCCTGCCTGGAATGAAGATCGGCGGCGGCAGTGATGGCCCGCTCCAGGTCCGTCCAGACCCGCTCCGCTCGAGCCCACAGCTCGTTCTCCTCCGCCATGCCCCGCCAGACTCGAGCGGAGACGCCGGGCTCCTCCGTCCATGCGCTCGGGCCGCGCCGACCCTGACGCAGCGCCGCCTCGGCCGTATCCCACTCGGCCGCTCCCCCAGCCACTGGCGCCGGCAGCAGCCCCCGGGCCAAGGAAAGCGCCGCCGGCACCTCGGCCGCAGCCACCCCCGCAGGGGGAGCACGCCCGCCATCATCATCTTGGGCCACGGCGGTGGCACGGCCCCCCTGCTCGCCCACCACCAGGGCGCCATGCCCCTGCTCCACATCCATCACCGGGGCGCCGTGCCCCGGCTCCACATCCATCACCGGGGCGTCGTTCCCCGGCTCCACATCCACCACCAGGGCGTCCTGCCCCGGCTCCGTAACCACCATTGGGGGCGTCCCCCCCCCCCCCCGCTCCGTCTCCATCGACCCCCGGCGCCGGCTCCACTGGCATCGCTGCGGGCGTCGCTGCTGGACGCGGAGTCCCGCGCGAACGCGATCCCCCGGCGTGAGGGGAATCCAATGCCCCGACCTTCAACGCCTTCTTAGGCGCGAGGTTGGGGTTGGCCTTGGCAGCACCCCGAGCGCTGAATAAGAAAGGAAAAACGGAAATTACGAAACAAAAAACCAAACGGGGATGGAAAACCACGAGAATAGTTCAAAGCGAGGCTTACCGGACGCAGTCCAGCAAGGCCTGCAATTTCCGCTTCGAGCCGCCCGTCGAGGGAGCCCTCCTCGAACTCGAGGACCCCCTCAACCCGCTCGGGGGCTGCGAATCCCTCGAGCCCTCGGCATCCGATCTGCTGCGGCGTGACGCGCCCGCAACAGGGGTAGAAGTCACTTGCGCCCGCGGCGCCGCGGTTCGGGCAGGCGCGACCGCCGTCCGCGCCGCCACCGGTGCGACATCGCCAAGGCTCGCCACGCCCACCCCGGGCGGCGGCACGACCATCTCCTCCTCCTCACCGGCGGGCAGAGCCCCACCAGCGTCGATCTCCTCCTCGTCCTCCTCGCTGGGAGGGTCCGGGGAGTCCCTCCGACAGCTCGGGAGGGAAAATGGCGACTTACCGACAAAACGTGGCCCTCATCGGGGCGCAACCGGAACGACCAGAGGTCGCTCGGCATAGTGTCGGGATGCACCGCCATTCGCACCCTTGTGACGACGTACTCCTCAAGGAGTGGCTCCGGCAACATACGCGAAGCCGCCAGTGCCGCCGGGTTAGCGCCCTCTGTCATCCGGAATAGAGGGAGCTGTCTCTCCATGAGGGGAACCACCCAGCGGCGGTGCCAGTGCGCAAGCACGTGCGCCACGGTCAAACCCGACCCCTCCAGAGTACGAAGGGCGTCGATGACGGGGCGGAGCCTCTTCCGCTGACCGTCGCCGGAAACGCCGTAGCTCCAGGAGTCGGCCTTCTCCGTCAAGACCTTGCCGGTGTACTCCGGCAACCCTAGGCCGTCGTTGCTCAGATAAAACCACCCCTTGGCCCAGCCGCTGTTGTTGGTGGTCATCCTGCAGGCCAGGTACAGGTGCTTCTGGGGCTCGAACGACGCGAGCGTAAGACTGCCAGCGCACGAAGAGCGGCGCACCCCCCTCCCCGCGCCGGACGTGTTGAGCTCGGCGCGGAAGAGGTGGACCCACAGGTTCCAGTGCGCCTCGATCCCCAGCACGCCCTCACAGACGCCGACGAAGGCCGCCGCCTGAGAGACGGCGTTGGGGGCGAAGTTATGGAGCTCCACGCCGTAGTACTGGCAAAGGCCCCGCATGAACTGGCTGGCGGGCGCGTTGAAGCCCCGCTCGTGGAAGCGGATGAAGCTCACCACGTACCCCACCGGCGGGTTCGGCACCCTGGCCGCCAGCGGCGGGACAATCCACGCCGGCCGCGCCGGATCGCCCCGGGGCGAGAGCTGCCCGCCGGTCACCAGACCCTCCAGGAGGTGATCGGTAGCGGTGGACGGAGTCCACTCGGTGACGCCCTCAATGACCACCATGGCAGGCGGCGGAGCGGGGAGTAAAGGCGACGAAGGCAGGAAGGACGAGCAAAGAGCAGCTAGCGGGCTCGGAAGCGAGCGAAAAGCAGAGGCGCGAGCTGGTGCGGGGAATGGCGAAGGTAAGTAATCCCCTCCCCCCCCCCCCCCCCCCGCTTTCCTTTTATAAAGGAGCGAATTCATCCCCGCCGTGGCACGCAAAACCATCGGCGACAGGCTCGGCGCGCGTGGCGCGCCGATGTCAGTCAGGGCCCTCCTCCCCTTTTCCCGGGGAACGGCACGCGAGAGGGCGGCATTTACTGCGGCACAGTAAAACGAAACGACACGGCAGCGGCGCCTGACCGCCCGTCGCCTCGCCTCTCCCCGACGCACACCAACTCCGCCTAAAAAGGCGCGCCCACTACGCCCGCCTCGCCCACTCCGCACCACGTTAGCCATGACCACGCCCGCCAGCGGTCGCGCGTAGGCCCGCAAACCGAAATGTCAACAACTGAACCGTTGCGTTCCTTCCAAGGTAAGACAACGACGCCCCCCCCCCGAGGCGCGGGGCGCTACTAATCAGGGGCTCGAAGCCCAGTTCTTGAAAGGGTTCGACGGGCGCCCCAGATTAAGCGATGCGAAGGCTACCGGTCACGCTCGACCAACCCTCGAGCCCGCTGCTCGAGGGCGACCTGCACCTTTCGCAAGGCCCCACTGATCAGGAGTAAGAAGCCTGGCCCGCGAAAGGGTTCGACAGGCGCTCTGGATCAACAGAGTCAAGGACGATTCGGGCGTGCTCAACGGACTTTACCCCGAACGCGAAGTTTGGGGACGCCCCTGTTGTGTTCAAGGCCAGACATGGGCAGCTAGAAGAGGGATCCCATCGAGGGAGAGCTTCCGCGCCCTCGGCCCCCATCGAAGGGGGCCGAGCCCTACCTAGCAAACCTTTGCAAGCGCTCTTATGGACGAGTCTCCGGACCTCGAGCCAACCCCTAGCGAACGGGGCACGGGCGTCCACTTGAACTACCCGCTAGCAGCTCACCGAGGCATCCATGTACGCGGCCCAATTCGAGGGTTACACGAATGACCTCACCCCTCTCCCCCGCGAAGGGGAAGCGAGGGTTGCAACTCAAAGACAAGAAGCCCCTCTGACCTCCTCCGCTCGGGCCAGGGGCTCGGGGGCTCCTTGCAGCATATCCTCCTCCTCCTATGCGCGAAACACGTCGAAGCCGTGCAGGACCCGCCCCCCAGGTTCGGTATAAATCGGTATCATCCCCGCAATCCACCACGTCGAATGGGGAGCGACTAACACAACCCTCGGGAGTCAAAGCCCTTGCACGAGTGAACTCACTCCTCCAAGGCCTCGGGGGCTACACCCGCGGGTGCGCTCGCGCGCCCCCATGGAAGAACATGCGTAATCAAGAAGGAGTAATCCCCGCAGAATGCCCGGGAACGATCCCGCAAACCATCAGCCTCTGCCCGACTGACCCTTAGTCCGACAGAAACTCGGGGGCTACTGTCGGGGACAGACCCAGGGGGTCCCCTAACCATCGGGGTAATCACCATCAAAAAACGTTAACCACGGAAGGCCGAATCACCAGCAGCCCGGAAGGGCCACCAAGGCAGCGCGGCCCGTCACAGCTTATCACGGCCCAAAAACAGCCGTCCGAGCTCGCCTGTCGAGGGGACCCAAGTAGCGACCCCCATCTCCGCCTCGCTCGAGGGACCCGGACACCCCGAATCAGGCGCAACGCAAACTCCGCCTCGCTCGAGGGCCGCGCACCCCCTCAAGCAGGCGAACCAACTCCGCCTCCCTCGAGGGTCGTGCACCACCTGGAGCGGGCGAGCCAACTCTGCCTCGCTCGAGGCCACCCCTCTAATCAACGCGGCACGCCCCGGCGCCCCGCCCGACAACGGCATTTAATGCCCGCCCCATCGGGTTGGCGCCGAAGTCAAAAGGCGATCTCTCCCCACGCCGCGCCGCTGACACCGTAGAGCTCGCTGTTCTACCTACTCCGGTCACTATGCGACCTCACCGCCACTGTGCGGACGCATGCGGCGCTGCGCAAGGCCCTGTGCAGACTTGCAGGCGTCATTCCGCACCACTATTCCACCCGCTCCCGTCTTTTCCCCACGGAGCAGCCCTCGAATGGGCGTGAAGAACCCTCGAACGAATATATGAGCAGCGACCGAGCACGGACTCCGGTCAGGCGCGGCCCGGTGATGACAAACGCCGGGTCAAATCCACCAACCCTCGGCCATTCCCCGGTAAACCGGGCACGCCGCGCACTGTTGTCAACAGCAACCGCCATGCCGACCCCTGTGCCGCCAACTCTCGTCCTTCCCCACCTGCCACGCCCTCGAATCAACCAGCGGCGGTCGGCTGGGCGCGGATTACGGCGGCGCCACCCCTTGAAACCACTCCAGGACAAGCACAGGGACGACCATGACACCCGCAGAAGCCGGAGCTCGCCATAAATCCCCTGCCAGGGTCAAGGACGACCGCACGCCCGGTGCCATGCTCTCCAGTGCGCGCCCCTGTAGCACACACTGTACTTGTACTTGTAAGCTCCTCCCCCCTCTCTCCTTGGCCTATAAAAGGAGGAAGGGAGCGAGAAAGAAGGGGACGGACGGACACACGATCACCGCCTCACACGATATTGGCACTCGCCTCAATCACTTTCACACTCATTTTTCGGGGACTTGGAGACTCCTTCTCCTCTCTCACCTCGCCTGTAGCCCCCCACTGCAAGCACTCCAGTGCAAGATAGTACAGCGCCACGAGTGCACTCTGCTAGACGTACGACCTCACGGTCGGAACCAGGATAAACCCTTGTCTCACCGTGCTAGCTCTTGCATCAACCGTCAGGGGACAGGACACAGCGCATTCTGTGTGGCGCTGAGGTTGGGCGGCCAATCTCAGCACCGATAGCATTAATGGTACCTTGAGGTGGATGTGGGAACTTGTCGCCATACTTTTCATGTGCTTGTTTGAAGACCCTCATATCATGAACCGATCCGGGCCAACTAGCCAACACAAAAGTGAACCTCATATCAAAGTCACATATGGCTAACACATTTTGAGTTGTGATACCCTTTCTTCCTGTATGTTGGATCACTTGGCTTGATGGCACAACAATTGGTATATGTGTACCATCTATGGCTCCTATACATTTGTCAAAGAATGGGGAGAACCTAGCACACTGCAACCTACTATGCACAGATGTAAACTCTGGGTCTACAGGCCTAATGATGTCAGCTGCTAGTGCATTTAAACTCCTCAAAACCTTGTCAAACTTTCTACTGCAAGTTTCTTTTGACCTATTGAACCTATCATCGGCCTGCCTCATACATTGAGGACTACCACACATCCACAGAAAGAGTGCTAATGACTCAACAGATGACATCTTTCTTGTGGACTTCAAACCATATGATTCAACTAGCCTATTATGCAGTGCATCAAACACATCCATGTTCATTCTAAAATTTTGGTAACAATAAGTTTGACTAGCCAATGATCTGGTGACCCACTGATATCCAGATTCAACAGGAATCCTATACTCTTCTTTATTCCAGTATGTTTCATAGTGGCACATACCAGCAATAGCACCAACAGCAGCTGCTTGCATCCTCTGTGTCCTACACCTCTTGATGTATTGTTGAATCCATTGAGCTTCCTCTTCCTGGTTCAAACAGCATGGTTAAGACAGCATGATTAAAACATCATTCAAACCATATGATTCACAATCTGCACTTTTCACCAACACCATGATTCAAACAGCATAGCTCACAAACAACAATGTTCACAAACGACATAGTTCACAAACTACATGGTCCACAAACTACATGGTTCACAATTAGACAAACAGACTGAAAACTAACAACCATTGCCACTTAGACTACTCAACACCCCAGTCACGGGCCCATCTCTTTAAAGTGGCTAGCCTTCCTACATCTGTGCTCAAGGACTTGAAGAAGTTACGATGATAATCATACTCAAAATGCCTGCCAGCAACATAAAACTCCTCTGTTTCCTCTGTCAGGCCCAAGACTCTCACTAATTCCAAGCACTTATCCATCTCCAACTTCTTCCTCTCTTCTGCTTGCAGCTTCTCCTCAACCTTGGCCTTTCTGATCTGCTGCTGGATCTCCGTAGCCACCAACACCTCTTTGCTTGATCCAACTTCTATGGTATGGATCAAGTTGTTGATGCACTTGACCATTGGACTCTTGGACTTCTTGTTGGGACTTGATGCTGTGGTATCTGTGGTACTGCCCCTCTTCCTGCTATCAATGCTCTTTGGGCTCCTGAAGGTATCCTCCTCCTCTTCATCATCCTCTTCTTCATCAGCCATGGTTCCTTTTCCCCCAGTCATCAGAACCAGGAATACAGGAACTACTTCCATCAACCTGAGTTCCATGGAACATCTCATACAGCTGATCAAGATAGGTGGACATGCCCCACTTGAATTTCTTGCACTCTGACTTGTTGCCCTGAAAAGCACATATCAGATACTCACATTTTGTACCTTGCAACAATGAATGGACATTCAAGAAATTTTTGGCAGAAATACCTCGCACTTCTCAGCCCACCACTCATCTGACTTTCCATCTAGTCCTCCACCTTGTGTCACACACATGCCTGTATCTTTGCAATGATCCTTTATAAAATTGTACATGACCTTGCACTGTGTGAATCTGTTTTTCAATTGCTTGGTAGAATGCCACATGTCAGTTGCACTATAAAATTTGTTGGCTATCTCCTTGTAGGCATATGATTTCATCTGAAGCTTAGGGCAATTACCTTCCCTAATTTGTTCTAGAGCAAGGTCACGGAATAAGTGTGTGCTGTGCTCAGTCCAATTGGCCTTGTCATGCACCTAACAGTAGCCCATATTGCATGAACAACATAGATCAATCAATATGATGTACATTGCACAACCATAACACAGACCATGACACAGATCAAGCACTATACCTAACAAGATGACATACATTGCACAACCATAACACAGACCAACAAACAGTGGGCAAGCCTAACACAGATCAAGCAAAAACCAACAACAATCCATCAAATCCTTACCTCAGAGTTGTCTTCGGCGTCATCCTCTGCATCTTGTTCAGCATTGGGGCTTGGACGGGCAGCCGCCGACCTTGGACGCCTTCCACGCCGCGGCGTGCCTCTTTAGTTCCCTGCTCCACTGGTGGGCGGCAGGGAACGGCCACCTCTCCCGCGGCCAGGCGCCCTTGGTGTACCACGGCCGTGGGAACCCAAGCCTCCACGGCCGCACCCCGCATCCGCACCCGAGCCACCTTCTACGAAGCCAGAACCACCGCCGAGCGAGCTCTGACGAGGCGGCAAGAAGGCGGGATGGGTGGATCTACTGGGGACTCCACCCGCATGCAGCATCCCAGTGAATGAATCACCTTGGGCGTTCAGATCTAGGTTTTGCAAGTTGGACCTAGGAATGGGTGGGTGGTTGTAGTCGTAGCCGGCCTCCTCTTCAATGCCGGCCGCCGGGAACGCAAAGGCATTGCCGGCATTGGATGAACTGTCCTGGGAGAAAAAGTCGTAGCCACCCCCTTCATCTCGTCGGTGGCGGGGATGCGGTGGTTGAGCGGGGGATGGAGAGGATTGAGGTGGCGGGGAAGTGAGAGCCCCGCGTCGGCGGCTGGGCGAGACGGCTTGCTGCGGCGGCGGCTTTACTCCAGATCTGCGGCGGCGGGAAGGGAAGGGGTAGGCAGGCGGAGGGGGAGGGCTGTGCCGGCGAGGGAGCAAATGGGCTAGGCGGCGACAGAGGGGAAGGGGTCTGGCAGGCGGAGCGGGAGGGCTGTGCCGGCGAGGGAGTGGGGAGCGGGCAGCGACGAGAGGAGCGCGAGCGGTGGAAACGAGAGGAGCGCGAGACAGGATGGCGTCGGGGGAGGGGAAAGGAAAAAGTGGGGGAGGGGCATCCCATGGAAAGTGTCCATTTTAGTCCCTATTAGCTCCTCCTTTGAAGCTTATGGGGCTAAAGGGTTTTAGTCCCTTTTAGTCCCAAGAGTTTGGAACTTTAGTCCCTTTTGGGACTAAATTTATTCCCTTTTAGCTCTAGTCCTTGGAACCAAACAGGCCCTTATTGTATTTGTTGCAGGTTTTGGCAGAAGACAAAAGGACATTTCCTGTTGACGGCTTTTCCAATATATGATCATTAGTGCTTGGACCTAATTTTGCATGGAGGAGAACGCATGCGCTCGTCAACAGTAGTGCAGGCTGCGTTCGATCCCATCTCACCAGAATGGCGATTGATCGATTCAGTCGACGGCGTAATTAGTCTTTATCAGAATGTGACAGTCTGACAAACAAACAAACAATGGATTTTACGTTTTAAACTTTAGTTGGGTTCCATTAATTTTTGTCTTGTCCTATGGGTGAGTCATCGGCTCATTTCTCGCTATTTGATCACGGATTTAAGTGGGAAATCGCCAGCAGATTCTCTGGGGTGGAAAATTTTGTCCCCCACCGAATTCAAGTGTAAACTTAATACAAGTGCTCGCATGTCCTCGGGATAACATCCGGGGAAGATATGATACAAGGGCAGGTGGGTGCGTCTAATGCTAGATTGTGTGATCGCCGTGTGGTTTTACCTAAAACATATTTTCTTTAGACGTATTTCAATATCCATTCGTTCAATGGTAGGCAACGCGTATGACAGTAAGATGTCTGTGACGGTTGTATCAGATGTTAGAGCACCGTTTGGCTCACGGCTACATGTGGACACACTATCTGCAGCGGTGCCTAAGCTGTATTGGCGCCACAGTTGTGGCGTGATTTTGTGCTATGGAAGCGTATGCCAGCCACAACTTTTAGCTGAACCAAACAACAACTTTTTACCCTGTGCCTGCCGTATGTTAAGCTTGACAAAGCGCGGCAGAGAACCAACCTTCCCCTCAGTCACTCGAGACTACGGGTTTGTTTGGTACAGCTCCAAACCCAGTCCAGATTTACATTTTCTATGCTAAATTATTATACTTTAAATATTAATATTTAGTACAAGCTATAAACAAAATGATTCATCTCAATACTTTTTATGTAATCCCAGCTCCAACTCCAAGATTTTTTCTAGAGCTACTCGTACCCAGCTTCAAAAACTCTATGGATTTTCTGGAGTTGAAATTGTGCCAAACAGGACCATAGCATAGTTCTCACGGAAGAGTGTGGTTTTAGGGAGGGAGAAAGATATGTATTTGCATCTTTTTTTTCCTTTTGTTATGGGGCCCACAATGGTTCAGCGGGCTAAGTCTCTCCGCACTCATCTTCCTCTATTTCTTCTTCTAAAAGGAATATTCTATCCTGGCCATCGAGCTTTCCTCTATTTCAATTTTCTCCGTACCCATGTCTCCTCTGTACCCTCCTCCATACCAACTACTGCTGGTGAGGCCCACACGTCATATTATTTTTCTTTTTTTCTCACTCTCCCCCTCCCCCCTCTCTCTGCTCCCTCTACTCTCCCCCGCGACACCGCCCCCTCCGCTCTCCCCCCCGACGCCCACTCCCGGCCTCCCCTCCCCTCTACTCGCGCCGCCACCCCTCCCCGGTCCCGCACCGCCGCACCATCCGCTCTCTCGCCGCTGCCCCCTCCCCTCCCCTCCCCTCACCTCCACCCACGCGCCGCCCCCTCTCCCCCACCGGCGCTTCTTCCCTCTCCTCTGCCGCCGCCGCCTCTCCTCTCCCGATGCCGCCCCTCCCCTCTCCCACGCCGCCGCCCCCTCTCCACTCTCCTCCTCCTTCGCCGCCCCTCCCCTCTCCCACCCGTAGCTCCCTCTTGCTCCTCTTCCGGTCGTCAGGCCTTGGCGTGCGCCGGCAGCAGCTGCAGCTCCGCCTCCTACTCGTCCTCCAGCTCCTCCTCCGGCACGCTCAAGCAGAGGCAGCAGGCGCTCGCGCCCAAGCAGAGCTCCAACAAGGACCGCCACACCAAGGTCGACAGCCGGGGCCGCCGGATCTGGATGCCCACGCTCGCCTTCGTCGCGCCCTCCCTCTCCCCTCTCCTCGCGGCGGAGGCTCCTCGGCGGGCCCATGCCGCGGCGCAAGCGCGGCGGAGGCCGGGTGCGGCGGAGCACGGTGGCGGGGAGTGCGGCGACGGCAAACGCGGTGGCGGGGAGTGCCTAGGCAGTTGGGATTCCTCGCGGGGCCCACGCCACGTCAGCCGTAGCGGGGCTTCGCCATCCCGCTAGGAATGGCGCAGACCAGAGTCTCTGACATTTTTCTCTGGCGTTTACCGGGGACCGGTGCAGCCATTCATTGCGCTAAACGCTCCTCCAGGGGTGCGTTCCGGAGCCCGGTGCGGAGAGCCTAATGTGTAGCGAGCCGGTGCGGAGAATCCTATAGAACCCCTTGGGCCTTGGCGCGCTGGGAAAGTAGTACGGGCCATCACTTCTAGGTCAACACTAATAGGCCCATGTAACTTCATCTCACGAAGTGAAAGTGCTGGCCCAATTACAGTCCGTGGGAAAAAAACGAGAAAATTCTCTATATATCATCCAAAATTTAACTCTGCCATCAAAATTTAGTATATTTTTTTAATATCACTGAAAATTTAACTTCCGCATGCCACCGACTGGTCCCCGTCCGGCCGTCCCTGGGCACTCGTGGGAAGGAACCAAGCGAGCGCATGCAAGCGGGGACACGCTGCCCGCGCCGCACATTGCCTTCCTCCACTGCCGCCACCGCGGCAGCAACTGCACCTGGGGCAGCGACGCGACGGCCAAAACGAACGCTCGCGGCCCGGGCTCGCATGTTGCTGGTTCCGCTCACTTGCGCGAACACCACTCCTGATCTTTCGCAAAAAAGAAAGAAAGAAATCCGCTCGTGATCAACGTTTCGCACTCAGCAGCACCTGTTCGGCTGACCAGTGGCTGGTGGTTAGTATTGATACGTGCTGAGAGAAAAATATTACTGGCTGCTTGGTGGCTGGTGGCTGATGTTGGTTTGCGTAGAGAGAAAAATACGGCTGGCTGACCGCTGATAAGCCAAGTGAACAGGACGGACACCGTATCCGACATGGACCGCCACCGTCGTCGCTCGTTGTCGGGATCTCGGCGGCGACGTACAGCCTCCGGCGAAAGAATTGTCGTCCAGCCCACCCCGTTCGGCTGGCTGATGGCCAGTGGCTGGTGCTGATTTGTGCTGAAAGAAAAATATTGCTGACTGGCTGGTGACTGGTGCTGATTTGTGTAGAGAGAAAAATACCACTGGCTGGCTGCTGATAAGCCAAAGAAACATGACGGAACACCGTATCCGGCATGGACCGCCACCCTCGTCGCTCGTCGTCGGGGTACGCCAATGGCGGTGCGCTGGTGATAACCTGGCGTAATTACTGGCGCCTGCGGCCAATGCATGTGCCAGGTTCCTTAATTCTGAGGCGACTTGGAGGCCGGCCGCTGGGTTTCCTCTCGGAAATTGGCTAGGCTGTGTTTTCGGTGTGGAAATTTTTTTTATCTCATTTGATCAATAATTAATGATATTAAATAAAATCAGTTTATAAAATTATCTTCACAACCTCAAATTAATTCACGAGATAAATTTAATGAGGTCTTTGACCGTATGATTAGAGGATGGTTATTGTAGTATTATTATAGTAAATTATGGACTAATTAGACTAGTTAGATTCGTCGTGTAAAGTTACACTCATTTCTAAAAGATTTTACAAATAGACTTCATTTAATACTACGTCTACGCAAGATTCTCTATAGAATTTTATTTTCGAAAAGCAGAGTTTCATCGTGGGCGGCAGTGAGCCACACACGATGTTAGGGACGACATCATTTCCGGCGTGTTTTCCCGTCACGTACCCGGACCGGGAGAAAATGCTGCGATCTACAGCTACAGCGGTCGATTGCGTGATGTGTTATGTTTACGTGTGCATCTATATATACACCATACGCGTGCTGTGCTATGAGAGGCCAAGAGCCCATGACTATACACTACTGAAAATCCATAGTTCGTGCGTGTATCGGAAACTTTACCGTGTGCTAGGGGCTTGACACACGGCAAAATCTTTCAAAAAAAGAAAAAAATAATAATGCGACAACGGTGGACTCGTTTTTTTAGAAAATTTCATTTACCAACCTCCAACTATCACAAAAGTCCAATTTTTAACTTTGAACTACAAAATCGGATAACAAAGGTCATCTAACTGTCAAAACCGTACAAATTTACCCCTTAGGGTGGTTTCGAAGGTGGTTTTATATTTTATAAAAAATTTAAAAATTCAATTAGATCTAAAAAATTAAAACTAATTCATCTTAAATCGGAAAAAAATGAAACCAGTATTAAAAAATTTCTAAAAATGTAACCTATCTATTAGTGCTCTATTTGAACCTTAATTATTCAAAAATAATAGGCATAACTATAAGCAACCAAATACTATGATCATGAAAAATGGATCCGATTAACTGACAAATATAGTGACAATAGATAGGTTACATTTTTACAAAACTTTTGATACCAATTTTGTATTTTTTTACATAAAATGAATTACTTATGAATTTTTTAGTTTAAATTTGAATATTTTTAATTTTAATAAAATGTAAAATCACATTCAAAACCACCTATATAAAGGGCTAAATTTACACGATTTTGATAGTTGGATGGTCTTTGTTATCCGGTTTTGTAGTTTAACGTTGAAAATCGGACTTTTATGATAGTTAGAGGGTGTAGAATGGACCCCAATGATCTAAGCACTTTAAGAGACAGCTCCTCCAATGATCTATTTCTTAGCATCTAGCTCATAACACGAATGACCCCACACATCATCCTCACATAATCTCGAAATACGTGTATGAGGCTGTCTCTTAAACAAGAGCTGGCTTTTAGCTTTTTGCACTGTTCACAGATTAAAAAAATTATGAGCTAGCCTAAGAGACAGCCATTGGAGAAGGCCTGAGGACGGCCTTAGGGCAAGTACAACAGTGCCGACAGCTGCTGTCTTTTTGATCCAAATAGACAGCTGAACAGGCAGCTTGTACAATGAGCTGTCTGTTTGGCTGTCTGCAGGGTAATTAATTCATTCTTTGATATACAAACTTATGGTGATCTAGTGCATAATTGATCTTTGTAGCCATTTTATTGTATAGACGAGAGAATGCACTATACATTCAAATAATTGGTATGAATCTTATATATAACATATTAAATCATAAAAGGCATATAAATTAACAAAAATACATTTAAAAAGGCAGAAAATAAACACTTCTCAAGGGTAAAGGTTACAATTTTGAAATGTAAATATAAAAAGGAGACTAACAAATTTTGTTTCACATTTTGTTGGATCAATACATAATTTAATATGCATTTAAACACCCTAGCACAAATAAATATATAGATAAAAAGACAGGCCAATAGCAAGGGTATTTATATTTTTTAAATGTACATCATCACAAGACAAATTCAACAAAACAAGTTTGAGATCGTTTGAGCCTATATTTATTTTACTATGAATTTTACAAAATCATGAACACACAAGTATTACTAAGCATTGCTAGTTTGTACTGTTCATCTTCTCGGACGACCGAGCGCCGCCGCTCGTCGATCAGCGCCATCGTCGACGATCCGGCCAAGCCACGGACACCACAAGCTTCCCCACGCCACGCTGAAGCCGTCGCGCCCTTTCCCGTCGCTGCTGGTCCGCCGGAGCAACCCGCCCACGGGAAGACCGAGCCGCCGCCGGCCGTCGTCGTCGATACGCCGCCTGCGTTGCTCGCCGGACAAATCCGTGGTCACCAGGAGCTTCGCAAGGGTGAGCCGAAGCCCTGACACTGCTCCTCGTCGCCATCCCGTCGCCGAAGGCCGCCGCCCACGCAAAGACCTCGCCGTCTTGCTCTGGAACGGCCATGGCTTGAGCTCAACCTTCGCTGATGAGGAAGGCGCGAGCTTGGGCGCCAAACAAATCCCCGCGCGACTGATCCTACGCCGCCGTCGTCTCCCCGCAACGCGCCGTACAACGCCCTTCTTCCTCGTCGCATCGCCTGGGAGCACGCGCGCGGGTCGTCGATGAACCAGACGACGACATTGCCTCGATTCGATTGCGAGGGGAGTTTTTTGCAAAATGTTCTCTGCATGTCGACGGCAAACTACGGCCGTTGCACGTGCCCTTATGTGATCGCACAGTGTTGGTGTGTGTGCATTCCCTATTTCCGATGTTTTTCAGACCTTTTTTTTAAAATAATTCAGACCTGTTAATGGGGATGAGATATCAAGAGGATTAACGCACGCGCGCGCAGTTACTTTCAGTGCTCGATCTCTCCGCTCTCCGGCCACAAATCGGTCGTAGGCTACAGTTGCTGACTTGCTGCTAGCTAGGCCCCGTCGTAGACTGTTCCCAGAACTTGCTGGACTCGATCTGGACATGAATGCGTCACACCTGAACCATGCACAGCGTATCCACTGCAGCTAGCAGCGAGAACGCCCTATGCAACAGGACGACGACGGTCGGATGAATAGGCTTTAGATGGCTATCTGGGGCGGGGATTTGGGGTTGGGTGTTTCTTCGTAATCATTGCGTCACTGTAGCATTTCGTTTGTATATATGAAAAATTGTCCAAAAATTGATTAATTAGGTTCAAAATGTTTGTCTCGCAGAGTACAACAAAATTGTGTAGTTAATTTTTGATTTCATCTACATTTAGTACTTCATGCATGGGCCGATATTTTGACGTGACGAGAATTTTCTTTTTACATAGTTAACTTTGGGGTTGCTTTTTGGAACTAACGGCTTGTTCTTAACCGCGAAGATCGAGGAAGTTATGGCAGCCTCATCATTCATGTGAAGCTGTGAACCCTGCTCATTAGGATGCTCACCTGCCACGGCTGATCCATGGAGACTGCTCAGTGTGCTCATCAGTGCAATTGACCAAATATCTATGAGCGTTCGATAAGATACAGTGTTTGGCCAGATGGAGCCAGGGGCAGGACGACGGCGGCCCTTCCGGTTCCCCGGAGTAGAAACATCAGATCGACCTCCACCGAGTGACAGAGCACACAGTTCCTGCAACACACCTAACGTACGTACGTACGTACACGAGACACTGCATGCACCCCATGATCAGTAGCAGTAAGTATGTAAGATACAGTACACACTACACAGTGACATTGATCTCCCGGACGGCAGAGTAGCACGTACTGTGCATGTGTGCATATACGAAGCTGGATCCGAAGTGAAAGAAGAGTTCCGGGTCACACCTCCTTTTCTTCTACGATGAACAGCAAGAACTCCCCTAACATTTCGAAGATTCTTTAGGGGGGGAAAAGAGTGCTCGAGATATATTGCCCCATGATTGCAGAGATTTACTGGATGTGTACGTGTATCATGTATATGCACGATGAGCTGCGTGCTGTGTACTCTTGGCAGCTTGCTCGGTTCCCTGTTTGTTGATATATAATACGTACTGTTGCCCAGATTTGAGGTGTGCAGAATTGCAGCAAGGTTTAGTCATACTTCCTGGGATCATAAATGTAATAAGTTTATTTATTAGCATGGCTATGTTTTTTTTTCAAAAGATCCGGAACGATTCGGCGTTAATTAATAGAGGATTTTTCCTGTGCTTGGAAATTATTAGGACGGTTGATGTGGTCAGATCTAATGGCTGAAAAATTAAGGAACCCATTAAAAAGAACTAAGAACCGATTAGATGAAACCAAAATGAAACCCAGAACCAAAAAATACGAAGGGTATATTGGTATTTCCATGTGTTCGGCCCAAATGCAATTGGCCCACCTCGACGTCGGTCAGTATTCGTTGACTTGCTGATTGCCGCCGCCGTAAGCCTCGCGGCCGCGCTCGGGAGTGTCTTTCCTCGTTACGAACAGCAGTTGCAGGCGACACCGCCTCCTCTAGCGGTCGCACGGCCGCCGCAAACACGGCGTTCGCGAGCGGCATCTCGTTGCAGCGAACAGGCAACCGCGCGGCACGATACAGCGCCACTCGTCTACGGCGGTACGGTTCCCGTGCGGTGTCCAGCCTCTCCTCTCCCTCCCTACAATTCCGACCGGCTCACATGGCCGCAGGCCGCAGCCGTGCTGGTGGCCGCGATGGGCATGGCGCTCGTGACACTCCTCCCGAGTCCCAAGATGGGGGCACGGTGCAGTGGCGTAGTGGAGCCTCACGAAGAAATCCACTGTCGTCAACGATGAGCTGGACCTGTTGTATGGGGCAATATATAAGATGAAGCGACATGCTGTTGCTGCTACGTGCCGCGCCGTCCTCGTCGTCGGCGGTGGCGGGGACAAGCCAAGCGCGCTCGGACGCCTCGGGATGCTGTTCTAGGCCACGTGCTCTTGATCTTGCTAGGCGACCGGAGCTTTTCCAGCAGTTCAGCTGCCCGAGCTACGAGTTTTTCAACATGTGGTAGGCCGGCGAGGAGCTCCACATCGACCTGCGCCTCGACCGTGAGGCCGTCTGCCGCGGCGGCTACTCCTCCATCCCCACGGCACCGACACGGACATGGAGGGCAGCGCCGGCCAGGAGCCCGCGATAGATGAAAGCTACTGGCTAGAAGAATGCCCCGAGGCCCGAGCGAGGCGGCCGACAACGACTACGCATCGGCGATGAGCCCTCTGTTCGATCTGGAGCGCCCCTAGAAGGGTCGCGTGAGGAAGACGTAGATTATTATTTGAAAAGAAAAGACCATTGTGCCCTTAGTTATCCCTTAATTGCAATAGAACAAGGTGTTTTTAGTTTTTTTTAATCAACGGTTTACAAAAATTTTAGACACAGTAACCGGTTGGTTCCGTCTAAGCACCGTAACAAGCCTCTAATTAATAAGTAGGAAAGCAAATACGGTCCCCGGTACTGCCAAGTTTAAATCTGATCAGGTGTAACCGAAATCAAGCCGGGGCATCTGAATAGCCCCCAACAGTATCGAAAAAGGAGAATACACTGAGATTATCTCTACCTAATTATAAAGCAAGGATTGCTTCCACGGTACGTCATAATTTTATAAACCTCCCTAATATTTATAGAAATCAACCCACCATCCTTTATTATGTTGTATTTTTAAAAACATAATGTATCTTTACCTAATCTATTCTATTCCTAATTCTAAAGCAGGCAGTATTGCTTCTGCCCCTCAATTTCGTCGGTCGTTTTCTAATTCGCGCTGACCTCAAAATCCCGAGAAAAATGCTTCCGTCAACCTGCATGTGCACCACAATTGCAATCAACAGGGCTAACAAAAAAGATCCCAAAAAAGATCCCATGTCTATCTAAATCTATTGTTCCCGTATTCTACTCCAACTGACCACCGACCAGCTCCTCGTCTCCTTCGTACATCATCTGATTTGTACACCGTGTCTCCTATCAGACATCGTAGCCCTTGTAAAAAACCAACAAAACCAATCGGCCGGCATCGTCGTCGTCGAAACCAACCTCAATCTTACTATGCCCAGCAGCAGCATGCATGGAGGCCGACAGTGGGAACCAGTTGGAAGGACTTCAGCATGTGAGATCGTCGAGTTCATGGCAGCGCATGCAGCAGGTATGCTCTGACAATTTTGACAAGGAGATCGAGATATCTGCATGATGCCAGATGAGATGAGGCCGACGGCCACCTCGCGAAATCCTCCGCATCCACGGCAAGGGACATGCTCCTCTCCGACGATGTCGACCTCAACATCTCAAGGGCAACGGCAAGGACATGACCGAGTTTATTGGCGCCGACCTCGCGTGCTCTGCTCCGTCCAAAGACCATCTCGGTCATTGGTTGCTTGCTTCTCCTGCTATTCAGTCTTTTAGAGGATCACTTCGGTGCACAAGATATCCAAGTATATGCAAGTTAGCACGTACGTCTCCTAGCCGTCATCCCTTGCATGGTGCGCTCCATCCCATGCGCCTATCCACTCCTTTTATGCATGTCATCAGGGACAAATAATTAACGGGAGGCAACAACACAACTACTAAGAGCAAGAACAAGAGAGCTGCTCGTTGTTCCTCAAGAACCGGACGCAGGATTCAAGGAGGTGACTACGCGGCGTGTTTCATGGATGGATATATACTCACTCACATCCTGCAGTTCTAGGAACGCTGATTATAATTGGTACGGTGATTTGTCAAAAAAATTATTCGGAACAACATATTTGTACCTCTTAACCAACGCCCTTAGCCCTCACAGATTAAAAAAAAGTTAAGCACAACAATTGGGCCAATGATATGTGTATTGCATTATTCTCTTTTAATAAATATATAGATTAATTTTTATAGACTCGATACATAGAATATCGGTAAATAGTATATGGTCTTCACCCGTAGCAACGCACGTGCATATTTGCTAGTACTCCCTACTTGGTCTATCAACTAAAGAAATCAGGTGTTTTGCTCCTGCCAGAGTCCACATTGTGGCAGCATCTGTTATCTCTCCCATGAACCTGGTGAGCAGCTTCTCCTGCTCGTTGAAGATCCTCGCATTTCGTTCACACCAAATCGTCCAGATTACCAAGATTGCCAAAGAGCGAATACCTTTGGCTGTAGCACCGAATGTGCCTTTTGCCAAGTCCTGGAACCATCCAACTGTGCTCTAGTTCGCTGGGCAATGCACCCATGAGCTGATCGACCGCCATAGCCAGCAAGCAGAAAGGCACTGGAGAAGAGATGTTTGTGCTGTCTCAAGATTTCTATAGCACATTGGACAGAAATAAGAGTTAGGCCATTCACGCAGCAAAAGTCGATCCGCTGTCCACACCCGGCCGGTTCTGAAGTAACAACCACATGCGTGAAGAATTTATATTTAGAAGGGGCCCAGATCTTCCTTACTAATTTGGGGTAACTTGATAGCATTCCCCCTTCAAACTGCATATCATAAGCCGACATGTTATATTTACCTGAAGCCGTTCTTTTTCAAACAATTGTGTCTGGTTCTGTGTTGCTTGGATCGAAGTTTACGTCTTCAACTAGTCCCCAGAGCTGCACATACTCATTGATCAGGAGGACCATCAGGTCTTGGGCGATGTCTACAATCCAGTAGTCATTCTGCAGCTTCTCTGCAACCATCCGGTTTTTTCTTTTGCTATGTTTGTACAGGTTTGGAAAAAAAGAGAGCTGGAGCATTCCCTGACAACCAGCTAGACATCATGGCTATGCTTCTCGAATGTCTAGCATATAGCCTTGCATCCTCTGCCTCTTCACTTCCAAGTTCCATTTAACCTTCTACTTAGCAATCACCTCAGCGATTTTTTACGCAGAGAAGCTGAAGCAGGAGCCACTATGCCAAACATGATCTCGCTACTACTTTAAGATGTAATTATTTGACGTTTCAGTATCAGAAATTCAGAACCGGAGGGAGTACAAACAGTACAAGCACCAGAAGCATGAGGACATTTCTGCTGTGATTTTACTGACAGCAACTGGATAAGCTTCTCATCAGGCAAGCTTCAATTAGCATGATACATCTTGATCAGTGGCTGACAGCAACTGGACAAGCTTCTCATCAGGCAAGCTTCAATTAGCATGATACATCTTGATCAGTGGTCACAGTATAGCGTGAATGCATATCACTGTCATATGCACGCCGTACTCGGACAGTCGGATCAGGGCCCCTCGCGTGAACCGAACAATCACACGTACGGTCAAGCGTGAACTGTAATTAGATTACTGAAGCTGCGAGCCAAACAAGGCTCGCGCCTACACCACGTCGCTGTCTGACAACAACCTGCAGGTTTATTCGACGTATGCTGTAAGCCTGTGACTACTGTCTCGTTGGACTGGATGCTTGGCCTTCCCGGCGCCACAAGTGTGACTTATATAGTCGTACGCTACACCGAAAGGACGTACGCGGCGTCCCGTAGTGATACCGCTGATACGTATGTTTCTGTGCGATGGATCGGTGGGTCATGCATTATGCATTATGCTTGAATCCGCAGCTTCATTCTGCAACAAGCAGGCAAGTTGCCGCGGATTATTGACAATTCATATTTGTGGTCAGTTGTCCATTCGCTTTTGCATGCGATAGGTTACTGCGTTGTTGGTCTCCGCGTCTGACAGTACCTAGTGGGAACAAAATGTAGTATATCAGTATGCAACTAAGAAGTAAGAATATAAACAAAGTTAGCCGCTGATAAAAAAGATAAAAATATAGCATAGTGTAGGTATGGCACTGGCAACGGCGCCGGTGGCATGCAAGTCAGGAAATAGTAAAGCCCCGAAACATTCTCGAATAGAAAATCTCTAGAACATCGTCAAAGACATAGTATTTGGACGAAGCAAGTTGCAACGGTTGGCATTGCTCGAAACCTCGGGTGGGGCAGCAATGGGGAAAGGAGAAAGAGACAAGTCGACCAGAGTAGCCGAGTACGACGGCCAGAATCCTCTCAGAAAAAATTCCTGGCACCTGACCTACTACGCGCTCGCACCCAAGCATATGTCGTCGACCAAGGAGATGTCAAAACGAGAGAATGGCGCGGCCCCGTTTAGATCCGAACAATGTAATCAGTAAGCAGTACCCCTCCGTTCTAAAATATACGTCGTTTAACTTTTTTACTCTAAGTTTGGTCGTTCGTCTTATTTAAAACTAGCAAGGTGGCCCACGCAAATTTACGTGGGTAGCTAGTTTTTATACTAATATTTATGTTTCTTTAACTTAAATATAAATTTATTTAAATATTCATTGTTCCACTGCCAATACGGTTCGTCCAAGTGTCCAAACTAATGTATCATTTTTTATCATCATGTACGTGACACATGGTATGAATTAATGATTTAAGCTAATATTTACTAATTGTATTTGACATTGATTCTTTGATCAACTTATAATTTCCTTATTTATTTAATTTAGAATTTAACTATTTATTTACTCTAATCAATGGACTTTAAGGGTTAATATAGATTCTTAGATCTTACAAAAAATCAACAGTGTGTATTATTTTTATTTCAATTAATATGGTAATAATATTATATTATTAAGATTAACTCCACCAATACCTCTCAAACCAGACTCTCTAAATACTTAATGGATGATACCTCTATTTTTTAAGGGCCACAAAAATGCTACAACTCCAGTAATAGCCCTCATAAATATAGTGTTTTCTATAGACCACCGAGAATGGAGGGTGAATTTGGAAAGCCTCCTAAATAGGGGGGGGGGTCAAGTAGAGGGCCTACTGGAGTGTAACTTTTTTCTGGACCCTCTAAATTTGGGATAGTGGCTTGTTGGGTATGTTAGAGTGCAACTTTATTTGGACCCTCTAAACATGGGACAGACGCTTGTTGAGTTTGTTGGAGTGCAACTTTTTTCTAGATCCTTTAAACTTGGGATATGGGCTTGTTGGGTCTGTTGAGTTGCTCTAAGATAATAGATTGTGTGACCTAATATTGAGGTAGTGATCATAGATAACTGAATAAAGTAATTCATATAACTTTACATACACAAAATGCAACTTACTGACATGAGATACTCCCTTCCTCAACGGACATGCAAACTACCTCGACGAACTTGTAATAGTGTAACACATGACGATTGGATTAAAGTAGAAACCTTCTACAAAACATAATGATGTTTGGGTCGACTCCCTTCACAAGTCGGCGGTATAATTGATAGCTTAGCTTGCTGCATAAATCAATGATCAAAATGGTGTAGCATGAAGGAAAGCTTAAGGAGGGAGGAAATAAAATATAGAGGGTAATCAATCACACCAGGAAAATGCTATCCGAGAAAATATTATGAGAAAAACACTACTATTTTGCTAGTTATGTAACGAGAACTTAGGTTGCAGTAACCAATGGATGCATACCACAGTTGAACACACTAAATCCGAGAACCTCTCATCACGTACACGTGCAGATCGACGTGTTGTCCTCCACTCATTGGTGAATGTTGCCCCCTGCCCTCTTATATAGAGGAACATGGTAGGGAATATGAGACTTTATGTTGTCGGCACTTGTCGTACTCTATTCTCATCCTCTAAAAAAACATTCGTCGTGCCTAGTTATTGACATTCTCCACTCTATATCAATTTTTTTCTGCACCTATTATCCTCTATATCATATATTCTATACCAACTACCAACGTGAACCACCCCACCCCATTTTCTCCTTACCTTTCACCGACGCCACCACTCCCCCGGTCTATCTCTCTCCCTATATCCCCCCTCTCTCTAGTGGTGGTGGTGGTGAGGGGTTATGGTCTCCCCGGCTGGCAGCCTTAAGCCCCGCCGACCTCCGGCGACGCACCGAGCGGCCGGAGCCCGAACTACGAAGGTGCGCGGGCGGCTTCCGCGGCGGCGGCGGACGGTCGCGCGGTGATGGCGAGGAGTCTCGTGGCAGTCATAGACGGTCGTACGGCGGCGGTGGAGAGCTCCCGCGGCGGCCGCAGATGGCCCCGCAGCGACGGTGGAAACCTCCTATGGCGGGCACGGACGACTGCGCGGCGGCGACGACGGGTACAGACGACTGCGCGGCGGCGGCGGCGGAGGGCTCTCGCGGCGGCTGTGGAGAGGTGGCGGCGGCGGCAGCGGCGAGGGGTGGCGGTCTCCCCGACCGGCAGCCTCCAGGCCCGCCGGCCTCTGGCGGCACGTAGAGCGGCCGGACCCCGATCTCTGAAGGTGCGCAGGCGGCTCCTGCGGCGGCCGCGAATGGATCCCGCGGCGACGACAACGGCGGACGGTCGTGTGGCAACGGCGTCGGACAGCCTCTCGGCGGCGGACGGTCGCGCGACGACGGTGAGGACTCCCGTGGCAGCCATTGACGGACGCGCGACGGCGGTGGAGGGCTCCTGCGACCGATGTGGACGGATGTGCGGCGACAGTGGAGGCCTCTTACAGTTGCCACGGACGGCTGCGCGACGGAGGCGGCGGCGGCGGTGGGCTCCCGTGGCAGCCACGGACGGCCGTGCACTGACCGCGGAGGGGTGGCGGCGGACTGAATAATATAGACCGTTAGATCTTTCATCAAATCCAATGATACATTTTTCTCTTTTGTTATTAATGAAATAATATAGACCATTGGATCTTTATAAAATCCAACGGCATATATTTTCTCTATTTTAGATTAATGAAATAATATGAACCATTAGATCTTCATTAAATCCGATGGCATATATTTTTCTCTTTTTTAATTAACAGAATAATATGAACCGTTGGATCTTCATAAAATCCGACGGTCCATGCTCTTCTCTTTTTTAGATTAACGTGGGAATTTCATGACCCTCTCGGCGAACGTGGTGGCTCCTTTTAACACTATTGCATTAATATAATAGATTTTATACAAATTATCGTATTTTTTTATGGTGGCATGCTTTATTAACGTAAATTCTTCAAAGATGACTTAAATTTGACTATATTTACATAAATTTTTCAAATAATACGAACGTTTTTTATTGTAAAAAAAGTCAAACGACCTACATTTTAGAATAGATGTAGTAATTTTTAGTTAAGTGATACATTAGATATTAACTGATTTATCAGCTGGGATTTAAACAAGGTTCTCGTCTAATTTTTAGCATATCCAACTGTTATGGGATTTAAACATGGTCCAAGATGCAAGGCTAAAAGGAATAAGAACAGTACAGGTATAATTTCTATATAATTTAACGACTATAGCCCATTTAACTTCGTTATTATTAGTTATTCTCACACCCTGCTACTAAATCCCTTAGACGGAGATTTATGACGCTATGTACACTACTCTAGGATACTAGTCGGCCAATGAAACTGGCTGTGTTTAGTTTCCAAAATTCCACCCCAAAATTTCACTATGCAAAAAGTCTCATCACATCACATCAAATCTCTCTCCTTATGTAAGGAGTAAATAAAAAAACTAATTACATAGACCGTGTTTCTTTGGGGTGGAAAAAATTTTCCACCCCGTTTGACCAATAATTAAGCGTATTAAATAAAGTCAGTGAAGCGTCCCCTCAAAAGAGAGAACTTAATGTGGTACAAACACCAGTCCCAGGATGCTGGTTCACATTATTACAACAGATGGTTCAGTAGGTAAACAACATTACGGGAGACGGTGGCACTGCAGGGCCACAACAAACATAATTAACGCTAGACTCCAGATAAAAAGGTTGATAACATAGAGGTCTTCATCAGAGTGGAAATCCATGCAGCTTCAAGCGGGTGACCCTAACACACAGGCAAAGGTTGGGTGCAGAACGAACCCCTCTAAACGACGTCCTCAGGTACAAGGTCCGGGTCTGCCTCTGAAACAAAATAAGCAAGGGTGAGTACGTACGTACTCAGCAAGCACAATCACAACCACAGAAAGGATACAACAGAAGTATGCAAAGGATAATGAACAAGGATGGCTCATGGTTTATTTGGCAACAAAGCTAATTTTTACACATGCAAAGGGTTGATTTTCGCAACGGGTTTTTCACAAGCATTTCTTTTAGTTGCATCAAAAGGACATAGTTATTTTACTCACGAGATTTTATCGCTACCAGATTCCCCATCTGTCGTAGCCCATGCCAACATCTTTTCTCAACTCAATCATTACCAAACACTTTCTTACACCAAAACAGGGGACTAGTGAAGTGACCAAGCCGTAACTCGCCCAATACCGTGGACACGGCTATCCGGATAGGTTTTAACTCTGCAGAGGTGTATACAACCACAAGTAGGCTACCACAACATGGACACCTTAGTGCCAGTGCAGCTCCTATCAAAGTCATTACCCACCATAGCTAAACTGACAAGTTATCACAGACGCGACCAGGGGGTTAGCAACCCACCAACGAGGTTCTACCCAGGGGCATACCTCACATAGATCGTATCCCCGACTCCATGGCCCTCTGTTGCTCACCAGCACACCACATAACCAACAGCTTAACTAGTGGGATTTATGCTAGGCCGTTGCCACATACAACGGTCGAGTGGTGGTACAATAAAATGGGTTAGGCTAGATGACACATCAACCTCATCCTAAAAATTGTGACAGGATAGACAGCTCCCACCATGCTCAACCACACAGGTTCGAGCTCACCTCGGTATTTCACACAAGAAATATCGTCTGTCTCATCCCACACGGATACTCATTTTATACACAAGACCCATCTCTTTTATTTTAAAGCACGCACACGGTTGCTTTTGTAAACACCCAGTGATTGTTGGGGTGTATAACGGTAAAATAATCCTAAGCATTTCTAGAAGTGACTAACATTCAAACAGAGCATTGTCATATTCAAACATTAGTCTAGGTTGTCAAGGAAGCAGTCATAGAAATCAAGGAATGGCTATCCAACCGGTTTTAGCAGTAAAAACATGCAAGTTTTATAAAACAGGCCATGGGTTGTGTTTATAAAAACTAGGACAAAACATGCATCAAAGGATGGGATTGCACTTGCCGTTCTCCCAACCCTCGGGCGATTCCTGCCCGGGGTCTTGGTCTCCAAGCTCTTCCTCGTAACCCTGCTCCTCCTCGAGTCCTTCCTCGTTCACAGCAGTGTCTACGGTACACACAAACAAGCATACAATAAATAAAAGAAAAAAGTTTTTTCTGAGTCCCGAAAGAAAGAACAGAGAATGAGAGTGATGGCGGTGACATGATTATTTCTAAATATGGACTGAATGGATTGGCAAAAATATATTGGTGATGTTTGTGGTGGAGTTTGGGATCAAACGGGATTAAATTAGCGCATGAAATGACGAGTTTAGTGGGGTTTTAGGGCTGTTTTTTAAAGAAAAGGACCTTTCTGTAAATACCAAAAAGGTCAAGGGTCCCTGGCGAAACAGACAGAGAGAGAGGAAATAGTGTCTGGTGGACTGCGGGTTGATTCGGCCAAAGCTCAGGGGGTTATGTGCAAATGTACCAGAGAGGGGGGTCTCTGTTCATTGGACGGCGGGTTAGAAAGGAAAGAAAGGCAGGGGGGTTTTTGCAAATTGGTCATCTCTTTCGTTTAACAAAGAGAGGGGGAAACAGGGGAGGGCCGGCGGCCGACGGCGGCGCGATTGCCGGCGATTGGGGCGGCGGCGGTGGACGGGAACAGGGGGAAAAGGGAGCGCGAGGTATGGCGAGTTCACTCGTAGTCCTACCTCGGGCGGAGGTGGTCAGTGGCGAGCTGCCCACGAGAGCCAGTAGCGGCGGCGGTAATGGCGAGTGGGCGGTGGCGCTGCGGCGGCGGTGGAGGCGATTGGAGGGGTGTGCGGGTGGGAGGTGGTGAAGGAGAGGTCGTCGGGCCCTTTTATAGGAGCGGAGGGGGCTTGAGGAGGTGGGCCGACGAGGGGCCGCTCGGCGGGCCGGTGGCGGGGAGTAATGGCGTCCGGCGCGATTCGCGGCCACAACGGGACGGCTCGGCGTCGATAGGCAGCGTGGTCGGTGTACTGTGGTGTCGCTGTGCGGCGGTGTTTGGCACGTTGCGGCGTGCGCAGTCGTACCACTGCTGCCTCGGCGGGCGGCGCGGCGATGCGACCGCGGCGGGGCCGGGCGGTAGCGGGTTGGTGTGCGCGGTGGTCGGTAGCTTGGGAGGTGCAGGGGAGCGTGGTTACTGGCGTGGTGTCGGCGATACGACGAGGCGGCGGCCTGAGTGGTCAGCACGGTAAGGCGGTGGTCGGCGGAGCGGCAGCGCTGTGGCGAGGTCGGTGCCCGGCGGTGGCGTGTCCGTGCGGATGGACGGTGGCGTGCGAGCAGGCGGTCAGCGGCACGGTGGCAGCGAGCGGAGCTATGGCGAGGTGGTGGTGAGTGCGGCACGGCAGCGGTGATGGCCGGCGCAGGTGCTGCAGCGGCGCAAAGACGGGAGATGGCGTGCGCGGGGGCGGGGTTGCCCAGCGGTGCTGCTGGTGCGGCAGTGGCGGTGGAGCCGTGGTCGGCGCAGCCGGTCGGGGGAAATGGGCCGGTGGTGGCGTGCTGTGTAGGTGAGAGGTCGGCGGCGAGCAGCGGGATGGCCGGCGGCGAGCAGAGCAGAGGGGTGAGCAGGAGGTGGGGCCGGCGGCGAGCAGAGCAGTAGCGCACGGGGGGGGGCAGAGGAAGCAGAGGAGGGGGAAAGGAAGGGAAAAGAAAAATGAAAAAAAAAGAAAAGAAAAGAAAGAGAAAAGAAAGGAGAAAAAGAAAAGGGGAAAAAGAGAGGGGAGGACGGCGGGATTCGCGGCGGAAAGACGACAGGCGTCGACGGCGGTCGGCCAGCGACAGACGGGCCCGGCGGTCGACCCGAGAGCGGGTGACGCGGGATGGGACGGAAAAGAGGGGGCGGTGATAACGAGGCGGACAGGGATTCGGCGGAAGCGGGAGCTCGGCGGTAAAAGGTTTTGAAAACATTTTCACCGGGTGATTTACTTGGTGATTTTTCCAGAGAGAGAAACGCGGGCGTTACAGTCAGTTTACAAAACTATCTTCACAGCCGCGAATTAATTCACGGGACAAATCTAATGAGGCATTTGACCGCACGATTAGAGGATGGTTACTGTAGCATCACTGTAGTAAATTATGGACTAATTAGGCTCATTAGATTCGTCGCACGAAGTTACACCCATCTCTAAAAAGGTTTTGCAAATAGACTTTATTTAATACTCAATGCATGCAAGATTCCCTTTAGAAATATATTTCCCCATGGAAAAGAAACACGCCAAGTTTTGATGTACACGACGAGATGAATCTTTTGAGTCTAGTTAAGTCATGGTAGGATAACAATTACCACAAACAAACGAAAAGTACTACAGTGCGCTATATTGACCGATGTGACTTTTCGACCACCATTTTCAGTGATCTAAACGCAACCAATGTTGGTTTGAGGTACGCACGCTTCTCTCCTGGATCAGTCACATCCTATGGTGCATATCACTACTGCAGGAACGTTTTCGGTGGCAGCTCTAAAACATTAACTAAACATTGCCTGTTTAGATGAGGTGAAGAGAGGGTGAAAAAGTCACATCGGACACTGTAGCGCACTGTAGCATTTTTCGTTTGTTTGTGGTAAACATTGTCCTATCATAACCTAACTATGCTCAAAAGATTCGTCTCGTCGTGTACATCAA
This sequence comes from Echinochloa phyllopogon, assembly GCA_033239725.1. Taxonomy (NCBI): domain Eukaryota; kingdom Viridiplantae; phylum Streptophyta; class Magnoliopsida; order Poales; family Poaceae; genus Echinochloa; species Echinochloa phyllopogon. Next base: position 41,556,848 of record BTCW01000015.1, read on the forward strand.
AACTATGCAATTAGTTTTTTTATTTACCCATGTTTAGTGTTCCATGCATGTGTCATTTGCTATATTTAATGTTTCGATGTGATGTTGATGTGATGTCGATGGGATGTAAAGTTTTGGAATTCATGGGAACTAAACACAGTCAATGTTTAGTTTCTTGAAAATGGGGTGAAAAAGTCACATCGAACATTGTAGCGTACCGTAGCACTTTTCATTTGTTTGTGGTAAACATTGTCCTAACGTAACCTAACTAGGCTCAAAAGATTCGTCTCGTCGTGTACATCAAAACCATGCAACTAGTTTTTTTAATTACCCACGTTTAGTGCTCCATGTATGAGGAGAGAGATTTGATGTGATAGATGAATAGTGAAGTTCGGAGAGAGAAAGTTTGGGAACTAAAAACATACCGGTCTTGGAATGGCGCTGCTGAAACTAGGCATTGCTAATCTTATTTTCTGTTTGGACGGCACTGGCATTGAAAACCTTATCTTGTACCTGTTTGCAACTGTCACTGATAATGGGTCTGTCAGTGTTGCGTTGAGGCTTAAACCGGCATTGGTACTGGATATGGTTCAAATATAGTTAATGCCCAAAATCATCACAATGTAGGCAATAGTCCAGTGGTAAGTCATGCTTTGCAGATAAGCGAGGTTACAGGTTTTAATCCCCAACTGCACTTTTTTCATTTGAGCTGTCATTTTTTCATAGCAAACCTTTCGTTATCTCATATATTTTTCAAGATATGTTCTACGTCTGCATCAGGGGTCAGCATTGAGCCCTTATTTATTCGCTCTGGTGATGGACGAGGTCACAAGGGATATACAAAGTGATATCCCTTGGTGTATGCTCTTTGCTGATGATGTGGTGCTAGTTGATGAGAGTAGGGCAGGTGTTAATAGGAAGTTAGAGTTGTGGAGGCATACGTTAGAGTCCAAAGGTTTCAGACTTAGCAGGACCAAGACCGAGTACATGATGTGCGATTTCAGTGGGACTAGATATGAAGATGGAGATGTCAGGCTTGATGGGCAAGTGGTGGCCGAGAAAGATACCTTTAGGTATTTAGGATCGATGCTGCAAAAGGATGGTGACATTGATGAAGATGTTAGGCATAGAATTTCAGCCGGTTGGTTGAAATGGCGTCAAGCTTCTGGTGTCCTCTGTGACAAGAGGGTACCACAAAAGCTAAAAGGTAAGTTCTATAAGACGGCGATTCGCCCGGCGATGCTATACGGTGCTGAATGTTGGCCTACAAAAAGGCGACATATACAGCAACTGAGTGTAGCAGAGATGCGTATGTTGCGTTGGTCTTGTGGTCACACAAGAAGGGATAGAATACGGAATGAAGATATTCGAGATAGAGTCGGAGTGGCTCCAATTGAGGAGAAATTGACGCAACATCGGTTGAGATGGTTCGGACATGTCCAACGGAGGCCTCCTGAGGCGCCGGTGCGTAGTGGGGTTCTACAGCGGCCCAATAATGTTAAGAGAGGTAGAGGTCGACCCAAACTAACTTGGGACGAGTCGGTGATTAGAGACCTTAAAGAGTGGAATATCTCTAAGGATTTAGCTATGGATAGGAGCGCTTGGAGACTAGCAATTAATGTGCCTGAGCTGTGATCTTTGCTTTCTTTTCTGCCTTCCTCTAACTCTTTTTCTGTTTTTTTTTACTTTTTGGGTTTCACCTCTAGCCTACCCCAACTAGCTTGGGACAAAAGGCTATGTTGTTGTTGTTGTATATGTTCTACGCTAGGGCACATGTACTTAGATAATATTTTAAGCAACTTATATGCAGTATAAAATATCTAAAAAATATTTCCGTATAATGTGAGCAAAAATATTATTTTAGGGTATGCAACTTCAAAGATTGTCTTTAGTTATATGAAAGTGTTTATGAGATGTATATGTTTGTGAACAATGTATAGTGTACTTTTTCTAAAATGTGTTCAATTTTTTATGACAAGGTTGTGCACTAAAAAAAGACTCCATGAAAATTTTCAAACACTTTGATACACTTTTAGCTTATTATTATTATTATTATTATTATTATTATTATCATTATCACCTATAAAGCTATAAATATAAGCTTGGATTATCCATAGCAAACATTGATTATAATTTTCAAGATATGATCAAAAGTAGGGCTGTACTTAGATAATATTTTTATATCTTTTTAAAAATCTAAATTAGCAAACCTTTGTTTTCTTTGAGGTCATTTAATAAGTGTGTGGCCTTATATCAAATATTTGCTCATCAAAAAAATTTCATTTGAAAAGTTATCAACTATAAAGTTTTAGATTTTATCAAGATGTATAATTTTGATATAAAGTTTATATTCATCCGACTTCAAAGAAAAAGTTATGAAGCCGGTAATGAAAATGGGTTTCGGTGCCGGTTTGTGGCTAGATATGTCACTCAAACAGATCCCATTTTCCGTGACTGTTTTAGCAACAAACCAGCACTAAAGCCTATTTTCAGTAGGCTCTAATTCTCAATGAGCCCGCCCACTTTGAAACCGGAAACCTTTCAGTGCCGATTTTTACAAGCCGCACTAAAAATAGCGCCACTGAAAACAGGTTCTATATAAGCTTATTGGTTAATATCAGCTCTAGCAGTGTCGATCGCACTGGAAGTCTTTATGTAGCAGTAATTTAAACTGCAATTCATGGACACGAGGGCCTTTGTGAAATCCCGTACGTGCAACGTCCACTCTATGATCCATCATTCACATCGTAACCGCCCAATGGAACCCATCTTCCTTGACACTATTGGTACTTCACTGTACTTACGCATAAAGTGCTGGACCATGTAGCACAGTGCAACCATGCATTAAACAAGGGCTCACTCCCAAGTCCTGATATCCCAAGTCCCATCAGGACTTGGGAAAGACGACGTGTCGAGCTCGTGCGCCGACCGCCGTCGGCCGTCCGGTCCAACTGATCGACTGCTCCAACCTCCAGGAGTGATGGTATCACTGATTACACGAAGGCCGTGCCCTTTCCTAGAAGTTGGAGCGCGTCAATCAGGCCAAGCTCGATCTCCAGCTCCCAGCTAGCAGGTGCCAAGGCACGCAGACCTTGGTCACATTGCATAAATACACCGGCGCAGCCGCGCAGGGGGTAGCTGATTGCAAGCAGGCGCAATTATTGGAAATGTTGCAGGTCTTGTGATTGTGCCCATTAATCCGTCGATGTTCCGTTTCCTTGGCCTCTTCCGTTGCAGATGGCCGGAGCCTTGCAGGTGCATCACTGTGATCGTTTCGGACTGCACCAGCGCGAATTCGGTTTAGTACAACAGTTTCAATGTGATGGTTAGGCTAGCTAGGCTAGGCCCTTAAGACTGTTTGTTGCAGGACTTTTTTGGCCATGATGGGTGTACCTCATATAGTACATGTCAACTATCTGCATGCACAACATATCCACCGCAGAGATGCCCGAGCACGATCGGATCGATCGACAGGACAACGCACAGCTACAATGAGGAAGATGGAAAGAACTTATGGGACCAGCATTTATACATGCATGTGAACTTAGTTGTTGAATGTTGATCCTTGGAGACCAGTAGACCACAATCATACAGAGCATCGATCAATGTAACGTAAATGTGAACTACTGCACGGTCGAAAAATATACAGTTGTTTTGGCCGGCGCTCCACTACGTGCCGGACGGAACCGAACTCGCGGTCACCGCCCTCCTTCCGCCTCCCCCACCCACCTACCTCCCGCGCCTCCCCACCGCCCACCTCCTCCACCGCCCGTGGCCCACGGCCCACGGCGGGCGCCGCCAGCCGCCCGCCCACCTTCCAACCGCGGCCCGCTTCCTCACCCGCCACCGCCCGCCTCCCCTACTGTTCATGGCCCGCGGCGAGCGCCGCCGGCCATCCGCCCACCTCCCGGCCGCCTCCCACCGTCCCGCCCTTCCGAATCTCTTCGGCTGGTCGCTGTACCCAGCCTCATCCTCCCCTGCCACCTCCCGCACCGCCCCGCGGACGGCGGCGACCTCGCCGCCGTGCCGGCCGCTCTGCTCCCGCCCACCGCCCCCAGCCCCACCCTTCCTAACCTCTCCGGTCGTCGCCCACACTGCCGGCTGTCATCCCCGCCGCCGACCACCTTTTAGTGTCTGGTCCTCCTCTCCAACCCCGAACCCTAACCCGACCTCCTCTCTCCTCTCCTCTTCATTCCTCCTCTCCTCTCCTTTCCTCTCTTCTCCGTTGATCGTCACATAAGCAAGTAGACAATTAATTCATAGATGAACTGGTTCACACAATGCATTGTTTCATTTTGACGTTTCATAGGCAATGCATGCAAGACACAAAGTCGTTGGAAACTGTGTATACAGAGTTTCATCTAGATAAAACACATTTCATCTCTCTCCTCATTAACTCTTTGCCACATCATCTAAAATTTTGATTTGGCACCCTATTTAATGTGCATGAAACTCTATGAAACCTTGCACTAGGACTGGCCTTAGCAAGACATTACTTTAGACATTGTGTTCTTCAACCCATGATTTCTTAGTGCGGGTCCTCAATAAATTCATCATCTCTCCTCTCCACCAATCGTATTTATTTTTTATCTATAATGAAGACACTATTATCTCCCAACCCAAACTTGGTAGTATCATGTGCATAGGTTCTCGTGTAGAAACTGGATCTTGTATGAGGCCCAGTGTCTTGCTCTTTTCCCTTCTCTCATATTTAATGTAGCGTCACGTAAGCCAATAGTCCTATGTGCCACCCTATTTAATGCTATGGAAATCATCCTTGTTGAAGGGTTGGGACGGCCAACACACTCCAGAGCCCTGTACAAAAAACGGACCGGAACCGCGGTTCGACCGGAAAAATCGAGAACCAGCAGTCTCGTCGGTTCGGTTCGCATAAAAGATCGGCCTAAAGAAAAAACCGGTGCCAATAACTAATTCCAAGCGCTACTGGGCTGTAATCCGGCCCAAATAAGCGTGACCGAAGGCCCAAGGCGCGTCCAAAACGAAAAATAGGCAGAAAATGTGGAGGAAACAAGGTTCAAACCCTGCCCGCCAAGTTGAAACCCACCTCTACTAACCACCATACACATGATTTACTTGTTAACATTATGAATACGGACGCAATATGACTATTACTAAACCGCGGTCGGACCGGTGGACCAGAACCATTGAACCGACGACCTCATTGGTTCGACTCCCGGTCCGGTTTTTCGGACTATGCTCCAGAGTGTTTGCATTGGAAAAGGGGCAATGATTCCCAGGAAAACTAACATTGTGAGAACATAAATGATTGGCATGACCCCACGGGCTTAATTTGCGCAGATGAAGGAGGACTAAAGTTGCGAAAAAAAGACGCGCGCGGCCTTGTCCCACCCCACTATACCTCGATCATTCGCCATTATCAGTTTTATTAGGGCGCATGTCCTTCCGATTGGCCCGTTCATGTACCGTAGCTGCCATTCTGATGCTCACTAAACTAAGACTAGAAGGAGGGCGGCAGCTTGCAGTTATGTTTATACAGTAGGAGTACTGATCAACACAGTGCGTGGTCCAGGATTTTATCTGATTTCTGTCTGATGCGTGATTCTAGGGGCCCAGGCCATGTGATTAAATAATAAAAAGGAGTTGCGTGTATATAGTAAATAAATAGATTGCTGCAATCGCACAACGAAAATTAATTCAGTTTTGACGTAATCTACATTATTAATTTGCCTGTACCGACTAGTTCAGAGAGATGCACGTACGGAAAAATAAAATCAGAAAGTTGAAACAAGACAATGGCGAGTGGGTGTCCGGCCAACCAGAGGGATATATGTCAGGTATGGTCAATCATTATTTTGAAATATTTACGAAAGACCCTCTTGTTGATCCGCAGGCTGTGACCAATTTATTTGAAACATGCATTACTGACGCTATGAATGGTGTGAGCTTTGCAAGCCATTATCTTCAACACTACTCTCCCTCAAATGCGGCTCCTCAAGCCTTGAGACCTATAGCCCTGATACTATATTAAGGTGCATACATCAACCGGTTCAACCTTAGAACTTAATTAAGTTGATAAGGCTACATAGACCATTAACACGTACGTTTCCACGAGCTAAAAATTTGCAAAATGTATGAATAATTGACATTCGTTAGACTTTATTACACGTGATGGTAAACATATACTATATGTAAGGTTTTTGTTTAGATATCTAATAAATACTTCCTCCATCCCATAATATAGCTAGCTAAGTTTAGATTTTCTCGGACATATTGAGTAAAGCAATTAAAAGTCTAAATTGGCCTTCATTTGTCCGGTTACTTGTGTGATTAAACGCCCAAATTTATTTCATGGAACCAAATTAAACACGCACGTCACATCTACATACTCTGGCAATTTTTACTACCAGCACTCCCCACCCCAATCAAATTTTCATGCAACCGAGAACTAAACTTGCATGGCAGCATGAGGATGTAGATTGACGCGAGGGTACCTATATAACCTATATAGAAGCACCCCACTAAGAGTAATTAATTTTATTTCTCTCAACATACAAGCTTTCCACGTCATAAATGAGCCCGCTATATCAGACGTCACGTCACCATCTACTATGGCCTATCTATTTATATCTTCCATCGATTTTTCTATAACTAATAGCATCCGTGCATGCAATTTATTAGTCTTTGTGAATATGGACCGTGTTTCTTTCCCTTCAGAAATAATTTTCCAAAGAGAATCTTGTATGTATAGAGTATTAAATGAAGTCTATTTGTAAAACCTTTTTAGAGATAAGTGTAACTTTGCGCGAGGAATCTAACGAGCCTAATTAGTCCATGATTTACTACAATAATGCTACAATAACCATTCTTTAATCGTGCGGTCAGAGGCCTCATTAGATAGGTCTCGTGAATTAGTCCAAGGTTGTGAATGTAGTTTTATAAACTGACTTTATTTAATACCTTTAATTATTGGTCAAATGGCGTGGAAAAATATTTATATCTCCAAAGAAACACGGCCATGATACTACAAATTTCCCATAGTAGAAATACATGGTTTCTCAATCATTTAAGAGTCGTTCTCTCTCAATAAAATGAACATGTTTTTATGTATAATGTTGTTTGCTAAAGAATGTTGCCATGTAATTACCTTAGTGTTTCTACTTTAAAATTTCACCTTAAAATTATGTATAATGCGTTTGCAAAAAATATTTTATACAGTCACCTTAATGTTTCTACTTTCAATTTCACCTTAAACTTTTGTTTAAAAAATGTTCACAGCATCGCGCGGGGTATGACCTAGTTTTTAATAATTTTCATGGCTCAAAAACACCCTTCGAAACTTACAAATAGGTATATTCTTGATAAAGTTTGAATGCTAAAACTAGATATATTTTAGGAAGAAGAGAGTAACTGAGAGTGTTTGGAACCCCAGCTACATCTATCTATTAGCCTTAAGAACCATACCCACTAATAATTACTTTCTCCGTTCTAAATACATAGATATAATTATGTATTTAAATATAGTGTATACAACCTACAATTTAAAACGAAGGAAGTAGTTATTAGCTTGTTCCCTACCTAATAGTTAGCTCTACCTACCCAAAAGAAAAGTTAGCTCTAGGTGATCTAAACGGTATCTAAATACCATAGACTAACATGTAGAACAATTAGTACCAGCACCACAATAGCACGAGCGAGGACGTTTCCTTCCCTATATGTGTTATGTGTATATATTGCAACCAAACACGCCTTCAATGGGTGAGCACGAAGTAAGTGATGGATCTTGATCAAATCTTCACACAGTAGCGTGAGGATGCACATCACCGTCGTACGCCGCGCCGTACCCAGACCAGGCCCTCCCCGGCACTCTCCTGTCCTCTCGCATAGACTGGATCGATCACACATCAACCCAGACGTTGAAAGAGCGTGATGTCTAACAGATCGAAGCCGCGAGCCAAACATGCTCGCGCCCACGCTACATACATCGCTGTGTGACAACCTGGTTTACTTATGGCATGCTATGACTACTCGTTGGGATCAGTCGATGCTGCTTGTACCCATCGTCGATTCTGACGACGTGTGAGTGACACCTGACAAGTTGGAGCACCGGTGGCCTACCTAGCACTACATGTGAAGGTGCTCCGATCCAGACGTACGCCGGGCCCGGACCTGTACGTATGCTGTCGGTACTGTTGCGCGTACTCGATCACTGATAGATCGAGCATGCATGCGCGCACATGAATAATTAATGGTGCCTGAATTCGGGTATAATCAGGCGCGCCGATTATTCGGCATTTCATATGAATTCAGGTCTTGGATTTAGCTAAATGTGGTCAGCTATCCAACATGCGACAGCACACCGTTTGTACGTCTTTTGATGATCTGCATGCTACCTCGTTTGGGATGCGTTTCTCCGAGTCTCGCCCTGTTCATTTAGCTGATGGCGGGTGGCCGGTGCTGATTTATTCTGAAAGAAAAGTATTGCTGGCGGGGTGGCTGGTGGCTGGTGGCTGATCTGTACGTGGGTTGGGTTTGATGGAGGGAGTACCTATTACGTCAGTCTTAATGAAGTTTTATGGGGAGTTTTATGACATTAAATATGTTGATGTGGTATATAAGAGAGAACGAAGAGTTTCATGGTACGTGGGAGAAGTTTTATCACCATAAAACTCAAATAACTGTGTAGTGAAATTATGCATTGACCTTAAACATGACACATGTACCTAGAAGACTGTTGTAAAGGACTGAGTACATATGATTAGTGTCGGAGTGCTGCTAAAGGTTCACATACTTTAGCAAACTGATTAACTGAATGGCTTGTAGGGGCACTACTCTACAACTAATCATTGATGGCGCCAGGCGCGGGCAGTCAGGAAATATTAAAGCCCTAAAACATGAGAGGCAGGCTGCACTGGCAGCAGCTTCAACGGTTGACAATGCACAAGACGAAGACCTCGCGCGGATGGGGGGAATGGAGAAAAAGGGGAAAGAAACAAGTGGTGTGAGTACGACGGCCAAACATCCACCCAGAAAATTCGTCTCGCACGCACTCATACGCGCGGCGCAGCAGGAGCAGGAGCAGGAGCATGCATGCTACGGTAGCTAGAGAGCTGTGCCTGTGCATGTAACGACTTCTTCTCACTGCTCCAGAAAATGCCAGAGCCAAAAAGAAAGGGTCTCGTCGAGCAGTGAAAAGGCTAGCGAGCTGCCGAGCTAGCTGCGTATGGCCTCGGGAGATGCTAAAGCGAGAGAGGAGAGGAGAAAGGGGGACGAACGGTGCATGCAGGAGAGCTAGTGGCATATCTACATATACGGAGTACATCCTTAATTCCTTGTTCCAAGGGAAAGCAACATAAGGATACTGAATATTCATGCTATATCATTTTTCTTCTTTATTTCTCATTGGGGCTTTAAGAAGATTTTATGGCACATTGATATACAATTTGGTTACTCATTAAATTTACCCACCTTTTTTGAGGAATTTTCCACAAAAAATGTGATCAAATGGAGATTACATGAAACTAGATGATAAGGGCCCGGGGAGTGTTATAATCAAGATTAGAGTAGTGATAAGACAAATCATAGTTAGCAACCGTCATTAGCGAACATAACGATGAGATACATTGTGGAGACTGGAGAGAGATCCATGCGGAGGGGCATGTGTCGTCCCTCGTTTGTGGAATATTAGTTTTCCATCATTCTTTTGTTCCTTGGTCTTCACAAGGTGCCGATCGCCTCAATCTCGACGCTGAGTCAACTATATATGCAACCGCTCTACAATATATTTTGGTTTCGCTCTAGCAAAGGGAGTTAGCTGAGTGATGGAGAGAAAGCTAGCTTCATCAAGATTCAAGAGCTAGCAAGCAAGTAGTCGAAGGTCAGTTTTAGTCAAAGCTCACAGCGTGTATGCGCATAGTTAGTGTAGACTATAGAGCAGTGAGCAGGGGGCATATCGACTTGCATAGAACGCCCAAATAAGAGGCATGGGCCTTACTCAAAATTTTTCTGATCACAAATTTTTCGCACCAATTTATCTTAGTTACAAGGAAGGACCTCATTTAGTACTTGTAAACACTACCTTCCATTTGGTAACATGCCTTGCTTAATTTCGTAATTGGCTCCACTCGCACAGCGAGGGAGCTAGCGGGCCGGGCTAGCGCAGTCTCACAATGATTTTATTTGGGAAGTGTATCAAGTGTGGGGTTACAGAAGAAATGGTCTAAGCCCTTGTTTAGCTCCCAAAAAGCAACCCAAAGTTCACTATGTAAAAAAAAAAAGATTCACATCACATCAAAATGTCGGTCCATGCATGGAGTACTAAATGTAGATGAAATCAAAAACTAATTGCACAGTTTTGTTGTACTCTGCGAGACGAACATTTTGAGCCTAATTAATCAATATTTGGATAATTTTTCACACATACAAACGAAATGCTACTGTGACGCAATGATTACGAAGTGACACCAAACCCTAAAATCTCCACCCCAAATACGCATCTAAACAAGGCCTAAATATGATGCGTACACCACTGCAGTCCTGTAGATAGATAGCAAATTGAGTCGTCGATCTCTATTATTGACTTGACTCATTGGAGATCGAGATGAGCTGTGTGTATGGTATATATACGTTGATGTTAACTCGACTTTCACGTGTCTCCCTTACGCTACTACTACTAGTTCACTGTGCTCACGCACAAAGTGGTAAGCCTATATATGTTTGTCCTCCACGCACACAGTACGTACGCGTCGACGCCACCGTCCAATCATATCAATATACATGGCTCCCCCCTCCCAAGTCCCATCGTCGTCGCACCGGCCGGCCGACAACGCCCCGAGACCCCGGGCCGTACCGCCGTACGTACGTGCATGTAGATCGTCGACACCGTACCATGGTGCGTCCAACCGCGCCAGCCTCAGCCCCTGATATATCATCACTCACCCCGGCGCCCCGGCCGGATTGCGGCATCCCCCACGTCCCGTCGCCCCCCGCCGCGGCTGCGCCGATCGCGTCGTCGATCCCTTTCGCGAACCACTTGCTCGCGCGGCGCGGCGCGGCTCCCCCACCGCACCCCGGCAGCGCGGCAGCTGGGAACCAACGCGAGTAGTAGACTACTAGTCTCGCCAAGTCGCCTGGTCGGTCTCCGATCCGCCCCGCCCGCCCGGCGTGATGGATGGATCCGCGTCGGGAGGATATGATGATGTATCAACACCACGGCACACGGCCGGCCGGCTGGCGGGTCTACGGGAGCTAGGGGGTGGGTCGTTTTGACGGACAAGACGTGCCGGCCGCACGGCCCCGCGCGCGGCAGCGACGTGTCGGCCGGCCGGGCGCGCCGAGTGCCGGGGCTCCTCCTGACCCGCGCGGCCGGCGGCCGCCGTCCGGTGACTTGACTTCTCCAGGTGATGGGTGACGGGTCGACCGGACGGCCGGGCCACACTGTTGGGTGCGATCGGTCGAGGAATGACCGATGAGACGGAGGTCGCGTTCTTTCGTTCCGACCTGATCCCGGGAATGAATAGGAATATAGGATCAAGCGCGTCAATCAGTCATCACTGAGCCGTGTCAGGTCTAGCTGCGGTGTTTTCTAGTACGGCCCTTTTCGCGTTGCTGTGCGTCAGGGACTCTGCTGGTGCGTCATGCGTGCGAGATGTTCTCGTACTGCTTGTCGCTTCAGTGCAACAACTAATTTTAGCTCCACCGCGTGCGTCGACACTGACGACACCGCTAGTACTCTTATTAGCTGGGAACAAGTGCAATGCAAAAAAAAAATATGGTACTGTGTTATGCAAATATTTATATTTTCTAATTATGGCGAAGAATAATTATTAACACGAAATTTGATTGCTCCTCATCTTTTGAAAACTCTAAATTAGCTAGGAATCCCCGGAAAGCTGGGATTTAACTCTAACCTTAACCTGAAGATCTCAATCCGTGGACCATGCATCAAACTGTATGACGACGAGTTGACGATCGACAAGGACGACAAATATAGGAGCATTTGAATTTGAATCCATATATCCGAGCACAAGATGTGGCATGCATCGTCAGATCGATCCACGGATTAACGCACCCCACTTACTCCTACTACACGCCCAACGCCGAAACTGACGCAGCACCGAGGACCACGACGCCACACACACAAACACAAGCACACACACTTACGTTGACAACCCTACATCCTCAACACCACAGCTGGTCCCAATTAGCTAGGGTGCAGTGCGTCCCCACAGCTGCAAAGCAGTGAGGGCTCTCGACTCTCTCTCTCTCTCTCCTCCTGCTGCTCCAATCCATCGCATTCCATTCGCCCCATATCCTGCAATATTCTAAGCCTCGCCGCAATCACAGGTCCATGAGCAAGCAAACGCCCCCAGGCGCACTAGCGGCGGCACCGGCTCGCTTTCCTCCGCTCCTCCTCGCCTTCCTCTATCTCCCCAATCAAACCCTAACCCTACGCCGCTCTCGCTCCCCCGCCCGCCCGCCCTCTAGCTTGCACCGTACCTTGAGCCAGATCGATCGGGGGATCGATTTAGCAGGATGAGTAGTGAGCGAGATGCGCATGGGAAGAAGGCCAACGGTGGCAGCGCGGCGGCCGCGGGCATCGACTCCTTCTCGCAGCTGCCGTTCATCCGTTCGGCCCGCGACAGCGAGAAGCAGCAGCCGCCGCCGCCGCCGCCGCCGGCGGCAGGAGCCGGGACGGCAGGCATCCGGCTGTTCGGCTTCGACGTACCCCCGGACGCCGCCGCCATGGCTTCCTCGACCGGCTCGAAAGAAGAGGCCTTTGTCGTCAAGGAAAGCAGTAGCACCGCCGCCGGGGACGCGGCCGCCGAGGCGTCGGCGGCGGTGGGCGCGAGCGGCGACAGCGGGGGCGGGGGGAGCCGGAAGTTCGAGTGCCACTACTGCTGCCGGAACTTCCCGACGTCGCAGGCGCTGGGCGGGCACCAGAACGCGCACAAGCGGGAGCGGGAGCACGCCAAGCGCGCGCAGTTCCAGACCGCCATGGCCATGCACCACGGCCACCAGTACTACTACAACCCGCACCACCCGGCGGTCCCGGACCCCGCCGCCCACCTCTACCCCGCCCTCGCCGCGTACCACCACCGCTTCGCGCCCGCGCCGCCGCCGCACTACCCGTCGTGGTCGGCCGCCAGCAGGTACTACAGCGGGCCCGGGTCCATCTCGCAGCCGATCAACGGCAGCCCGGTGGCGACGACGCCGCCGCCCGCGCTCTGGCGAGTCCCCTCGGGCGGCGTCAGCGTGGGGACACCGTTGGCCGCGCGACGGCAGGAAGAGCCCACGCCGCCGCCGGCGGTGCACGGAGGTGAGGAGCCTGTGGTCGTTGGAGGAGCTGGCTCCGCGCCGTTCTCGCCATCGACCTCTTCCTCGTCGTCGTCGGCTTCGCCTCATAAGCGCCCCGCCCCGCCGGAGCGCAAGGAGAATGTGAGTTTGGATCTGAGCTTGTAGTCTTCAGAAATGACGGTGGATAAATCGGCGACAGACTTATAATTGTTGCTCTTTTACAAAACGAAAACAGTGCCCGGCCTCTTTTTGTTGGCCTCCTCTTTCATGCTTGCAATTATTCAGTTCAGCTCAATCAAGACATGACAAGGAAAAAAATGATCTCTCTCTCTCCGTTTATTGTGCAACTTAATTAATTACGTACGTTGAACTCTTGAAGATTTCCTTTTGCTCAAATTTTGTACTGAAAATAAGGGAATTCAAGGGAGCTGGTGAAAGGAGTAATTTACAATATTAGTTCCTGGACTTAGATAGATGAACGTACGTTTTGCTGGAGTACATTCGCAATTACGCATGCATACAGCCTCTCTTCTTGAAAGGTTCGAACTAGCATTTGCAAGCACAGCATGTTTTGGATAACTTAATTAACCTGTATTCAATTACAGATATTCTGCTATTTGAATATGCATGCATTAAATTTCAAATTTGAAGGTCATAACTTTCAGTGTGGATTTCAAGGTTCTTTTGAACTTCAGAGCATACTTCAGAGAATGAGTATACTTCAGAGCATGTGACGCTATGTTTAAACTCACCTTATTGGCTTATCCTGAAAAAAAAAACTTCTTGAAAATATGGGAAATAGCAAGTTGAATGCCTGATCATCACTACCAGTAGCTCTGAATAAAGGTAGGCTTACTATCTTAAAATTTCGTTTAACCATTGATTAATGCTTGAACCGCCATTGCTGGCTACTCCTGCACTTTGGCACCACCTTGAACATTTTACTTCTTCATTCTGAAATGAAGGGGAAAAGAACACTAGTTCTATCTGGCTTGGGACCACCGATGAAAATATGTACACACTGCAAGAAATATATATATACATGCGTCATCAATTCAAATGTTATTAGCCAGCATGGAGGATAGATGCACATCCAGGAGCTAATGACATGCTTTGTGTGCTAATGGTCAAGTAGCACTGGCTAGATTGTTAGTTTAATCTGAATGTGATATAATTTTATAAATTTCTCTTTTATCTCCATTATTATATCATTTTTTTCTAATGCGTCAAAACTGTGGCTAGGAAATTTATAATTATTTTACCCTTTGTCCTCTGAAACAGAATATTGAGCGCTTTTACATGTATGCAAAATTATTCTTATGCATGCCAACAAAAACTGCAATCTGCCTTTAAGGAAAAGGCTGGAAAGCTGTTGTTCGATCAATAATTGCATATTCCTTAAAAAGAGCGCAGCAGCAGCAGAATAATCATATCATCCATTATTACATGGAAAAGTCAGCCAATTAAGCAAACTTTGAAGCATTTGAATCGTACCTAAATGTTTAGAGCTTATGTACACCTGACAAGTTAAACAAATCTATTTATTATACCACTTCTTATCAGGTGCTAGTTTTCTTTATTTTTTTAGGGCTCAGGTGCTAGTTTTCTAATAACAGGTGCAACCTATAGAGTAGTACAAAAGCTATTGCATTTCATGTTGATGTGTATGTGGTACTCTTGACTCCAAACTTTTCAGAACATATGTTCATCAATATTTTAAACATGTATAGCTTTGATGATCATATTTGAGTTTAGAGACAACTAATGGAAAGGCGTGATATGCTTAAATTCGATGTAAACTCGTGATGTAGAGTGCTTGAACTTGATGTGAAAAATTGGGGGACAAGTTTTGAAAGTTTTTATAGATTTTTGAAGTGTTCTTTTAAGCAATTGTTCATATAGGATTGGTGCTTGTGATTTTTAATTTTTTTTTGAGGCCAACGAGCTTTACATTACATGGAGCCAGGGAAGCATGACTACAACTGTATTTGGTACCCTAGCCCTCGTTTTTTAAACGAAACAATTAGACCTCATTTTGTTTTTCAATTTAATAATTATTACAAAGATGATGCACTCAGGCATACTCCCTTTGGTTTGGTAAAAAAGGTCGTTTAGGACAGCGACACGGTCACCAAAGCATAACTTTGACTTCTCTTTTCTATAAAAATATTTTTTGAAAAATTATATATGTATATTTTTATAAAAGTAATTTTCAAGACCAATCCATTTATATAGTTTTTACATTTTCAAACTCAATGACTTAAATATTATTCATGATTTATATTACCAATGTTTGACTTAAACATTGTCCTAAACGACATTTTTTACCAAACCGGAGGGAGTATATACCTAACACTTATATCCACAAGTGCATCTCCAAGCATATGCATGCCTACACGCTCATCGCCAATATGCATGCAAAGCTGTTTCTATCATGAATTATACATAAATACAATTTAACATCATCACATCATATGCGCAAGATGCACAACAGTCTGATAGATGGACCACATTGCCAGGAGATCGAGGGCCACCTGACCTAAGTATATATACATATAACCAAACCAATATTAATTAATCTGATGGTGTATGGGCAGAAACGTACGTACCCATCACATATATGACTACTTTATTTATTTCACGTGTAAAGTCCACATCTACCTCATGTATAACATGTGTGATTGTTGCACTATCGCGAGTTAGCGAATATATACTCGTGCGCACTTGTGCTGTTCGTTGGAGAAGGGCTACTAGAGAAGCTACGATTGTACTCGGGAGTTACGTTACTTTGGGAGTTGTGACTTGGCAAGTAAAATTATCTGCCAAATTAAAGCTCACGTACATTTGCAGAATTATACAAGGAGCTAAAATCCTACTCCTGCGAGAATAATCAGAAAAATAAATGACCAAAACCCCCAGCATGAGCATAGCATTCCTAACGAACAACTTGTCTGGCTTTGCGTGTTGGGGAAGAGAGTGGCCTGCACGGTGCTGCAGGTAGGTCGATCAGGATGCATGCGTGGCAGGAGCTGCCCGCGCAAACCGCCAACAAACTGATGAAATACATGCACACCACACACATACTGCGTCACACGTACTAGCTGCTGCGCTAGCTGCCGTGATGCACGTACAGGGGTACAGCTCGGATGCAATGTACCGTACGTACACACTGCGATTGAGTAGTGTATACGTACCAGCCGAGCCGAGCCCCAGGCCCCCGGCCTGCTGCAGGCCGGCTCAGGCGGCAGCACGCGGTTCAACGCAACTACCAGCTGACCAGCACTGTCCTGTACCGTGTAGCTAGCCGAGACGTATATATGTGCATGATGTATTGCTAGGCGTTACTGGCACGTACAAGTTCATGCTGACATCTATTCATGGGCACTGCCAGTGCTAGCTGCCATATGCCCCCCCCCCCCCCCCCCCCCCCCCCGGCTGGCCAAACTGCCGGCCTCTGCGTCTGCATGCATGCATATGGCAGGCACCCAGCAGCCAAACGATGGGCTCGACAGGTCAGGTGGGTTGTGCCCATGTGGTGGTATAAACTTGATCGATGTCATGATCCTGCCATGCATCGGGGTGATCAGTACCCTGCGTGCCCACAAATTATGTTACTGATCTGTGTCGACGCCCGTTCGATGGTTTTCTGAATTTCTGGCATGCATAGTGCCATAGTGGCATACCATCCGTGCGTCGTCGTCCAAAGGCTTCAATTACGACGCTCATCAGTGCGCTAGCTGGTGCGTTGGGTACGTGATTTTGCAGACAGTTTGTTGTGCTGTTTTTCTTGTACACGCTACGCTGTGGGACTTTGTGTTAATAAGCTGCTTGCCAATTATGTAGTGTAGTTTAGAACGAAGGCACGGATGTTTCATATATAAAACTTTCGATTATATCGCGCTAGAAAAATCATCGTCCATCCAACACAAATAAACCGGCCTTGGGTTGAATGGATGATCCGAAAACTTTTTAATCCAGAATAATAACACCAACCGATATTAAAAGGTCATCGTGGATTGCGTTCCTTTGAAAATTAAACAAGTTACCGGCTTCAATTGTGGAGTTTGGCGGGAGCTAAGAGTCAATCCTTACTGACTGCCAGAGGGTTTGGTTAGGTTGGTTGTTTAAGCGAGGTAGGGTCGTATATATGTATGTGTTTGAATCTATGTATAACTTCTTTTCCGCGAACTGATCTCGTATAGGTTAGTTGGTAAGGAGTTCGAGTCCTCGACTCTACACTGGTGTCATATTTTCCTGTGGTAACTTCGTCGATCTCAATATATATGGTAACTCTTCTCTATCCCACACCTTTGTTTAGAGAAATTAGTTGATAGTTCGTCAGTCTCCTCACCATTTTATGTGCTCATAGAGCAACATCACGTCCTCCTCGTAGCCGATCAGCACAAATCCACAATATCTAGTGTAGAATTCTGTGAACCGATATATGCTGACACCACCCGCCATATAACTATTCTACTTAGAACTCGAGTGGGGTGGCAACTTGTGTTTAGAGGTGGTAGGATCAGCTTCTCCACAAGACCATGACACCACACACCATACTCCACATATATAGCTGCCACATAGAAGAAAGACCTATTAGGATTTCGGTTCCTCACATGGATTATTATCCACATATAGCCCGTCAGGTTTATAGGTAAATGGTTGTGACTTGGAATTTTTTTCACGAGAAAGTCTGAATTACTTCTCTCAAGTATACTAAAGTCTGAATAACAGCGTAAACTATTTTGTGGTTCATTTTGTACCTATGACTATGCCAATCATTACAATCTACCCATCAAAAGATTTATTTTTTCTCCATACACAATTGGTGTTTGTAGTTAAAGGTTTGTAAGGTGATAGCTGGGTCTGCTCTGCTCAAGTGAATTGTCTGATCAAAGGATGACGATAAGCGACGTGGTCATGACACTGAAGAAGATCAAAAGGAATTATACCAAATTAACATCAGCGAGAATGCAGGGTGCTGCTCAATAATAGATTGATTACCTTAATTTTGTATTGCTAGTTCTCTTCTGTTCCTTCGTTTCTGCAGTAGAACAGCATCAGCTGCAGCAAACTTTTTCTCCTTTTTTGTGTCTTTTCCTTTAGTTTGTTACCTCATTTGCCTCTTCCTGATATGATTTCTAGTACTATTTCTGCCCAGTGTGATATAAGTTTGTGTACTGTGAAATGGAGAGTTAATTGATGTGCTCTGGAGCTCAAAACTCTGATCGTAACTTGCAAAGCTCGTTCGCACCTGAACTCGAAAATTCGATTATGCATCAAATTGAGTTAACTTTTACGCGCAACAAATATTGGTTTTCACTTTTTAGCTTCCAGTTTTTAACAGTTCCATTTGAAAATCTCCAATCGGGATCCAGTTGAACTGAGTTTTTTTTCTTCTTTAACACGACTTGAACTGAGGTTGAGAGAACAAGAGTGACAGTGCAGCAACTATGCCTGTTTGCCAGTTGCCACCGCCACCGGAGAAATGGTTTAGTTTCACACGACCGGCAAAAATATGTGCCGATGAAGACTAGTTAGTGTTCCATGGATGTGTGAATCACAGTGATGATGCGATGGTATGTCTCTGCATGTTCTCTGTGCCGCAGCATGCAGTTACGCATGTTGCGCAATTAGTCTGAGTATGCATTCTCTGAAAGTGGATTGCATTATCTGAATGCTGATGCACGTTCTAATATCCGATGCATGCCATGCTGTTGTGCATCTGAACTGTGGTAGACAGGAAGATCAACTTTTCATGAATGTGGCTTTCACCTTTGAGCCACAAATACAGTTACAGAGAATAAAAGGTCGATTGCAGAACAATCTGTGCATTCTCTTGGCGCAGGCTGTACCAGTACAGCATTGCAGTTACACATTTTGCAGCTATGGCGCTTCATATAGTTGAATCGTATAGCTCATTCAGTTGTTATATATCCTCGGTCTTCTTCCACAAGAGGGTTAAAAAAAATGAAAATGAGAAGACACAAAGATGGTTCTCCCAATTTCCAACACTGAAATCTGTTCAACACAAAGTGGGAGAGTATACATCAGCTGAGAAGAGCCAAATTCTGCAAAAAGACTTGGAACAGATCTGACAAAACCCTGGTCTCAGACTTTGTAACTTGTAACTTGTACACACTGTCATGTCAGCATCATAGAACTGAACCTGATGGAAGCTGCCAAGCAATAACCAAGGCCTCACGCAGTGAATCATCATGCCCTCAAGTAATTTCAACACAACATACGTTTCTTGGTAACAATAGCTAACCAATAACCAGTTAACCACCAAAGACACAGCTCAGGTGCATATAACCAATGCGCTAACATGCATGCGTAAAAAATAAAGTAAAAGCTGCTGCAGCACAGCACGGTAAAGTCTACCCTACTGAACCGTAAACTCATCTTTTCGCTATATCGAGTGTAACCCAGACCTTACGGTACCACTGCCGCAGCCCATTTTTCATTTGCTCGCAGGTACGAATGGAAGTAAAAGTTGCTGTAGTATTTTTAATTGAAGATGGTAGTTAGAAGTGGATGAATAAAATATATGGTTGTTAGATGTAGAGTAAATATATAGAGTAATAGGAGTGCGGGAGAAGCTGATATAGAGTAAAAAATCTTAGTGACGTGACTAGAATATTCCTTTTAGAGTAAAAATATAGAGTCTAAGCAGTGCGGATAGCCTAAGGCTTTCCGCAGTGGCTACGGCAATCCTTGCATGCCGTAAAAAGTAGAGCAAAAGCTGTTGCGCAGCACGGCAAACAGCGCGCCACCGAACCGTAAAGTGATCTTTGCGCTATATCCAGCATAAAGCAAATGTTACGCTACTAGAGCTGCAGCCTTTCCTCACGGGTACGAATAGGGGTAAAAAACTGCTGGTGCGTTCTTATTGAGGATGATAGTTGGAAGTGGATAAATAAAATATATGGTTGTTGAATGTAGAGTAAATATATAGAGTTACAGGAGTGCGGAAGAAGCCGATATAGAGTAAAGAATCTTAGTGACGTGGCTAGAATATTCCTCTTGGAGTAAAAATATAGAGTAACAGGAGTGCGGATAGCCTAAGCCAACTACTCCTGCTTATCAGCTCATAGGGATGCAAAGTAAGATGGAGCTGTACCTAATACTGAATTACTGATATCCATCAAACATTCCTACATACACATGGGCATCCAGGTAGGATTAATCACACAACCAAATTTCAGAGTAACTTCAAGGAGGAGGTATATCATTTAACGTTGGTAGTGCACAAAGAGAGCAGCTGAATATGTACTACTGCTGCTCTGAAGTCTGATCTATAACAAACATTACAACTTGCAATGCCTTTGGATCATGAGCTTGAATAGGATACCCATCAGAAACACATGTACGTATGCAACAATTCTGGTAAGGAGCTACTAGTACGCTAGTGAGGGAATATAGTAATGCAAGTAGAGGGAGGCCAGGACAGACACATCATTCTGTTGTGGCGAAAGGATCAGATTCATTACCCAAATATTGCATACTCCAAATCTCCAATCCCCAGGTTAATCTAACTAATCAAGCCATGTAAAAGTTTAAGCATTTTGAGGGGGAAAAAACATGGCCATGTTTTCCATCGGAGTACATCGTATTGGCATCTCATATGCAATTGTCTCGACAAAAATCTGTTCACGGGTCACTACGGAAAGAGTGGCACTGTGTTCGTCTAGAGAGGCCGCACCTGGCAGAACCGCGGAAGCCAACGGCGTTAGGGGAATGGCGGCGGCCACAGCGCGGTCTGCTCAGCCTCCACGGGTTCCGACCGCGAGATCTGCACGCAGAGCAGCCATCCTCAGCGCACAAGCGGCGAATCGGAGGTCAGAAAGGGGGGCAGTCGGGACGAACCTGGTCGCGGAAGACGGGCTTGGTGTCGTCCGGCGCGGACCAGAAGGGCCGCTTCGTCTCCTCCGCCTGCCGCCTGCCGCCGCCCGAGGCGGAAGCCGGGGGCGTGGCCGCGTGGGCTTGGACGCCCGCCGACGACATGTCTCGCTGGCGCCGCCGCCGACGAGTGGTCCGTCTGCGTGGTGCCGTGCTTCGGGCTCGCCTCGCCGCCGGCCACTTGGGTTCGGCTGGGGGCTCGTTGGGTCTGGGCCGAACTGGACCTGGCTCGGTCGGACCCGGTCACACGAACATGGTCGGGTTTGGTTGGGTCCGAACCGGACCGGATATTTGCTTGCCACCCCCAATCTCCAGCACAGCCGCTCCTCCTCTCGTCCGCACAACACCGAGGCGGAGAGAGCCGAGTGGCGATGGCGGGCACCGGCTGCCACTCGCTCCTCTCGCCGGCCTCGTCCCTCTCTCCCGGGCTCTTCTCGCGCCGCCGAGCTGCCGCCGCCGGGGGAGGAGCCTGCCGGCCGAGCAAAGGTCAGCCTTCCCGCTCTATTGGCTGGAGAGTACTCTTCGAGAGCTCATTCTTGGGAGGCTAGTTTTCAGGATGTAGCATTGTTTCCGGTGCTATGTTCTGATGCGCAAATACCGAGTTATGCGTAGTATTCTGCTTATCTTAGGGGGAATGGTTTTCTTGGAGAAATATAGCTGTGCTGATTTTGGCGATGACTGATGGCTAAATTTCAGTTGTTATTGGCATGTTTGTGCTTCAGTGCGGCCTCAGCTCAGGTGTTGCTCGAAAGGTGATGACGCGAAGGGATGTGCAGACATGTCCATGGGGGGCAAGGTTGTGAGTGTTGCCTTCTCCTCATGTCCAATTCGTTATGTTCGCTAAACATGTATCCAATTGCAGTAGCATGTACAACATTTGTAGTGTTCAAGCTAAGTCATCCCTTAGACCCTTCCTTAATCTAAAAAAAAATCCCTTAGACCCTTGGTTCTTTCTCTTCCAATTCTACAATCAAAGTTGAGAAAACATGAATAAAGTTAGAGAACCTCATATTGTGCGTGCTAAGTTATTACATAACAGTATCTTTTGAATAAATAGGCAGATAAGATTCTCATTCTGTTCTACTTAGGAAACATCTATGGATGCATATCAAATTGAAACTACAAAAGACTCCAGATATAGCTGTCCTCATTTTTGTTCTATATGTGGTGCCCGTTGGGACTCTCAAGTTTCAAGTGAATACATTTTGGGCTACTTTTTGAGTGAGCTAATTCTAATCACTCCAGCAGTGGTCTTTATGCAAGCCCACTAGACCAATGCTGATTGCACCTTATTGTGGCATTTGGCATTCCTTTCCAGCAACATTTTATCGGGTTCCCTTTTCTCCCAAGTGTTCTGATGCATCATCTATTATACAGGACAAAGAAACTGGACCTTCAAGACGAAAATGTCTTATCTGTCTAGGTGCTGTGACCTTAATCAGTGCAACAGGCCCAACAATTTGTACACCAAATGGACTCACCGCGGATACGATGAACAAGCCTGGGATACAGAAAGCTGTTTGCAGAAATTGTAATGGTAGCGGGGCTGTGATATGTAAGGGTCTCACATCTTTTGATCGCTTTGTGTGTTCCTTGTTGATTTTGAATGACCTGTCAGTTCTAGATAAGCTTTCTTGAAAATCAGCATACACATATCAATAGAGCACCCACGTTCAATAGGAAATACGGAGTAGAACTATAGAAACAGTAGTTTTGTCGTGCATACTACTTCTGTTTCACTCCAATTTCTCAATTACCTATATAGGAAAAAGCAGGGCAGCTTTCCTTTGAATGCCATTTATTGGCTGAGTTTATGAAATCAGACATACTAATCCCCTATGTAGCAAGCTTCCTTTTATTTACATTGCCTTGAACTTGCATGGAGTAGTTCCAGCAAAAGTACAAACTGTTAGCTCCTCTCTCTTGGGAGTGAACTCATTTTCAGTTGGATTCAGGTGATATGTGTGGTGGCACAGGAAAATGGAAGGCCCTAAATCGAAAGAGGGCAAAAGATGTTTATGAATTCACAGAGTGCCCAAATTGCTACGGTATGATCTTGCCTTAGGTTGTCTTTGATTCTGGATGGATCCATTTCTGCCTTTCTAGTATATATGAAAAATTTGTAGTTTGATCTTGCAAGATAGTTTAGTCAGTTTCGGATGCATATCTATTGAAAATCTAAAGTTTAAAAAAATCAGCCTTTTGGTCCTGTCATGAAAAAGACACGCGTCATTTTCTTTGACTAATTTCTGTACGAGCATTTTTTCAAAGTTTTCATCTAGTATTAGTCATGCTATCAAATTTTAAAGTACTAATCATGCTACTTATTAATATGAATAGGCCGAGGGAAACTAGTATGCCCAGTCTGTCTTGGCACTGGCCTGCCGAACAACAAGGGGCTCCTCCGGCGACCAGAAGCCAAGCAATTGCTTGATAAGATGTACAACGGCAAGATATTGCCAAGGTCGTAGATCCCAATACAAGTAGGAAGAACATCCGAGACATTTGTCGCTCGTCGAGTGTCAATTTTGTTCGACGTTCAGAGACAAGTATTGGGTTTAACTTTCAGATTACGACATGTACCGAACGTTATCCAGCAAAAGTTTGTTGCTGTTGTCGCCAACTAGATTGTTATACAAATATAGCGATTTAAAATCGTTCAAGTTGTACCACAGCATAACATAAACAGTAGTATCAAAGAACAATGCGTTCGTCCAATAACAGAAAAAATACGAGCCAGCATACATCAAAAGAAGATGAAAGATGCAAGGGTTTGGGGTTGCAAGGGTGTGAGATAACTGTTGGACATCGGGATGCACAAGCCGTAACGAGGACGGCGAATGCATGATAACTTATTCCAAGTTCGCTGTCGGCAACGTACAGCGCTGAATGCGCTACGGGAAGAAGCGCATCAGAGACTCTAATTTGTTGCCTTCGAAAGACACCGTAACAAACAAAAATAACTAACGGCGATAGCAAAAATTAGCAAAACAAAAACGAAACGAAAAGCGCTGAGAAGATCGACCGGGGCCTCAGAAAATTTGGCAAATGAGATGCATCAGAAATTCAGATGGTACGGACAATAGATCCAGTCATCGGCCCCGAAACAAGAAAGAGAGGGAGGGAGAAGGGTTGAAGAGACGCGGCGAGAGGTGAATGATAATGTCTTGGCGCCGCGGCGGCGATCTAGCTCCAGCAAAGGCGAGGCACGGAGGGACGGCATGGGGCTTGGTTATATAGGGGCCAAGCTCTCTAACCCTAGGTCCGATGCATTAGTGGGCTTTTTTCTTCTTCATTCTCTGTTGGGCCGTGCTTTACGAGCCACCAGGACACACTATGGCCTTTAAGCCCATAGGTAAGCCCAAACAGTTCAACGCATCTAAAACAATTCCGTCGTACTGTAAACGTGCCCGTAGCTAAGAGCATATCCAAGAGACTGGCCAAATCGTTTTCTAAAGTTAAATTTAGCTATTGTTAGAGAAAAAATATTTCCAACAGACTATGTAAATGACTCTCCAAATTTAGTGGCTCTCTATCCCACCTCATTCGCTAGCCATTTTTAGCTAGCCTACCTCACTAGCCATCTTTACAGAATCTGTTGGATTACCCTGTTATTTGTTAGTCAAATCTATTTTTAAGAGTAGCTAAATCAGTAAATTTGACTAGTCTTTTTAGCTAATCTCTTGGAGATGCTCTAAGCCCCTGAGGTTGTGCGCACTGTTGTACGGGGAGGCGGAACGCTACATCAGATAGCGCGTATGCAAGGGCAAAATAGGCTGCAGCGGGGAACGGGAAAGACGACGGGAAACTCCCGTTTCTCCCGAAGAACGGTAAATAAAGCGGCGTGGTGAAGGGACGGCAAGTGCCGACGTGGTGAGAGAGAGAAAAAGGAGGGGGAGAGAGAGGGGGGAAGGTGAGAGGTGAGGGTAAAATAAAAAAATAAAAAGTGAGGAGGAAGGAGATGGTAGTTGGGATGGTTGATTAAAATATAGTATAGTTGGTATGAAGTATGAGATATAGACAATAACGGGTGCGGAGAAACCGAAACTGTACTGTAAAATCTTGATGATCAGGACGGAATATTCCTTTTAGGGGAGGAGTTTGGAGTACAACGAGTGCGGATAGCATGAGTATAAGATCTCCCTAAGCAATTGGAATATAACAAAATAATTAGTAGATTGGTTCTTCCAAAATACTACCTCCATTCCAAATCCCACATCTTTTTAGCTTTTCTATATTCATATATTTTGATATGCATATAGATATACACTATGTCTAGATATATAGCAAAACTATGAACCTAGAAATCCTATAACGACCTACAATTTGGAATGAAGGAATTAGGGATCATTGCTAAGGAAAGGGTTGTCTTAGGGACGGTACGCCTGGGGCAGGATGAAATCGATATACCTAAACGAAACTTATAAGATTGAACCACCTATAGACGGAATTAGGAGAGCTGAGGTTTCATCCAAGATCAGGAAAGCACCAACTATATCGAAGCCCAATGCCAAGCAAAGCCCTAGATAGAAAGTGAAGAAATTGGCTTCAAGCTTCGCCTATAACCCAAGATGAGGTGGACTCTTACCCCGAGACAAAGGTGGGGTCCTCCCATTAGGACTTAGTCAGACCAACATAGGTTGTCAACCAAAAAGGAGAAGGTCCCATTATTGTTGGTTTATGGATATCCTAACCTAAGATGAGAGGATTGGGCTTAGAACAAGGCCTTTCGGTGGGAATTAGGAATGATTGTTAGGGTTTACCTTGTTTGAGTACGTTGGATTGAATTTTATTTGTTTGAACAGATTTATTATTCTACAGAGCTGGTTTTATAAGTCAGAGCACTATACATTTTATTAGAATCCACACGCCAATTTCTTTTGAAAAAAAATAAGAGTAAAGTCCACCCCCCCAACCATGTCACAACATCTAAAAAAACTAAACTCAGAAACTGGGCATTATACAACCCCAACTCTTTGAAACCGCACAAACTAAACCCCCCATACGCTAGGTCAAGTGGTTTAGAGGGTGGTTTTGACCATTTTATAGTTCAAAAACTAATCCAATAAACACATGATAGGTTTCTAAACCACAAAATATATGTTGGGCTCCAAAAATTTTGAGAAATTTTCTAGTGATATATTGCAACATGATAAATTCAAATAAAATATTTGGAGTTCATCAAAATATCTCTAGAAGCTTCCCTAATTTGGATTTAACCCTAGGGAAATTGGAAAATTATCTAGAAAATTCCCAAACATTCTAATTAACATTTAAATGCATTTTGTTAACTTTCCACAACGAAAAATGACACGGAACTAGCTTGAACACAACATGCATTGATGTTGGTTGCATTCACATTGGTTGCATTCATGTTGGTTTGGTATTGTGTTTTTATTAATGTAAATCCTCAAAATGCATTAGTTGTTAATTAGAATGCTTTGGGATTTTTCTACATATTTTTTATCTTCTTAGGGCTAGATCCAATTTTTATAAGCTCCACCGGTGTATCTCATGATAGAAGACGTTTCTCATCCAACAAATAGTATGTAAATATAGTATGTGATAATACTAGACTATCTGGACAAATTGGTGACCCTATCTCTATTGTCCTTCACTGTTAGCACCGACTAAATTGGAGAACTTCCGGTGACAATTGGATGTCATGCGGTTCAAATTTTTTGAGTTTTGACTTTGATCTATTACATCAATAGCCTCCTTCTGAGCTATACCTAGCCCTAGATTTCACTATGCATCACATCTATTCTTTAGGTTCATGCTATATCAATCTACTCTCTTCGCCCCTTACATTATTGTGCTCTCTTCATGGTACAACTAAAGAAAAATAAAAATCTGAAATATGCTAAGTGTTTCTCAATGCCACAAACAATTAAAATTAGCTAATCCTTAGCCTTTTTATATATCCTTTGTATCAATACTGCCAAAAAGAATGGAGAGGATCAATAATTCCATAAATACCAATGTAACCTAACTTATAATTATCGTTGCAAAATACACGTTAGCCACAATGATCATACTATCAATCTATCATCAATAGCCAAAAATAAATTGTAGGTATAGATTCTCTTTCAAATTAAATCAAATCACTTTGAGTCATGGTAAATAAACTTTCTTTCACTCCGTAGAAATAGGCCTATAATAAATAAACTTGCAAATGATCTTTTCCAAATGTCATTTACTGATATTCAAAATTAGAAACTGTCTCAATTTGAAAAATAGTTGTTTGGCTTTAAACATCAAAGATACTAGCAGGAACATACGTGCGACAAAATAAGATTGCATAACAGACAGTCAAAGGAATTAAAAGGAAGCAGTAATGTCAACATACAAAGATCAAATTAGGTTCGAGCGTGGGTAGGTAGTAGCGTAGGTACGCAAGACAGGTAGGTTTTTTGGCTAGTGAAAAAAAGTTCCCCAAACGACGGAAACCCACGTGAAGGTGGAAAAATTTTGTTTGACGTCACAAATTCATCAACACACTTTTCCCACGAACCCAACATGTGGGTCATCTATGAGGGGTGGGTAGACAAATTTTGGGTGCTAATTGTTTTCAATTCTTCTTATTCTTATAGTATGTATACTCAAATGCATATATGCCTATTTAAAATCTAAACCAATTTGTTAGTCTATCAAGTTCAAATAAAACCTTTCAAAAGAAATAAAGGAAGCACTATATTGCAAATTTACAAAATACTACTATTTAAGTTGCATATAGTACTCCATAGTGGTGTTTCTTATGGAAGTTTCTTTAAATTATTTACCATTTTGAAATGCAAAACTTGTTTTCACCTTGGCCAAGTCGTAAGTGCCACTCCATTCAAAACCACAACAAATTTGAGCCAATATTAATAAGTCAATGGTTTTAACTTTAGATTATAGTAAGGAAATGCATGCGGCCTCAGCAATCATAGTTTGATGGCTTACACGTCTAAACCATACAACACGATACAAGGCTTGAAACCAACAGAGAAACCGCAACCCAAGCTAAAGAATCTAGCTCGTGATCCTCCTTAGAATGTTCAATCTTGCCTTCATAAAAACCTCCATAGCACTTACTTCCAAGCTGTGACTTCCCTTCTTCAGATTGTCTCTCTCTTCCTCTTTATAGATAGACTAAACCATCACCTGCAGTACCCCTTGAAGATTACCTCCCAAATAGTTCACACTTGTGGCTCAGGCCATAATAGGATTGTAAAGTGGACCTTTTTCACAAAATAAAGTCACAAATGTACACTGCATATGACGCTTCGATTTGAGAATGTTCACCTTTTGCTACTCAAGGACGTACACGACCGTATCACCAAAACGATGAGCGCCCGGCTTGGACGGCTAAGTGGTGGAAACTTGCCATTGCACCCGAAATTGACCTTTTCGTATGAATTTAGCTAGGATTTGTTTGAACGTCATCTTTTAATTTGCCCATGTTTGAAAAACACAAAACTCGTTTAAACCAGCGCACGACATGGTGCTAACTTTAGTCGACGGCAACTCCGTCTCTACGAGCTATTACTCGTGTCATCTTGTGACACTGGGAGACAATCGCCATACGATCGTGTTCACCAAACAAACAAGAGTACGAAGCAGACGCATTCTAGCGTGATGAATAACAGATGTTTTTAACCACCATAGTATGCTAAGTTTTGCCTTTTAACAACATGGAACAACTGGGTGAGTAAAACATGGATAACTATGGCATTTGAGGCCTGACTCCATAAAAATTAGAGATCCAGCTTCAGGCTGTATCACTTCTTTAGATCCCGAAACCGAACACTCCACGTATCCGCTGAAAGATGAGTTCTCTCCAGCCCCTCTCCGTGTTCTCCACCACAGTTGAATTGCCATACCTATTATAGTGCAAAGGCAACAGATTGTAAGTACAAGAGAGTAGAGGCAGTTCTAGCAGATCTGAAAGCTCATCACACAGGAAATGACACGATGAATAATGAACATGAAACATACTTGTCTTCCTCAGGTACATCAGTTTGTTTGAGCTTTATGATTGTAACTCCAGATTCAGGCTCATCGAACACCAACCTCACCTGCATTTCAAGTTTCATACGACACAGTAAGGCGACACTGAAAATAGCATGGTAAAAGTAATCCACATTCCATGCACAGTTACAATTATAGAAATCATGGACAATAAGCACACATATATTTTTTACCAAAGAAAAAGCATACAACAATTGCCAGAAAGCAGCATTTGAACAGAGTGCAAAAAATCTTAAGCAGCCAAAAAATCAAACGTAACAATACTACTTAGTACTTTTGAAATTACATGAGCCCACAAACATATATGCATTTTGAGGCATTGCATATACTGGCAAAATTTCAACAAAATGCTCAATTTCTCATGACAAAATATGACACATTAGCCAGCAATGTTGCATAATCACAGATAGGGCAAGTAGATTAGTGACCTCTATTCATAGAAGAAATTTCAACAACCTAAAGTACTCACTCACTGATTAACTCATGATAAAAACTGAACGATTCCACAACTGGGACACATCACTGGATATATTTTTTTTAACTCAGTACTCACCAAAGAGAATCAAGCAACCAAAAGCACACAATTAAAGATGAGACCTATTTGCTGCGAAATGTATTGTATTTGGCTAGAGATAACAAAGTGGACATCGGTTGACATGAATCCTCAACTCCTACTTTTGATTTTAATTACTTGAATTCAGATGGGAGGAAATATCAGCCCAACGTAGGCATATCAAACTTCTATTTGTTCTTTGACAGAAACAAATCTTAATCCATAAGCAACCATCCCAGTTTTAACTTCAACATTCAAAGTTTTGATATGCAATAGATTGTTGAGCATACACAATCAATACCAAAATGGTTGTGTTGTCATAGATAAACTAGGCATTCATCGTGTGAGAAACTTACCGAAGAATACAGGCCGTCTAGCCAGCTCCCAAACCGCCACTTCTGCGCAATCAACTTCCCTTCTTGCAGCTCCTCATTGATGCCAGTGATGGACCCATCAAAGAGGCTGAATTCCCCTCCAACCTCTCTGCTGATCCTCGCATTGCTCTGCGTGAAGCCCTTCCATCTGTTTTCATCCATTAAGATCTCATATATGTCCTTGGCACGGCAGTAGAACTTCTCCGTCATCTCAATGGTCTTGAACCCCTCCTTGTCCTTCCCCTTGGCCTTCTTCTCCTTCACCGCCGGCGCCGGAACCGGAGCCTCCTCCTTCACAGGAGGCGCGGCGCCAGCGGCGGCCTTGGTGGGAGTCTTCTTGGACTCGAGCTCGTCCTTGGCCGGGCCGCCCTTGGCCATGGCGGCGACAAACTCGCGGATCTTCTCGAGGACCAGGGGCTTGCCGCGGGCAAAGAAGGCGTCCTTGGCGCGGCGCGCGAGCGGGGTCTCGTCGCCGCGGATGGTGACGCGGAGATCGGGATCCTCGTCGGCGTTCTCGTCGGCGAGGTAGGGAACCTCGGCGGCGCCGGCGACCTTGACGGCGCCGGACTCGGAGGCGACCTCGGCCTCCCAGGAGAGGGTGAGGGAGAGCTCGTACCCGGGGATGACCTTGCCCTTGCGGATGTTGACGTAGGCCTCGCCGTCGAGCTTGTCGAGCGCGACGGTGCGGAGCGTGAGGCCGCCCTCGCCGTCGAGGACGGTGAGGCCGGCGAGCAGCCCGGAGAGCCGCGCGCGGGACCACTCGAGGCAGTCGCGCTCCGCCCAGTGCCAGTTGTGGACGTTGGTGCCGTCGGCGCGCTCCTCCACGATCCACCGCTTGTCGCCCTCGCCGTACTTGGCCATGGTGGCGCCGAGGGGGTGGGGGAGAGGCGGGGCTTAGGGTTTGGTCGGGCTCGGGCCGCGTTTGGATCTGCGCGTGGTCTGTGGTGCGGGGAGGATGGCAGGAGAAGGGGGGAGTTTTTTTAGAGCAGGAGGCGGCTGCTTCTGGATGGTTCGGTGGTGGCTCGGAATACTCTGGAATTCAGGGGCAAAGGGGAAGGTGTCTAGTAGGTTCCATCTTCCATCGCTGTGCCTGCAACGGGAATATGAATATACGTAGCTTCCTTGTTCCGCATCAAAAAACTTTTCATTTTTAATCACACAAGCATAAACACGTTAAAAGAATTGAATTTTAGTTAGATTTGCTATCTGCTGGTGTTGTATTCGCACAACTTTTTGGTAGGATATGTTCAGGGGATAAAATTTAATCTCTCATTTTTTTTGTATTTTGATACTTAGCATCAAGGTTTGAAATTACAAAAATATTTTCACATATGGATACTTGCGGTACAGTTCTGCCAATCACAGGCATAAACACGAAAAGAATGGATTTTAGTTAGATTTGCTATCCTGTTGGTGTTGTATTCGCACAACTTTTTGGTAGGATATATCCAAAATATTAAAAGGGATAAATTTGAATCTCTCATATCTCTCATTCTTTTTTGTATTTTGATTGATACATAGCATCAAGATTTGAAATTACAAAAATATTTTCACATATGGATGTTTGCGGTACAGTTCTGCCAATCAAAAAATAAAAAAACACCTAAAAAATGTGGAAAAAAAATGAACGACGCCTGAGAGATTCGAACTCTCGCGGGGAAACCCCATGTACTTAGCAGGCACACGCCTTAACCACTCGGCCAAAGCGTCGTTGTTGACATTTCAACCAAGCTTTCATTCCTATACGTGAGCTTGCAGGCCTGCGAGCTCCGCGCGATCTAGCATCTAGTCGTACTTTTGTGCGCCCGTAAATTAGACAGGCCCTGTGCAAGATCCAATAGCCTTTGCACTATTCAGGGTGAAAGGCAGAGAGGCAGAAAGCTAGAAATCACGAAGAAAGGTTAGTGGCAGGAACGTGCAATTGACTAATTGTAAGCCCAAATGAAGAGGATTTGTAAGTACGCTGGATATAGTCAAGTTTGAAGTGAAGACGTGAAAAAGATCGAAGATTAGTCTTTGTTTTTTCACTTAGTCTTAGCGTTCTTTCTTGTTGTTTTGAGTCTGTGAGTGTTGAGGGTTGGAGTCTAAGTACTCATGTGTTGAGGGTTGGAGTATAAGCACTCAAGTTTTTTTTGACTATATATATCCAATTATGGATATAGAGGCCGGGTTTTATATCCTTTAAAAAAACACTGGATTAAGCCAAGCTCAATAAGCTAATTGGGGCAAGTCAATCCAAATGTTTCTAAAAAAGAGTTACACAAAGATTGTCTTTGAGAAAAAACAAAGAATTCCAACAAGCTACCTAATTTCAAGATTGCTCACGCAGCTGGCTAATTGAGACATACCAATTGCCACGCATAGAACATGTGCATTGAAATAAGAAAGCAAATTATTAAATTTCTGTGACAATGTAAGAAAACCTTGCAAATTTCAAACTATAGCCTGGATGTGAGTGTAATTAACATCCAACCCACATATCATTCGTGAACTTTAGAAGGAGAAAGGAGATAAACTAGAACTCTAGAAGAAGAAAGGAGATAAACTAAATGTTAGGCTCCAATTACAATTTTGCTTAAAATAAGACTAACATATTTGTCTAGATATATTTTAAGGTTTAACTGGTATTATTCTACTGCATAAAGAGTTATGCAACCTATAGCCAAAATTAGCAAACAAATCTAGCACTCTTCTAGAAAAATAAAGATGCAAGAGGTAAGTACATAGACATAGCCTTTGCACTATTCAGGGTGAAAGGCGGAGAGGCAGAAAGCTAGAAATCACGAAGAAAGCTTAGTGGCAGGAACGTGTAATTGACTAATTGTAAGCCCAAATGAGGAGGATTTGTAACGTACACTGGATTAGGCCAAGCTCAATAAGATAATTGGGGCAAGTCGATCCAAATGTTTCTAAAAAAGAGTTACACAAAGATTGCCTTTGAGAAAAAAAAAAGGAATTCCAAGCTACCTAATTTCAGGATTGTTCACGCAGCTAGCTAATTGAGATATACCAATTACCACGCATAGAACATGTGCATTGAAATAAGAAAGCAAATTATTAAATTTCTGTGACAATGTAAGAAACCTTGCAAATTTCAACCTATAGCCTGGACGTGAGTGTAACAGGTGCTAGGTACAAGTAAAGCATCAGCACTTAACAATTAACATCCAACCCACATATCATTCGTGAACTTTAGAAGGAGAAAGGAGATAAACTAGAACTCTAGAAGAAGAAAGGAGATAAACTAGAACGTTTTTAAACTAAATGTTAGGCTCCAATTACAATTTTACTTAAAATAAGACTAACATATCTATCTAGATATATTTTAAGGTTTAGCTGGTATATTATTCTACTGCATAAAGAGTTATGCAACCTATAGACAAAATTAGCAAACAAATCTAGCACTCTTCTAGAAAAATAAAGATGCAAGAGGTAAGTACATAAACATAAATGTTGAAAGTAGGAGATGAACAAAAACACACAAACTATGTATAAGGATTTATTGGTGGGCACCACTACATCTTGCCTATATTAGAGCTCCACTAAGAATACATTCTTGATCACTCAACTCTTTTGTTCGTGGCCCTTGGAAACCACCACCAAAGTACCAAATTAGACAAACTTCATAATGATCGGTTCGATATAATTGGTGTGTAATCTTTTTCTTGGATATAATTATTTTCATGGCTTAGAGGTAGTATTCTCAAGTGTTTAGCTCTCCCTAGATTCTAGTACTCTAAAATTGATTAGGTGGGTGAATTATAGCCTCGACGCCGCCATTACTCCGTAGACTCAAATTTGTAAGAAACACTAGATATTCGACATACACAATGCACAACTAGCCATGGAAGACCCGACGACAACAACTCTTAAATGCTAGTTTTTTTATGAACTATATATATTAACACATGTCATCTGTCACGTATATCCTCGCAATCTTAATCCTTTCAATGCTTATATGAAATTCTCTAGTGAATATTAATTTGTGCACTTTAAACTCAAATGACAAATATTGAGCGTGTAGCATGACATCGTCATCAATACAAGCCAACTCTTCTCATCCTTGCAATGGAACCCATGTAGTGTTTTATAATGGAAGTATATTAGCCAACAAATATATTATATTATCGTATAGTTTTTATGCATTGCGAACAACTCTCAGTTGTCGAGAAGAGTTAATAGTATCTTAACATGTAGATCTATATCACATGGCAAATATTTAGCTTGTAGTATACCCAAAAGTACAACACCATTAAAAACGATAAGATATTGTGTTTCTATGTTGTTGAAAAGGTGTTAGCATCCGTTCAAAATCTTGATTTCACACGACCAGAAGATCGTTAAACATATATCACATTATATTTGTAGAAGTGTTA
This sequence comes from Echinochloa phyllopogon, assembly GCA_033239725.1. NCBI lineage: Eukaryota > Viridiplantae > Streptophyta > Magnoliopsida > Poales > Poaceae > Echinochloa > Echinochloa phyllopogon. The sequence continues at coordinate 41,591,320 of BTCW01000015.1, forward strand.
CGATGTACTCCCTCCATACTCATATTAGATGACGTTTAGGACAGCAACACGGTCTCCAAAGCATAACTTTGACTCATATTTTCTATAAAAAATATTTATTAGAAAGTTATATATGTATACTTTTATGAAAGTAATTTTCAAGACAAATCTATTCATATGATTTTCACATTTCTAAACTCAATGGCTTAAAAGTTATTCATGATTTATATTCCCAAGGTTTGACCCAAACCTTGTCCAAAACGTCATCTAATATGAGTATGGAGGGAGTATAAAAGATATAGATAAAGATGTGGCGACATGTATTGCAGCCTTGCATGTTTCACGACTGCTGTTTTATGGTGTCATATACCTTGTATATAAATCAATAAATATATATAAAGGTAACATTAGATTATTTTAGAAAAAACATTGATGTGCAGACATGCTATGGTCCTTTATAGCTCGCACGACAATTGTCTAAGTACGTAGCATGACATCATTGAGGCGGTTTTTCGCTACCTTATACGATGTGTGGTTTGTATGTAGTGTGAACATGTTGTCAACCACCGATAAGAGTTAACGTGTTCTCACTTCTCGACATGAAGGGTCTATCCCACATGATACATTTTGAGCTTGTAGCGTGACACGATACCACATCACCGCTAAACAATAAGATATGACGTGCCCTCTCACGTACTTTCTAGAAAATTAAAACACGTCTGCGTGAGTCTTGATACGTAATCTCGGGCTCACACGACAAATGTTGAGTGTGTAGCGCGTTATTTCTATAGAACTACCACGATAGCAGATAGAGACGAAGATATGATGGCCGATGACGTGCACTTTTGTGGCTTCTCAGTAGAATAGCGTAAAAATACCGTATACCTCACACACAACTCAAAATCATAAGGAGAAATTTATTACTTGGACATGCCACCGTCACTTTACATGAAATGGTAATTAACGTGACTTTGGTGTTGCCGCTCTATTGTCGATTGCCCCCGATCGACGATTTCCAACGGGAGCGAGATAGAAAAAAAAGAATGAGGGAAACGCAGTAAAACTCCCCTTGCGCGGTTGCGCCGGCCGAAACAACCGCCGGACAGCCGAGAGCACATTCCACCCAGGCTTCGGGGTCCGGAACGCGGCCGCGCCCGCGGGAGGACCCCACAGCCAACGGGCCCCGCGTGGCCGAAAGAAAGGTGGGGCGAGCCGCGACGCGAGCGCGGCGGACTGCGCGCAGTCCAGCCAGTGCTCCCGCAAGGCCGCAACAAATCCCTGCCCCAAGCAGAGCAAAGCAGAGGAAACAGCCGAGGCGAGGCGGCGACGACCCGGAGGACCCGAAGGCGGAGCCCCCCAGGCGAGAGGATCGGCCCCGACCAGCGACCATGTCCACGCCCGCGCCCTCCCCACCCGCCGGCGCGCCGCCCGAGCCGCCGCCGCCGCCGCCGGAGCCCGGGCTGTTCTACTGCTACGAGTGCGGGGCCACGGTCTTCCTGCCCGGGCCGCTGCCCGTCCCGCCCCCCTCGCCGCTCCACGTCTGCCCGACCTGCCAGCGCGGCTTCCTCGAGGAGCGCTCCAGGAGCTCCTCTCCCCCTCCTCCGCCGCCCCCGCCGCCGCACCTCGCCGGCTTTGACCCCGGCTCCGGCTCCTCCTCCTCCGAGCTCTCCGACGACTCCGACGACGACGACATCGAACTCGCCAGCGAGAATTACGCCGCCACGAGGGAGTACTTCCGGAGCGTCGTCGACCACAGCCACTACGACGGGTCCCACCTCGGCGACGCCGCCGCGGCCGCCGCCATGTCCGCGCTCCGCCAACGCAGCCTTGCCATAGTCCGGCGGCGCACCCGCCTCCAGCCGGTCCTCGCCGCCGTCAGGGGCGGGGAGCCCCCCGCCCCGGCCGCGTCCATCGCCGCGCTGCCTACGGTCGAGGTGGCCGAGCCCGCCGCCGCCTGCGCCATCTGCAAGGACGACCTGCCGCTCGCCTCCCAGGCGCGGAAGCTCCCCTGCGCGCACCTCTACCACTCCCCCTGCATCGTCACGTGGCTCGAGATGCACAACTCATGCCCGGTCTGCCGCTTCCGCATCCCCTCCGCCGCCGGACCCGAGGCCGAGGGGGCCGCGCCGTCGGAGGAGGGCTCGTCGCCCACGCAGATCACCATCCGCTTCACCACCACCGCGCGCCGCCGCCGCCACGTCCTCGGTGACACGGCGGTGGCGGGTCCGGTCTCGGTGTCGGCCACGCAGCTCGCGCAAGCTTTCACCGAGGACGGAGCTGGCGGACCTGCCAACAGCGGCGAGACCGTCTCGTCTGAGTGGCCTCCGCACCCAGAATCCGATGCAGTCATGTCGGAGGCCCGCGAAGGGGATGGCTTTTTTGATTGAGCCAGAGGTTCCAGTTATCAGGTAAACACACCGCAGCAAATCTCTCGACTTTACTCGCTAAATTTGCATTGTATCACTGGAGCATGAGTTGAATTGCTTAGCCATTGTGAACTCAACGGTTTCAGTGGAGTTAATGATTTACATGTTTTGTGACTGTGATAGTGATCATTACATGGTGTAGGTTATGTTACATCTTTCTTTTCTATTTGGTTGTAGTTTTCCTCTAGTTCATCAGGCAAATGCCTGGCTAACTGATTTCCTTCGGTTGGAATTTGAATGATCAATTACATGAAGGCTGAAGCTGAAGTTTGTGGGCACTACAAAATCAAGTTATTGTCAATGACAATAAGATATTTAGGTGCTCTCTGCTGTTGATTATATGTTGTCGAAGATTATGTGCATCTATAAGTGTTCTTGTAAATTTGTTGCTCCTTTATGTTAATTTGACTCAGTGTTCTTAACTGAATTTAAGCACTTGCTTATAAATCATAACTGGATTAAAGCATCCTAATCATTTCAGCTGCCCATCGGCAAGTTGTTGTTGTCTTAGCGCTTATATCTTGTCATAGCTAAGCTGAATTACTGCACAATACTGATCAGGCTATCTATTTGAAGGTTTTAAATTATCATCATCCTGTCTTATGGGTTTGACTTTTTTGTTTCCATGATATAGCTGTGTACAAAAATATATAAAAAAATAATGTTTTTCTGTGGACATTTGGTTGAAGAAGAAAATAATAGGCAGACCTAACGAAGCTGATTTGGATTTCAATTTCAAGTTGTTTACCGCATTATTTGGTTGATGGAATGTACCTGTTTAATTTGATAGAATGTACATTTCGGCTGTTGTTTACAATTGATTTCTCTAGGCTAAATAACTTTTCTTTGGCGCCTATTGTTTGGATTAGTATGTTTTTGTCGTCAAAGGTGCTAAGAACATATATTGCAGATTTTGCCTTGATTTCCTTCAAATGAATGAAAATAGCTCATTATGATGTACTTTGACAGCCTTTAGTTCCTGAATCCCTTTTCTTGCTTTTAGCTCTAAATATCTTATATTCTTGTTATTGGTGGTTTGTTAGTTTTTGACACCTCCATTCTTTCTCCGTTATGCTTCCTGTTCCTGGTCCATGCTATTTTTTTAGTACAACATAAACACATCTACTCCCTCCGTTCCAATTAATATTCACTGTTTTTCTCATCACGCTTGACCATTCGTCTTATTCAAAGATTTAGTACAAATATGCGAAAATAAGTCATGCTTAAAGCATCTCTGATGATAAAGTAAATCACAAATAAAATAAATGATACTTGCATAATTTTTTTAATAAGACGAATGGTCAAACGTTGTCAACAGTCAATAGCAATTTGGAACGGAGGTTGTAGATTATAGTCCATCAAATCTCTCTGCTGTTAACGAATTTTGCTCGTAGCCTCATGCCCTCATATATATGCACCATTCTTGTTGTGTTGCGAAAAAATACCGGAAGAGCTAATTGACTGATTGATGCGCACGAAAACTTGACCATCAGATGCGCAGGCGTAGAGATTTGATGGAAATTCTGTGCATTTTCATAGCAAAGAGATTTATTGAGTAGGATCCACGCATGACCTTGGCCTTGGAGACGTTGCATGCCTATCTTTTTTTTTATTGCTTTTCTGTCTGTCAAGATTTTATTCTTACATCAGCCTTGAGAAGAAGTTAGCCAACTGCTTCAACAGGCATATGCTGTTTATTTGAAGAAATGGTGGACTGCTTGACTTAGGCTGCTCCTCGAAGCATGATATTAAGAAAGCTGAAGTACAGTGCTTTATTAGTGTGCTAGTACTTCACTTTACACATCACAGAAAGCACCTTTATGCCACCAGAATTAGTTAACACAAATAAACATCCATCTTAATTTCTATTCTGGTGGACGAGGGGTAGTGGTAGCAAACTAGCTGGGCAATAAAGTAGAACTTCTTATGTGGTAGAAGGATTTATCAACTTGCATGATGAATAGATCCTTCCTTCATGTTGAACTGAACTGATATTTCAAGAGAATAAAGTAGTAGGCGATCCGCGATTGCTTCGTAAAGGGCCACTCGATGGCATCTTTTTGACTTTACAATCCTAAGAGCCATTCTTATGTGTTACGATTTTGCTGTTACTGTCCATTGTTCCTTAAAGCTTGCAAAGTCTTTCTAGTTGCCGTGCTCATATTATCTTCTGCCCTCTTCAGGTGATAAGGTGGTTGTTAGCTGTCAGCCAGCAGGAGTAGAAAGGAGGCCACCATAGGCCTGGATCGTCAGGTTCCTGTCTCTGGTCGGACGAGGTTTCTCGCTAGGCGATAGCATGTTGTTACTAAATTGTCATACGAGGAGACCAACGGCATTCGTTGCATGGGTTCTCAGTGTCTTGTATATTGGTTAAAGTTATTTCGTAATAATTAATAAGTATAATTGTGTACAAATGGCGGTGTTTTGCTTTCCCATTACCTGGGTCGTGACCTGCATTAGTAGGTAAATATGGGAATGCATGGAGTCTAAAAGTGGATTATGCTCTAGTTAGGCTGGGATAGTAGCAAGAAAGTTTTGGCCTCTGATTCTATTTTTTGTTTGATGGGAAGTTTTGGCCTTCTGATTCTATTGGTTATTTGATGGAAGGTAAGGATACAGCTGGTGGAATTATCGACACCTTACTCGCGATACAATGATATGCATTTTTTCGTTTAATGGTTACTTGTAAGTGTTGCAAACAGATGTGAGGTTCAGCACCGTGCACGTGGGAAATGTGAAGTACAAATGCTTCAGTGAAAATGTGAAATGGAATAAAATGATTTGGGGTTTCTTGTCTCGACTGTACTGTTCTTGTGAATGCTATAAGGTCCTCGCATATTTATCAATTTATGGGCATATATTCTGAAGCCGGGTGCCCCCGTAAATATCGTCCTGTGATACTGATTCAAGAATGATTTTGAAGTGTTGTGTTGTACTGCACCTCGTGCTGAACTCCAACGTCTTGGAAAATCAGCCATTGGCCATTGCTTGCATTAAGCTGATGTGAGCAGTGCATTACTACTTCAGAGATGTTTCTTGGAGTTCATCAGAGTTACACAGAGTTTTTGGATTACGCTGAAGTGACGAGTTAGTTTCCAAGAGACTCAACGAGCAATGCGGTGTTGATCCACATCCACTCACCGCACTGAATGACGGTCATGGATTTCTGAGAGCAGATTCAGGCTTCAGAGGTCAATGCGGCAGAGTCAGTGTGCACGACTTCAGGAAGACTTGAGACAGCATTTTTTTTCCATCCTCCAAAATGAACCAATGAACTACCTGTGTCAAATAGCCAGATTGAACAAATAACGAGGCTATCCGGATCGCGAGAATTCCCAGATTTTTCTGGAGAATGTGTAAATTCATCGAAAATGGTATACTCTTCAAACGACTGCATGTCAACGCGCGGTCACACTCGTTTGCAAGCATATGGAACCTTCAACGTTGGAAATATATTTTGCACGTATCTAGCATATCATGGGCATGGCTTAGATGTGATAAGAAACTTTTGATCTTTTCTTTTTCTTTTTCAAAGATTCCCATCATCCCATGACATGAACAAGGGGGGCCAAGGGCCCAGACGCCTATTTGCCTGATCGGTTCTAGCTATTACCGACAAAAGTTTTGCTCAAGTCACTATTCGTGGATGTTTTGTACAATTGTAATGGGAGTTGGGAGGCTTTGGTCTGCATCTGCATATACTCCAAAAGTTGCAAGGAAAATTCCATTCCCGTGAAATCCTTGAACTTTAGCCGTTAGAAGATTCTGCTGGCAAGAGTTAAGCAGCACATGCCCTTACTCTGAATATTCTGACGGATAACGACTTCAACGGCAGGAAACGATGGCACATGAATCATGAGCTTCATGATCCAGTACCGGCACACGCAATGCATTCGAGTGATTCAGTAATCAGTACGTATCCTACTGTTCCCTCATCCAAGTGACCGTATCTTTTCCTGTACATATCTAAATGTTCAGAACAAGTTGTGTGTGTGAGTGTGGCTATATATACCCCAAAAAAAAAACACTTGAAGCTGCAAGACCACATTTGCAGAGCATTAGAAATCATGGCTGCTCACTGATCTCACTAGACTTCACTCACAGTCTTCATGCAATGCCCATATTAAAAAGAGAGAGAAAAGAGGCGGTTCATGGACCCCATGGAGAGAGGCAGGGAATGAGTGAAAAGAAGGTAGGAAAAGGTTGGTCCATCGCCCAGCAGTCCCAGCTCCATCCAAGAAGACAATGATTTGATGGCCACAAAGAGGGCTCAGCTCGATCGAGCTCGTCTCATGCGGACAGCGGATGGCCATGGCCCCGACCCCAAATCCAATCAAACAGTTGGAGGCAGGCAGCGGCGAGTGGGGCGTCAGACTGACGATCGGTGGCGGCAGCGAGGGGGAACAGAACACGCCGGAGGACAGGCAGGATGCAACAATCATGGAGCCACACAGCGACGGGCCCCTCCGTCCTCGCTGCTCAATGTTCATCAGTCATCACCATGCCGGGCGAACGGCGAAGCATGTGCCGGCGTCACCCCGTCGCCTATGGTGCGTAAAATCTCAAATCCAAACTCGTACCACGAAAAAGTTGCCAAAAAGACGAATTCAGCAATTGTAAATTAAATGTCTTTTTTAGCATCTTTCTAATGTGAAGCTGGAATCTGTCTTTCTTAAATGGAACAAATTTGGACTTGAGATCTGCATGTATATTGAACATAAATGCATATACACTGCCCTGTTCGGCCGGCGGGTGACAGGTGGCTGGTGTTGGTTCGTGCTGAGAGAAAAATACTAATGGTAGAGAAAAATACTGCTGGCTGGCCGCTGATAAGCCAGACGAATCGTATGGTTTTGTATATAAAATTGTATGGTTTCGAATAGATTCTCATCGTTTTAATATGTGAGATATTTTCAACTAAGGTGATATGCACCCGGGAGTTGCCCTTCTATTTTTTTTTAAACGTTGCCCCTTCCATTCTTGAGAAACAAAATGATAGTAGGAAGATGAGAACACTGTACTCCAGTCCTGCAGTGTGTAGGAGGGTGCGTAGCCGCTGTACCTTTCCACGATCACCGAAGGATTCTGCATTTCTGCTCAAGGGTTCAGACTTCAGTTCAGAGGGCAACTTGCATTGTGGGGAGGGAGACAAATTGTGCGCGCTTCTCTTATCTGGAAGGAAGGATAAATGATGAGACGGAAACGCTCGAGAGAGAAAAGCCTTGTCACGGGTCAGCCCTACACGACACAAGCATAATCATGATCTGTAATAAAGCGCAGACATGCTTAACGACAGTATCTTGCTCGCCATTTTGGCGGGTATTGAGTGTCAAGTCACGCTCGGCTTAATCACCTGGTCGGCCAAAATATGGGTTGTCCAGTGGCCCATGCCGCACCATGGTTGAGCGTCGAGGTCAACCCTATAATTATGCGCGACCTTAATGGTTGCTTTTGTGCTGCTCGTCAAATGCAAATTAAGGAGGAAAAATGGGGAGAGTGTATTTGGCAATTATATGAAGATGAACTTAGGCCAATCGTAACGATGTTTCATATGAGTTACATTCTTATTAAATGAGGTGCAATGTAGATAAAGGCGATGATGTGTCAAGAAATTTACAAAGAGAGAGGAGGAATGAAAATGTCTATACTATTTCCAAAACTTTAAACATGTTGAAACTAGCATTGGGGCTATAGAGTTTCATTTCGTCTCTCCACGACCAATCGAATGCCTTGCAATTCAATGTTGTGTCCAATCTATAAAACCGTAAAATAAAACTGTGCACTGAAGAGGCTGATTTCATCCATCAACTTAAATATATTTTATTGACATAGCACTTTTAGAAACTGCAAAATCAAACTTTCAGTAGGGCCTTGTTTAGTTTTCAACTTTGAGGGTGCAAAGTTGAGACTTTGTCATAAATGTGGCACTGAAGCATTTCGTTTGTATTTGTGAATAATTGTCCAAACATTGATTAATTAGGCCCAAAATATTCGTCTCGTAAAGTACAACAAAAAACTGTACAATTAGTTTTTGATTCATCTACATTTAATACTTCATGCATATACCGATAGGGTGGAATTTGGGAACCTTGAAATGGCCTTACTATTCCCTATGACCTCTCTAGCGTTGAATGGCATTTTGTTTTTGAAAATAACAGCAGGAACGCTGCTCAATCATATAAGAAGGAGAAGCAAGCATAGTTTTACATGACCGATATTACATAAAAGAAGAACAACTCAAAACACTCAGGTGGTGGTAACATTGTGGGACTAAAAATCTCTTCCTGGCTGCCGCTCCTCACCGCACGCCACTCTTCAAAGTCTGATCTCCTTAATAAACGCAAGGATAACGTTGAATGACATAGAGGGCATCATCTGGATCATAGTAACCCCTAATACCATGTTGCTTATCGTAACTGTTAAACCACCTGATCTCGCTCTATATGGATTGGGATGTGTAGGCTATACAGCATTTCCTGTCCTAAACTTCGCATGCGGCTTGCGATCTCCCTCTATACACATTGAGATTGAACTAATCCAGATTTCAGACGAAAGGAAATAGAACTAAAATATGAATGAAGCAACATAGTGACTCACCCAGTTTGTTCTGAATTATAATTCATCTAGATTATTAAGCTAGATTATAATCTAAATATAGTATAATAAAAATACATTGTAGAATCATCACCCATATAACTTATAATTCAGTTTATATAATCTACAAACTAAATAAATATGAACCACAACGAACTATCCATTGCTATCACCACTGTTTCTATTTATCGTCGACTCGGGCCTTATTTAGATCCTAAATTTGGAGGGCCAAATTTGGGAGTATGGTGTCGCTTCGTAATCATTGCGTCACTGTAGCATTTCGTTTGTATGTGTGAAAAATTATCCAAAAATTAATTAATTAGGCTTAAAATGTTCGTCTCGTAGAGTATAACAAAATTGTGCAGTTAGTTTTTTATTTTATCTACATTAGTTTTTTATTTCATCTACATTAGTTTTTTATTTCATCTACATTTAGTACTTCATGACTGTTATGACATTTTAATGTGATGGGAATCTTCTTTTTGCATAGTAAACTTTGGGGGTAAAATTTAGGATCTAAACAATGCCTCATAAATAGAGAGAGATTCCCAACCTAAATTCAACGTGAGAATCCAAATATCAGAATTTGCACTGCTGTAAAATTTGAATACATACCGTACTGTGTCACGTGAAATCCTATTCCTACCCCCATTTTAGTGCAAAAATCCTATCCCTTCGTGAGTACTCCACTCCATCATCACAACACCGGCACTCATAAAGCGATCTGACAACACGCCGGTGCACGCGAAATCTCTAGAAAATTTTCGTCCCTTGGAACTCGCGCGGTGCCATAATTTCGCAAATCTGCGCCCTCGTACGAACCGCGAACTGCGAAGCAAATGCACTTCATAAATACTCCCTTCCGATTTGCGCTGCCAATCAAATCAAGCAAACCAAAAAATGGAACAAATTTCTTCACCCTAAACAAGCTTAAACCCTGAACCATCTCTTCGTGCTTAACACGAACACGAACACTCCGTGTTCTTAGAAGCATAAATCGAGAGCACTTAATCAAAAAAAAAGGTTAACGCAGTCCCAGCAAGCAGCCTCCGCTTCTCGCATCCCAGCCGTCGACGCGACGGCGACGGACGGCCTCGGAACCCCAAAAATTCTCACGAGAACCAACCCAGCGGAGCCGCGAGGGACGTACGGGCGGCGCGCGTATTTACAAGCAGTTGCTCGCCGGCGCCGGCGGCCGAGGCTGCGAGGCCAGCGGGAAGCTACGTGTCGCCGCGAACAGCGCCGCGAACGACGAGGGCCGGTGGTCGGCGCGCGCCGGTGCGGCGACGGCGGCGGGGTGGGTGTTGGTGCTGGTGATGGTGATGGCGGCCGCCGTGGCCGGCGGCGTGGATGACGCGGGCGCCGAGGAGGAGGCGGAGTTGTTGGGGTTGGAGGCGACGCGCTCGCAGGAGGGGCACATGGAGAGGGTGGTGGCCGGGAGGTGCATGTAGAAGGGCGGCGCCGTCTTGAGCGCGCGCAGCTCGGCGAGCTCCTTGTGCAGGCGCCGGTTCTCCTCGGTGAGCGTCTCGCAGCAGCGCTTCAGGTACTCGCAGTCCACCTCCGTCTGCTTCAGCTTCGTCCTGCATGCGCAATCCCATTGCCGGAGAAGACAAGGTTAGCTGAGCCTTTAGCTCCCCGTTGGCTGTTACGGGGGAGGGATGATTGGTTAGCAGCAGAGATTTTTCTCTGTGCATGCGCACCTGGCTCGGCGGTTCTGGAACCAGACCTCCACCTGGCGCGGCCGGAGGTTGAGCTGCTTCGCCAGCGCCGCCTTCTGCTTCTGCACGCCGCCGGCGAGGGACAAGGCTCGTCAGCGTCAAGTAGAACGAGGTAGCAATGCTACTAGTTTTAGTTACCGCGATCAGAAAGGATGCTTATTCTTACGGGGTTGAGGCTGCTGTGCTCCTTGAAGCTCTCCTCCAGGAACGCGGACTGCTCCTTGGAGAGGCGCAGCTTCTTGCGCGCGGACGCGCCCTCGTCCTCGTCGCTGGCGCGCGACGACGACCGCTCCCCGCCGCCGCCCCGTGCCACGGCGCCCTCGGCGTGCGCGCGCCGCCCGAGGTCCAGCGGGAAGGAGCCCCCGCTGTCGTTGGGCGACGATGACAGCGCCGCCGCCGCCGCCGCTGCCGGGTCCTCGTCGTCGTCGTCCAGCGCCAGCGCCCCCGTCGACGGCGCCCGGTTCACGTCGAGCCCGCGAGCCGGCGCCTCGGAGGAACGCCCTGCACGCCGCAAACAATGGAGAGCGCCACCGTCAGGACTCGGGACCGCCATCGGACGCGCGAATCGAGATGAACGAGGGATATGCGGCAACACTCACCGCTGTCTGAAGGCGGCGGCCACTGGAGGCCGAGGCTGGACACGAGGCTGAGCCGCACCGCCGGCTCCGGCTCGTCCACCGGCGCCGCCCACCACCTGGCTCCCGCGCCCGCCGCCCTGCTCCCCCTCCCGGGCTCCTCTCCCCGTCCGGTGGCCCCGACCCCGACACCGAGCCCAAGCCCCAGCTCCGGCGCCGCCCTCCCGGCGTCCGGCACGACGGCCTCCCCCAGGCTCAGCCCCAGCTCCATCCCAGAACCAGCACGGTGGAGCTAGTAGCTGAGCGGGTGCTTGACAGCGTGAGACAGTGAGAGTGTGACAACGACGAGAGAGAGAGAGAGAGCTGAGCTAGCTGCAAGGAGAGAAGAAGAGGGATCAGCAAAGGAGGAGGACTCCGGCCGGGGCTTTGGTTTTGACCCTCCGGGACAGCGGTTTGACGAGCGCACGTGAGTGGCCCGGCAAAAGGGAGCAGGCAGGGGGGATCGAATCATGAGGGCAGGATTAAAAAACCGCAGGGGCGCTCCGTGCTCGTGCTCGTGCTCTCTTTTCCGGAGGGCAATGGCAATGGCATGGCATGGCGACGGCAATGGCATGCCAGATGCAGCAGCGGCGGCGGCAGGCAGGCAGGCTAGCAGCAGCGTCGCAGCCGCAGCATGGGCCAGCGGGCAGCTGCTAATAATTATGTTAATCATCACCGTGGGCGGGCGACGTATCTTTCCCCTTTCGTTAGGAGCGCCCACGATATTTATCAGAAAGCTGGGGGGCGCAGATGCAGCTGCCGCTGCCGTCGTGCTTGCATAGTTGCATGCTCATGCTCGGCTGAGGCTTCCCTCCGCCCCGGATGGATGCGCGTATTTCTTGGGGAGCGTATTGTTTTTGTCCCAGGTGCTGCCATGGGCAACTTGTAGCAGAGCTTCCCTTTTACTATTTGTTCTCGCTATATGACGCTATCAGCCATTTGCCCCAAAGACAAGATGCTATCCTGAACCATCTATTCATTCATGGATCGTCTGTCTAGTGGACAAATGTTTTTGAGGATTCCAAAACAAAAATGTTTCTTGCTCGCTTAGATGCGGCACATTTTGGTAGGTATCTACAGCTTCCCTCCTCCACAACATACATCCGATTTTCCCTATAAAATGCAATAGCTTTTATTGTCCTACGAAATTGCCGCATTTCAACGGTATCAGATACTGAAGTTGCTGTATTTTATAAACTAACAAAATGGAAAAAGGTAGATTAACAAGAAAACCGTATGGTCATTTTGTTTTTTTCTAGTCTTTATGGTTAATAAAATATTACACATATTTATTCTTCATTAACTTTGTTCCAAGAGATTAGCTAAAAAGACTAGTCAAATTTACTGATTTAGCTACTCTCAAAAATAGATTTGACTAACAAATAATAGAGTAATTCAACAGATTCTGTAAAGATGGCTAATGAGGTAGGCTAGCTAAAAATAGCTAGCGAATGAGGTGGGACGGAGAGTCACTAAATTTGGAGGGTCATTTACAGAGTCTGTTGGAAACGTTTTTTCTCTAGCAATAGCTAAATTTAACTTTAGAAAACGATTTGGCTAGTCTCTTGGAGATGCTCTCCAACAATCGAGTTTTAGTTTCTCTTGTAGTGTGTCTAAAAGTTGTTCCGATGGTACATCTTCGGTCGTTTTCTTCCGATAGAATGTCATTTAATTCAACGGTGTATCTTAATTGATTCAATTGATTCAGTAGTGTACTGTTTCCGGAGTATATATTTAGTTGTTCGGATATTGTACGTTATTTTTTCTAAAAGTATAGCTCAGTTGTTCGCACAATGCATTTCATTAACCCTCCAAATTCAAAAGTTTCATGCCGTTATTTCTTTAAATTCCTCTTTTGTACAATTCTCTTATTGCAGTTTTAAGAATTTGATGCTTTTGCATAATTGACATTAGCTTTTTCATGTACTAGCAAATATGCCCGCGCGCGTGTCCTAGCTTTATTATACGGGTTATTTTAGACTATTTGGTTGGTGGGTACATAAGGTGGGTAAGGAAATTCTACGGTGAGAAAAGTAATGCCAAAATGGCAAAAAAAACTTTCTAGAAACATTGTTTTTTTCTCGTTTGGGAAACTTTCCATGTCTTTTTCACCGTTAGATCTGACATATGACTCCTCTGTGAGGGGTGGGTAGGAATTATTTTGGTAAGAAGTGATTTCAAAAGAAATGGATCTTATTATGAGTTTAGTTGGTTTGCTACCAATTTTTTTGGCATGCGTGAGCTTTGGAAGGTCAAAAGTTGGGCAAAAACTTAGCATGCCCATGTTTTAGTATGCCAATATTTTAGCACCAAACCAAGCAGCCCTTAGGTCAGTCCCAACCCATCATGTCTATGGGTAGTGTCCATGCTGCCATGTTAGCAAGACATCACCTTAGACACTACATTCTTCAACCCATGATTTCTTAGGATGGATCATTAATAAATTCATCATTTTTTCTCTCTACCAATCATATTTTTTCTTTTTCTATCATGAAGACACTATCATCTCACAATGCATACTTTGGTAGTGTCCTATGCATAGGTTCTCGTGTCGACACTGGGTCTTGCATGAGACCCAGTTTGTTCCTCTTTCCACTCTCTCTTATTTAATACAGTGTCACACAAGCAAAAAGTCCTATGTGGTAGCTTAATTAATGCTATGGAAACCATCCTAGATGAAGGGTTGAGACTGCCCTTATATCACGTAGAAGGCAGCTGCTACGTGGGTGACTAGGCGTGGAGGCTGGTTAACCTACGCCCAAGATAACAAAACCAACTAAAAAGTTCTAGGTGAAAATCAAAATGTCCTCAACACACATAAAAAATTGTTCAGGTTAAGAAAATGATTCAAGAAATTTGGTTCTCTAGCAATACGTTCAAAAAAAAAGTTTTGGCGTAAAATAAGATATTCTGGTTGACTAAAAATTGTTGTTCCAAACCAAGACAAAAATGTCCTAATAATTAGTTGGACTGCTCCATCGTCAAGGCATTAAAAAGTATTCCATAGAAACATCGAAATATAAAAAAACACTTCATGGTCGGAATCTGTCGAGCTAATCAGCCATGTGTTTAGCTCACCTATACAGGATAGGGAGGACGTGGAGGTTAACTTGGAACGAGGTGGAAACTGGAAAGAAAGATCCTGCCGGGGCGTGCGCTGGGGACAAACCGACGACGGGCGACGGGGTTTGTTTGTTCGCTCGCGATCGGCTCCAATCATGGAGCAAGCATCATGGTGTCGCCGTGCCCGCACCCGTGCTCGCTGCCGCTGGAGGTCGCGGCCAAACGGGGATGGGTACTATGATGGCCGGCGAGGCTTGCGGTTGGCCGTCAATCATGCGTGCGCGATGGGATGGATCCACTCCCACTCGCGACTAGTTGCTGCCAGTGGCTACTACATACTCTAGCACATGCGCGCGTGCGATGTACTGAAAATGGCAGCTCTGGACGCGTACGTAGCTAGTACTAGTACATGCCCATGAGGAGCGAAGCGTAGTTTGTTGGGGTTACATGTCCTGTTAAGCTGTTCTTCTCGTGCTCGTACGTCCGGATGAAAAGGATGCCGTGCCTGATGTATATTTCATCACGATCGAACGAAAGAGGCTAACAAGCAGTTAGCAGTAGAACAATTCTGAGCGCATGGCAAAATTAGTGCGTCGCCGATTAGTGTCCGGCAGGGCTATCCAGCTATTATCCGTGCACGCGCTGCCGGTGCCACACACGCCTCACAAGCCACGGCGGCGTGTGTTCACGTCGCCGTCGGCGCCCCCCACCACGGGCGCGGCCGGCACGGGGACCTGCCGGGGGCTCGCCGAGCGACCGCTAGCCGCCTGTGTGCCTGTTGCAACCCCTGCTCGACTCCGTCTGTCGCCGCGCATTTAACGCGGCGCCATCCCTGCACGGACGGTACGCGCCGATGCATGCGAGCCCCCTGTCCGCGCCGTGCAGCGCTGCGCGTCTCAGCTGCTGGGCGCCCGCTGCCGCGCCGCGCTGGTCCATGCCCCTGTGTGGCCGGCCCTGCCTGCCTGTGGGTCGGGTCGGGTCGCGTCGCGTCGCGCGCGCAAGCAAGCTCCAATCTGTAGCCGCACGACGCCACGCCTTCCGTCTGCTTTGCCCCCGGCCCCGCCGTCCTGACCCAGCTCCCGCTGCCCTGTCGCAGGATGGGTGCATGCGGCCATGGCATGTGCGGCAGCGTGTAGCTGTGCAATGTGCTGTGGTTGTCCAACTGGTACAGCTGAGAGCTCATCCCTCCGTGCTCAGCTGCTGCTACTGCTACGCGGCTCAGCGGCAGCTACTGTACACGGCAACACGTACAGATATGGGTGGATGTGGATGAGCATGAGACGAGAGGGCGCTGCCGCGTGCAGTTACTCGTCCGTGTCCGTCCGGCTCTCGTTGGATGGACGTGGTTTTCCTTGGGCTTTCTGCTTGCCTGGGCCTAGCTGCCAGTGCCAGACTAGCTACTACCACGACCGGTTTTCCTTGGGCTTCTGCTTGCCTGGTGTCTGCTGCTCCTATGTCCTATCGGTTGGGGGGTGTCAGGCAGGCAGGTGTTCGTAGCCTGGTGACCGACAACAACAAGTCCGCCAGTGCTGTAAACGCACGGGTACACTCTACCGGTACAAATGTGCGGGTATTTGTATTTATACGGGGCAACTGCATGCCAATAAGGAGCAACAGCACACGTATAGTGTACCCTTTATAGCGCGCTAGCACCAGCACATACCGCTCGTGGTTTCATTTCATACCACTTGTTTCGGGTCAGCTATAGCCGGGGTCCGCGGCGGCGTCACACTTGTCACGCCGGCCGCCCGGCGGTCACCCCCATTGCGCGCAACGCCAGGCCGGCCGCGGCAATTATCGAAGCCACGCAGAGCAATCAAGTGCTCCGCGCAGACCCATCAGATCAGATCAGACGGGCAGCACAGCACCCAGCACCGCTCGGTGGAGGAGACCCGAGGCGCGCACCAGCACCAGGGCAGACAGCCCGGCGCGGCGCGTTCGCGCCGGCCGGCCGGCCCCCACCGATGCTGCCTACGCTACGGGAGGGGCCGGGGAGCACAGGTGACGCGCCAGGGCCCCACGGGGGAGCACGGCGTGCGCCCTGCCTGCTCGGTGCTCCACTGCTTTGCTCTGCCCGCCCCTCTCTACGTCGTCGCGGGGCCCTACCTTATCTCCCGTCCCGTCCCGTCCGTCGATCCGCTGATCGTGCGGTCACGGTCGCGCGCAGTGCCATCCGGCTGCACCACCGGTCACGTCGCGGTTGCTGTTAATAGGCGAGCAAGCATGCAGCGGAGATCTTTTGACCCGGATAGATCGATGCAGAGAGTGAAAGAGAGAGCCCGTGGCCTGGCCCGGGTGGCAAAGCAGCCGGGCCGTGGCTGTCGTCACGTGGTGGGGACTGTGGAGAGGTTTGCTGGTGGCGCCGTAACGGGTGATCGATGGCGACGCGACGGTGCGTCCGTCCGTCCGGCCGCGTCATGCGTCCCCCGCCGCTGCCATGAGATCCGCGAGATGATATAAACGTGCGAGGACTTGGTGCCCATCGATTATCGAGTGCAGTTCCAGAGTCAGCGAGATACTTGGATCCGTTTCGGGCACTGTACCGAGCCAAGGTCTCGTTCATGTCCACGCCAGAGGCATTGATATCTCTCGTGCTATCACCGTTGTCCATTGGTGGTGAACCCAACTTGAAGTCGTTTACGAGGGGTTAGCCGGGTCCTGGCGAAGTAGGTTGTACCGAGTACGTGGGGATATGCCCAGTGCTTGCGGCAAGTCTGATGCGCGCACCTGGTCACCAGGACGTTTCGGTCCGTCCGTCTGGCTGGCGCTGGGACGGGAGCTAGCGTTGCGTAGATCTTCCTCCGGGCCCGGCGATGCTACGTATCTCGCGCCAAAGTACGTGCCGCCGCGGCGTCGCGTCGTAGAGCTAGCTGGCTCGACTCTGTCGTCTACTCGTCTGCGTGAGCGGTAACTGCGCGGCGCTGCAACGGTGCTCTGCTCTGCCGCTGATGTTCCATCATATGGCGGCACTGCAGTAGCAGCAGCCAGCAGGCAGCGCTCCGCACGAAGAAGCTACGGCCGGATCGAGCTTCTGGCACCGTGTGGCAGAGGTAGGGAGATCTTGCTCGCCCGTTCCGAATTTATGACGATGATGAAGCGCCATTTTTTTTTTGATCAACAGAAGCGCCAGGTTCATGTGTGATACCCCGCTACCGCAGCTGCGGCGGGACGCCGGCCGGGACCCAGCTCAGGCGTACTACTCCAGTATGGTCGCATCGCGTGCAGGGTTGAACTCAGGCTATTCCAAATTCTACCCCAAAGTTCACTATGCAAAAAACATTCTCATCATATCAAAATGTCATAGCATGCATAGAGTACTAAATGTAAATAAAATCAAAAACTAATTATACAGTTTTGTTGTACTCTACGAGACGAACATTTTGAGGCTAATTAATCAATTTTTGGACAATTTTTTACACATACAAACGAAATGCTACAGTGACGTAATGATTACGAAGTGACGCAATACTCTCAAATTTGAGAGGCCAAATTTGGCATCTAAACAAGGCCTCACCTAGGCTTTAGCCTTGTTTAGATCTCAAATTCTACCCCAAAGTTCACTACGTAAAAAGAAGATTTCCATCACATCAAAATGTCATAGCATGCATGGAGTACTAAATGTAGATAAAATCAAAAACTAATTGCACAGTTTTGTTATACTCTACGAGACGAACATTTTGAGCCTAATTAATCAATTTTTGGACAATTTTTCACACATACAAACGAAATGTTACAGTAGCGCACACACTCCAAAAGATCCAAATTTGACTCCCAATTTCGGGAACTAAACAAGGCCTTAGATGTAAATTATAAGGTGAGGATTTGGGGTTTGGGGTCACTTCGTAATCATTGCATCACTGTAGCATTTCGTTTGTATGCGTGAAAAATTGTCAAAAAATTGATTAATTATGCTCAAAATGTTCGTCTCGCAGAGTACAACAAAACTGTGCAGTTAGCTTTTGATTTTATCTATATTTAGTACTCCGTGTATGGATCGATATTTTGATGTGACGAGAATCTTCTTTTTACATAGTGAACTTTGAGGTTGTCTTCTGAGAGCTAAACAAGGGGCCTAGGCTCGGCTCGGCTCCGCTCAGCAGGTTGTAACTTTAACGGGCTTGCTTTATTTGGGCTACTCGCGAGTCTACCAAGCCTTGGATATTCACATGTTTATCATTTGAGCCGACTAGCATTTTCGCTTGTTTGCTTCACAAGCTGAGCCCATACCAGACGAGCCGGCTCTTGTGTTAAAAGATCCAGAATGAGACAAGCTCAGCTTGACATGTGGCCCTAGTAATAGCCGCAGCGTAGACTATGACCCTATTTGGCCAGGCTTATAAGGGCAGCTTTAGCGTATAGTTGTCTAAAATTTGCTAGGGAGAACACCTCAGCCACCGGTAACGTGGTTCTGTATTGCTCCAGCGTATAAACTCATAGTCTCAACTAAGATGGACCCCACCGATAATAGAAATATTGAATGCTCAAGCTCATAGTACAACAGGTAGCATTAACTTCTCTAACAGAAATAGTTTGTTTATTCTTTACATCCCTTTGCACCGGGTGCTCTAAAATTCCAAGCTAGCACCTTGCTCCAATGTATTGCACCTCTCTTACTCTTTCTCTCTCCTCTTTGCACCTCCTTAGATATGCCCGCTGGAGCTGCCCTAAGCAGCTTATGGCATCTTCAATGTATAGAACCACCCTCGATTCTATATATTAGCCCCACAATGATTTGACATCGTATGTTAAATTAGCTGTAATGGATAGAACTAGGGGCTGAATCTATAAACGGAACCCATAACTCTCTTCTCTCTTTTTCTCTCCCTCCCTCTTTTATGAAAGTCCTGTAGAAAGAATCAGGTCCTATATAGAATTAGCTCCATAGTGTAAAGAATCGGGTTCTACATGTGTATTGGATGTATGGAACCGGCCTAGACACGTCCATTGCGACGCCCTTATTGACAAAATTAAACGATAATCTTCTTATCAGTTATCACAAGCTAGCCGCGTGCCTGCAGCAGCCTAAACAAAGGCAGTAGCAAGGCCAGATCGGAGTCGCACGGCCGATGGTGTGCTCGGTTACGATCGACGGCCGTGACCATCGTGATCTGCCGCGCCGGGCCAGGACCAGGAGCAGGAGGAGGGAGGCACACGTTGCGGGGAGTGGATCCTCTCAAATCTCAATGATGCGCGGCCAGGCCCACCTGTCGGGGCCGGTCCGACCGTGCGCCAGGCGCAATCATTAGTACGGCCCGGCCGTAGACGTAGTGGCTGTCTGGCTGGCCGTCTCCACTCGCTCTGGGCCGGTCCGGCCGTGTCCACGCGCTGGCGGTGCCGCAATAATTCGCCGGTGATTGGCCGTGGCACTCGGACGCGGCGGTTCCCACACCCCGACGACGACCCGGGACGAGTGAGGTGGGCCTCAAGGCCTGGGCTAAGCTGCCGGATCCCGCGCCGGCGGGCCACCGCCGGGGTTATTACGTTTTCTGGGACGGTCTCGCGTCGTCGTCGTTCTCTACCGTCGTTTTACGCCGCGCAGAAGGAAGACGGCTGCGTGCTGAGGGCAGAATCACGTGTTCGTCGGCCGCAGCCGATGGATCGAGTCCCAGACTGGTGAGTGATGAAGGATGAAGCAACCAAGTAGGCAAGCCCATGGCAACACGCTGGAGACGCTAGCTGCCAGGCGAAGTGTCGAACAGGTAGCTAAGCTAGCTGCATGCAGCATGCGCAGCAAGGCAACAACTCCGGCCTTGTTTAGTTACCAAATTTTACCCTCAAATTTTACTATAAAAAAATATTTTCATCACATCAAAATGTAGGCACATACATGAAATACTAAATATAGATGGAATCAAAACTAATTACATAATTTTATTATACTTTACCAGACGAAAATTTTGAGCCTAATTAATCAATATTAGATAATCTTACTATTACTAATTGGAGGCTCATTTTGGAGGCTGCACGTTAATTCTCGTGAGAAGCGCTAGAAAAATAGATAAATCCTATAAATTCTCACAAAAAACAGAAACATCTAGCCATCAATTTGTATAGTGTAATTATTGTAGCCGTTGGATCTACCCTGTTTCTAAAGAATTACCCACCTATGCCATTATAGAAAAATAGACTAAAATAACCCCTATATCTACATAGAAATTACCCACATCTACCATTACAAAAAAAATAATCTAATAGTATCCTACCGATCACATATAAAACTGATCTTCGTTCTCTCTTCCTTAATCCTTCAATCTTATTTAAATTTCCCGAAAAAATTCACAGATCACATCCACCCCAACATAACTAATCTCTCTTTTCATTGGGTAACATAACTAATCTGTCGCTCCTACTTGATCTCTCTTCATTATTTAAATCCCGGAGAATTAATCTATCACAAAGATACCTTCAACAAGCTACGTAGCATCTGTGTATGTATGAAGAGAGCCAACATCCATCTAAAAAATCTAATGCTTTTGTGCTGAAACCGTCAACCAGAAAGGCAGTACTCAAACCAGTTGTTTGTTGTTTTGGCCTGCTCCTACCTTCATCAACTGAAAGGCACGGATGACTCGCATGTCACCATTTTTCTTGAATTGTTGTGAAGTCGCATGCATGTTTGTATTCCTACCCAATAGATTTCATATGATTATTATTGACCAGAAAGCCAGTCGCCAACTCAAATGTTATGTTTGTTGTTACGTCTTCTTTCATTACTGAAAGGTATAAGCGACTCACCTTTCACCATTCTTCTTGAATTGTTGTGAAGTTCCATGTTTGCATTCTTACCGAATCTATTTCACATGATCCATTTGTACACCATGAGTTATGTATAGAAAATATTGAGTCTACGAGATCATTGTTCCTGAATGGTGGTAAAGTCTCATATTTCTATACCATAACTTTTGTATATAGAAAAAAAGATCAATTGGGACCATAGGTAATTTGAAACACCTAAATATATAATTAACTAACTCTCTATCATTATAAAAAAGCTATCTCAAAGTATTATTACACGTGCTTCTAAATTGTGCTTATATACATCCATTAAGGTTATAAAGCTAAATAGGTAAAATAAAAAAGATATATTATTTTCACACGGACTAGTTATTCACAAATATAAATAAAATTCTAGTATAGGGCTAGAGCTGAGGCCCGAGGGGCGAGGTGGTGACCCTGGCCTGCTGTCTCGCGCTCTCTTCGCCCCGTCTCGTGTGGTCAACAATCATGGCACACGCTCCGAGCAATCATCTCTCCACCCCGTTTGTCTCTCCTTCCGGTCTTCCGTCTTCATCCTCGTCTGTTACTCTGTGTCGCCGGACTGCTCCTACCCCGCCGATGGAGCCATCATAGCTGCGTCATGGGTGCATGCTGAACCTGAACAGGTCGATCAGTCGTTGGCCCTGCATGGCTGCATGTAGCAGCAGCAAGCTAGCCAGCACTGTAGCATGGCAGGTCGAACGAGGGAGAGGACCGGACTACGGGAGGCAGCGACAGTCGAGGAAAGTACAGGAGGCCGGAGAGGGCGCTCGTTTCAGGCCGTCAGAGCCCTTGTGGGTCATCGATCCATGTCCATCCATCCGTACGTCCCTCCCACCAGCAGCTGCCGATTGTCGAACCCCAATCGCAAAAGGAGCGTCGACGTAGCCATACGCGATTGTTGGCTCGGGAGTGGGGAAAGTTCAGGGAGTGGCAACGCTCACGCTCACGTTTGATTCCTGTATTGGAACAAGCACTCCATTTCATTGCCTACAAAAGTAGCCGTACTAGTATAGCGATCCTCAAAAGAACTTCAATTACATGCCACAGTTTGGCTAAATTTAATACGTAGTACATATCATCGGAATATGTATGATTAACAATCTAACAACGTTTAGGGTCCATGTTTTACACATTTCTGAGGATGATGTCCAAACTTGAAGACAAATATAACTACCATTCATATATTTTACCGAGTAAAATACATAGACAATCTCTAAAAGATACCATCTAGGTTCATGAACTCTCAAAATATATTTTTATGTTACTCAACTTGTCATGATTTGTCATTGGATCCCTAAACTCTAAAAGTATATTTTTAGGTCTTGAACTTGTACAACAGTGTCATCTAGTTCCAAAAACTCCTAAAAAATTATTTTTGTAAACTCTTCGCGGGTATCATCATGAGTCTAAAACGGCATTCTGAAAGTTTGGGGACCCAGATGACATGTTGGGAAAGTTTGGGGGCTTGGAAATGAATTTTGAAAGATTGGGGAATGGCACACCTAAACAAGTTCGAGTATCCAAAAATGCATTTTGAGAGTTTGATGACCTAAGTGATACTTCATAACAAGTTTAGGGATGGTTTATGTATTTTACTCTATTTTACCCTTTAATTAAATCTTCATTGCTCACGTTAAATACAGCCATGTGGCATACTGGCATGCATGTCATCATGTGCCACTTGCCCGGACAATCTGATCTGACCCACGAAAGTTTTGGGTCGGGCCACGGGCTCGATTTTTAGCCCACGGGCCACTCCTCCGCACCACACCACTCTCATCCAATACGCATCCCAGCCCAACTAGCACGCTCCACTAGCGAGTTACGGCCCAACAAGCAGACAAATATATCCACTTTTCAAACCAGTAAACCCTAAGCCCCCTCGCTGTCCTGTTCCGGTGGTTCCCGGCAAGCACCCCCAAACCCAAAGCCGCCAGGAGGGGGCGGCGAGCGAGGTCTCGCTGCTGCCGGCTCGGCCCTCTTGCGCCGGGAGGTCGGGACGCAATCGTCGCCGCTCCGCTGGTTGAGCTGCTGTTGTACCTCCTCCGCTCTATCCCTCTCTTACGCGGCAAGCAGCGGAGCCTCCTGCGCTCTCTCCCTCTCCCGATTGAGCCATTCAGGTGAGGAGCGAGCAAATGGAGCCCCCACAGCCGTGTGTGTGAAATGCTATTGTTTATTCATTCCTGTTGCTGCCTAGGATGTTCAGAGGACTGCCTGGTTCTCGATCTGTAGTAGGAGTTTGGTTGTTCGGTTGTATTTGCGACTTTCAGGGTTCTTCTGAACTGTGAACTGTGCGGGACCAATGCTGCTGTAGTTTGATTCTTGTGAGGAGCGAAGCGATATTTTGTATCTCTATTTTTGAATTTTTGATGTATGTATCAATCGAATTCTATAGATTCACTTCTGAATGATGTGGATGCGATGGGCCGGGTCGGGCCACGGGGGGAACAGACCATAGTTTTTTCAGCCCGACCTGAGGTTTGAACCGGTTTACTGTCACGTAGGTGTTGTCGTGTTGATTTGCACCGTAAGCTTCCCCCCTGGCGCGTGAGCAGTTTTCCTGTACCTTTTAGCATGGCGAGGTTGTTCATAACATGATTTGGTGGATGAATATGTTCACCAAGTGCAGGGCAGGCAATACCGAAAGTTCAGGTCCTCTTCACCTTACCTGTTGGAGTCCTTAAACTCACCAACCGATCCAAATGTTTCCATTCAAATGTGTATGTTGGGGTTATGGGTCTTTGAGAACCGCACCTCCGGAATGGTCTGTAGAAGCTGGCACAAGAGAAGCAGTAGGAGGAGTTCTATCTGAATGAATCGAAGGTCATCCTCAAACAGAACAACATAAGATGCGCAGGCACAGGACCTTCGACATCCTCAGAGAGTTAGAAAGGCAAGTCAAACGAAGGTCGGTGAGTGATGACACATGCAAGTAAGTCACGGTTCTAGATCGCCTGGAACGAAGGTCAGCAGGGAATGTTTTGAGTGCCTTTTGGCGGAAGGCTACCTTCACTCGTCATCACAAGGCATCGGTATTGGGATAAAAGATCATGCAAACAGGAAAGGTCGCGAAGCTCAGGGTCCGCAGGCGTTGCGAAGGCATTCATCTTAGTGGTTATCCTTTAGTTAGAAGAGGAAGTAAAATGGTATACGACATTTTATAGGAAATTATCCTTTTGCCCGTCCCCAAATATTGTAAAGTACGGATAGAGTAGTCTGCAAGTGGGACAGGGCAAGAGGGTATTGATGTAAAATGACGACCTTGTAACCCCCTATAAAAGCAGGGCCTAGCCCTCCTTTTGGGGGGAGCTTTTGGAGAAGGATTGAGAGAGACGATTTGCATTTTACACTGCTGGTTCGTATTGTAATTGAGAGAATACGTACCAACAGTGTATCTTGTTGCATACTTGCATGGTCCCCTTTTCGCAGCGTTCATTGTTGCTACAGTTCATACATCCATCTTGTTTGGTTCTTCATTGATTCAGTGTGAGCATTGTCTTGGCTATGTCCTGTGTTGCTCCTTGGTGCATATACCTTAGCAGCTGACATCATATGTCAGGTTTATGTGGTTTCTTCTGCTGATTCTAACTGAGACACAGGTTATATGTGCTTAGCCAGGATCCTCAGTATTAGTCCAAATTCTGGTCATCTCCTTTGTTAATGTTGCCAGCCTTTAGTCGCTCTCATGATCATGTTGTGTCTAAGGTGGATCATTGTATTAATACAATGCAGTTATGTATCTTTGTTTTCTGTTGACTGATATAAATTAGTTTGCATTGGATGCTGATACTGTTAGGGTGGTGATCTGTTTACCATATAATATAGTGCTGCTCCTTTTATCTGGGTATACAATATTTAGGCTATTTTTTTCTTTCATGTTTCATGCTCATGTAATATGCAGCTATGTCATGAATATTGTTGCTGTGCAGTTTCATTATCATCCATAGGCAGAGATGCTCCATAGTGTTCCTTTTTTGATATTAGGCTGAAATGTTTAAGGCATCAATCACCTTCTGTTCTTGTTTTCTAGTCATGTTAGCAGAGATGTATCATGAATAGCTGCTTGGAGCATGTTTACCGTAGCTTTGTCTGGTCGCCAGTTGCATTGGATGAATTATTTGTTTAACTGATATCTTGGATATCTGAGGAGGCTAAGCAATTTCTACATAAGGACATGTTGATTGCCTTATGAGTATGTGCTTTAATAGTGCTTAAAAACTTGATATCTCACTATCATACATCGCCTTTTTGTTAGATGAATTGTTTGGCTAATGTCTGTGGTGCTAGCTTTGTTTGAGTGCAAAAAGCAAAGTTAGATTTAACTGTCTCAGTGACCCACGAACCCTTATATAGTAATCTAAACCGTTGATTTGTTCTGTTGTCTGTTGATTTTCTGTGATTCCTTCGACTGACAGAATCTGATACTTTTCATGCAGGATTGAGCATTTGCTACTGCCATGGATATCACTCAGATTTTGCTAGCTGCTCAATCTCCAGATGCTAACCTTCGAACAGTAGCAGAAAGCAACCTCACGCAGTTCCAGGAGCAGAATTTTCCTAATTTCTTCCTCTCCTTATCAGTAGAGCTCTCGAATGATGAAAACCCCGAGTCTAGAAGGCTTGCTGGCATTATTCTTGGTTTAATACGCCACCGTAGCATTTCGTTTGTATTTATAAAAAATTGATTAATTAGACTCAAAATGTTGGTCTCGTCGAGTACAACAAAACAGTGCAATTAATTTTTGATTTTATCTACATTTAGTACTCCATGTATGTGCCGACATTTTGATGTGATGAGAATCTTCTTTTTGCATGGTGAACTTTAGGGTTACTTTTTAGAAACTAAACGAGGCCATATATAGCATAGCACAAAACTGAGCAAACTTGGAAAACGAGCAGACATGCAGGATCCAGTTGGGTTTGGGTACCTTGTGGTTCACGAGAGCCTGACTTTGGATGTGGCCCGGGTTGAATTTGAAATTTTCACACGAATGCCCACATGTGTGTTGCGCCTCTACGACATGGCCGTCAAACACAGAAGACCGACCATCAGTTTCCGGCGCCTTAGGAGACTCCAAATTCTTGACTTGAGTACTCCCTACATTCCGAAAAAACTGACGTTTAGGACAGCGACACGGTCTCCAAAACACAACTTTGACCTCTTGTTATTATAAAAATATTTATCAAAGAGTAATATATGTATACTTTTATGAAAGTATTTTTCAAGACAAATCTATTCATATAGTTTTCACATTTACAAACTCAACAACTTAAAAGTTATTGATGATTTATATTCCCAATATTTGACCCAAACCTTGTCCTAAACGTCAGTTTTTTCAGAATGGAGGGAGTACTTGACATTGACACAAACGGTCTGCAACGAGTGAATGTCAGGTGCTCTACGCTTTAGCCCTTGTTTAGTTTCCAAAAAGCAACCTAAAGTTCACTATGCAAAAAGAAAATTTCCATCACATCAAAATGTTATAACATGCATGGAGTACTAAATATAGATGAAATTAAAAACTAATTACACAATTTTGTTGTACTCTGCGAGACGAACATTTTGAGCCTAATTAATCAATTTTTGGATAATTTTTCACACATACAAACGAAAGATAATTTTTTACACATACAAACGAAATGCTACAGTGGCGTAATGATTACGAAGCGACCCCAAACCCCCAAATCCCCACCTCCTATTCTCCATCTAAACAAGGCCTTAGAGAGAGGAGGACCCAGCAGTTTCCTCCATGAGGACACGAATTAGAAGAAGGGAAATAAGATCACGAGGTGGAGTGTGCCTCTTGTGTAGAAACACCTCGAGTTTCCACATGTTCTTACTATGTCACAACGTACATCATCACAAGCTCTCAACTATACATACATACATGCCCATAAATAGATAGACGGACGGATTCTTTCCGGGGAAAGCTCGCGCACGCCACACAAATAATGGAGCACGTGCTCTGGCTGCTATGGCCGGCGCTCGGCGTCTCGCTCCTCGACTGCCTGTCGGCTAGCCCACGCCGCCGCAGCTCCGGCGCCGGGCGACGGCGTCTACCGCCTCCGCCTGGTCCCAGGCCGCTGCCGCTCGTCGGGAACCTGCTCGACCTCCGCGGCGGCAACCTCCACCACACGCTAGCGCGCCTCGCGCGCGCCCACGGCGGCGGCCACGTCATGCGCCTCAGGCTGGGCCTCACGGACGCCGTGGTCATCTCCTCGCGCGACGCGGCGAGGGAGGCCGTCACCCGGCACGACCGGGCCCTCGCCGCGCGCGCCGTCCCGGACATGGCCCGCGCCGCCGGGTTCGCCGACCGCTCCGTGATCTGGCTCCCGAGCTCCGACCCGCGGTGGAAGTTCCTGCGCGGCGCCGCCGCGGCGGGCGCCTTCTCCCCGCGCCGCGAGCGCAGGACGCGGGACCTGGTGGCTTACATCCGGGGCCTCGCCGTCTCCGGCCGGGAGGTGGACGTCGGCCGCGCCGTGTACGGCGGCGTTCTGAACCTCGTGTCGAGCGCCCTGTTCTCCGCCGAGGTGGTGGACAACGCCGGCGCCGAGTCGGCGCAGGGGCTCCGGGAGCTCGTGGAGGAGATCGTCGAGGCGATCGCCAAGTCCAACGCGTCGGACCTGTTCCCTTTCCTCCGCCCGCTCGACCTGCAAGGGTGGCGGCGCTGGACGGCCCGCCGCTTCCGCAAGGTCTTCCGCGTCTTGGATGACATCATTGACAGGCGGTTGATGGCACACGCGTCGTCGTCTTCATCGAAGCCAAAGGACATGCGACATGGTGACTTCCTGGACGCGCTCCTGGAGCTGCTGTCCGCGGGCAAGATCGCTCGTGACAACGTGACGACCATCATGTTCGACGTCTTCGCCGCCGGGAGCGACACCATCGCGATCACCGTGGAGTGGGCGATGGCGGAGCTCCTCCGCAACCCGAGCACCATGGCCAAGCTGCGCGCGGAGATCCATGGCGCTCTCGGCGGCAAGGAGATCGTCGAGGAGCCCGACGCGGCGAGGTTGCCGTACCTCCAGGCAGTGGTGAAGGAGGCGATGCGGCTGCACCCGGTGGCGCCGATACTGTTGCCGCACCAGGCGGCGGAGGAAGGCGTCGAGATCGGCGGCTACGCCGTGCCCAAGGGCTGCACGGTGATATTCAACGCTTGGGCGATAATGCGGGATCCGGTGGCGTGGGAGAGGCCCGACGACTTCGTCCCGGAGCGATTCTTGGGTGGGGAGAACGAGAAGACGGGGTTCAGAGGGAAGGACTTCAGGTTCATCCCGTTTGGGTCCGGCAGGAGACTATGTCCCGGCGTGCCCATGGCGGAGCGCGTGGTGCCGCTCATACTGGCGTCGCTGGTGCACGCGTTCGAGTGGCGCCTGCCGGACGGCGTGACCGCCGAGGAATTGGACGTGAGCGACAAGTTCACCACTGCAAATGTGCTCGCCGTTCCACTAAGGGCCGTGCCCGTTGTAATAACCTAGCTATCTATTACGTATCGGTTGCACTAGCCTCCGGACGTCTGATCTGTCCGCAAATATCAGACGGTGACGTGGACCAATAACAAGCATTTACGAACGCACGGGGTAGAACAGAAAGGAAAAAGACGTGGCGCAACTACAACTAAATATTGATGACCGATGGTACTATAGCACAGAAAAAATTCCGTCGCAACATGGGTATGATGTTGCATGCAACATGTAAATTTTTTTTACAACATTCAAGAATAGCGCTGCAACATGAATAGTCATCGTTTGCAACACTAAAAAACAATGGGCTTACAACTCAGCCATGCACGGCAGCAGTAAAAAAAATCTCAATAAAAGTACAACATCAAGATGAAACACTTGCAACATGCATACGAAACATATGCAACATCTAAGATCTATTTTTTGCAACATTCATATAAAACAGTTGCAATATTTTTTGAAACATCCGAAACACGTGAAATATGCTTTTGCAATATAGAGCAAAACCCTAAAACAACACAGATCTATTTTTACAACATTCACGTCAGACAGTTACAATATTTTTTCTGAATATCCAAAACACATGAAACGTGTTCTTGCAACAGAGAAGGGAGAGAGAAATTGTTGGGTGGCCCTGGCTGTCTTTTTTTGGGAAAAAATTAGATGGGGGAGAAGTTGGTGGTGGTGTGCTTGGATTTGGTGAGACAGGGGTAGAGCTGCCGCTGATTATTTGATTGTGGACAAAATCAAGGCTGCAGCTTGCTGTTTGGCCCTGGTGCTCGCTGGCTGTTAAGCAGCTCGGCGGTGCTGCATGCTGCGCTCTGCTCCGCGGTAGGAACGAGGAGCTCGAGATGTGGGTTCGGTGCTGCTAGTGGATCGGCCGCTGGTTGGTTCAAGGCGGAGGGCGGCGGCGCCCCCGCGGCAACGTGCAGGGCAACGCACGAACATCAGCGGGCGAACGGCGCTCGGACGGCAGTGGGCGGGACGGCGGTGTCCGCGTCGGCGCGCGGAGTTGGGGGCGGGGCGCGGAGGAGCGCCGACGCGAAGAGGAGCGGCCAGCGGCGGCGGCGCCCGCGCCCACCCCCACCCACAGAGCGGCGTGATACAGCACTGCGGCGGCGGCGCGTACAGGAGAAAATGGGGCGTCGGTATGTGCGAGAGAAAAACGAGGGGATAAGACGGAATGGTGGGTGGGAAGATGCGGAAGAAAGAGGGTCACGTGGTCGTCCGTCCGACGGACGTAGCATCGGACGCCTGATTCTGATTCAGAGCATTACCGATTACGTATCCCATAATTTTATGTTACTGTACTACTCCCTTCTCAAATATATCTATAATAATAATAATAATAATAATAATAATAATAATAATAAAATGAACAACGTTTGGTACGTCGTTTGATCTTTGTGTCACTGTGCGTGGGCCCGTCTGTGACATATGAGCACCGGCCGGATTCCTGTGTTTCCCGGCCACGGTCGGATTCATGTGTTCCCCGCCAATCAATCGGATTTCGACCTGTGCACGTACTGCGCCTCTATGGTGCTGTCTCTGCAGCACATACCGAGTAGATCGAGAAGAATAGAGCCGTTGTTCGGCTGACGGGTGGTAGGTGACTGATGCTGATTTGTATTGAGAGAAAAATACTGCTGGTAGTTGGCTGATGCTGGTTTGTGCAGAGAGAAAAACAATGCTGGCTGGCTTGTCTCTTTTGCTTCTACTTCTTAATTAGCTTCATTAGTATTGTTGTGTGCACTTTTGAAAGCTACCAAATTTTTACGTGGTCACGTACTCATACACATAAGTGTACACAACCTATAAATGTTAGATAGAGCGGATCACTAGTCACAGATCTAGATGTGACAACTTAAAACTAGACAGTAAAACATGATGGACAATAACAAGAATAAGATGAATAACGTGTAGGTTATACCTTCGCCTCCAGCGGAGGAAGCCATCTCAGGTTCGGTCGGTGACGGTCTGCGCAAGGCAGCGACGCACAGTGCCGGTGTAGTCGGTCGCGGTCGTAGATCCCGCCGGCCCTCTGGTTGCCAACGGCTTTGGCCTGGAACGGCGGTAGATGACGGCGCGGACGTCGTGGCGGCGGTGGCGGAGCTTCCCGTCACTGGCTGCGCTAACCCTAGATCGGATTGGTATGTCGGTGGGTCTGACGACTCGAGTTCAACCTCGTGAGTAGAGCCGGCGGCCCCACCTCTCTTTATAGTGTAGGGTGACATGGGCCCACCAACCATGAGTTGGGTTGGGCGCCCCCGATCAGGGCGCGGATCAAGGCCCACGGCCTTTGGGCCGTGTGGGCTGAGAGATCAACCTAACAATAAAAAATTGTACCTAGACCACCACACATTACTTTTTCGCGATAACTTCTTTGATGGATGATATTCTACTAATAGACAGAGATACGAGTTATGGCAAGTACAGATGCATATATTATTTTAGCACAACCTGATTTGAATGAGCAATTTGCACACGCACAAGCTTTAAGTGGGTGATTTGTGCTTAATTAACCGTCTTTCAGCCTTTCAAAATTCTGTACCGGTATCTTCATCTTTATATTTTACCTAACAATAAAGTGGGTAAATAAAGAAAAGATTAATTCAGCGGTATGTCATAATTTTATAGAAAACTATCTAATTTTTTTTTCAAATCAACCCACCATCCTTTGTCATTACTTCTCCCACTGTTCTGCAGGAGCTACCAAAATCACTGTGTCATTGATAATTGACCAAGCGTCGACACGTAGACCACGCTTGTACCTAGCAATATGCCAAAGGACTCCACCACCGCACACGAAAGTATGGTGAAATCTCGGATATGCCTGATTATGGCCGGTCGGTATGCATGAGCATCAAAGAGAACAGCAAGTGGTACTCTTCTCCACTTTATTCAGCTAGAGCTAAGCAACAGGCGGTAGAGCTTGATGGGGGTGCACCGTCCGAGACGCCAGTCGGATGGAGCTGAGAGCTCGGAGCTCGAGAGCAGGGTGCAAAGGACGGGGGAGCTAAGCAGTAGATGGTGGAAGCTGGCGGAGAGATCTGAGGCAGGGGCAGAGCTGCCCTATGTCATTGGGGTCTTGAGACCCAATGAAATTCTATAAATCCAATAGAAATATACTGTTCATTAGTAAAATTAGTGTAGAAGACCCCAGCACATAAAAGCGATGACCTCGGTGCCATTTACGGCTGGCTTTGCCCCTGATGTGAGGAGATAAGGTTCATAGTCAGAGTTTGAGCGATCGGATGCATGAGATCCATGACTTGGCAGCGTGTGGTGGATGTCCGTCATCCGTGTGTCCCGTTGCAACGTACGGGCATATTTGCTATTATAAAAAAGCAGGGAAGTAATCTTTGTATGAATCTTCGTACGTCCGTCCGTCACTTTTTTTACGCAGTATAGGAATCGAATAAAGAAATCCAAATACCACACCGTTACGACCGCCATGAAAACAAAAGCAAATAGGAGCGGAGTTGGAAACGGAGTGCAGCCACAGGTAAAAGCCAATCGCATATGCCATTACATATATTCGTGTTGTTGGCTAGATTAAAAGCCCATCACGTATAAGCAGACCTGCCCGTGGAATATCATTATATTCATTTGTACTCCTTGCCTTAGACAAACTTGTAAATATCAAAGCAAAATATAAACATATAAATTATTAAAATCTAGAACGGGACTTTAGTATATGCACCGTTAATATGATTGTCTATATCTCTATCTCTATGTCTCCGTCTCTTTCTTAATACTAAACCAAAAATTGATTCAGCGATACGTCATAATTAAAAAAAACTAATATTTATATGAATCAATCCACCGTCCTTTAATATGTTGTATTTAAGAAAGACTTACTACATCCGTTTCAAATTGTAGGTCGTTTTAGCTTTTCTATATTCATATATTTTGATACGCATCTAGATATACGCTATGTCTAGATACGTAGCAAAAACTATGAACCTAGAAATTTCAAAACGACCTACAATTTAGAACGGATGAAGTATAATGTGTCATCTACCATTACATAGTACCCCGTCTCCTCTCGTCGTTCCACATCATTGCACGCACCCATTCATCTTTTCACATCACTCGCATCCCCATCATTGTTTTCAGACACAACGTCTATCGAGGATATCTCTTTTTGTCATGCTCCTAACAAGATGCAGAATTAGTGATGTCTAGGGCACTTATACATTTTCGCTAGCGAAGTCCCCCTTTATCCGTAGCAACACATGGACACCTGCGGTGCCTCGTCTCCTCTCATCCTCCTGAGCGCGCGCACACCCATTCGTCTTGTCATGTCGCTTGCATCCCACTGTTGTTTTCAAACGCAACGTATATCGAGGATTTCTCACTTGCATTGCTTCTCATTGTATGCGGAATCAGGGGTGTAGGGTGTCCATGACTCCCGCGCAGCTTCGCTCATGAAGTCCCCTTCCCGTACTAACGCATGGGCATTTATCTACCTGTAGCAACTCATCTCTCACCGTCGTGCACCGCCGCACACACCCCTTCATCTTCTCATATCGCTCCCATCCCTATCGTGTTGACTGGCCGTCCTTCCGGACGTAACATCTACCAAGGATATCTTTTTTGTTGTACTCCTCATCGATACAGAATAGGCAGCATCTATGGCTCCCACTCACATTCGCTTGATAAGTCACATTCACCCATAGCAACACATTGGTATTAATCAACACACACTACCTCACCTCCTCTCTCTGTCTTTCACCGTCGTGCGCACCTCTTTGTCGTCTCCCATCACTTGCATCCCCGTCATCGGATCTCTCCTGTATCGTGCTTCTCATCGGATGAGGAATTGGCAGCGTTCATGGCTCCCACATACATTCACTAATAAAGTTTACTTTATCCGTAGCAACGCACGGGTACATTTGCTAGTATCGTTTAAAGTAAGCTATTTAGTGGATTGATAGCCCTAATTTGATCGTTGTAACTAAGCATCTCCACCGCGGTTTCTTTATGCACTCGCTAAAAGTTCTCTATGAGAGTCCCCATCCACAATGCATGCAAAGGTGTTGTCTTGTTTATGCTCGGAATAAACCATTACAATGGGAGTACGTTCCCCCGTGATCGACAAGTCTAACGGGTAAATTTTTGTCTACCCAGGTATCGAAATCAAATCAAATTAATACTATCTCTGTTCCAAAATATAGGTCGTTTAACTTTTTTTATTACAAGTTTGACCGCTCATCTTATTCAAAAAATTTGTGAAAATATAGTCAAATTTAAGACATTTTTGAAGATTTTTTATTAATAAAACAAGCCACCATAAAAATATGATAATTTGCACAAAATTTTGAATAAGACGAACGGTCAAACTTATAGTCAAAAAAGTCAAACGACTATAATTTGAAACGGTGCGAGTATTTAACATGCTCATATCATGAGGAGAGTATAAATTTGACGCAGATTGTCATCTAAGTAACAAGCAATAATATCACGAGCAGCAAATATTACAGCATTATGAAAATAAACGACAAGCTCAAAGGGCCGTGGAAGAAGCATTCGGGATGCAGGAGTTCAGGTACAAACTCCAGGTATAAACGACAAGAAATAAATTGAAGAAAACGGTGACTCCATGTGTCTAAATCGTCGTAAATTGAAGAAATTCGGCAACGAAGGGCCAGACCTCGCCGCACAGATTGATCGGGACGGCAGCCGTCTATAGGTTCAACGGGTCCAATATAGCAGCATCAGACATGCAAATTTTGCTCCAGAATTGTGCGCGTTGCTTGTGTATGCAAAGAAAGTATGCTGCGTTTCTGGCATAGTGTGTCAGGAAGGACGTACTTGTGATGTACTTAGGTTAGCACGGGTGCTTAGTCTGTCCTTGAAAAACAGCCATGCAAAGATCTTGACTTTATTAGGGCAGTCCCAACCCATCATGTCTATGGGTAGTGTCCATGCTGCCATGTTAGCAAGACATCACATTAGACATTACGTTCTCCAACACATGATTTCTTAGGATGGATCATTAATAAATTCATCATCTTTTCTCTCTACCAATCATACTTGTTCTTTTTGTATCATGAAGACACTATCATCTCCCAATGCATACTTTGGTAGTGTCCTATGCATAGGTTCTCGTGTCGACACTGGGTCTTGCATGAGACCCAGTTTCTTACTCTTTCCATTCTCTCTCTTATTTAATACAGTACCTCACAAGCAAAAAGTCCTATGTGGCAGCCTAATTAATGCTACGAAAACCATCCTACATGGAGGGTTGGGACTGGCCTTAGCGACCCTGGTTTTGCAAATGCGCATGGTTTGCGCATGGAAGCATGACACTCAAGCAAGTAGGGTTTTTTTTTTGAGTAAAAGCAAGTAGGGTTCTTGGGCTTCTACTTTTGGTTCGAGAGATTAAGAGGGGTTGGGCCGTTGACATGGGCCTATCTCGGTTAAATTGAAAACACTCTCACCCGTTTCCGTAATTTTCCGTCTCATTTCTGTATTTCTTCCACTGATTAGTCTATAAAAAAACTTGTCAGAGATCAGTTGGATAGTGAAGATCTTATTTGGATAGTAAAAAAAATATGATGAAGCCGCACACCATGTTGAGACCTTTAGGCATGATATCTTTAACTTGTGAACTACAAATACTAAGTTGCAAAAAATCACTACGGATTCAAGATCGACAGTTCCATGAGTACAGTACTTTGGCATATCAGAATATATCTGGCACATACATGATAAGCATTTCCAGCCACTTCAGTCTTTGTCTACAATTTTGTCTCCAACACATAAAGACACGAGAATTCCAGAAGCACACGATGGCACGGCATCTGCATAGTTTGATATAAACGGATGTGGTGTTCTTTCTCTACGCCTCAGTACGTGCCTCACAAATGGCTAGTGAGCTCTGGCTGCTATGGGCGACGCTCGCCGTCTCGCTCCTCTACTACCTGAGCCGTCTGAGACGCGGCACGGCGGGCACTCCACGGCTGCCGCCCGGACCCAGGCCGCTCCCGCTCGTCGGCAACCTCCTCGACCTCCGCGGCGCCCTCCACCACACGCTCGCTCGCCTCGCGCGCGCCCACGGCCCCGTCATGCGCCTCAAGCTGGGTCTCACCACCTCCGTGGTCGTCATCTCCTCGCGCGACGCCGCGAGGGAGGCGTTCACGAGGCACGACCGGCGCCTCGCCGCGCGCGCCGTCCCGGACGCCGCCCGGGGCCCCGCGGGGTTCTCCGAGCGGTCCATGATCTGGCTCCCGAGCTCCGACCCGCGGTGGAAGGCCCTGCGCGGCGTCGTGGCCACGCACGTCTTCTCCCCGCGCGGCCTCGCCGCGGCGCGCGGCGCCCGCGAGCGCAAGGTGCGGGACCTGGTGCGGTACCTCCGCGGCCGCGCCGGGACGGAGGTGGACGTCGGCGACGCCGTGTACGGCGGCGTGCTCAACCTCGTGTCCGGCGCCTTCTTCTCCATCGACGTCGTCGACGTGGGCGCCGAGTCGGCGCAGGGGCTGCGGGAGCTCGTGGAAGCCATCATCGAGGCGATCTCGAAGCCGAACGTCTCCGACGTCTTCCCTTTCCTCCGGCCGCTCGACCTGCAGGGATGGCGGCGCCGGACATCCCGACACTACGAGGAGATCTTCCGCTTCTTGGATGGCATAATCGACCGCCGGTTAGCCGAGGCCTCATCGTCCGGGGACACGCACGGCGATTTCCTCGACGCGCTCCTCGAGCTCCTGTCCGCGGGCAAGGTGGCCCGTGACAACCTGACGACCATTCTGTTCGACGTCTTCGCCGCCGGGAGCGACACCATCGCGATCACGGTTGAGTGGGCGATGGCCGAGCTGCTCCGGAACCCGGGTGCCATGCGCAAGGTGCGCGTGGAGCTGGAGGGCGCTATCGGCGACAAGGAAACCGTCGAGGAGCCCGACGTGACGAGCCTGCCGTACCTGCAGGCCGTGGTGAAGGAGGCGATGCGGTTGCACCCGGTGGCGCCGATACTGCTACCCCATCTGGCCGTGGAGGACGGCGTGGAGATCGGCGGATACACGGTGCCCAAGGGAAGCACCGTGATCTTCAACGCCTGGGCGATCATGCGGGATCCGGTGGTGTGGGAGAGGCCGGAGGAGTTCATGCCGGAGCGGTTCTTGGACGGTGTGGAGTTGAGGGGGAAGGACTTCGAATTCATCCCGTTTGGGGCGGGTCGAAGGCTGTGCCCTGGCCTGCCGATGGCAGAGCGTGTTGTGCCGCACATGTTAGCATCATTGCTACACAGGCTCGACTGGCGCCTGCCCGAGGGTGTATCCGCGGAGGAATTGGACTTGAGCGAGAAGTTTACTACTGTAAATGTACTGGCCGTCCCACTTAGGGCAGTGCCTATTGTGAGAACCTAGTTGTGTTTGTGTAGGTTCAATTGCAAATAAAGGTATAAATTGTTGCCCTTTTTTTCCTCAAAGGTTTCCTGCTTTTATAGAAAGCGTAGAGAGACGTTACCGCCAGTTTAACGCTGGGAGTGCAGCTTTACAGAATGACGAAGATAGCTCCAAAACTTCAAAAGAAGAGGAAGACGAAAGTATAATATAAGCTAATACTGTTGGAATTAATTTTGGTGGTTAAAATTAAAATCAATGACTAAGATCAAAACCATTAAGCACCAAATGGTTTTGCTTGTGATCAGTGGACATAACCGATATATTGGTGTCGGTTCCCCCAGTGCACAGTGGTATAAATAGGAGAAGAGAAATGTGATTCAAATTTAAGCCTCTAATCCCTCTCCTCAATCCATTCTCTGATCACGATCATCACTGCAAGCACTATGAAGAGCTAGACACGCCATCTATACATCTAGATGGCTTCTTCTTCTTCTAAAAATAGTATGCCTAAATTCATCTCCTAACTTTTTCATGTGATCCATGAGGATCCAATCGATCCATCATGTTTAACAAATACAGCAAACAGATAGAACTATGCACAAAAGATCTTTCTTTCTGGTATTTTTTCTGCATAAGATCAAGTATATTGATGTCGTCTAATAGGCGGTCTTATACAGTGACACGTAATCTTGAGACGACTTATCAGACAACTTATAATAGGTTGTTATTTTAATTGTCTGGTAGCAATATAAAATTCCTTAATTTATGAAAAAATAAAAAAATATTATTTGTTGCATGGCAATAAAACTCGAGGGGTTGTCTCATAGTCCTAAATTTTAGCTCATGAGAAGGTTGTTTCACGAAACAACGACCTCGTTCCCTCACCTCACTCTCTTTTCTCCACATCAGCAAAATATTCTACGTGACACTACACGAGACGATCTAAAAGTTGATGTTAAGTCAGCCGTTCGTGGATCTGCATAAAAGACAGATTCGTACACGGCAACGTTCGGTGACAGTGGAAAGACGAGCATGTTCAATCGCAATCTTGTCTCATACGAGTAGTCCACACTCCACAGTGACAACAATAGCGAAGAGAAATAGTTTCAACTCTGGGCTGGCCCAGTGGCAATCAAAATTCATAGGCATTTGACAATTAAACTTGAGCGAAAAAATTAGTG
This sequence comes from Echinochloa phyllopogon, assembly GCA_033239725.1. Lineage (NCBI taxonomy): Eukaryota > Viridiplantae > Streptophyta > Magnoliopsida > Poales > Poaceae > Echinochloa > Echinochloa phyllopogon. The sequence continues at coordinate 41,629,463 of BTCW01000015.1, forward strand.
TTGTAAATGTACTACCTGGTGTGTCCATTTAACGGCGCTAGCGCTCATAGAAATAGGATTATTAACTGCATGTTTTAGATGGGTGAGTATACATGTGTGTATTTATAGTGGTGATTATATAGTAACTAGGTAAATGCCCGTGCGTTGCTACGGACAACAGAAATTATATTAACGTATATATTAGAGTCATGCAACTTCATAAAACTTATGAAAAATTGAACTTATTGGTTTTATTACTCATATCGTAACTGTAGACAAATTGCAAATCAACAATGAAAATATTCAAAACAATCTAGACATTATCTGGGAAAGCATAATTGATGGGGCTAATTACAGATAGCATCGTCTCTACTTAAAATCATTTAGATGTAACAAGAATACAGCCCAAAGAATCAATCACCATCTTCCTTTGTTTGCAGCTCATCAAGTTGCCACAAATATCTGTTGCCATATAAACTACTCACGCATCTTGGGGGGGGGGGGGGGGGGGGGGGGGGGCTTGAATAATGGTATTGCCATATAAAATAAATATAATTGGTAAAATCTAACAGATATATGAAGTAACATTTGAAATGCACATGTAGGCTAATAGTGATAATTTTAGCTCACGGTTTGTCTGATCGTGCTGCTCGCTCTGAACTCCTGTTTCTGTTATATATCTATACAGGAATTTTTTCATTTCTAAACTCCATAATAACATGACAAAACATGGCAGATCGAGTTCTAAACTGCACGACCTGACAAAAGACAGCCTTGACGTAAACACGTAACTTTAGATGGACTATTCGCGGATTTGAGATCACATACTGAGCTTCCTGTACATGCGACACTGTACACCTGTATGGTGGCCGTGCGCGGCTTGCCTCGCCTTCGATGCAGCAGTGCCTATAGCTCAAAAACAGCGTGTCCGATGGATGGATCGGAGATGTGGTAGTTTTCTCCTTGTTTCCATGCATGCGGTCTGCTGATGAGAGCACAAATCAGTGATGCATGTGGTCGAACATGGGAGACTGGAGAGGGTGATCAAAGTTCTTACTCCATTGCTAATATCCATGCTTTCATAAGCCTAACGGTGTCCCATACTCCCATGCACCTTTCTTTTTGGAATGAGTTCCTTGGTTCAAAGATGCAGCAGCCTTGACAATGGACTTTGTAGGAGTTTAGACAAGACAGACACACATTGTTAGAAGATGGATGCAACTGCTTTGGTGACTTACCCATTCAGTGACTTTGGCACTGGACGTACCAAGGGAAAATATATCAGACTTGGAACAATATAGAATGCCAGCAAGAAGTTCAGGGCACATGTAACTTGGAGTTCCCATAAGTCTGAAATGTGACAAAAATCTAATGCTTGAGCAAGAAAACTCACCAAATAAGCTAAACTGTCAGAAGACAATATTTTAGCAAGACCAAAATCACCTATTTCAGACCACATGTTTGGAATCCAAGGGTATTATGTTATCATGATTTGTACGACGGTATAATGTGTATCACTCAAGCACTATGCATGAGTCCATTGCAAGGTTAAAGGTTATGAATCTAACAATCTTGGCATCACGATGAAAGATACTATTGACATACAACAAATAAAGTGATATCAGGAGTTGCGCAAGCCAAAAATACAAAGCCCCTACATCAAGGGAAAAAAACACAACGAAAGTGCAAAAATTTCCGTAAGCAGAAATGGTTGCTCCTAGACTCCTTATTGGCTTCAGACCTGCATGATATAATATGTGGTCTTACAGGGTTCCTTTTATTTGTTGCCAGCTTTGATGGCAGCTTTAAACGAAAGCCAAGTAAACTGGTAAAGGCAAAGCTCCCAAATAAAACCAACAAACTGTTGTGAAGCAATCTGACAATTCCTTCTCTAATTGGTGGTGCCGATCAATCAACCAGGTTGACAAGCCACTTAAAATTAAAATCGGATCCAATCAGATGCACCTGCGCAAATTGAATTTATCTTCTAAAATTAAGATTCCAACCACATCACTCAGTATCAAGTTAATGTCCAAATTCAGCAAAAACATCATATGCACTTTGCTTGCGCAAATTGAATGCAAAGAAAACCAGTCGGTGATATTATCAGCACAAAGGAGTTGAAAATTTCATTTTGCTACAACTCAAGGAACACAAAATAGGCAGAGTATAGCTCACTGACATCTGGGAAATAGAAGACAAGCATACAACGATATTTAGTCGATCTAATTACTAACATAGATATTGTATATTACCTCTAAATTTAATTGTATAGTTAGTAAGGTATATATTATATTATTATGCAGGCTGCAATCGTAAAGAGAATATATGGCGTCTAACAGTTTAAAAACAATGAGTACAACCACACCATAACACGAAAATATTAAACTCCAGAATCAAATATTGGCCCTCCTATATGTATATAGCGTATAGATCGTCCTATTGTCAGCCCAAGTATATGGTAGTATACATAGAACAATAATCATATAGTCATCAATACCAGCAAATAGATACAAGCATCCTTAAATTGCAAAAGTGGTGGTTAGGTAAATATTATTTGTGGGTGTAGAGGCGACGTATCCTTACATATTCACGGTATCTTGGTCGCAAAAGTAGACACGCACAAATAGATACAAGCACAAATAGGTCCTACTATGAGCATATACTGCCATTCAGTTCAAAGGAAAGCGATCACGTAAACTAAGCTCTATTATGGTTACTAAGAAAAATCACAAGGATGTGTGACTATGGCATCACCAAAAGCATTCAAACAGTAAATCAAAAAAAATTCACCTGTTGTGAATCATAAGCAGCTCAAGCTCCGAGATATCGTGAACAACAAACTTCTTGAACTTGTTGGGAAGGTAGTGCCTGGTATTCTGGTCAGAGCCGTATCCAATGTTGGGCATCAAGGTGCATCCCTTGAACTTCTGCCTGACACGGGAGTCAATATCCTTGGGCCTGCGCCAGCTTGGCTACAGAAAATAATATCAGCAAAATTAGCTCCTCCAACTAAACAAACAACAATGACGATGCTAGATGATGCAAATAAAGAGACCCGATGAATCAGAAACAAGTGCACATCTTTTTTACAGGATATCTACTTATGCTTGGAGCTAGAGGTCATATCAAAGACTCACAGCCCTCTTCAGAACAGGGGAAAACGCACTGATAGGTTTTGGCACATCATAGCATATTCCGAAATCACCGAATCACCAGCAGGGCCTGAAGTAACAGGCATTTGCTACACAGGCACAGTATAGTTTTTAAGTTATCCTAAACCTAAGGCACAGAAACAGTGGCATTACAACAGTGCAAATCATTCAAAAGAATACCTGTGACATAATATTGTGAATTATTGCACGTAAATAGTTAATTCCAATGAGACAACAGTTTTTTGATACAAATGATATGTAAATAGTGTGACATCAACAGGAACTATACGTAGCACGATAATCACACCACATGGAAAATGTATACCTCCAGTTCGTAGTTTTAAAATCACATGAGCTTTGTTTTCTCCTTCCTTTCAAAAGACATTTCATGGCCTTTCTTGATGATCTCCTCCCTCTTTTCAGCAGATATCTCACGATTTGTATTGTTGGAGAGGTTTCCAAAGGAGATATTCCACATTTTTGCTTGCTGGATCCATTTGTGTTTCTGCACACGACACAACCTGCAAATAAGAAAAACAAGCTCCATTTTATAAGTCGCAGAGTGTAGAGTATGTTCTGGCTATCCTGGACCTGAGTGCAGAAGACAATCACCATCATCATTAACACTACTCTGGATAGAACAGCATAACAGTACTTGTTTTTTTAACAGTACTTGTTTAGAAGACTTTCAAATGATAGCTACAATGCAAATTATTCAGTACTCACCGGCACGTGCTCAACTTCAGGGCTCTGTCAAAGGATCTCAATGTCCCGCAGCTTCAAGAAGTAGAAGTCTCTCTCCTTCTCTAGGCTATCAACCAAGAGCTTCAGCTCCGTGATCTGCAAACCATGGCATTTTGCACAAGTCTTCATAATGTTGCTTATGGAGAACAAATTTGGAGAAACATTCACACAGACTGATAACTGAGGATCACCTGTTCATCATAAGCTGGCCCACCGGAGCTGGCAGGTGATGGCTTAGCACTGCGTTGTGGCGCATTCGCTGCTTGTCCACTTGCCCGCTTAGCACCATGATATGAAGCTTGAGCCTTGTGTCCGTCTGTCCAGCGGATGCAGAATTGGCCGGCGTGTGAGAAGGCACTGATGTTCTTCTGTTGGTTTCTTTTCCACCCTTGCTGCTTTCCCTTCTATCAGAAGCATTGTAGCTGCGTGTGTCATACAGAGCAGGAGAATAATATGTAAGAATCCAGACAAATTCTTAAAGTACAGCTACAAATGTTTGTGACCACTGCCCAGACCAGTGATTACCTGCTCATCAAGCCACCATTGACTGAATCACAGTATTTTTTTCATCCACTGCATGAACTCCAGATTGTCAAGAGGTCTCCCTTTGATGAGCTTATTCACCTCTATATGCTGCAATGATTCACAAAGGAAACAACAAAGAGTAAGATCCCAGTTGAACCGAAATTATGTCTAGAACAGCTATTAGCAACCTTAACAAGAAAATGTACTTTGTGAGTTATAACAACCAAGCTCATGATTCAAAATTTTCCAGCGATACAAAAAAAGAAGAAAGAAAAACAAATCGGGACGCACCTTGGTAATCCTTAGCTTGTTGAACAGGTCCTGCAGGACCTTGTAGTTCTGGTTCACATATCGTACTCCGTCTTGGCGTCGAAATTGACCTTGTGCATCGGTACCGCACCCGAGTGTGCTGCATCCATCAGCTGGCATGTGACCGCGCCGGACGCCGCCTATAGAACACCAAATCAACCCCCTGGGCTTCGTCTTGGGTTTGGGGCCGAGGCGGAGGAGCCCGGCGAGGAGAGGCAGCCGAGGCTGAGGTCGACAGGGGAAGAGCCCTGCGATGAGGACGCTGCGGAGGAGAAGGGATCGCAGCGGACGACGCGCTTGCGGGGGCGGGCACATGGAGGGGCGGCGTGGACTGGGGAGGGGCGGGCTGCGCGGAATGGCGCCGTAGGGTTTGGAGCGGTGCACGGGCGCGGTAGGCGGACGAATGAGTGACGCGGACGGGCGGACGGAGCGCGGAGTGGCGGACGAAGGCGGAGCAGCGGACCGAAGCGGACGAGAGATCGTGGGGAGAGGAGGCGGCGGTTGGGGAGGGGCGCGGGTGGGAGCGGGAGGCGCAGAAAAAAAAAGGAGCGGGGGCGGGCGGTTCCGCGGGCGGGCGGACGACGGGGCCGTGGAGTGGAACCGCTCCACGCCGGGAGCAAGGGCGGCGGAGAAAAAAGGGCGTCGGACGGGGTGGGGCGGATGTGGGAGCGGACGGACGACGGGCGAAGGAGGCGGCGGAGGTCGGCCGCGGGCGGGCAAGGCGGCAGCGGAGGTCGCCGCGAGCGGGCAAGGCGGCGGCTCCGGACGAGGGTGGGTGGGAGTGGCACGGGCAACGGCGGCTGCGGGAGGAGGCGGGGAGACGGGCAGCTCGGAGACGGAAACCGAAGGGAGGGGGCGAGGCGGAAGTGGAGGTGCGCAGGAAGGTGGAGCGCAGGTCAACCCGGCGTGGAACCGCATCTTCGGGCCCACGTGCCGGCGCCGAGGTGCGTAGAGTAGCGAGTCCACGGGGTCGTCTGAACGACGTTTTTTCTCCTCTTTGATTTTATTAAGTAGTAGAGATATATTTGACCCGTTGGAGCCCATGCTGAAAAAGACAAATGTATGCCTTTTTGCAGCCCACCGGCACTAAGTTTTTGTTTTCTCTCTGTATTCTGTTATTTGTTCCCTGAAAGCCGGCCCATTATGGAGCCCGTGGCCCATGTAGCAGGTTTTTCTTTTTACCTTTTCTCTTTTATTTTATTTCTTTTACTTTTTTCTTATTTCTTTTCTTCTCTTCTCCTTTCTTATGTTAACTTTTCTTATTGTTTTCTATTTCCTTTCTCTTTTATTTATTTTTTTGGCAATACTAACTTATTTTTGGTAATTTTATTTTTCCTTTATTTTACTATCTTTTGTTATCTCTCTTTTATATTCTTTTCTTCTCCTTCTCTTTCATTTTTGGTAATGTTGTCTCTATTTTTTTGTTTATTTTGTATACTAATTCATACTTCATGTGTAAATATTTTGTTTGCCTATAAATAAAATTGTTCATGGGGCCGCTATGTTTGTTCTACATTTAGAGTTATTTGGTTGTTTTTTGTAGCCTTTTTTCACTTTGTTCTCTAATTTATTCACGATATTAAATTACTTTGCACAATAATTTGTTCATGATGTTTATTTTATATGGTTTTCACAATGTTCAATCTTTTGTTGTTAGTATACTATTATTGTGTGCATTCATGTTTGCTTATGTTCTTCAAATATTTGTTCGCATTAGACAAAATGTTGTAGCTTGATAAAAAATATTTTTTAAAAAATATTACTCAAACATAGCAATATGGTCTTATTTTGAAGATATTGTCGAAAGAAACGTAATAGTGCGATTGAAATTTAATTTAGATGTTCAGTTTAAGATTCTTTTTTAATTTCAAACCCTCGTTACGTAAGATGGTGCCATCGTTTTTTACTTTGATGTATGCACCGGTCCTTGCAAAATCACAGGAAAGGTGAGAGGGGGGTTGGCAAAACCAACATGCATGGAGACATGTATGGGAGGTGGGAGGCACATTAGATCAACATCGTGTGGATTAGATTGTGGTTTCTAAAGTTTGCACGGAGCGGTTGGTTTTCACCTGATACGTTGCTCCTAAGCAATGCATACGTCATTAGTAATTATCTGCAAGCAACAATGGACACCAGGCTTTAAAAACTAACTTTAATAAATACTAGTGACATGTTTATTTTACCTATCTAGCAACCTATCAAAAAATTCCTAGAAACATTTGTTTGGGGACAGGGAGTAGTTGATGGACAGTAAAAAGGGTTTTTTTAAACGAAATTTTTATTCCAACCTCTATGTAAGTTATGAACATAACCATTCATTATTACAAAAAAACTTTCAAAAAACAATAGTAACAAAATAATAATAATAATAATACCACCAATTACGCGCTAAACCTATTAGACGACAACTGCCTATCCTTAGCGGAAATTTACAACACCACAATCTTCAACTTGTCACATGTCCACTTCAAACTCGGCTTGTTGTTCTCACAGTACAGTACCTCTTTCTCTTCGTCTTTTCAAGAATTAGCACTGGTCTTTTGTAATCTCTTTTTTTTCAAGTTATTATCCACGTAAACTCAATGTCGCGTCCGGACTTCTTCCGGCCAGATCCAGCGTATGGCTGAGTATAGTAATTTAAATGTGTGTGGTGTACCGGATACTGCCGTACGCGTGTACTCTATCCGTATTGATAAAGAAAGACGTTTAGGAAAAGTTTTGAGTCAAACTTTAGAAATATAAATTATAAATAATTTTTAAGTTGTTGAGTTTAAAATTATAAAAGTTATATGAATAGATTTATTTTAAAAAATATTTTTATAAAAGTATACATGTATCACTTTTCGATAAATATTTTTATAGAAATAAGAAGTTTTGTCTTTTGAAGACCTTATTGCTGTCCTTACTTTACCGTTACGGAGGGAGTACCGTTCTTTGGACCATGCAGACACGTAGGAACGCGAGTTCCCAGTTCATACGATTCACACGGGAGACCCAAGCGCTCTAAAATACTCTCATATACACATGCACGGATATAATCCGTGCCTGAACAAAGCAAAGCCACACAAATGGAGCGCGAGAGCTTGCTGCTGCTGGCGACGCTCGCCATCTCCCTCCTCTTCTACCTCGCCGGCTTTCGACGCCGTTCATCAGGCGCAGCTCGGCGGACGCCCGGCCCCAGTCCGCTCCCGCTGATCGGCAACATCCTCGACCTCGGCGGCGCCAACCTCCACCACACGCTCGCCCGCCTCGCGCGGGCCCACGGCCCCGTCATGCGCCTCGACCTCGGGCTCACCGCGGCCGTGGTAATCTCCTCTCGCGGCGCGGCGACGGAGGCCTTCACGCGGCACGACCGGCGGCTCGCGGCGCGGGCCGTCCCGGACTCCGCCCGCGCGCTCGGGTTCGCGGCGCGGTCCATGGTGTGGATGCCGAGCTCCGACCCTCGGTGGAGGAGTCTGCGCGGCGTCGTGGCCGCGCACGTCTTCGCCCCGCGGGGCCTCGCCGCGGCGCGCGGCGTCCGAGAGCGCAAGGTGCTCGACCTGGTGGGCTACTTTCGCCGGCGCGCCGGCCGGGAGGTGCTAGTCGGCGAGGCCTTGTACGGCGGCGTGCTCAACCTCGTGTCGAGCGCCTTCTGCTCCGTCGACGTCGTCGACGTGGGCGCCGAGTCGGCGCAGGGGTTACGGGCCGTCGTGGAGGACCTCGTCGAGCTGATCGCGAAGCCGAACGTTTCCGACCTCTTCCCGTTCCTCCGGTCGCTTGACTTGCAAGGACGCCGGCGTTACGCGGCTAGGCAAGCCAAGAAAGTTTTCCGCGTCTTGGATGGTATCATCAACCGCCGTCTGGCCGAGGCCTCCGCCGTCTCCTCCATGAACAAGCAGGGTGACTTCCTCGAGACGCTCCTCGAGCTCACGTCCACGGGCAAGATCACCCGTGAGGACGTGACGACCATCCTGTTCGACGTCTTCACTGCCGGCAGCGACACGATTGCCATCACAGTGGAGTGGGCAATGGCCGAGCTCCTCCGCAACCCGAGCGTCATGGGCAAGGTGCGCGCTGAGATCAAGGGCGCTCTCGGCAGCAAGGAGACCATCGAGGAGCCCGACACGGCGAGCCTGCCGTACCTCCATGCCGTGATGAAGGAGGCGATGCGGCTGCACCCCGTGGCGCCGCTCTTGTTGCCCCACCAGGCCGTGGAGGACGGCGTCGAGGTCGGCGGCTACGCGGTGCCCAAGGGCTCCACGGTGATCTTCAACTCATGGGCGATAATGCGTGACCCGGCGGCGTGGGAGAGGCCGGAGGAGTTCCGGCCGGAGAGATTCTTGGAGGAGGCAATCGAGATAGACTTCCGGGGGAAAGACTACGAGTTCATCCCGTTCGGGTCTGGACGAAGGGTGTGCCCCGGCGTGCCAATGGCAGAGCGTGTGGTGCCGTTCATACTGGCGTCGCTGCTGCACGGGTTCGAGTGGCGCCTGCCGGACGGCATGTCCGCCGAGAAGTTGGACGTGAGCGAGAAGTTCACAACAGCCAATGTCATGGCTGTCCCTCTCAAGATCGTGCCTGTCGTCATCGCCTAGACACTGGCAGGTGTTGGAAAGGGGCAACTGAAAGGCTCAGAGCCTCAGATCGACAATGCATGCCATTAATTTCCATGGCATCGGCCATTTGGCATGTACAGTATGAGGCACCAAATCCATTAATCAATTGTCCCATATCCTGTCTCTCAGCTAAATATATAATAAAAAAACATAGACATGTCGCTCTGGTCTTGACACCGTTTCCCTATATCTATATGTTCAGCAACTTTGTAATAACTAGTAGCGTGTGCGTGTCGCACGTGTTCAAAGAAACATAGTAAATAAAATTTATAGTCATAAAAAAGATGTCATGAAGATATTTGGATTTAATTACCAAGCCATACCATTTGGCTTTCAGTAAACGTTGAAGACAATAACTTTATATTCATATCGATAAAAAACACTAGTGATCAAGAATTTTATTATATTTATGGTAAAAATGTACATACGGCAATGTTATATTTTAAAAATATGTTAAATAAGAATTTAAAACTCAGATTGAAAAACTTGAACGTAGTTAATGGATGAAAAGTATGAAGCATACTTGTAATTTATAGATCTGATACAAATATATCTAGGGCATAAATCAGTATTGCTCAGTGCACATATACTGTAAGTAAATGAAAAAAAAGAAAAAACAATATCCTTCACAATAAGATGGAGATTAGGAAAGCAAATGACAAATTTGCAATGGCTTTACAAAACATAATTCATTAAAAAATCTAGGAAACAATAATTTTATATTTATAGCAAAGATGTACATGAAGACATATATTTAAAAATTCTAACAAACAAAAAATTAAGATTCATAACTAACAATTTTATATTTGGACCCTACACCATAACCAGGGTCTAAGGCTAAAATCAGAACATAATTTCAATGTATTGAAAGTATTCGCTCTTAACTTCTGGCACCTGCTGTCAAGCAAGAAAAGAAGTAAAAATGTTTCCTCCCACTCTTTTACATATCTCCACATTTTCTTGAATCCTATCTAGCAATTTTGAATCAATGGCTTGTGTGAGGTGTGAGTACATCTAAAACCAAACCAATGTCAGAATTAATAAATTCACATTGAGACATGTCAATTCCATGCTAGGGACAATCTCACCATGGTTCAAATTCAATAGTATAAAGATCCAGTTATCACAGGAAGTTCATTTTCACAAATACAATGAGCTACTTTGCCTTGAGGACATGCTTGATGTTCTCCAGGCAGAAAAAACGGCCATGAGCTGGCTGTCAAAGTGGCAAACCTGTTACAGCCTCGCTACTTAACCTTATACTCTGACAAGCAATCTTTGGTTGACATTATCGACAAGGACGAGGAACCTGGACCTATGCCATGGAGGTTTATAGTATTTGATTGCTAAATTCCACTACTCCATGAAGGATATCCATTATTAGGGCAACAAGGCGTTTTTGCTGAAACAGAGCAATTAGCATGAATGGATAATGATTATCTTTAATTTACATCGAGAAATGATCTTGAACTAAATAATGGACACCTTCTACTATGAGAATTAAGAATTAACTGATGCCCCATACGTTGCAGCTTTGGAGCTCACTGATGGCTACTCTCCAAAATACCTCTAGGATGAAAGGGGTTTATATTATTGATGGTACTCACCGATGCATCACTTTCATAGAGTGTCCAAACTCGTTGAAAGACAGGGAGGCTGTGATGCCTTTTCATTTGCTTGATGAAATGAAATTTCTCTTTATCTAAAAAATATTACAAAGTTGGTGCTACGCAGAAAAGTTGCAACAATTGGCAATGACTAGTTTCTTTGGTTAGAGCTTTTTATACCCCATTGCTCGGCCATTTAAGAGGTGTTGGAGCTTGGAGAAGTTGATAGTGTGTGTTGTACACAAAATTGAGTTCTCTATCCATCAAGGTGATTAAAAGAATATTAGGGCAATTAGCAATAAGGCTTAGGTCATGTCAATATTTTTGATGATGTGGCAAATAATCAACAAAGAGAGAGGTGAAGTGAGTTTCTTGAGGATGAAACCATGTGTACACTATTTTCAAAATAATTTTTGTGTTTAATGTAGTCTTTGTAAAAAAACAAACAACAAAATTTGCACTGAGAGTGAGCTATTTCAACTATGAATTAAATGACATCTTGGGAACATAGATATGAAATGCTTATTAAGAATGGCCTAAGTGTGTATTCTTGGAACAGGTGTCTGCATAACTAAACATACTAATAATTATGTTTTACATTTAGGATTTAATGAAGACAACAAGGCATCGAGCAAATGCCAAAAGACCATGGACACACAACAATGATGAGATTATAAGGGTAGTCTAACCGAACACTACTCCATAGTTTCTATATAGTTGCCATGCCATATAGACACCCTATGAAAACTATACTTCTAAAGGGAAGTTTCTTCAAAATAAAATATCAACCAATTATCTTTATTCTCTCTATTACTCACCCAATTCTCTTCCTTTATTTCTTGGTTCTTGTGTAAACTTGGTTTTCTGCATGAGAAACTATTTTCTTCTCTTACATAATTAATTCTCCCCCCACCTCATCAAACGCGACAGGCTATTCAGTACTACAGAAAATTATCCTAGTCAACGGGTTGGGACTGCCCTAAGATTGCTTCCACGAATAGTAGGGTATGTGACCGATTCCGCTGCATTCGTACATGGCTATTGCCTACAGGCAACCTAGATATCCTAGGGAAAATAGTTGTGCTCAAATGGACCACTCCGCAACATAGAACTACTGGATTTTTTTTTAGTTTTCGTTTATCAGGAAACAACCTTATAATTTTGTGGTGCAAATGACAATAGAAACATAACTCCAGGTAGCATATACGATAGGATTGTTAGGGCTGATTTCAGTTAGGACTAGAAACATCCGGCCATCAAGTCAGTACAACGGATAATAATAGCCATCAGATGTATTCTAATTTCTAAAAAATATATTCTAAAATAATATAAAAATATTTTGAAGGACTTTGATGTCGCCTAAAGGTGGGGTTTGAATAAGAAAATCTACAAATTAATTCCAATTTTTGGCCCTGAAACCGGACCGGTTTTACACAGAGAAAACCAACAAGAATAGAAATGCCCCTCTAAGAATTCTATCACAAACCAAACTTGAAGATAGCTTCTGTAGATATTTTCTAGTAGGTTCATCAAATACCTGCATACAACGTAAGCACAATCAAATAGATCGAAGCGGAATCACAAATAATTACTAGAAATGAACAAGTGAGTCAAACCAAATTGAAGACGCAATGATTTGTTTTTGTAATGAAATTGCTAAGACAGGGTAGGGTGGTGTGAGTGCCTTCTCTAGGGGAAGGTATGGCCGATCTGGTATATCAGCTTCTGGAGCTGTAAACGATCACATTATTTGTCTTTTCATTAAAAGACGGGGCTGTGGTCCTATAACGCTGAAAAAAAATTGATTTTCTAAACAATTTCACGGTCTAAACGGCACCTGCCAAGATTCGTCCTTGCATCCTCCTGACAAGAAAACAGAAAGATGGTCAAAGCCACGCTTGCCCTGAACCCTTTTCTCTGCCACAGGTGAGAGAGGATCTGCTCTTCTTCAGAGGGCAAACCCGTTTCCAAATGGTACGATGGCAGTCGTCTGATGATCGAGCAGCAGATCGACAAGCGACAGCAGACCCCCATCAACAACGAAACCTTCCTGCCATGCAAGAGTGCAAGACTGCAACAGATGCACAGAGGTGGCAATTGTCATGCCATTACGATTAAAGAGCCTGGATGCTAATAAGCCCTTGTTTAGATCCTAAATTCCACCCCTAAAGTTCACTACGTAAAAAGAAGATTTCCATCACATCAAAATGTCATAACATGCATGGAGTACTAAATGTAGTTGCACAGTTTTGTTGTACTCTACGAGACGGAATATTTTGAGCCTAATTAATCAATTTTTAGACAATTTTTCACATATAAACGAAATGCTACATTAGCACACGCATTTCAAAATACCAAAATTTTGCTCCCAGTTTTGGGAACTAAACAAGCCCTAAGTGTTGCTGGAATTAATCTACGGTTGTTCGTCCAACATGGATGCAATTAAACAAGACTAATGCATGCCGGATCACGAAGCTATTGCTACTGTACTGAGTCACTACACTAGAAATGCAACGTGGATAGCAGTAGCATCTAGAACATGGTATCAAGATGAACATTGTTGTTACCAAATTAATGCTCTACTCTACTCATCCTCCACGATCTCCTCCTCTCCCTGGATGCTGCCACTGGCGCCGCCGGTCTTCTTCTTGGCCTTGTGCTTGTGCAGCGCGTCCACCAGGCCGGCGAGGCAGGTTTCCTCGTCGTCGCCGGCGCGCTTGGGCGTGAGGAGCTCGGCCACGTCGGCGGGGGTGATGTCGACCTCCTGCAGCAGCGCCCCGACGTCGTCGAACAGCGGGTGCTCATCGACGCCGAGGTAGTTCTTGGCCAGGAACTTGAACGCCTCGAAGCAGCAGTAGGACATCTCGATGTGCTTGTCCATGCGGCCTCGCCGGATCAGCGCCGGGTCCAGCTTCTCGACGTGGTTGGTGGTGAACACGATGATGCGCTCGCCGCCGCAGGCCGACCAGAGGCCGTCGATGAAGTTGAGCAGGCCGGAGAGAGTCACCGTCGTCTTGTTTTTCTCGGTCGGTTCGGGGGCTGGTGCATGTGCATGCCGAGACTTCCTCTTGGTCGCGTCAGCGTCAGTGGCGGCGGCGGCGGCGCCTGGCAGCGGCAGCGGCTGCTTCTTGCTGCGCTCGCCGCCGTAGGCCGAGTCCGACCAGAGGCCGCCGACGAAGTTGAGCAGGCCAAAGAGCGTTACCTTTCTCGCGGTCGTGTCGGGCTCGGATGGTGCGGGACGCTTCTTCCTCTTGCTCGCCGCCTTGGTCCCGTTGTTGCCGCCCTGCGTGCCGCCGTCGGGCTTCTTGCGGCGCTTGCCGGTGAGGTCGAGGGAGCAGTCGATGTCCTCGATGACGATGATGGACTTGCCGCTGGTGTCGATGAACATGCGCCGGAGCTCGGCGTTGGTGTAGACGGAGGTGAGCTCGATGTCGTAGATGTCGTAGGCGAGGTAGTTGGCCATGGCGGCGATCATGGTGGACTTGCCGGTGCCCGGTGGGCCGTACAGAAGGTACCCGCGCTTCCACGCCTTGCCGACGCGTTTGTAGTAGTCCTTGCCGTTGCGGAACGCGTCGAGGTCGTCCATGATCTCCTTCTTCTTGACCGGATCCATGGCCAGCGTGTCGAACGTCGACGGGTGCTCCAGCACCACGTGCCTCCAGATCGTCGACCTCCCGTAGTATCTGCCAGTAACACGACCACGCCATGCGAGCGTCGTTAATGGCGGGGAAGCAGTGAAGCAGATCGAAACCGGCCTGCTTGCTTCCACGGCGCGCGCACAAAAGTTATATAATTAATGTACCCGAGGCCGCCGGCGTTGGTGAAGAGCTTCCGGCGGCGGTTGGCGACCATGACGGCGCGGCCCTCGCGGCAGACGTGGGGGAGGTAGGAGTCGACGACGAGCTCGCGGTGGCGCTTGTGGAACACGAGCCGGTATGTGCGCCCCCCATCGTCACCATCTCGATCGAGCTTCTGGCCGCTGGGGAGCGCGGGCACGGAGTTCCACCACATCGTGGCGCCCTGGAACTCGTCGGCGACCTCCTCGTAGTCGCCCAAGCTGAGCACGAAGCGGTCGCTGTCGGGCGCGATCCCGGCCCGGAGCTGCCGCGCCCGGCGTGCGCACCGGTCGCTGAGATACGCCCTGGCCTGCTCGTACACGTCCCCGCGCGCCATCCCCTCGCCGTCGTGCTCGGCGACGGTGACGGTGAGGTAGGGGTCCGCGACCCCCACGAGCCGCCGCGCGTGGCGGCGCAGGAAGCGGCCGGCGAGGTCGTGCAGCTGCTCGCGAAGGGGCCGGAGGCATGGGCGCACCACCATTCTCCACACGAGCATCATGCCGGCGAGCGCCGACATGGGCCCCGCAAACCGCTCCACCGTCCCAGGCGAGGCCACCGGCGCCGGCTTCTTCATGGTTCTCGGCCGCGGCGGCGTGTGGGAGCCACACCTGACCTGGGGAGTGGGTGCCTCGCCCTTGAGTGCTGTGGACTGTCTGCAGACGAGGGGAGGGGATATGAAGACTTGGAAAGGAAACGGTTGGGCTGTCACGATATGGGCTCTGACTTGAAATAGCTTGGCACTGTTGTCTTAGTCCTTTGTTTTGAAAATGTAATTTGTTGATGCAATAACTTTTCAAAAAAAATGTTGGTTCAATATCCTAGGTTTTACGCATTATCACTCGACCATTACTTTAGTCTAACTTTCTAGTGTTACATTGATAATAGTAAAATAGGTTGTTAAATTTTTATATCCTGTGGATTCCATGTTTTGTTCATGCTGCTTGTTGTCTTTATTCATTCTTGTTTTAGAGACAAATGAAAAGGTGAGAATGAGAGATATGGGTTTTCCGACCATTCCCGTTTGTTTTCACCTTTGACAAGACAGATGGCCCCATGGACAAACATAGACTAATTTTGATTGAGTGTACAATTAAGCAGTTTGAACACCTAAATCTGCAAAATAATTAGAGTTCCCGATCAAATTTCCTTCTCTCGAAAGATTGCAAGCCCTGTGACACAATTCCAACATACATTATTTCTGGTTCGTTCCTGAACATTTTGGCATCTAAAACACAAACAGCCAGATCGAAATGCCACACGTACGTAACGAGACTACGGCGGCAAACATACAAGCGTCTACGTAGATACACAAGCACATACGTACAAACGAAGGCGTCTGGGTCAAACCAAGCACACCGAAACCTCCGAATCATATCCTCCAATCCTACCTCCACCGCTCCACGCGTAGATCAGCACACCCCGGTCTTCTTCTTGTCCACGGCCTTCCTCCAGCGCGCGGCGACCTCGCGCTCGATCTCCAGGACGCTCTTCTTCGTCACGACGCCGCCGTCGGTCGACTGCGCGGCGGCGGCGCTGGAAACCCGCACGGCGTGCGTCGCGCGGGCGTCCAGCTCGTTCAGGATCTTCACGATGTCGTTGACGAGACGCTCGGAGAGGCTACGGCTGAAGTCCTCCCTGATGACGACGCGGAGCACGGCGACGTGCTCGGCGTCGGCCGGCATGGTGTACGCCGGCACGATCCAGCCGAACCGCCGCAGGTTCTCAGAGATGTCGAAAACGGTGAACCCGCTGCTGTCCTTGAGCGAGAAGGCCACCAGCGGCACGCCGGTCTCCTTGGAGAGGATGTCGAACCGGCCGGTCGCCGCGACGCCTTCCCGCAGGACCGCCGCGTTCTCCTTACAGTTCTCCATGATGTTCTTGTACCCCTGCAGCAGTGTGGAACCAACGATTAGTTGTGAACTTGTGATGAATGGAATTCATTTTGTCTGTGCCTGGTACATGTATTGTCTGAAACTCTGAATGAAACTATTCTTGCAACCTGTAAAAGGATAACGGAAATACCTCGAAGCCTAGGCGAATGAGCTGATAGTATTGTGCAATGATCTGACTAGAACCTGCAGAAAAGTTTGTAAGCTATCAATTTCCTGCAATATGAGAAAGACCAAAAGTCTCTTCAAAAGAGAGAGAGAGAGAGAGAGAGAGAGAGAGAGAGAGAGAGAGAGAGAGAGAGACCAAAAGAACTGAATGACCCAGGAGTCAGGAGTCAGGACTGAACGGGATACCTTTGGAGAAGTTGAGCGTGAATGTAGGCTGGTCTGTCCCTAGGTAGTTGATATGGAAAATGAGCTCTTCAGGCAAATCTTCCTTGCTCCTCCAAATTACCCAGCCAACACCAGCATACACAAGGCCATACTTGTGCCCACTGACATTGATGCTCTTCACTAGTGGTAGCCTGAAGTCCCATTCAAGCTCAGGGTAGAGGAAAGGTGCTATGAATCCTCCGCTCGCAGCGTCAACATGGATAGGCACATTCCACCTTCATTGCATAAATAACAGAGTAAGCACCTTGACAGAAACTTGAGCATGCTGTGCTTTGCAGCAACAGTTCTGGTCATATGCATAAGAAAGATGCTTAGACGTGTTCATCAGGATGATTTCAGGAAAATGCCAGCTACATAATTAAAAGGATTAACATGGAAGTGAACTAGATGGCACCATTGCCAATGTTCATTTGTTATTCAACTAATGTTCATTTTTGGAAATAAGTTTTTGACTTACCCATGGCCCATGGCACGGTCCATTTGTTACACAAATATAATTCAATCGGGGTTCATTTTCAGAAATAAGTTGCAGCTTTTCTTTCAAGAAATTTGTTTATTAAGTCTCTTATCAAAACTTGTAACAATGATTAACCACCACTTTGAACCCCAAAACATACATCAGGCATTCAGAAGATAATACCTTAGAGGCCTAGATGACAGATAAAATACTTACCCAGTTTCCTTGTTCTTTTTGGTAAGAAGATCATTCAATAGCTTAACATCTTCAAACTCTCCTGTGAGAGTAGATCCCAGGATAGCCGCAACACATATAGTGTTCTCATCCACCATCTCAACAGCCTTGACAGGGTCCATGACATAATATCCTTCAGACAACTTAACCTCCTTTAGCTCTACTTCAAAATATCTTGCAAATTTCTCCCAGCAGACCTAGCGACATTACAAATCACCAGAGGCATCTTTCAGGTACCTGTGGTTTACAATCATCTTGTCTGATAATTTATACAAGAAAAGCAAATACCTGAACATTAGCACCAGTGACAATGTTGGGTTTGTCATACGGCTTCCCCTGTTCCTTCATCTTGTTTTGCCATTTCCTCTTGAATGCTAGGCCTGCAAGCATGATTGCTTCCGAGGATCCCACTGTTCCAACTCCAACAGCCGTCTCATCCTCCTTAATTGGCGCGTTGAACAGGTGAGCTATCATATTTACGCAACGGTTCTGCCGAGATTTTACCAATCAATAAGCAAATGTGCAACAGTAACTAAAAACATAGAAGTATGCTACTCTTAGCAAATAAAAGCCATGGCCCAATGGAAAACTTCTGGCATCGGTATTTATTGCTGGCCCAGATCAGTCAAAAAACACCTAAAAACCACTTGTTATAATTTCCCCACAACTCATCGCCTCATCCATCTGAACTAAACCATTCGATTTGTTGATCTGTCTCTGAAACCGCGCTGTTACTACTACTTACTAGTGCAGGAAAATGCCTGGTGGAGCAAAAAAAGAAAGAAAGAAAATGCCTGGTGGAGCGATTGGAGTAGAAAACCAAAAGGCAGGCAGTGAAACAGGCATACCAACTCCACGCAAGAAAAAAAAAGATCAAGTGAGCATATGCACTGTAGCGTTGTGAGATCTGGGCTACCCATATTATAACGGATGGCCAGAAAATCATCGAAAGTTATGACTACAGTGCTCCCCTGACTTTGCTCCTCCGCGTCAGGGAGTCCACCCTCTGACCATGCTTGCCTGATTATTTTGGAGCAACTTTTTTTTTGTTTCATTCCTTTTTTTGCACCTAAACGATTATCGTTTCCGGGTTAGGAAAAGGTCAATTTTACTACATTCACCAATCCACTTTATCCACTTAACCCCTAAACAAAAGTTAGGCTCATTTTACTCCCCAAACTATTTTAGTTGGTTCAATCCACCCCTACTGAGATCTCTTTTATGTTTCTCCCTACCCAGGTTGAAATTTAAGTTCAAATTTGGAGATATGACTTATAACATGATGACCTATATTAGAAAAATATATCTGAATTTTTTTCATAATTTCTTTGCATATAGTTTTGTATTCTTAGTGTTGGTGTGTGGTTGTAAATATAAAATGTGTAAGGACCTTTATGCAAAGTGGAATAGATAAGAGATGAGAAGGGCTGTGGGGGAAGATTGACCCAGCCAGAAAATTCCCCAAATCACAACATGGTATACAGAGCTAGGGTTGACGACGACGGCGGCGGCCGAGCGCGTCGCCGGTGAGCACGTGGCGGCGCGCGGAGGCAAGCGTGCGCGGCGCGAGCGCGTGGGAGCCGGTGCGCGCGGAGGCCGCTGCGAGCGCATGGGCCCGCGGACGCGCAGGCGTAGGCGAGCGGGGCCCGTGGCCGCGGGCGCGCGGGAGGAGCAGGTGTGCGCGGCGGCCGCAGGCGCGTGGGGGCAGCAGTTGCAGCAGGCGCGTGCGCAAGGAAGGAGCAGGCGCGAGCTGTGCAGCGCGTGCGGAAGCAGCCAAGCAGAGGGCGTTGGTGGTCTGCGCGGAGCAGGTGTGCAAGTGCTGCGTGTTGAGCCTGGTATTGATCTGTTGGTGCAGATTAAAAAAAAGGGGTCTGCTGATCTGTTGGTGCAGATTAAAAAAAAGGGGTCTGCTGTGATGGCTGCGCTTGCTGTTTTGTGTGGTGCTGTATTGCTGCTGTGTAGGAAAAGGAAAACAGTGAGTTTTTCCTTCGTGCTTGTGGGGAAGAGGCCTGGTCCGTGTGTGTTCGGCTTGTAGGCAAAAAAAAGTGACAATGGATTCAGAAAAAGAGGCTGCAGTGAAGGCAGCATCTGGTGGTGGTTCAGACGGAGTTACGAAGAGTGAGATGAGGAGTATAATTCAGGAGCTCATGAACTTGGGCCTGATGGGTGTCAAGGCAAATGATGAGGTGAAGTTGAAGCTGGAGCTAGTGCCAAATGATGTGAAGCTAGAGGGCAGTAAGAATTATTTGAGCTGGTCCAGGAGAGTGTGTGTGATCCTAGGAGGCAAGGGAGTGGAGCACTATTTGCAGGAGACCTGTGTTGAGCCAGTTGATAAGCTCAGTACTGAGTGGAGAGTTTGGCATGCAACAAACTCTGTGATAGTGGCTTGGTTGTTGGCATCTATGTCTCCTACAGTGAGCAAGATGGTGGAAGCCATGCGTACTGCATCCCTGATATGGAAGACCTTGGGGAATATATACTCTCGGAAGGGGAATGTGATGATGATGATGGAAATCCAGGGTAAGGCAGATAGAGTGAAACAGGTGGGAAGATCTGTGGAGCAGTATGCTAGTGAGCTTTAGTGCCTATGGGGAGAGCTAGATCACTATGCTCCTCTCCAAATGAAGACACCAGAGGATGCTCAGGTTGTTCATAAGTGGGTGGAGGATAGGAGAGTGGCCCACTTCCTGACGAACCTAGACCCTCAGTTTGAGATGAGAAGAGCTGCCTTTTGTCACCAGGACAGCCTTCCTACCATGGAAGAGGCTGTTGCAGCCATGATTGATGAAGAGAGCAGGCTTCGTGTGATGACTACTGGCAATCCAGTAAAGCCAACCTACGTTGCAATTGAAGACAAGGAGTGTTACAATTGTGGGGAAAAGGGACACTTGAGTTATGATTGTCCCAAGCGAGGTAGTGGTGGTCGAGGTGGATCTCGTGGAGGTCGTGGAGGTACTCGTGGCGGCTATGGAGGAGGTCGTGGTAGCCGTGGTGGAAGTCGAGGTGGAGGCCGAGGTAGAGGCCGTGATGGCCCTAGAGCCAATGTAGCCACCACTGAGGAGACCGAGTCTGTTACTTTGACTGGTGAACAAGCTAGGCAGTGGGAACAATGGCAGAAGGGCAAATCTTCTGAGAGCTCCACTTCACTTGACGAGCACATCCCCAACTTCGGTAACTTTGCCAACTATGCCCACATGGGCAAAGGTACTCAGGCACAGGCACTTGCATCTTCATATAGGCATCATATAGATTGGGTCATAGATTCTGGAGCATCCAAGCATATCACAGGCATGTCTAGTCCTTTCAAAACATACAGTCCATATACTTCTCATTCCGAGTCTGTTCAAATTGCTGATGGCACATCCATGGTGTAGGATCTGTAGAGTGTACATCTTCTCTTAGCCTACCCTCAGTCCTGCATGTTCCATCATTCCCAGTCAACCTCATTTCAGTTAGCTCAATCATTGATCAATTCAAGTGCACAATAATATTTGATGAGAATTCTTGTGTTTTTCAGGAGAGGGGAACTGGGAGAAGGATTGGGACTGGAGTCAGGCGTGATGGGTTGTGGTTCATCAGTCATGAGGAGTCAACATTGGTAGCAGCTGCTGAGGGAGATGTGAAAGAACTTCTGCTTCTTCATTGTCGGTTAGGACATGTATCTTTTGAAGGTTTAAGTAGGTTGTACCCTGCTATGTTCAAAGGAGTGGCCAAAAATAGACTTGTGTGTGATGCATGTGAGCTTGGCAAGCATACTAGATCCATCTACCCTAGTATTGGTCTTCGCATTTGTGAACCATTTATTCTAATACACTCAGATGTTTGGGGTCCTTGTTCAGTCACCTCTGTGAGTGGTGCTAAGTGGTTTGTTACTTTTATTGATTGTCATACTCGTATGACATGGATTTATATGCTTAAGCATAAAAATGAGGTGTTTAATTGTTTCCAAGACTTCCATAAATTGGTTGCAAATCAGTTCAATGCAAGGGTCAAGATCATTCGGACTGACAATGGAACGGAGTATGTGAATAATGAGTTCAAGTTATATATTTCAGATCAAGGGATCATTCATCAAACAACTTGTCCTGGAACTCCACCTCAGAATGGTGTGGCTGAGAGAAAAAATCGTCATTTGTTGGAAGTAGCAAGGTCTCTCATGTTTCAGATGAATGTACCTAAGTATTTGTGGAGTGAAGCAGTGATGACAGCCACATATCTCATCAACCGAATGCCATCTAGGATACTTGGTATGAAATCCCCTGCTGAGCTCTTGTTGGGGAGGTGTGACTTTAAAGTCCCACCCAAGGTATTTGGTTGTGTTTGCTTTGTGAAGGATCATCGGCCTACAGTGGGAAAGTTGGATCCACAAGCAGTCAGGTGCATATTTGTGGGGTATGCCTCTACCCATAAAGGGTACAAGTGTTGGGATCCTATCGGCAAGAGGTTGTTTGTGAGTATGGATGTGACGTTCCGTGAAGAAGAACCATACTACACAAAGAAGAATGATCTTGATCTATTCTTAGAGGAATTCTCTTCAGTCACCGAGAGTGACAGTAGAGAGGGGGAGAATGAGGATTGTGATGTACAACATGCAGGTGGTGAAGTGACTCGTGAGGAGGTGATTGTTGGGACAATCCCATGTCCTGTGAATGGGTCTGTTGGTCAGGCGAGTGGTACTAAGGAGAATGAAGAGGTTAATATCAAGAATGATGCTCAGGATGATCCAAGTGGTGATGTTCAGGAGAGAGTGGAGGATGATGAAGCTGTAGTTGTTGGGACAATCCCATGTCCCACTGGAGAAAGGGTGGAAGAGAAGCAGGGGGAGCAACCCATAGTGTATTATCGAAGGCGAACAAAGAAGCAGGGGGAGCAATCACAACCTGAACAAGCTGAAGCTCCAGTCCCATATCTCTCCTCGGACTCCTCTCCATCAAGCTCGCCAACTCCAGCTGGTAATGTCTCACCCACCTCTGAACATGTAGAGCTACCGCTTGCACAAAGTAGAGATCCTAGAGTCAATGCTGGTAAACCTCCTTCTCGTTACGGCTATGAACATGACATTGCCAAGTATGTTTCATACTCTAGTGTCTCTCTTGCATATAGAACCTTCATTGCATCGTTACAGGCAGTGCCTATTCCGAAGGATTGGAGGTGTGCTAAACAGGATCCAAAGGCGGTGGCACTTCAAAAGAACAAGACATGGGAACTTGTTCACCTTCCAGCATGAAAGAAGGCGGTGGGTTGTAAGTGGGTTTTCACTGTAAAGCAGACTCCTGAGGGAAAGGTGGACAGGTATAAAGCAAGATTGGTTGCGAAGGGATATAGTCAGACATATGGGATTGACTATGATGAAACCTTTGCACCTGTGGCGAAGATGGGTACTGTGAGGACCTTGATCTCATGTGCAGCTAACTTTGGTTGACCACTTCATCAGCTAGATGTGAAGAATGCTTTCCTTCATGGTGATCTTCAAGAAGAGGTCTATATGGAGATTCCACCTGGGTTTGCAAATGAACAGACTCTTGGAAAGGTGTGCAGACTTAAGAAGTCACTCTATGGTCTAAAGCAATCACCACGCGCATGGTTTGATAGATTCAGACAAGCAGTGTGTGGCATGGGTTATTCTCAATGCAATGGAGATCACACAGTTTTCTACAAACATCGGGGCAAGTGCATCACTATTCTAGCTGTTTATGTGGATGACATAGTGATTACTGGGGATGATGTGGAGGAGATCAAGAAGCTGAAGGAAAGGTTAGACAAAGCTTTTGAGGTAAAAGATCTTGGACCACTTCGATACTTTCTTGGGATCGAGATTGCAAGATCACCAAAGGGAATTGTTCTCTCCCAAAGAAAGTATGTCCTTGATCTGTTGACAGAGACTGGAATGCTTGGGTGTCGCCCGTGTGGCTCACCCATTGACAGGAATCACCAAACTTGTGTAGAAAAGGGTGAGCCTGTGGATCGGGAAAGATACCAGAGATTGGTTGGTCGGTTGATATATCTTTGCCATACAAGACCTGACATTGCTTATGCAGTGAGTGTGGTGAGTAGGTATATGCATGATCCTAGAACTGGACATATGGAGGTGGTTTATCAAATACTGAGATATTTGAAGGGGACCCCTGGTAAAGGGTTGTGGTACAAGACAAACAAACACTTGAATGTGGAAGGCTATTGTGATGCTGACTGGGCGAGTTGTAGGGATGATCGAAGATCCACATCTGGATATTGTGTGTTTGTTGGTGGCAATCTTGTCTCGTGGAGAAGCAAGAAACAGGCAGTAGTGTCTCGGTCTACTGCAGAAGCAGAACATAGAGCAATGGCTCTAGCCTTGTGTGAGATGATGTGGTTGAAGAGTCTCTTGAAGGAGCTTCGAGTGTTGAAGAATGAGACAATGCAGCTCCATTGTGATAATGTAGCAGCGATTAACATAGCAAATAATCCAGTTCAATTTGATCGAATGAAGCATGTGGAGATTGACAGGTTCTTCATCAAGGAGAAGATGGATAGTGGGGCTTTGAGGTTGAAGTATGTCAAGTCACGTGATCAGCTAGTTGATTGTCTCACAAAGGGTTTAGGTCCCAGGGATAATGAGTTATTATGTAACAAGATGGGTATGTTGAATATCTTTAGCCCATCTTGAGGGGGAGTGTTGGTGTGTGGTTGTAAATATAAAATGTGTAAGGACCTTTATGCAAAGTGGAATAGATAAGAGAGGAGAAGGGCTGTGGGGGAAGATTGACCCAGCCAGAAAATTCCCCAAATCACAACACTTAGCATAAATTTTGTATTAGATGTTTGTAATCTATAAAAATAGCCACGAAAATTCTTAATATATTTTTCTAACACGGGGCATCATGTTCTCTATCTCCTAACGGAAAAGACAAATCTTATTAGGTATAGATTAGACGAACTAAATAATCGGACAGTAAATTGAGCCTAAATTTTGTTGAGGGGTTAGATGGACAAAATAAATAGACGAAGGTAGTAAAAATAGACTTTTTACGTTATACAGAAAACACATGAAACACATTTTTTTCACGTGTTCACACAATCACTCTGAAACTTCTAGTAGTATGACTTATCACCTTTTTGGCATGTTCGGCCGACGGGTGGCTGGTGCTGGTCTGTGCCGAGAGAAAATTACCGCTGGCTGGCTGGTGGCTGGTTCGTGCAGAGAGAAAAATACTGCTGGGTGGCTGCTGACAAGCCAGGCGAAATGCTTGGGGACTTCAGAGTTCAGATGGCCAGATCTCTCTATTCTATTCTTGGCAAAGTATCAGATCCTAAGAGATTCTAGTCCAGGTCTGCACATATCCATGACTCATAGAAATCGGACAGATTGAAACACGAGACTGGCAGAACCTTGTCAGCAAGTTGAAGCCAGCAAGAACAAAAAAAAGCAACTTTATTTTAAAGACTCTGAGGCCTTGTTTAGATGCCAAATTCAACCCCAAATTCTACTATGCAAAAAGAAGATTCCCATCACATCAAAATGTCATAACATGCATGAAGTACTAAATGTAGATGAAATCAAAAACTAATTACACAGTTTTATTGTACTCTGCGAGACGAACATTTTGAACCTAATTAATCAATTTTTGGATAATTTTTCACACATACAAATGAAACGCTACCGTGGCCAAAACTCCCAATTTGGCACCCCAAATTGGCATCTAAACAAGGCATGAACCGCGATTCCAAGACTTGAAGCTCTGGCGAAACCAGAGGACGATGTGATCTGTTGCCAAGTAGACAAGTAGTCAGTACCTGGAGCTCGGTGGTGACGGGGTACTCGTCCATGTCGACGTAGTTCTTGTTGATGGATCCCATGATGAGCTTGTCGCACTCGGGCTCCATCCAGGTGGTTACGAAGGAGGCCAGGTTCAGGCGCGGGTTGCCGTCCAGCATCAGCTCGTCGTTGATGATCTGGTACGCCGCCTCCCGCGGGATCGACCGCTCCGGCATCCGGTACCTGCAGCGAGGGAGGGCGGCGGCCGGTCAGCAGGAGCGAGCGAGAGCAGATTAAGCTAGCGAGCCGTGTAGCAGATCGAGGCCGGCGGTGGTCACCGCGGCAGCTGCTCGCGCACGTAGCGCGACGCGAAGGTGCTCGCCACGGCGTCGTCCCGGCCGATGGAGTTGGCGTGCGAGAGCACCATGGTGGGTTGCTGCTTGCTCACGCTCCCCTGCTGATTGTCCTTGCTCCCGGCGTGAGGGGGGTGGCGCGGTTTGTGTGGTGCTGCTGGGAGTGGGAGGAGTGGGTACACTGGTAGTAGTACTCTGGCGTGGTGGTGGTACTACTAATAATGGAAGCCGCGGCGACCTGGCCCAACCACCGGCCTCCGCGCGGCGGGCCGACACGGAACTGGAACTGCCGCTCCTGTCTAGAGCACCAGTATACTAGTATAGCAACTGACCTTGGGAGTGGGTCGCGGACGTAGCGGGATGCGAAGAAGGTGGAGCTCACCGGCTCGGCGTCCGTGCCGGGCCCCGTCGCGGCCACGGTAACCACCATCTCGCCCTCGCTCCCCCCTCTCGATCGGCTCCGCGTCCGGGCGGGCGGACAGCGACGGGGATCGATTCGACCGGACGGAAAGGCGAAAGGGAGGGCGACGCGTCGAGAGGCAGCGAGCGGGCGAGCGGCCGGGTGCGGTGTGGCGTCTCGTCCGTTGGGGGCCCGGCGGCGACGGGGACTTGGGCGGTTTCGTTTCAGCTGCTTTCAGGAGCCCGACGGCGCGGCGCGGCCATTTTTTTAGTGGCGGGGTCGCACACGTACGCGTGGTCCGTGGCACGCGGCCGCGTGGCGAGGCGTCCGCGTGATGGCGCGGGGCAAAGGGAACGGGGCAGTTGTTTATTGCGGATCCCATGCGCCGTCGCTCGCGGCGTCACTGCTGCTGTACGCGTCCGCCACACGTCGGCACGGGAACTCCGGACCCGGGTGCCAGCTCTGTGACCGGGGCGTTCGGCCAGGTCTTCTGCGAATCATCAAGTTCTGGCTGTGTGTGTGTGGGTGTCCGGAGCGTTCTAGCGAGAGTGGATTATTAAGCCATTGTTAAGGCGAGACCGACACGTACTACGGTGGTTAAGGAGGGGTTCCAAAGCTGGGAAGAACAAAGGGACCGGAGCTTTGTTTGCACCGTGCGATTAGGCATACTGACACGTACGTACGTGTACCTCGTCAGGCTAATGCTTTTTAGCGCTGATGCAGCGGATCCCACCACATATGCCGATTGCTGGGCCTGGGTGTGGCATTCACATGTGCCGCCTCATCCTGTAGGGAGGGGGTCGCTTGACGAGGAAGGATGGATGTGTCGGCAGCGACCTGAAGCGGATTGTCTGCGGTCGGGCCCGCAGGACTGCAAACAGCAGCTACCTGTGGGATGCGGCACCCGACCGTGGCTGTGTTTAGTTCCCGAAAAGGGAATCCCAAGTTTGGTGAAAATATCACATTAAACACTGTAGCGCACTGTAGCACTTTTCGTTTGTTTGTGGTAATCGTTGTCCTACCATGACCTAACTAGACTCAAAATATTCGTCTCGTCGTGTACATCAAAATCATGTACTTAGTTTTTTTTATTTACCCACGTTTAGTATTCCATGCATGTGGAGAGATATTTGATGTGATAGGTGCATAGTAAAGTTTGGAGAGAGAACTTTTGGCTTTTCAAGGGAACTAAACGGGGCCCATCTAACCTTTGATTGGCAACTAAGGCTACCCGCACCGGTGGCGTACGAAACGGCTGCAGCGGGTAGCGACGCTACCCGTGCTGCACGGTCGCCGAGGCGAGTGCCTCCGCCAAATCGAACGGAGCAGCGCTCAAACGCTACCCCGCCACGGTGGACGTGGACCCACACGACCAACCGCTCGCCCCCGTTCCCTCGGCCGCCCGACGCCAATCCCCGCGGCTCCCCGCGCTCGCCCAACCGCCGACCCACCGCGCCGAAGCCGAACTCGGTGAAGTAGGACGGGAGGACGAAGGGTGCGGCCGCCAGAGAGGAGGATGAGGCGGTCGAGGAGAGGGTCGGCGGTGGGGGCGGTGCAGCGGGGGAGGGGGCGGGGAGCCGCACGCCGACCGCTGACTGCCCGCCGCGTCGGCCGCTCACTGGCCGCGCGGAGCTCCGCTGCCGCCGCCCGCCATGAAGGACACCGCCACCGCTGCTTCTGTGCGGCCGCAGCGGAGTACCGCGCCCTTGTGGGGCGGCTCATCGGGGATTGACTCTTGCCGCAGGAGACTGCTTCCGCCGGTGATGGACGTGGAGACGGACGCGTGGCGTTGGAGGCCGGGTCGACGGCGAGCTTGGCGCGGATGCGGGGGTGGAGAGCGAGGAGAGGTGGGGTGATGCATCCGGTCCAGGCGTGGGGTTGGCCGAGGCCCAACAAATTAAGGTTGCTCGGCCCCAAACAGTTCTTAGGCACACCCACTCAAGAAAATGTTCAATCTCCCTAAAAGACTAGTCTGATAGGGGAAGGGTGGCTCTCCCTTTTAAGGTGGCTTCCTCCTCCTATGTTAAGTGAGGTGGGATAATTCGGACGTGCACGGTTTCCGCCTACACTGTTGTGCGCCTGGCCAAACCGCGTGCACGACTACCGCCTACACTGTTGTGCACCTGGCCAAACCGTGCTCCTGTTGGGCCACGGCTGCCGCATACACTGTCGTGCCCTGGCCAAATCGTGCCCAAGGATGTCCTCATCATTCCCACCCCCTTAAACGAAGGCCCAGCTCTGATACCACTTGATGGGAACTAGGGTGCCCGATCTTCCATCAGGTGAAGGATAACTCGTTTTGGGCGGAGCACGACACACTGATTCGGCTTCAAGTTAGCAAACTTGAACCTTGCAATCTTAGCACCACGACTCCTCTGGTTATCAACCGTGTCACAACCCGGTTGACCTCACCAGGAAGGCTAATCCCTGCCTACGAAACGAAGAAACACAAGCAAAAACTCGAAAGAACATAGCTCAATGGAAAGTGACAAACTGCAGATGATTGATTAAGCACGATAGTTGGGGTTCTACAAACAGATGACGGTGAAACTGCTCTCGACAGATTAATCTAAGCAAAACCTGAGTCTCAAAGGCGGTGGCTACTGAGTTTATATAGCCTAAAGGGACGTGCTAGGGTTGGAGGGGCGCCCCCATAATGGGCTCTAACACAATATATGGCCCAATGGCCCAAAATACGATGACACAGCACCCTGATAGATTCTGGACGTCATATTATTTTCGCGATTCCCGTTGACTCAGAAGAAATTTTGATATCGGACTGGTGTCATTGGAAAGTTTATCTCATTAACTTTCCATGCATATGTAGAACGTAAAAAACCGAGCCCGTATGCGACCTGGGCGACGATTTTAGCGCGTGATGCTCCTGGACTCCGAAGTGGACTCGAACTTGATTTGTTTTGGGCCTCCACCTTGGCATCTCGAACCCGATAAGCTTCAGGCCTCCTTCTCGACTTGTATACCCTTATTAGTCTCCTCCAACTCCATGCCATCCTCCAACCATAGTCGTATGCATGGATGTCATGTCTTCATCATGAGGCGCTGGAGGGAGGTGCAGAGACGGTGCTGCACTGTCGGGGCGGCGGCGGTGGGGAGGTGGGGGGCGCCACGCGGTAGGACGGGGCATCCGCTGCCACCATGCTGACGCTGCTGGCCGCCAGCCCCAGCAACACACTCACCACCACAGGTGGGAGGGGCCAGCCGCCGCTGGGAGGGGAGGTGGAGGGGACCGGTGGAGGGAATGGAGGCACGAGAGGGGAGGGGACGAGTGCGGAGAGAGAGAGGTGGGGGAGGGAGGAGAGAGAATGACCGGGAGGGAAGAGAAAAAAATGATATGTACAGCTCGGTAGTTGATATAAAGGATAGGATGGAGTATAACATGTGCGGAGAAAACTAGTATAGAGTAGGGAATCTTGATGACCAGACTAAAATATTCTGTTTAGGGGATGAAAATAGAGTATGACGAGTGCTGATAGCCTAATGTTGCTATACTAAGATAACTAACTTTAATCTTATCGTGTTTTCAGGAAAATAATCGTCTAACTCTGGGCTAAGATCCAGTTTGGATCCACCCAGCTAATTCATTAGCTGGTTAGTTGGAATTAGTTTATTAGATCAGGTAATTAGATAGTTACCATCCAACTTAGTAAAAAGGGCATTAGCCGAGAATTAAATGGTTATGTTTAGATCTAGCTAAAATTAGCTAGCTAGTAATTAGCTGTGCATCCAAATATACTCTAAGTTAGGTATAAAATTATACTTCAAAATGAATTAGCTAGATACAAAATTATACTTTGATCTATACTTTCTCTTTGTGCAGTGATATTTCAGCAAACAAACTTCAATTGTCCCATTTTCCTTGCAAGGATAAATATGTGTTAATTAGTTACACGATGTTTGAATCTTAAAATGTTTTCCCGCCTTTTAGAGAAATGACGTGATTGGAACTTCGAAATGCGGATGTACTGCTTATACAATCCTTATAGAATCCCCTGCCCGCTTTTCCTTTTTGCATTTGTCTCCCGACATATCAACATCAAATAATCAAAACTAGCTTTACCGAGATCATCTTTGATCCCCCATCACGGAATATCACGTATAAGCGAATAATATCTCAGGACCTCAGGACTCCGATTTCAAAAAGCCCATTGGGCTTTACCCACTTCACTGTGGATACCATCTTCTTCGTACTCATGATGACGCGCTCGACCTCCTCGACGAGCTCGACGAGGAGCCGCGTAAGCCTCTATCCGTTGGACGTGACGTAAAGCACAAGGTTTGTGTCAAATATTAAAAATATAAATCATCAATAATTTTTAAGTTGTCGAGTTTGTAAATGTGAAAACCATATGAATAGATTTGTCTTGAAAAATTCTTTCATAAAAATATACATACTCCCTCTGGTATCGTATTAGGCTGTGTATGGATGGACTAAAGTTTAGTTCATCAAATAAGTGATAATTAGTAGCATTAAATATAAACTAATTATAAAACTAATTGCATAAGTCATATCTACTCCGCGAGATGAACCTAACAACCCTAATTAATCTTTAATTAGTATATAATTATCAAATTATTACTGTAGCATTATATTGTCTAATCATGGACTAATTAGGCTTAATAGATTCGTATCATAAATTAGTCCTGGCTTATGTAATGCATTTTGTAATTAATTTATATTTAATACTTCTAATTAACATTCTTCCATTCGATGTGACGGGACTAAAACTTTAGTCCCTGGAACCAAACACCCCCTTAGAAGTCGTGGAACAAGGTTTGAGTCAAACATTGAGAATATAAATCATGAATAATATTTAATTCGTTGAGTTTGGAAATGTGAAAATCATATAAATAGATTGATCTTAAAAATTACTTTCATAAAAATATACACATATAACTTTTTTAAAAAAATTACAGAAAAATGGAGTTAAAGTTGTGCTTTGGTGACCGTGTCGCTGTCCTAAACGACTTATAATATAATACCGGAGGGAGTATATCACTCTTCGATAAATATTTTTATAATAACAAGAGGTCAAAGTTACTCCCTCCGTATCGAAATATTTGTCGCTGTTGACTTTTTTCTACAACTTTGACCATTCGTCTTATTCAAAATATTACGCAAGTATCATCCATTTTGTTTGTCACATGCTTTACTATTGTAGGTATTTTAAGCTTGACTTACTCTTTTGCGTATTTGCGATAATTTTTTGAATAAGACGAATGGTCAAAGTTGTAGAAAAAAGTCAACGGCGACAAATATTTCGATACGGAGGGAGTATGTTTTAGAGACCGTGTCACCGTCTTAAACGGCAGGTTTTTAGGAATGGAGAGAGTATCAGTGTAGAAATAGATGATGACGAATGCGGATAGCCTAACGTTGCTAACTTTAATCTCCTAGAAAAATCGGGAAATTTGGTAGGCGCCGGCCTCCGTCAGATCTAAAACAAATTTTCTATAAATATTCTAAGATTAAAATAGATTTGAGTATTTTTAATTATATATATTTTAAATATATAATTTTATAAAGTCTGTTTGATCCTCTATCATACAAAGTCCAATTTATCTCTCTCAAAGTTGATGTGATGCTAAATAGTACGATTAACCTGACACCACATAGGAGGTCATGTGTCTAAATTTGAGAGTCTAGAGTCATCCTTTTCGAATTCAGGGTGGAAACGTAAACTCTGCTCTAGGGTGGAAAATTGAGAGGTTTGTAAGCGCTGGCCCCTGTCACACAGAGACGTAATGCTGGGCCCGGACTATATGGTTACCATACCGTCAATGGCCCAAGAAGAGACACAGGCAGAGAAGCCCAGGGAGTCGCCATTATTATCCCGCCATTTCCCCAAAACCCCAATCCCCCTTTCCCGCCACACTCTCTGCCCGCCCCCGCCGCTTTCCGCCCCCTTCTCCCATGGCGCCGCCGTCGGCGGCCACGCGCAGGAAGCTGCAGCGCAAGTTCCGCCTGCGCGGCTTCACCCTCAAGGTCGATGCCCTCGAGGAGGCCGCCGCCTTCCTCGAGCGCTTCCCCGACGCCGAGGACGACGCGCTCGACCTCCTCCTCGACGAGCTCGACAAGGAGCCGCGTAAGCCTCTTCTCCCTCTGGGGCCCCGCGCGCCGGTTGTCGTCTCGTCTCCTGTTGTTTTTTCGGCGGCTGTCGTTTTGACGCCTGCGGCTCTGGGCTTCTGTGTGGTGCGCGCAGTGCAGTCGTCGATACTGGATCGGGACGCGGTCCGGCGCGTGGTGGCGCTGCTCCTAGAGGCGGAGGAGGCGGTCGACGCGGCGTCGCCGGCGGTCACCAGCGCCCGCTCCGCGCTGCGGGTGGTGGACGCGTTCCTCGTGCCGCGTTTCCACTACGACCCAATCAAGAAAGTTTTCTACGAGTATGTGAACGCTGCCTTTTCTTTCGTAGATCTGGGCAATTTTCTCTATAGAGAGTCAATATTTTGTTCCCTTTCTTTGGGTTTTCGCTATTGAATTCTGGTTAAAGATGGCTATTGCGGCCAAAATTGTATGCAGATTAGTGATTTTGGATTGATTGTGGGCAGTATGCCGCAAAAGATCTAATTAAGTATCTGATTCGCCTTAATCCGGCATTAAGTTTTGAGCGGTTGCTAGTAAAAGAAAGGAACTAAACACTGTCTTTCAAGCATTTGAAAATGTGTAACACTGTTATATTCAGGAATTTGCTGCTTAATAATTTTTCAATTGTCATCACTCACCTGTTAGCTCAGTCATGTAAATTCAACCATGGTTCTATCTTTGACGCTATGCTTTGCTGAGATTTTCTGTGCATAACAGGCACACAGGCAG
The DNA here is from genome assembly GCA_033239725.1 of Echinochloa phyllopogon. NCBI lineage: Eukaryota > Viridiplantae > Streptophyta > Magnoliopsida > Poales > Poaceae > Echinochloa > Echinochloa phyllopogon. The sequence continues at coordinate 41,662,509 of BTCW01000015.1, forward strand.
ATTATCTATCCATGGGGAAGCTGGAGATAAAGCTTCCCTTTATAGGGATAGGTATCAAGTGCTGCTTCAGAGACTCTCTCGGGACAAATATTTCTCTAAGCCAGCTTTTGACACGGTTGTGGCAGAAGATAGTAGCTGTGAGGTACTTTTCCTTTCTGTGCTGCATCTGTCTATCATTGACTGATTTCTGTGATAATTACTACTTCTCCAAATATTGACATATTCCTCAAGGAATAATTGTTCACCCTTTCTTTCTTCCTTATTTTGTTCTTTGATTTTTTTCATTTCTGTAGTTTTTATATGTTGAGTTATTTATAGAGTTATTTTTTCATGCAGATAACTTCTATACAGTCTCTAATTGGGTGCACTGGACGGAGATGGATTATGGGGGTCATATCTCAGTTGGAGGAGCGCCAGTTCTACTTGGAGGATCTTACTGGAGCAGTTCCAATTGACTTATCGAATGCCATATCCTATGAGCACAGTGTTATCTTCTAATTACTGTTACCTTCGTGCGAATATTTATTAATATCTTTTCTGTCATTCAAAAATGTGCTACCCTTTTCTAGTCACCTGAGGGTATCCAAAGGATATTCGTCTTGTTTTATGGGCTGGCCTTGAAGACTTACCATATCTGCAATAATTTTAACAACATCTTGCATTATCCATGTGGGTTTCATGATTATTGAGACAGTACTGCCACTTTTCTTAACATAGAACACAAAATCACATCAGGATTTTTTGTTGAAAATACTGTAATTGTTGCTGAAGGAGAGCTGCTTTCAAATGGCATTTTCCAGGTCTGACATTCCCATTTCCTAGCAAAAAATAGCTACTTTCCTGCTTCTTTTCTATTGAATGTATTATGTTTAAATCATGCACAGGTCAATACGTGTGGGTTTCCTCCCCTAGAGGACAGGGAAGCATCACTTTCATTGCTTATGGGTCATGATTTCTTTGGGGGAGGTGTGATACCAACTGAAGAAACAGTAAGTCCAATAAGCTCGCTCTGAACGTTGAATAATTGAGTCTTGTAAAAGTTATATTTACTGATGATTTTTGGTACCATTGATATCAAACAGTTGAGATTATCATCACTGGAAAAAAAGGCCGTGAATGATATGTTTGTAATACTATCAGATGTTTGGCTGGACAATCCTGAGGTATTTCTATTTTTACATTAGTTCTTGATTTTGTGTTACTATTATTATTTAGTCCTACTCTCAGGATGTTCATATGTGTTGTCTCGTAGAAAAGACTATGGAGAAGTTAGCGGTTGTCCTTGATGGTTATGATAGCGTGGAAGTGGTGCCTTCCCTCTTTGTTTTGATGGGCAATTTCTGCTCCCGGCCCTGCAATCTAGCATTCAATTCATTTGAAGAACTCAGGTCTGAATTTTTGACCTAAAGTTGTATTTTATTCTTGCTAGAGCAGTGTATGACAAGGCCTTAACTATGTAACTTCATGCAGATTGCAGTTTGGAAAGCTTGGTGAGATGATTGCAGCTCGATCCAGATTAAAGGAACATAGTCGTTTCTTATTTGTTCCAGGTCCAGATGACGCAGGTACTCCAAAACTTAATGATACACTTCTAGCTTATACCTGTTCACATCCAAACTATGATGCACTCCTAGATCCAATTTTCGTAGTCCAATCGCTAATTTAGATGGTATATTTATGTTATAGGGATCTCAGTTACCTTACTTGGTATATTCTTTTCTTATCCAAATTCTGTAGCTTTAGCATGCCATTTTAGATGTAGGAACATTTTCTGTGGTGCTCATAGTGATATGACTTGAAATGCGCTTGTTCACTAATATAATGGCAGCTGCCTCCCCTGATAGCTGCAATGTGATGTTTCTTTGTTTCTTCATCACTTAATATGTTCATTCGTACTTGATAACAAACATGCAGGCCCTTCTAAAGCTCTGCCAAGGTGTGCACTTCCGAAATATTTGATCGAAGAACTTCAGAAGCACATACCAAATGCAATCTTCGTAAGCAACCCGTGCAGGTTGGACATGAAAGATGAAACTAATTCCTATAACTCCAAGCCAGTATCATGATTATACTAATACAAAGCTGTATACTGTTGAGCACACATGCAAATTTAGGAAATAATATTTTAGGGGTGAAACTATTATGTCTTCAATGATGGAAATCTGAAGTATCAGTCAAAGGGAATATGTTCAACATGAGCCCTGTTTCTTTTGCCCCCCTCCAACAAAAAAAAGCAGGAGAGCTGCATATCATTTCATAATTAGATGTTATTACCATTGTAAACCCATAATGATTATGTGTTATAATTATCAGTGAAAAAGCGGATGATCGACAGTCAATATATAAAGCTAAGCTGTTGATATACTGTAATTGTTTTTTAGGGATGTTCTCAAGTTGTGATAACTTATACAACTGCTCTTAATTATTTTGTTACCTCTTTGCAATCTTTCATGATGCACGGTGCATTTATGCTTTTGGGTAGGCACATAAGGTATGCATGATGCCTGTATTGTATTATCTACTTTAGTTTATTTTCTGAATCGTCATCCGTTGACATTTCAGTCAAGTCATGGAAAAAGCCTCACACACTCTCTAACTACTGAGAATACTAGAAACTGATGGGTTTGAACACAACATCCTGTCCAAATTATTTCACTAATCAAGATCTCATCATGGTCAAAACAATACTTCAGCTTCAGCTTACAGATTTATCAGTTCTCATCTCTTCCATATGCAATAAATAAGCACTATACTATACCTTTTCAGGGTGAAGTTTTATACACAAGAGATTGTGTTTTTCCGGCAAGATCTTCTTTACAGGATGCGACGGTCATGTCTCATTCCACCAACAACAGAAGAAACAAGTGACCCTTTTGAGCATGTTAGTTAAATAACTTCTACGTTTTGTATTATGGTTAGCCTAATCTCTTTTCAGACATTAATCAATCTATCCTTTTCGTTTCAGCTTGTGGCAACTATCACCCATCAGAGCCATCTTTGTCCACTGCCTCTTACTGTACAACCTATCATATGGAATTACGATCATTGCCTTCGATTATATCCAACTCCTCACACGGTATGTCATATCATATAAGTTGACCATGCACAATTCGTAGTGTACATTTACTGAATGACTATAGCCACTCATGACAAAGTTAGGATGCTGTTGTGCTCATTCTTCTCTTTTCAAAACTTGTTCAGATAGTATTAGGTGACAAGAGTGAGCAGAAAGCCTTCAAATATACCGGAATTACTTGCTTTAATCCAGGTTCATTTGCGAATGATAGCACCTTCGCAGCATACCGTCCTTGCACTAAGGAGGTTGAGCTTTCTGCTCTAGAAGGCTAATATAAAGGGGCAACAAGCTGAGGTTCTCCAATTGGTTGGAGTGTATCATCCAACCCAGCATTCTCCAAGTTTCTTTTCTACCACTGTACGTCGGCCATCCGGATTGATGTTTCTGTCTTTGATATATAAACTGAGGAGCTGGGAATTTCCATGGAAGAATCTGAGGAAATAGCATGTCATACATGATGAAGCTGTGATGTTTCTCTAAAGTGAACTGATGCTGACATCTCACCATAGGCTCAGCAAAGCGGTAGGACGAGCAGAACTAAATGATTTAACTGTCTCACTGGCATTTTGGTGTCAACAGTATGTTTTACCAAAACTTTTTACATGTATCATTAGTTCTAATTGCTGTAAATCATGGTAACAAGACACCTTTTTGAAAGTGTTGTTCTATCTTCAAGTATTTGATTGCCCACTTGTCTGTTATCTCATATGGTTTTCTAAAAAAGGAAAAATGAATCAGGTACTACATGTGTATGAATTTCTGCACAGAATACGAATTTCTGCCGACGCCACAACAGCATTTCCCTGTGACAATTTGATGATGAAGACATCTCAATGTGCGCAGATTGGCACGATCATGTGACGCCACAACAGCATTTCCCTGTGACAATTTGATGATGAAGACATCTCAATGTGCGCAGATTGGCACGATCATGTGTTGCGCAACCTGAGTAAACTCTGAACTCATAATTTGAAGCTTTGAAAGAGAGTGCTTCAGCTTTAGGGTATTGCGTGCTGATGCAGAACACCAGACTACTCATCAGATGAGAAAGTCTGGAAATAATTGCAGTTGCACGTGTTACTGTGAATCATCGGGTCCCAGAAGGAGGCAGCGCTTGCTTGCAGGTGGGCCCTATCCATTGTTCATCTTCTTTCTTCTGTTGCGGTGAGTTAGGGCCTTATGGTGTAGGGGCTGCCGGCCTTAAAAAAGGGTTGCTGTCATCTGGGTGTTGGTGACGGCTCTTGGTTTTTGTTCACCCTGTTCATGGTCCGGGTTTTCTGGTTTACGGTTTGCTTCCGCACCAGCCCGAGAGAATCGCAGTGGTCTGGAACGGGCCGGTTTGCATGGGTTGCCGGCAGGTTGAAAGCACGCTGGGTTGGGCTGGGTTGCCTGGTTTGATCGTAAAAATAAATACATCAACGACGCTGCTGCCGTCTGTTCAGCGGAGACGTGAACACACAATGCGAACCAAATTACATGTATACAAGTAAATCAGTTAAAACCAGCAGTATCGATCCGTATATATATGTGCGTGTAAATTATTGATACCAGAATTTAATAAGACTATTGGACAGAGTTGCGTCCTCGTGTTTTCATGACAGGTGACAGAGAGCCTTCCTAGGCCCAGTATTAGCTAGTAACAGAGAGCCACACAAGCTCGGGATTTAATAAGAAGTCATATACATGATGCTTAATGCTCCTGCACCATGGTAACTGTCAAGAAATAATTCTAGACTGCTAATTTCTAATGACTAGTAGAGAACTCTGTCTCTGACAAACTCTGTCTTCTACCTACTAGTAGAGAACTGTCTCTGCCAAACTCTGCTGTCTGAACTGAGTGAAAATTGTCACAGTATTTGCATATTGCAATAGGATCTTGACATCTCAATCCTGTACTGAAATGCTTCCAAAGTCCAAACAAGTGACCGTTTTGAACCAACTTTCTGCTTCTCTTTTGAGCTGGAGAGATCGTAGTGGGAGAGCTAGTTAATTGAATATCCAGCCGCAGTGACAATTTGTGCAAATTGACTATGCATAGTGCTCATATTTTCACTTACTAAACAGGAGGATAGAGAAATTGAAGTGATATTCTTTCTTTGCACAGTACCCAATTGTTTAGTTCCTTTCCACTACCTTGATACATCGACACAAAGACACTAGAACAGCCCAACACAATACTCTACCACAAGGAACAAGAGGCTGCAAGTAGACAAAGATATTGATTTTAACTACATTCTTCTATACGGTGCTCAAAGTAGATAGTTCTCTTCTGCTTCTCTTCTGAGCTGGAGAAATATGAGTGGGAGAGCTTACATGTACAGTGTTTGATGTATTAACCGCAGAAGTTGCTCTCTTTCGCTTCACTTGAGACATTTTTTGCATAGCAGTTAAACTATTCAATCTTTCACTGCTATCTTTTAGGGGCTGTGCAGATGGTACTTCCAAGGATTCCTCTTCAACATTCAATATAACCTGTATATCGTTGAAGCAGATTATGTCACAAAAGAAAAGGTAAACAAGCTTTCAAAAGCCTTATTCAGATCGTATGCAGCATCCAATTAGTGGAAATAATACATGGAGCAGGGTTCACACACTAGAGCATCTAATTAGTGGAAAATAAAACATTCAATTAATTCCTATGGCTGCCATCTGATTGGATTGTAATGTTTCATCTGCCTACTACTAACTAAAATTGAAACCAAGAAAAATATATCGGCCCTCTACTGCTGTCATATCCAAATTCTAGACAAGAACCGAGAAATAACTATCACCATCGATTGAATCTTAGACCCCAAACAAGCAAATCCTAATCTCGATCTAGCTAGGGTTCAGGGCTAAAGATAATCCATGAAACAAGGAGCAGACATGGCGAGATAGAATGGAAACAGCAACACACGAGATGATAGATACCCTATTAAGCATCGGCGGTCCGGGAGCAGAGATCGACCCATCGCCGCTGAGCTCCGTCCTGAGAAGCGGGGGCGAGTCCACCTCCATGTTGAGAGAAACAGCCATGGATGCGACGGCCTCCCGCAGCGCCCATGCCTCCTCGCCCGCTAGAGCCGCCTCCAACTCCAGGCCTCGAGCGACGCGACCGCGCGGCATCGCCGTCGCCGCTGCAACCTCCGCCGTCGTGGCCCTCCTTTCTTTTTTTTTCTCGATGGGTTGAAACGGGCGGACCCAGAAACCAATTGACCGATGTGTTCCAGCCGGGTTCAGATTGATACGGTTCTAACCCACACTGGAAACCGGGACCATGGTTCTACCCGGGTTGGGTGCGGTCTAGAACCCGTTTTTTCTAAACCGACAAACAGGGTGAGTTTTTGTGGATGCTGTGTGGATGGGAAGTCTGCAGCACGAGGCTTCATTTTGTGATGGAGAGGACTATTAACGAGTTCCTCGTAATTTTGTTGAATACATAACCTCACTAGGCAAGTTTGGGTTAAAATGGCCCAGTTGTAGGTTTGGCTTACCCTACCATGGTCGGCCGACCCTGGCTTGCCACTTTCTTAGTCCAATATACTATACATGCAGAGAAACACAAGGATTGATATGGAGCATTAGACTGAATGACTAAAACCTGTTTGATCCAAGGGTCTATATGTTAGATCTATGGGTCCACCAATCGAGGATAAACATTGACACCTAAACCGCCACCTCTCAAGAGTCATCCTAGATGTCCACAAATGAACCACCAAGGATCGGACCAAAGCGCACAAGGCGGGAGGGCTGGCCGACCAACACACTTGCTTTCCACGGGACTCTAACTGCTAGGCCCAGTAACTACCGACCAAGGGGAAGCAATCCTGAGCATTTAGAGGCAAGTTAGTGCAAATGGAGGGTCAACCAACTCTAGGCCCATGCCCATCCACCATTGTTACCTACCCACAAGTACCCATGCCGAACTCACCCTATAGGCCTATACATGCAGTTGCTTGCCTCTGTAACTTGACACAAGAGATGCAAAGCGATGCCACTACCGTACTTAGAAAATATCTAGCAAGAGACAAGGTCAGAGCGTAGGGGAGAAGCCGGAGCTACGACCCCCTCTTCCACTTTGGTCCTTAGTGGATGATGCTCAACTTCATGTGACTATATTCAGATCTTGTATGGTAACTCTGGTTCCCACTTATTAATCAAGTATCGGTTTTTAGTTGCCTTCACTTTACTGGTACCTCGTTCACATCAAGTAGTTCTGGTCTATAGGACCAATAGTAGGCGATCGATCTCCCCTTCTCACCTCTTTCAATGAGATTGATTTTTTCCAAGCACCCAAAGTAAACATTCATAAGTAACTTCTGATCTTCGTGGTTTGCTAGGGGAAAATTTTTCTTATCTCATTACCCTCTCTACCCACCTACCTATCTTTCTCTCCACTCTTTGTTACTACACCTCCATCTATTAGGACAAATTAGTTTAGTATCAGCACACTTCACATTCCGCGTGGAAATGGATACTCTAGAATAATACCGGGTGAAAGCTACATCAATATCTGTACACTTGTGGAATTATTATATGAATCTAAGGAGTGTCAACACTCAGCATCCACTCCACAGCATCAAAAGTCTGGCATGATATGTCGACAACGTTACTTATCCCAATTTCTAGTGATACCATGAATGGCCATAAATGTAAGCTTTGACAACCATAAACTATACATCGATTTTTTTCTGGCGTGTAGAGCGAATTCTAGAGCTGTCCGATCCAAACAATTTTGAGTCTTTTGTTCACACCAACTCTTTCATTGGCCTTACTAAGCTACATAGTGCTAGAATTCAAGCTATGTTTCGACTCATCTAATTCAAGCTACTAGTTCTTAACCCGTCTTTGTAGTACGATAAAAGATTATGAAACTAAAACTAGTTAATTGTCCTTCATATCCTCTTTGGCACTTAGAAATAGAAGGTCCTTAATCTTCATGTCCCACACCTTTGATTGGTTGCATAATTCAAATTGGGGACCAGGATTTCCGACCATCACCGTGACATAATATTTTCGTCCTTCGAAACAACTTTGTTAGTCATAATTATTAAATTCACATTAGTCACAAAAACATACCACTTATCTTAGGCCCAAAGGCTTTACAAGATCCATATAGGCCCAAAATAAAGAGCACATCTCGAAAAAGAATGGTAGACCATTAAGACCCTTTGAATTCTAGGCCGAAGGCTTTCATTTGCTTTACCAACTCTTCAGCATACCACGCTACCCAGGGAGTCCAACACTCTCTATTTTGATTTTTTCCTTGAGGCATTGTAGTGAAAAGTGGAAGGAGTTCATTGTGGATATATTCTATATCGTACCGATATGCTCGCTTATCGGATAGCAATATATAGTATTCAGGTCCCACTAGTGTTTATCTTTTTCTATATCTTTACGGTATAGGTGCAACATTCGATATTAGATATATTGTCGGTGCAGCTGTAAGGCGTTGATTCTTAGCCTAAGGATATCACCAGTACACCAAGTTACTACTCCTCTATCTATAGGATATCTATGCTCACCCATCGAATTGCGATATATAACATTTTAGTCCTACTAGTTTTTATTCTTTATATATCTTTACGGTATTGTTACTATGGGCGCAATAATCTATAATAGAGATATTACCGATATATTTGCAAGGTGATTCTTAGCCTAAGGATATCACGGTTACCAAGTTATTACTCCTCTATCTCAAGGATAGTTTGTATAGCGGTGACCCGTTTGTTCTCTATCTATAGGATGTAGTTTGTGCATCCAAACTTTACTATATAAACAGTCCCATTGTGGCTTCATTTCCACAACAACAACAACACAATATAGACCAAAGGTTGCAAGGTCGACTTGAAAGGAAAGAAAAGGAGATTGTGCAAAGAGCATCATGGCCACTCCTCATGTTCTCTTAGTTGAAGACTCATGTGTTGACCGTCTTGTTGCATCAAGAGTTTTAAAGAGCTGTAACATTCGAGGTGAAATGACTAGTATGAATTTTCCATTAGCATTTTGGAATCAACCATTTATGATTCATTCATTTGTAGGTTTCTTAATTTTGTTGCAAATGTGGAATTATTGTATGTAGTACTGATTTATGATACCATAGATGCACTTATACTATTCTCATTGCTCTTATGTTGCAGTGACTGCCGTGGAAGGTCCTAAGCAAGCCCTGGAGTTCTTGAACATGGTATATCAATTATTTATATAATTACTATTCACAATAATGTACTTATTTCATTTTTGTTGATTATTTACAAAATATTTGTATGCATGCACTTTGGGATATAGGAACATGATGTGAACTTGATTCTGACGGATTACTGTATGCCTGACATGACTGGTTATGATCTTCTGGTTGAGGTGAAGGTAGGGTCCTTTCATGAAGAAGTTCTAATTTAAGGAATGTTATGTTCAAGGTTTAGTATTTAAAAATTGATAACTAATAAGATATTTTTTCGCTGCACAGAAATTACCCAAGCATAATCATCTCCCTGTGGTGATTACATGCACTGATGATGTCCCTGCAAGGATCAAAAAGTGAGCAAATAGAAAAACTATCAAGACATGTATTGCCTACATAATTTTTACCAAGTATTCAATTTGGTTAATACTTCTATTTTGTATGAAGGTGCATTGATGGAGGTGCCAAGGACTACATCATCAAGCCTATAAAGGTGGCTGATGTGCCTTGCCTTCTAAGCTACATTTGATGAGCTAGCGAGGGCCATGAATAAAGATGGAATTATAACTCTCCTCTAGGGTTGTAATTCTGGTTATGTAGCAATCGCTATTTGGATATGACCATGTTTGGTCCTCCTTTATATCATCGTTTGCATGCAGTCCGTTTGAACTTATCAGTTGTGCGCGGTCCGTTTGAACTTATCATTTGTGTGCGATCTGTTTGAACTTATGTAAGACTATTATGTGACCATCGTTTATTTGGATAAGACCATGTGTGGTCCTCTTTTATGTCAACATTTGTGTGTGGTCTGGTTAAACTTTTGTAAGACTGTTAAGTAACTTTGAAGTTTTTTGTGTCATCATGTGTTGGAGGTTTGTCCTTCGCACCTAGCTTGGAAGCTTTTGGAGACATAGGGTTGGTTTTCGTACTTCAGAAGTGAGCTGATCGAGTTAAATGAAAACCAACCTGGCAGTGCTGGATACAACATACACTATTTTTCTTCTTTAGTATCTATTTTGCAGATGAGCATGAAAATCATGGCGATGGCGCAACCAAAGGTTCTCAGCGACCAGAGGTCATTGCATTAATAAAGGAGGAGATAGAACAAAAGGTGACAGATCAAATGAGAGACTGAAAGTGCAAATCTCTGGAGGTTGAGGAAGATGCACAAGGCAGAAATATACTTGTCGGCCAGCTTGAAATCTGGCTAACACTAAAGGTCGCAAAGACCATAACTCTAAAGGCAGAGTTGTTGAAAAATAATGTAAACATAAGATGTAATTACTATGTTATTCTTGGGTATTATTCAAATGTAGTCATTAAGTTGCATAAAAAATGTAACTTTGTATTGTGATAGTTGGCATCATTCTAAATATAGAGGTGTTGCACTAGAAAGGGGGCTAATCAGAAGTTGAAAGAATCAACAAGAATCTTTTTCTATGATATCAATTTTTAATTTGTCTTCTATTTCATTTTTTGTGTTTCGATTTCAAGGGGTAGCTTGCTTTGCAATAGAATTGTTTTAGCCATCCAAAGATTGTTGTGTAACATATTAATTGCAAACTATTTATTTTAATTATTTTGATACTAAAAAGAATGAACAATAATGATCTTAATCAGGGCTCAACCTAAGCCTAGCCCTAAATACTCATAACTTACTCTGCCCATGGTATAGGCTTGGACATTAATTTTAGGTCTGAAACTAATATAGCTCTTTTTAGCTTAACTTGAAATATAGTCGGGCTATGGTGTGTGCCCCACATGTCTCAAGACTCAAGAAACAACTGATGGTCACCATCAAGGTCCATGCCTTCATTAGGCAACAAAGAGCAATTCAGGCATGACCACCATTAGAACGACCAGAGGTTGGATGGATTCTGCAAGCATATGCGTGCTAACCATGTACTGCTTAGTACAATTGTGTTATTGTCATATGACAATTCAAGTATGAAAGTGCATCTAGCCCCTTATGGGTTTTGGTGATTGAATGACCTAAACAACTAAAGGACTAATGAGCTTGTTAAGTTTTGGCAAGGATTTTATTGCAAATAACAAAGTCAAGCTCATGTTATTTGAAGCATGCAAAAGTAAAGAAATGACAAGCAAAGATGGAAATATGGAAAAGAGACAAAGAGGCAAATGAATTATATGGCCTCATTGGTTGTTTGCTCATATAATCAAAGAAAGGTGAAATTTGCATAACGATTGATCAAGATTACAACATTGTGAAGAAAGGTGATCAATATCTTAGTTGTTCAAGAAGATTCATATGGAAGCTTATTTGGCAACATCAATATGGAGAAAGGTAGTGAAAGGAATGCTATGTTGAGGAAATAGAATACATGAGTGCATGATAATAAAATGAGATGAGTAACCAAGAGCAATGGGAACCGAAGGAATTTGGAATGGTAGGTTGCTTGGTCATATTGATAGTATTCTCAATCAAGAAGGAAGATAGTTGACCAAGTACTTAGTATTTCAAGGAAAATCAAGATAGAAAATTACTTGGTCACAATATTGGTATGAAATAAAAGGCAAATATGCAAATGGAAGATTGTGGTATTGAAGAAAAAGAATTAATTGAGTGTTTATTGTGATGCAAGGCAAACCTAAACTTAAAGTTGGCAAGATAGAATGAAGGGATCAAGATAGAACTAGTGACGAGAAACTAAGAAAGTAGAAGGGCAAGAATTGTCTTGACTTTGCTAGAGTGAAGAAGCTAGTATTTGGTTGTCACACGCGGATTTTCACAAATACCCGAATGCGGCCATATGTGTGCCCAGGAAGTCATAGTACGCATATAGCGAACAAATATGATAAACAGAGAACATATGCTTGAATAAATTCTTAATTAAAATAAAGTTTTACATCAGAGTGCATCATAAATAAACTAACCAAATACGGTGGAAGACTAATAAACTCTCAAACTAATGGAGCCGCAATCCACATGGACTCTGACTGGGAGATCACAACTCAGAAGTACGGCAAGTCTTCTGGAAACTCAGCAGCAGACTCATCCCAGCCCAATCTGTTTACCCATCCAGGATTTTGTTGAATAAATGACAAGTGTAAGTAAACAATTACTTAGCAAGTATAGCACGGGTATATGAAGGCTCAAAGTAAGGCTAGACTCGGCTTAACTGCATTAGCATTTTTAGTTGGTTCATTTTAACATTAACCAAGTTACTACAGTGGATTGTTCTCAAAAAAAAAAGTTACTACAGTGGATGAAACCCAGTTGCAACCCAATTAATAAAGTATAAGTGACTTTAAACATAAATAAACATCATCTTCTAATCAAAAAGGATCCAGGCCGCTTGTGACCTTAAGCAAGGCTATCATGATAGATTTTACACTCTGTGGAGGTTTCGCCCTTTACCCACCAGTCGCGTAAAAGCTCAAACGAACTTTAAACCCAACCACGCAGAGGTGGATCAGACCTCACAAATCACACTACCAAGGTGTGATAGCATAGGGACGCTACGAGGTTTTTCACAAGACACCCTAACAAGACAGTGGCCGATTATGGTACAGCACAGGCAGCATGGCTCAGGCACCGAGATTGACGTACGCCTATGGAGTCACACCATAGGGGGGGTCAATGACGTCCAGAGCGCGGGCATCACACCCAACAATGCGCAATGTGTGGAGCTCCCAATCGTAGGGACTCCCAGCACGGGACTGTGCCTCACGGGGGCATAGCCGACAGATCACCCGGCCTCGGTGGATCAAGACATACTCTCACCCATGTTTCCCATAACGCCGTCGGCCACTCCGGTAACCACTGACAAGCTAGAGACGTACATGCTACTTGACCAAGACTAGAGCCTAGCGGTGGCGTCAGACTCCTGGGTTGCCGCTTTAAGAACCCGACCTTATGAAGGGACACTAGAACAAAGCACGAAGCATATGCTCTAGTTCCCTAAACCAAGTTGCTAAAAAGCAAGTTTTATCATTAACGTTAAAGTGAACCATTAAGTCAAGATTAACAATTAAATAATGATGATAGTAGCTGCGCATAGCAAAGATCTACCCATATGCATAAACCCAAGGTAACCAAAGGACAGGATAATCAAACTAGGTACAACCTTAATGATACATCAAATTAGACACATGCATTTATGAATTAATTTAATACAAGTGGGTATGTAGCAAGGATTGTCCGTGCTATAACTTGCCTCAAATCCATTATAATTACTCATAGTCTTCAATTCTTGATCTTCAGACTCTTTTGCTCGAAATCACTTGATGACGTTCCTCTACTCGAAGCAATCATCGAGCACCACATGCAGCTAAACAAGCAAGCAAACAATATACAACTAAGAACAGTACACCAATCAAAATAAAAGCTTTAAAAGAGCGCACTAAAGGATAGGGCTTGATTCTAGGATCATGTGAGCGCAAGAATCGCTGAAAACGGAGCTACGGTTGAGAAGATACAACTATGGGAAGATTTGGATTATAAAAGAAAATAAAAGACTATATGCTTGATTAATTTTAATTAAATAAATATATAAAATATATTTCAGAGAAACATCTTATGTTAGAATTAATTCAAATTATATTTGAATTTATAAAACCGAGGTGGAACCTAATCACATTTTATAATTATTTATGTATAAATTATGCCACTTTATATATTAACTTAAAATAGAACATGTGAGAGCATCTAATCGAATAATAAGATATTTCGTGTTGACTAGTCAATTTTATAATAAAAACATATTCATGTTGATATTAATCAATGTTGATAATTATTTATGAAAACTCGGAGTTTAACTCTTAGTAAAATTTTAATTAGAAAAGATAGCTTTAAATAAACATTAATCAAATTTAGATTTCATTTATGAAAAACTGAGATATAACCTAGTCAACTTTTATTTGTAAATCTAATTGAATAAATATTAATCAAATTTATATTAGCATTTAAAAGCCGAGTATAATTCTTAATTAGGTTTTAGTATAGAAAACATATTTAAATAATCTTTAGTCAAATTAATATTTAAATAAAATCCAGGAATAATTAACATGGTAAATGTCTGTGCTAACGCGTAGTTCATGTCAATATGAATCTATCGCAATGAGAACGAAACAAAACGAAGCTAAAACGCATTAACTATGATTAAAACGAGTTTACAGGGGCTTATACGGAATTAACCGTAGACGACAGGGGCCAGCTTGGAAATTTTCATAGACTCGGTGAGCAGTCGCTGGGAATAGGGAAAACCTCGGGGTTGGATCTGCGAAAGGGGCTCAGGCTGGGTTTATGTGCAAAGGGTGGGATTCTCTAGGGGGTCTTCTGTGAAATTCGCAAGACACAAGAACGGAATCTAATATTTACCGGGTTCTACGGGGGCCAAAATGAAAAAATCGCCATCTCCTCCGGTCAGCACAGGCAGGGGAGCTCGCCGGCGTTCGGGACCGTCGGGCTCGCTGGTGTTCCTTCGGCCTAGGGCCCCGGCGAAGTAGCGCAAAAGGGAAAGGGGAGTGTGGGGACCCCGGGGGAGATGCTCACCGACGGCGTGGGTGGCCAGACTTATGCCCTCGACGGAGACAGGGGTCGGCGATGGAGCTTCACGGGGGCGGAGGCACTCCGGTGGACCTCCGGCGAAGAGGACGAGCTGGGAAGCTTCGTCCCGGTGAGGGGGTGCTCGGGGTGGCCTTGGATTGGCCCGGCGACGAGCAGAAGCGGCGGGGCGGCGGCAATGGCGCGGCCGGCGCTCGGCTTGTCGCCGGCGGCGCATGGCGAGCGGAGGCGGCGCCGCGCGAGGGCCGAGGCGCGACAGGGGGGGCTAGGGCGCGCAGCGGCTGGGGTGGCTCGGGTCGCGCGGCTTTGAACGGGCGCGGATGCCGAGGAAGGAAAGGCGACGCGGCGACGGAATTAGCGGCGGCGGAGGCGCTCGTCGCGCGTGGGGAGGGGCGCGCGCGGGGTGGGCCAGCTGGGCCGCGCGGGCGCTGGGCCGGGCGAGCGCGCGAGCGGGAGAGGGAATGGGCAGGCGTGGCTGGGCCGTCTGGCGATTGGAGCGAGCGGGCCGGGGTGTTGCAGCTGGGCTGGGCTGCGGAAGAGGGGGAGTGGGCCGAGGGAGGCGACTAGGCCAGGCGAGCGGGAGGGGAAAAAGTTGGGCCGCTGCGGTTGGGCCGGGAGAGGGAGACGGGCCGGCGGGGGGAAAAGTTTGGGGAGCAAAAGTAGACTAGGCCGGTTTGGGTTTTTGTTTTCTTTTCCTGTTTATTTTCGGAAATTGTTTTTCGATCTAGAAATTCCAGATAAATCATTTAAGCCCCGAAAAATGTTCTGAAAATTCCAAAAATTCCAGAAAAATCCTGAAGATAGATTTGGACATGAGGAACCCAAATAAAATATTTGGAGCTCATGAAAAAGGTTTTAGCACCTTCCAAAAATTGGAATTGGCTAAAGGAAAATAGAAATAAATCCCAGAAAAATCTGGAAAATTCCTCTGGGGCACTTAAACGCATTTTAGAAACTTTACACGCATAAAACCACTAAATGCAAGACGGCATGAATGCAGGGCACACAACATTAAACCTATGTTGTTTTAATTTAATTTAGATAAATGGTTTTCCTTATACTAAATTCCCTGCAAATTAAATAAAGTTGAGAAAAATTTTAAAATTATGAGAAATTCTTTATTTAAATATTCTTTAAAATCACATCCTGAAATCCAAAAATTTCAGGGTGTGACAGTAAAGGGCGAAACCTCTGCAGAGTGTAAAATCTATCATGATAGCCTTGCTCAAGGTCACGAGCGGCATGGATCCTTTTTTATTAGAAGATGGTGTTTATTTATGTTTAATGTCACTTATACTTTATTAGTTGGGTTGCAACTGGGTTTCATCCACTGTAGTAACTTGGTTAATGTTAAAATGAACCAACTAAAAATGCTAATGCATT
Organism: Echinochloa phyllopogon; assembly: GCA_033239725.1. Taxonomy (NCBI): domain Eukaryota; kingdom Viridiplantae; phylum Streptophyta; class Magnoliopsida; order Poales; family Poaceae; genus Echinochloa; species Echinochloa phyllopogon. Next base: position 41,678,655 of record BTCW01000015.1, read on the forward strand.
TAAGCCGAGTCAAGCATTATTTTGAGCCTTCATATACCCGTGCTATACTTGCTAAGTAATTGTTTACTTACACTTGTCATTTATTCAACAAAATCCTGGATGGGTAAACAGATTGGGCTGGGATGAGTCTGCTGCTGAGTTTCCAGAAGACTTGTCGTACTTCTGAGTTGTGATCTCCCAGTCAGAGTCCCTGTGGATTGCGGCTCCATTAGTTTGGGAGTTTATTAGTCTTCCGCTGTATTTGGTTAGTTTATTTATGAAGCACTCTGATGTAGAACTTTATTTAATTAAGAATTTATTCAAGCATATGTTCTCTGTTTATCATATTTGTTCGCTATATGCGTACTATGACTTCCTGGGCACACATATGGCCGCATTCGGGTATTTGTGAAAATCCGCGTGTGACAACCAAATACTAGCTTCTTCACCCTAGCAAAGTCAAGACAATTCTTGCCCTTCTACTTTCTTAGTTTCTCGTCACTAGTTCTATCTTGATCCCTTCATTCTATCTTGCCAACTTTAAGTTTAGGTTTGCCTTGCATCACAATAAACACTCAATTAATTCTTTTTCTTCAATACCACAATCTTCCATTTGCATATTTGCCTTTTATTTCATACCAATATTGTGACCAAGTAATTTTCTATCTTGATTTTCCTTGAAATACTAAGTACTTGGTCAACTATCTTCCTTCTTGATTGAGAATACTATCAATATGACCAAGCAACCTACCATTCCAAATTCCTTCGGTTCCCATTGCTCTTGGTTACTCATCTCATTTTATTATCATGCACTCATGTATTCTATTTCCTCAACATAGCATTCCTTTCACTACCTTTCTCCATATTGATGTTGCCAAATAAGCTTCCATATGAATCTTCTTGAACAACTAAGATATTGATCACCTTTCTTCACAATGTTGTAATCTTGATCAATCGTTATGCAAATTTCACCTTTCTTTGATTATATGAGCAAACAACCAATGAGGCCATATAATTCATTTGCCTCTTTGTCTCTTTTCCATATTTCCATCTTTGCTTGTCATTTCTTTACTTTTGCATGCTTCAAATAACATGAGCTTGACTTTGTTATTTGCAATAAAATCCTTGCCAAAACTTAACAAGCTCATTAGTCCTTTAGTTGTTTAGGTCATTCAATCACCAAAACCCATAAGGGGCTAGATGCACTTTCATACTTGAATTGTCATATGACAATAACACAATTGTACTAAGCAGTACATGGTTAGCACGCATATGCTTGCAGAATCCATCCAACCTCTGGTCGTTCTAATGGTGGTCATGCCTGAATTGCTCTTTGTTGCCTAATGAAGGCATGGACCTTGATGGTGACCATCAGTTGTTTCTTGAGTCTTGAGACATGTGGGGCACACACCATAGCCCGACTATATTTCAAGTTAAGCTAAAAAGAGCTATATTAGTTTCAGACCTAAAATTAATGTCCAAGCCTATACCATGGGCAGAGTAAGTTATGAGTATTTAGGGCTAGGCTTAGGTTGAGCCCTGATTAAGATCATTATTGTTCATTCTTTTTAGTATCAAAATAATTAAAATAAATAGTTTGCAATTAATATGTTACACAACAATCTTTGGATGGCTAAAACAATTCTATTGCAAAGCAAGCTACCCCTTGAAATCGAAACACAAAAAATGAAATAGAAGACAAATTAAAAATTGATATCATAGAAAAAGATTCTTGTTGATTCTTTCAACTTCTGATTAGCCCCCTTTCTAGTGCAACACCTCTATATTTAGAATGATGCCAACTATCACAATACAAAGTTACATTTTTTATGCAACTTAATGACTACATTTGAATAATACCCAAGAATAACATAGTAATTACATCTTATGTTTACATTATTTTTCAACAACTCTGCCTTTAGAGTTATGGTCTTTGCGACCTTTAGTGTTAGCCAGATTTCAAGCTGGCCGACAAGTATATTTCTGCCTTGTGCATCTTCCTCAACCTCCAGAGATTTGCACTTTCAGTCTCTCATTTGATCTGTCACCTTTTGTTCTATCTCCTCCTTTATTAATGCAATGACCTCTGGTCGCTGAGAACCTTTGGTTGCGCCATCGCCATGATTTTCATGCTCATCTGCAAAATAGATACTAAAGAAGAAAAATAGTGTATGTTGTATCCAGCACTGCCAGGTTGGTTTTCATTTAACTCGATCAGCTCACTTCTGAAGTACGAAAACCAACCCTATGTCTCCAAAAGCTTCCAAGCTAGGTGCGAAGGACAAACCTCCAACACATGATGACACAAAAAACTTCAAAGTTACTTAACAGTCTTACAAAAGTTTAACCAGACCACACACAAATGTTGACATAAAAGAGGACCACACATGGTCTTATCCAAATAAACGATGGTCACATAATAGTCTTACATAAGTTCAAACAGATCGCACACAAATGATAAGTTCAAACGGACCGCGCACAACTGATAAGTTCAAACGGACTGCATGCAAACGATGATATAAAGGAGGACCAAACATGGTCATATCCAAATAGCGATTGCTACATAACCAGAATTACAACCCTAGAGGAGAGTTATAATTCCATCTTTATTCATGGCCCTCGCTAGCTCATCAAATGTAGCTTAGAAGGCAAGGCACATCAGCCACCTTTATAGGCTTGATGATGTAGTCCTTGGCACCTCCATCAATGCACCTTCATACAAAATAGAAGTATTAACCAAATTGAATACTTGGTAAAAATTATGTAGGCAATACATGTCTTGATAGTTTTTCTATTTGCTCACTTTTTGATCCTTGCAGGGACATCATCAGTGCATGTAATCACCACAGGGAGATGATTATGCTTGGGTAATTTCTGTGCAGCGAAAAAATATCTTATTAGTTATCAATTTTTAAATACTAAACCTTGAACATAACATTCCTTAAATTAGAACTTCTTCATGAAAGGACCCTACCTTCACCTCAACCAGAAGATCATAACCAGTCATGTCAGGCATACAGTAATCCGTCAGAATCAAGTTCACATCATGTTCCTATATCCCAAAGTGCATGCATACAAATATTTTGTAAATAATCAACAAAAATGAAATAAGTACATTATTGTGAATAGTAATTATATAAATAATTGATATACCATGTTCAAGAACTCCAGGGCTTGCTTAGGACCTTCCACGGCAGTCACTGCAACATAAGAGCAATGAGAATAGTATAAGTGCATCTATGGTATCATAAATCAGTACTACATACAATAATTCCACATTTGCAACAAAATTAAGAAACCTACAAATGAATGAATCATAAATGGTTGATTCCAAAATGCTAATGGAAAATTCATACTAGTCATTTCACCTCGAATGTTACAGCTCTTTAAAACTCTTGATGCAACAAGACGGTCAACACATGAGTCTTCAACTAAGAGAACATGAGGAGTGGCCATGATGCTCTTTGCACAATCTCCTTTTCTTTCCTTTCAAGTCGACCTTGCAACCTTTGGTCTATATTGTGTTGTTGTTGTTGTGGAAATGAAGCCACAATGGGACTGTTTATATAGTAAAGTTTGGATGCACAAACTACATCCTATAGATAGAGAACAAACGGGTCACCGCTATACAAACTATCCTTGAGATAGAGGAGTAATAACTTGGTAACCGTGATATCCTTAGGCTAAGAATCACCTTGCAAATATATCGGTAATATCTCTATTATAGATTATTGCGCCCATAGTAACAATACCGTAAAGATATATAAAGAATAAAAACTAGTAGGACTAAAATGTTATATATCGCAATTCGATGGGTGAGCATAGATATCCTATAGATAGAGGAGTAGTAACTTGGTGTACTGGTGATATCCTTAGGCTAAGAATCAACGCCTTACAGCTGCACCGACAATATATCTAATATCGAATGTTGCACCTATACCGTAAAGATATAGAAAAAGATAAACACTAGTGGGACCTGAATACTATATATTGCTATCCGATAAGCGAGCATATCGGTACGATATAGAATATATCCACAATGAACTCCTTCCACTTTTCACTACAATGCCTCAAGGAAAAAATCAAAATAGAGAGTGTTGGACTCCCTGGGTAGCGTGGTATGCTGAAGAGTTGGTAAAGCAAATGAAAGCCTTCGGCCTAGAATTCAAAGGGTCTTAATGGTCTACCATTCTTTTTCGAGATGTGCTCTTTATTTTGGGCCTATATGGATCTTGTAAAGCCTTTGGGCCTAAGATAAGTGGTATGTTTTTGTGACTAATGTGAATTTAATAATTATGACTAACAAAGTTGTTTCGAAGGACGAAAATATTATGTCACGGTGATGGTCGGAAATCCTGGTCCCCAATTTGAATTATGCAACCAATCAAAGGTGTGGGACATGAAGATTAAGGACCTTCTATTTCTAAGTGCCAAAGAGGATATGAAGGACAATTAACTAGTTTTAGTTTCATAATCTTTTATCGTACTACAAAGACGGGTTAAGAACTAGTAGCTTGAATTAGATGAGTCGAAACATAGCTTGAATTCTAGCACTATGTAGCTTAGTAAGGCCAATGAAAGAGTTGGTGTGAACAAAAGACTCAAAATTGTTTGGATCGGACAGCTCTAGAATTCGCTCTACACGCCAGAAAAAAATCGATGTATAGTTTATGGTTGTCAAAGCTTACATTTATGGCCATTCATGGTATCACTAGAAATTGGGATAAGTAACGTTGTCGACATATCATGCCAGACTTTTGATGCTGTGGAGTGGATGCTGAGTGTTGACACTCCTTAGATTCATATAATAATTCCACAAGTGTACAGATATTGATGTAGCTTTCACCCGGTATTATTCTAGAGTATCCATTTCCACGCGGAATGTGAAGTGTGCTGATACTAAACTAATTTGTCCTAATAGATGGAGGTGTAGTAACAAAGAGTGGAGAGAAAGATAGGTAGGTGGGTAGAGAGGGTAATGAGATAAGAAAAATTTTCCCCTAGCAAACCACGAAGATCAGAAGTTACTTATGAATGTTTACTTTGGGTGCTTGGAAAAAATCAATCTCATTGAAAGAGGTGAGAAGGGGAGATCGATCGCCTACTATTGGTCCTATAGACCAGAACTACTTGATGTGAACGAGGTACCAGTAAAGTGAAGGCAACTAAAAACCGATACTTGATTAATAAGTGGGAACCAGAGTTACCATACAAGATCTGAATATAGTCACATGAAGTTGAGCATCATCCACTAAGGACCAAAGTGGAAGAGGGGGTCGTAGCTCCGGCTTCTCCCCTACGATCTGACCTTGTCTCTTGCTAGATATTTTCTAAGTACGGTAGTGGCATCGCTTTGCATCTCTTGTGTCAAGTTACAGAGGCAAGCAACTGCATGTATAGGCCTATAGGGTGAGTTCGGCATGGGTACTTGTGGGTAGGTAACAGTGGTGGATGGGCATGGGCCTAGAGTTGGTTGACCCTCCATTTGCACTAACTTGCCTCTAAATGCTCAGGATTGCTTCCCCTTGGTCGGTAGTTACTGGGCCTAGCAGTTAGAGTCCCGTGGAAAGCAAGTGTGTTGGTTGGCCAGCCCTCCCGCCTTGTGCGCTTTGGTCCGATCCTTGGTGGTTCATTTGTGGACATCTAGGATGACTCTTGAGAGGTGGCGGTTTAGGTGTCAATGTTTATCCTCGATTGGTGGACCCATAGATCTAACATATAGACCCTTGGATCAAACAGGTTTTAGTCATTCAGTCTAATGCTCCATATCAATCCTTGTGTTTCTCTGCATGTATAGTATATTGGACTAACAAAGTGGCAAGCCAGGGTCGGCCGACCATGGTAGGGTAAGCCAAACCTACAACTGGGCCATTTTAACCCAAACTTGCCTAGTGAGGTTATGTATTCAACAAAATTACGAGGAACTCGTTAATAGTCCTCTCCATCACAAAATGAAGCCTCGTGCTGCAGACTTCCCATCCACACAGCATCCACAAAAACTCACCCTGTTTGTCGGTTTAGAAAAAACGGGTTCTAGACCGCACCCAACCCGGGTAGAACCATGGTCCCGGTTTCCAGTGTGGGTTAGAACCGTATCAATCTGAACCCGGCTGGAACACATCGGTCAATTGGTTTCTGGGTCCGCCCGTTTCAACCCATCGAGAAAAAAAAAGAAAGGAGGGCCACGACGGCGGAGGTTGCAGCGGCGACGGCGATGCCGCGCGGTCGCGTCGCTCGAGGCCTGGAGTTGGAGGCGGCTCTAGCGGGCGAGGAGGCATGGGCGCTGCGGGAGGCCGTCGCATCCATGGCTGTTTCTCTCAACATGGAGGTGGACTCGCCCCCGCTTCTCAGGACGGAGCTCAGCGGCGATGGGTCGATCTCTGCTCCCGGACCGCCGATGCTTAATAGGGTATCTATCATCTCGTGTGTTGCTGTTTCCATTCTATCTCGCCATGTCTGCTCCTTGTTTCATGGATTATCTTTAGCCCTGAACCCTAGCTAGATCGAGATTAGGATTTGCTTGTTTGGGGTCTAAGATTCAATCGATGGTGATAGTTATTTCTCGGTTCTTGTCTAGAATTTGGATATGACAGCAGTAGAGGGCCGATATATTTTTCTTGGTTTCAATTTTAGTTAGTAGTAGGCAGATGAAACATTACAATCCAATCAGATGGCAGCCATAGGAATTAATTGAATGTTTTATTTTCCACTAATTAGATGCTCTAGTGTGTGAACCCTGCTCCATGTCAAAGTTCTTCACTTCGCTCCGTCGTTCCGCCCGGCTAGGCCGACGATCGGACAATACTGGGAGCTCCCCAGCTCCGTCTCGAGGCTCGAGCCAGATGGACAAGGACGAGTGCGGAGCAGCCGGCTCGGGATGGGGCCATGCCACGCCCCCGGCCAGGCAGCTCCTGAGCGAGAGTGACATCAACCTTAGAACAGAAAGGGAGCGGAACACCCTCAACGAGTTTCGGCTGAAGGAGTTCGAGCACACCCGTGTGTTTGAGCAAGACTTGCTTAGGGACACGGGGATGGACGTAGAGTTTACAGAAATCTTCCAGGCCATTGGCTGGGAGGATTTCTGGCACATCAACGAAGAAGGTTCGTACCTGCTCACCCTTGAATTCCTCTCGACTTTGGTTTCTGAAACTGGGGGGATTCGTTTTCGGTTCTTCAACCAAGAGTTCTTCTGCTCTTGGAGGGATTTTAGTTCGGGTCTTAGAGTTTCAAACCGTTGTTCATTAGACCCGAACAAAGCGCTTAAAAGATTTGACCGGGTGGCATTTTGGAAAAAGATTTCGGGGAGTACCAACTGTCATGCGCCACGCACGAACAGCATACATAACCCCACTTTGCGTTTCATGCATCGTTGGGTGTCTATGACGGTATTCCCCCGGGCAGATTTGCGCCCTGTCAACACCATCGAGTTGCGGGTTCTTTTTGCCATGGTCAAGCGGATTCCCTATTCACCTGTGAAAGACATGGTTGGTCACTGGCTGTCTCATATTTCTCATGCGGGTAGCATGGCGATGACTTCTCTAGTCACTCGCCTCGCTAACCACCTGGGCGTCCTTCAAGGCGCCCGGCTCACGTACATCGAGACAGCGCGTTCCGTCGTGGATACCGAGCACTTCGTGCCGGCCCACATGATACGGCGGACGCCTGACGCAACGCTGACAATGATTTACCGTGGATATACAACTGAAGTGCCTTTGCCCTATGCAGCACTAAGGTTGTATACCACGCCGAAACTAACTCTTCAGTTGAGGACCGAGTCGGACGACTCTCCACCTTGGAGAGAGCCCGCTCGGCACAGCGTTGCAGGTGACGGACCCGTCACGAGGGGACGAGCCAGGCGTGATGCTGGGCTCGCCACCTCACAGGAGCCGGAAGATGCACCACAAATGCCGCACCGACACACTTCTGCTTTTGAGGCCACCTACGACATGTACACCGACGCTGGGACGTTCGGAGCAGGAGGCTCCGGGCAGCATCAGGAGCCGAACTACTTCACCTCAGGACGCTGGGACCACGGCCAGGACACGGACTCTGAGTGGTCCGGGAGCCGGTATGGAGGGGGATACGACAGTGCCTCCCAGCCATACTACCCTGGATACTCACAGTCCGCACGCTTCGACTACGGCCGGGAGATGTCCTACATCTCCGACCGAGTCGAGCTCATCGACGACCGTACCCGAGAGATTCAAGACGCGCTAGCCCGCCATTCTCAGTGCCATCAAGAGAATAGCGGGTTGGTGGCGTCTATCCAGCACGACGTCCACGAACAAGCGGAACAGCTGAGCCAGTACCTTTCAAGGCTCAACCCCTACCAGTGAAGGTCCAAGCTTGGGGGAGGACCCCCATCAGGTATGTCCCGATTTATCCAGCACTTTGATCATTTAATTTCCCTTTTTATTTCCCTTCATGTTAACTTGCATTTAAAAAAAATGAAAATACCAAAAATATTTCCCTTAAACAATATTTCCCTTGAATAAAATAACTCCCAACTATGCATGGAATGAATCATATGCCTCTCACCTTGGAAATGATGAATAGTTGCTCTGTCATTAATTTTGCAAGTACTTTGTTTCAACTAGTTGCTAGATTGTGCTTGAGTTATTTGGCATGAGTAAAAATGATCCTGAAAACCTTGTGGGAGCACATGCTTTACTCCAAGTCTAAGTTGTTGTGGGGATTGATATAGTGAGAATTTGGTTAAATTCTATTCTGCTTTTAGTACGGGGAAAATCTCGGAAATTTATGCTTTCAAAATAAAACAAGTTCCTCATTGGTCAAAATACCTACCAGAGCCATATGATAAGCTTAGTTGAAAATTTCTACTCATATGCTGCTTGTTATCTTAGTGAGCTTTGTCAAATTGTTGTGACCTTTGAGTGAAGCTTTCATATTCTTAAAGATCGAGACCCACGTACACACACCACCTCTCACTTGCAGTTCCTACACTGGGAGTTAGCAAACATTTTCCATCATCCATCCACAAAAATAAATGCTCCATGTTCTATGAGTTCCCTCTCCAAATATTCTTGATAGAGACATGGGCTATGCAAAAAGAAAAGCATGCCAAAGAAGCATGGCAAAAATAAGAGGAAAAGAAAAGCATGCCAAAGAGCATGGCAAAAAGAAAGAGAAAAAAAAGAAAAGCATGCCAAGTGGCATGGCAAAAATACGAGAATAAAAGATAGCTCATGTTCTCGAAAATAAATCAAGGAGAGGGAGTTTCATCCAAGGAGTTCCACCATATTCCATTCCACCATTCCACCATATTCTACTCCATTCATATCCACACACTTGCACGTCTCGATCTTAAGATGTGATTTGTCTCCTCAGAGATCCGGTCTTTGACTTAGCAAAATATAAGATGCATGCATGCCTTCATCCTTTGTCCCTGAGCCACACAAAAAGCCATATTAGATGTTAGGATGAAAAAGAAGGCACAAGCCTTTGGTGAGGATTCAAATACACTTGAGTGATTGAGTGTGCCAATGAGGAACAATTTGTAGTTTTCAAAACTTATGAAAAACTCCGAGATGGGATCCTGAAAAGAGTAGAGTGGAATAAAACTGAGTTTAAACTGTTCGTCCTTTCAACCGCCCAAGATAAGGAGATTGCTATAAGCCCCATAGGTAAAAAGGTGATTTGAAACTTTGCCTGTGATTCAAGTATTTTTGAGGACTAGTTGTTTATAAGTTACCTGCAAAAGAAATGACATTGTAGCAACTCCTGATCCACCGAGCCTAAGTTTATATCTTTGCTCGAGGACGAGCAAAGAGCTAAGCTTGGGGGAGCTTGTTGGCGGTCGTTACAGCCCAAATCCGACCACCAATACTCGGGAATAAACGAGGTTTTATGCAACATTCCATGTACTTAGGTTTTATTTCTAATAAAGTTCCACGAGTTTTGGTGAGTGACACCTGTGCAGGTACAACTACGACAAATACGCGCTATTGGGGCCGAAAATGACCGAATCGGCCGAACGACTCCGTTCAGCCGGTTGCCCCCCTTAGCCATGCACGTCACCGGGAGTCGTCCAACGAATATCAAGCGAACACGACAAATGACATGAGGACGGCAGCCATCTCTTCCCGGGCCACGACCACATCACCTCTGGGCCATAAACACACGAAGCCAATCACCAGGAGGCAGCCCAGAAGGCCCATAGAGCAGAGGCGGTCCTGGGGAGGCCGGCCACGGGCCAGGCCCAGTTCGGCCGAACTGGGGCCTTCGGCCGAACCGCCCCCAGCACCAGAACCGACTCCAGGGGCGAAATCCTGGCCCTTGGTGGCCAGGTCGGTGGATCCTGCGTTCGGCCGAACCCCCTGGTTCGGCCGAACCGCCTCTCCTCGCCCGAATCAAGGGGGAAGATTCCCTGGATGCCTTGGCAGTTACTCAGCCCCAAACTGACCTGTGCAACTATAAATAGAGGGTCACTTTCACTTGTAGACACACACCAAGCCAAGGAGCTCATTTGCACTTTCATTCTAGTAGAGTTAGGATAGTTTAGTTGGGAGTTAGAGTTGAGTCGAGCTTTGCCTCGGAGGTTCCGGAGTCGTCTTCAGAAGCTCTGGTAATAGCTCTTGTATCTTTTACTTTACCTTTTGTAAGACATTGAGTATCAATATAGTTATCTTTATCACTTTGCCTTTGTCATTTATATCTTGCTTCTACTTTATCCTAGTTGCAAATATATCTTGTTTAGACTATAGTCAGTTATAGTTCTAGTGCTTGTAGTCTTGTTTAAGTCTCTGTCTTGGCTGGTTCTTCGATCTTGCTTGATACTGGAGGTGAATTGTCACCAAGAGTATTGACAAGGTTGCTTGCTCTTGCTAGCAGAGTAAGTAGTCGTTGCCTAGTGTAGGAGTGGTTCCTAGACTAGTCAGTGGCCTTAGTTTATAACCGTCGCAACGGAGGTGGTAGCCGGGAGGTGGTGACAGCCCTTTCGGTCTTCGTAGCCCATCACGTTAGTTCCGGTCCGTAGGATTCCCCAATTGGGAAATAGTGGCACCCCTTCTCATCCCTTTCTGTGTGTTCACCGGTTCCCTTGTCCCAAAGCTAAGACATTAGAGTTATCCCAGATTTCCTAGTGCTGGCTCTGTAGCCGTTGTATCTCTAAGCTAGAGTGACATAGGTAGATAAAGAATCCAGGAGTCCTCTATCTCTTCTCGTTGTCCTCCCAGCTATCTATCTCTTCTCTCCCTTACCTGAGTATCCCTTGAGCTGTGTCCGGTATATCCACTCCTATCCAATACCGTTATCCCCTGTCTTGTCTAGTCGTGTACCCTCCTCTGATAGTCTCGAATATCTGTTCACTAGTAATCTTGCCAAAGCTTCCCTACGGAAATATAAATTACGATACCTCGGAATACTCCCAGGTGAAGTGCTACAGCGGTGATTCTGTGCGCTTGCAGAATATTTGTATATTTTACTAAGCCATAAGGAAAACCACTGAAACACTCCTTACCCCAGTACCAGGATTCTCAATTCTGGTATTGGATCGTAAGAAGTGCCAACAAACATTTCTGGCGCCGTTGCCGGGGAAGTCTTTGGCTAGATTACTTTTGAATTTTTATCTTGAGCTATCTTAGTTGAGTACCGCTACTCAAGCGGGTTTATCCTTGCTCTGTTCGTTGGTCTTTGTGGAACAGAGCAGTGTATGACTGGTTTCCAACTACCGTCAACTTCCAAGAAAATCCGGAGTCACTTGTGAGGAAAGTACGATCTCGTGTTGTACCTCCTCAGAAGCAACTCCTTCCGACGAACCCAGTCCTTCCCGTCGTTGACCAGGCTACATCGAGGATGGCAACCAAGATGATCCGCGAGTTCTCCGCTCCATCAAGCGAGAACGTGCGTGTCGGACCAGCTCCGCCAGTCGGAGATGGTAACTTCGAGCTAAAGCCAGCCCTCATCAACATGGTACAGGCTAGCCCATTCTGCGTCAAGCCACACGAAGATGCCAATGCTCATCTCCAGCATTTCCTGGAGATTTGCAACACCTTCACCATCCGCGGAGTAAGTATCGATGCCATTCGCCTTCGTTTATTTCCATTCTCATTATTAGGCAAGGCGAAACAATGGTTTTATGCTAACTGCGAAGCAATAGATACCTGTGATAAATGCACTAGCGCTTTCTTGCTAAAATTCTTTCCGGTTGGGAAAACCAACGCCCTTCGGAACAAAATAGCTAGTTTCCAGCAGCAAAAAGATGAAACAGTCCCGGAGGCATGGGATCACCTCCAGGACTATATTTCTGCTTGTCCTCACCATGGTATGCAGAGTTGGTTCATAATCCAAACTTTCTATCACGGGCTGAGAAATTCTGCCCGTGAGTACCTGGATGCTGCTGCTGGAGGCTCGTTCTTCTCTCTTGAGGAGAGTCATGCGAAGGCCCTCATAGAGAAGATGGTTGAGAACCAAGGTTGGTCCGATGACCGGACTCAACCAAAGACCCGAGGTGTTCACCAAGTTGAAGCTCTGGACATGCTCGCTGCGAAGATGGACCTCCTGATGAAGAAACTGGAGGCCCCTGCTCAAGAAACGATACAAGCCATGGACGCTCGCATGACCTGCGAAGTCTGTGGCAACACTGGCCATTCGGGGAATGACTGCCCCGAAACGCGAGAAGATGCCCACTACGTCAACAACTCCAACAACAACTACGACAACCAAGGCTGGAATCCGCGCCCAAACCTCCCTTTTGAGAGGCCTCAACAAGGTAACAATTTCAATTCCAGCAACTTCAATAATCAGCCGTCTCTTAGAGATCTTGTGTTTGGCCAGATGAAAATAACTGAAAACATCAATAAAAAGCTTGCTGCTAATGATAAAACACTGGAAAGCATAGACTCTAGGATGAAATCATTTTCTTCTGCTATGAAAAGTCAACTGAGCTTTAATAAAATGATAGAAACTCAAGTCGCTCAGTTAGCTGCTGCTGTTCCTGTCACTGAATCAGGGAAGATTCCGGGGCAACCCGAACCTTCAATCGAGACAGTGAAAGCCGTCACTACAAGGCATGGTAAGATGCCCCGTAGTGTTTTCCGAACTAACCACGCAGGGAAGGTCGCACGCATCCAAGTGCTGACACCAAGATGGACCTACCTGCCGAGAGCTGCAAAAAGGGCGATCATCAAGACCTCTCCGGATAGGAAGGAAGATCCCGGAGTGCCCATCATTCAGTGCACGATCTGGAATCGTCGCATCGATGATGCACTTTGTGATCTGGGGGCAAGCGTCAACATCATGTCTAAGGTATTATTTAAGAAATTACGCTACCCTACTTTGTCACCTACTACTGCCCAGGTACAGCTTGCGGACCCAACCATCCGCTACCCCGAGGGGGTGATCGAGAATGTACCGGTCCGGATCTGGGGATGATATGTCCCTGTGGACTTTGTTGTCCTCGACACGGGGAACGAGCATTCGTTTCCCCTTGTGTTGGGCCGACCATTCTTGAACACCACCCGAGCTAGGATCGATATGGATGCGAGAGAAATCTCGTTCCGTATCGACGGAAGGTTGACTTACTTCAAGTTTCAACCCCAGGAAGAAAAGAAAACAGAGCCACTCACACCGGAGCAGAGAAGCGCCGAGTGTTTCCTTAAGGCTCTCATTAATGGAGAGCTGGAAATACTCAGTGGTGAGCCGCTCAAGTGGAATGAGCCGACAAAACCGACAAGTGCAGAAGAAATGGATTTCCTCGTAAAGAAATACGAGGAAGAGCAAGCCCTCTGGAAATCTTTAGAGACACCGATCCCACCGCCACCGACACCGAAGAAGAAGAACAAGAAAATGTGGCGGAAGAAGGTTGCATCGTCCGAGTCATCAACTCTAGGACCGGACGATGACAAGAGCAACTGAAGACAGGAGAAGTCCCGCTCGCAGACTTAAAAGTTGAGCTCTCGCCGCGAGGAAAACCGGTATGTATCCCATATTTCCCTTCCAATTTTTAAATTCTCAATTGCATTTGCATGTTTCCCTTTTCAAAATAAATGAACCACTTGAGAAATTAATTTGAGAGAGAGAGTAGAAAATTTTGCAAGCTTGGTTAGAAATAATTGGGCACATGCTGAAATTTTACCTAAGGTGGATGTAATTGGTAACTTTTATCATTTGCATCCCTTCTAGAACATCTCCAATTATTTACCATCACCACCAACCAGCACCAAACATGTCTACTCCACTAAAAATGGCTGCACACTCACCAAATATCACAAACATGGCAGCATGGGGATGACTCCACTAAAGTCCACTTTGGTCATGTCAATTTTTCATCTCACCTAACACAAACCACCAAATTTTCATGACCTAGTGCTGCACCCATTCAAGATTTTTGTGCTGGTGGGAGGCAGGTTGCGCATGAGGCACATGGGCCAGTTCGACCGAATGCACTGGTTCAGCCGAACCAGGCACTTCGGCCGAACCAGCCTGCGCTGCCCCCTCTGCCTATAAATGCAGCCCCTCGCCTCCTTGCTTGCCTCACACACTCATACACTCTGAAAAAATTCTGCTAGGAAGCTCTCTCTCTCTCTCACCTCTTTGCTCAAGTGCTTGCTCAAGTTCTTCCCAAAGTTCTTGTTCAAGTTTTGGTTCGCCTGCATCACTAGAAAATCCCAAAAAAATATTTTGCTTTTGTTGTGATCTTTGTGCTGAATTTCTGGACGATTTTGTGGTGGTCACCGACACCCACAAGAACGACTAACCTTTTGTGGTGGTTTTCATCCCCGCAAGAACGACTAACTATCTCGAACGACTGACTTGATTTTCTTGTGCTAACCATATATATATTCAGTCCTTCGGGTAGTTGTTGTTGGACTAACTTTTTGCAGGAATCATGTCAAAGTTCTTCACTTCGCTCCGTCGTTCCGCCCGGCTAGGCCGACGATCGGACGATGCTGGGAGCTCCCCAGCTCCGTCTCGAGGCTCGAGCCGGATGGACACGGACGAGTGCGGAGCAGTCGGCTCGGGATGGGGCCATGCCACGCCCCCGGCCAGGCAGCTCCTGAGCGAGAGTGACATCAACCTTAGAACAGAAAGGGAGCGGAACACCCTCAACGAGCTTCGGCTGAAGGAGTTCGAGCACACCCATGTGTTTGAGCAAGACTTGCTCAGGGACACGGGGATGGACGTAGAGTTTACAGAAATCTTCCAGGCCATTGGCTGGGAGGATTTCTGGCACATCAACGAAGAAGGTTCGTACCTGCTCACCCTTGAATTCCTCTCGACTTTGGTTTCTGAAACTGGGGGGATTCGTTTTCGGTTCTTCAACAAAGAGTTCTTCTGCTCTTGGAGGGATTTTAGTTCGGGTCTTGGAGTTTCAAACCGTTGTTCATTAGACCCGAACAAAGCGCTTAAAAGATTTGACCGGGTGGCATTTTGGAAAAAGATTTCGGGGAGTACCAACTGTCATGCGCCACGCACGAACAGCATACATAACCCCACTTTGCGTTTCATGCATCGTTGGGTGTCTATGACGGTATCCCCCCGGGCAGATTTGCGCCCTGTCAACACCATCGAGTTGCGGGTTCTTTTTGCCATGGTCAAGCGGATTCCCTATTCACCTGTGAAAGACATGGTTGGTCACTGGCTGTCTCATATTTCTCGTGCGGGTAGCATGGCGATGACTTCTCTAGTCACTCGCCTCGCTAACCACCTGGGCGTCCTTCAAGGCGCCCGGCTCACGTACATCGAGACAGCGCGTTCCGTCGTGGATACCGAGCACTTCGTGCAGGCCCACATGATACGGCGGACGCCTGACGCAACGCTGGCAATGATTTACCGTGGATATACAACTGAAGTGCCTTTGCCCTGTGCAGCACTAAGGTTGTATACCATGCCGAAACTAACTCTTCAGTTGAGGACCGAGTCGGACGACTCTCCACCTCGGAGAGAGCCCGCTCGGCACAGCGTTGCAGGTGACGGACAAGTCACGAGGGGATGAGCCAGGCGTGATGCTGGGCTCGCCACCTCACAGGAGCCGGAAGATGCACCACAAATGCCGCACCGACACATTTCCGCTTTTGAGGCCACCTACGACATGTACACCGACGCTGGGACGTTCGGAGCAGGAGGCTCCGAGCAGCATCAGGAGCCGAACTACTTCACCTCAGGACGCTGGGACCACGGCCAGGACACGGACTCTGAGTGGTCCGGGAGCCGGTATGGAGGGGGATACGACAGTGCCTCCCAGCCAAACTACCCTGGATACTCACAGTCCGCACGCTTCGACTACGGCCGGGAGCTGTCCTACATCTCCGACCGAGTCGAGCTCATCGACGACCGTACCCGAGAGATTCAAGATGCGCTAGCCCGCCATTCTCAGTGCCATCAAGAGAATAGCGGGTTGGTGGCGTCTATCCAGCACGACGTCCACGAACAAGCGGAACAGCTGAGCCAGTACCTTTCAAGGCTCAACCCCTACCAGTGAAGGTCCAAGCTTGGGGGAGGACCCCCATCAGGTATGTCCCGATTTATCCAGCACTTTGATCATTTAATTTCCCTTTTTATTTCCCTTCATGTTAACTTGCATTTAAAAAAAATGAAAATACCAAAAATATTTCCCTTAAACAATATTTCCCTTGAATAAAATAACTCCCAACTATGCATGGAATGAATCATATGCCTCTCACCTTGGAAATGATGAATAGTTGCTCTGTCATTAATTTTGCAAGTACTTTGTTTCAACTAGTTGCTAGATTGTGCTTGAGTTATTTGGTATGAGTAAAAATGATCCTGAAAACCTTGTGGGAGCACATGCTTTACTCCAAGTCTAAGTTGTTGTGGGGATTGATATAGTGAGAATTTGGTTAAATTCTATTCTGCTTTTAGTACGGGGAAAATCTCGGAAATTTATGCTTTCAAAATAAAACAAGTTCCTCATTGGTCAAAATACCTACCAGAGCCATATGATAAGCTTAGTTGAAAATTTCTACTCATATGCTGCTTGTTATCTTAGTGAGCTTTGTCAAATTGTTGTGACCTTTGAGTGAAGCTTTCATATTCTTAAAGATCGAGACCCACGTACACACACCACCTCTCACTTGCAGTTCCTACACTGGGAGTTAGCAAACATTTTCCATCATCCATCCACAAAAATAAATGCTCCATGTTCTATGAGTTCCCTCTCCAAATATTCTTGATAGAGACATGGGCTATGCAAAAAGAAAAGCATGCCAAAGAAGCATGGCAAAAATAAGAGGAAAAGAAAAGCATGCCAAAGAGCATGGCAAAAAGAAAGAGAAAAAAAAGAAAAGCATGCCAAGTGGCATGGCAAAAATACGAGAATAAAAGATAGCTCATGTTCTCGAAAATAAATCAAGGAGAGGGAGTTTCATCCAAGGAGTTCCACCATATTCCATTCCACCATTCCACCATATTCTACTCCATTCATATCCACACACTTGCACGTCTCGATCTTAAGATGTGATTTGTCTCCTCAGAGATCCGGTCTTTGACTTAGCAAAATATAAGATGCATGCATGCCTTCATCCTTTGTCCCTGAGCCACACAAAAAGCCATATTAGATGTTAGGATGAAAAAGAAGGCACAAGCCTTTGGTGAGGATTCAAATACACTTGAGTGATTGAGTGTGCCAATGAGGAACAATTTGTAGTTTTCAAAACTTATGAAAAACTCCGAGATGGGATCCTGAAAAGAGTAGAGTGGAATAAAACTGAGTTTAAACTGTTCGTCCTTTCAACCGCCCAAGATAAGGAGATTGCTATAAGCCCCATAGGTAAAAAGGTGATTTGAAACTTTGCCTGTGATTCAAGTATTTTTGAGGACTAGTTGTTTATAAGTTACCTGCAAAAGAAATGACATTGTAGCAACTCCTGATCCACCGAGCCTAAGTTTATATCTTTGCTCGAGGACGAGCAAAGAGCTAAGCTTGGGGGAGCTTGTTGGCGGTCGTTACAGCCCAAATCCGACCACCAATACTCGGGAATAAATGAGGTTTTATGCAACATTCCATGTACTTAGGTTTTATTTCTAATAAAGTTCCACGAGTTTTGGTGAGTGACACCTGTGCAGGTACAACTACGACAAATACGCGCTATTGGGGCCGAAAATGACCGAATCGGCCGAACGACTCCGTTCAGCCGGTTGCCCCCCTTAGCCATGCACGTCACCGGGAGTCGTCCAACGAATATCAAGCGAACACGACAAATGACATGAGGACGGCAGCCATCTCTTCCCGGGCCACGACCACATCACCTCTGGGCCATAAACACACGAAGCCAATCACCAGGAGGCAGCCCAGAAGGCCCATAGAGCAGAGGCGGTCCTGGGGAGGCCGGCCACGGGCCAGGCCCAGTTCGGCCAAACTGGGGCCTTCGGCCAAACTGGGGCCTTCGGCCGAACCGCCCCCAGCACCAGAACCGATTCCAGGGGCGAAATCCTGGCCCTTGGTGGCCAGGTCGGTGGATCCTGTGTTCGGCCGAACCCCCTGGTTCGGCCGAACCGCCTCTCCTCGCCCGAATCAAGGGGGAAGATTCCCTGGATGCCTTGGCGGTTACTCAGCCCCAAACCGACCTGTGCAACTATAAATAGAGGGTCACTTTCACTTGTAGACACACACCAAGCCAAGGAGCTCATTTGCACTTTCATTCTAGTAGAGTTAGGATAGTTTAGTTGGGAGTTAGAGTTGAGTCGAGCTTTGCCTCGGAGGTTCCGGAGTCATCTTCAGAAGCTCTGGTAATAGCTCTTGTATCTTTTACTTTACCTTTTGTAAGACATTGAGTATCAATATAGTTATCTTTATCACTTTGCCTTTGTCATTTATATCTTGCTTCTACTTTATCCTAGTTGCAAATATATCTTGTTTAGACTATAGTCAGTTATAGTTCTAGTGCTTGTAGTCTTGTTTAAGTCTTTGTCTTGGCTGGTTCTTCGATCTTGCTTGATACTGGAGGTGAATTGTCACCAAGAGTATTGACAAGGTTGCTTACTCTTGCTAGCAGAGTAAGTAGTCGTTGCCTAGTGTAGGAGTGGTTCCTAGACTAGTCAGTGGCCTTAGTTTGTTCCCGTCGCAACGGAGGTGGTAGCCGGGAGGTGGTGACAGCCCTTTCGGTCTTCGTAGCCCATCACGTTAGTTCCGGTCCGTAGGATTCCCCAGTTGGGAAATAGTAGCACCCCTTCTCATCCCTTTCTGTGTGTTCACCGGTTCCCTTGTCCCGAAGCTAAGACATTAGAGTTATCCCAGATTTCCTAGTGCTGGCTCTGTAGCCGCTGTATCTCTAAGCTAGAGTGACATAGGTAGATAAAGAATCCAGGAGTCCTCTATCTCTTCTCGTTGTCCTCCCAGCTATCTATCTCTTCTCTCCCTTACCTGAGTATCCCTTGAGCTGTGTCCGGTATATCCACTCCTATCAAATATCGTTATCCCCTATCTTGTCTAGTCGTGTACCCTCCTCTGATAGTCTCGAATATCTGTTCACTAGTAATCTTGCCAAAGCTTCCCTGCGGAAATATAAATTACGATACCTCGGAATACTCCCAGGTGAAGTGCTACAACGGTGATTCTGTGCGCTTGCAGAATATTTGTAGATTTTACTAAGCCATAAGGAAAACCACTGAAACACTCCTTACCCCAGTACTAGGATTCTCAATTCTGATATTGGATCGTAAGAAGTGTCAACACTAAGGTAAGTGGTAGGACGAAAATATTATGTCACAGTGATGGTCGGAAATCATGGTCCCCAATTTGAATTATACAACCAATCAAAGGTGTGGGACATGAATGTAACACCCAAAAATAGCCTATTTAAAATTTTTAGTAATTTAGTAGCTCTTATTTAATTTGTTCATATTTAGTATAGGTTAAATGAATTATTTTTTGAATATTAAAATTAAATATAAATTGTAGAAATATTTTTGTTGCATTCATGCTGCTGCACGGTGTTTTGTTTGTTAGTATTAAGTTGGAATTTAAATTCTGTTTAAATTTGAATTTAATTTGCAATTGTTTGAATCCTAGAAAAGTTAATTTTGGTTGAGTCCACTTTTGCCCCTCAAACTTTCTTCCTGGATCGCTTCAGCCCCTCCCCTCTATTTTCCCCGAGCCGGCCCATGATCTTCCTCTCTTTTCCAAACTGGAGAAAGTCAAGTTTTCGGGCCTGAGATACTAAGAGAGGCAGAGCGACAAGTGCAAGTGATCCGGCAAAACCTTAAAGTGGCACAGTCACGACAGAAAAGCTATGTCGATGTCATAAGAAGGGATCTCACCTTCGAAGCCGACGACTTTGTGTATCTCAAAGTGTCACCGATGCGAGGCGTGAAAAGGTTCAATGTCTAGGGCAAGCTAGCACCTCGGTACATCGGGCCATTCAAAGTAGTGGAACGAATGGATGAAGTGGCTTACCGGCTAGAACTACCTGAGAAATTGGCCAGAGTGCACGATGTGTTCCACGTGTCTCAGTTGAAGAAGTGCTTGCGGGTACCTAAGGAGCAGATCCCGATAGATGAGTTGAATGTACAGGAAGATCTCACCTACGAGGAGTACCCCGTCAAGATTCTGGAAAGGTCGGAGAGAGTAACCAGAAACAAGGTCATCCGAATGTGCAGGGTACAATGGAACCGACACTCGGAGGACGAAGCCACTTGGGAAAGAGAAGAATATCTCAAGGCCGAGTATCCACAACTCTTCGCTTCCTCATCCGAATCTCGAGGACGAGATTCATCTTAAGGGGGGTAAGTTTGTAACACCCAAAAATAGCCTATTTAAAATTTTTAGTAATTTATTGGCTCTTATTTAATGTTTTCATATTTAATATAGGTTAAATGAATTATTTTTTGAATATTAAAATTAAATATAAGTTGTAGAAACATTTTTGTTGCATTCATGCTGCTGCACGGTGTTTTGTTTGTTAGCAAGTAAAGTTGGAATTTAAATTCTGTTTAAATTTGAATTTAATTTGCAATTGTTTGAATCCTAGAAAAGTTAATTTCGGCTGAGTCCACTTTTTCCCCCTCAAACTTTCTTCCTGGGTCGCTTCAGCCCCTCCCCTCTCTTTTCCCCGAGCCGGCCCATGATCTTCTCCACCTGGGCTCTTCCCCTCTTTTGGCCCAGCGCAGCCCAACAAGCCTCCCCCCGCGGGCCCTCACTCCCCCTTCCCTCTCTCTCGCCGACAGCCGGCCCACGCGTCGGATCCTTCTCCTTCCCCTCGCCCGACGCGCCTTCTTCCCCGGCGCGAATTGCGCCACTTGGCCGGCCATACCTCGCGCGCCCGTGGGCCCTCGCCGAGCCCCACAAAGCTTTGCTGAAGCTTCCACCCCCTCATCCCTTCCTTTCCCGCCCGTTCCCCCAATGGAAACCCCTGCTCCCCGCATGGCAAGTCCGTCGGCCGCCGATCCTCCCCCAAATCCCCGGCATGGATGCCTAGGTCACCCCGACGCTATTTAAGCGCAGCCGAGGCACCCCAGCACCTCACCCAACCCTCCACCGAGCTCCACAGGCACCCCATCACCCGCTCCACGCCTAGCGCTGCCGCCACAGCCCGAAGCTCTCCGGCCGCCGTTGAACTTGCTCCTCCGGCGCCGCTCCGCGCCAATTGGCCCCCCCAGGAGCTTCACTCGAGGGTAAGGACCACGCCCGGCCATCCTTCCCTCTCTCTGTCACCCCCTAGCGCCCCCGCCCATCTTCACCGGAGCTTCGCTCCACCGGCCACCGTCGTTGGTCGTCCCCGCCGCAAAATCGCCGAATTGAACCCCCCTATATTGTTCGCCGTGCCGCCCCGCACCCGTAGCACCAACACACGATCCAAGCCGAGCTCCCTAGCCTGAGTTCGGTCGAACTCCAGCGAGGTTTCACCACTGGCCGAGCTGCGCCACCGCGCCTCGACCGCCGCCGAAGACCCCCTCAGCCCGAGCAGCTCCCAGCCCTCGCATCAAGATCCAACGCCCCAAATCTAAACCGTCCGCGAGTCAAACCCCCTGGTAACGGTCAGCCGAGCCAGTTTTGCAAAAGAGCCCCCACAAGTTTTGCCAAATCAACCCGCCATCCAAGCCAGTTCAAAACTAATTACGGATAGGTCCTATTTTTATCAAATAGCCCCCTACACTTTTTAAATTTAGAACCCGCAGTCCTGTTTACGTAATTTCGTGAGTAAGCCCTCGGGTTTTTTATACAAAATTATGTTTAGGTCCCTGTTTTCTTTCAAATAGGTCCCTGGAAATTTTAAAACCTTGCCACCAGGTCCCTAGAACTTAGAAAACACATATCTTTTTCGTTTTAGCTCCGATTAGTGTTATTTTTGCACTCATGTGTTCGTAGTGAAGCGTAGAATATTTCTAAAACTTTTTTATGTGCTGTTTCTACTGTTTGGTGTACTGTTCTAATAGAATCATATTTGTTTCCATGTATTGGTATGCGTGTATACTTGTGTGGTGCTTCGTGTCTAGTCGGTGAGCCGTTAGCTTTAGACTTCGAGTTCGCGGAGCACTTTCCGGAGCAGGACTCGCAGCAGCAGCAGCAACACTTCAAGGAAGGCAAGTTATAGCACGGACAATCCTTGCTACCTAAACACACCTTTTACATTCATTTACTTTCATATGCATGCGTCTAAATTGATATCCTATTAAGGTTGTACCTAGTTTGTATACTCCTATCCTTGTTACCTTGGGATTATTGCATATGGGTAGAATCTTTGCTACGCGCAGCTACTGTCACTATTATTTAATTGTTAATTCTGACATAATGGTTCACTTCAATGTTAATGATAAAACTTGCTTTTTAGTGACATGGTTTAGGGAACTAGAGCATGTGTTGTGTGCTTTGCTCTAGTGTCTCTCCCTAAGGTTCTTAAAGCGGCAACTGTAACACCCAAAAATGGCCCATTTAAAATTTTTAGTAATTAATTGGCTTTTCTTATAATTGTTCATATTTGATATAGGTTAAATAAAATATTTATGAATATTAAAATCAAATATAAGTGGTAGAAACATTTTTGTTGCATCCATGCTGCTGCACTGTGTTTTGGATGTTGGCAAATTAAGTTGGAATTTAAATTTGAATTTAATTTGCATTTGTTTGAGCCCTAGAAAAGTTAATTCAAATCGAGTTCACTTTTCCTCCCTGAACTTTCCCCTCGGTTCACTTCCCCTCCGTCTACTTCTCCCTCAGTCCAGCCCAGCCCCCCTCCTCTCTTCTCTCCCGCTCGGCCCAAACTTCCCCCTCCACCGAGCCGGCCCAGCCAGCCCAGCTCGCGCCCCCCTCCCTTCCTCCCCTCTCTCCCACTGGCCAGCGGGCCCCGCGCGTCAGGTCCATCTCCTTCCCCGCGCCCGAGCCTTCCTTCCCCTGCGCCCAAACTTCCCCCTCCCCGACGCGCCATCACCGCCGCAATTCTTTCCGATCCGACCCCGCTCCGCTCCCCTGGGACCACCCCGCACCTACCCCGAACCTTCCCCCGGCCTTCACCTTCCTTTCCCGCCTGCCCCGAGCATGGCAAGCTGCCCCACGCTTGGAAAGTGCGGGATCGCCGGCCGCGCCGTCCGATCCCCGGCGTACCTACCCAATGCACCCCCCTCGCCCTATTTAAACAGCCCCGCGGCACCCCCACACCTCACCAATGCCGCTCCCGAGCCCTCCAGCTTTTCCCAGCAGCTCGCCTCCCCGCTCGACCGCCGCCCAAGACGCTCCACCGACCGCCGCCGTCACCATCGCTCCACCACCGCCTTGGACCCCCTGGTAAGCTCGCCAAGTCCCCCCTGGCACTTCTGCACCACCTCCCACCCCGAGCCTTGCACTGTAGCCTCCCCTCCCACCTTCACCGGCGAGCACCGCCACGGTCCAACGCCGTCCGGCCGCCCCGTCCGATTTCGGCCGTCGAGAACCCTCTGGGTGATCTCGCCATGACCCCCTGAGCCCCTAGGGCAAAGCCTCGTGGCCAATGGGGCCCTGTAGCCCGAGAACCGCCCAGCTCCGGCGAGTTCCCGTCGCTCCCGAGCTGCGTCGCCGCGTCCCTGCTCGCCGCCGGCAGTTCTTCCCCCCCCCCCCCCCCCCAAATCAACCAGAGCCGTCGGATCCGCCTCCAACCGCCCAGATTAGATCCCCCAATACTCCTTTGCGTTTTAAATCTGGGCCGCTCAGATCAGATCCAACGGCCGCGTACCGGTCAACTCCAGTCAGCCTTGGTCGTTTTGCAGAAGAGCCCCCTCACTTTTTAAATTAGAACCCGTGGTCGAGCTCGGTTCAAAAGTAATTGCACTTAGGTCCTGTTTTTAATGAATAACCCCCTGTCCTTTTTAAAAATAGAACCCGTCGTCCTAGTTAGGTTTATTTGCGCGTTAGCCCTCGGGTTTTAACGCGTAATTACACATAGGTCCCTATTTTATTTCAAATAAGACCCTGAAAACTTTTCAAAATTGCCAGCAGGTCCATAGAACTTAGAAAAGCCATATCTTTTTCGTTTTAGCTCCGATTAGTGTGATTTTCGCGCTCATGTGTTCGTAGTGAAGCGTAGAATATTTCTAAAACCCTTTTTATGTATTGTTTCTACTGTTTGGTGTACTGTTCTAATAGAATATCATTTGTTTGCATGTATTGGTATGCGTGTATGCTTGTATGGTGCTTCGTGTCCAGTCGGTGAGCCGTTAGCTTTGGAGTTCGAGCTCGGTGAGGACTTTCCGGAGCAGGACTCGCAGCAGCAGCAGCAGCACTTCGAGGAAGGCAAGTTATAGCACGGACAATCCTTGCTTCCCAAACACACCTTTTACATTTACTTAATTTCATATGCACGTGTCTAAATTGATGCCCCCTTAAGGTTGTACCTAGTCTTGTATATCATGTTCCTTTGATAACCTTGGGCTTATGTATATGGGTAGATTTTGCTATGCGCAGCTACTGTCACCATTATTTAACTGTAAATTTTGACTTAATGGTTCACTTCAACATTAATGATAAAACTTGCTTTTTAGCAACTTGGTTTAGGGAGCTAGAGCATGTGCTGTGTGCTTTGCTCTAGAGTATCTCCGTAAGGTCCGGTTCTTAAAGCGGTAACCCAGGAGCCTATCGCCACCGCTAGAACTATTATGGCTCTAGTCTTGGTCAAGTAACTTGCACGGCTCTAGCTTGCCAGTGGCTACCATTGGGGCCAACGGCGTTAGTGGACACAAGGTGAAAGGGTGTTTCCGGATTCCACCGAGGACGGGCGACCCGTTGGCTAGGTCACGTTAGACCCAGTCCCATGTTGGGAGTCCCTATGATGCGGAACTCCACATGTTGTGCATGGATGGGTGCGATGCCCGCGCTCTGGATGCCATCGACCCCCCTATGGTGTGACTCCGTAGGCGTACGTCGATCTCGGTGCCTATGGTCTCACCGACTTGTTAAACAGGCGGCTACTGTCTTGTTGGGTGTCTTGTGAAAAACCTCGTAGCATCCCTATGCCGTCACACCTCGGAAGTGTTGATGTGCGTGGTTGGGTGCAAAATTCCTTTGAACTTTTACGCGACTGGTGCGTAAAGGGCGAAACCTCTGCAGAATGTAAAATCTATCATGATAGCCTTGCTCAAGGTCACGAGCAGCCTGGATCCTTTTTTATTAGAAGATGATGTTTATTTATGATTATTGTCACTTATACTTATTTAATTGGGTTACAACCGGGTTTCATTCACTTGTAGTAATTGTTAAATGTTAAAATGAACCAACTAAAAATAATAATGTAGTTAAGCCGTGTCTAGCCTATTTTGAGCCTTCATGCCCGTGCTATACTTGCTAAGTATTTGTTTACTTACACTTGCCAATATTCAACAAAATCCCAGATGGGTAAACAGATTGGGCTGATCAGGAGACTGCTGCTGAGTTCCCTGAGGACCTGCCGTACTTCTGAGTTGCGCTCTCTCAGTCAGAGTCCCTGTGGACTGCGGCTCCGCTTTAGTTGAGAGTTATAGACTTCTGCTGTAATAAATGTTATTGTTATACTCTGATGTAAACTATTTTATTTCGAGCATTTATACTCTGTTTATCATATTTGTTCGTTGTATGTGTTATGTGGACTTCCTGGGCACACATATGGCCGCAGTCGGGTTTTGTGAAAATCCGGGTGTGATAGATTGGTATCAGAGCCGTGCTGACTGTAGGATCGCAGCCTAGATAGAACGGTCGGTCTTAGCCAAGTTCAGTCTTCACTATTTTACCTATAAAAGAGTTGAGTTTTGCAAAATAGTGCTCAGTGTCTCCTCTACCTCAGTCCTTTGCAAAGTTTTTCTAAAATTTTTCTTTGTCTTCTCTCTGCAATAGATGGCTCGCACGAAGCTGACCGCCCGCAAGTCCACCTGTGGCTACCTTCCGCCCCGTGTTCCGGAGATGGACTTTGGCGCCCCCTACCAGGATGCTTTCCAGGAGTGGGAAGAGATGCAAGAGGAGGAGCACCTGAGGCAGGAAGAAGAAGAGGCGGAGCAATAGCAGCGAGAGCCCGAGGACGAGGAGATGGAGCCCGCTGAAGAGCCAGAGGAGCAGCCCGAGCCAGTTCAGCTAGGTGGCGGGAATGCTGCCAGAGATCCAGATGGTGATGACAGTGATGATGATGATGATGATGACGGTGGTGATGATCCATCAGATGGCAACGGTGATGACCCTGAGGAGCCCCCAACACCCCAGCCACCTGCACCAGCAGATAGGTGGACCGTGGAGGACTTTGTTAGAGATGCTGGAGACAACTTCTACCACTGGCGCCTGAGGCAGATACTCCGCTACCACTACGGCACAGGCAACGTGGGCATGGAGTACCACAGTGAGAAGTGGACGCACCCCCGCTTCCCCACCTTCTGGAGCACCTCCCTGAGGATCCGTACAGCTGACCACGAAGCCAGAGCTGCCAGGACGAGGTCGATCCACTATGCCTCCAGTGAGAGATCCACCCAGGAGGCAGGCATAGCAGATGTTGCTCGCCGTGCCCTCTACTACTACAGGGACAGGTTCTGGGCAGAGATCCAGGATGGGCCAGATAGGTGGTACCCCTGCAGGAGGAGTGGGGAGACAGCTTGCACCATCGCCCCCATCGGAGACATCGATGACCCCCGGCTTACTGCTACCGTGGCACTAGTGGCCACCCTCAACACTGACCTGGAGGCAGCCACTGATGAGATCGCCGCTCTGAGGGAGGAGCTGAGAGGGACTCGGTAGGAGATGGAGCAGCTGGACCAGATGTTGGGAGCACCACCGTCACTCAGCCCAGACTACCGTGCAGAGTCACCGCCTCGCAAGAGGCACCGCTTCGGATCTGCCGCCGCCAGCACCACCATCCAGCAGGGTCCTTAGGAGTTTACCATGAGTCTATAATAAGATCGATTAGTTATCGCTTTTCTTTCCAGTCGAGTCAAAAACCAGTCAGTGTGAACCTTGTCTTTCAATGTTTGGTTTGATTATCATTATGCTTATGATTGAGTTGGATTTTTTGTAATCATTGTGATGGGCGTGGACGTAAGTATACTACCATCTAGATTTTGGATTAAGGCATAAGGATATTAATGAATACATAGAAGGGGTTATTTACTTCACTTGCTCTTTATCTATCTTATGCTCTATCATAACCAGTTCAATGTTCTCAAGTACTTTTGTTCCTAAGTTACTAGGTCTTAAAATTCATGGGGATCTCTTCTTGATACTAGATGGTGAACACAAGGAGCAACGCCGATGCCAGTGGACTGCCACCACCACCTCCCACCATTGAGCAGATGATGCTCAGACAGACCCAGCTGATGCAACAGATGGCTCAGACCATGGCCATGATGCAGCAGAACCAGCAGAATCTGCCACAACACAACATGCCACCCCGTGACAGGAGGGGTGAATTTCTGAAGGGACGCCCGCCCACCTTCAACAAAGCAACTGATCCCCTGCATGCATTGGATTGGCTTAAGGCAGTGGAGCGACAACTCGACATTGCTCAGTGCAACGATCGGGAGAAAGTGCTGTACGCAGGAGGACAACTTCAAGGACCAGCCTTGGACTGATGGGACTCGTACCAGTATGCTCACCCTGATCGTACTCAGATCACATGGCAGGAGTTCCATGACAGCTTCCGCTTGCACCATGTGCCTGAAGCCCTGATGACGTTGAAGAAGAAGGAGTTCCTGTCACTGAAGCGGGAGGGAATGAGCGTCACAGCTTACCATGACAAGTTCATTGAGCTTGCCCGCTATGCTCTAGAGGACATGGATACGGACAGGAAGAAGCAGTCTCGGTTCCGCGATGGCTTGCAGGATGCCCTGCAGTACCAGTTGATGTGCGCCAAGTTCCCCAACTTTCAGGAACTGGTGGACGGTGCCCTGATGCTAGAGCACAAGCGCCGTGAAATGGAGGAGAAGAAGCGGAAGTTCCAGGGTCAGCAGTCTGGGAGCAACAACCGTCCTCGCTTCAGTGCTCCCCAAGGCCAAGAGATGATGAGCCAGCAGTGCTTCCAAAGCCAGCCCGGCTCGTTCAACTGTGGCCAGACCCAGCAGCGCCCCCAGTACCCTCAAGCACCGCAGCAACAGCGCTTCCAGAACCAGCTGCAGAATACCCCAGCTCCGCGCAACCAGGCGCAGCAAGGGCCTGTCCAGTGCCCCAACAACGCCAACAATGTGCCAGTGGGCCCAAGGGCATGCTACCACTGTGGTGAACAGGGCCACTACGCCAATGTCTGCCTCAAGAAAGCTCAGAACGCTGCCGGTCAGAACAACCCCCAGAGAGTTGGGCAGAAAGGGAACCAGCCACAAGCACAAGCAGGCAGAGGTCCTCAGAACCCCGTCAGGGGCAAAGTCAACCACATGGGTGCTGAGACCGCAGAGGGAGCTACCGACGTGGTTGTGGGTACGTTCCTCGTCAACTCGACCCCTGCAACTGTTTTATTCGATTCTGGAGCTTTGCATGCTTTCATCTCTGCTGCATTTGTTCAAAAGAATATGCTGGCCTTACGACCTATGGGGAATACAATGCTAGTTAGCTCACCAGGGGGAGCAACGTGCCATTCTACGTTGCACCCGGACCCTCATCACAATAAGGGGGGTAGACTTCGAAGTATACCCCATAGTCCTGAACTCTGTTGGGTTTGACTTGATCCTGGGAATGAGCTAGTTAGCCTACTACAGTGGAGTGATCAAGTGCGCTGAAAGGATGATACAGCTGACAGCCACGACTGGAGAAAAGGTGGAGTACCAGGCAGCCAAGCCCACTGAGCAATGTCAAGTCAATCAAGCTGATGGAGCAGCCCCCGAGGACATCCGAGTGGTGTGCGAGTTTCCGGATGTGTTCCCAGATGAATTGCCAGGTATGCCCCCGGAACGCGAAGTTGAGTTCATTATTGAACTATATCCTGGCACTGCACCTATAGCTAAAAGGCCATATAGGATGGGAGTGAAAGAACTGGAGAAACTTAAGGAAGAATTAAGCTCTTTGCAAGAAAAAGGGTATATTCGTCCTAGTTCTTCACCATGGGGAGCACCGGTGTTGTTCGTGGACAAGAAGGATGGTACGCAAAGGATGTGCGTGGACTATCGAGCACTAATGAAGTGACGGTCAAGAACAAGTACCCCCTGCCAAGGATTGATGATCTGTTTGATCAATTGAAGGAAGCTTGTGTGTTCTCCAAGATAGATCTTCGATCGGGTTACCACCAGATGAGGATCCGACCATCCGACATACCCAAGACGGCCTTCACTACTCGGTATGGGCTATATGAGTTCACAGTCATGTCCTTTGGACTAACCAACGCTCCAGCATACTTCATTTACTTGATGAATAGCGTCTTCATGGACTACCTGGACAAGTTCGTGGTGGTGTTCATTGATGATATTCTGGTCTTCTCCAAGAATGAAGAGGAACATGAAGATCATTTGAGGCTGGTGATGCAGAGACTTCGGGAACATCTGCTATATGCCAAGTTGAGCAAATGTGAGTTCTGGTTGAAGGAAGTGGCATTCTTAGGACACGTGCTGTCCAATGGAGGAGTAGCAGTTGACCCGAAGAAGGTTAATGATGTGTTGAGCTGGAACCCGCCTCGGGATGTCAGCGAGATCAGGAGTTTCCTTGGGATGGCCGGATATTATCGACGGTTCATCGAAGGATTCTCCAAGATTGCTAAACCCATGACGACGTTATTGGAGAAGAATGTCAAGTTCATCTGGACAGAGGAGTGCCAAACCAGCTTCGAAGAGTTGAAGAAGAGGCTAACAACAGCACCTGTATTGGTATTGCCCGACATAACCAAGAGCTTCTCCATCTACTGTGATGCATCCCGTTTAGGATTGGGGTGTGTACTTATGCAAGAAGGAAGAGTCGTGGCATATGCATCAAGACAGTTGCGGAAGCATGAGCAGAACTATCCGACACATGATTTGGAGTTGGCAGCTGTGGTGCATGCTTTGAAGATTTGGAGGCATTACCTGATTGGGCACAAGTGTGACATCTACATTGATCACAAGAGCCTGAAGTATGCCTTTACTCAGTCAGAGATGAATATGAGGCAACGCTGATGGTTGGAGTTGATCAAGGACTATGATCTGGAGATCCATTACCACCCCGGCAAGGCTAACTTGGTGGCAGATGCCCTGAGCAGGAGAAGCTATGTGAACAAGATCACCGGTCATTATCTGCCTGAAGAACTCAGCCGGGAATTTGAGAAGATGAGTCTGGGGTTCGTGACCAGCATCACAGAGATGACGGTAGAACCGACTCTTGAACAGGAGATCCGGAAAGGACAGCTTGGTGATGAAAAGATCAAGGAAATTGTGGCGAATGTTGCTCTAGGGAAGGCTCCTGGATTCCAAGTTGATGAACACGGAACCCTGTGGCACGGGAAGAGAATATGTGTGCCCGATATAGCGCAGATCAAGGACACGATCCTAAGAGAAGCGCATGATTCGGCGTACTCGATCCACCCAGGAAGCACCAAGATGTACCAAGATATCAAGAAAAGATTCTGGTGGTACGGATTGAAGCGTGATGTGGCGACGCATGTGGCACTATGTGACACTTGTCAGAGAGTTAAGGCTGAACATCAGAGGCCAGCCGGATTACTCCAGCCCCTGAAGATACCGGAATGGAAATGGGAAGAAGTTGGTATGGACTTCATAACGGGTCTACCTCACACCCAGCGAGGATTTGACTCCATTTGGGTGATTGTGGACCGCTTGACCAAAGTGGCACACTTTCTTCCAGTAAAGACCACCTACACGGGAGCCAGACTAGCAGAGCTATATATGGAAAGGATTGTGTGCCTGCATGGAGTGCCAAAACGGATAGTGTCTGACCGAGGTACTCAGTTCACGTCACACTTCTGGCAGAAGCTACATGAGTCTATGGACACTAAGCTACATTTTAGTTCAGCTTATCACCCACAGACAGATGGACAGACAGAGCGAACCAATCAGATTCTGGAGGACATGTTGAGAGCATGTGCTCTACAGTATGGTGTCAGTTGGGACAAGAGTTTGCTCTATGCGGAGTTCTCGTACAACAACAGCAAATGGCACTGTTCGAGGCTTTGTATGGCAGGAAGTGTAGGACTCCACTATTCTGGAATCAGACCGGAGAAAGTCAAGTTTTCGGTCCCGAGATACTCAGGGATGCGGAACGCCAAGTACAAGTGATCCGGCAGAACTTAAAAGTGGCATAGTCCAGGCAGAAGAGTTATGCTGATGTCAGGCGGAGGGATCTTAGTTTCACAGTTGGAGATTTTGTGTACCTCAAGGTGTCGCCAATGAGGGGCGTGAAGAGGTTCAATGTCAAGGGCAAGCTAGCACCTCGATACATCGGACCTTTCCAGATACTTGAAAGGAAAGGTGAAGTGGCATATCAGTTGGGACTACCCGAGAGATTGGCCGGAGTGCACGATGTGTTCCACGTGTCACAGCTGAAGAAATGTTTGCAGGTGCCTGAAGAGCAAATCTCAATAGATGAGTTGAATGTGCAAGAGGACCTCACTTATGAGGAATATCCGGTCAGGATTCTGGAGGTGTCGGAGAGGGTGACA
The DNA here is from genome assembly GCA_033239725.1 of Echinochloa phyllopogon. Classification (NCBI taxonomy): domain Eukaryota; kingdom Viridiplantae; phylum Streptophyta; class Magnoliopsida; order Poales; family Poaceae; genus Echinochloa; species Echinochloa phyllopogon. Next base: position 41,710,598 of record BTCW01000015.1, read on the forward strand.
AGAAACAAGGTCATCCGGATGTGCAAGGTACAGTGGAGCCGACACTCGGAAGATGAGGCCACTTGGGAACGGGAAGAAGATCTCAAGACCGAGTACCCACAGCTCTTCGCATCTACTTCCGAATCTCGAGGACGAGATTCATCTTAAGGGGGGTAGGTTTGTAACACCCAAGAATGGCCCATTTAAAATTTTTGTAATTAATTAGCTTTTCTTATAACTGTTCATATTTAATATAGGTTAAATAAAATATTTATGAATATTAAAATCAAATATAAGTGGTAGAAACATTTTTGTTGCATCTATGCTGCTGCACTGTGTTTTGGTTGTTGGCAAATTAAGTTGGAATTTAAATTTTGTTTAAATTTGAATTTAATTTGCATTTGTTTGAGCCCTAGAGAAGTTAATTCAAATCGAGTTCACTTTTCCTCCCTGAACTTTCTCCTCGGTTCACTTCCCCTCCCTCTACTTCTCCCTCAGTCCAGCCCAGCCCCTCCTCCTCTCTTCTCTCCCGCTCGGCCCAAACTTCCCCCTCCACCGAGCTGGCCCAGCCAGCCCAGCTCACGCGCCCCCTCCCTTCCTCCCCTCTCTCCCACTGGCCACTGGGCCCCGCGCGTGAGGTCCATCTCCTTCCCTGCGCCCGAGCCTTCCTTCCCCAGCGCCCAAACTTCCCCCTCCCCGACGCGCCATCACCGCCGCAATTCTTGCCGATCCGACCCCGCTCCGCGCCCCTGGGACCACCCCGCACCTACCCCGAACCTTCCCCCGGCCTTCACCTTCCTTTCCCGCCTGCCCCGAGCATGGCAAGCTGCCCCACGCTTGGAAAGTGCAGGATCGCCGGCCGCGCCGCCCGATCCCCGGCGTACCTACCCAATGCACCCCCCTCGCCCTATTTAAACAGCCCTGCGGCACCCCCACACCTCACCAACGTCGCTCCCGAGCCCTCCAGCTTTCCCCAGCAGCTCTCCTCCCCGCTCGACCGCCGCCCGAGCCGCTCCACCGACCGCCGCCGTCTACCGCCGTCGCCGTCGCTCCACCACCGCCTTGAACCCCCTGGTAAGCTCGCCAAGTCCCCCCTGGCACTTCTGCACCACCTCCCGCCCCGAGCCTTGCGTTGTAGCCTCCCCTCCCACCTTTGTCGGCGAGCACCGCCACGGTCCAACGCCGTCCGGCCGCCCCGTCCGATTTCGGCCGTCGAGAACCCTCTGGGTGATCTCGCCATGACCCCCTGAGCCCGTAGGGCAAAGCCTCGTGGCCAATGGGGCCCTGTAGCCCGAGAACCGCCCAGCTCCGGTGAGTTCCCGCCGCTCCCGAGCTGCGCCACCGCGTCCCTGCTCGCCGCCGGCAGTTCTCCCCCCCACCCCCCCCCCCCCCAAATCAACCAGAGCCGCCGGATCCGCCTCCAACCGCCCAGATTAGATCCCCCGATACCCCTTCGCGTTTTAAATCTGGGCCGCTCAGATCAGATCCAACGGCCGCGTACCGGTCAACTCCGGTCAGCCTTGGTCGTTTTGCAGAAGAGCCCCCTCACTTTTTAAATTAGAACCCGCGGTCCAGCTCAATTCAAAAGTAATTGCACTTAGGTCCTGTTTTTAATGAATAACCCCCTGTCCTTTTTAAAAATACAACCCGCCATCCTAGTTAGGTTTATTTGCGCGTTAGCCCTCAGGTTTTAACCCGTAATTACGCATAGGTCCCTGTTTTATTTCAAATAAGCCCCTGGAAACTTTTAAAAATTGTCAGCAGGTCCCTAGAACTTAGAAAAGTCATATCTTTTTCGTTTTAGCTCCGATTAGTGTGATTTTTGCGCTCATGTGTTCGTAGTGAAGCGTAGAATATTTCTAAAACATTTTTATGTATTGTTTCTACTGTTTGGTGTACTGTTCTAATAGAATATTATTTGTTTGCATGTATTGGTATGCGTGTATGCTTGTATGGTGCTTCGTGTCCAGTCGGTGAGCCGTTAGCTTTGGAGTTCGAGCTCGTTGAGGACTTTCCAGAGAAGGACTCGCAGCAGTAGCAGCAGCACTTCGAGGAAGGCAAGTTATAGCACGGACAATCCTTGCTTCCCAAACACACCTTTTACATTTACTTAATTTCATATGCATGTGTCTAAATTGATGCCCCCTTAAGGTTGTACCTAGTCTTGTATATCATGTTCCTTTGATAACCTTGGGCTTATGTATATGGGTAGATTTTGCTATGCGCAGCTACTGTCACCATTATTTAACTGTAAATTTTGACTTAATGGTTCACTTCAACATTAATGATAAAACTTGCTTTTTAGCAACATGGTTTAGGGAGCTAGAGCATGTGTTGTGTGCTTTGCTCTAGTGTCTATCCGTAAGGTCTGGTTCTTAAAGCGGCAACCCAGGAGCCTATCGCCACCGCTAGAACTATTATGGCTCTGGTCTTGGTCAAGTAACCTGCACGGCTCTAGCTTGCCAGTGGCTACCATTGGGGCCAACGGTGTTAGTGGACACAAGGTGAAAGCGTGTTTCCGGATTCCACCGAGGATGGGCGACCCGTCGGCTAGGTCACGGTAGACCCAGTCCCGTGTTGGGAGTCCCTGCGATGGGGAACTCCACACGTTGCGCATGGATGTGTGCGATGCCCGCGCTCTGGATGCCATCGACCCCCTATGGTGTGACTCTGTAGGCGTACGTCGATCTCGGTGCCTATGGTCTCACCGCCTTGTTAAACTGGCGGCTACTGTCTTATTAGGGTGTCTTGTGAAAAACCTCGTAGCGTCCCTATGCCGTCACACCTCGGAAGTGTTGATGTGCGTGGTTGGGTGCAAAGTTCCTTTGAACTTTTACGCGACTGGTGGGTAAAGGGCGAAACCTCTGCAGAGTGTAAAATCTATCATGATAGCCTTGCTCAAGGTCACGAGCGGCCTGGATCCTTTTTTATTAGAAAATGATGTTTATTTATGATTATTGTCACTTATACTTATTTAATTGGGTTACAACCGGGTTTCATTCACTTGTAGTAATTGTTAAATGTTAAAATGAACCAACTAAAAATAATAATGTAGTTAAGCCGTGTCTAGCCTATTTTGAGCCTTCATGCCCGTGCTATACTTGCTAAGTATTTGTTTACTTACACTTGTCAATATTCAACAAAATCCCAGATGGGTAAACAGATTAGGCTGATCAGGAGACTGCTGCTGAGTTCCCTGAGGACCTGCCGTACTTCTGAGTTGCGCTCTCTCAGTCAGAGTCCCTGTGGATTGCGGCTCCGCTTTAGTTGAGAGTTATAGACTTCTGCTATAATAAATGTTATTGTTATACTCTGATGTAAACTATTTTATTTCGAGCATTTATACTCTGTTTATCATATTTGTTCGTTGTATGTGTTATGTGGACTTCCTGGGCACACATATGGCCGCAGTCGGGTTTTGTGAAAATCCGGGTGTGACAGCAACCTAGGAGCCTGTCGCCACCGCTAGAACTATTATGGCTCTGGTCTTGGTCAAGTAACTTGTACGTCTCTATCTTGCCAGTGGTTACCATTGGGGCCAACGGTGTTAGTGGACACAAAGTGAAAGCGTGTTTCCGGATTCCACCGAGGCTGGGCGACCCGTCGGCTAGGTCACGTTAGACCCAGTCCCGTGTTGGGAGTCCATGCGATGGGGAACTCCACACGTTGCGCATGGATGGGTGTGATGCCCGCGCATTGGATGCCATTGACCCCCTCATGGTGTGACTCCGTGAGCGTACGTCAATCCCGGTGCCTAGGGTCTCACCGCCTTGTTAAACTAGCGGCTACTATCTTGTTAGGGTGTCTTGTGAAAAACCTCATAGCGTCCCTATGCCGTCACACCTCGGAAGTGTTGATGTGCGTGGTTGGGTGCAAAGTTCCTTTGAACTTTTTACGCGACTGGTGGGTAAAGGGCGAAACCTCTGCAGAGTGAAAAAACTATTATGATAGCCTTGCTCAGGGTCATGAGCGGCCTGGATCCTTTTTGATTAGAAGATGATGTTTATTTATATTTAATGTCACTTATACTTTATTAATTGGGTTACAACCGGGTTTTCATTCACTTTTAGTAATTTGGTTAATGTGTAAAATGAACCAACTAAAAATGCTAATGCAATTGAGCCGTGTCTAGCCTATTTTGAGCCTTCATACCCGTGTTATACTTGCTAAGTAATTGTTTACTTACACTTGTCATTATTCAATAAAATCCGGGATGGGTAAACAGATTAGGCTGTGCATGAGACTGCTGCTGAGTTCCCTGAGGACCTGCCGTACTTCTGAGTTGCGCTCTCCCAGTCAGAGTCCATGTGGACTGTGGCTCCGCTCTAGTTGAGAGTTATAGACTTCTGCTGTAATAATCATTTATGATATACTCTGATGTAAACTATTTTTATTTCAAGCATTTGTACTCTGTTTATCATATTTGTTCGTTGTATGTGTTCTGTGGACTTCCTAGGCACACATATGCCCGCATTCGGGTTTTGTGAAAATCCGGGTGTGACAATGAAGATTAAGGACCTTCTATTTCTAAGTGCCAAAGAGGATATGAATGACAATTAAACTAGTTTTAGTTTCATAATCTTTTATCGTACTAAAAAGATGGGTTAAGAACTAGCAGCTTGAATTAGTTGAGTCGAAATATAGCTTGAATTCTAGCACTATGTAGCTTAGTAAGGCCAATGAAAGAGTTGGTGCGAACAAAAGACTCAAATTTGTTTTGATCGGACAGCTCCAGAATTCGCTCTACATGCCAGAAAAATCGATGTATAGTTTATGGTTGTCAAAGCTTAGATTTATGGCCATTCATGGTATCACTAGAAATTGGGATAAGTAATGTTGTCGACATATCATGCCGCACTTTTGATGCTGTGGAGTGGATGCTAAGTGTTGACACTCCTTAGACTCATATAATAATTCCACAAGTGTACAAATACTGATGTAGCTTTCACCTAGTATTATTCTAGAGTATCCATTTTTGCGCGGAATGTGAAGTGTGCTAATACTAAACTAATTTGTCCTTATAGATGGCGGTGTAGTAACAAAGAGTGGAGAGAAAGATAGGTAGGTGGGTAGAGAGGGTAATCGAGAGATAATAAAAATTTTCCCCCTAGCAAACCATGAAGATCAGAAGTTACTTATGAATGTTTACTTTGGGTGCTTGGGAGAAATCAATCTCATGGAAAGAGGTGAGAAGGGGAGATTGATCACCTACTATTGGTCCTATAGGCCAGAACTACTTAACGTCAACAAAGTACTAGTAAAGTAAAGCCAATTAAAAACCGATACTTGATTAATAAGTGGGAACTAGAATTACCATACAAGATCTGAATATAGTCACATGAAGTTGAGTATCATCCACTAAGGAACAAAGTGGAACAGGGGATGGTGGCTCCGGCTTTTCCCCTGCGCTCTGACCTTGTCTCTTGCTACATATTTTCTAAGTACGGTAGTGGCATCCCTTTGCATCTCTTGTGTCAAGTAACAGAGGCGAGCAACTGCATGTGTAGCCCTATAGGTTGGGTAGGTCAGTTGTTGTCACACCCGGATTTACACAGAAATCCAAATGCGGCCATATGTGTGTCTAGTAAGTCATAGTACACATATAGCAAACAAATATGATAAACAGAGAACATATGCTTGAATAAATACTTGAATAGATAGAGTATTACATCAGAGTGCAACATAAATAAACTAATCAATACAACGGAAGACTAATAACTCTCAAACTAAGTGGAGCCGCAATCCACACGGACTCTGACTGGGGGAACGTAACTCAGTAGTACGGCAGATCTTCCGGAAACTCAGCAGCAGACTCATGCACAGCCCAATCTGTTACCCATCCGAGATTTTGTTGAATAAATGACAAGTGTAAGTAAAACATTTACTTAGCAAGTATAGCACGGGTGTATGAAGGCTCAAAGTAAGGCTAGACACGGCTGAACTGTATTAACACTTTTAGTTGGTTCGTTTTAACATTATCCAGGTTACTACAAATGAATGAAACCCAGTTGCAACCCAATTAATAAGGTATAAGTGTCATTAAGTAAAAAATAAACATCATCTTCTAATAAAAAAAAGGATACAGGCCGCTCGTGACCCTGAGCAAGGCTAGCATGATAGATTTACACTCTGCAGAGGCTTCGCCCATTACCCACCAGCCGCGTAAAAGCTCAAAAGAACTTTAAGCCCAACCACTTGGAGGTGGATCAGGCCTCACAAATCACACTTCCGAGGTGTGACCGCATAGGGACGCAACGAGGTTTTTCACAAGACACCCTAACAAGACAGTGGCCGATTATGGTACAGCACGGGCAGCATGGCCCAGGCACCGAGATTGACGGACTCACACCATAGGGGGGTCAATGGCGTCCAGAGCACGGGCATCGCACCCAACAATGCGCAACGTGTGGAGTTCTCCATCGCAGGGACCCCCAGCACGGGACTGTGTCTCACGGGGACAAAGCCGACGGATCTCTCGTCCTTGGTGGATCAAGACATACTCTCACCCATGTTTCCCATAACGCCGTCGGCCACATCGGTAACCACTGACAAACTAGAGACGTACATGCTACTTGACCAAGACCAGAGCCATAATAGTTCTAGCAGTGGCGACAGACTCCTGGGTTGCCGCTTTAAGAACCGGACCTTACGGAGAGACACTAGAACAAAGCACGAATCACATGCTCCAGTTCCCTAAACCAAGTTGCTAAAAAGCAAGTTTTACCACTAATGTTGAAGTGAACCATTAAGTCAAATTAAAATTAACAATGGTGATAGTAGCGGCGCGTAGCAAAGATTCTACCCAAATGCATAAACCCGGGGTAATCAAAGGACGGGACAATCAAAACTAGATACAACCTTAAAGGTACATCAATTAGACACATGCATGTATGAAATAAATTATTACAAGGTGGATAGGTAGCCAGGATTGTCCGTGCTATAACTTGCATTCCTCAAAATGCTGCTCCTGCTGGTCCTGCTCCTGGAAACCCTCCTCGTACTCGAAGTCCAACGCAAAAGGCTCACCGACTGGACACGAATCACCACACAAGCATCCACGCAAGCCAATACATGCAAACAAATAGTATTCTATTAGAACAGTACACCAAACAGTAGAAATAGTACAAAAGAAGGTTTCGAAACTAATCTACGCTTTACTCATATGAGCGTGAAAATCACTTTAATCGGAGCTAAAACGGAAAAGATATGACGTTTCTAAGTTACAGGGACCTGCTGACAAGTTTTTAAAAGTTCCAGGGGCTTATTTGCGAAAAACCGAGGACCTAAAAATAATTATGCTTAAAACTACGAGGGCTATCATGTAAAAAGGATAGGATAGGACAGCGGGTTCTAATATTTGAAAACTCAGGGGCCTAAACGCGAAGAAAGGACTTAAATGCAAGTATTTTTACTACTTGAGTAGACCGCGGGTTGATTTTCAAATAGTGGAGGGGCTCTTTTGCAAAGCGGGCAGGGCTGACCGGTATCCTAGGTTTGACTCGGGGGCGAGGGTGTGTGCGAGCCATTGGATCTGGATCCAACGACCCGGATTGGATTGAGTGAAGGGGTTGCCGGCGGGAACAGAGGGACGGTGTCGCCGTGAGTGCGCACGGCGGCGGGCTCACCGGCGAGACTCAGAAACGGGCTAGGAGGCTCGGTTCTCTACGCGGTTTGGCCCTACGGACTCGTGGCGAAGCGACGAACCTATTTGGCTGGCTCTCGACAACAGTTGAGTGGCGACGAAGATGCACGGTAGTGAACAGCGGAGGCGGAGCTCCGGTGAGGCGGTGCGCATGCTGCGGGGCAAAGGAGTGAGCAAAAAACGGCTCGGGGCAGAGCTTACCACCATGCAAAGCCTCCCCGGTGGTTCACGACAAGCTAGGGGCATCGGTGAGGCGGATCGTCGTCGCGGCAGCGCTCGGAGAAGGCGGCGAGATGCGAGGGGAGCTTCGAGGCGTCGAGGGCTCTCGGTGAGAGTTGGATGAGGGCTTAGGGGTGCTGTGGTCCTGATTTTATAGCCCCCAAGGCTTGCCTTGGCGTGCGGGCTGCGTAGCGTGGATCGGCGCCGGCGAATCTTACCTTCCATGCGTGGAAGGGGGTTTCCATGCGGGGGGCGGCGCGGAGAAGGAAGGAGCTGCGCGGGGAAGCTTCGGAGATGCTTCGGGGAGGTCCACAGGCGCGCGGGAGGCGGGCCTAGGTGGGCTATGCGTGGGGAACGTATCGATCTTGGGCTCGGTCGAGCGTGACGAGAGGTAGGGGACGGTGCTGATAGGTGGGGTCCCCCGGTCAGTGGCAGGAGAGGGAGGGGAGGGTGGTTGGCGAGCTGGGCCGGGGGAGGAGAGTTGGGCCGGCTCGGGAGTGAGCGCGCGAGCGGGCCGGGGCGGTGGGGAGGAGTGCTGGGCCGAGCCGGGGGGGAAGGAGTGGAGGGGGTAGAAGCAGACCGAGAAAAAGACCAGGGGGCAAAAATGAACTATGGGCTGAACAACTTTTCTAGGGCTTCAAACACATGCAAATTAAATTTGAATTTAAACAAAATTTAAATTCCAATTGAACTTACAATCAAACAAAATCCAATGCAGCAGCATGAATGCAACAAAAATGTTTCTAAGCCTTATATTTGATTTTAAATTTCCAAAAATTATTTATTTACCTTATATTAATCATGACCATAAATAATAGAATTAAATTAATTACTGGAAATTTTTAAATGGGTAATTTAGGGTGTTATGGTTGTTCGGCATGGGTACTTGTGGGTAGGTAACAATGGTGGTTGGCATGGGCCTAGAGTTGGTTGACCCTCCATTTGCACTAACTTGCCTCCGAATGCTCAGGATTGCTTCCCCTTAGTCGGTAGTTACTGGGCCTCACAGTTAGAGTACCGTGGAAAGCAAGTGTGTTGGTCGGCCAACCCTCCCGCCTTGTGCGCTTTGGTCCGATGCGTGGTGATTCATTTGTGGACATCTAGGATGACTCTTGAGAGGTGGTGGTTTGGGTGTCAATGTTTATCCTGGATTGGTGGACCCATAGATCTAAGGAAGGTATAGGCAATTGGATCAAACCCCATCAGTCTAATGCTCCATATCAATCCTTGTTGTGTTTCTCTGCATGTGTAGTATATTGGACTAAGAAAGTGGAAGGCCAGGGTCGGCCGACCATGGTAGGGTAAGCCAAACCTGCAATTGGGCCATTTCAACCCAAACTTGCCTAGTGAGGTTATGTATTCAACAAAATTATGAGGAACTCATTAATAGTACTCTCCATCACAAAATGAAGCCTCGTGCTTCAGGCTTCCCGTCCACACAGCATCCACAAAAACCAAGAGACGTTGCCAACACCCAACTGACAACAACCCTTTTTTAAGGCCGGCAGCCTCTACACCCTAAGGCCCTAACTCACCGTAACAGAAGAAAGAAGATGAACAACGGATAGGGCCCACCTGCAAGCAAGCACTGCCTCCTTCTGGGACCCGATGATTCACAGTAACACGCGCAACTGCAATTATTTCCAGACTTTCTCATCTGATGAGTAGTCTGGTGTTCTGCATCAGCAGGCAATACCCTAAAGCTGAAGCACTCTCTTTCAGAGGTTCAAATTGTCATTGAGTTCAGAGTTTACTCAGGTTGCGCAACACATGATCGTGCCAATCTGTGCACATTGAGATGTTTTCATCATCAAATTGTCACAGGGAAATGCTGTTGTGGCGTTGGCAGAAATTCGTATTCTCTGTAGAAATTCGTCCATGTAGTAGTAGTAGTACCTGATTCATTTTTCCATTTTCAGAAAACCATATGAGATAACAGACAAGTGGGCAATCAAATACTTGAAGATAGAACAACACTTTCAAAAGGGTGTTTTGTTACCATGATTTACAGCAAATATAACTAATGGTACATGTAAAAAGTTTTGGTAAAACATACTGTTGACACCAAAATTAATGCCAGTGAGACAGTTAAATCATTTACTTCTGCTCGTCCTACTGCTTTGCTGAGCCTATGTGAGATGTCAGCATCAGTCCTACTTGGAAAATGCTGGGTTGGATGATACACTCCAACCAATTGGAGAACCTCAGCTTGTTGCCCCTTTATATTTGCCTTCTAGAGCACAAAGATCAACCTCCTTAGTGCAAGGACGGTATGCTGCGAAGGTGCTATATCATTCACAAATGAACCTGTATTAAAGCAAGTAATTCCGGTATATTTGAAGGCTTTCTGCTCACTCTTGTAACCTAATACTATCTGAACAAGTTTTGAAAATAGAAGAATGAGCACAACAGCATCCTAACTTTGTCAAAGTGGCTATAGTCATTCAGTAAACGTACACTACGAATTGTGCATGGTCAACTTATATGATATGACATACCGTGTGAGGAGTTGGATATAATGGAAGGCAATTATTGTAATTCCATATGATAGGTTGCACAGTAAGAGGTTGTGGACAAAGATGGATCTGATGGGTGATAGTTGCTACAAGCTGAAACAAAAAGGATAGATTAACGTCTAAAAAGAGATTAGGCTACCCATAAAAAAACATTTCTGTTCCTACCTCGGATAGAGGGGATTCAACTATGAAATTCTTATGTATAGTGTAAAAATAATAAATAGTACAGTCCGAGTTCAGTCCCATCCAAAAGTTTTGTACCTAGTTTCTTCTATCCAAGCCCAATCCTATAAGAGCCATGGTCTAGATTTTCTCATTTCTAAGCTCTTCCATGGGTGTCCTCCCACATCTCGCCCTACTAAGAGATGGTTGGCAAGTAGAGGAATCGTCTGTTGTTGGGGTGGTATGGTGCAATGGAGGGTTAAATGCCAGGCATAAGACTCCTAAGCTAATTCAATGAGGCCTGCTACCCTTTTGGTTGCAATGGATAGGCGGTGGGTATGCAGTATGGCACAACTTAACCGGCACGATTACTAAGGTGACACCGTAGAGCTTCATTGATCTCTGGCGGTCAGGAAAAAGTCATGAGAATTTTGGTGGAGGCTTGGATTTGTTTTTTTAAAACTGAAAGAGATTTTTGACAAAATAGTGCCATAAAATTTTACATAAAGACCCATAATCAAAGTTAGGAGCCTTTTTAAAAAATATTGCCATAGAATTTTACATAAGGACCCCTACTTTGGATCACAAATCGCTACCAAAACTAGGAGCCTTTCAAAATATTGAATTGTGATTATTGATCATGAAGCTCGTACAGGTATACCACACGCACAAGAATGTTTGAGCGCAAGAGGTATCTTCCTAAAACCTGAAAAGAGGCAATGGAAAGAGAAGGAATACAGGCCATGTCTAGCATGTATTCAGAGGAGAAAACAGAAAAACTGCATTTGCGATTTGAAACCTATATGGTGCCTCAAGTGCTCAATTGTGCGAAGAATCAATGTTAGGGTTCCTAGATTTTTGCTGGCTAGGAATCTCGACAGTACAATATTCAACAGTGAATTTGCTTCGATGTGAGAGTGAGACCATCAACTTCCTTCCTGTGAGCTGGGGCTCCTCGGCTATGGGTCATCTGCTCTGAGCTCAAATCTACAGGGCCGTAATTAGCACGTTTAACTTTCAGGTGTTTAAGCATCAGTTACTACAACCGTCTGCCTAGCGGTACAAATGTACGTTGTTACGGCACACAGTTTCTCAGTACGAGCCTTGTCCCCTGGTAGTACAGCAACCCAACTGTGTTTCTGAACCGTGGTTAAGCTCCTCAACATGGTTCCCCGCGACAATTTTATTTTCTCAAACAGACATGTTTCCAAATTCATCCTTGTGCACCGTGATTCAGGCAATGCATCCTCAGCAATAGTGGGTCACCAGACTTCAGTTCCGCTTTTTACAATTTGTCAGTACAATCAGCCGCTAATTTACATCAGATATATATATATATATATATACTTGTACAGTTCATTCAGCCTCTTGTCCTTACGATAGTAATCGTGCCTTTCCCCGCGGTGCGGAGCCTAGTGAAGCCGGCCACCGTCTTGCCCGACGGCGCCGGCCGGTTGCCCGCGGACACGCGCGGGGCGCACGCGAACTCCCCCACGGGGTGCCGGACGGGGCGGGCCGGCGGCGTGAGGATCCACTGGTTGATGTCGGCGAGCGTCACGCTGCCGTCCGCGCCTCCCGGCTTCACCACGGTGAACGGGTGCGCCACTGTGCCGGCACCGCCGGCGGTGGAGCACGGCGCCTTCCTACTCTTCTTGCAGCTTCCGTCACCCTTCTCTTTCTCTGCGTGCAGAGAGACGAGACAGAAATGAGAATTACTATGCATGGTGAGCAGTGGAAAAATTGTTACTAGTATTTGTTACTGCGGTTAAGTGTGAGACAGGGTCGGCCCGGCCGCACCTTCCGATGCCGAGCGCTTGGACGAGCAGTCGCCGCGAGTCGTCTGGCGCGGTGCGACACCGGTGTCACGGGACCATGGATGCACGTTGCAGTGGGATGAGGAGGAACTGGGAGGCTCTGTTTGTGGCTGTGTCAGAGTCTTCTCCGGGGATGTCGGCAGAACTGATTTCAGAGCGAAATGATCATCATCAGCATCAGAAACAGACTACTGTTTAGTACAAAATTCAAAGCCCACAAAGCAAAGACAAATTTCTTGCAAAGTACAGTAAGATGAAGGATATTACAATCTGACTGTATGTTCTCTCGTCAAAAAGAAAAATATTTTCCTAAAGCAGTAGTAGTTCTCTCATATCAGGCGCATGATGCAGAAATGATGGATCAGGAGTCAGGACAGACAGAAATGTGCTGCTAATGTCGAGTGGGCCGAGCATAAATTTCACAAGCACAGTTGTTGTTTAATGGAATAATCATGAAAGTCTGTCCTAGTTGTTTGGAATCGTACCACAATCATGAAATCAATGAAAATGTATAGTACCAAAGTCCTCGGTTACAGTAAAGAAAATGAAAGAGTGTAAACAAAGCCAAACCACTTCAGAAGTACAGACTTCAGTGCAAACCAGCTTGCGAGTTCTTACATTGTGAAGAGACAGCACTCGCCTCCTTCAAAGCGCTGCAGGGACTGAAGCCCGCGGCGTGCTTCTCGTCTGAGTCCCACAAGCTCTGACCAGAGTCCAGTGAGGAAAGCAAACGCCATGAGACTCGCGCAACCCCAATATCGAATTGCATGTGTATCTTCGTTAACAGAGATGGAGCTTGCACTTACTTGGAGTAGCTCATCTAGCTCCCGGGCCATAGCCGCCGCATCCTGCGGTGCCGGCAAGCCGGTCACCGCCGCCGTTGACGCCTCGTACACCGGGGACTCCATGCCTAGCACACACACACACATGAAACACAGGCACACAGCATACGAGTTAACTCCATGGACACAAACTACAGGGAGCGAAAAGCCAAAATGCAAGCTACATAGACATGCTGATCGAGCGAGACTTACATTTGGGGACGAGGAGCTCAAGCTCACGCTCATGGGTATCGAGATCACCGGAGCCAGCTGCCAATGCTCCTAGACCAAAGTAGCTGAGCTGTGGATCGCATCCAAAGAGGAAGCTGCTGCTTCTGGTGGTGGTGTCGTCCAAGCTGCATGCCATGGTGTCCAAAGGCCACCAGGCCTGCCACCCGTGCAGCTCTCTTTCTTGGGCTGTCTTCATGGAGCACCAGTGCCAGCACTAGTGGACTGTGGGGAATGAGAAACTGGGAGTCCGAGACTGGAGGTGTGTAGTGTAGCTAGAAGAGGTCTGCCATGCGTGCTTAAATAGCAGGGCTTTTGGGAGGCCTAAAGGCGAAAGGGTGTCTCTGTGCGGCTGTGCGCACTGCAGGCGGCAGTACGGCATGTCGATCGAGCACGGCTAGTCAGGGACGAGGGAAAAGAAGGCTTGGAAATCTTGCAAAGGGTAAAGGGGGCAACGAGCCAACGAAAGTGGCTTTTGTTTGCTGTGACTCTTCGACCTTTCACTCTTTGTTATGCGTCTCATTCCTCGTCCACTCTTTTGATTGTAATATTGTATATATCTCTGATATGGGTAGAAAACAGTTGCGACTGTTGGCCGGTCAGGCGTATGTATACCCTGTGCAAATTATATCTTCGCCATTTCGGAAAAAAAAATCTTCGCCAGGCGTATTGTTTGCTGGGTAACTGATTCTACGCAATACGTAAAAATTTCAAAGCCAAATCTAGCTTTATTCAAATTTGTTAAAGTGACAAACAGCCAACAGAAGGACAAAAAACAAGAGGAAATAGTGTTTGTGCTATTTCATTACTTATCCTGCAAACGCAATTATGTTACCAAAATTGTTAGATGCCAAATTTTGCATAGCACTTAAGCAGGTGGAGTTCTTGGGAACAAGGGGATGTGTGGAGCAAGGCCAAGCGGAGCCAATATGATATACACAGTGCAGTGTTGACTGTATTTAGCCCCGTAGAAGATTCACTAATCTATTTAGGGCCTGTTTGGCACAGCTCCAACTCCAAACTCCAGACTAGATTTATATTTTCTATGATAAATTATAATACTTTAAATATTAATATTTAGTACGAACTATAAATAAAATAATTCATCTAAATAGTCTCTATGTACTCCTAGCTCCAACTTCAGGATTTCTTGGAGCTCCTAATACCCAGCTCTAAAAACTCCACAGATTTTCTGGAGTTAGAGCTATACCTAACAAGGCCTTATTGTCGCCTCTGCTCACCCTTTCCCAATTGGCCTTTGATTACTTTTTTTTTAATACTTACCTTTGGTCACCCTTTTGTTTCCCTCATGCATACCCCCTCTCTCCTCTGACCATGCCCTCATCAAACCCTGGCCTTTGCCACCCGTTGATGCCCTCATGCTTTCTCTATCGTGTGGAAGCTGATTTGCTTAGGCAGTAAAGACGTGAAGTACGTTACTGATATAGGGATTATTAGTGACGAAATCAATCAGAAGAGGCCTAAATTATTTTTAGTTTCATTTTCTTTTCTGCAGAATGAATTCGATATGATATTGCGGGAACCAATACGACATAAGGCACACATTTTATACTCCTTCACCATTGATATAAAAGTGTATTTTAGAATGAGAAATTCTTCAGACGAATATTTTGACCATTGATTTATCCTTATATTGTCAATTGCTACAAAATTAACATCATTCGGGTAGTAGTTTGTTGGATATTAATCAATTAATGCAACTTTTGTATATTTAACAAGCATACAATTTTTATAATTGTTGGTCAAAATATGTAAATTTTGACTTTTCGAGTTTTGCATTGATGTATGGTGGAAGTACATCATAAAACAAGGTCAAAATAGGCAAAAACTCGGAAATATCAGAAAAGCCTAGAACAGATAGCTGTCTTAGTTTTCAGTTCCATGTTTTTCCAATTTATCATTTTCTTTTTCTTTTTTTATCATGTTTATTTTCGTTTTGCTCCAAAATACAAGAAGACTCAAAACAAGCTCCGGTAAATGGGATTTTTTTGTTTTCACTTTGATCGATAGACATTACACTAGTGGTTTTGGGAGGCACCAAAATTTGATACTAATCTAGCTATAGTTAGTGGTGCCTCCCAAAGGATGATGACAAAAAAAATCAGTTGCATGTTCTTTTTAATTTATCATTTTCGTTTTCATTTTCTTGGTTATCATGTTTATTTATTTTCGTCTTGCTCCAAAACACAAGAAGACTCGAAACAAGCTTCAGTAAATGGGATTTTCTGTTTTACTTGATCGGTTGCCATTATTAACACTAGTGGTCGTGGGAGGCACCAAAATTTGATACTAATCTAGCTGTTGTTAGTGGTATTTTTTTTTCTTAAAGGATGATGAGAAAAATAGTAAATTAAAAAACAGTATTGGTTCTTTTTTCTCTGTCCATGCTTTGTACAGTTTTGATTCATTTTTATTATTAATCAGTAGGGGCTTGCCCTTCCAGTTTCTTCAAAAAAACAGTATTGGTCTTGTGGGACTCGATCATTACAACGGTAGACAACGAAATTTATCCATCACTGTGTACGTGTATACCACGCTTTTTTCATGTGGGAGACAGAATTATTGGTACCAGGCCGTGCATCATGCAGCAAGGTGAGACAAACTTAAGGAACCAGACCCCACCCCCAACGCAACGCAAACCCGGGGGCATGAGCAGATCGATCAGCAACATTCGGAGGACTCGAAGAACCAAACAAAACAAGGCCAACGTGGCAAATGTGTAACATAGAGCTGCTGGGGACCTGGGGTCGTAGGGTCAAGGGAACCAAAGTTTTCCACGTCATAATTCGTGTGCTACACGCTCATCATGCCATTTCTACAGAGATCGCACTACTGCATGCATGGTATGTATGTATAGCAGTATCAGGTATACTGGCACCTTGTCATCACACGCTGCTCGATCGTATAATCGTGTTCGCAGTTGTTGTCGCGTCGTCAGAATGTAATTCAACGCAAGCATCATGGCGATTTCAAAATGTTCTGCATTTTGTTGTACGTACGTGTGCCGCCAGATGGGAAAAGTATGCGTTGCATGCCAGCTTTGGAGTATCCAATTATACCCTAGCATTTCGCATTATTAAAAGACTGGTGCCTCGTCTATGCCACGGCATAAAAAGCTACTGTGCCGTACTGGTATATCAGTATCTTGCATTCTTATCGCGGTTAGCTAGGTGGGAATGTGTATTATGAATCTGAATTCCTGCAGATGGACCAGGGCCGCAACACCTTGAGCTATCCTAGCTTTGCTTGCGAATCGACGCATGCAGCGAGCTTTGCCGGCGATACGTGAAAAGAAGCGTCTGCCGGAAAAGAACAGGCTACGAGCTTTGCTGCTGCCGTGTCTGCATGCAGTGTGCGAGCTTTAGCCGCTTTTGCACTGGTCAATGCAATCCTAGTTCCACGAAGATCTAAGCGATGGCATGTCTCCTGCCTTTGTAATCATGGCGCCATTTCGAACAGTGAAGATCGACATCCTGCCCATGCGTGACTAGCGATAATGCCTCTTTGTTTTTGTCTTGATACTCATCTGTCTTCAGGATTTGGCAACTGCCTAGTGCAATTGTCTTGATAGTACTAATCTATTTTAAGGAATTCGTACATATCTTTTTGTGTGGTGGAACATGTTTATCTAAGTTCAAGTTCTCAGCTCGATATAGATGTCGTATTTTCCTATATTTATTCTAAGAATTAATTGGCGTTACTCTTTCAACAGCAGACGACGTCCTATCGATAACAAGACCATATTGCTTCTATATTGTGCCTACTGAATGTGTACGCTGGGGACCAGGGCAACCGCCCTGCTCGACCCCCTAGGAGCTGGGCTTGAGCATTCCCCTTGTTAAATACCATTTTCATTTTAAAATATATTACCTTTAGAACAAGTATATTGGTTTATGTTAGGTTGATCTTCACCAATGGATCCAAAGGCCCATTGGGCCCTTGACCGCGTCCTAATTGGGGACGCCCAGCCCAACAACATGGCTGGTGGGCCCCTGTCGCGCAGCGCAATAAATAGAGAGGTGGGGCCAGGGCACATTGGACAAGGTTCGTCGCCATCAGTTTTCCCCACCGTCCAGCCCTAGACCGATCGAGAGGGAGGCGCTGAAGCGATGGGAAGCCCATCGTCGGTCACCACTGCACTGCACAGTGCCGGCGAACTACATCTCCAACGATGAATTCATCATCTACTTCCTAATAGCGCTAGGGTTGTAGATTTAGGAACAAGAAATCTTTTTGTCATTCAAAGTTTGTACCCGACTAGATCTACTGCTAGAGATCCGAGAGTTGGTTCTAATAATGGTATCAGAGCCTACTGGTTAGTAGATTCAAATTTTTGGGTAAATGCAGTGTTAGTTTAAGCAGAAACAGACCCAAAATCGAAGGATTAGGGGAATTACACACTGCAAAAGCGTCGGTTCTTGATATAAATCGATGAGAAAATCCAAGATTCAAGCGAATCGAAACATAAGAAACGTCAAACCCTAGCCAAACCCTACCTCAGATCCACCGCACGCAGGCGATAAACACATAGCACCACCACGGAGCTCCTCGACGGCGGCGTGCGCACCCGCGGGTGCACGTACGCGCCGGCGAGGGGGCCCGCAGCGACGCTGTCACTTCTCCTCAGGCTGCCATGGGCGGCTACTTCTCAATGGCCAAGAGGCCCTTGGAGATCGGGGAGAGACAGAGACAAGGAGAGCCAGAGGGCGGCATGGCGGCGTGACGCCGCCGGCCGGCCGCTCACACGCGCGCGCTGCGATCCGCGCAAGGGCGCGACGGGGCGAGAGCAGCTGCGGGTGCGGCTGCGAGAGAGCTAAAGGGCCATTGTGGCCATGGTGTGGCGGCAAGAGCGCCGCCGGTGCCGGCGTCGGCGACAGCCGAGCGCTCGCGCTCGCGAGAGAGCAGCTAGCTGTTGCGCGAGAAGAAAACGAGAGGCGCGCGCGTGAGCGACGCCATGGATCTCGGCCACCGTGGGCAGCACGGCGGCACCAGCACAACCGGCAGCCCGAGCGGCGCGCGAGAGCTGCTAGCGGCTGCGGCCAGGAGGAAAGCGAATAAGGGTTAGGGTTTCCAACGCTGGCAAATGGGTTTTATTCCTCCGATTCCCGTGGACGGCCCTCAGATCCGATCGATGGCTGAGATCGCGTAGCGAGCAAACCCAAATAGCCGCTGGGCTAGGCCGTTGTGACGGGCCGCGGGCAGGCCGCACGCGCCAGACTAGTGCTGGCGTTGTTTGTGGGCCGCTTCGGCCGCGGAGCGCAACTGGGCCGCAGGAAAACCGACCGGGCCGCACAACACGCGGTCAAGCGCGAAGAGAGGCGCGGGAGCGGCTGGGCCGAGCACGCGTAGAGCCGAGTGGGCTGTCGCGGGCCGCGCGTGCGTGCGCGCGCGAGCGGAGAGAGTGGGCTGCGTGTTGCTGCTGGGCCGCGCGCGAGAAAGAGAAGAAAGAAGGCCGCGGCCGTTTTCTGGTCGCGGGCCAAATTGAGGAGAATGCACAGTAGCAATTTTTTAGTATTGATTTTGATTGTTTTCAATCAATTCTTGAATAGGATTTGAGTAGAATTTACCTTTGTTTAAATTTTAACCAAAGGGATAATTTTACAAAGGGTAAATTAGAGAGTTTTGCTACTATTCATGTGTATTTATATGAGTTTTCCGCTGCGAAGTTATTCTTTAGAGAATAGGCAAGAAGAAGAAATGCATATGTGAATAAAGTTATTCATGTCAAATTTTTTGTTGTAAGTAAAGTTTCATCCTCTAATTAAGTTAGAGGAGTAGAAAGGCATTTCTTATTCAAGTCATTTATGATATTGTTATTTTCTGGCCAAAGCTGACTATATCAATATTCTAATGAGTGACCAAAATTTCAGAGAGAAGTTAAGACTCAAGAAAGACTATTGACAAAGAAAAGAATTATCTATAAGTTTAATATTAAAGTTTGTATCTCTAATAATTTTTGTGTCAAAGTAACCAAATTTTAGAGAGAAGATAAAGGTCAAGAGAAATTCTTGATAAAGAAAAGTAAAATTTGAAAATTGATTATGATATTGTTGTCTTCTGACCAAAGTTGATGATAGCAATATTATATATTATGCATTAGTTCTATTTCTGTCCAAATGTGAAGTAGAATTAATGTAGAAGAATGTTGCATGTTTTGACCAAAGTTAAGTTAAAGCATACAATATTTATCAGAGCGAAAAGATAGAGAACATTGATTTCTATCAACGATTGAGATCACTCGGCAGCATTGCTAGGGTATGTGAATGAAAAGGCTTAAGTTAAGCAAAGTTTAGGCATTTTTATGCCGAAATGAGTTTAATTTTTTAGTCATTTAATTTTCTGATTAAGTTGGAACCAAAGGGAAAATTTAACCAGAAAATGAAGTTTAAATGGATGTTTTATACGCCGTGAATAAGTAAAGTGCATGTATAATTTTGACCAAAGTTAAATTATACATGTGTATAACAGAGTATAAAAGGTTATTTGCAGACACTTCCAGTGTCCTAAGAGCATATCCCGTATGACGGGAGAAGTTAGGCATAAAAGTTTATGTTGGTCGATCCTACATGACAGGAGAAGTTTGAAATTATTATCCTATGTTGATAGGAGAGGTTTATGATGACTCCAAAAGAAAGAAGATCATAACGTTTGATCTAGTAAAGAATGGCTTAGAGAAACACATTTTTACTGATTAACATCAGTTGAAGCATGTCCATTGCAGAATGTTCAGATTTATTTCTGGATTTCCTGAGTGAATACAAGCCAATTCCATCATTTATGGAAATCACCCGCATGGTGGGAAAAGTTAAGATAATATCCGCATGGCGGGGTAAGCTAGTAAAGTGATGTCCTCATAAGGAGTCCACTTTTAATAGTTTATTTGTGACATTGTCATTTTTCTGACCAAAGTTGTTAATGTCAATGTTATAAACAGTTTATAATGAGTCTATGCATTAATTCTATTTTCTACCCAAAGGTGATATAGGATTAATGTAATAGCAAGATAGAAGCAAGACGGCCCTTATGTTATTTAAGTATATCTTGCAAGAGTAAGAGAAATTTGGGGTAGTTCTTAAGCTATCCAAATTAAACATGGTCGTTAAGTACTCAAGCAGTAGATGCCACGAGGGGAGAAGTCCTAAAACCACACCATTTCTAATTATGAAGGTGGAGAGTCGATTAATCGACTCTTCACAAACGTATGCGAGCACTGTATTGAGTTGCTTGTTGTGAAGTAAGTGATGGTGGAAGGCACATATTTTAAATGTGTAAGTTTGGCTAACAAGGAGTCATTTTCAAAATGAAGTAAAGGGACAAAAGGAAGTTGTATACAAGTCACAAGATAAGAAAATATGTGAGTTTAACTTGCATAAGTATTGCAGATAAAGTACTCTGTTAAGTTCTTGAAGTGCAACGAGGAAAAGTGTACTCCCATATGAGTTGAGAAATAACTTCGTTGCATGATAAGATCATGTGATTGAATCAAGTTTAGATAGATTCCTCGTTCACAAGAGTTGTGTTTAAGTTTCAAAATTATGGCATTGGAGTTCATGCCATATTTCGAGGGGGAGAGATGATCCCTATGTTGAATGCGATGCATAGTATGCATTGAAAGAAAAGAGATGATCTATTAAGCAATTATGTCCATCAGGGGGAGTACAACGGTCATAATCGATACCCCTAAGAAAAGAGAGAGCTAAATTCCTGAATTTTTCCTGGATTATAGCGTAGTTAGCCGGTATTAGTATTGGTCAAGACAGTTTAAACCCAAATAAGAAAGTTTAATGGTACACCATCTTTACAGAAGATGGGACAATCTGGGGGAGTATGGTACAAGGCGACCTAACTCCACCTAGAGGATGAACTGAAGAGAAAGAATGTGGTAGCTCGAGAAATTGATCAAAGGAGAAGAGGGTGAGTCTACACACACTCCAATGATTTAAGAAGCCATTTTTCTCACTACCCATAGTTGCTACACTAGCAATGCATGACATTGTGGTACTAGTGTTGTTGCTATTTCATCTGTGAGAAAGAACAACAATAGTTCCGAGTAAAAGAGTCCGAGAGAAGTCTTGGAAAATGAAATGAGATTTGTGAGTACCAACATTGTTTTGGGACTTAGAAGAAGTTGCTAAAGGCGTCAAACTAGTGGATTGTGATGGGTCTACAAAGCTATATGTGACTCCAAAGGCAATGAGAACAAACACGATGCATGACTTATGTCAAAAGGCTTCGTGCAAAGAAAAGAAGTTTCTCATGTAAGGATTCTCCAGAATCATAATGTAAGGACGACATTTTGCGTCAGGCTCTTCCGGGTCCACTCGGGGCACGGCCAGTGGCTCGAGACCGAGCTGCGCAACCCGCTACCCGTGCGGGACCGGGAGTGGGTTCCCGGCGGCGTGGTCTTGCTCGGAGGCAAACTCTGGTGGTTCGACCTCTCGTGGGGCATTCTCAGCTACGACACCCGTCGCCCACCCGGTACTTGTCTTCATCAGCCTTCCGCTTGACCGAGTACTCGCCACGGCTGGTGGCGACGACGTCCATGAGCACCGCTGCTTCACGGTGAGCGGTGGGTCTCTGCGCTACTTAGAAATTGGCGATGTTGGGGTGACAACAGAAATATGCATGTTCACGTTGGGAGACAATAGTTGGAAGCTTCCGTACCAGGAGGAATTCGAAGAAATCTAGAGCGACAACGGCTACAAGAAGACCTGGCTCCCCAAGGAGGTCCCCGAGCTGGTGCTGGTGTGTCCCTTGAACCCTGACCTGGTCTATGGCTGGACGAGGTGCGTCGCCACCAGCTTTCCCCACCGTCCAGCCCTAGACCGATCGAGAGCGAGGCGCTGAAGCGATGGGAAGCCCACCGCCGGCGAACTACATCTACACCGACGAATTCATCCTCTACTTCCTAATCCCACAGTGATTTTGTTAGTATGTTCGTGTTGTAATAGCGCTAGGGTTGTAGATTTAGGAACAAGAACTCTTTTTGTCATTCAAAGTTTGTACCCGAATAGATCTACCGCTAGAGATCCGAGATTTGGTTATAACAGTTTATTCTTCAACTAAGTTGTTTATTATAAATGATATACTACATCTATATTGGTAAAGAAAGACGTTTAGGACAAGGTTTGAGTCAATAGGAATATAAATCATGAATAACTTTTAAGTTGTTGAGTTTGAAATTGTAAAAGTTATATGAATAGATTTATTTTGAAAAATACTTTCATAAAAGTATACATGTATCACTTTTCGACAAATATTTTTATAGAAATAAGAATCAAAGTTGTGTTTTGAAAACCATGCCGCTGTCCTAAACATTTTTGTTTACCGGTACGTAGGAGAATGTGGTGAAGAGAGCCGCTTAAGGCAGAAGAAGAGAGAATGTCACAGATGCCGACTATCACCGAGGAAGACGGTGGCGACGTGATTTTTTGGCCAACCATAATTAACATGCGTCAAGAGTGTTTTCAACGAGAAAAGAGGTTGTAGAGAAATGTTTTATGTTTCGATTACAACATGACAGTCTTAAGATATGTGCACAAGTGGTGTGGTATTTTTAAGCAAAATCGAAAAAGATCAAAGGTACCACTTGAATGGAATCTCTGTGAATGTGATCAAGTGAACCGCGAGAAGCCGAGAAGCCCTATAGGCCAATTTAAACTGACCATCATTTCCACTGTGGCGTGCGTCGTGATTTTTGTACTTTGTCCTTCGCGAGTGTGCTTCCTTCCTAGCGAGCAGAGAGGTGGGCGGAGGCGGCCCACTCCATAACGTGTACATAGGCTGGGCCTAAAATATCTCTGATAAAAGTACAAGGGACCACCCAACAAAAACAACTCGACAGGCTTTGTCCCCCAAATAACACACACAACTAACCCAGGGAAAGGAAAAGTTAACGGCCCAGTTCGCCAAATAGAACTGAGACTCTAGCCCACTTAAGCAAAACTTGAGGCCCATCCAGCAAAAGGCGATGCAGTTCGCCCAGAGCTCTTCTGCCCCGCCGTTCTTGGACGGAAAAAAGACCAGTGGGGTGACTGCCCAGGGCTTATTAATCAGAAGAAAACAAATTAGCGAGGGGTTCTTTAAAATCAGTCCCGTGAATTCGCTCCTCCAAAGCATAAAAACAAGCCTTATAAATTCCCTCCCATGAGGATTCAAATACGGGTTAACTAGATGTGTGCTACCCGAGTTCTCTGACCTCGCTAGAGAACCATACATATCGTCATTAGACAGACGGATATAGTTTCTTGAAGGTACTCACAAAGGTAGAATTTGCGTATATATAATCATAAAGATGAGCGTGCGTAAATGTGAGAGTGTGTACTAAGTCTTTTGCAAAAAAAGAAAAAAGAGTGGACCAAAATAATAAAAAGGTAGACAATTAGTTAGCTTAGATCAACGCACGGTGCAAAATCTGCAAAACCGTGGCATCCGAATACTGTTTCCCGGCGAAACGAGCAGCCTAACCACTTCGGCAGCAGGTCGGCAGAGCCGGCGTGCACGCACGCGGCAGTGCCGCACTGCTACCGAACGTGCAGGCCCATAACCCCGGAGAACGACGCGAGGGGCGCGCGGGGGTCCTTCTCGCCTTTTTGTCCGGCCCGAGGCCAACCACGTACGGCTGGATCGAGCGCGCACGTCAGCCCGTCACGTACGCGACGACGCAGATTGATCCATCGATCCCATGGCCGGCGCGCGCGCGGCCGGCGACGAGGTGCCCGGTCGCCGATCGCGCGCGGTCACATGCCATGTTCCCGCTGGGGCACGGGCACGGGCACGGGAGGGTAATCAATCAGCTAGCCCGGCCTCGATATATCGATGATAACGATCAGGCCCGGCCGGCCTTTCGCTCACGCAAGGTCCCGTCCCGATCGATCACATGCCTCCCTGGCTAGCTCAGCTCGCTCTCCAGGCCTACAAGGCTTTGCCGGATTCGATCCATCTGCAGCTAATTAATCTACGAATGAAGCAGCTGGGGGAGGGGAGGGGAGGGGAGGGGCGATTTAGATTAGGCAACCTAGCTAACTGGTAGGGATCCAACCTAACCTCCTTCACTAGCGCTGGTCTGTCTTTCGTGCCAAGAAACCAACGCGACGACGACAGCAATTAATCGAGCTGGGGAATGACGATATATACTAGCGATTGATAGATGGAACGCGTCAGCCATGTAATCATTGAGATTGCAAGCTAGCTAGGTTCACTGTTGTTATAATCCCATTCGTCAGCAGCTCGAGGAGCGATCTAGTCGAGAGGCACAGCCTTTGGTTTCGTCTCTCGCGTGCTGAGATGTTGCCACATGCGGCATGGGGGCTACGCTAGTAAGTAGTATAACCTACTCCTAAAAAGAAGGGAGACAGATACAAATCGTAGCTACGACAAAGCAGAACAAGATCGATGTCATCAAGTGCACTGTGGTACCAAGTCTATAATATACGGTTGCCTTGCTCTCTGGCTGTAAATTTGAAGTAAGGAGAAGTACGTGCCTTTTTTGTTTGTCTTATTAATACAGTTGTTTGTTTGTTTCTATTATAGCTGATTGTGACCGCTGATAATGAGATGTTTACGTTGATTTCATCAATCTCAACAAATTCTGTGGCGCGGTCTAAAAAAAAGCTCTATGGCGCTGGCTAGCTATTTATTTTTTTAGTAATAGGTAGCATGATATGTCCAGCAATACGGAAATGTTTGTGATAACTATGCTAATCCCAAGATCTGCTAGTCAGCAGCCAGTCTTTCTTATATATATAGGCACTCATATATAGATTTTGGTGTGACGGTGTGTGTATCTATATAGGCGTTTGTATTTGTATTGTGTTTCAGAAAAATAATTTTATATTACTGAATTGATAATTTACACAATTTTAGACTAAATTTGAAATGTGTGTGCCCCCCTTAATTACAAAAAAGGAAATAAATGAGTGCACTAGATTTTTTTTGTTTTGAAAAGGCTGGGACTTTGATGTTCCTTTGCTTACTACGCGAACAGAAAACGACTCTAGCGAAATTTAAAGGCCAGCTGAAAGCATGTTGGACCAGGCCGGATTCCTGTTCTTGTTGGGCAGTTGTTCTTGGTACGGAGTACCAATCATGATAACAGATGGAAAGCTTTTGCTTAGGAAGCCAAACCTGGTACCACCACAGGTGCATCGAATTGGAGTAGGTTTAATCAGGTGCTGAACTGCAGTGCATGCACCACAGACAATTGTAGGCCAGACAGAAAAATGGACATGCTAAGCGTCACTTCATTCTGGATCTTCAGTCGTTTTGAATAACACCAGCAGATGCTAGATGGTTTACAGCTCACACCAGTGCGAGAAGAAAGCAAGAAAAGATGACCGATCAAGAGTTGTGTACGTATCAACCTATCAAATACTTGTTCTGTCTGTTTGTGGGATGCTTGACTGAGTTGATGCTTCAGACGGAGCACATTTTCTTTTGCATGCTCTAGGAGAATATGCAGTACATATTCGCCTGCCTTTGTTTTCTTCCTGAACCAGAGACCCATGCGTTATCTAGGAGTATATGTGTTATCTTTCCTTTGTAAGATTACTCTTTTTATTGTTCGTTCAGAAAGGTTCCTTGGTGCAATACCAAATGGAAGCAGGATGAGGACCCCCAATCCCCAATCCCCAACGCCCATCTCCCTCCCCCTGTCCTTGTCTTCTTGGAAGCATTTTTTTTTGAAAGTACGTTGGAAGCATTTTGGAGCAGGACAAATTAACACAACATGGGATGCATGTTGAGCACAAGCAACCAAAGATCCCAAATGCCTGTTCAGTAAAATGCACCCCAAAGTTCATATACTCCAAAATACCCTTTGCGCACATATATGTATCCTTTACCATATCAACGGATGAGGGACACCACCCATGGTCCAGTACCAGTTGGCTAGGTTCAGTATTCCCGGCTTTTGCATCTTCCTGCTGTAGATTCACTGATCAAACACGTCAGACCACAATGCGTCTCTCAGTCTCACCGGTGACCGGTTTACCACTGCAGGGAACGATGCCGAGAGGGTTTCGGCATGTTGTGGCTAGGCCGGGTGGAGTGCAGCGTCTCCGCCACTTTCCAGTGCGGCAGGGCTCATCTACCGCTCTAGCAGCTGGCGGTAGCGGGCGCGTCTGTTTCCCAGGCTAGGTCCCCATGCAGCAGTCAAGCACGCAAGCGGCGCAGGCGCACGGCACGCATCATCGAGCGAAAGCTGCCGCGGAGCTCAGACACGGAGGCTGACCGGCGGGGCCCGGGATGCTGATGCCCTCCACTAGGAAAAAGCAAGCCGGTGAGGGGCCAGGCCGGGTGACCCGTGCCCCGTGGACTCGCCGGCCGGCTGCTTTTCTGAGAGCTTGTCTCTTCTGCCCCAGATGGGACAATCCTGTTCCAAAGGCTGGGCCTCCGGCAAAGCGAAACCACTTCAGCGATGATGTAACGATTTTACCCCGATCATGCATTAGGGTTCTTGCATGCCGGAGTTTATTCTTTAGCCAAGGTAATGCAGCTGTGCTGCAGCCAAATCTAGGTGCAAAACTAACCGAACTGTGGAGCTTGTGGGAGCCTGCGATTTTTGTACCGTTCCTCCGTGACCGTACATGATCACCCAACAGTTTCTCCGCGTATCTGCCTGCGTCCGGACACGGCCACACGGGCGCGGGGATCCAAGAGCGGCTGCGCCTGTACGCGCGAGGCCCAGGACGTCCGTCGACGATGCATCGCTGTACATACGGCTGTAGCAGCGTAGGCCCGTCAGGCCTGCGAGCGTCCAACCAAAATAATCCAAAACTGTCCGCGCAGCGATGCTCACGCGAGCCCGACACCGGCACACGGCGGCGCGCGCTAGCTTTGCGATGGCATCCGTCTCGCACGCCGTGGCGCGCCCGCGGCCGTACCCCGCCGCGCTGCTCGTCTCGTCACGCCCCTGCGTATACGCGCGCTTCGGCCTCGGCGCGGCGCGTCCTGCCGCCCCGCCACAAAGCGGCCAACAGTGCCGGGGGAAACGATCGGGTCAGCGCCGCACAGGGCGCCGCGGGCAGCCGGGCGCGGTGGCCGATGCGCGGGTCTGCGGCCTTGGCCTCCCCTGTGGAGAGGTAAGCAAGAGGCAGCGGCAGGCGAGATGGCCGTGTCGCGTGCGGCAGCGTCCATACTGCCGGCTCGCTGCGGCTGTGCGCGCCTGCGCCTCGGTCGGGCCTCCCCAGCCGGTCCCGTGCCCCGCGCGGCACCGTCGCAACCGATCGCGTTGGAAATTGGAGCGGCCGGCGTGCCGACCGGGCCGCTCGGGCGAGCTGCGGTCGCGCGCGCGGGGCCCTACGCACACACACCGGGCTGGGCCGAGCGGTGCTGCTACCGCGCCGGCAGCGACGACCTTTCCTGCCCTGGGGACCGGGCCGGGGCCCGGTGGTATATTGGGGCCGGGGTCAGCAGAGCGGCGCGCGACGGGTTTGTATACGGCCGCTTCCTGCCATACGGGCCGGCGTCTCTCTACGGTAGCTAGCGTGATTTCACGACTACGTCGTTGAATAGGTCAAGGGGATGGGAGATGGTACACGGTACTACCTCCGTTTTTAAATATATATCGTTTAGAATAATCTATTTAGTTTAAAAATAAACTAATTTGTTTATCCTAAACATCATATATTTAAAAATAAAGAAAGTAGTCACTAGTCACCCCAACCATGTTCTCTGAATGGGAATTTTTGCAGCCGTTATAATTAAAAAATAAGACTCCTGGATCACTTAAGATTAAAAATTAAGTGAACTAAAATTTAGGTGATTAGAGTTAGACGACTAAAAATTAGTTCGTATTTGCCTAGATCTAAGACTACAGATTAGGTGGAATGACATATAGAAGACGTAGAAAGATAATTAGTTTTTTTTTCCTACATGAAGCACGGTGATAAGTGGAATAAAGGAGGGGTACTATAGGCTGTTTCTTGTTAGTTATACCTTTTAGTTCAATTTAGAGAAGTTTTATTTTATAAAGTAATTGACTAAAGTTTTAGTCGGGGTAAAACTAAAATTTAAACCATCTATTAATCCACTGTTTGAATCACCTAATTGTCTACATTTTAGGTCCAAAGTTCAATCCGTAGGATACGAACAGGGCCTTAAGGGCAGTTTAGTAATTAAAATCCTGATTAATTAGCTATCAACAAAGAGCCCATTCTTTTCGCACATGACGCGGGCCGCCAATTCAAGATTAACCACGCCTATCCGTCGGAAAAAGCCTCGCCGTGGCAGGGGGTGTGTGCTTCAAAACCACACCCATCGACGAGGCCGACGCATTGGGCACCAAGCGATCGACGCGCACCAGGACCCACGCCACTCGTCACAAGAAGCTGTGCCATCAGCAGTGATGAGCACTGGCCAGGAACCACGCGGCCGTCCGAGTCTCAATACTAAGGCCTCGTTTAGGCCTTGTTTAGATGCAAAATTTGCATTCTAAATTTGGCGCATTGTAGTACGTGCGTCATTGTAGCATTTCGTTTGTATGTGTGAAAAAATTGTCTAAAAATTGATTAATTAGGCTCAAAATGTTCGTCTCGTAGAGTACAACAAAACTGTGCAATTAGTTTTTGATTTCATCTACATTTAGTACTTCATACATGCTATGACATTTTGATGCGATGAGAATCTTCTTTTTGCACAGTGAACTTTGGGGGTAGAATTTGGGATCTAAACAAGGCCTTAGTTCCAAAAAGGAACTCCCGAATACACTATGTAAAAAGAAAGATTTCCCGTCACATCAAAATGTCATAAGATGTATGGAGTACTAAATATAGATAAAATTAAAAACTAATTGCACAGTTTTGTTGTACTCCGCGAGACGAACATTTTGAGCCTAATTAATCAATTTTTAAATAATTTTTCACAAATACAAACAAAATGCTACAGTAGCGCAATGATTACGAAGTGACATCTTACTCCTAAATTCAACCTCCCAATTCTAACATCTAAACAAGGCCTAATTGGCCTGCTGTGTGGATTGGGCTGACTAATATTCATGCGTGATCCAAATGATGCAAAAACGTGAAAAAAATCATCTGATTCGGCATGTTTGGGCGCCGCCGAAATGCAAATTCTTCTCTTGGTTGGCGTACCAAAACCGATTATGGACGGTTGATCGGTTATCTACTCGCGGTTGGTTTTGCATGTTGTGTCACTGCCAAGACGAGACCCTACTTCATCTGCTCACGCAGCGCCGCTATAGTCTGAGGGTGTGGAACACGATTTTTGAGTGGGTAGCTACACATGTCCCAGCACGATGCGACTGGACGACTTTAAGATCCATCAACGATTGGTGGTCATCGATTGGCTCTATGAGTATAGCCCCATTAAAAGGGTGGCGTTCCATGATAATCCTGGTGTGTCGGGAATTATGGAACGAAAAAACATACGAGTTTTTCAACGCAAATTTCTACAACCAAAACAACTGGTTCAAAAGATAAAGGAGGAGACGCGCTGCTGGATAATGGCAGGAGCCAAACACTTAGGTGCACTCACTTCAATTGAGGAGTGGTTCTTTATATATTGTATAGTTTTTCTTCTGTTTTCGGCTTAAGCCTTGTTAAACTCTCATCTATTAATTAATATAATTCAGCAACACGTGAAAAATACAAAACTACACTTTCAATTAATTTCGGATATGTTCCTGCATACAATTTTAGTTCCTTGTCCCTGATTCTTTCTATTTTCTAACCATCGAATCTAGAGAGGTAAACGGTTATTAAAATTCTCAAGCACAGTAAAAATCTTCTCTTATTTAATATTTTTTTTGTTTAAGTTACGAGTACAGTAGATTTTTCATGCGATTTAATCATGTGTGGTGCTATGATATACACGTTTAGGTTATGCTCGTGTCATGTAAACACATGCCAGTTGTTCTAGTTTATGTAACACCCAAAAATGCTCAATTTAAAATTTTTGGCATTTAATTAATTATTTAATGCTTTCACCTATTTTATAAAGGCTAAATAATAATTTTCTAAAATTTAAAATCAAATATAAGTGATAGAAACATTTATTGTTGCATTCATGCTGCTGCATTTATTTTTTTTTGTATTGCTTGTGATTCAAACAAGAATTTAAATATATTTAAATTCAAATTTGAATCACTTTGTTTGGAGCTCTAGAAAAGTTGCTAGGCCCATAGTTCACTTCTGCTCCCTGGACTCTCCCCTGGTCCACTTTTGCTCCCTCTACTTCTTCCTCGGTGCGGCCCAGCCCCTTCTCTCTTTCTTTCTTTTTCCCCCGGCCCAGCTTCTCCCCCGGCCCAACTCAGCCCAGCAACTCGCGCAGCGCCGCAGCGGCCCAGCTCCGCGTCCCGGCCCAGCCGCGCCTCCTCTCCCCTCTCGTTTCCCACTGCCACGCGGGCCCCGCCCGTCAGGCCGCTGACGCCATCCTGGCGTCACCTTCCTCTTCCTCCTTCCCGCTGATGGCGCGGCTCGCCGCGGCATCTCCAGCCCGACGAGGCCACCTCCCTCCCGTGCCTTCTTAACCGAGCGTCGCGACGCCGCCTTGGCCCTCACCCCTTCACCAACCACCCAAAACCATAGCATCGCCTCCTTCGCTTGGCTCGCATCGCCCGAGATCAGAGCGCCGCCGCGGAGCTTGCCGCTCCGATTGGCCACCTCGGTCATTGGTCGGGGCAAACCAACATCGCCTCGAGGACCGGCGTGCCGAGCCGCATCTGCCACGCCTCGGGTCGTCGTTGTTCCTCCGCCGGAGCCGCCGCCATTGGAGCTCCGCCACCGCGCCGTTGATCCGCCCCGCCGACGCCGCTCCGACCCCGCCGACCCCGCCAGAAGCTTCGTGAGTCGGTGAGCTACCTCCTGAGCCCTCCCATGCCCTCTCTCTCGCTCTATTTCGCACCTCACGACCTCGCCGGAGATGGCCGACCGCCGGCCATCGTCGAGCGCCACCACCACCACCTCAACCTCGTCCTGAACTCCACCAATTTGCTCGCCGTCCTTCCCTGGTGCCATAGGTGCAAACCCCATGGCCAATGGAGGCCCCTAGCCCAAGAACCACCTCGCTCCGGCGAGCCTCCACCGCGCGCGTGGGCGGCGCCGCCGCCGGACTCGGTTGACTGAGTCCCCTCCGGCCGAGATCCAATCAGGATCGTCGGATCGGGATCCTACGGCCGTAGGTCGCGCCCAGCCCGGGTCAATCGGGGGCTTACCGGTCAACTCCGAGCCACTTTGCAAAAGGACCCTCCAACTACTTCCAAATCAACCCGCGGTCCTGTGTGGTTCAAAGTTATTTACTGTTAGGTCCTGTTTTATTCGTTTAGGCCCCTGTCCTTTTTAAAATTTGAACCCGCGGTCCAGTACGCGTAGTTTTGCGCGCCAGCCCCTAGCGACTTCGATATTTACGTATAGGTCCCTGGTTTTTCGCAGTTTAGCCCCTGGAAGTTCCAGAAACTTGCCAGCAAGTCCCTGGAACTTAGTTTTGCCATAACTTTCACGTTTTAGCTCCGATTAGTGTGATTTTCGCGCTCACGTGTTCGTAGCAAAGCGTAGATTATTTCTAGCTCCTGTTTTTGTACTGTTTTTACTGTTGGTGTACTGTTTCTAATAGAATTAATTTGTGTGCATGTAATGATTGCTTTGGAATGCGTGCGTGATGTTCGTGTCCAGTCGGCGAGCCCGTAGCTTTGGACTTCGAGTACGTTGAGGACGTGTCAGAGCAGGACTCGCAGCAGCAGCCGTACTCCGAGGAAGGCAAGTTATAGCACGGACAATCCTTGCTACCTATCTCACTTTTAATACACTGTTCATTACATACGCATGTGTCTAATACTGTTTACCATTAAGGTTGTACCTAGCATTTATTTCCCTGTCCTTGTATTCCTATGGGTTTTTGCATATGGGTAGTATTTTGCTAGGCGCAACTACTGTCACCTTTGCTTAACTGTTAAACTTGTATTAAAGGTCCACTTCAACCTTAATATTAAAACTTGCTTTTTAGCAACTTGGATCAGGGAGCTGGGGCTTGCGTGTTTTGCCTGGCCCCAGTGTCTCTCCCTAAGGACTGGTTCGTAAAAGCGGCAACCTGGGAGCCTGTCGCCGCCACCGGAACTATAATGGCTCTGGTCTTGGTTGAGTAGCTTGTACGTCTCTAGCTTGGCAGTGGTTACCGAGTGGCCTACGGCGTTGTAGGAGGCAAGGCACGGGGTGATTTCGGATTCCACCGAGGACGGTAGCCCCATCGGCTAGGTCCCGTTAGACCCAGTCCCGTGTTGGGAGCCTCCGTGAGTGCGGGGAGCTCCGCACGTTGCACCATTTACTTTGTTGTTGGCATGATTTGCCGGTGCGTGGATGCCATTGACCCCCTCACGTTGCGCCCTGAGGGTCAGTCAATCTCGGTGCCTAGGTTCTCACCACCTTGTAGTACTCCAACGGCTACTGTCTTACTAGGGTGTCTTGTGAAAGCCTCGTAGCGTCCCTATGCAGTCACACCTCGGAAGTGTCGATGTGCGTGGTTGGGTGCAAAGTTCTTCTGAACTTTTACGCGACTGGTGGGAAAAGGGCGAAACCTCTGCAGAGTGTACGATCTATCATGATAGCCCGGCTCAGGGTCACGAGCGGCCTGGATCCTTTTATGATTAGAAGATGATATTTATTACTGCTTATTGATGACTTACATTAATTTTTCTGGGTTACAACTGGGATTCATCTAAAGTAGTAGTTAAGATTAAAACGAACCAACTAAAAGTGCTAATGCAGTTAAGCCAGTGTCAAGCCTTTTCGAGCCTTCATAACCCGTGCTAAACTTGCTAAGTAATTTCCATTACTTACACTTGCTGTTATTACTATTTTTGGGCAAAATCCCGGACGGGTAACAGATTGGAGTCAGGCTGATTATGCTGTGGAGTTTCCAGAGGATCTGCCGTACTTTTGAGTTGGCGTTCTCCCAGTCAGAGTCCCTGTGGGATTGCGGCTACACTTAGAGAGAGTTTATTAGTCTTCCGCTGTCCATGTATTTCATTTATGCAAAACTCTGATGTAATCACTACTTTACGTTGAGAATAAAGCATTGTACTCTGATTTTTGCCATATTTGTTCGCTATATGTGTCTGTGGACTTCCTGGGCACACATATGGCCATATTCGGGTTTTGTGTAAATCCGGGTGTGACAGTTTACCTGTTTATGTTAACGATCGAATTAGTTAATCTATTTATATGTTCAAATTTTGAACATGTAACAATCATCTTCATAGTATAGAAAGTGTAGAATTGAATTCTTAGATCATGATCATCACCACACCATGTGGCATCTTGGTTCTTTGAGGACGTAAATTCGGCTACCTACTACTAGCTGGAGGACAACATTTGGAAAGAAGTCTTTAGCATTTTTTTTTCAATTTTTACCAAGGACTTCCCCCAAACCATATCTCCTATTATTCCTACATGCATCATTGACCAATAATGCCCCTACAAAGTACTAATGGATCCACATGCAGGAGGGTATGGCGGCCATAGATAGGCTAGATGTGTCTCCAATAAATATCGTGTTCTTGAGTACCGATTACTCCTACTGCAAGTAGGCTTTTCATCTTGTATCACATGACGACACACATGGATGGAATTTCCCGCGGTCAGCTCTTTCTTGGAAGGAGCCAGGCCTAATCATCTCACTGCATGCAGGTATCTGCAATCATTTTTTCCGCTATTCAATTTCAACCCGTACATTTACGGACACCAGCGTTAATCATCTCGCGACAAACTTCTTGGCCGGATCGATGGAGCTGATCAGCGATGCATCACCATGTCTTTCACATGCATGCCCTGTCCAGGATAGGATCGAAATACTCCATTCATTTTTTTAAGAAGCACATGAATATTAAGATTCAAACTTTACAATCTTTAACCAATAATTTAGCTAACAATTTTTAACTTTTATAATGAAAACTTAATATGGTTTGATTTGTAATCAAATATACTCTTTAATGATTATAAATTTATAACCACAAATGATATAATATAAGATAAATAAATGTTGTCAAAAAATAACTTAGAAGACCATGCCAAGTTAAATTGGGCCTTACAAAGATAGATGGGGGGAGTAATCTTTTACAAATGCATCCATCCAAATGGAATCATGAAGCAGCACATGCATATATATAACATGAGAAATAAATGGCCCTTTTGACCCCGGAAAAACCAATTCATTTCTAGTGGCGGAGTTTGCCACAGAATTGAGAGGCGGCTGACAAGAGAGGTAGATCAGTATATATTAACAATTGGATTAAGTAATAAAATTATGAAAAATGTCCAAATTACTTCCATTAAACATGCCAAAAATCTGAATGATTAAACTATTTTTAGTTCAATTTATACCCAAAGGCCCCATCTATGCTAACCGGTCCAATCTACCACGTCGTACGATTTGTATTGTAAGATTTGTCTTTTTTTTCTTCATGCATAGGTGGTGTTTTAAGTTAAAGTCTTAGATCCTGGTTCATCATACTTAAACAAGAACCTATATCCATAATTTTTTCCATCTTGATTATGTTAGGGAAATAAAGCAATACTTTTTTTAAGAAAACACGAATCATGTTATTTCAATAAGAGTAAAAAATTAGAAGTACATATCGACTTGGAGGGAAGAAAAAAGATAATAATACAAGAGAGGAACGAAGGAGAAAGCGCGGGGGGAGGGGAGGCACCAACATGGGCATGACGACAAACAAGCAAGGGACATAAACATTTGAACCTAGCTAAGTTTCACATCTTGGCCGCCATGTCGACAATCCGAGTAAGCATGACTACCTATCACGCCTAAAGACATGGTTGTTCCACTCGATCTACACGCACCAAGCAACCAAAATGCACCAAGGTGTCAAAACCCTTTTGGAGTGGCTTTGTAACCCTCTTCCCACTTGTAAGCCAACAGATGACCAAGCTATCGCCCTGCGACAGTCTGAAACACTATCTGGCTAAGGACTCTAAACAAAATCTCCCAACTGAAGATGCAGCTACAAAGGAGGTGGTCAATGGTCTTGGACTCAGAGGGCATAGAACATAGGCGTCGTCATCTCTTAACCCATGTTGTTGTAGCCGGTTGGATGCTAGTCTAGACTGTCAATGACCGAACAACTGCCATTTCTTTCGTTGACAGACTATCATCCAACGAGAGGAAGCACCTCCAGAGCTTGTAAATTACCTCAATTGTCCATAGAGTGATGCACATAGCAATGGAAAGGTAAATTGACATCGTTAAGACAATGACCTTCGAGAGAATGAGATGCTCTTCCTTCGTGAGTCACGACCATGCCTTGGGGAGAGGCAATCCCATTAAGCGCTTGAACCAATAGTAAGATGAGGCAAAATCACATATTTTATATTTAAGCTCAGTATTTGAGACCCAAGTTGAGGGGATTGAAACAAATATATGGTTCACCCAATTTAGAGTACAAATGAAGAAGTCATGTGGCAACCAGAGGGCCTAAATGCTTATGCTAGTCGGTCTGGAATGACCAAATCTACTAGCACGTTTACTTATGTTGTTTGACCCCACATATTTCACAACTAACTTCCAATATTAGTTTTCAACTGAACTCGGGCGTTGATGGTTCCACCTCGATCATCGACCGATATATAACCGACTTCAAGAAGTGGTCTACACCATGAAGGGCCTGTTCACTAGCCTCACATGCCATGTCCACTGACCTCATCCCGCCGGTAGGTCTATTAGTAGCAGAGGCAAGGGCAGGCAGTGGCCAAGGCCCCTTATAATAGTGAAGATTGCACTAAAATTTTCAAAATCCTAATAATTTTTGAAAATATGTTATTCCCCCCTAAACAATCAACAAAATGAATTTTTGGCCAATAATGTTTTGGTAAATGGACAACAATTTTTAGTATTTTTAGATAACTACATACATAATTATGGGGGATGAGATTGCCGAGGATATGATTATGTTGTGGATGATTTGATAAAACTATCAAAAAATACACAAGTTATACTAGAAAAATTGTCGGTCACTTGATAAAAATAATATAAAACACTAAAACTATTGGTCACTTGTACAAAACTGTTAGGAAAGATAGCATATAATGTAGTGAATACCGCATCGGACAATCTCCCCTATACAAAGGATTGCCTCCCCTCGGCTCCTTTAGAAAGCAACAAAGCAGGAATTGAACGAGAGGCACCACACACACACACACACACACACACACACAGAGAGAGAGAGAGAGAGAGAGAGAGAGAGAGAGAGAGGTCTACCCTTCTACGGAGGAGCCGAGAGATACCGGATCCCTTTTCAACTTATCTTGGGGGCAATGCTCCACCAAAGTAGATTCCTCATACTTCACCTGGTAATATATAGATGGTGTTTGCTTGGCACTTCTGTAACGCAATCAAATCACGGAGGGCTAATCGTTAATAATACAAGTGTTTAGTTCGCTATGGTCCGCAATGGGTTACCACGTAATCAGAAACCGACTCGTTCACGATCGATACCGCCCGTCTCGACTATTATCCAATCATGATGCCGCGCCTTGTGCCCGAAGACTCAAGCGCCGTCGTGGTTTGCTCATGCCTATGTGTACTCCGGCGGCTCTACATTGATGCATGCCATTGGATAGGACCACTGTTAATCGATACCTTTACATATATAAACCAAGCAAAATACGTCATAAGCGACTCCACCACTGATACCAGTGTAACCTGATTCTATTGCCATTTACCTTACCACTAACTCAAACAAACACTACCATACTGTAGTCTTTATTTTAATCCAATTAATTATTTATGCTCAACATTTGCCCGTTTTTTATGAGCTGTCAAATGCTCAAAAGGCCGGAGGGATCTAGCTGCACAACTGAGCCTTTCTGTAGTCTTTGGTGTGGTCCTTGACTTATTACAGGCACATGAAAAGAAAGCTCCGCCGCTGGAGGAGATCATTCTTGTCGGTCTCGCTTTCCATCGAGCGATCACCTTCTCTGCCTGGTCCTTCACGCTATGGTAGGCCCGTCGATCTAGACGGCCCTGCTGCATTGTGATGCAAAAAAACGACACAGACGCTACGTACAAACCGACCTAGATGAGCTGTGCAACGCAAAACCAAGCCCATGCATGGCCGACATGCAGCCTCAACACACAAGCAAATATAATCATCATTAACATGTAACCCTAATGCAAGTGAGACCTAGATTACGTGTAGCCATTATAGGCAAAGTTCAGTTCGTGTAGAGTGGCCGCGCGCGTTGCTATTGCATATATAGACACAGCAGAAAAAGGATCGAGGTCCCGGCCTGACGTGTGCTGGATCTTATATATGTGCTATACCTATACTCCTTGCCGTTGAAGGCTACGTACTGGTATATATATATATATATAGCTTGGTGCTTACCACAAACACATGCATATGAATGCTTGAATGCTCGACAGAAAGATGCAAAGGCGGCCGGCTACCCGAGCTAGCATGCTGCTGCATGCATAACATGTAGCGCGGTGAGGCGATGTGAATACAAATCTTGTCTCGTGGTGTGGTCATGTCATGCATACGTACGTGTCACAGTGGTTTGCTTTGTCTGGCGGCATTAATTGGCCCTATCTAAGTTAACAAAACATGTTTCGTTGGTCATTACCACAGAGAGAGTGGGTTTATCGAGCAAATGCAATTGTACGTATATGTTGAAATCAGATATGCAATTAGCACCACACGGACAGCTATATGCTATATATAGTAATAGTACCCCGTTCTATATACGGAGTATGTTACAGTTCACTTTGATTTTATCCGATCCTATATATATATTGAACTTTTCTAATTTTGAACATATATATGGCGTCTCCTAGAATCAAAAGTGATCGGCATCGGCATGATCAAAACTCCCAAGCTTACCACTGCACCATTCTTAGATATTGAATATATCAAATGTAAGATTTAAATTGTATATTATTTGCGGACGGTCACATGCAAAAACTTATTAATATCTTATTGCAACATAATATGTAATCGAACCATATTCCAAAACAATTATCAGTTTAACAATGAATTTCACTCATTATATTAACCAATTATATTTACAAAGTAAACCACTGAATGCAGTGAAGCTTACTGTATAGTGATTATCCTCTCCTTTACATTCTTTTTGAGCCTTACTCACACTACAATACACGTTCCTACCACATTTGCATTTGTTTTTCTTACCGTCATATTGTGTCTTTGATATACAGCCAACATATTTCTTGGACATCTTGTCGTGCGCATTGACCACAATAACAACAAATATAATGCATCTTCAATCATAGGAAGAGAAACATACACAAATAGCATTGGTACTTCAAAGCCGGAAATAATGGATAGACTTAACAAATTTTGGAGCCACAAAAGATAATCTTTCTTGCATCTGATTTTTGCTTCAAACAGCTAGAGCTTACAATAAAATGCAGACATAAAAATATGCACTGGATTTGCCATTTCAGAAATGAAATTAACTAAGCCCGAAGGTGCCGGCAAACTGCCATGCCGCTTGCTGTATAAATAGATGGCCATCATGAATATTTAGTGATGGGTAAACACAACACGAAAATGCTTCTGCGATTCCTCGACGGAGAGCATAGCTCTGGGAGAGGTGGCGAGATAGAAAATCACCGTCAGGCTGTCTGAGACAAGGAACACAGCCTGATCGAGAAAGATTCTTCAGAAACACAACAAAAGCTTTGTCAGGTAACTCAGGTTGCCAGGAAGGAGAGTCTCTGCACCAATAACAGGGGTAAGACACTAGATGAAAACAAGCAGAGAGGTCAAAATATCATCACATATCGTAGACAGGGGAATATTGGAACGATCAATCAAGTCAAATATGAAAAAGGAAGTGGATCAACTTCAGGCTACATATTTGAAGAAAGGTCTCTTAAGTAGGTGGAATAACACACTCAAGCATTCCTTAAACATTTTTTTTTGCAAAAAATCATTCCTTCAACTTGATAAGAGAACAATAGCTTGATGATCCCTAGAACCTAAGCAAGGTATTACACATATTATGGCACAAATGTCTGGATGCAGAAGGGAAAAGAAAACCTGAAAATGTGAAGCAACTGTTGCAACTCAGAGTCACCAGGGAAGAGAGCTTGTCTTCTGACCATTTCAGCTGCATTAAAAACTTATGAACATCACGATGGGATGAAAGATTTTCAGTATAAGTGTGAAATACTTCAATTGCATCATATCTTAATTAATAAGAGCAAGACCAAAATTTAAAACCTAAGCACAATATGCTATTTAGTTGTCCATATTTTCAATGATGATGAGGACAATGTGAATTGTGGGGCATTATTGAGTTCCCTGTACAAGATCATTGGTTATTGTATTTTTTTACTCCATATGTTGTACATATAATGCATCAATTTTTCAGTGCATGATAGGATACTAGGCATCAAGACTAAAAAGGAGAACGGGCATACCAAAGATACATCCAACGGACCACATATCAACGCCAGTTGAGTAATTTGTTGCTCCAAGCAAAACTTCAGGAGCTCTGTACCAAACTGTAACAATTTACACACACAAAAGAAACAGAATATGAAAGATCTTAATCATCCTCAGAAACTCTGTTAGAATGTTGAAATCGTATCGGTTCATCCAACAGCCAGATGGTATTCAGTACCTCATGGGTGTAGCTTTTCATTGGCATGGTGAAGGCTCTACCTAGCCCAAGATCTGGAATCTTCAGTATCCCCTTCTCTTTGTCAACCAGCAGGTTTTTTGGCTTTAAATCCCCGTAAATCTGAGCATGACTAACATTAATGAAAATGCAATGTTGTATCTGTCTGATGAGTTCAGCAGCATAAATCAGACGAGAAATCCAACCGGTGAAGGACACCATTGCCATGGCAGTGCGCAGCTCCTTTGCATAACTGATATAAAAAAATTCTAGAAGGAAGTAAAAGAAGAGCATTAGTCCAAAAGCAATCAAGGGATATTGAACTTCTAAAATTGCTATCTGCCATTGGTAGATCACGATCATAAATTGACTACAGCTATAAAATATAAACAAGTAGTCAAGAAAAGGAAGGTTGCACATGTTTCACTAGTCAAAATATGTTCCGTAAGAACATTTCTCGGATAGCAAGTACTGGATGCTAATTAAGGGGCTGGGGATCAATCTGGGCCCTCACAAATATCAATGAACAGTGCAAGATAATAGCTTCCAATTTAACTTGCCACAGATTTGGAAAATTTCAAACATAGGTTATTACATCATCAGAGCAACTTACTGCAACACTTAATCAATATATATTGGTTTCAAATTACTGACAGCCCAATCTGAATGTGATCCGTAAAATGCAGGCTACTTAGTTCTGAATCTCTGATCACGAAGTGCTCAATTGCTCAGGTCGATTGGAGAATCAGTAGACAATGTATACTTTTTGTAGTTGACTGAGTTGAATTGAGCATTCAAATAACAGCACATGATCAGGAAGAAGTAATCAAAATTCACATGAGTCAGTATTGTTGGTTACCTATTAAAATCAAGTACCTTGTCACACAACCTATTCACTCCAAGTCCTCGTCGTTGTTTTCCTACAAAGCATTGAACCATTTACGTACATCTCAGATGAACTTATTTTGGATTTTTACTTTATACTAATTAAAGCTGCAATATCATGAATAGTACTTACCAGTTGTAATTCGGAGCATTTCCGTTTGTTGTGCCCTTTCTTCTTACATTGGCTGCAAGTCACTGTTCTTGGTTTTTTCGGGAAGGCCTCCATTCGTTTATTTTTCTTTGGCGCACCTTTCGGCTTAACTACAACCGGATCTAGGACCATGTTGACATTATCAAACTCTACATGCTGTGCTAATTGTGGTCCATACCTGACTTGGTTCATTTGGCCTCTAGATGGATCATAGCTTCCTACTATTTCACTCAGAACATTTTTCATGTACTCATATGAATCATTCGACTGTGCTGCTTTGAAAGATGCTTTATGGCACAAATTGCGCAACTCACGGTACTTCTCAAGGCTTTCACAGGAATCATAGATATCGCTTTTCCTGATAGGAGGAAATGCGGACTTTGCATTCATAGTCCACCGGGTACAAACACAACACTTGGGAATTCTATCAGCCTGTAGTAGCTTCAGTACAAATAAGATGTGGCTACAAGGTATTCCATCGCGTTGCACCTTACAGCATGAGCAATCTATCCTTTCTAATATGTCATCAGTGAAGTCACATTCCACATGAAACTTCCACTCCCTCCTTTCATTTGCAGCAATGATATATGTTACAGTGTCACATCCATCAAGTATTTCAGTTATACCGTAATTACTTGTGCAACCTATTTTCTCCTTCACCAAGGCAAACACATTGGGTGTAAACACATGTGCAGCTTCCTTCTCAATAGCATCACAATCCGGTTCAGTGAATGGAACCGACTGAGACGCCGCAACATCTAGCAAAGCCTCATTTCGGCGCAAGTTGGACACACAATGCTCATAGTGCTCCAGCATATCAAATAGTGTCATCTTTCTATCAAGATGGGTATGTAATTTGGAGTTGAGACTCTCGCTGCGTTGATTACTCCTCAGCCCTAAGAAACGTCGCCCCACCTGGTATGCTGCACACCACAAACGCCTCATTTCATACATTTGATACAGCCATGTGTGCTCACTCGAAATTCGATTCCTCTCCATAAATTCATCCCATTTCCTCTCTATCTCCGGTATAGAACAACGATCATATACAAATCTCCGGAACTCCTCAGCCAAATCAGAATTGTGCAGATTACGTATTATGTTTTGCTCAATATGCCAGGTGCACAGCCTATGGTTACTATTAGGCAAAATGATTCTGATAGCTTTCTGCATTGCCAGGTCACCATCAGTGATCACCGATATCGGATGTTTTTGGGCCATTGCGATCAAGAATGTTTGCAACAACCACTCATATGCCTCGGATGTTTCATTGGAAAGTATGCCACAACCAAATATAACTGTGCTTCGATGGTGATTCAACCCAACAAATGGCACAAATGGCAGATTGTATCTATTGGTACGATATGTACTATCAAACACAACAACATCACCAAATGCTACATAGTCTAGCCGAGATTGAGCATCAGACCAGAACAAGTGCTTTAGATGTCCCATATCATCTAACACATATCTGAAAAAAAAATCCGGATCCCTCTCCTGGCGTGTCTTCAAGTGTTGTATCACTGTCTGAGCATCACCTCTACAAATTGTTTCCAGCTTGTACCTATAGCAAAAGTTATAAACATCCCTTGATACAATTTTGGCCTTGTCATATCCACCATACTGTGTTTCTAGGATATTCATGATCTGATGTTTACGCGCCCCTGCAATTTCCATCTCAATTATATCTGCTTTCTGTTCATCACTAATTCCTCTATGTGAACGCAAGAGACAAGCCAGATCCGGTGACGCCAAAGCATGGTTGTGATCATCAATGAAGTCCTTCACAAACCACTGTCCTGTTTCCTTGTTGCAAGCAATAACCATTTTGGCTGGACAGCCACATCGACTAATGGCCCGTGCCTTCCTCTTCCTTTTTGCCTTATTCATGTGCTTAGCTGCACGGAACCCTTGACGATTGCAAACTAACTTCCTTAAGCATATTTCCTTAGTGATTTTGTCCCTTTCCAAGTAGCATTTCCTGACACTAAAACCCTTGTTCAAAGCATAGTTGTTGTAGAATTCATAACCTTCTTTCTCGCTACTCAATGTCTTGGTGACAATTTCCTCATATTCTAATAGAGCCTCAAAACTTAAATCAACCATATTTCCTACAATATATACATGTCGTCCAATCATTATAATGAATTTACACTTTAATTATCCTTTCACTCCATAGACGAGGCACTTCACATAAATATAATAACTCTAGCATAAGGGGATGATTATATGAATATTATGCACCAACATAA
This sequence comes from Echinochloa phyllopogon, assembly GCA_033239725.1. NCBI lineage: Eukaryota > Viridiplantae > Streptophyta > Magnoliopsida > Poales > Poaceae > Echinochloa > Echinochloa phyllopogon. The sequence continues at coordinate 41,753,900 of BTCW01000015.1, forward strand.
ACCATACAACCTACCAAAACCGGTTTCTGATTGGCTAATTAACTCACATACTTAATTACTATTGTCAAAATCTAACTGGTTTGTCCTTACAGCAACATCACATCTACTCCTTTTGTAAACCTTACATAATCAAAACTTCTATCCAAACAATACCAATATCAAACATGGAGTACATGTGTTGTTCATTATAAAAATATTTGTAAGGAAGATATGTTTCCTTACATTTAATAGGACTCAGATATTGTATATCCGGCTAAATGTGGAGGCGTTCTGAAGTCAATCCACACAACCCAAACCTTATCCCATAAAAATTATACAAGAATGTAAGCTGACACCCCTTCCAAGAGTAAGTTTTCAACCATCAGTCTCTAATAGCCATCTTAATATCCAACACAACTTGATTAAGAGACAGTATCATTTCTTTCTTATAGTTTCAAACAAAAAAGAAAGTATCTCTTCTTTCAGAACATGTCCACCACTAATTCATTACCATGCAGTCTTATTTTTCCAAACCATATTCATCTAACGAGAATAAAACTAATCGCTACACATTGTTGTACCCACAACATTTAAATTTCTACTGGTAATATCCCATAGAATTGAAGCCCACAATATACATCTGATTACAGCAGTTAATCCAATACTCACCGTGCTATTGTTTGATGACTTGACCCACTGTTTGCGACAGCGTCGAGGTCCACAGCAGCAACCGGCTGCTTCGCGCTACCCAGACCCTTGGCCGGCGAACTGTAGCCCTCCACAGGCGGCGACGACGGCGAGCCCCCCGGTGCCCCGACCAAACAAGGCGTTGCACGGCCTCCGGAGCCCTGGTCGCGACGGAGCGGAAGATGAAGGAGCCGCCTGCGCCGGCGCCGGCTGCGGGATGACTCTGCGCGAGGGGCAGAGGGGCGGCGCCGGCTAGCCCCTCCGCAGACAGCTGGCGTCGAACAGCCGGGATTCGCCCGATGGGCGGACGAGAGATGCCCGCGCAGACCGTCGGCTGCCGTCCGAGGGGCGTGCGGCGCCCCCTGCCTAGAGGCACTGGCTGTCGACGTTGATCCCCCGCGGCGAGGAATCACGGCGACGAGCTGAGGGCGGAGGAAAAAATGGTGAATCGATGGGAACCGCCTCCGTGAGGAATACGAGCAGATCCTCTAGTCGTGGGAGATTATTAGGTGGACTGAAAAGACCATTCTACCCTTACTTAACCATTAATAATCAAGGAACCGATATTATCACGTGTTTTTAAATCAGCGGCTGAGAAAATTTAAAAGCAGAGGAACCGGCCGGTTCCTTACAAGCACCGGAACAAGCCTCTTTTCCCTATAATAAACTATTAAAGAAGATTGACTTAGGATTGTCCTAAAAATAAATAATTGAAATTTGGAAGGGGTGAGTACCTCCTCTTTTCAAGGTTAATTTCCATGTTGTAGTATATATGCTGGTATATATCTATCACTAACTTAAGATCTGGAGTAATCACACAAACCGAAGATAACAAGCAAAGGGGGGGGGGGGGGGGGGGGGGGGGGAACTAGATACAGTAGTGACGTACGTACGGGCATGCATGTCTCATCAGTATAAACTGCCTGCACCTGAAGCTGAAATCTCCATCTTTACGGGGAAGATCAAAGGAGATCCCCCTAGGCCAACGAGAGGATCTCATGGGACTACGCGAAGGTGAGGTCAGTGAGGTCCATGCATGAAACGTTGGGAGCACACTGCACACTGTACGTGCCTGCCACCTTCTAAAGGCGATCAAGAGGCGGGCCGTTGTAGAGGCATCGAATGATACGGACTCGTGGGCACTTGGGGTCAGCACGCAGCTGGTCCTGCGAGACCACCCGGCTGCAAAAGATGGCTCCATTTGCCCGCTACTTTCCAGCTCGATCGATCCCTCACCTCAAGGCCCATCAGCCCCAAATAGCTAGCATTTATTAACTGAGAAAACTACTGCGATCGGGAATTCAGAAGATATGCCTGCCAGTAGAAGAATTGCGTGTGCGGCTGATCGATGAGAGCCTGAATTTTCTCCAGATAATTAACCCGGCCTGATCAATCAGCTTCGGTTCCCTCCATCCTGGATGCGATAATAATGCCCGCGTCGTCGATCATGTCGTCTCGAGAGCCTCCACGAGCTGATCGAAGCGGCCGCGCGCCGGTCTCAGCTCGCGCAAAAGCCAGAAAGCCTCAATCTTTATGGGGAAGCACGCCGCGGATCCGCCATGGCTAAAGCCAGAATCTCATGGGAGTTAGCACACCACTGAACTAATTCGAGGCCCCGAATGATTAGCACTGAGATTCTCGCGCTCTCTCATGGTGCCCGGCCGGGGAGAGCACGGAGCCTCCTGCAGCAGCAGCAGCAGCAGCAGCAGCAGCAGCTGGCGACGACATGGATATGCCAATGATGCCTTCCTGCCGGCGACATCGCGTTGGCCTTTTCCGTTGAGAGGCTTGCATGTGTTCCAGATCCCCCTCCCTCTCCCCAGCCATCATTACCCCCAACCCCCGGCCCATCAACGCGCCACTAAACAAAGGGGGGTTATTCGCAACAGGCCGGACATGCATATGATACAGATCAAGGCTACATATAAGAACACACACCCTATGGCCTTGTGTACATATATATGAAACAAAACAAAGCAGGAGACACGTCTGTGATGCATGAGAGTAAGCTGCATACTGGCTACTTGCCATGCATGGCTGCTTTTTGTGCGTGTTCCTCCGATCCGCTTTTAGGTCAGGGACAACGGGACCGGGGGCCATATATATCATCGATCTCAATCAGGCCGTGGCTCTAGATGCAGCCTGGCCCTGCACTCTGCCATCTGCATGCAGTAACAACTAGCAAAAGCCAAGCGTTCCATTTCCTCGTAGGTTCTTCAGCCGATTACTAATTCAGTTGCCCATCATGTGCTCATATGGTAGGGCCTGCAGCCTCTCCATCGGCTACAACAAAAAAAAGATAGCACTAATAAATTAATAATAATGCGTGCATATTTCTTGTAGTGTTATATGTATGTACTTGGTCCTGCAGTCTCTTTTTGCCGAATAAAATTGGCTATGTACTTTGTGAATATGTAGATGCTTGATGCTCAATTCTTTTTATATAAAAAAAAGATTGGCTTTGATTTGATTCAAGATCTAGCTCGCTACAAAATCGTGCCAGAATTGAGCTTGTGTTCTCTGATCGATCGAGGACGAATGATGGCACTGTAAACCTCTGGTTGGTGAGGAGCAAAGGACGCCGCTGATGCACTTGCATGTGAGGCCGGGCCTACCAGAGCTCTCGGCCCTTATCACCAGACGTCGAACAGTTGGTCGCCAGGAGAGAGTAGAGTGTTGCACACGTTTTGCCCCCTCTTGCCATCGATTCTATATATACTTCCATGTCTCTGTGTACGTCCTGGAGGAGTTTGTACGTACGTGCGTGTGTACGCAGGACTGCAGGAGACAAGAGCACCGACGAGCTACATGGTGCTGGGCTGCTGATGTTGTCACTTGTCAGGGCTCCCCCTTCATGCATATATGTCTTCACGCGTCACCCTCGCCCATGCTGACTGAGTGATGACTTGATACAGACAGCTCCAACGCAAGCTGCTGCCGGTCGGCATGGCTGCCGATTTACATGTCCGTTGCCCGGCCGGCCGGCAAGACCGGCCGAGCACGGCACAGGGACTCGCGACTGTGCAGCTCCTGAACCCAGAATCCCAGATTCCTGGTCAGTCTCACTGTTTGAGCTGAACCTCATCGACAGATGCAACTGACTGACGTGTGAGAGCAGAACATCGATCGACTGTAAAAGTATGCACAAGCACAACCTTCGAACAGTAAGCAAATAGTATGTGCTCTGCAGTTTTGAAAGTGACGACGAGCATGAAGAGTGTAATAATCAGCGAAAAAGGTTTTCAGAAATTAACAATTCCAAAGCAGAGAATACAACAATGATGCATATGCATGGCGCTTGGAGAGACCAGCCGATCCGACCGAAGAAGATTTCAAAGGAAAGCATGTAGCTTAGCCCCAGTATTCTGTTGGTTCGATCGATAGAAACGGATTCCTTTGGTCTGAAGCGAAGGGCTTTATGTGTGTGTGGAACAGAAGCTGGGGAGAATAATTGCGTTAGCCCTTCTCTACCCTGGGGCGTGGGTCCTCACATTCCTTTTGGCATTACCAAACACTCATCCACAGTGCCTTCCCTTGTGCTGTGTCTGCCTGATCCATCAATTTTACATGAGGGCCCCCTCCATTATTTTTTGTTCTTTCTTGCTTGCCCGCACAGCCAGACTCCAGTGCACCTAGTCAAATTAGCTTTAATTTGATGGACCAGTTTAGTTGAGCTGTAGATTTAGATATGCATGTCTCAGAGGTAGGGATGAAAAATGATGACACTAATGGGCAGCTCCGAGTCACTTCGTTAGCCCCATTTTGTTTAATTTGATTTGAAATTAGCATTACTTCTTAAATGTTTGGGGGAGAGAGAGCAAAACCTGCATCTATCCTTACTTACCCGGCTTGAGTCATGCAGTCAAAGAGCGGTAGCTTATCCTAAAAAGATTTAGTTTCTTCTTTCTTTTTTTTTGCAAATACAGTCGATGCGAGGTGAGCTAGTAAAAAGAAGGTAAAACATGCATCATGCTCTGGAATTTTCTGAGATGATTTCTGCTCAATATGCATATAATAAATTTTCATATTTCCTCTATTTATAAATAGTTATTTCACCATTTACTTTACTCTTTATAATTATTTTGGCAAAACAAAGTAGAGACACAGTCTCTCATATGCGCGCACACTCACCCCAGATATGATGAATGAATGCGCATACTCCTTACCTTTACAAACACCTACAAGAGACTAGGTTAATAAAAACTGAGGTTAACAAAGTCACCACAAAGCATCTTGTTGTTTTTTGAAGGAAAAAATCAACTTTCTATTGACAAGAACATCATTTATCACTGAAATAATGGTTAGGTGAAAATTAATATGATCAATCATGCAACGTCAAAATAATATTTGCATTTTTTTCAGTTATATGCATATAAACATATTATTATAATTCAACATTTAAACTAATTTTTTGTAGCAAATATAAGAATACACTTTCCATTTTTATTAACCACGTATTATTAAAAATTTTACTAGTCAAAGTTCAGTAGTGCAAAGTCAACATGTAAGCTTCCTGAAAGTAGAGTTACAGTATACACCGGCAACTGGGCCCACTACGTCAGTAACTAAGCGGCCCCTTTTTGAACTACTGTGACCACATTATTTAAAAAAAATATATCTCAAGCAGGGCATTGATTTGATCGTCTTCAAAGGGGATGTTTTGCAGCTGGACGGAAGATCATGTCCTGATCCCCTCCTTGTTTCTTCTCCCTTGTATTGATCTTTCCCAAAGCTTGTGTGCTCCTGTCCTGGAACAGTTGCAAAGCAAGTTGGGGAGCCCCACATAATTCCTTAGCCTAACAATGCAACATTTGTCCCCATGTGCGAGCATCTCTAGACAGCAATCTAACCGGCTCTGTATCCCATTATGTCCTAGCTAGACAGTGGTTACCATTGTTTTGGCTTTAACTTGCTGGTACTTTGTACCACATGCAAACTGCAAACGCTGATGTGGTCAAGCAAAGGAAAGGGATATGGAAAAGTCAGTCAAAACTCTTCTGTTTGTTTGACACGACTAGGGGCAGCCAAGATTTTAGAAGCTTATGGTTGCTTGATTGGTTGCATCACTGGCAAAGCAGTCTGCAGGTTAATTCAGGGATATATTCAAGTACTGAACTTGTAGCTTCCGGTGGTGACTTCTGGTATACATTGTAACAGTGCACTAGTAGCCAAAGGTACTGTATCTCTATGTGTATTCATACACAGTAGCTGATTGTCGCTTCATTATTCATGCTGTGATGCGACATGTCGCAGTAACATATAAACCCTCAATTGATCACACACGAGGCCCGGGGTCCGGGTGGCACTGTATGTGTTCACTGTACTGCTCCCATAATTATCTGCTGGCCGTCAGATAACTTAGTCGCTCCGTAAGTAATTGCCTATTGGGGGGCAAAATCCTATTAACCTGACGGGAAATATTTTCAACAGAGGCCTTGTTTAGATGCTAACTTTGGCATGGCACTTTGCCACTGTAGCGTCACTATAGTATTTCGTTTGTATTTTTGAATAATTATCCAAACATTGATTAATTAGGCTCAAAATGTTCATCTCGTAAAGTACGACAAAATTGTATAATTAGTTTTTGATTTCATCTACATTTAGTACTCCATGCATGTGCCGACATTTTGACGTGATGTGAATCTTCTTTTTTATAGTGGAATTTGAGGCGGAATTTGGGAACTTACAAGGCCAGAATACTTGTGCTGCATGTGACTAGGCATGCTCGTTAGTCTAATTAATTACTCCTAGTCTGAAAACAACATTATTTTATTTGCTACGATATCGAATACTCCCACCAGTAATATTTAACGCTTATGTGACATGCACTCTGACCACTATTCCTCTGACCACTATTTTTAGTAGAAAAATGGTAAAATGTAACTAATAAATTTGTAAGACTATTGGTGTACTTCCTGCGTTCTCGAATATCTATTGTCTAAACGAGGTAGTACTTTTTAAGACAAATCTATATACATGATTTTCATCATTCCAAATTCATCATTCTAAAAGTTACAGGTAGATAACCATACCTGATATTGTTCAAAACTTTATGTATAAGTACCGTGACAAGAGGGTGGTATTTGAAGTTAAGATAAATATTTATTAGCGTATAACTATAAGGATTCTTACGTACGGCGTATATAAAAATGCGGAGATATATACTACAAAACTCAAAGCACTCACACGCTTGGCCAAGATAGAAGGGGGTTCGAGCATGCAGACGAGAGATCTTCCATTTGGAGGCAAGCTAGCTAGCCAGCAGCGAAGTACATACCACTTCTTATTACCTAGCTGGCGTTGCGTATGCCGTGCTACATCAGTACGCATAAGTACTGATGCGTACCCATATCCTAATGCCTCCCTCCTTCAACATAAGCTATTGTACACTAATTAATATATCTAGCTCCAACTTGTCTTATAAGCGTCCAAACCAATCATTCCCATGGGCTAAGCAACGCCTCTCTCCCCGAAATCCTTTTAGGAAACATGACAACGGCCTATATTTAATAGGATCGATCGGCGAGAATTCGATCCAAGACCAATCACGAGGCAGAAAAATCTAAAGAAATCTCAGCCAGGCATCGGTTTCAATCAAGAATGATGGACATGTTACGTATATATCTAGCTATCTATCTATATATATATATCCATCCATGTTTGTTTATTTGTGCAGTGTGGTAGCCGCATCTGCTGTCCTGCGTCAGCTCAGCTGCTGCAACGCAGGTTCACGGCCATGGCCGTGGTCTAATAAAACGGGAGGCGGCTATAAAATATGCAGGACGCTGTACCGGCCCGGCTGCGTTACGCACGAGGCATGCAGGCGGCAGGACGGCGACCCCCACCTGAGGGAGCAGACGAGCAGTAGTGCCGGTCGAGGACGACGACGCTGCCCGGCCTGGGTGAGAGTGAGAGACTACGTACAGCTAGCTAGCTACACGCAGCCACAGCGCGCCCTACCAAAGAGACAGCGGCTGAAGAAAGGGTCAATGATGCCACTGAGCTAACTACGTACCATGGAGTTATGGAGCATGGAACAAATGTCTTTATTAAGAGCAAGCAGCTGCTAAGTTTTGGTTGTGAATTCAGGATCAATCGACCTTAAATGGTTTTGTTTATTTGTCATGCATGCTACACTTGTCAAAGCATGCATATTGTCGTCTTCTCCAGCATTATGTTGCCTCCTTGGCCACATAGTATATGTATTTATATTCTTTTCTTGCCACAATCATGCTAGATTACCTTTGGGATGTTTATTATTTGTGCAATGCAATTATGATTTTCCAGATTCCTTCACAAAAGTTATGATTTTTCAATCCGATACATGGTTCATATTGTGATTTCAACTCATGATAAAATAGGTTGATCCATAGCCACTTATAAATAGATAGTTCCAAATCATATCATACCATTGGTTTCAAATTAGCGCATGAAATTACCGTTGCGTGATTCACTTTAAACAAAAAAACAGGTTGACCAACTTAAATTGCAGTCTTTATTTTTGTAGATTTGGGTAATTAGCTCGGGTACAAAAGTTACTCGGGCTGTGTTTATTTGGGCGGAAAAATTTTTCCACCTCCGTTTGACCAATAATTAAATGTAGTAAATAAAGTCAGTTTACAAAACTACCTTCACAGCCCCGAATTAATTCACGAGACAAATCTAAACGATTAAAGAATGGTTACTGTAGCATTACTGCAGTAAATTATAGACTAATTAGGCTCATTAGATTCATCGCGTAAAGTTACACACGTTCCTAAAAAGGTTTTGTAAATAGATTTTATTTAATACTCCATGCATGTAAGATTTCTTTTGGAAAATATTTACGAGAGGTAGAGAAACACGGCCTCGACTCGTAATAGACATTATAAGGTTCATCCAGTACGCAAAATAAACTATCTCCCTCTATTTTTGTACAAAAAAAACAGCAATACAAGTACATGCAGTCTCTAGCTACCGTCTTTGTTTAGGCTATGCAGTTATTTTTGTGCAGACTCCCCACTCAACACCATCTTATTCTTCTGTATGGAATCTACACACACTCCCCTCCAAAAAGCCTTTCTTTTATTTATTATTAAAAAAAGAAGAAAAAGGATTATTTTGAACCCAGCCATCACATCCAGATGCCTCAAAACTTACAGCCACAGTAGTTTTGTTTCCCAGCATATATGAAAAACTTGTAATAACCATATGTGAACCCAATAAAACACCTACCAAGTACCAACTCCATCTCCTTCCTGGAGCTCCCCACACACCCTCCCTGCATGATGCAATCCTAAAGAAAGCTGCTGAAACCTAAAGCTGGTAGAAAGCTGCCTCCCCTCTCTCCCTTTGGTGTTGTCTGTGTAGCAGCAAAGCCAAAAAAACAACACTGCTCCTCCAAAGACCTTTTCTTTTCCATCCCCTCACTCTCTCTCTCCTCTCTCTCAAATTCATTCGTAGCTGTACCCACATCCCCCCCCAGCCCTTTTGTTTTGTTTATTCACATCTCCCCTCCGTGCCGAGCTCTATATGATAGACATCCCGGTGATCTACCTCCCTCCGGCCTCCGAGCTTATATAGAGATGCCCCAATTCCATTGGCACATTCCCGTCGCCGGACCTCCAGACCTGTGAATTGTGACAAACACGGAGAGATTCGTTCGCAGGAGGGGAGAGATTAGGGGATCGATTCTTTGATTCCTTTATTTGGTTGGGGTGGCCTTTTGTTACCGAGATAGATTGATCTAGCAGGAAGCTAAGAAGCGGTGGAAGCCAAGTGACGGCGGCGTGCAGTGCGGCGCCACCATGTTGAGTTCCTGCCCGCCGACGGCCCTGCCGCCACCGGAGGCGGGGGGCGCGCCGCCGGATCCGTTCCGGTCGCTGCAGATCACCACGACCAGCGCCGCCGGCGCCAAGAAGAAGCGGCGGCCGGCCGGCACTCCTGGTAAGCGCCCGCCCGCCTGTCTCAGAACGAAGCATGCATCCAATCACACACACAGCACGTAAGCGGAGGAGGAGACGATTAAAAAAAGGAAACTTTTTTCTAACTACATACTTAGTTACTTACTCGATTTTGCGTGACAATGGCGCCGCCGCCGCCGCCGTTGATGATCGAGCAGACCCTGACGCGGAGGTGGTGTCGCTGTCGCCGCGGACGCTGCTGGAGTCTGACCGTTACGTGTGCGAGATCTGCGGGCAGGGGTTCCAGCGCGACCAGAACCTGCAGATGCACCGGCGGCGGCACAAGGTGCCGTGGAAGCTGCTGAAGCGGGAGGCCGGGGAGGCGGCGCGGAAGCGGGTGTTCGTGTGCCCGGAGCCGAGCTGCCTCCACCACGACCCATCCCACGCGCTGGGGGACCTCGTCGGCATCAAGAAGCACTTCCGGCGGAAGCACAGCGGCCACCGGCAGTGGGCCTGCGCCCGGTGCTCTAAGGCCTACGCCGTCCACTCCGACTACAAGGCCCACCTCAAGACCTGCGGCACCCGCGGCCACACCTGCGACTGCGGCCGCGTCTTCTCCCGGTACGTGCTGCTGCTCGAACTCATGGCCTGCCGGCCGGCCGGCCGGCCTGATGCTGCTGCTACTGCCCTACTGATGCTCCTTAATCTTGTTTAATTAGTCTGCCACTAATGAGAGCCAGCGCCGGACGATAATCCAGCGACGATTTAGTCCGGTCTTTTGGCGTATCTTTCAGCAATCTTTTTCCCTCGCAAGATTTGGCACAATGGGGGCTCCGGAAAGGCGTGATGATTTTTGGGGGAAATTTTGCGGGGTCACACCCTTGTCTTTCCAGGCATCTACTCCACCTTTATCATCTCCTAGCTTCTTGCCGCAGCTGCTGCTGCTCCATCTCTCTCACTCTCTCTCTCTCTCTCTTTTGGATGGCTTCCGTCAAGAGGAGAGAGAGACGGTAGGGAAGGGACAGGCACAATTTCCGAGGGCAGCAGCAGGGCGGCAGCGAGGGAACGCTGGCCGCTGGCTGACTGTATCAGTGTACGTGTAGTCGCGTACACGTACGTCGGCTGCTTTTCGCATTTGCTGCCGCTGCCACACGGCCATGGATGGCCATGGGTGTGTAGTACACGTCTAGGCGAGCTAGCTACTCCGCTTGGCTCTTGCGGGGGCTCCATTGACATCCATGAGCCAACCAAACGGCCCCAAAGCTCGCCGCCTGACAGGGGAGGGGGGAGAGAACGCACAGCCCCTGATCGCCCCCTTGGCTTCTCTCGGTCACGCATCCTTTGTCCTTGGCGCATCCAAACCCTCGGAACCCAGCAGCAGCTGATGCACACACAGCCTCCCTGATAAGGAGCGGAGGGCATCTGCGTCCGTAACCCTCAGCACTCACATACAATACAGATACAGCTATTGTTCCATGGCTTTTGGGTTTAACAAGTAGTATAGCTGGCTATTGTTCCATGATGCGCCGTTTTCACAGGGTGGAGAGTTTTATCGAGCACCAGGACACGTGCAACGCCGGCCGGCCGCGCGCCGAGACGTCGTCCTCACCGGCCAGCGGCGGTGGCGGGTTCGGCGTCGCCGCGGCGGCATCCACGTCGCACCAGCAGCAGCAGCGCCATCAGATGCATGCCGCCACCGCGGCGCTGTCGCGGACGGCGTCCAGCGCGAGCCCCTCCAGCGGCGGCGACCTCGGGGTGAGCCCAATCGCCTGGCCCGGCCCGGCGATGGCGAGCCCAACCGCCGCCGCGGCGTTCCACCACCTGTTCGACCCGGCGCTCTCGTCGCCTCCGACGCTGCACAACCTGGAGCTCCAGCTCATGCCGCCGCGAGGGAGCTGCGGCGCTCCTGCTGCCGTCGGGTCGCCTGCCGCTAGCCCCCATTTGGACGCCGACCCGATGCGGCTGCAGCTGTCGATCGGATCCGGCGGCGGCAGTGCGAGCGGCCACGACGGCGGCGAGATGTCGACGGCGGCGGCGGCGGCGAGGCTCAAGGATGAGGCCCGGGAGCAGCTGCGGCTGGCAATGGCGGAGAAGGCCGCGGCCGACGAGGCCCGGGCGCAGGCGCGGCGGCAGGCGGAGCTGGCCGAGCAGGAGCTGGCGGCCGCGCGGCGCGTGCGGCAGCAGGCGCAGGCGGAGCTCGGCCGCGCGCACGCGCTGCGGGATCACGCCGTGCGCCAGGTGGACGCCACGATGCTGCAGGTCACCTGCTACAGCTGCCGCTGCAAGTTCCGCGCGCGGGCGGGCGGCGCCATGAGCTCCGAGGTGGCCAGCTACGTCTCCTCCATCGTCACCGAGGGCGGCGACGCCGAGGTCGACGACGGCCATCACCACTACCGCCGCCGGCAGCTCAACGCCGACGACGCGCCGAGCCACGCTAGGATGATGGACATCAACTAGGAGCCGGCCGGCCAGCTCGTACGTCATGCGTGCAGATTAAATATTATTTTTTCCATCTTCTTCTTCGGTTCTTCTTCCCCAGCTCGCCCACTCCTTCTGGCTGCTGTTTTAGCCATGGATGAGGCTGTGATGGATGGATTTGCTAGCAGCTGCATGGTGGTGTGATTAGATGCGGTGATGTCATCAATGCACAACTGCAATGCAAGCTCTAGACTCCCATGGATCAGGGTCATATATGCAGGGGTCCGAGCTAATCGCAACGTGCATGGAATCTTTCGCTTGTTTGCTTGCTGTTGGAGTTTCTTACAATAACATTTGTTCGATCGGATCTAGATTCAGGAGCATTTCGCGGCAGCCGTGCATGGCGAAACCGAGATAAAAAGGATGCATGCCAGCTCTTGTCACTTGTCACCGTTTCAGTTAACTTCTTGATAGTTGCAGTTAGACGGGACCTCTTTTTTTGCCGAGTTCTCTTTTTTGCTACTCTGTTAGTTACCCCGCCAGTTTTATATTTGTCTTCTCGTTATTGCACTACTCCAGAGACGAGACAATGGAGTGGGGAGAAGAGAAGAAAAGCAGTTTCAGTAAGCGTGTTAACAAAATTTCTATACACTTCACTCTCGTAAATTCAAAACACCATTGTGATTCCCTTATTAGTTTTGCATAGGCTTTATGATTTCCCCCCTGACTGCACCATGCGGACAGGACATCTGCATTAGCGTGGTGAGAAGAGTTATTATTATTTGTTCGAGAAATTGGCTTGACAAGCATTTGATTAAGGAAAAGAGGATGTTTAAAACGAAGAAGCTAAGGGACCTCACACCTAAGTCTAGGAAGATTATCAAATAAAGAGAGAGAAGAAACGACCTCTTTGCAATGCTCGTGCATGCAGAATTATTATTGGAAAATGGCACACGCCAAAGATTACCTCTTAGCAATGTGATCTCGGTCGAACGTACGGTTTGCATCGGTCGGCCGAACAAATAGAGGAGAAAACAAGCATTTAAAGAAAAAAAGCATATTGCTTTGTTCAACATGCATGCATGTGGTGGAAAATGCTTTGTGATTTCTTGAAGGAACCTTCATCTCGTGACCTAGAAGGTGTGTGTAGCGAGGAACATAACATTAACAAATAACAACCCAGGAAGAATGAGAAGGGACAGTGGGTGAAGCTGCCGGGGCACCGAGCTGCAAAATGCTCACAAAGAGCTCGATGACGATGAGGTCTCCGAAGCCCGAAGCACACTGTTGCCGCTCAGCAATTGCACGGGTAGTCCAAAACAACGCGCGCGCACACACGCGACCAAGCCCCAGAGACGATGAATGAAACGTTCCTGCAGATGATAATAAATGGGCAAGTGATGTGGACGCATGGTTTTCAGTGCCCTGCCAAGCTCCCCACTCACTTTCTGGCCCACACACACACTCTCTCATCCAGGCACACACCTTTCTCACTCTCTCTCATCCAGACACACACCCTTTCTCTCTCCTCTCCTCTCTCTCTCTTCGTTTGTCTGTCTCGCTCTGTACCGTCTTATAGCACTGAAAGATAGGCAGAAAGTATTACTGCCCGTGTCTGTGCCTGCAGCGTGTGGGGGCGGCTGTACTGGCGGCACTGTAGCGCCACTGCTGCGGCCACTACTCTACTCCCTCCTCAACGGGCCGGCCGGCGGGCATTGACGACGACGCACCCCGGCCGGACCTCTGAAACATCACCCATCTGAAATGAATCGCCCATGATTTCGTGATGCATGCATGCTAAATGTTCTGCAGAAAGCTATAGCTACCTATCTAGCGATCGAGGGCTCTAGGCCGGTTGAACGAGGAGGAAATTCCATGCACGCTCAAAGTGTATTTCGCGGATTGCTTCATGGGAGAGCACAGGATTTGCTCGCACGTGATGGGCACCGAGGAATATATGCCTTGTGCAGGTGACGCGCAGCGTCTATGTGTTACTATATTGGTGCTACGATGTAAAGGCAGATTATTACCTGTTGATCAGATGCTCGCCACTTCGGTTATCTTTATATATAGGAACAACAACCGGCAGACTGATTTCCTGGCGTTTAGCACTTCAGCCTTAGCTAGCTTCCACTTGCTGACTTAAACCTGCCTGTGACAGTGGGGGACAGAGGCAAACTATATATAGTTTGTTCTTCCAATTGTATGTACTCTTAATCTTAAACCTGGCAAAGCGTATGTCAGTGTACGTATCCTTTGGAGGTGTTGGATTTCTCCAGACATATATATAAGACCACTAGCTACACCATGTATGCTTTGTAAGCTCAACAATCCTAATTAAGGTCCATATGAATATTTGAATTTTGGAGATGCGACATCATCTATACTTTGTAAGCGGGGAGGGGTGGCCCATGCTAGGGTATGGAAGTACCGCAACTTGCGAAGATAGTGGGAAGTGATTAGAGCAGTCCTAACCCAAGACACTACTAATATAATAGTAGATTCTATAGTCTTCACATTATTAAGAAACTAGTATAAGACATTACCCTCTCAAAGCAAACATTGATATTGTATACTCAAATTAAATGATACTCCCCTCTCATCTTGACTTGAATGTTATCTATAAACCATGTCTCATGCAAGACCTAATTTTCTTCCCTTTCTTCATTAATAACTCACTTGTCACTTCATCTTTTTTTCTATGTGGCACCTTATTTAATGCTATCGACATTATCCTAAACACTTGGTTGGGACTACCCTAAGAGGTGGATTAATTCAGTGACCCACTAGCATGTTGGGAAACCCTACAACTATCTGCGGGTCGAAGCTATTTAAATAAGTGATTGATTCCTTCATAGGGACTCGAACAAAGATTAAGGAAAAAGCAGTAACTCTCTGATGCATCTTGAAAAAGTTGTTGAGCTATAAGTTTGTATTCTCTACAATTTACATTCTACATTTGTGTACTGCACTTATATTTCCACAATTTATTTTTTTATGAAATTATCATACCGAGTTTTGTCTTGTCATAAGTTAGCAAGGTTCAAACTTTTGTACTAGAGGAATTTTACCTTTTTATTGTGCTATAGCTTCTAATTTTCGAAAAGCCTAAATCACCCCCATAGGTCGTCATGGAATTATATATTGCGCAAGTTTAGGCTCAGTAGTACAAGGTTGCAAAGACAAACGGAAGTTGATTTCATGGTTTGTTTGAAGCATCAAAACCTTATCAAACCAACACTTCTCAAGTTCTCAAGAATACACCCTTTTTGAAATATAATCATAAGTACAACCTGTGGAATAGTTTCATGTAGCTATATAAATGAAAGTCTCCAAAGCACAAAAATACAAGCCGCGTGATCAAGAACGGGATACTAGGTGTAGAAGGTGGTGGGGGCATAGGTCCCCTCCCCACCCATGATGACTAACGAGTCTAGGGTGGATTGGTATACCCACCTTAACATTCGGCCAAAGATCCTCATCACCTATCTCGTCCATTCTGGCGAAGAATGACCACAAGGTGCATGCATGACTGTGTGACACATGTTTGTGTTTTGAGCTTGGGTTTGTCGAGTATCGGTCTGCGATCACTGCAAGCGAGAACAACAATTGGAGATGAAGCCAGAGGGAGCGAGCGAGTCGATGTCTGGCAAGGGAGGCAGACACTATCTCTTGGGGTAGATATCATGGTGGTTGATTGGCGACCCGGGACACTCAATAATTCACTAATTTCAGCAATTTGCAACTTTGTTTCGGTAGCTTGCACATTGATAGCCATGGTAGGAAGTAGACATATTGGCACCCAACCCTACGCCACGCCTACTCTGAGAAGTGATGTTTTTCTTTATTGTCTAAATGTTTTTTTTTGCCAAACACAGTATAGATACAGATGTGCACATATGTACACTTAGCCCCTATGAATAATACATGCAACCCTACCCCTATGAGTATATCCAAATACTAAACCGGCTAATTTCGGGATTGATGAAGTTACCACAAGTGCACCATTTGTCAATGGTATTGCCCACTACACTGTTAAATCCTAAAATAAATTTAAAAAAATGCGAGAACCCACGCCGATCAAGGATTCAAAAATCGGATGGGTAGATTCTACCACAAGAAACCTTGCCAGTTGAGTTTGATTTATTGTTTGGATGTTGACCAAGAACGAGTCAAAGCAAGCAGAATACACTAGGATGTAATAATTTGCTTGGCTTACTTATACATGATTGCCATGCGGAGGAATTTAGGCCCTATGAAAGAAGTTGTTTATCCTGCATATCTAAAGTTTAACCAAAGCATATATAGGCCTGTGCAAGTGATGTTATCAATGCTGGAAATTAAAGATAAATTTCAGAAAATAAATGATGTAATATTGCAACCACTAAGATCTTTGAACATTTGTAGGTTCTGCTACAAGATTTTATCAGCATTGTGGTAATAAGTAAGTTGCCTCTGTTATGCAAGATTTTATTAGCTAGCTCATGCTCCATGTATACTACTGAGTATACAAATGTTTGACGTGTTAAATTGCTTTAAAGTTTACTATTTGTCCTTTCGCAAAAAAGGTTTACTGTTTGTCCATTTATTTTGAGAAATTACTAGTTAGCCCCCTCTTTGTATAACTTATGACACTGTCCCCACACAAATGGGCATTATTTATTTAGCGACTCCCAGGTTCAAATACTCTGACTACGGCCAATTGATTTTAGTACAAAATGAGTTTCTTTTATGCATGGAAATGAAAATTAGGAGAAAGCTGCGGTAAATATGCATGCAGTACGACTACGAGCATGGCGTCACTACATGCAAGTCTGAAACGCAACATCTCGGCTCTCCTTTTCATGCATTCTGCTCCAGATGCACGCATGGCCTAACCCCGGCAGTGTCAACGTATAACTGGAGTCGGCTTTGGATCCTTTTTATCAGTGTGATCGCAGTTGGCCCATCATATGTACGTTTCCCTTTCAGAGACTTTAATTTTGACGTGTTGCAAAATGCTCCGGCAGGGCTGCAGACCCTGGCTTGCCCTTGTCAGGGCAAGTTTTCACTCGATTTGGAAATTTCTGATATCTTCTTGTAGCTTTGCACAGGCCCTTTTTTCCCTTTCTTTTAGCCTGCCTGTTTTTTACCTTTTGAAAATTGCGATAATACTCCGTACGCAGTACATTGAATATGGTTCTAATAAGCTAGTTAGCTAGCCAAACCAACAGAACTTTTCTATGAACAATAATCACCCACTATCTCCCTTCCCTTCTTTTGTTTTGGCTTCATTGAATGATCCAAAACAAGCGTACATAAAACTTTGAAACCCATTGCCATGTAAACCGTAAAACTGTTGGCGATGTATTCGCCTGAATCAAATCTATGATCGAAATTCAATCCCTAGCCATCGTGCGAATCATCGTTGTACTCAACATCAAGAAAGAAAAAAAGGGGGGCAACAAACCGTACCTGAAATCCCACGTAGTTAATTATTGATGAAGATGCAGCGGGAAGGAGGCGCCGGCACCGGCCGCCGGCGCAGGCTGCTGACGCGCGGCACAGCAACTCCCTGCCATTGAAGATTGGTGGAGAGGAAAGGGTGGAATAAATAATGACGCGGGCCTGGGCCTGGTCGTGGCCTGTTGGTTGGGCCGTAGAAGGTTAGGGCTAGTGAGCGTGCTGGCCCAGGTGTTTTCTTTAGAACTTGGCCCAGGTGTTTTCGATCGTCGTCCTCGCGAGCGCAACATCAGATCAGCGAGACAGCGACACGTGTGCACCGTGCACCATGCGGGCGGTGGCGCCTCGCCATCGCCGGCCTTCGCCGCTGCGGTTCAAGCCGAGGTGATCGGGGTAGGAGACGTTCTTCCACACTCGCCGCCGCGCGGGCACGGAGCTAGCGCTAGCTTGTTTCGCTGTATACCCCGCAGATGTTCGACGAAATGCTGCGGCGGTGACAACGGATGGATATCATGAGAAGGGGACAGTGAACGCGGACTCCAGCATGCTGCACTGGTTGGCGAGACCACTGTTGAGGTATAACGCACCTGTGATTTTGGCTTTCAATCTTCTGGTACTGGTTCCTTTCTACCGCGTGTTTCTGAGTTCCTCGCATGTCTGTCCCACTTTGTAGTTGATCATCTGTTAGCAGCGGGTGATGATGGCTACATCAGGGCATTACCAGAGGAATCTATCATAAACCACAGATAAGTGGTAAATAATCTGTCCATGCATTTTGTCAATTGCAGTTTAGTTGGCTGGTGGTAGTTGATGCTCGCTCCATCCACTACTCTAAAATCAACTGCCTACTTTCCAAACTAAGCAGCATAATTTTTGTCCAAAATTTTCAATGCAGATCACTAGAGTTCTGTGAGATAGAGGTATCAGGCGTGCAGCATATCTACCAAAGGTGCTAAACTGCTATAAAACTGAGTTAGAGCGGTTTCCCTTTCCTACTGTTCATACTCATAAATCAAAGTTTAAGTACTCCCTCCGTACTGGTTGTCACACCCGGATTTTCACAAAACCCGAATGCGGCCATATGTGTGCCCAGGAGGTCCACAGAACACATACAGCGAACAAATATGATAAACAGAGTACAAGTGCTCGAAATAAAATAGTTTACATCAGAGTATAACAATAATATTTATTACAGCGGAAGTTTATAACTCTCAACTAGCGAAGCCGCAGTCCACATGGACTCTGACTGGGAGAGCGCAACTCAGAAGTACGGCAGGTCCTCAGGGAACTCAGCAGCAGTCTCCTGATCAGCCCAATCTGTTTACCCATCCGGGATTTTGTTGAATATTGACAAGTGTAAGTAAACAAATACTTAGCAAGTATAGCACGGGTATGAAGGCTCAAAATAGGCTAGACACGGCTTAACTGCTGTAGCACTTTTAGTTGTTTCATTCTAGCATTAACCAAGTTACTACAAGTGAATGAAACTCGGTTATAACCCAATTAATAAGTAGAAGTGACAATAATCATAACTAAACATCATCTTCTAATCAAAAAGGATCCAGACCGCTCGTGACCTTGAGCAAGGCTATCATGATAGATTTTACACTCTGCAGAGGTTTCGCCCTTTACCCACCAGTCGCGTAAAAGTTCAAAGGAACTTTGCACCCAACCACGCACATCAACACTTCCGAGGTGTGATTGCATAGGGACGCTACGAGGTTTTTCACAAGACGCCCTAACAAGACAGTGGCCGCTGCGGTAATACAAGGCGGTGAGACCATAGGCACCGAGATCGACGTACGCCTACGGAGTCACACCATAGGGGGGTCGATGGCGTCCAGAGCGCGGGCATCACACCCATCCATGCGCAACGTGTGGAGTTCCCCATCGCAGGGACTCCCAACACGGGACTGTGCCTAACGAGACAAAGCCGACGGATCACCCGTCCTCGGTGGAATCCGGAAACACCCCGTACCTTGCCTCCCACAACGCCGTCGGCCCGTCGGTAACCACTGGCAAGCTAGAGACGTACAAGTTACTCGACCAAGACCAGAGCCATAATAGTTCTAGCGGTGGCGACAGGCTCCTGGGTTGCCGCTTTAAGAACCGGATCTTACGGAGAGACACTAGAGCAAAGCACACAGCACATGCTCTAGCTCCCTAAACCAAGTTGCTAAAAAGCATGTTTTATCATAAATGTTAAAGTGAATCATTAAGTCAAGATTAACAATTAAATACCAGTGACAATAGCTGCGCATAGCAAAAGATTCTACCCATATGCATAAGCCCAAGGTTATCAAGGTACAGGATATACAAAACTAGGTACAACCTTAATGGGACATCAATTTAGACACATGCATATGAAAGTAATGAATATAAAGAGTGTGTTTAGGTAGCAAGGATTGTCCGTGCTATAACTTACCTTCCTCGAAGTGCTGCTGCTGCGAGTCCTTCTCCGGAAAGTCCTCACCGAGCTCGAACTCCAAAGCTAACGGCTCACCGACTGGACACGAAGCACCGTACAAGCATACACGCATTCCAATACATGCAAACAAATAATATTCTATTAGAACAGTACATCAAACAGTAGAAACAGTACATAAAAAGGTTTTAGAAATATTCTACGCCTCACTACGAACACACGAGCGCAAAAATCACACTAATCGGAGCTAAAACGAAAAAGATATGGCTTTTCTAAGATCTAGGGACCTGCTGGCAATTTTTAAAAGTTTCCAGGGGCTTATTTTTAAAGAAAACAGGGACCTAAACATAATTTTGTATAAAAACAGAAGGGCCTATGCGTAAAAGAGCAGGGGCTGGAGCGCGGGTTCTAATACTTAAAAACTCAGGGGGGTTTTCATTAAAAACAGGACCTACTGGTAATTTCTTTTGAATGGAGGTGGACTGCGGGTTGATTCGGGGAAACTTGGAGGGCTCTTTAGCAAATCTGCCAGGGCTGACCGTTATCCCGGGGATTGACTCGGGCTTGGACTCGATCTGCGCCGTCAGATCGAGATCCAAGGGTCAGGGGAGGAGGGGGAGGCGCGAGCCGCCGCCGGCGACCGGGGAAACGGCGGCAGGGCGGCGAAGCTCACCGGAGAAGGGCCATCTCGAGCTAGAGGCCGCCATTCGAGGCGAGATCTGGCCTGACAGCACCGGGAGATCATGGCGAGTTCAATTCGGGGGTTCAAGTCAAGGCTAGCGCGGCGGAGGGGGAAGATCGGCGGTGAGCAGAGGCGGCGGGGCTCCGGCGAGCTCGAGCGCGCGCTAGGGGGACGAGCGTGGGCGGGAGACGGTCGGGGGAGCTTCCTTACCCTTGATCAAGGCTCCTGACGGGGCGGATTTGACCGGGGCGGCGTCAGGGGAGGAGCTCGCCGACGGCCGGCGGAACGGGGCGGCGGCGCTAGCGCGTGGAGCGAGGGGAGGGGCGCTGGGTGGTTTGGAGCTCGGGGTGAAGGCCGGGTGAGCTCCTTGGCCTCGGTGCATGGCTTAAATAGGGCCCAGGGGGTCCCTGGCGTGCGGTGCGCGAGGATCGGCGGCCGGCGGTGATCGGGGGGCGGGGGGGGGGGGGGTTTCCATCGGGGGAGGGGGTCCTGCCATGCGGGGAGCGGCCAAGAAAGGAAGGGGGTCGGGGAGGAAGCTTCGGCGCAGCTTCGGCGCGGCTGCGGGGTGGCTCGGCGGGGGCCCACGGCGTGGGAAGAGCGGCCCTGCCATCGCCGGCGCTCGGCGCCATTCGCGCGAGGAAGAAGGAAAGGGGGAGAAGGGAACCCTGACGCGTGGGGCGGGGCGGCAGTGAGAGAGGGAGAGAAGGGAAGGGGAAGTGGGGCTGGCCGCGGCGATGGGCCGGCTTCCCAGTTCGGCCCAGGAGGGGGAGGGGGAAGAGTTGGGCCGGGAAAGGAGGGGAGGGGAGTTGGGCTGAGCTCGGGAGGGAAGTTAAAGGAGCGAGAGTGGACCAAAGGGAAAGCTTAGGGAGCAAAAGTGAACTCGGTTTGAATTAACTTTTCTAGGGCTCAAACAAATACAAATTAAATTCGAATTTAAACAGAATTTAAATTTCAACTTAATTTGCCAACAACCAAAACACAGTGCAGCAGCATGAATGCAACAAAAATGTTTCTACACTTATATTTGATTTTAATATTCATAAATAATTCATTTAATCTAGATTAAATACGAACAATTAAGATAAAAGCCAATTAATTACTAAAAATTTTAGATGGGCCATTTTTGGGTGTTACACTGGTAAAGAAAGCCGTTTAAGACAGCGACACGGTCTTCAAAACACAACTTTGACTTCTTATTTCTATAAAAATATTTGTCAAAAAGTGATACATGTATACTTTTATGAAAATATTTTTTCAAAATAAATCTATTCATATAACTTTTACAATTTCAAACTCAACAGCTTAAAAGTTATTCATGATTTATATTCCCAAAATTTGACTCAAACCTTATCCTAGACGGCTTTCTTTACCAATACGGAGGGAGTATAGTCATTAACACAGACATATAAACCATTAGGTTGTTTTCCATTCTTATGAAAGTGATTTATACTTCTCTCACACATAAATAGGCTACTAGAAGCTTTTGCACGTAACTATTACGATGATCAGTTCACAGTTAGGCCATTGGGCCTCACTTATGACTTACAATGTTGGCTTTGAGCTGACAGACTTACTAATTACCTTAGAGATTATTATGTCTGTTTCATTCATATTTCATATGCCTTTAGATTTTGGAGTTCCGCCAACCAGGCATATCAATTTACTGATTTGCCATATAGATTATTAACTGGACTATCTCCTTACCCTAGTTAAAAAAGAGTCATTTCTTCTCTAGTGCCTAATCTTGGCCTGGAATATTTCTGAATGGACATTTTATTTCTAGTTTGCCAATGAGGAAAAGCAAATTCTGCAAAACTAAATAACTTTCAAGAATGTTTACCATCGTCTGATACATGATCAGTCGGTGAGGCTGTCTCTGTTTATCTTTTTTGAACACGTGGCGAAAAGGGTTTAACAGAGTAATGGCTAAATATGTAGTTTTACTATTATGCAGATTGTATTTTCCCTTTATTTGCCCCAGCTGTACCTCTGAGGGAAAAAAATCCTACAGAAACCGTGCCCATATTTTCTTTATCTTGCCAAGCAATCATACAATGAAACAAACTAAATATGATAAAATGTAAAATCTTGCCTGCAACTTGGTAAAAACAATACTACATTTTTTTAATTTTTAGGCCAAGAAACATATGGAAGAACATAGCCAGTCCGTTGCAAGCTTGTACTTGTGTTGACAAGGAATATCAATTGAGCTCTCATCTTTATGTAAGTGCATCATGTACTGGGGTTTTTTAATAGCTGTACCTTTTTAGAATAGCATCCTTTGCTATCAGTTATTAATGGCACAGGTGCTAAGGCTTTGATTGAAAAATGCAAGAGCCAAAGTCCCCTGTTGTGAATAATAGTCAAATTTCATGTACATAAGAAAATAATTCTGAACACATGAGCATTGCGTAGCCCAACAACATAGAACCTGCTTCCCTAGGTAAAAAATCATAGACGACTCTGATACTGTTGGTGCTCGTTATGGTTGTCGATTTTCCGGTAATATTCTTGGGATTTGAACCAGTGACTCATGGAGTTGTGAACCTTAGAACAAGCACAGTGCCAATTTTGTAACTGTCTTCTTAATATTTATTTTTAAAAACAGACTCGTGTTCAAACAAAAATTTGAATACTCGATGAACTGAAAATTTTAGCCAAAAAGGAGAAGAAATTGCAGCATCCTAAAGTGGATTTCAAATAACATTGCAGCCAAACACATTTGACCTTTGGCCCAGAAATAAAATTGGGTTAGAGATATGATTATTATGGCTGTTTAATTCATATTTCACGTGTCTTTAGACTTCACTCCTGCTGAACATATCAACTTCCTGATTTGGCATATTGATTATTAACTGGACTATATATTATCCTACCCTACTCGACTTTTTTTTAAAGTTCCTTCCTCCCTAGTGCCTATTGTGCCCTGAAATATTCCTCAGTGGACATTTTGTTTCTCGTTTGCCAATGAGGAAAAGAAACTAAATAACTTTCAAGAATATTTACCACCGACTGACACATGATTATTGTTCGAGGCTATCTCCGTGTTTCTTCTTTTTTGAACACGTACTGAAAAGATCTTGAACAGAGTAGTGACTATATAGGAATTTACCTACTATGTGCACTATATTTTTCTTCTTTTTATCAACTCCAGCTGTACCTCAGAGACAAAGAAATCGTATAACGACCAAGCCCAGATTTTCTTTATCCTTGGAAAGCAATCATACTGCGAAACAACTTATGATGGTCAAACGTAAAGTCTTGCATGCAACTTGATAAAAATAACAGTACATTTGTTATTTTGAGGCCATAATGGAACATATGGAAGAACATGGCCAGTCTATTGCAAGCTTGTACTTGTGTTGACAAGGAAATTATTCTCGATTGAGCTGTTATCTTTATGTAAGCGTGTTCGCATCACATACTGTTTTTTTTAATAAGTAGCAGGTGCTAAGGCTTATTGAAAAATGTAGGAGCCAAATTCCCCCCATCTGAATAAGTAGCTAAATTGCCAGTAGGTAGGAAAATGATTTTTGAAGACATGACCCTTGCACGCCCCAACGTCGTAGGGCCTGCTTCCCTAGGCCCTTGTTTAGATGTCAAATTTGAGTGACAAATTTGGGGTCTTGAAGGTGCGTGCATCACTGTAGCATTTCGTTTGTATGTGTGAAAAATTGTCCAAAAATTAATTAATTATGCTCAAAATGTTCATCTCGCAGAGTACAACAAAACTGTGTAATTAGTTTTTTATTTCATCTACATTAGTACTCCATGCATGTTATGACATTTTGATGTGATTGGAATCTTCTTTTTGCATAGTGGAATTTGGGGGTAAAATTTGGTATCTAAACAAGGCCCGGTAAAAATCATAGATCGATTCTGATACTGCTGGTTGTGGTTGTCGATCTTCCGCTACAATTTTGGGATTTGAACGAGTGTCTCGTGGAGTTGTGACCCTTGAACAAGCGCATTGCCAATTGTAACTGCTTTGTGAAGAAGATTACTTTCTAGAGTCAGCTGATATTCAGATAAAAAATCGATGAAATGAAATATTTAGCCAAAAAAAAGAAGAAACTGCAAATTCTAAAGTGATTTTTGAAAAACATTGCAGCCACTCAAATTTGACCTTCGGCCCAGAAATAAAATTGGGTTGCAAATATAATCCGTGTTAATGGCATGGAAAACCTTTGGTTTTGCAGCAGCATGTATAGAACTCAATTACTAGTTGGAGTTTTCTGGTGGTTGCGACAGCCTATTTAGGGCATGTTTGGTAGAGCTCTACCTGATTCTGATTCTCTATGAGAGCTGGTTCTCTGAGAGAAGTGATTCTCTTTAATTATCTACAATAAACTCTCTAAATCAGGATGGAGAATCACTTCACAGAATCAGGAAAAGCTACTTTTTCAGCTCCCAGTCCCCTAGTTTATTTCAGAGAATCACTCCACAAAATCAGCAGAGAATCAATTCTCTCTGGAAAACTGTTTAGCAGAGCTCCTCCTGGATTCCCCAGAGAATCAGCTCCGAGAGGTCTGTCAAACAGGGCCTTAGATTCACACAAACACAAGGCTCAACAACTTGCATTTTGGGCATCATAATTTGTTGGCAAATTAAATGTCTTGTTCATTCATGTGATCATGGCTTGCCCCGGTACTCCGGAAGAACGTTCCTTCCAAGTAATGTGCTCTAATCTATACAGCTAGAACAATTCATCCCCATCAAATAATTGAAGAGGATGATTCTCACTTCTCAGCATTGCCTTCTTCTAGTCTACTCGTGCCGGTGACCAGCCATGTGACACCGACAGGTCAAATACTAATTCGTACACACTGCATTTTTTTAGATATCCAGAGTCTAACCAAATAATCTAGCATACATTTGTTAAATTAATGTCAGCATGTCTGGTATGACGATGCAATGTATCGTACTCCGTAGTCGTACCCACATCGAGCAACTGATTACCCAATTGTCACCAGTGCTTACTCGTTCTGGAATGTGCAAAGTACATGTGGAGCAGCATATTTCTGCAAAATTGCAAAGTTCTATTAACCAGACGCATTATATCAACATCTCACCAAAATCACGCTGAAGTTTTTATTTTCGAACCATGACAATTTCATTACCAAAACAATGTCCAAGCTCAATTTGGAACGCTAGGATATCTCATATCTCAGCCACAGGTAGTGTACACGCAAGAACATGATCACGATTTTGAGGGACTTCAGAATTAGAAAAGCTTGACCGGTCCACCACCACGGCACCACCTCTGTCCCATTTGGCCATTGCCCCCCTCTCCTCCCATGCCCACCATTTGGCGTCACCTCCTTCGTCTCCCTTCCCTTACTGCCTGACACGTTCTTGGCGCGTTCTTGGTCCCTCTTCCTAGTTCCTACCCACCGTTCAGTTAATTTCGTTGGCCTGGCCACTCGTCTCTGCGAGCTTTCATCTCTGTTGCAAAAAGCTCTAGCGGCCAAGAACGCGTCCGGCGTGGCGTGGAGCTGGCTACCGTCGTCGATTTGATCTTCCCGCGCCGCGTCGAGCTCGGCGCCGGCGCCGGGGAAGTCGGCGACGCCAGGTGGTGGGCCTGCGCCGGCGGCCGGCAGCAGGGGATGACGAGCGCGCGTCAGTGGTGGCGCCGCGCCGCGGCGGCCGTCAAGGACAGGCGGAGCCTGTACCTGACGCGCGTGGCGGCGCTGCGCCCCGCGGGCTCCGGGGCGGCCGCGGCGCTGCGGGGGTGCCCCGGGCTGGAGACGGCGGTGATCCGCGCCACCAGCCACGACGACCGGTCCGTGGACTGCGGGAGCGCGGCGCGGGTGTTCGCGCTGGCTCGCGCGTCGCCGCCGGCGCTGCGGCCGCTCATGTGGGCGCTGGCGCGCCGGGCGGAGCGGACGCGGTGCTGGGCGGTGGCGCTCAAGGCGCTCATGCTCGCGCACGGCCTGCTGCTGCGCTCCGACCTGGCGCCCCGGGCGGCGCGCCTTGGCCGCGTCCCCTTCGACCTCGCCGACTTCCGCGACCGCTCGGCGCCGCCGTCCAGGTCGTCGGGGTTCTCGGCGTTCGTGCGCGCCTACTTCCGCTTCCTCGACACCCGCTCCCTCTTCACCGCCCAGGAGCTCGAAGCCGACGGTGGTGCCGGCGAAGCCGACGACGACGAGGACGTGCGGCTCGACCGCGTGACCAAGCAGCAGCACCTGCTGGACCTGCTCATGCAAATCCGGCCGTACGGGGACGGCATGGAGCAGGGCCTCATCCTGGAGGCCATGGACTGCGTCGTCATCGAGATCTTCGAGGTGTACAGCCAGGTATGCACCGGCATTGCCCGGTTCCTCGTCGCCGTCCTCGGCTCGGCGCCGACGACGCCGCGGGCGCGGCCGGGGGAGACGCTGGCGGCAGCGAGGCGGCGGAGGGGAGTGCAGGGGATGCGGGTGCTGAAGAAAGCAGCGGAGCAGAGCAAGCAGCTGTCGTCGTACTTCGAGCTGTGTCGTGGGCTAGGCGTGCTCAACGCCGCCGAGTTCCCGGCCGTGGAGCGCATCCCCGACGACGACAGCAGGGAGCTCGAGAAGCTCATCATGAGCCACGTCGTCGAGGAAGGAAGCAAGGTGCCGGAGAACGTAGCGAAGGCGTTGGTCGCCGTGGAGGAAACTGGCCTGGCGTCGAAGACGGTGGTGACAAAAGAGTGGGTGGTGTTCGACGATGCTGTCGCCGGCGCCAGGCAGGGGCATTTCGGTGGTCACGTGAACCCGTTCTTGGCCGCGCCGTGGGACTTGTTGGTTTAGAGATGGAGCGCCATCTGATCCATCGGATTAGCCAAAATAATTTCTCAAAATTTGTCGCCTAGCAATTTGACCTGCTTTGGATTAGTGCAATGAGTGATTATTTGTAAATATAGTTGCAATGTCGTGCTTGGGACTTTGGGAGATGGATGTCAAATTGTGAATCACTCCTTAAGTTCCAAAATGTTAGGTTTCTCGTGGATTCTTTTCGAGAGGTTTATTGCATACTTTGCCCAAATTTTGTTTCAGTTGAGTGTTGGTTAAGTCAAATGTAGTCATGCCGCAGTGGTATCATCAGATTCATCTTTAGCAATAGCGGGTGCTATCATGGCAAATATCATTTCTAGCTACAATATCATATCAGTAATAGCTTCAGGGGACAAGCGGAACTTTTCTCCCTTGAATATTCTTATTACTAGTTACTATACGTCGTAGTCCACTCAAAATGCGTGGGAAGGAAAAAATCAAAGACATTAGAGAAAGAGAAGAGGGTGCAAAGCTAATTCATCATAGCAGAAGTAGCCCTATCTATAAGGTGACTACGACTCCAAAAGCCTCAAATTTTAGCTCATAATTTTGATTCAACCATCCAGGACGCCTCCATCATTTTTTTCTTCGTCTCTCACCCTCCCTTTTTCTTGGACTAGCTATGACTCCGCTCCTCACATCCATGCCATGTCCTCCTCTCCCGTGCATCATTGGGAGGGTTTACAGTGACTTTGGCAAGCGTGAAACCGCTTCACAAATGAGGCAAAAATAAACTAAAAATCAGATAAATTCAGTTTTTTCCTCCTAAAATGGCTTCGCCGGGTCTGAGGACGACCTTCTAGTTGTCTAAATCGGATGAGAGAAATCGGGTGTGAGGAGACGACCACTCGCTTACAATCACGTACTTTCATATGTAGAAAGCCATTTTGAAAAAAAAAACTGCAACATATTAGAAGCAAAGGCTATGCAAATGGTGATGCATGCTAGCTAGCCACTTGTGATGTCGTCGAAGGAGATTTCCGCATTTGCAGGGACATCTTACAAGTAGAAAGCGCCAAAGCGGTAGCGCATTTGTAACTTGTAAGTAGGACAGGTGTTTATATTTGACTTTGTATAAGTGATGCAAATAAGCTTGTAAACATACATGAGTAACTTGTAAACGCTGTAGCTTATGAATACGTAAGCATGCGACTGTTGTTTGACTAACATGTAAGCATAAAGACTTGTGTGCACGCAACATGTAATCATATAGATTAACTTGGAAGTATCATTCAAAATGTCGTGATTTGTTGCCGACTGTTTTTAGTAGGATGACATACATAATTTCCTATTGTCGGACTATTTTAATGAGATGAGTTTGGCTTTTCAAAATTTAGAAAATGTGAAACTCCGTCATTCTAAATAATGATTCTAGTTTTGGATGTTATTGTTGGAAGGACACTAGCATCACATTAGCAAAGAGGCTTATCCATCTTTCGGACACATTCAAGTTGTCGCAAATCGCGCGTCGGAGTTTTGGATCTGCGATCGGTGACCACTGACCAACCAACTATTCTTTGCCTGACAGACACGATGCGATGCGCAATTATTGAGGAGCCTTCACATCCCTGTGTCGACTACTCGACCATGGTCTTTCTGTACCTGTACACAATTTAAGTGTTTGGGGACAAAACCGTACGGTGGGGAGCTCGGCAGGTCGAACAAAGGACCGAGCAGTAATTCCCGCGCCCTTGCCTTGTGATCACCGCAAACGGCCTTCTTGTTGCCAACTTTGGCACGTTAAAGTTGGAAGTTTGTCACTGTATCATTTCGTTTGTATTGATAAAAAATTATCCAAACATTGATTAATTAGGCTCAAAATGTTCGTCTCGCAAAGTAACTAAATTATACAATTAGTTTTTGATTTTATCTACATTTAGTATTTTATGTATGTGTCGACATTTGATGTGATATAAATCTTCTTTTTTATAATGAATTTGGCAACTAAAGGAGACCCTAACAGGGTGCTCCATCGACTCATCGTCCTGTGAAAGTCACTGCCTGAAGCCCTGAACAGCGCAGAGAACTGGACGAATGGGAAAAAAATCGATCAGCCCGAGGACAAAGTTTGGTTAATTGTAGGCAAAGCTTGGAAGCGTCCGGACGTGCCAAGAGTTCCGGCCTTCCGGGACCAAGAATGTGGGTAGATCTTGTCCATTGTCCTCCCAATTGACCGACCTGCCGGTGCACGGGGACAGGATCACGGGCAAGAGAACGTGAAGCCATGCCACCGCTGCCGCGACAAGCGGGTGGTGCCGTCAAAAGGCACAGCACCTCCACCAGGAAATAGGGATTCACTGTATGCCTGTGTTCATGATCATCATGTCGTGAGTCGGCATGGATCAGTCGGCACCAAGACGGGGGTGCCTTTTGTCTGCTAGACCGAACTGCACTCCGAACTGTCTTCAGGGAGTACTTGCCAAGGGATTTGTTATCCTATTGCGATTCATTATAGCTCGTGTCTCCTAACACGAAGAAACTACCAACCATGCAAGTGAATCTATAATCAGACGTCAAATTTCTATAAAGTTTTCAGACTTGGAGATCCCATCTTCCAGGCTTAAGCTGTCCAAGAATTATACCGGTACGGGGTAACTGCGGTTCTGACCTAAACTGCAACTGGTGAAATGGAGATTCAGATCATTCTACCAGAGAAATGCCTAGAGCCACTAGCATCCCCATTGCCAGGGAAATCAACTGAACTATTGAGCTTTTGAAGGTTGTTTTCTGGTCGTTCATCTGCGGGAGGACTCCGGCAACAGCAATGTAAATGAAACCACCGGCAGTGAAGCCCTGTAAAAGATGACAATTGGAAAGCCAGGTGGTGAATTAGCTCCAACAGTGAGATCTATCAACAGTAAAACAGGAATGTATTTCAGAAAAGGGCACACCTCGATCAGGGAAGAATGCCCTGGATCTTTACCCAAAGATAATGCCTGCACACGCGGTGGAATAATGGGTTATATCCAGAAAAAAAATCATTAACTTTGGGTGAAAACAAACCGAAAGAACAAGAACTCACTAGTGCTGTTCCAGCAAGAGCAACCAACGCAGATAGAAAATTGAAAAATAGGGCCTTAGATACTGTGAAACCTGATCGCACAAGGATTCCAAAATCTCCAACCTTAACAAAAAAAATGAAGTTTACCATCAACAAGTTGTACAAATCAAACTCACCGTGATTTGTTAGTTTGGAACCAAAGCATCATATATTTGTCAACTTATATCAAAGAAAAAATAGTACTAAATGCTTGAGGTGACAATCTAACTAACTGTTTTTAATCTAGTCCCAGAAACCAGGAAAAAAATGATGGCACTTTAATAGGTGTTATATAATCGCAGAATACCTCCAGAATAGTATTTTAGAATGAACTAGTTTTGTCAGATATTGCCTAGATATAATTAACAGCAGCAATACCATATAAAATTGCCAGAAAGTAAAGCTAGACTAGAATGCATCAGGATGTACAATGGTGAAATTTAAGCTGATCTAATGACAAATATAACCTCTTGGGGAAGTTCATGTGCAAGCAAAAATAAAGTCCTGGACCAGCCACCAACAGAACCATGTAGCAAAAAGGCACTCCCAAGAGCCATCCCATCAGTGAAGTTATGCTGCATCATTCACATGAATTTCCATCAAAATCCAAACTAGCAAGAAGTTCAGAAAAACAAGCGTACAAACATACATGAATGAAACCGAAAACATGATTCAGGCAATAGACTTACAACACCATCTGAGAAAAGGTTGAGGTAGCCAAACACCAAGTTAGAGTTTGAAATGGACGAACCATCACTTGATAATGCTTTGTCAGGGACAGGGTCATTTTCGGAATTGGCGTGCTCTCCATCAGTGGGTTTGGAACTAGCAGAAGAGGTTCTCTGTTCATGTCAAGTTCATAAATGATAAGTGGGTCATGTGATCCAAAAAATGCATATCACATGATTTTTCAGAAATACAAAAACAATAAAGTATCACTATACAATTAACAGCTTCCAATACGATGCAATAAAACTTCTGACTTTAGATCATTATCCATAGCTCATTTACGCTTAGTACACCTACGTACACAGGGTTAAAAACCTGCATTTTATAGCCTAAAACTTATCTTATGCTTGAGCCAAAAATTATCCCTTTCCCAGCACCACAAGGTGTGGCTCATGCATTAGCCCCATTGAGTCGGAAGAATGATGATGAGCCATAAAAACTGCGAACCAAATAGTAAGCTAATTGCACAAATGCAGAATATGCTGCCCACGAGCTCTAGAAATTTGATAGCATGTTATAGTCAGCAGGGCCTGCCAGTGCAAAAGGAGGAAATTTCAGGTGGCAGGTTTAGTAGGGACATGGGTCCTATTGGCCCACTACTGATGGGTGTTAAAATAATTTTTAAATAGATCGAATTATATCTATAAAGAATCAATCTATTAAGAAGCCGTAAGTTCTTAGGGAGCAAGTTGAAAACCCATTTAAATAGGAGGGATTGCTAATGAAAGAATTAAGAAGAGTTTAGGGATTATTCCCTTGCCACTAGGCCCTCCATGCTGTTCACGCCTTACTGTTCATGATGAACAGTACCTATGAGCATATATTAGGTTAAGGTGCATATACTGAAAGCTTGATGCAAACAATGAAAAGCTTCTGGTGGGAAAAAATCTTTATAAAAAATAGTATGCACGACAGTGAATGGTACCATGTGATGAGGAAAAAAAGTATATATTAAGGAGAAATCAGGCAAAGCTACCCTCAGACAACAAATGAGCAATAAGGTATCATTTATGTTAATCCAGTTTTTAGCACTACAACAAATGGGTTCAGCGGTAGCTTCACCAAGGCTTTTATGTTCTTTTGGAACTTAAATGAATTAATCAAGTATCTGTTTAAACCTGATTGCCAACAACTTTCATTTAATTTTCACAAGAACATAAAATGTGGAACAACTTTTATGTTCATTCATTTCAGTAGGTATCTGTAAGTGACACAGTGCTTTTGCCCTTCAACCATAACTTTTACTGACAGATTTTCAATTCTGATGTTTCTCTTTTTGGCAGTGCTTGAATTGCTACCACCCTACCACAGTTGTGAGTGACACACCAAACTTTCTTAGACCTCTTGGTTAGCTTTCATATTTTACGTTTTTCTATACTTGAGAAGATAATTGTATGCCCAATAAGATGCTCTGTTCCACATTTCGCCATATAACGTGTGATAAAATGTGCCAGTGAATCATATTTTCCATTGGCTGAACTACATATTCTCTTCTATATTTGGAGTTCGCATAAGCTATGCTTCCTAAAAAAATTTGTAAGGTTCACAAGAATTTTCTATGCATGTTGTCTCCATGCCTTCTTTTGTTCACAAAAGAATGTCAACTTCCAAATTCCTATTGTCCTTTTTTTTCCTTTGTCAAAGGAAAATGAATTGCAGCACAAAGAATACATAAGTAATCATACAGCACCTCAGAATGGAATAGGTGATGGATTGGGAAAACATACTGGATAGTTTCTATATTTTGCATCCAAAACAAAGTTCAGTTAAGCGTACCTTGCGTATCGTAGCTTTTGGTTCATGATGGTTCCCATCACTTGTTTTTTCGGTCGTGCCATCAACCAAAGGTTCGTCTTCTGTTTGATTGATCTCTTTACCATCGTCATCACTCTTTTGATGATTCAATTTGGCATTATCACTGGAATCATGCCGTTTATTATGGTGATGATGGTGCCCATAATGAGCCTCATTTTTAGAATTGTCTTCAACATACCTAACGATCTTCTCAACAATAAAAAATAGTACAATGCCAACTGCATAAAAATAGTTGACCGCAAGATTAGAAGTTAGATTCATGGAGAGAATAAAAAGCAGATCAAGTTAGACGCATGGGGAAAGAAAATAGATCAAGACTACTGAGCGATGAAATGTTTGGAAAAAATTCATCTCATTAAGAGCTACAGTGATTAATGGCTGACTGGATTTAATACTTCCGGTTAAAAGAAACAGTCTGCAACAACTCAGTCCAGAAATACCCAAAGAAAAAATTCAGTCAAGAAAAGGGCATCCACATATTGGAAAAAATGTACCTAAAGGCCTAAAACATAAGTGCATAAAATAAAACACAATTGGACATACTTGTGTGGGATATACTCACATAGTATAGACAAACCCACAGAAAGATCTTCCAGTGAGTGTGCATGCCCATGCTCATGAGCATGATCGTGACCCTCATGGTCATGCGAGTGAGAATGCCCTCCACCTGAGAAGCGACAGAAAAATAAGGTAAGTGAGAAAGAGTACTCCTAAGGAGAATAAAGTAAAAGAACTCGTCTGCATGTACAAGGTGGGTAACAGAACGAAACTGAAGGAATGCAATATACAATAGCGTTGTAACAATATGTGGAAAATATTAAGAGGTAGCCCAGAAATCAATGCAATGCTAGCATGAGCAACATACTGTGATGTTTTTTTAGGTTTAACACTTACAGTTTAATAACTCTTGGCACAACAGAAAAGAACATGCAAGAAATGGTAGGAACCAATACAATTTGATCACAATCCAACTAGATTACCTAGTACATGATTCACAAGTTTAGCGCTTTTAACAGGGCATTGGGCAGTAGACAAAATATGCTTGGGAGCCATCATAGTTTTAAAGGCGTCACCTAGGCGTCCAGGCGCACCCAGCTCGCCTTGGGAAACAGTGACGCCTTGTCGCCTAGGCGCTAAGGCGTTCCCAGAATTCATGGGACGCCTTACCGCCTTGAAACCATGGGAGCCATGCTTCTATCTAAAATTGCAGGCAGCTTGATTTATGGTCATAAGTTATATTGGAGTAAATAGACCATTTTTCATTTGTTAACCTTTCTGGGACCTTCGCAAAATCCACCCATTGGTTATGCTCCAAGATACCCTCCTATGACAGAAAAAACATGGGGGCAATATACTGCATCCTTGAGAAAGCCCTAGGACAGAGATATAACTATAGCAGACACGGAAACAGTTTCTAGCTGATGAGATTTGATATTGGTAATCAGAAACACAAAACAGTGACTGGTGAAATACAAATCAACAGTTATATATATATATAAAGCAGGCACAAATAAATAAAAAAGGACCCAAAAAAAGACCTTAGCATGTATCAAAGGTTATACCAAAAGCATGTGGCAGTTGATGAAGAAATGAATCTCCAAGCATTGCTCCTGCCTGCAGAAACATCAAAACCAAACAAGAAAAACACATAAGCAGTAACATATTGATTCTGAGCAAAGTAGTAAAATAGATTGGTACTGTGCGTCTTTAAATAAAAACTATTGGCGCAAGACAACATCATACATAAGCTAAATAATCTCAAAATTAGGGGGTGTCATCTCATGGTTGATACTTCTGAATATAAACTTATTCAAATATCTAAAAAGTGTAGGTATGTTTTGCGCTGCATTGTCCATTCAGTTCCTTATATGTGTGCTTATATTATATATATACACCCAACCCAATCAGGAAAAAAAATGAATGTTAGCAAAACAAGGGCGGAGGACATCTCAACAAATTGCAATTTTAATTAACTTTTGCAGAACAACAAATAATCCATGTTTGTGACTTTCAGTGAATGAAGATATGACTGTTTATTAAATTGTAACAGCCAAATATTAACTTGGGGTAGATTAATTTCAAGCTGCATTCACTAGAATGTAAAAGGGAAAATTGCAATGTAGAAGGCTAGGTAGCTCTGAGCGGTTGGCAGTGGTCAAGGAGCTACATAAACGCAGGATTGAGTAGATTGCAGATATCCATTTGCTAGCTCAATTTAGCAAAATCTTCTAACAGCTGCAGACTCCACACTTACCCCAAACACTGCAAGTGCATCCACCATGGCCTTTGATGGTTTCCCCTGAACTGCAAAACGGAAACAAACCAAACATTCTGAATCTGGGCAGAAGGGCAAGCAAATAATTCCCGGATTGCAATGGGTCAAGCGGGGGGCACTCACAGAATATGACCGGGAGGAGGACCAGGCAGACGAGCGACGCCATGCTGACCAGCAGCGAGCACCCCATCGCGCTCAGCCACACACCTGCGCGATCCAATCCCCGAATCAATCGATCGCCTCAGGAGTAAACCAAATCACGCGCAGGAATCGCGCCTCCGGCGCAAAAAACGAGCAGGATCGGAACGAAATTGCCTAACCCATGGGCGACGTCTCCATGTCGCCGTGGCCGTGGTGGTGATGATGGTGGTGGCCGTGGTCGTGCTCGTCGTAGCCGAAGGACTCGAGCTCGAGATCCGCCTCCTCGGCCATCTCCTCCGGGAGCAGCCGCCGCTGGATCTCGTCGCGGCCATGCCCATGGTGGTGGTGGTGGTGGTGCTCGTGGTCCCCGCCGCCGCCGCAGCTGTGACCGTGGCCGTGGTCGTGCGGCGGCTCGCTGTGGCCGTGGCCGTGGCCGTGGCCGCCGTGGTCGTGGAAGGGGCAGGCGGATTCCGAGTGCCCGGAGGCGGGGGCGGGCACGGCCGCGGCGGCCGCCAGGAGGAGCAGGACGGCGGCGAGGCTGCGGCGATGCATTCTTAGAGCTCGCGCTGTGGGGCCCCCGGGGGTTTTGGGGGAGAGTGAGCGAATCAGGAGGCGGAGCGGCGCTTGCAGACGCCCTCGATGGTGACGACGAGGACGAGCACGAAGAGGAGCACGACTATGCCCACCACCACGCCAAACGTCACCACGTCCATGTCCACCCAAATTTATAATTACACCCCCTCAATTAACTCGGGGAAAATTTAAAAAAATAAAACAAAGTTACTGTACGAATTAAACCGTGTCGCTACGACATGCGTGGTCTGCGCAGCGGCGGAATTCAGAAATCAGAATTATGGCTCGACGGCGGGGGAATCGGAAAGCTTCTCTGGCTCAGTATTGCTCCCCGTACGGCGGGGCAAGCGAATTCTGCAATTCCCGGAGCGCCGCAGTGGATCAGACGTCGAGGGGTTCGCAAGATTTCAGCAGAGAAAGGATCGTCGTCTCGTCGGATGGAAGACGGCAACAGGTTGATGATAGCTCGAGGGGAGCACGATCAAGCCGGGGGCGATTCGTTGTGATGGAGGGTTGCGGTGGTTGTTGCAGGTTTGGGAGGGGAGAAATAATGGACAAGTCCTCTCGGTCAGTGGAGCAACGTCCTTTTTCTCTCTCTTGTTCTAGAGGAAGAGCTTTTATCTCTTCTCGACTGCTCTTTTTGCAGCCTAGAGGAACGGTGGTGCCCTCTCCAGCTCTCTCGTCGCCCTTTGATGGGTTTCAGGGTGAGTGACTGGCCATGGTCCATGGCGCTCGCCCATGTTTTTTTAAAAGACCAAGATGCGTGTTTTATTGATACAGCAGAAAAAATATAATTCTACAACTCTGGAAGACCATAGATAGAAAAACAGAAAATAAAGAGAAAACAAACAAAACACCCGATTGGATTGGGACATCAACGCGGATTACCGCTCAACTATACTCACTGACCGGTTGGATTAGGACATCAACGCGGCCAAACACACACATGACGACATAGGGGACAAAGCAACCCGCAGCTTCTACCCACAACCATGCCGAGTGTCACCGCATTTTGGCTTTGTCTACCCTTGGGTCACTCGGAGATTCCGATTCCGGCAACGGCGCCACGGGGAGAATTCGGTGAGCCGAGATCACGGCACTGAAAATTCGGCCAGGGACTAGGAACAAAAGGATGTTTTTTTTGGTTGCCAGGAACAAATAAGAACGAATTATTTCGGTATCTTCACTATTTTGCACTTGCACTACCAACTTTCACACAGGTAGTTTATTTGGAGAATAGTTTAAGGTTGTGTTTTGTTTGCATCCTCCAAAAAAGTAGCACATTTGTTCAGAAATTGGCTACATGAGGTAGATTTTGAAAGGAGCAAAGCACATGTCGTTTTTTTTTTAGAATTGCATATGTCGTGTTATTTATTTGAGTTGAAATGATATTGTTGTTTTTTTTCTTTTTTAACACGAGGGATGAACTAGGCCAGATTCGATCTCTTTTGCAAAAGGAACAAAGCTCCATCCCTGATGTTAGAGCGCTAGATACATCTCCTAATTTAAACAATACTCGTACATTGTAGTGTGTGAGCCGCCCACTCCATTTACAAAATTCGTCAAATCTAAGTTTATTCTTCCGAAGATCGTCTGCCGATACTTTCACAAATAAATGAAGAAACAATTTATAGTCTATGATGCCCGTGAAGATTTTTTTGATAGCCAATGCAGACATAACATATAGTATATTTACAAATCCAGAAGTTATTGACGATCAAACTCAAAAGGGAAGTTAATGGCGCAGGTTCTTTCATCATACAACCACGCCCAAATTGCTCCACGAAAGGTCTCTCGGATCCGTACGGCCCAAACTGGCCCAAAAAATGCCGAACCTATACTGAAAAAAAAAATCACGGGGGCGCCATGCTCCTTCTGGGTCACACCCTGCCGCGCAGGTCGACACGAGTGCCGTCGGCCATCTCACACGTGCCGCCACCTCGCCACGCGCCGCCCTACCCGAGACGACCGGAAGTCAAGCACCACAGGCCGGCCGACGGACCTGTAAAGTACTCCCGTCCCAACCCATCACACTTTACTCCGTGCCGCTGGACCTTTCGGGAACGCCTTCCCCGTCCGGTCAGGCCAGCTCGAGATGATCCCTGGACGCCACGTCCAAGCTAAGCACCCGATGCCACCGCCACCTGCCGCTCTAGCGGTATAAAACGAAACGAGCCTATCCCTCCCCCCCCCCCCCCCCCCACGCTTACGCCCCTACTACTGAATCTCCACTGTCCCATCAGCCGAAGAAACCTATCCTTCTCGCGGACACTGCCGTCTGGTATGATCTGGTCGCTGTGTTAGAGATCGAGCTTGTTTGGAGCTTGCAAGTCGATCCATCCGAAGGGGAGAGAGATGGGCAAGTCGTGGGAGATCATCAGCCACCTTCACACAGTCGCTGGGTATGTGCAGTGTGTAGAATCTCTCGGTTTTGTTTGGATAATTTTTCGAGTGACCAGGCTAGCTGTGTCTGAATTCTGATGTTTGTGTATGTCGCTCGCTCTTCGGTTCCATCTGCAGGCCGAGCATCACCTTGCTGTACCCTCTGTAAGTGCATCCAACTCTCTCAGCTCCGAGGAATTTACCTGGGCCTTTTTTAGTTAAAAAAAATTCTAAAGTTTATTACGTAAAACGAAGATTTTCATCGCATCAAAATGTCGGTCCATACATAGAGTACTTATAGATGAAATGAAATAAAAAATTAACTGCACAGTTTTATTGTAGCAGAACATTTTAAGCCTAATTAATAATTTTTAGATAATTTTTTACGCATACAAACGACGTATTAGCAATGATTACGAAGTGATCCTAAACCCCAAATCACCGCCCTCTATCTTGCATCTAAACCTCTGCCTTATTTAGCACTGACTTCCAGTCTGACCGCGTCGTGATGGTGTCTGGTGGTTGTGCCGTATGTGCAGGTACGCGTCGGTGTGCGCCATGGAGAGCCCGACCAAGGTGGACGACGAGCAGTGGCTGTCCTACTGGATCATCTACTCCTTCATCACCCTGCTCGAGATGGTCGCCGAGCCCGTCCTCTACTGGTAAATTCCAAAACCATTGATTGCCTCGAGCAATAAGGCTACTGTTCTTCGATCAGGCTCTACGCAGTAAAAAATAAATAAATAAATAAATCCGGCCCTTGATCTCATATGGAATATCTGATCATCAGGATACCGGTGTGGTACCCGGTGAAGGTGCTGTTCGTGGCGTGGCTGGTGCTGCCGCAGTTCAAGGGCGCCTCCTTCGTCTACGAGAAGCTCGTCAGGGAGCAGCTCAGGAAGTACCGCGCCAGGCACCTGCGCACGGGACCCGCAGTGGCGGCCAACGCCGCCGATGATCAGAAGGTGCACATAGCCAAGGTAGGTAAGGATTCCATCGAGCTGCCATTTTCTGCTGCCGCCCGTGCGTGTAACTTCTTGATTTAATTCTGATGTTCCTCCCTCTGTTGGGCCTTAAAAAAATGCAGACTGAGCACGACTATCTGCAGTGAAGAAGGCGATCGACGAGGTCCGACAGTATAGAGACCAGCAACTTCTGTAGATTGATGCTGTTTATGTATCCTAGATGTCACTGCTGCATGTCAAAAAAAAAAAGATGTCACTGCTGTCGTATAATGTATCTGCAGGCGTATCATGTATCTGAGAACTCTGGATTATAACGAGTACGTGGTTATGTAACGCCGTGGCTGCCCGAAATGCTTCATCTGTAAGATGTGTGTACACGTACGTCGTCACCTTGAGCTGAATTTCTTGGCGATCATGTCTTGCTCGTTCGAGAGAGAGTAGCATCCACGCATGCAAAGAAAGATGGTTATAAAACTCAGTCGCACTAACTAATACTTCATCCAGTTTTTCACGCACTGATATTAAGATTTAAACTGTTTAATCTTTAATCAATTTCATCCAGTTTTTTCACGTACAGATATTAAGATTTAAAGTGTTAAATCTTTAAGCAATAGTTTAGCTAATTTTTTTAGATGATGGATTAATTTCCGACATCAGTTTTGAGTCCACGATTCTTCGAATGTTACCACAATAAAGATTATTCGGATGTTACCACAATAAAAAGAAAGCACATATCCAAAGGAGAAATTAGAAAAAATTACACATCCAAAAGGAGAGAAATTAGAAAATTCTAAGAGACAGTTCGTATAGTTGTTCTGCAGTATTTGTTACGTGATATATCGACTCTAAAAGGTAAAAGGATTAGCTTCGCTACACGTGGGTAAACGTAGAACCGGGATTAGCTTCGCTATACGTGGGTAAACGTAGAACCGGAGTTTGAGTCAAATTCAGTTATCCTTCGCCATACGTGGGTAAACGTAGAACCAGGATTAGCTTTGCTATACGTGGGTAAACGTAGAATCGGAGTTTGAGTCAAATTCAGTAAAGATAAAATAATAATTACAACCATCGAATAAATTCTGACCACTAAGTCGAGAATATACCATCGTAACAGTCTTATCTTTCACCAGAAAAAAGTAATTATATAAGACACCATCCACCGTTGGAGACTATATAAGACACCATCCACCATTGGAGACATCGAATACTAAACTAGCAACTAAGCCCTAAAGTACAGCAACCAACATTGAAGGCACTGACCTCCTACAGCTGACACTTAACGATCCTCAGAATCTCTAGGAAGAAAACAACATCAACCGATGTTGCCATCGCACAACTAGATAAATCACTCTTAGGCTTTCACCGGGAGACATTCATCCGGAATTATAGAATGCAACGACGCCTTCAGCGAGAAGAAGTGGCGCCCGCATGCGTCACCGCCGTCGAGCTGCGGCGACAATCAACTGAAAATACCGTAGCTGTTCTAAATCCACCGTCCATTGGCCAAAAGGACTTACATAGTTACACCACGTGTTTACCGACAGGATAACCAATAAAAAAGTTCCCGGCCAACGAGCAGATTACGAGCCGTACGCACCACCTCCGGCTGCCGATAAGTCACGTCGATCTTGACCCTGGGCGGCTACACACGTCACGGGCAGCCTGCGAAGGCCCGTTAACAACCGAATCCAACTAAGACGGAGCATTCTAATTGGATTCATCACCCTAGCGTCAGCCCACCGCCGCAATATCTTACCGTGAAGAAGAGACCCAACGCATGTCATCCACATGAATTCTTAAAAAAAATTAGGCAGCCTGTAAGGATGCATCGGCGCACCTGCGCTGCACGCGAGGAGCATCACCACCAACACCTCGCCACGACGTCCACGCTTGCCACCCATTCGATCTCCTTCGGAGGTGATAGATCAGACTAAGAGAACAACGAATCTGAGCCTAAAAACTGAATCCGACCGCCAGCTGCGGCAGCTACATATCTTACCAGCCCGAGAAGAGATGAGGGACGCTGGAAGGAAGCCCCGCCGCCACCTTTCTAACGGGCTTCTGTTGACCTACTCTAGCGACGGCGAGGGAGAGGAACGGAGGGAGAAAGCGACGGCGTGGACGGGCGCGCTCGCGCGTGTGAGTGCCCTGGCGGCGGCGAATTTACAATCAAACATACAATCATACGATTATAAGTGTGTAACTATAATAAGTTATATAATATAGAAGAATTGAATGCTAACCTCTAAGTTAGAGGACGTGTCAAGTTAGTTTACGTTTTATAAACTATAAAACTAAAACGGAGGAAGTAGCCGGCAAACTAGTCATAAGATCGATCATTTTATATTTTTAACTTGAGCAACCAGGGTGGTTTAAGAAAAGAAACTATGAACTTCACCAGAAAAATAGAATCTATATATATATATATATATATATATATATATATATATATATATATATATATATATTTGTTCAGCAGTTCTTTTTTACGATGAATTTGTGCTGACGTGATTTCTACTTCGTAGACAAGCGGGTTAATGCCATGTATGAAAACCTAGCAAATAATATATTTTGCTTAAAATAAAAATAAAAGTTTCTTGGATTCACACTCATCAATTTTCCACATTAAAATTTACTTTATTAAATTATAATTAAATGATATCAATACAAAATTATCAATTTCATTATAACGATACAATCTCTATCTCTATTAATACTAAAACGATCATTGATTCTGCGATACGTCATAATTATGCAAAAACCCTTCTAATATTTATAGAAATTAATTCACCGTCTTTTTAGTAGGTTGTATTTTTTAAAAAAATCATGATGTATCATGTACCAACACGAAGTACCTCGTCTTCTCTCGTCGTCCCGCATCATTATACGCACCCATTCATCTTCTCACGTCGCTCACATCTCGGTTGTCGTCCCGCCGTCGTTCTCATACATGACATCTACCGAGAATATCTTCTTTTGTCATGCTCCTAACGAGATGCAGAATCAGCGGCGTCCATGACTCTGGTGCGTTTTTACTCGCGAAGTCCCCTTTACCCGTAGCAACACATTAACATTAATTATCTACCTGTAGTGCCTCATCTCCTCTCGTCGTCCCGCACCGCCGCACACACCCCTTCGTCTTCTCACGTCGCTCGTATCCCCGACATCGTTTTCAGCCACAACATATACCGTGGATTTCTCATTTGTCTTGCTCCTTATTGGATGCGGAATTAGGGGTCCATGACTCTGCTCATCTTCACTTACGAAGTCCCCTCCACCCGTACCAATGCATGGGCATTTATCTGCCCGTTGTACCTAATCTTCTCTCAATGTTCTGCACCGTCGCACGCACCCCTTCATCTTCATCGCTCGTATCCCTGTTATGTTGACTCGCTATCCTTCCGGGCGTAAACGTCCACGAAGGGTCGTCTTTATCCTGGTCCTCATCAACGGGGATTTGGCAACATCCATGGCTCCCACTCGCCTTCAGTTACGAAGTCCTCCTCACCCGTAGCAATCCACCGGTATTAGTCAACCCACAATACCTCATCTCCTCACGCGGTCCCGCACTGCCACACGTGCCATTCGTTGTCTCACATCATTCGCATCCCCATCGTCGACCTGTCGTCATTCCCAGACGTCCTTTATTGTGCTTCACATTAGATGTGGAATTAATGGAGTCTATGGCTCCCACGAGCCTTCGTTAACAAAATCTCTTTCACATGTAGCAACTCACCGGCACATTTACTAGTATTTTTAAAAGTACAAAGGTCTAAATAACATACGAAGTTAGTTGCATGGTGTATCCCATTCGGCCATTCCCATATCGAAATTTCAGAACCAACATGGCACATCAAGTTGGTTACAACTAAGCTACAGAGTCACTGAGAGGATTAGTCCTGGGCATTGTTTAGATTCCAAATTCCACTCTCAAAGTTCACTATGCAAAAAAAAGATTCACATCACATCAAAATATCCGCACATGCATGGAGTACTAAATGTAGATGAAATCAAAAACTAATTACACAGTTTTGTTGTACTCTGCGAGACGGACATTTTAAGCCTAATTAATTAATTTTTAGATAATTT
The DNA here is from genome assembly GCA_033239725.1 of Echinochloa phyllopogon. Classification (NCBI taxonomy): domain Eukaryota; kingdom Viridiplantae; phylum Streptophyta; class Magnoliopsida; order Poales; family Poaceae; genus Echinochloa; species Echinochloa phyllopogon. Next base: position 41,797,218 of record BTCW01000015.1, read on the forward strand.
TTCACACATACAAACGAAACAAAATACTACAGTGACGCACACACTTCAAAAATTAAAGTTTAACTCTCAAATTCGAAAACTAAAAGGCCCTAGTTTGTCCGGATCCTTTGCGCCAGGTGAATATCCTATCGCAACCGAACGCGCCGTCCCCCACCCAAGCCCATGAGTCCATGACCCAACTCCTCCCCAAGCGGGCAACACCGCAACAGAGATAGCGGCGAGGCGAGCCATCCCGCACAGGGATTCAAACCCAAAACCCTAACCGACTCCTCCCCCCACACGCCGGCATGGCCCCGAAGCGCCCGGCTGCCGCCGACGCCGCGCCGGGGTCTGGCTCCGACGCCTCCGACGGCGAGGCGCGGGGCGATGTCCGCTACACCCGCCGCCGCCGACGCAACTCCCCCTCCCCGATCCCCTCCCGCTCCCGGTCCCCGTCGCCGTCCCGATCCCGCTCCAAGACCCCTCCCCCCAACCTCCGCCCTAACGCCGCCGCGCTCTCCACCACCACCTCCGCGGGCGCCGACTTCGCGGCCGCATCTGACTCCGACGCCGATGCGGGCACCGGCGGCCGCGCCTCGCCTCCGATGCGCAGGGACCGCAAGGGTGCCCCCCGCGACCACATCGACTCCGATGCGGACGCCGACGCCGGCGGCCGCGGCCCACCCCCGAGGCGCCGCGGCGAGCGCTCCCCCAGCTTCCACTCCGACTCGGACGCCGACGCCGCCGGCCGCGTCCCGTCCCCGGGGCGCAACCGCGAGCGCACCCCCCGTCCCCGCTCCGACTCCGACTCCGACGACTCTGTGGCGGCCGCCGGCTCCGAGGACGACGGCGCCGGCGACGCCTCGCCGTTGCCCCGCGCGCGTCGCTCCTCCCGCATCGAGACCTCCAACATCAAGCCCGTCAGCACGCGCCAGATGGACGCGCCCCGCCGCGCCCCCGCCGCCCCCGCCGGATCCTCCCAACGCCGCTCCAAGCGCCCCCACCGCTCCCCGGGGCGGAGCTCCCCTGACCAGTCCAAGCGTCACCCCCGGGTTTGGAGCCCTGAAGACGAGATCACCATACTGAGCGCCCTCATTGAGTACCGTGCCAAGAAAGGCCGGCTCCCTGCGTCGATTCAGGACACTGGCAAGGTACACAACCAGATTAGCGGCCAGCTCACTGCTAATGCATCCACCACCCAGCTTAGTGATAAGGTCAGGCGCCTCAAACACAAGTACAAGTTGCTGGTGACCCGTGCTAAGAATGGGCGGGATCCTGACTTGCCGACAGAGCATGACAGTGATGTCTATGAACTTAGCAAGAAAGTTTGGGGATTTAAGAGTGTTGGTGCAGTAGGAGGATCTCGGGCCTTCGATGATGTGGAGAGTAATGAAGAAGAGGAGATCGGAGAGAGTGATGAGGACATGGAGAACGGGTGGGAACGCGGTGATCGCACAAGCAAGAAGCCAAAGACATTTAGATCTGAAAATGGAAATGGCAATGCAATTGTGATTGCAGGTAGGGCTAGCCATGGCAATGGTGATGGTGGAGATGGTGCTGAGAAGGGGAAACAAATGTATCCATACCTGTGGGAGGCTGTTGAGGAGCTGTCGAAGGAGCACCCGAGTGGACCTATATTCAGGAAGGCGTTTGGTGTACTTGAGAAGTCAAAGGCACGAGGGATGGAGGAGAAGCTGCGGAAGTTCAGAATGTCAGAGATCAGGCAACAGCTGCATCGGATGGACCTGATGAAGGAGACAGTGGCGATAGTGCTTGATGCGCTGGAGGGTGCGGACTGATTATGCTGAAATTGACGTACTGCTGGATTCTGGAATCTGTGTGGTTTGGTGAGTATTTTGCTCAAAAAGGGTGACCTAATTCGTCCAGTTACCTAGAATAGTCTTGGTTTAGTAGTTATGGACATATGGTTCGTTGTGTCAACTTTGTGGCGAAGGATAATGTCCTTGATCCCAACTAGACCTAGATCAAGGAGTTATGACCGCTGCTTGTTATCCTCCCTGAAAGATTATGCTTTATGTTCTTATGTGCTAACTTATGCCTATTTGTCATGTAATTGCTGCTATGTTTTTGTTTGATTTTAATTACATCTTTGGCTATATCCATTTCAGTTTTCCCTTTTCAACTGCATCTGTAAATATGAAGGTCATTGCATTTCATCGAGGTTAAATCTAGTGTGACCTTTGTCGAATTTTTGCGACCGGGTGAACGGAATGAATACAAGCTCGGTGCTCATTAGGCACTTCCAGCCAAAGGAACTAAAATCAGTTTATTGAAATGATATATGTTGGATTGGTCAGGACTCAGGATGCAGGATTGTGAAATGCAATCAGATTTTTTTCTCTCGTAGTTATTTACCCTTGATGATTCTAGTGTCACTCCCCTGCACTTATGGCTTGCTAGTTTAATATATAGAATCTGAAAAGCTTCTTCAGGTTATACTTGATATAGAACACATTGAAATTCATGTCAGTGTACTGTTATTGGATGGACCTACGGTGGTCAATTGCTCTTTTGTAAGCAACGTGACCATTGAGTGCTTGGAACTGGAGAGTAGCAATTTGGATACTTGGATAGATTATTTTGAGCTGTCCAAGTTTCTTTGTTCTGTTCAAAATTGTTTCAGGAGTCGGTTCGTGTAGTGAAAGGTGACAGAGTGAGTTCATCAGGGACCTGCTTATCATATAGCTTCAGGGCTATAGGCAATATGGATGAAGATTATAAGGGTTCGCTTCTATGTGAATTATTATGGTTTTGTTGCCATGTTCTTGGTGATTTGTTAACCTAAATGCTAGAGGAGTAAAAGGATTCTTTTTTTGGAATAAGTTTTGATTGAAAGTTGAAATCTGAAATCTGTTTGGATGGCGTGGATTTGGGCACTGTTCCGCTGGCTGGTGTTGGTTTGTGCTGAGAGAAAAATACTGCTGGCTCCGATTGTTAGGATTGAGTTCACTTCCTAGAACAGTCTATCTGATGGGTCTGAAAAAGATTAGAGTGTGTACATGGCTAAGGGCATCAACTGGGATGGAATTACTGTCCATTGCATCTTAACTAACTTGGATCTTTTTCAGGATGATGAAACTTGCTCTACTGGAAATCTGGAATTGGATAATAGAGATATGGTTTTGTACGTGCTACTTGTTGGATAGGCCCCTGACTCTATTGGGCTAGCATGCCAGGTGGGAAAGATGGAGATCATTTTGGTGACCTGAAAGTAGCCTAGTGCTGCATGTGTCGGCCCGACGATGTTCTCGGCCATAGATACCATTAATCTCATTACGCTGTTTAGATCCTAAATTGGGAGCTTCAAAGTTGGTATGTTGCAATCATTGTGTCACTGTTTGTAATGTTTGAAAAATTATTCAAACATTAATTAATTAAGCTCAAAATATTCGTCTCGCAAAGTACAACAAAACTGTGCAATTAGTTTTTAATTTCATCTACATTTACATTTAGTATTTTATCTATGCCACGATATTTTGATGTGATAGAAATCTTTTGTTTTTGCATATATCTTGTAAAAAATAATTCTGAATCCTGATAACATTTCCAGTCACAGTTTCTGAATCCGAGGGCAAAAGGCCATGGCCCCCCAACTCTCCCACAGGAGCCATTGAGCCAACACAGACCGAATCAAGACCCAAACGCTCTCCTTCCCCCCACGCGCCGGCATGGCCCCGGAGAGCCCGGCCGCCGCCGCCACCGGCGCGACGGGGTCAGGCTCCGACGCCTCCGACGCCGAGGCGGACGCGGCCCGCTTTTACAGCCGCCGCCGCAGCTCCTCCCCTATCCCCTCTCGCTCCCTGTCCCGCTCTCCATCCCCCAACCTCGCCCCTAGCGCCGCCGCGCTCGCATCCACCCCCACCTTTGCAGGGGCCGACATCGCGGCCGCATCCAGCGCCGGCGGCCACGCCCCGTCACCGAGGCCCCGGGACGGTACGGGTGTCCCCCGCGACCGCCTCGACTCCGATGCGGACGCCGACGCCGGCACCGGTCGCCGCGTCCCTTCCCCGATGCGCCGCGGCGAGCGCTCCCCCAGCATCCATTCCGACTCGGACGCCGCCGGCGGCGGCGGCCGCGTGCCGTCCCCGAGGCGCAACCGCGAGCGCACCCCGCGGCTCCACTCCAACTCCGACAACTCCACCCCCACCGTCACAATCACTGTCTCCACCTCCTCGGAAGATGGCGACGGAGGTGCCGGCGACGCCTCGCCGTCGCCTCGCGCGCGTCTATCCCCCGACATCAAGGCCTCCAGCATCAAGCCCATCCGCACGCGCCCGATGGACATGTCAGGCCGCGATGCAACGGCGACCCCCGAGGTCCGTGCCAAGCGCCGCCACAGCACCAGCGGGCGTGGCACCTACCAGAAGCGACCGCAACGGTTTTGGAGCCCTGAAGATGATCTCACCATACTGAGTGCCCTCATTGAGTACCGTGCCAAGAAAGGCCGGCTCCCGGCGTCGATTCAAGACACAGGCAAGATATTCAACCAGATTAATGGTCAACTCACTGCTAATGCGACCACTACCCAGCTTAGTGATAAGGTCAGGCGCCTCAAGCACAAGTACAAGTTGCTGGTGAAACGTGCAAAGAACGGACCTCCTGATTTGCCAACAGAGCATGACCGTAGTGTCTATGAACTTAGCAAGGAAGTTTGGGGATTGGAGAGTCTAGAAGGAAGATCTCTTGCACATGAGGATGCTGGGGATGCAGAGAGCAATGAAGAGCAGGAGATCAATGTGAGTGATGAGGATATGGGGAATGGGGGCAAATACAGTGAACGCAGGAGCAAGAAGCCAAAGACATCTAGATTTGAAAAATGGCAATGGTGATGCGGTTGCGACTGCAGGTAGGGGAAGCCATAGCAATGGCAGTGGGAGAGATGATGCTGAGAAGGGAAAACAAATATACCCGTACCTGTGGGCGGCTGTTGAGGAGCTATCGAAGGAGCATCCAAGTGGACCAGTTTTCAGGAAGGCGTTTGGTGTACTTGAAAAGTCAAAGGCAAGAGCGATAGAGGAGAAGCTGCGGAAGCTCAGAATGACACTGATCAGGCAGCAGCTGCATCGGATGGACCTGACGAAGGAGTCAGTGGGGATGGTGCTTGATGTGCTGGAGGGGCATACTGAAGGTTGGAATTGACGTACTGCTGGATTCTGGAGACCGTGGTTCGGTGAGTATGTTGCTAAAAAAGGGTGACCTAGGTCTTCTAGTTGCCGAGAAGAGTCTTGTTCTAGTGTTATGGATATATGGTTCATTGTGTCAACTTTTGTGGTTCAGGATATAGTGTCCTTGACCCTGACTAGAACTAGATCAAGGAGTTATGACCGCTGTTTGTTGTCCTCCCTGAAACATTATGCTCCATGTGCTAATTTATGCCTATGTTTCATGTCGTCATTGTGTTTCTGTTCAATATTAATTACTTCTTTGGCTTTCATTTCAGATTTCCATTTTCAACTACATCTGTAAATACGAACATCATTGCATTTCATCATGGTTGAATCTAGCTTGACATTTACCTAACTTTTGTGACCGGATGAACTGGATGAATACAAGTTTGGCGCTTGCTAGGTTCTTCCAACTGAACGAACTAAAATCAGTGTTAGCTGAAATGATATATGTTGGATTTGTCATGATGCAGGATTGTGAAATTCAATAAGAGGTGTTGCTCAAAGTTATTTACCCTCGATGATTGTAATGTCACTCCTTGCACTTACAGCTTACTAGATTTGATTTATGGGAGTTAAAAATACATCTTTAGGTTTTATTTGGTATAAGCCCTGTTTGGTAGTATTTGCAGCTCCAAGAAATCTTGAGCTAGAGGCATGTCGAGAGCATCTAGATGAATTATTTTGTATATAGTTTAGACTAAGTATAAGTATTTAAACCATTTAATTTTAATCTACAAACTGCAGATCAAATCTGGATCTCGAAGCTCGAGCTGTCTATACTGTTATGGATGCGCCTATGCTGGTCAATTGCTCCTCTAAGCATTGTGACTATTAGTGCTTGGAGTTGGAGAATGCAACAATATGGATGCTTGGAGGGATTATTTAGAGCTATCCAAGTATTTTTGTTCTGTTCGAAATTGCCCCGGGAGGTGTAGTGAAAGAGACAGTTTAATTCATCAGGGACCTGCATAGATTATACAGCTTTAGGGCTATTCAACATGGATGAATCCTATACGGGTTCACTTCTATGTGGATTATTCTGTTTGGTGACTGGTTAACCTAAAGGCTAAAGGAGTAAAGGGGATTCTTTTTGTTAATATTTTGTGGTTGAAAACCTGTAGGGCCTGTTTGGGTAATGTGGATTTGGGCTTCAATCCCTAGGGTTGAGTTCAATTCCTAGAACAATCCATCTAAGGGATCTGAATAAGTTTGAAGTATATACATGGCTTAGGGCATCAATTGGGGTAGCCTTTCTGTCCATGATTGTTTAGGATGATTAAACATGTTCTTCTACTGGAATTGGAGCATCCTTTGTAGGAGGGACATCTGGTTTTATTACTCAATACTTATACATACTATTTGTATGAGGTTGCTTAGTCTCGACACACTTTGGGCTACCATGTCAGGTACCCAGGTGGGAAGATGGAGTTTGTTTTAGTGACCTATAGTAGTCAAGTGCTGCATGTTTCGCCCCAAATATGTTCTTGGAATAGATATAATTAATGTTGAGGCTTTGTTATCTGATATTTCAACATATTTCAACAACCCGTGGCCTAAGCCGAGGCCTACTCCTATTACTCGCTAACAAAACAACCTAAATGCTTAGCTCCCGCCATCACCCAAAGATCAGCCTCAAGTCTGATGCGTTGGATCAATTCGGTCGTTGAACAACCGTGTGTTTCGCTCATTCCAGATGCTTCAAGCAATGAGCATGAAGATCAAGTCCAACCCCTTTCTCTTCTGTCTTGGCTGTTGTTTCCTCAAGGAGCACCACCATCCTTGCAATGTATATTCAACCTGCTCAAAACGGCATTGGTCTCCCCTTCCCGAAACCACCTCCCACCAAACCTGCCTTTTGAAGGAACAATGATCTCCCGTCTCGCTCACCTGATCACATAGCCAGCATGTGTCATGGGCATTGAGACCATGTCGTCGCCGGCGATCGGCTGTCCATAACCGGCCCTTGGTCGCCAGCCACATGAAGAACTTGACTCTCGGCCAGCCACATGAAGAACTTGACTCTCGGGGCAGCCCAACTCTTCCAGATTCGCGACGCGCCTTTCATTCTTATACACCCTTCATGTATTTTCTTGTATGCTAACACCGCCGAGTAGTTTCCATCAGGTGTCCACCTCCAGCGATACTGATCATGACCCTCTTCAAGTCTTACCACTTGCACCCGGTCGCGCAAGCTGATGTATTCCACTAGAATTGGCACTGTTAGTCCTCCCTGGATGTTGCGTATCCAGCGTTGTCCTTGCAGGGCCTGGACCACTGTCCTGTTGTTTCTAGTTCGCCTAGAAATGATTTGATGAAGTGATGGAGCAAGGTCTCAAATCGACTTGCCATCTATCCAATTGTCTAACCAGAATAGAGTCCGCTCCCTATTTCAAATTGTCACCGTTACCGACGCCCTGAAAAAGGCAAGCATCTCCGGTTCCACTTGTATTTTCAACTCGGGCCAAGCTCTATCCGAATCTGTTTTCTGCATCCACAACCACCGTGTTTTTAGGGCAAAACCGGCTAGCTTGAAGTTGAGTACCGCCAAGCCACCGTAGATTGTTGGGAGACAGACCACCGGGCAAGCGGCCATGTTATTTTCCACGCACAACTCTATCAGTTCATGCCCACAAGAAATTCCTCCTTATACTATCCAATTCCTTCAGCACCCATGGTGGAATTTTGTCAGCCATGGTAAGGTAAATTGGCATTGCTGACATAGTAGATTTAACCAAGGTGAGACGGCCACTTTTGTTCATGAGTGGTCCCTACCATGACGGTAGTTTCCCTGCTACCTTCCCAATTAGAGGCATGAATTGTGATTTTGGAACCAACCCAGTGGACAGAGGTGTTCCTAGATAGGTAATTGAGAATTGCATGACCTGACAGGGGAGAACATTATGAAAATCCATCAGCGTGTCCTCGCATCCATCAATTGGCGTGATCGAACACTTGTCAAGGTTGGTGTGCAGGCCAGATGCATCCCCAAAAATGGTCAGAATGCGATTTACCGCCCTTGCTTCACCAGCATTTGGCGTGCAGCCAGTACGATCACATCATCTACGTAAAAGGCTGCAGTGGTGCCTGATACCATTCATTCCCATTGGCCGAAGAACCCCTTCGTCCTTGGCTTTGCTGAACAGCCGGTTAAGCGGATCCATCGCCAATACAAAAATCATCAGGGAGAGGGGATCTCCTTGCCTGAGACCACACCGGTGCTGGATCTTCTCTCCTGGATGGCCATTTAGGTGCTAGCAGTCGACAGGAGGAGGGAAATCCAGTCTCTCCATCGCGTGTCGAATCCCCATGCTTGTAGTACCTCCAACACAAACTGCCATCACACCGTGTCAAAAGCCTTTGAGACATCGAGTTTGAGCAACAGTTTGGGGATTCTCCTCCTCTTTAACAACACCACAGATCTCTGCACATACTTGAAGTTGTCAAGGGTTGATCGCCCTCGTATGAAGGTGCTCTGATTGGACAACACTAGCTCATTCATGTATGGCATTAGCTGGTTGGCCATTAGCTTGGACATGAGCTTCAGAAAACTGTGTATTAGGCTGATAGGGCGGTAGTCTTTTGGTGCCTGAGCGTTTGTCTTCTTCGACAGTAGCGTGGGTAGGGCTCCATTGATGCACCAGAAGCCTCGCCTGTCAACACGTTGTAGAACACGTTCACAACCCGGAGCACATCAGGCTTGATCATTGCCCAGGCCGACTGGTAAAATGCCACCGTCATCCCATCAGGCCCCGGCGACCTATCTGGGACATGGCTCGGATCGTCTTCCATACCTCATCTTCAGTGAATGGCTCCTCTAGTGCAGAGAAGTCTCCTTGTTCGATGCCCAGGGCTTGCAAATCCAATGTGGATTCCCTTTCCTGTTCCTGGCCTATCAATCCCTCGAAAAACTCGTGAAGCGCCTCGCTCATTTCCTCCTCAGAGTACACCATGCCACAGCCTCTCATTGTCAGATAACTGCCGGTGGTCTTGGGTGCAATCCAGCTGCTACTTCCTTAGCGATGAGGAGCTGGAGCCTGATCGAACCAATTTTCTTCGCCGACCAACTCTATAATTCCCTAGCCACGTTGCGCAACAGATTATCGAGACGCCAGAAGGCGTTCGTGGTCTCTGCTGGGCAGGTCCACCCCCTGGCTGCTGCCTCTAAGTAGTCATCAAATTTTGGCCAGAAAACTTCAAAGTGGAATCGTGGTTTACTTCTTATGGCAGCGTTGGTGGTAAGCAGCAGCGGACAGTGGTGGGAGTCATCCGAGGAGAGGGCCTGTAAGAAGGTCGGGTGATCATCTTCCCAATCAACCGAGGCCAGAACTCGATCCAACCGCACTAGCATTGGGGTGTCTCGCTCGTTGCTCCACGTATACGTGCGCCCATGCAAGTGGATATCTCTCAACTCTAGTAGTGGGTTAACTGTACGGTACGCCGGAACGTCGCGAAGTGTTGAGATAGTTTCTTTTGTTGTCGTGATGGAATGACGAACGGGGGCCCAAACAAAAGTGCGTCCATCCGTACTCGAATGATGGTTCGGTTCTGTTTATTTACCAAAAAAAGAACTTTTAGTGTGACGTGGTTAGTGCAGTGAGTGAAGCATTTGGACAAGTAACCGCTGGTCAAGGAGAATGTTTACCGTACTTAGGTTATTTGCAGGCTTCCTAACCGCTACAATGCCGTTTATTTCCTCCGAATCGCATCTGCAATGGTGGCCGGTAAAGCGTCCTGTACTGTGCCGATCCGCCACACCCTCCCCCAAATTTCGCGGAGGAGCTGCAGCTGCTAGCGGCTATTCCTCCTCGCCGCCTCCCCTCGCCTCGCGCCGACCCCATCTCACCCGCCGTCGCGCCGCAACGCCGCCGCCCCATCTCGCCCTACATCCACAGCCGCCGCGCTCCTCACCCCGCGTCCGACGCGCTCCGCCAGCCGCACTCCTCGCCTCTCCTCCTCACGCCCCCTCCCCCGCTCCGCTGCGTCGCCGCCATAGCTGCCGCACCCTCCTCCCATCGCGTCCCCACCGAAGCCCCAGCCTCCCGCCACTACTGCCTCCCGCCACTACTGCCTCCCGCCTCGCCCTCCCTCTCCACCACCACTCGCAGCGGCGCCGCCGCCGCGCTCCTCCTGCTTGCCGAGGCATCTTCTGCCCCGCCGCGGCCCGCCCGCACGGAGACCGACGACGAGGACGTCGACGAGGCCCGCGGCGTCCGCCTGTTCCAGGTACCCCCTCCCCTTCCAGGACGCACTTCATCCCGGCCATCTGCTCCAGCCGCCCCACCTTCCCGACGAACTCGTTCTTGCAGGACGGGCATTAGATGAGGATGGGCTCGCGCAGGGCGGCGAACATATGCCGCATCACCGGCGGCGGCCCGAGGAGGAGAGGAGGGGTCGGCAGGGTGGGGGAGGGGGCGCGGGACGGCGGAGGAGGCGAGAGAGAGGAGTGGAGGGGGAGGGGGTCGGGGGAGACGGGGAGAGAGAGAAAGAGAGAGAGAGAGGGAGTGACGATGGAATAAATGACACCGTTGCAATAGAGATTAGATTTGGAGGATAGAATATTTTGCATGCCATTGAAATATTTTTTAAATGGTGAAATATAGAGGACATCGTTGCAAACCGTCTTATACACTACCGGAGTACTCCCTCAAGCATGCACCTCGTTCTCTTTTCCATGGGTTTTCCAGCCATTTGCGCAAGTGGCAGCAGCCAGGCTCCTCCATGAGACGCAGGGATGCCTGCGCCGCGGCTAGCCGCTCGGCGGCGGCCTGGTTGGCCTTTCAGGGCTTCTTTCTTTCCGGCGATATGACACGATCAAACTCAAACAGCATTGGCGGCGGACTACAGAGACTTCTTGCTGAAGCTGAGCTTTCGCAAGTTCACAACGGCTTGTTTCGTTGGCGCAAATGTCTACATTTTCGTTTTTGTGTTGTCGTATCCTAAGAACCATCGCTTGCGTGATGGACCGTACATTAATTGGAGATGGTCAATGCGCCAACAGCATGCGGTTGGAAAGCGGAATCGTGAAGTGAATGTACGGCCGTTGCATCAGCAGCGATGCCCCTGTGCAAAGTGACAGGGCGCATATTCTGCAGATTCAGCCATTCAGGTATCTGAAAGCTTCTTCACGAGCTCTCTATTCCACGTTCGATTCTGGCTGAGCGTGAGCGACGCGACAGCCGCTACGACGAATATGTGACAAGGAACAGGCAACCTGTACGATGCAAGGAAAAAATTCTCCCGGATTGAGCTTTTTTCTACGGAATTTAGTTGCCCGAGATTATTCCGAATCACAAAAGTCAGTGGCGTATCGAAACTTTTCGCGAAGTGACAGAACGCATATTCTGCAGATTCAGGTATCTGAAAACTTCACGAGCTCTCTATCCCACGTTTGATTCTGGCCGAGCGACAGCCGCTACGACGAATGCGTGACAAGGAACAGGCGAACTGTACTAAGCAGGGGGAAATCGAGCTTTATTTGCCTGAGATTCCGAATCACAAAAGTCAATAACATACTTTTCCAGCCTCAAAGGAGCACACATGATGCAGCGGTATGAAGCACGCCTGGTTCTGATTTCAGCGTGACGACGAATACGCGACAAGGAGTACTGCACAAGAGAGAATTTGTTGCCGAAACGGAGCTGCTCCCTACGAAATCTCCTCGCCTAAGTCAAAAGCATACCGGGACTTCCCAGCCTCACGGACGGCCTGTACGTCCTGCTGCTGCTGAATGAAGTGTAGCGTTTGGACAAGCAACTGGTTAGCTACTCGGATCGATCAGCTCCAATGGAGGATCCCTTGGCGTTGCGCCGAGTCGCATACGAGGATGCGCGCGGCAGGTTGTGCAGACAACCTCCCCGGCCTTTCAGGCTCGGTGAACTGACAGAGCAGCTCTCAAGTCTCAAACTGACAAACCTCTTCGATCTCAGCTGTTGCTATCGATGGAACTATCAATACCCAAGCATGATTGGTGGCTGACAGGCACATTAGTGCGTTCTAAATCACTTCGTACAGCCTTGATATTTTCAATTCGAAGAGCTCTATCACAGAATACAGAACCTCTACGGTATCAGAACCATTTGTCACCTTTTGGACACGATCTATATATGGATTTGTCTGCACCTAATACCACGGCAAAATTTCAGTCTATAGGACAGTTTTAATAACAGTTCCGTCTCGGTCATCAAATATCTAGGCTGAGAGAAAATTTTATTCGTACCCTGCAAGACCTTACCACAAAAACAATGTGCCCGGCGTCAGCAGAAAGTTTGGAAACGAGAATGGAATGCACGGATCGTACAGAAAACAAACGGAGTCAGATCAGCGAAGGTCTCAAACCGAGAGCCAACAATTTGGCAGTGTCGTCACTTGCGAGCATATTGTATCGTGCTGAAACAGTCCATGTCAAACCAATAAACTGAGCTTATAAGTAGGAAGTCAAACAGAGATGCGTGGTCAGTACGGCTAAAATCGTACAGAAATATCCAGACTCTGTACACGGTAAAATCCGTACAGATTAATGGATTGAAATGGTCGATTGTTTGAGTCTACTGGTAGCATAGTTCATAACAGATTGTTGACCGAATTTGCATTTCATAGCAACACACGTTAATCAGAGCAGGCTGCGCAGAACGTTCAAGCCAAACATAGGCCCCAAAGAACTGAAGATTAAGCCTCCACCAAACAAAAGCTGAATATTAAGCTTGTCAAAGACAAGTTCATATGTGACCAAAGTTTGAATTGATAGATTCTAGCGTGCATATTTGAAGCGAGTTAAATCACGTGCAATGGTTGATAGATTCCTGCTTGGAGAGTAACCATTGACTCAAGCACTTAATTCATCGTGGCATACTGGCATACAACTGGATAGTATACAAGAAACCCCTCTTTCTGACTTCTGGGTTCTGACTTTACTACTTGAATTCGAAAAATCCCCAATTAGTAAATTAAACATGGACATATGGCTGCTATATATTGAAAGAGATATATAGGCAATCCACTCCATTTAGAAACTTTCAATCCCACATGATAGGTAGCACACAAGAGAGAACAGATAAGATATTTATCATTCTGAGAAAAAAACGACATTGTTACCATGAAGCTAGCACCAAGTCCATATATGCATAAATACGGGCAATATCCTTGCAGCAATATGCAGGACTAGAGTAATATATTTAGGAGTCATTACTAAACAAAAATCAATTGAACCAACAAATCAAACAAAATCCATTTTTAATGACGTTTTCAGTGCTTTTCTAGGCTAAAAGCTGAAAAACTCAGTGAAAACAATGGGGATAAATCGTACCTCTTCCTTTAACCGCCCTTTGCCCTTTATGTTGGTCCTACCACCAAGCAGAGGAGGGTGCATAGAAACCTCACAAGTTGACAGACGTGACGAATAAAATATGGTCTGAACGACTGAATCGCAGCTCCATGCCAATAGCACGCGAACCAAGAAAGTCGAGCCGCGAGCGATTGGTTAACGTCTACGTCCTCCGAGACCACTAGGCCCACACATGAACGACGAAATGCTACAGGTTACCTAGACTTGGGTACGAAATTGCCGCGGCTCACAGGTGCATTTGGCACCGTTGGAAGTTTGGAACAATCGGATGGTTGCCCCTTGTCTGCAGCACGTACGGGCAGTGCTAAAAATCAAAGAAAGGGATAGCGCTAAAAATCAAAATTTATCTCGACCAACATATAGTGGACGGCCAATCGCCACGACGCTGGACCGTGTTCGCAGAAAATGTTATCCTGCTATATAGATACACGATGCATGGAAAAGAATACAAGATCTTGCCGTGTGGGAAAAGGAGGGTTAGGGCCCATAAGTAATTTCGTGATTTGGTTTTCTATGACCTTACTTGCTCTCTGTATTTTGTATACCTGACCCTTTCGATTCAAAAAATCCTTCATCTGGTTGATGATGTTGCCTGCACTATACTTTTGTTGTGTCAGCATCGTGGCCACAGCGCAATGATCCTAGAAATATCTCTCTTGTGCTGGCCGTTGGGGTAACGGATCTTTGAGAACCGCACCTCCGGAATGGTCAGTAGGAGCTGGCACAAGAGAAGCAGGAAGAGAGGTTCTTTCTGAACGAATCGAAGGTCATCCTCAAACACAACAATGTAAGACGCACGGGCACAGGACCTTCGACATCTTCAGAGGTTTGGAAGGGCAAGTCGAACGAAGGTCGATGATTGTTGACCCATGTAAGCACGCTATGGTTACAAGTCGTCTGGAGCGAAGGTTAGCAGGCAATGTTTTGAGTGCCTTTAAGTGGGAGGTCACATTCGCTCGTCATTACAAGGCTTCGGTAATGGGGCGAATGATCAAGCAAAAGGAAAGGCCGCGAAGCTAAGGGCCCAAAGGTGTTGCGAAGCCAATCACCTTATTGGCTATCCCTTAGTTAGAAGATGAAGTAAAATGGTATACGACATTGTATAGGAAATTACACTTTTGTCCGTCCTCAAATATTGTAAAGTACGGATAGAGCAGCCTGCAAGTGGGACACGACAAGAGGGTATTGATGTAAAATAACGACCTTGTAACCTCCTATAAAAGCAGGGCCTGGCCCTCCTTTTGGGGGAGCTTTTGAAAAGGATCGAAAGAGACGATTTACATTTTACACTGCTGGTTCGTATTACAATTGAGAGAATACGTACCAACACTGGCATGACCGCTAAGCGCGAGCTGCAACGATGAATATCTCTGCAACAATCTGCCCAGCACACATTGGTCGTTCTCGTTCACATTTCACGTACCTGTTTCAACGAATTTTTATTTGCCTGTTTCTGGATCGGTCGATCCAATGCAGGGGCGGCGCATGGAGCAACTGATGAACGAAATAAGCGCCCATCTGTTACAAGCTAAGTAGGCACGCGCGTCAGGCGTTTAGCGTTTCGCTGGCCTATCTAATCTAACTTTGGCACGGAACCAACTCTGGATATAGCTACAGATCGAGGGCGCGCGTCAGCCAGCCGGTAATCCTGTGTGCCGCGCGCGCGGCGGCGTCCACAACATTCGCGCGGCCGGCCGGCACACGGTTACAGGCGTGAGACGATCGAGAGGAATCCCGGCCGGTGTGGTGTGGTGGCCCGGCGCGATCGATCTGTAGCGGCTTTGCCCGCATCCGGGGGAGGCGCCAGCCCGCCCGCTCGCCCGCGCCGCCGGGTGGTGTCGCGTGTTCCCCGCCGCACGGCGCACGGAGAAGAAATCCGCTGCTCCAGAGCGCGCGCGTGCCCGGCCCTTGACCCCCGCTATGAGCCAGGGCCGTTTGCGCGCGGCTGGCCGGGAGAGGCGAGGCCACCGCGCGCGGGGCTAGCCGCGGCCTCTCCGATCCACCTGCAGCGCTCGCTCGCTCGCGTCCCACTTGGCTGTTGAGCGCCCCATGCGCCAACTCTCCGCAGCGCGCGCGCGAGGCCACGGCCACCCCACCCCCACCCGGCGGTCATTCACCCGGCCAGCCCGGCGGCCGTGTCCAGGTCCCGGTCGCTTCCATGCGCCTCGCTCCGCGAGATGCCCAGGCCCGTACCTATGTTTCTGAGGCCCCGGTGCAAAGTATAAAATGAGGCCCCTATATTTAAAAGATTTAAATAAATAAAATGTATTTCAACTTCACTACGTAACTACTATAAACATCCATACTACAAATGAGTAAATTAAAGAGCGAACCTTTCTTTCTGATATCTTCTTAACTTCTACTAAAAAGCATAATTCGTCTAGTATTCCTCGAAATGAAATCTTCAATCATATCTTCATATTTAATCTTCTCCAACACATCATTTTCAAGTGCAATTGTTGCCAATCCATTGAGCCTGTCTTGTTTCATAGTACTACGCGAGTATGTCTTCACCAACTTTAATTTGGAAAAGCTTCGTTCTGCAGACGCAACTGTCACAGGAATAGTTAACAAAATTCTGTATGCAATAAGGGCATTAGGAAAACAGCCCATCCGTCTCACAAACTTCAGGATATCAAGAGGGCCCATATCTCTGTTAGGGATGAAATCTTGGAGGAACTTTAACTCCACGTGTAATTCTTTACCATCAATATCAGAATGGTCACCACTCTTAAGTGCAGACTCAAGATGAGCACAAGCAGACAACAAACTTTTGTCATCTAAGGAGCACAATTTCCGTGAAGTAAACAAAAAACCAAAGGTATTTTCGTACCCCTGGTATTGTTCAAACCTGTTTATAAGTGAAGTAATAGCCTGATCAACAACAGGTATGAAATAATTGACTCTGATTGAATCCTCTCTAGATTGCGAAGCAATAGATGTATCATCAGGGGTCTCATCGAATTGTCTTTTTCTTTTGATTTTACGCTTTGTAAGGAACACTGGCTCAATATCCATCTCACGTGCAATTTCTTTTGCGGATTCTAATGCATTTGGAAAACCAGTTTCACTATACTTCTTGAAGAAGGAAATCAGCCCCTGCACTTTCTCAATTGCAATGTCAATAAGCATATCCTTTGCTTGTAACTGTTTACTGACCAAATTAACAGCAGATAGTACTTCATACCAAATAATTATTGCCACTATAAACTCGAAGTCACCAAGTTCATTGGTCGCCAGGGATTTAGCTTCGCTGCTTATTGTTTCATCATTATCAGTATCTGATACTTCGAGTAAAGCTTCTCTTATATCCTGCATTTGGAACCTTATAGCCTTAACACTGTCAACACGACTCTCCCAACGAGTAGCTGACAATGGCTTGAGAGTCAATCCTGATAAATTATCTTTCAAAATTTTCCATCTCTTAGTGGACTTGGCAAATATTGTATAGATACGTTGTATGATTCCAAAAAAATCTTTTGCATTACCGCAACTCTTTGCCATGTCACATAGCGCTAAATTAAGACTATGACATCCACAAGCAGAATAAAAGGCTCTAGGATTGATATCCAAAACTTTCTTTTGTACCCCTATATTTTTTCCTTTCATATTTGATCCATTGTCGTATCCTTGCCCTCTCACATTGTCTATGTCAAGGTCAAGATTCTTCAATTCATCTTGTAAAACATCAAACAATCCTTGCCCAGTTGTATCATTTATATCCAAAAATCCTAAGAATGATTCCTCAATGCAAACAGAATTTGAAGATGTGTCAACATATCTTATGATCAAAGACATTTGTTCCTGGTGGCTTATACCAGGGGTACAATCAAGTATAACTGAGAAATACTTTGCAGCCTTTATTTTTCTAACTATTTCATGCCTAATAGCAGAAGCAAGCAGATCTATAACCTCATTCTGGATGCCATGACCAAGGTAATGGTTATGAATTTCATCATTTGTTATGCGTCGAACATGTTCCTGAATAACCGGGTCAAATTCACACATCATCTCAACCATGCCTAAGAAATTCCCATTGCTATCTTGGTACAGCTTGCTATTAGTGCCACGAAATGCTAAATTATGTTTTGCAAGGAATTTGACAATCAAAATAATTCTGAGCAGTACCTTCTTCCAGTGATCTTTTTCTTTCTCAAGTTCTCGCTGGGCGACTTTATCAATTGTTTGATTGTTATCGAACCTGAGACGCATGTCATACCAAGTGGCCATATTGGTAATATGGTCTGCACTAACTTCATGTTCTTTAAGTCTAGCATTAACATGTGACCAATCACTGAAGCCCTCATTTGCTAGCTGACTCTTTAAATGCCCCTTTCTTAATAACTTGCAACAAAAACAGAACACTCTGTCAAGCTCTTTGGAATGTACCAGCCATTCTCTATCACACTTCTCTCCATTTGATAGAATTCTAGTGTATAGTATTGCAGAAAAGCTTCTAGATAATTTATCTTTGGGACCTTTTTGAATAGACAAGTCCCTTTTAGGACCCTTTTGAACCAAAATGTCAACCATTTTCTGATCAAGTGAATCCCAATTTCTTGGATCAAATATATCAAGCTGAAAAAGAATCCTCAAATCATTGTCACTTTCACTATTGTGTGATCTGTCAGGGGTAGCATCAACACCACCAACATTGTCTCTAGCTTCATCATTCTGTGATGTATGTGCCTCATTATTGTGAGGAGTAATGGGTTCTGGATCTGCATGAAGAGTTTGATTTTCTGTACTAGTTTCAGATTCTCGAACAACAAATTTATCAAGGGCGCCCTTCTGAGTCTGAGCAAACTGTTCAAGCCTTCTTTTCTTCTTGCGCTTTTCAGCACCAGAATCACATTTTCTAATTCTAAGAGACATGATGAGATGAGACAACCTTCCTGTATAACAAATCACAAATAGGACAAAAACTAAACTTAGATTAAATAATAAAGATGGTGAAGTTCTTGGTAAAGATAGAAAATCTACCTGTGATCAAGCCTTGATGAGTTGATGTAAAATGCGATGTGCAGATTAATAGATTAAAGTCCAAATCATTGTCAGTCCACTGAAGTACCAGCGTTACACCCTCTTTGAAAAAAGAAATTAGATTTGAGAATAAGAGGTTGAGATTCTGAGGGTGGATCAATAGAGGATTAGTAGTACTTACTCAGTTACTCGGCTTGGAGAGACGCAGAGACACCGCAATGGCAGCACGCAGCAGCCGGCAACAGCAAATCACAGTCTCGCTTGAAAGTTGGAAATTGGAAAGTGGAAAGGCAATTGGAAGTCCAAGACTCGAAGGGCGTGGTCTCGCGGCCGTCGTGGAGACGTCGATTCAATTTCCAAAGCGTCTCGCACTGCATTAGTTGCCTTGCCGCTGGACTGGTCTTTGGGCTCTGGTGCTAGGCTGCTAGCGGCAAGGCCTGTGGGCTGGCTTGAAAGCTGTGAATACTGGCCCAGTATACGTGCTAATTGCTAGCATAATTAGGGATTAACTACTGATTAGTGGGGCCCTTAATTTTGGGGGCCCGGTGCAGTCGCCCCGACTGCACCGTGCCATGTACGGGCCTGGAGATGCCAGTAGCTTTTTTTTTTAACGAACCGGCAGGAGAGCTGCCAATTATATTAAAAAGAAGAAACTCCCTGAAGGGAGAGTTGTACAGGTTTACAAATTATACACACCACACACTATGCTCAAAGAAAATTCCTATTGTCCTCTAATGAGGGTACACAAGTGCTTTGCTCCTGCCATCGTCCAGTAGTTTATGTCTTCTCGGAGTTTGGAGAAGATTTGTATGCTCGCTGCCTCCTTTCGATAAAAAATTCTCGCATTACGCTCCTTCCAGATTGCCCAATTGGTTAGCATTATCAGCGAACGCAATCCTTTCCTCGAGTTGCAGATTGTTTCCGCTAGTTGAGTCCACCACTGATGCAACGACTCTGTTGGAGGCCATTCTCCCGGATGGATGCCTGGAATATGTAACCAACTCGAGGTGCTCTCCCAAATTCTCCTGGTGAATCTGCATGCTACAAATAGATGCAATGCGGTTTCTGGCTCCTGACGGCAAAGAGGGCATGTTGTTTGGTTCGGCCATCCCCTGTCCCTTAATCTGTCTGATGTCCACAGTCTGTTCTGGATTGCAAGCCATGAGAATAGCTTACAGCTTGGTGTCGCCCAATGTCTCCAGATCAGTGCGTCGAAATTTGTCGGCAATGCGCCTAGGAATTGTGCATTATATGCCGAACTGGCGGAGTAGCTCCCATCGACTGTGAATTTTCATGATATACCGTCCGTCATTTCTTGCCTGAGAGTGACCTCCTGTGTGGCTCTCCAAAGAAGGATGAATTCTTCAAAATGTTGTGCCGAGAAGCCTATAGCAGTGAATTGTAAATTGCTCGCACGTCGTGTGTGTCGCTGCGGCGGCATCGATCGGCCGGCCTCTCGGTGCATGGAGGCCATGGAGGGATTATTTATTGCAAAAGTTATTATGCACGATCGATCATCCATCCATGACTAGCTGCCGGGCTCTCGCAATATACTAAGCCGCTAGTGTGCCAAGGATTCCCTTTTAGAGCAGCATCGCCACTACTCGTTAGTATATTGTTTGTCATCTGGAGGCTACTGGTTTTCCTGGGGAGATTTGTGGAGACTTTTTGGCGTCCTGGCAGCGCTCTTTTTCTCAGTGGCCGAGTTCACTGGACTGGGGGAGGTTGTCGTCTGGTTGATTGGCTGCTAAGTTAGAGACCAGCCGTGACAGCCCCCGAGTATTGAAAGATTCTCAGATGAGATTCAGCAATCATATGCTCATAGTATATTACAGAGAAGGGACCATAAAGCTGATGATTAAGTTTTTATTTTCGACATCTCGGTTGCACTCCCAATGAGATGCCTTTTACTAATATCTACGTACTACGCCCCCATCCCCATGACCCTAACTCAATAAAGAAGCCGGATGCAACAAGATCAGCCGCCCCCTATGGGTGTTTTCATGGCGAATGGAAGAGGCAGCAGGTCCATTTTCCTGCTAGCTTGTACAGGCAGCATTATTGGTCCGTGTTCTTGTGTGTGCAGTGCACATCGTATAATTTCGTTTTGCCAAGGTGTGCACATTATATATGCAAATGTATAATGTTCGAAAAATATATATGCAAGTGCATACAGCGATATAGGGCACATACGTCCACATGCGCGTGCATGCATTGTAATTATATATATGCATGTCAAACAAATGTCAGCTCCATCGAGGTTCAACCAACATTCATGTATGCAGCTTATTAATTAGCAATGGTAAGAACACTGTATCATCGATCGACAAGAGTGATCGAGAAATCAGCAAAGTACAACACGACTTTGTCCAGTCAGAGCGCAGCAGATGATAGATAAAATATAGTTGTTGGGTGCATTATTTCCGATCCCAAAAAACTAGCACATTATTCCGAGTCAGTCTGCTCAGCTAGTCACCAGTACAACACCTTTGATATCTTTTGAGGACGGTACGGTTACACTCAACTGGCAGCTGGGCACTGGAATATTAATCTTACATAGATCCAGGGGATATCTGCGAGTGATCCAACAGCCCTGCAACAACATAGCCCAATTGTGCAAATCTGGGCGCCTCTTGGTGCTCTGAACCAGTATGGAGCTGCCTGTTCACAGTTGGAGCAGTGGGACGTGGAGTCCCTGCATGGACGCGAAGGCAAGTGCCCTACGAGCCATCAGGCAGTGCTGCGCGCCTCTTCACGTGCCTGCGTCCTATCTAGCAAGCGAGCTACCTAGCTGCTTCTCCCTTAGCTTGCATGGGCGGTCGGACCAACCGTGCGGCCCTTCCCGCATCTGAGGAGGCACGCGCCGGCTGGCCGGCCTGCTCGTCGCCGACGACGACAGCCGCGGTGTGTTGTACTGGCGGCCGGGAGCACGTGGCTGGTAGTCTCTAGGGAACGTGCGTCACACACTCGGGCGAGCGCTCCCGCCGCTCGTGTGATTGGTTGGTGGATAGGGACGAAGAAGAGAGTAGAGCTCAGCAGGGCACGGCATGATTGCCAGCGACGCAAACCTGATGGATCAGCCGGAGTGCACGGCGGAGAGAGACACCGGCGGGGGTAGGGACGGCTCTCCGGCAACGCCGACGTCGTTGGAACCATGCTCAGTATTTTAATTTGCTGTTGATGTGATAGATGGAATGATCGAGACGTATGTCAGACCTAGGATCGTTTCATACATATTTTGTAATATTTTATAGCTGGTTAATAGTTTTTTTAAAAATATATATATTGAGATATAAATATACTTAATTAAATTTTCTCAAAACTATAATTTCAAAACTACAATTTTGGTATTATCAAACATTATCGCAAAACAACATTTTGATATCATAGCATGTTGGGCTTACTATATGCCCATTCTATAATACAAATTGCAATTTTTTGTGCTTAGAAGTGAAACTTAGAAAACACGATAATTATAGTGATGGTGTAGTTTTGTGAAAATGATTGATTTTTAAAACTGTAAATTTTCAATGCACCATGATGAGAAAATGTATAGTTTTTTTTAATCAATGTATAGTTTTATGTTATATGACACAAATTTATATATGATATTACAAAAATTTCTGTCTTTGGTCTAGTACATTGTATATTAAGTCTATGCACAGATTCTTATGAGTAGTCTGTGTTGCTTAAAGTTCACACAATAAACGTAACACTTTATGCTTAGTATTTGACTCATATTTTTATTTAAGATTTCATTGTCATTGTGTTGGAATAGATGAGTTTAAAAAAACCGGTGTCAATTCTTATTGGTCTTTTTAACATAATGATAGCAGTTCTCAAGCATCATTCTGAAATAAAAAGAAAAATATATTAGGATAGAATAGAGAAGATTTGTTGTCTTAAAACTTCAGTGAACTGAGTGAAATTGGTAATCCTTATCTTAGCAGTGATTGAGGATGTTGCTTATATTATTTGATAGCTAGATTTAGATAGAGTTTTGATCTGCTACATATTTTGTATCCTAGCAACACTCACTACAACCTACTCAATTGTAAAAGATAGATCAAAGTGTGAATTATTTAGCTAAAACTTGGTATAAGGCGTAAAAAATACTTAAATTTGGTGTAAGTGACAATATTGCTAGAAAAAAGTGGTGTTTTGTGCAACATACTCAAAAAATTATAGTGATCAAAGGCATTTGATGTGTATGGACGCATAGGTGGAGAAGAATAGCTTGGCAGAAAATATCATAGTGTGATACAAGAGAAGAATAGCATGTCAAATGGTTAATGGTGTTTTCCAAAACCACCAACACAAACTTATTTTAGCTGTAACCACAAATGGTTCTGGTACTAGGGACTCCATCCTATTGAACTCTAAAAGGTAGCGGAAAGTGATAATTATTAAGCTAAAATCTGGTCCAAAATAAAAACAAATACTTAAATGTGGTACAACATGACAATATGACTCCATAATGTGGCCCAATAGAAAGAAGTTAGAGTGATCAAAAGCAATTACTTGTGTTGATGTATATATGAGTGACTAGAAGAGTAGTATGACGGAAAATATCAACATGATACTGAAGCGGATTTTAAAGAATAAATTTCGAAAGATCACTCTTGTTATGCTTGCAATGTGAGCAGAAAATATCGGCATGTAAGGTGGTTGCCACTAGTATCCCTACTAAACACAATGACAAGAACCCGAGAACAAGGACAAAAATCCATCACTTTTTCAAGAGATACAATGAAAACGAAGCATGCATATCTTTTTGTCCACTTTACAAGACACTTTTACTTTTTTCTCTTATGAAATACATGTACATATATACTTTATTTGTTATATTTCTTATGTCCGAATTCTAGAGGTGTGTAAACATACTTTAACAAGATGTGTGCCCTTATACTTTTCTATGGCTTTCAAGTGTAGACATACGAGAAACCTTCGGGTGAACAAGACCCACTCTAAGTTGAACAGATGAGTGTCCACTCCCACTCGCCACGGTTTATTTCCACATCTTTTTTAGGGTGCCCCAGCATCGTGGTACACTACATGTGCTCCCGTACTTTCCACGTCAACCGAGTTGAGTTGAGCCGAGGAATATCCGATCCCCCTCGCGCTGACGCCAACCGTGGCACGTCGGGTCAGCCGTGCACACACGCGTCCGGGCCAGGTAAAGCCCAGCTCGGTAACCGGTCATCCATCCATGCATCCATCCATCCCGTTCTCGTTATCTGCGGGCGCGCTCGGCCGCTAGCGTTGCACGGCGCAGAGCCGAGCGCGGAAACCAGCCGCGCGGTCGGGGTGGGCGCTGGGCGTGGCGGCCCTTGGGCGCCCGTCAAGGCCAACCGCGTCCCCGCGCGCAGGCGGGCGCACATGGTTAGGCAGCGGGCAGGCCGCAGGCAGGGCCGCCGACCGCGCGCGTGCCGCCAGGATGCCGCGGTGCGCACCACGCGCCACTTCTCACCGCGGAGACCAGCCCTTGGCGCCCCCCCACGGGGAAGGGCATGGTTGGTCGTGGTTTCCTCCCTACGCCGCGGGCACCGTCACTGTGGGACGCGTATATAAACCCGGCCCGGCCGCGGATTGGTAGCATGGCCGCAGATTCCAGATCGGAATCGGATTCCTCTGCTCGCTAGGCGGGGGCTAAAGAATTCGCCGGGCAGGTCAGAGGCCAGTTGGCGGATGGGTGACGTGCGCTACCTGCTGCGCCGGCCGGTCCCGGTCGCCCGGCGGGGTGGCCGGAATGAACGATTCGGACCTCGAGCCTCTGTCTCGGGCAGGGATGCGAATGAATGAATGAAGCTGAGATCTCGCGGTATGAGTGGCGAGGTGTCGTCCGGGGATTGGATGATGGGGTTTAATTTGTTACACTGGAGTGGCTTTGCTTGTGGATATATACAAATCTACCGCTGAAGCTTTGCCAGGCAACATATGCGGATGTACTGCAACATGTAGCTACCTAATATGAAGAGCAAACACCAGTGAAAATGGGCTTTAGTCCTGATTCCCAAACCTCTTTAGTCCCTGTTTTAGGAACCGGGATCAGCTCTCCGGACTAAAGGTCCTAGGCTTTAGTCCCGGTTCTCATCCGGGACTAAAAGTCCAAAAAATATTGTAATATGTGGGATTCAAACCCACAACCTCTTGTACTGCCTCACGTACAACCTCATAACCACTTCACCTACACAAGACTAAAAGTAACCCGTGAAAGGCCCTCACCCGAGACTACAGACCCTTTAATCCCGGATGGTGATTCCAACCGAGACTAAAAGTATCGGGACCTTTGGTCCGGTTGGTATTCCCACCCGGGACTAAAGGTCCTCTGGACCTAAAAAAAATATCAACCGAGACTAAAATGCTATTTATCTTGGATCAAAACATAACCGAGACTAAACAGGTGGATGGAAAGTCATTTCTCTGCTAATGAACATCCGCACTGGATCTCTATGTTGGCGTATGCGATAATATATGGCGTGTAGCAAAGTTACACCGGCAGAGATCGATCTCATCTAATCCAAGCTGAGCTCGGTCCTGATCCAAGAGCCCGTCTACATGCATGGTACACTAGTAGATGGTACATCGTGATGTTCACAATGTACTAACGGCTCCTGCTTTTCTCTACCCCCTATTAATTACTCCCGTCAAATCTCTATCTAGCTATTAATCAGTGATGCTATGTATGGCTCGATCTATTGCTCGTTGTCTATGAGTGTGCCAGCTTGACGAAGATACATACACTGCTGATTGCTCCAGCGAGAGCGAGCTCACAATCGATCCTTATCGGTTTCATGATTATATACAGGAGAGGATTACTTTTCAAGAATCAAGTGGCTATAACGTGCATTATTCATTGTCACGCTCAGGTCAGGTGGAGGCAGGCCGAGAGCAAGTGAAACCCATCAGGTATGGACACGTCAGGGATCTACTATACATATGCCATGCATGTCACATGCGACTGTGTGTGTGGTCCCCTTCAGCTTCATACACTGTATTGAGTGGCAAGAGTATCGATCTTGACCCGAAGATGCAGGGGTGCCCCGCGCTAGCTGCATGGATCCCTGAACGAGCTGCATGTTGAGATTCAAAGATTCCTAAGTTGATTGGCGCGCTCATTGGTACAACATGTTGGACGACTGTTGGTACTTCTTTTTTTGTGGGTGGGTCCGTTGCATGCCTTAAACCAACAGACGCAATAGAAAGAGAAGCACTTGCAAGTGTGTGCGTGCAATCTATTGGCTAAATTGGGTCAGACGAGCGGTCTCGCGCTTTCTGACGGAATCTGCTGTTGACATTGGACTAAACGGTGATTAATGTCGACATGTTTCAATGACGTACCATTTCTTTCTTTTAATTTGTACGAATATCAACCTGCACTTAATGAGGAAATTGTTTCAAAAGAACAAAACTTTCAAAACAAAAGCCCTCGGTTTCAAGACAATCATAATACTAAGATCAAAGATATCTATTCTAAAGAAAGAAAAACAAAACATATCACCTGTTTCTTAAGGAATTTTAAGCAAACATCCATGAAGATTTTGCAGTACTGCCTCCCTCTAACACAAAAAAGTTTTGAGTTTCTGTTTCCACATATGGAAATGAAGAGATAAATATCTTACACTTTACCTAAGCTTAACCTCAAATATCTAACAGTCTGATGCTCCGTTTGTGGTGGACATCACAAACAGAAATATACTTTGTTATTATACAAGAACCTACGATTTCATATAAAAATAGTACAGCCCTGTGGGAATTTATGAAGTTTGTATGATTCTTAAGGGCTCTTTGCATTTTCTTAAGACCAAAACACTACCATCATCTTATCTTAATATTACTGATTATAGATGTTAGCCCTCCAAAGACATTATAACAAAATTGACCATCCCGCCATCAATTTTGTAGGCTTTATCATTGTTAACCAAAATAGCCATGGGATTTAATTTGGTTCTAAATTACTTACCTATGTCCTGTAAATTTTACATAAAAGTTACCCACATTTTCCACTATAAAAATAACATAAACTAACCCTTCTAAATATGCATTTAAATTACACACTAATGCCATTTTCATAATGTAAAATAATTCTTTAAATATGCATCTAAATTACCAGCCTTTGTCATTTTAAAAATAGTCTTATTTAACACTATATGTGCTTCTAAATTGACAACTTATAGAACTAAGCTTGTGGTGGAACCTTCGTACATAGGTTTGAGTGCCTAACTCAACATGAGTGCTTCTATTTTTGTTTAAATAGTGTACTCCGTATTAATAGTAGGGGATGTTTCGATCGATGGCATGCATTAATATGTGTGTTTGTGTTTACCCTTTTCAAAATAATAGTAACTTCTAGCATTATCTAAACCCATAATTCTTCTGCAGATAAAATTATTTTATCTATTATTACTTCAACAAATTTATTATATTTATAAAAAATAGTAAAAATTAACATCCGTAACCTGGTTCAAGTCTGAAACTCAAGATGAGTGGTGTTTTTTTTTGCTTCATTCTTCCAATGGCAAGTCACGTGCTCATGACATCTACAGTGTCACACCCGGTTTTTAAAGGCAAAACCAGGTGCATCTCATATGTGCGCCAGGATCAGTTTACACACATACGGTAGACGTCACAAGTGAATATCCATAACCATGCATAACGAAAGAGTATTAAAGTGCATTTATTACAATATCAGAGTTGACTCAAAAGTCATAGCGGAAGACTTAAATAAACGTTCATCTAACGAAGCAAAAGTTGACTCCAACTCCACAGGCATTGACTGGGGGAGACTCGCCTAGAACTCCTCAAAATCAGTAGTGAAATCCTCAAAATTCTCCCAGTCTGAGCAGCATTTCGGTGCAATTGATGCAATAAAATAAAGAAAGAAAAGCAACAAGTATGAGCACATACGTACTCAGCAAATGTAATATGACATACAAGGCTGAGGCAAAAAGGTTGGCTGACCATACTGCTGTAAGCACTTTTAGTTGGTCAAGTTTTATTAAGCAACTATTTACTAGCAAATGAAAGTATATACCACCCACAAATTAATGAATGTCAAATTCCCAACATATTCAAGTAACCACGATTTAGATCATGTTCAAGTATGATTATCATGTAAGGGTCCAGGCCGCTCTTGACCGTGAGCACGGCTGTTATAACAGTTTTACACTCTGCAGAGGTTGTACAGTTTTACACTATGCAGAGGTTGTACACTTTCACCATAAGCCGTGATTCCCATTGCCGAAGCATTGTACCCTTCCCACACCACGTGGACCGAATACTGGGTTTCACTATGAGACCTTTACAAAAGCACTCTAATAAATGATAGCCCGCTAAGGTTTCCGGTTCAGAAGCAAAGCATAATCCTCCCTAATGAGGTCTGTCTCTTACCAAAGCCCACAGCTCAAAAGGACCGAACTATACCCCGTCAACCGCCGCCCCCCATGCCCCTTTCGAGTAAAGCTACCATAAACCAGAGCACCTAATTAGTCAGTCAAAGCCAGAGCCATATGGCACTCATGGTTGTACTGTTTTCCTGGGTGGTTCTCCATGTTCCAATTAAAAAGATATGATCTTGTCCATTAATTAATTAAAAGAGTATATGGAACATAGAGTATGGGTTCAATTAACCAATCCCAGTTGAGCAAGCTAAGCATCATCTACCATCAAGGTTAATTAAATAACCCCGTTTCAGGGACAGGAAAATATAGTGGCTAGGTAAATCCTTAAATAGGAACCCATCAAATTAAGACACATGCATGGGTGGTGAAATTAATAATTATTAGGACATTTGCATGACATAATACACTTGCCTTCTTCCCAACTCGGTTGCTGCTCAAATCCTTCTCCAACAGTTGGTTCTTCAGAGAATTCCTCGAACTGGTCGTTTCCTAATCGCATCACACATTCACATACAAGGAAACAATACAACAAATAAGAAATAGTACACCAAACAATTCCAACAGAAGAGAACAACAGTACAAAACTAATCTACACGTTACAACAAACGCGTGAGCGCGAGAATCACTAAAATCAGAGTTAAAACGCAAAAGACATGGCTTTTCTAAGGTTCAGGGACTTGCTGGCAAAGTTTTAAAAGTTTCAGGGGCTTAACTGCGAAAAACCAGGGACTAAAACATAATTTTGTATAAAAACTCGAGGGTTTTCATGTAAAAAGACAAACCTTGGACCTCGGGCACAATTTTAAATATTGCAGGGGTTATATAAGAAAACAGGACCTATTCGTAATTATTTTTGAACTAAACTGGACCGCGGGTTAATTTTAGAAAACTTCAGGGACTCTTTAGCAATTTGGCCAGGGCTGACCGTTACGCGTCGGTTTGACTTGGGACGCGATCTAAACTCGACCGTTGGATTGAGATCGGTCGGTCAGGAACGAACCGACCGAGGGAGAAACGACGGCGACGACGGTCGCGGCGGCGCCGCCAGCGGACGCGGCGGGCCTTCGCCGGAGAAGATCGAAAATGCGCTACAGAGCTCGGTTCACGACGGGATTTGGACGGGGAGCAAGAGGATGGAACGGCGAACTCACCGGGCTGGATTTCGACGAGCTCGGGGCTGCGACGGCGTCGGACGACGACGAACGGCGGCCGGCGACACTGGGGAACAACGACGAGCGCGGTGAGTGCGTAGCGCGGCCAAAAACAGAGCATGAACAAGATGGGAAGACGCGGAACATCAAGGCGCACCTCCTGGAGTCAATCTGGTCGAAGAAAAGGCGGCGACGGCGCAAGTCGGCGACGGCAGTGCGGAGCGGCGACTATGGCGGCTCGGGTTCGCGGGCTGGCTTCGATTGGAGGGGAAGAAGAGACGGTGGCCGAGTTAAATAGGTCGGGAATCGACCTCTGCGCGCGTACCACGGAGGGATTCATAGTCGGATGCGGCGGCGCGAAAACGGACTCGAACTCGGTCGGGGAAGGAATCCCGATCGGAGAAGATGAACCCGACAGGTGGGTCCCACCTGTCGGCGAGAGAGCGGAAGGGAGACGGGGGAGATGAGGGCGGCCGAAGATGGGCCAAAAGCGGGGAGATGGGCCGGCCGAGGAAAAAAGGAAAGGAATCGGCCCGGGGAGAAATAGAGGGGCAATCTTGGACTGGGCCAAGACTTTGAGGGGCAAAAACGAACTCGACTATTTTTAATTTTTCTAAAACTCAAACAAAAGCAAATCAAATTTGAATTTAAACAGAATTTAAATTCCAATTTGATTTACTAGCAACCAAAAATATTTGCAACAGCATGAATGCAACAAAAACTTATTTGACTAAAATAATTGTTTAATGTGATATTTAAATTAATAAAAAGGCTAGAAATTCCAATTAAATCCTAGAAAATTTATTTAAGCCTTAATAAATCCTAGAAAAATACAAATGGTTGCTAAAATTTAATTGTGATGAATTTTAGGGTGTTACATATAGTGACTTTGTCAATTTGAAAAATATAATGGCCTAATCTTCCGGATGGGTTTATAGAGGTAGTGTGTGCATCTGACAGTGTATGACTGCTTGTTTGTGGGTGTCTCTTTGCAATGTTTAAAAATCACCAATATTTCTACACATGAAATTATTTTATCTTATAGTATTTCACATAATTTATTTATGTTTTCACTAAAAACATATTTATTACATTGATTTAAAGTATAATTGTAAACATACTAATTAATATAGAGAAATACATAACTATACATAATTCTTTTATAAAAGAAATTCAAATATATCTTTATTACTACAATAGATGGTGGAATAGATATTTATGCCATTATAGTAACTAAGAGTGTAGCATGGGATACAAAAATTCAATTCCATAATAATATCCAAATATAGCACATATAATAAGAAGTGCATTTGAAGAAAAGAAAAGAAGATTATTTAAGATTCATGAAGCCACAATAGACGATATACAATACAAATTAATATAGTACAAGTTAATGTTTTAATTAAACATATGTCAAAGACACAAAGGGTTGCAATGCAATATGGAACACTATGACTGGGTATTAAAAATATATAGAGAGTAATTGATAACCTTAATTTACGACAATAGGACAAATATTGTAAAGTATCTATGTAATACTTGCGCATCTAAAGTTGCTAGTTAGGGATGAAAGTGGGGTTCTATGTGAATTCACATATATAAACACTCAAAATACAATCTACATGCATGGATAAACCCACTTGTATCCATATTGCTAGCCTATGCAGGAGCATGAGTTGATGGATTGTTAGTCTGGACACTATAATGAAACATGTGTAACCAAAGCAGTGTTTTATTTTTAAACTTTGTGCAACTAAAGTATATTTACTTGTTCCCCAAATTCAATATGTGAAACTACCAATCTTATGCAATTGTGAACCAAGAAAAAAAAACAATATACCGTATCATGCCATTTTAGGCTGCAACACAAACTAAAATGGCAATATATATAGGATCGCAAAGCAAACAAGCTAGACTGACGAGATCAACAATTTGTGTGGCCTCGAAGTGTGCTACTCAAAGTGCCAAGCGTTATTATGCTCGCTCCGTGTTACAAAATAAACTTGTGGCGCATACTCGCTTTTGAAGACCGCGCCCGTGTATATATACACATACACCGCTCCTACTTCCTCCCGCAGGCACCAAATCAAGCCTCTTCCAGGCCAGCCACACTCACACCAGCAGCAGGCACACAGGCAGAACCCAAGCTGCAACACTCTCTCCTGAGAAAATGGCCGCTTCTGTCGAGCCGCGGCAGTTCGGCCGCCTTGAACCGGTGCGCGGAGCCACGAACGGCGCCAAGGCGTTCCCTCCTCCGGCGAGCCACATCCCTCGCCGCTCCGACTCCCCCGTGCGCGGCTGCGGCTTCCCTCCCCTCGTCTCCCCTCCCCGCAAGCCCGGCGACGCGTCCGACGACGAGGACGACGAGCAGGAGGACTGGCGCGAGCTCTACGGCTCCCACCTCCAGCTCGAGGTGGAGCCGGCCGTCCACGACCAGCGCGACGAGGGCACCGCCGACG
The DNA here is from genome assembly GCA_033239725.1 of Echinochloa phyllopogon. Classification (NCBI taxonomy): domain Eukaryota; kingdom Viridiplantae; phylum Streptophyta; class Magnoliopsida; order Poales; family Poaceae; genus Echinochloa; species Echinochloa phyllopogon. The sequence continues at coordinate 41,828,721 of BTCW01000015.1, forward strand.
CGTGGATCGAGCGCAACCCGTCCCTCATCCGCCTCACCGGGAAGCACCCGCTCAACTGCGAGCCCCCGCTGGCGCGCCTCATGCACCACGGCTTCATCACCCCGGCGCCGCTCCACTACGTCCGCAACCACGGCCCCGTGCCGCGCGGTGACTGGGCATCGTGGACCGTGGAGGTGACCGGCCTCGTCAAGCGCCCCGCGCGGCTCACCATGGAGGAGCTCGCCCGGGACTTCCCCGCCGTCGAGGTCCCCGTGACGCTCGCCTGCGCCGGCAACCGCCGCAAGGAGCAGAACATGGTGCAGCAGACGGTGGGCTTCAACTGGGGCCCCGCCGGCGTGTCCACCTCCGTGTGGCGCGGCGCGCGGCTCCGCGACGTGCTCCGGCGGTGCGGCATCATGCCGCGCAAGGGCGGCGCGCTCAACGTGTGCTTCGAGGGCGCCGAGGACCTCCCCGGCGGCGGCGGCTCCAAGTACGGGACCAGCATCACGCGAGAGTGGGCCCTGGACCCGTCGAGGGACATCATGCTCGCCTACATGCAGAACGGCGAGCCGCTGCTGCCGGACCACGGATTCCCGGTTCGTGTCATCATCCCAGGCTGCATCGGCGGGCGCATGGTCAAGTGGCTCAAGCGAATCATCGTCACCCCGGCCGAGTCCGACAACTACTACCACTACAAGGACAACCGCGTCCTGCCGTCGCACGTCGACTCGGAGCTCGCCAATGCAGAAGGTAAAGTCATCAAATCCTAACATTTGTAATTCTCTGGTAAATGGATCCGATCGACGATAGATGGCTGAACAAATGTGTGATTGTTATTGTTGCGAATGCGCAGCGTGGTGGTACAAACCAGAGTACATCATCAACGAGCTGAACATAAACTCGGTGATCACGACGCCGGGGCACGACGAGATCCTGCCCATCAACGGCGTTACCACGCAGCGCGGCTACACCATGAAAGGATACGCCTACTCCGGTAAGTCCTATACGGCCTCAGCTCCGACTTTTCTTTTCTTTTGACTATGACTTAAGAAGAGCTGGTACGAATATGAAACTTGGCGCCGTGTTTTCAAATCCATGGCAGCCGTGTTACAGGCATAACCCAATTAGATGATAAAACTGGTATCCTTGATACAATTTGAAAAACTTGTACTGCCGCCATACAACCCAACAAATATCTCTATTGCCATCTCTCGTAGCCATGTTTGACCTAATAAATAAGTGAACAAGTTAGTGCGATGCACCTTAAATTAGTAGCTTGTTATTATATTGCCACATTCTTAATTCAAGAAAAATAATCTGACTTGGGAAATATGACTAGTGGTGCCATGAAGAGACATTCCTGAAGAAGTCCTTTCCATTCTATTGTTCAAAAAGGGACCATTTTTAAATTTCACCTAGCGCAATGAGCAGCTTTAAAACTTTTGATAATCTACACTCACTTTTATCATGCCTGCAACTCAAGTAAGCAGTCCATGGTGTAAACTCCGATGATCGACAATCCATGTTAGCACCAAAAAGATCTTAAATATTGAGCTGTCGAACTTCATATTTCGCAAAGCACATAGTTTGATTCTTTCATGAAGGTTACTTATCAGCAAAATACCAAATCTAACACGGCATCCATGACGTAACAAGGATCGCACTTTTAATTTGGTAACACTGAACTTTTGACTGTTGAGGAAAGTCTAGATGACCAAGGGCAGCACTAAGGATGGCCCAACCAGCAATTTGCCAACAAGTAGGACCCATTCACTAGCACAGATTTAGTGACTGCATACTAGCCACATAATATACTCCATCCATTCTGAAAAAACTGACGTTTAGGACAAGGTTTGGGTCAAACATTGGAAATATAAATCATAAATAACTTTTAAGTTGTTGAGTTTACAAATGTGAAAACTATATGAATAGATTTGTATTGAAAAATATTTTCATAAAAGTATACATATATCACTCTTTGATAAATATTTTTATAATAACAAGAGGTCAAAGTTGTGTTTTGGAGACCGTGTCCCTGTTCTAAACGTTTTTTTTCAGAATGGAGTAGAAGTTTAGGAGTAGCTTGAAAACCGGGTGCTGGAAACCACACACACAAGCTAATAGTTTGCTAGGCCCAAGGGATGTGCACTTTTCTGCTACAGAAAGCGTGCATGCATGAAAAAGGGCGTTGGCACTTCGTTGCCTCCAAAAGCTGCCCAGTTGGACGCCACAAAAAATGCGGTTTTGCAATGGTCAGCTGAATTATGTGTCAAACGAAAAACAATACAGTAGAGCTAGCACTGTACGTGCCTCTGTTTTGTCGGGTTCCTGTGGGCTGTCAGCTGTGGCAACATGGATAGGTTGCACCTAGTGCCGGCTGGGAGACATTATTGGACAAGTCCACTCTCGGTCCAAAAGGGCTGCAATCTGAGTAGCCAATCACAGCCGAAATAAAGATCCATCTTCTATCAGGACGGAAATGACCTTTTTACCTGTTCTGGCAGTAAAATAAACTCACTGTTTTGGTAAAAAAAAAGAGTGACTGGGACCGAGCCTGACGACTTCTCTATGTTTTGGTGTGTATGTAGGCGGTGGCAAGAAGGTGACGCGGGTGGAGGTGACGCTGGACGGCGGCGACACATGGCTGGTGTGCGACCTCGACCACCCGGAGAAGCCCAACAAGTACGGCAAGTACTGGTGCTGGTGCTTCTGGTCCGTCGAGGTCGAGGTCCTCGACCTCCTCGGCGCCAAGGAGATCGCCGTCCGCGCCTGGGACCAGTCCCTCAACACCCAGCCAGAGAAGCTCATCTGGAACCTCATGGTATGCATGGCATGCACTCTGTCATTGGCATGCATCGTGCAGTAACTCCAACATTCTCTGTTTCTGGTGGATTCTGATGGTTCTCTGTGATGGACGATCATTGTGCAGGGTATGATGAACAACTGCTGGTTCAAGGTGAAGGTGAACGTGTGCCGGCCACACAAGGGCGAGATCGGTCTGGTGTTCGAGCACCCAACGCAGCCGGGCAACCAGACCGGCGGGTGGATGGCGCGGCAGAAGCACCTGGAGACGGCGGAGGCCGCCGCGCCGGGGCTCAAGCGCAGCACCTCCACGCCCTTCCTCAACACCGACGACGGCAAGCAGTTCACCATGTCCGAGGTGCGCAAGCACTCGTCGCAGGAGTCGGCGTGGATCGTTGTGCACGGCCACGTCTACGACTGCACCAAGTTCCTCAAGGACCACCCCGGCGGCGCCGACAGCATCCTCATCAATGCCGGCACCGACTGCACCGAGGAGTTCGACGCCATCCACTCCGACAAGGCCAAGGCGCTCCTCGACACCTACCGCATCGGCGCGCTCATCACCACCGGCACCGGCTACAACTCCGACAACTCCGTCCACGGCGGGTCCGTGCTCTCCCACCTCGCTCCCATCCGCGAGGCCATCAGGGCCCCCGCGCCCGTCGCGCTCTCCAACCCGCGCGAGAAGATCCACTGCCGCCTCGTCAGCAAGAAGGAGCTCTCCCGCGACGTCCGCCTCTTCCGGTTCGCCCTCCCGTCGTCCGACCAGGTGCTCGGCCTCCCCATCGGCAAGCACATCTTCGTTTGCGCCACCATCGACGGGAAGCTCTGCATGCGGGCGTACACGCCGACGAGCATGGTGGACGAGATCGGACACTTCGACCTCCTCGTCAAGATCTACTTCAAGAACGAGCACCCCAAGTTCCCCAATGGCGGGCTCATGACCCAGTACCTCGAGTCGCTCCCGATCGGCTCCTACATCGACGTCAAGGGGCCTCTGGGCCACGTCGAGTACACCGGCCGCGGCAACTTCGTCATCAACGGCAAGCAGCGCCACGCGAAGCGCCTCGCCATGATCGCCGGCGGGAGCGGGATCACGCCCATGTACCAGGTGATCCAGGCGGTGCTGCGCGGCCAGCCGGAGGACCAGACGGAGATGCACCTCGTGTACGCCAACCGGACGGAGGATGACATCCTTCTCCGGGAAGAGCTCGACCGGTGGGCGGCCGACTATCCCGACAGGCTCAAGGTATGGTACGTGATCGATCAGGTGAAGCGCCCGGAGGAAGGGTGGAAGTACAGCGTCGGGTTCGTGACGGAGGCCGTACTGCGGGAGCACGTGCCGGAGGGCGGCGACGACACGCTGGCGCTGGCATGCGGGCCGCCGCCGATGATCCAGTTCGCCATCTCGCCGAACCTGGAGAAGATGAAGTACGACATGGCCAGTTCTTTCATCGTGTTCTAATAAGGCGTACGGTCGTTGCAGCCAGACAATTGATTTGGTACCTATCACGCACCAGATGCATGTATATACAACTAGTCGAAATTGCCAGCATAATTATTACATGAGATGGGATTATTGTGGGAAGAAGGGATTATAAGTTGTACACTTGTACTCTGCTCCAGCCAAGAATTATGAGGCTAGAGCAGCAAATAGGCCGTGTTTTGCCCTCAGAATGTGCAGCTTGTGAATTCTGAGGAGACTGCTTATTTCTTCATGTATAATACTAGCGTGTAACTATTTTTCTTAGTCTTCAGATGGAAATATCTGAATATGTTCTTTTTTTGGAGACTAAGTGCATGCATTGTTAGTAGATTCAAGAAGAGAAAGATAACTTCGTCAACAGATTGTTTTGTTTATCTAAGGTCTTTTTTGAAGAACCCTTACAAGGGCAGGGAGTTCCTGCAGTTCTACGTAGAAAAATAGAATTGACCCGGTTTATAAAGAAAAAATGAGCCGAAAAACTTACGACTACATTATTTGTTGATGTGCACCTATGAGAGGATTGCCAAGACTTGGGGCAAGATGGTATCGCAGTGACATAAAGACACATGATTTAGTCACGTTCAGGCTACCCTATGTCATGTATGGGTGGATTGTATCATGTCCCTATGTTCGGGTGTTTGATCGTTGTGTTTGTTCTCCTGACTCCTATTGTCTTCCTAGGGGCATGTCATACCCGAATTTTCACAAAAATCCGAATGCGGCCATATGTGTGCCCAGGAAGTCAAAGTACACATATAACAAATAAATATGATAAACAGAGAACATATGTTTGAATAAATTCTTCATTAAATAAAGTTTTACATCAGAGTGCTTCATAAATGAACTACGCAATAACAACGGAAGACTAATAAACTCTCAACTAATGGAGCCGCAATCCACAGGGACTCTGATTGAGAGATCACAACTCAGAAGTACGGTAAATCTTCGGGAAACTCAACAGTAGACTCATGCCCAGCCCAATCTATTTACCCATCCGGGATTTTGTTGAATAAAATGACAAGTGTAAGTAAACAATTACTTAGCAAGTATAGGACGGGTATATGAAGGCTCAAAATAAGGCTAGACTCGGCTTAACTGCATTAGCATTTCTAGTTGGTTCATTTTAACATTATCCAAGTTAGTACAGTGAATGAATCTTAGTTGTAACCCAATTAATAAAGTATAAGTGACATTAAACATAATAAACATCATCTTCTAATAAAAAAGGATCCAGACCGCGCGTGACCCTGAGCAAGGCTATCATGATAGATTTTACACTGTGCAGAGGTTTCGCCCTTTACCCACCAGTCGCGTAAAAGTTCAAACGAACTTTAAACCCAACCACGTGGAGGTGGATCGGACCTCACAAATTACACTTCCGAGGTGTGACCGCATAGGGACGTTACGAGGCTTTTCACAAGACACCCTAACAAGACAGTGGCCGCTATGGTACAACACAGGTAGTATGGCCCAAGGCACCGAGATTGACTTACGCCTACGGAGTCACACCATAAGGGGGTCGATGGCGTCCAAAGCACAGGCATCACACCCAACAATGCGCAACGTGTGGAGTTCCCCTTCGCAGGGACTCCCAACACGGGATTGTGCCTCACGGGGACATAGCCGACGGATCGTCCGTCCTCGGTGGATCAAACCATACACTCACGAGTGGTTCTCATAGCGTCGTCGGCTCATCGGTAACCACTGGCAAGCTAGAGACGTACAAGCTACTTGACCAAGACCAGAGCCATAATAGTTCTAGCGTGGCGACAGGCTCCTGAGTTGCCGCTTTAAGAACCGAACCTTATGGAGAGACACTAGAACAAAGCACGAAGCACATGCTCTAGTTCCCTAAACCAAGTTGCTAAAAAGCAAGTTTTATCATTAATGTCAAAGTGAACCATTATGTTAAGATTAACAATTAAACGTTGGTGATAGTAGCTGCGCACAGCAAAGATTCTACCCATATGCATAAACCCGAGGTAATCAAGGGACATGATAATCAAGACTAGGTACAACCTTAAAGGTACATCAATTTAGACACATGCATGTATGAAATAAATGATTACAAGGTGGATAGGTAGCAAGGATTGTCCATGCTATAACTTGTCTTTATCCAACAAAGATACCGCTACTCAGAGTCTTTAATCTTGTTCTTGCAATCTCTTGATGACGTTCCTCTGCCCGCAACAATCAACGACGCGAGCACAACATGCAGCTAAACAAGCAAGTAAACAATATACAACTAAGAACAGTACACTAAACAGTAGAAACAGAACAAAAGAAGGCTTTAAAACTAATCTACGCTTCTCTACGAACACATGAGCGCAAGAATCACGCTAATCGGAGCAAAAACGAGAAAGATATGACGTTTCTAAGGTTCGGGGACTTGCTGGCAAGGTTAAAAACTTCCAGGGACCTATTCGTGAAAAACTGAGGACCTATACGCAATTTTATACAAGAACCTGAGGGCTAACGCGCAAAAGGCTGGGGCTTTTCTACGAAAGAGTATAGACTAAATGAATATGGTAGAAAATTACAAGATTCGCTGAGGGTCTTACCGAAAATCTTGAGGCAAAAAACGACGGAAGGCTCGGCGCGACGACGAGATGAAGAATGGGTAGTAGTGGAAGATATGGTGGAAGAAGACTACCTTAGGGAATCCCAAACAAATGGGCCTCCCTGTAAATGAGTCGATGGTGTGCCTTTTCCAGAATAGAGGTGGTTCGTATATATAGGGAGAAAACCTCTCACTTCCAGGTTCATTAGCAATACGAGACTAAAGGTGGGTTGTCCCATTCCAATGTGAATGAGCTTTGAAATTTGGCCCAATAAAGTGATGGGATGGGTTTGGCCTAAAATTGGGTTAACTTTGGGCCAAAGCTGGTCTACTAAGATTTAGGGTGATTTTAATTATCAGAATAATTATTTTTCTGGTTATAAAATAATTTCAGATAAGTCCAGAATTGATATTAAAACCATGAAAAATATTCTAAAAATTCTAAAAATCTTAGGAAAAATTTCAGAGATAGAGTTGGACACGAATAACCCAAATAAAATATTTGGAGCTCATGAAAAAGATTTTAGCACCTTCCATAAATTGGAATTAGCTATATCAAAATAGGAATAAATCCCAGAAAGTTTTGGAAAATTCCCATTAGGCTCCTAAACGTGTTTTAGAAAACTTTACACACATAAAACCACTAAATACAATCGGCATGAATGCAAAGCACTCAATATTATAACCTATGTTACTTTATTTTGAATTAGTTTTCTATACTAAATTCCCTATTAATTATATAAAGCTTGGAAAAATTTTAGAAAATTGAGAAAATCATTGTATTAATTTTGCTAACCAATCACGTCCCAAAATCCAAAAATTTTGGGGTGTGACAGGGCACCTCTACCTCCTCTTATATACTCTGAAGGGTAGAATTTAGATGGTAAGAGCATCTCTAAGAGTGTCTAATAAACGCTTCCAATAATTAATTTTGGGAACGAAACGAAAAAACAATGCTCCAACAATTGTTCAAAGTTGTCCCCAATTTTTCCGTGTGCCCAATATTGACTCCATCTTGACCTAAATTTACCCCTCCTTTGTGCACTCCCAGTCCCACGAAAAAATGACGGAGAAAAAAACTACCTGAGTTACTGTTCACACAGGTAAAAAATCATCTTTTGGGCCCAAAGAGGGATGATGTGGTGGTAATTAAATCTTTTTAGGGTCAATTTTTTTGGGAACTGTTAGGTGGAGGGATAATTTCTACTCCCAATAGGTTTTAGCGAGGTCCCAAAAATAGTGTTTTAGGACTTTATCTTTTGAACACTCTTGGAGATGCTCTAAGTCCCCTGGTCAATTACTATACATGAGGAGTCCCAATTGGATAATATCTTCTACCTTCCTTGTGGTTCCCGGGGATATACCCTCAACATGGCTAATTAAGGAAAGCACACAAAAAGCCCCCAATGGAGTAAAACATGTCTACATGACTAACCGCAAAGAGGCTCTCCGCCACTTACAACATCCTACAAACAATGGATCCCAACATAACTCATTGCTGCCAAACCTTATCATAGGTGATACAGTAACTTCGACTTTATAGGTGAGAAGCCACCGAAACCAGAACAAAGTTTTGGATTGAATTAGACTTGTGCCGGGTTTACTTCAACAGTTCATCCTACATATGCTACACCGGTTCAATTCCACATTTACTTTGGCTTCAATAGCTTGCTAGATTTGTTTCTTAGCAGTCATCCTACATATCTTAAGTTCGATGATCGATTTTGATCCTACATATGCTTAGGTTTTTATATGTTATAGAATATTAGGCTAGGTTAACTTGCTACTTGTTCTAGAATTAGAGATAATTAGTTTTAATTACCCTCTTTGGCTAATATGATTCTTTCACATGTAAAGCCCGGAGCAAAATCAGAAAAAATTGTATTGACTTATATATACCTCGTGATAGTATAATACCATACATAGCATACTGATAAAGTGTCATAAAATACCTACGACATAGTGTGATAATTTTTTTTCACAACACCAGTTACCTCTTACATTTTCTCTCCGTGGCTCCAATCTTCCATCTTGTCAAAGTGAACTTTCAGACCATCAATTGGAACTATATATAGCTAGAAATCCTTAGTGCATGAAGCATACAATAAAACAATCATTCACAACTTCAAAGCCCTTCCATAATTTTCTTTGTTAGATACTGTTCCAACGAGCTTTCATTGTTTATAAATTAGTGACCATAACAAAACACTAAAGTAGATACATAATATGCATGCAGCCATAAATATGATTAAATTTAATAATTTCCTTACTTGACACTTGGAAGAAAGTTTTTTGATGAAATGCAAACAACAAAAATGGCTACTTTATTTTTGAACATGTTAATGGAAAAAAGAAACCCTAAGCTCTCATCACTCAGGCTTAATAAACCCACAAACATGTTTCATGGGATTGATCCATGCATAAACAATCTAATTCCATCATCCATATGGCTAGACGGGGCTAGGTGTATGGACTTATAGACACTGTAGACTAATGTGGTAACACCACCTCGTAGTTTTTCATTAGGAGGAAGAAACCTTCTCCCGGTCTAGAATACCCCTGAACCTCAGCAAACTAGTGAAGGAGATTTTTTGTAACACGACCTGAAAATTTGCTCCCACGACAAGTCGAGCCCACAAGCTAAGGCTGCTACTAAAGCATTGGATATCATCGCTTTATTTACCATGTATTAGTGCCCGGACAATGCAAAGCAAAACAACAAATGACATAGTAAAGAATACACCTAGGAACAACAAATGATAGACAATCACTCTCAACAAATGATACCCAGTTGTTGGTTCTTACTCTTGTGACCAAGAACCAGCAGAAAAGAGTAGGATGCAAAACCAAGAACACAGATCTCAAGTTCGAAACTTCATTGTGCTTTTCATTCCTCCCAAATTGTCCTTGAACAAATAACCTAAATATCCTTTAATCTGATGGCTAATTACAATTCTACCTACACATTGCTAACCTTGGCACAAAGGTAACTATAAGTAGTTACATGGTTGGTGTATCCAATTTGCCTTTTGCCTCCTTGGTCACGCTATTCACGTCTTCTCCCGTTACTTTCGCGTTCACCTTTGGTAGCTCCTCCATATCGACACCTTCGATGACACCTTCTCCCTTTGGCCAACCACGTCGTCTAGTGATTCGAAGGTAGCTATCTGTGGCGCTGAAGCTCGCAACCATAACCCTGACATTTGATTCCTCGCTGCATATGTTCAGCTCTCGTTCCCATTTATTACCTTCAAAGTTTTGTTGCGGTCGTTTAGCTTCTGCCACTTTAGAACATTCTGAGGATTTCTCATCTTTACTTCGGGTTATGTTTAAGGTAAAACGAATCGAAGGTGACCCTTTGCAGGCAAAGTCCCCAATACTAGTGTACTTACAATAGTTTGAGGGGAATGTCTATTAACTAGGTACACTATAAAATAAAAAGATATGACTTCACATCAACCTGGATACACCCATGACACGAAAATATCATATATCGAGTGACTCGAGAGAAAGGACCAATCAACCCTTTAGTTCTTCTCTCAAATCCTTATGCTCATATGCTATTTGAAATCCCTAGTAGAAACTGCCGCATCCTCGAGAGAAAGGACCAATCAACCCCTTAGTTCTTCTCTCAAATCCTTATCCTCATATGATAATTGAAATCCCTAGTAGAAACTGCCGCATCCACTCGCACACCGTCATCTACTTTTGCCCATAGAACGAATGCGAGACAGTTCAATCAAGCGACGACCATGGTCATCGTTTGGGCGGACCTGCAAGTGCAGCTTGCGATTGCGATACTTTGCCCTGAGCTTGCAGATCTTGTCATCAAGCTTGTCTGCATTAGCATCAGTTTTGTCAAAGGTGAGGTTGGACAAAAGGTGCGATTAGTTTGGCAAAGCTCTGCCATGGGACTAGGCGTGCTCGACCAGAGCGGTGAGAATCTTGAGCTTGTGATCGTGGGACCATGTTCGCTGAACAGCTGCTTTTTCTCTCCCTTGGAACTACACAGCGTGGGCAAAGAAGCATCCCTATACGGATAAAGCGCGTCAACCCCTATCACTAGAAACCTCAACCCCTGTGTCATCGTCCTCTTGAGTGTTTCTTCCATTGAGGTAGTGACATGTTAGGTTTGGTTAAGACGTGTACCAAATAGTGTCAACCGTACATCCCAAGCCCGAATCTCTGTGCACCGTCCAAGGGGTGAATTCGCTCTAACTCATGCACGAAATCAAAAGCGAATTGATTGATCCACGTTGCGCCGATGGATACTTGTCATCTCACTCTAGAATAGCACCAGCATTGATCCATCGATTCAAGCAACAGAATTACTGAGTTCGCCGCCTCTGTCGCTTTGCTCCTATAGGATATGAGGATGCTTCCATACAAAATCTTAAGAGAGCTCAAAATGAAGCATAGACACCCATAAGGTCCTAGTCACCCCTATACTAGTTTACAATTAAAATACAACCTAATAACCACACAAACATGTGCATATCCATCCAAAAGCAAAAATACACATGTGGAGAAGATGGTGCCAGTGGCCTATTATTCTATTGACATGAGAAGCAACGCGAGCCATTGATCTCATATCCAAGAGACCGTGTCGTCGGTTGACAAATGTTATAAAAATCAATCGTTTGAATTCTAGCAAATCTATTGTTTTATCTAATGCTTAGATCTACTTATCCTTATTTGTTTGGATTCGAGTCATTCAATAGTTCTAATTGTGTATTATCTCATATAAATTAACTATGTTTAAGAGTATTTAGTAATTACTTATACACAAACAAATTTTCTTTCAAATGATTTATAATATTTAATGGTATTACAAAAATATGTCCTTTAGATTAGAGGTTATTGGTTTAACAATTCCCTTTTCAATAAATTATGAGAATATATTATTTATTAAAACCAAAATATAGCACATCATTAATAGCATTGGCTAATAGCAAAACTAATGCAAACGATTGCATGCGAAGCTTTATTTTTCCTTCATATGTCTAAATGAATTTTTATTATAATAGATTTACGATTGGATACTGAAGACCTATCTCCCGTAAATTTTGATTGGATTGGTGTCTAATCTTAGTTAGGCTTTGTTTGAAATTCTATGGATTTGGGTATTGATCCATTCACAGAGGGAGACATGGAGTGAAAAATTGATGAAGATTGTCTTTCTCCTCATCCTAGCGGGCCATTTGTAAACGAGAGAAAGATAGATAATTCCACGTCTACCTTTTGATATTTTCGTAAAACAATGTCACAATCCAAAAGGTAGGGGCATAACGGTCTTCCTCCCATGTTAAAATGTAACAACAATACAACCTCGTTCTAAAGTTATGTGCAGGATACTACCATAGTGCTATAGGTTGAGACCATTCCTCAATACATTTGTTTATCTTTTTTCGTGTACAATGATGTGCCATTACATGTTGACCTATATGCTCCGCTTGTTCATCTCTATGTATACATGAAGCTATTTATTATGAATTGTCGTTTTTGCATAGATGCAAAGCCTTTCATTGGTGGCAACAAACTCACAATATTAGTACGCTACCAACTTAGAAGATGACCAAAGAGCTGGGCCCGTGGTACTTCATCTTCTCAAGGTTGGGCGAGACCGCGAACTCGATCATTGCCGGTGGCCCGCACGCGAGCGCCAGTGTGTCATCGCCGCCCTCCGGCACGTGCTCCCGCAGTATAGCCTCCGTCACGAAGCTGACGCTGTACTCCCACCCCTCCTCCGGCCGCTTCACCTAGTCGATCACGTACCACACCTTGAGCCTCTCCGGATACTCCGCCGCCCACCGGTCCAGCTCGTCGCGGAGGAGGATGTCGTCCTCCGTCCGGTTCGCGTACACCAGGTGCATCTCCGTCTTGTCCTCCGGCTGGTCGCGCAGCACCGCTTGGATCACCTGGTACATCGGCGCGATCCCGCTCCCGCCGGCGATCATCGCGAGGCGGCGCACCTGGCGCGGCTCGCCGTCGTTGATCACGAAGCAGCCGCGCCCGGCGTACACGACGTGGCCCAGAGGCCCCTTGACGTCGATGCAGGAGCCGATCGGGAGAGAGTCCAGGTACTGGGTCATGACCCCGCCGTCGGGGAACTTGGGGTGCTCGTCCTTGAAGTAGACCTTCACGAGGAGGTCGAAGTGGCCGACCGCGTCCGCCGTGCTCGTCGGCGTGTACGCCCGCACGCAGAGCTTCCCGTCGATGTAGGCGCACACCAAGATGTGCTTGCCGATGGGGAGGCCGAGCGCCTGGTCGGACGACGGCAGGGCGAACCGGAAGAGGCGGACGTCGCGTGAGAGCTCCTTCTTGCTGACGAGGCGGCAGGGGACCTTCTCGCGTGGATTGGAAAGCGCGACGGGCGCAGGGGCACTGATGGCGACGGGGCTGGGCTCGAGGTGGGGGAGGCTGGACGCGCAGTGGATGGAGGCGTCGGAGTTGTGGCCGGTGCCGGTGGTGGTGATGAGTGCGCCGATGCGGTAGGCGTCGAGGAGCGCCTTGGCCTTGTCGGAGTGGATGGCGTCGAACTCCTCGGTGCAGGCGGTGCCGGCGTTGATGAGGATGCTGTCGGCGCCGCCCGGGTGGTCCTTGAGGTACGCGGTGCAGTCGTAGACGTGTCCGTGGACGACGATCCACGCCGAGTCCCGCGACGCGTGCTCCCGGACCTCGGCCATGGTGAACTGCTTGGCGTCGTCGGGGGTGTTCACGGTGGGCTTGGGCGTGCTGCGCTTGAGCCCCGGCGCAGTGGCCTCCGCCGCGTCGATGTGCTTCTGCCGCGTCATCCACCCGCCCGGCTGGTTGCCGGGCTGCGTCGGGTGCTCGAACTGCAGCCCGATCTCCCCCTTGTGCGGCTTGCACACGTTCACCTTCACCTTGAACCAGCAGTTGGTCATCATCCCCTGCAAAAAAAGATGCATCGTGCGGTGTATCATTAGAATAAATCCACCTGAAACGGAGAGATGCATGTGCCAGACAACGCCTTCATACCATGAGGTTCCAGACGAGCTTCTCGGGCTGGGTGTTGAGGGACTGGTCCCAGGCGCGGACGGCGATCTCCTTGGCGCTGACGAGGTCGAGGACATCGACCTCGATGGACCAGAAGCACCAACACCAGTACTTGCCGTACCAGTTGGGCTTCTCCGGGTGGTTGAGCTCACACAGCAGCCATGTCTCACCGCCATCCAGTGTGACCTCCACTCGGGTCACCTTCTTGCCACCTCCTGCGCACAACAAAAAACAGAGGAATCATCATGACAGGGGAACCTTCTTGCCACATGGCACCTTTGTCTAATGTTTACCTCAAGTGTAATCCCTTGATTGATTAGTATAAACATCCTTTTCTAGAAAAAAATAGAATTGTGACACTTAGGTCCAAATCATCATAACATAATTTGCACAAATCTGGTTTACACGTAGAACACAAATAGTCAAATACATGATAGGGGATGATTGTGATTCTTGAGCATGTATTAGAGCATTTATGGACATCTCAGACTTCATGCAAGAGTATAATATATGTAATCTTACTATAACTAAAACGGGGGTTCCTTATGGAATCCTCATATCAATCCTCACGATGTGCTAAGAAAAAGAGAATCAGGAATTCTCATAAAAATACTCTTGCATGAAGTCCCCGTTTTAAAAATACATGCGGTCACTAGATGTATTATACTCATGTCAGACTCCAATAATTATTGATAATAATAGTCATTAGATGTATTATGTTTTAAAAATACATACTGAGTACCGACGTACCTCTTCTTTTTGAAAGGAGTCTAAAATAAACCCCCTATATCTAAATTACCCACCATTATTATTATAAAGTCTAAAATAGCTCTTTAAATCTATATACTACCTCCATTCCTAATACATGACGTTTATGACAGAAAGTACTATTAGTATTAGGCTAAATGGATTGGTCCCAACGTCATATAAAAAAGGACGGAGGTAGTATAAATTACTGACATCTACCATTAAAAATATAATCTAAAATATCCCTAATATTCATCTAGATTGCCGAAGGATGTGTTTAAGGATATCTGGTGGTGCATTTTTATTGAAAAAAAATTACGCGTTCTGGATAGTGCATACGGCCACCGACCACATGCCACCTGTATTTGTGAAGAGAATATTTTGTAGCTTGCGACGTTGTAAACATGACTCGTGAGTATATTCTAACATGCATGTAACTAAGAACAAAAGTCGCAGCAGGAATTGTAAAACTGGTACTGTGCAGTGTGGAATGTCGGCAGAAAAAAGGACCATTCCTGTAATGCGTAGGCGAGATTTGTCACACACGGGCTTAATTACCAGAGTAGGCGTATCCCTTCACGGTGTAGGCGCCCTGTGTGGTGACGGCGTTGACGGGCAGGACCTCGTCGTGCCCAGGCGTCGTAATCACCGAGTTTATGTTCAGCTCGTTGATCACGTACTCTGGTTTGTACCACCACCCTGCGTTATTAAAACACCCATTAATTCTTTTGAGTCCAGCCATTCAGTCAAGCTTAAATTCGATCGAATCCAAAATTCTCACCTTCCTTGTCGGCGAGCTCGGCGTCAACGTGGGACGGCAGGAAGCGGTTGTCACGGTAATGGTAGTAGTTGTCGGACTCGGCCGTGGTGACGACGATGCGGCGGAGCCACTTGACCATGCGCCCCGCCGTGCAGCCGGGGACGATGACCCGCACCGGGAAGCCGTGGTCCGGCGGCAGCGGCTCGCCGTTCTGCATGTAGGCGAGCATGACGTCCATCGTCGGGTCCATGGCCCACTCGCACCGGATGCTGGTCCCGTACGTGGTGCCCCCGCCTCCGCCGCCGGGGAGGTCGTCGGCGCCCTCGAAGCACACGTTGAGCGCGCCGCCGCCGTCGCGGGGCGCGACGACGCCGCACCGGCGCAGCACGTCGAGGAGGCGCGCGCCGAGCCACACGGACGTGGACACGGCGGCGGGGCCCGAGTTGAAGCCCAACGTCTGCCGCGCCATGTTCTGCTCCTTGCGCCGGTTGCTGGAGCAGACGAGCGTCACGGGGACCTCGACGGCGGGGAAGTCGCGGGCGAGCTGGTCCATGGTGACCGGCGCGGGCCGCCGGACGAGGCCCGTCACCTCGACGGTCCACGACGCCCAGTCCGCCCGCGGCACGGGGCCATGGTTGCGGACGTAGTGGAGCGGCGCCGGGGTGATGAAGCGGTGGTGCATGAGGCGCGCCAGCGGGGGCTCGCAGTTGAGCGGGTGCTTCCCGGTGAGGCGGATGAGGGATGGGTTGCGCTTGATCCACGCGTCGGCGGTGCCCTCGTCGCGGGGGTCGTGCACCGCCGGCTCCACCGCGAGATGCAGGTGCGAGCCGTAGAGCTCGCGCCAGTTCTGTTCGCCGGCGTCTTGGTCAGACGCGTGCGGTGGGGCATGGGTAGTGAAGCCATGGTCCGAGCAGCGGGGGATGTGGGTTGGGGCAGGAGGGTAAGCCCTGGTGCCGTTCATGAAAGTTTGCATCTGTTCGGAGCTCAGTTCAAGGCGGGCCAGCTGCGCTGGTTCGACTGAAGCGGTCATGGTCACGATGCTCTCAGTTGATGCGCTAATGATAGACTGATAGTGAGGAGGGCTGCTGGACTGGTGCCGAGAGAAGGCCGTATGGGTTGCGCATATATAGGCCTTTTGGAAAAATCAATCAAACTCTTGTTAAGAAAACACAGGACACTAAAAAAACATGTTTTAAAGAGTAAATTTCATCAACCATAAAACAACTTGGTAGGGGTGCAAATTGATCCACAAACTTGTAAAAATCTCAATTAGTGCAATAATAACTTGAGAGGTTAGTGCAAATTGATCCAACAACTTGTAAAATTCTCAATTAGTGCAATAACATGACATGTTGGTGTAAATTGATCCAACAACCCGTAAAATGTTAAAGTTGGTACAATGACTTGACATGTGGGAGCAAATTATCCAACAACATGTAAAAATACTTAATTGGTATAACAATTTGGCAAATCTGCGCATTTACACTCCAAACTTTACAACGGCAATGCATTAAGCATAGTAGATGGATCTATGAATAATTATTACACTAAATTGAGTATTTTACAAGTTATTGGATCAATTTACACCCACCTGCCAAATTTTTGGCATGGTGGATGTAATTTACTCTTTTTCAAAATATTCATGCCGACAGGATATAGAAGTAGAGAATCTCATATGCCCCTGGCGTATGTGAAGATGGCAAAGGCACGTGTGGTATCTAAGCGTGTAGCATGCCACAATGGACCAAACAACTGCCTAAGAAACCGTAGCGGTACTGAAGTGTAGCATGGAGTCTCTGCACTTCTGCTTTAGTTGAATTCTTGAGATGCTGAATTTGAAAGTGTTTAAAAGTTTGTGCTTTACAAACTAGAATTGAAAAAATACATCTTTAGACATGTTTCTTATTTGAAAGTTGGAACAAATGTAATGAGAAAATTGAGCTATTCCCTTTCTGGTTAAGGGCCCCAAGAGAAAAATTCTAATTCTCAATAAAGTGAGCTTTGACAAATACAACGTGAGATTTCAAAATAATGGACCTATATATTTTGTCACTCTTCTTTTACTTACCATTAAGTCTGTGTAATTTGCTTCACTATGACTATAGTAGCCAAACTCATACAGATACATGGAAATTATGCGTATGTGTAATGTCAGCTGGACCAATTTTTTTTGTCACCATATGATTGATCCTTGGTTGATCTCTATAGCAACCTGTAGCTTGCGCAATTGGTAACTCAAGTAAGACATGCTTCCCAATTAGTTTTGTGTTCACCCTTTTTTCTATAAAAAAGATGTGCACATCAATATTTATGGAAATGCCTGGAGTAAGCCTGCACATGGGTTTGTTGAAGTCCCAAAGTGCCAGAATTTGTGAAGTGAAACATGCGTATCTTTGATGTTGTATATGCCACTGCGACTGTTTCCATCGCACACATGCTGGTGTTTTCTTTGAGGTAAAGTATTCCAAGAGAACAAAAAAGATTCCGTTTTACAGCTAGGATTGCAAAATACTAGAGTTTTATACATGTTTTCTTGCATTGGTATATTACCATAGTTGAATTGTTGCATCTTGCATGCTTCATATTGAGTAGAATTCAAAGTCACGAGCAAATTGAGCTCTATATCTTTTCTGGTTTTTGGCTCCATAAAAAAAGGTTTATCTACATAATATAACCTATAAATTCAGTGCAACAAAGCTTTGGCATAAATAACATGAGATTTCAAATATAATGGAGCTAGATGTTTCATCACTCTCATCTTCTTGCTTACTCTGATAATAGTAAACTCACACAGTATGAATGTCACCATCTTATGCCCCTCTTTTTTTGTCATGTTTGTTGAGCAGGCAATGAAAACATGATCCACACTTTCCATTAGCAGTCCATAATAGTAGCATGAACAGGCAGAGGCTGGTGCTAATAATATTCTGAGATGGACAAAAGCGACACCTTCGGAGGTTTGTGGGTTTGAGGCACTTGCAAGATCCACGAGGAAACATTGAGAATAAAACAGATTAGAGATGACAATCCAAAGATATATAATGAGGTGACAGAATCACAACAATATGATTCTCGTGTGAGAACAGTTTTTTTAGGCTGTCTTGTTGCTTGTATGTCTTCAATCAAGTGCACGCATATAGTTTTGAATATCTATTTGGAAGATTTTTTTCAAGATGCTGATAACAACATGACTTTGAATCACTACTGAAGAACTGCACATCCATCCTTCATATTCATACCAGAGAGAATGAGGGTGGTCCTTGGAGGCCTTCTAACACCGGGTCGTAACAAAAACCGGTATTAAAAGTAAACTTTTAATGCTTGTATTATCATTAATACCGGTATATATAATGCTTGTATTAACATTAATACCGGTATATATAATGCTTGTATCAACATTAATACCGGTTTGTAACATCACCTGATACTAAAACTTAACTTTTAATATCAGTTTCTGTTACCGCCTGGTATGAAAGGTTCCTTCAAGGGTGTATTCAAAAAGGAAATCCTACCTTACCTAATTACGTGTGATCTGCAGGTGAGATGGTAAGAAAGCTACATGTAAAACAAGAGGTCGTTGGTTTGAATCTCAGGCACCATGCACACACATACTTCGCGTGAAAAATCACGTTACTTATGACGCGTGGGTGTGTGGAGGTCTCCCCACAATTTTAAATTGATGTAGAGTTGTCCAATAGTGTATCTCGCCATTGTTGTAATGCCTCCATGATCATGGATGCTGATGACTCTACAACAACTCTTGTAATACTGTTAGCGAAGTATCTTGGAGATCTCATATGTGGTTGTTTTGCTTCCCATACTCTTCAACTCTACTTTATCTATACCACACACAACTCCTTCCAAACATGTAAATTATTTATCCCTCACCTCTATGATGCTTCACGTTCAAGGTTCTGGATTATATATATATTTATATATATATATATATAGCTGTGTGAGATTCAATTCATTAGCCTGGAAGCTAGCTAGATTTAAGTTGTAATTTGGAACCAAATGTGCAGGTCTTTATTCGAAAGAATAAATAGTTAGCCATAAATTCAGTGACTTAATATTGAGTTGCATACACCCATAGACACATTTCTGTAAATGAGCACTTCAAAGTTATAGAAATAATATAGTGCCTCTAAGGATAGCTTTTAATGGTCCATCAGGAGTTACCATGTAAATCTTGGCACCTCTTTGCAAAGGAGGTACATGCACCATTCGTTCAAATTTTGGTACCTCATTAAAAATGAGGTAAGTTTATTCAATGTTTCATACGTCTCAGAGGACAGTAAGTGCTTGTTCACAATATAGCTCTAATGTCCAATGTTGAAAACAAAACACGGAGCTTGCCCTTTCTTTTGTTATCTATTATGTTAAGAGTTTAAAATTGTCCTTTCTTGTTTGTTTTGAGAGAGACAAAGTCCAGATAACCCTTCAAAGTATGTTTTGATTCATTTTACACCCGAAACTATCTTAATCGGTCAGATCTGCCCCTTTGTAAGATTTATCTTTTTTTCTCCATGCAACAATACTATTTTAAGTGAAATTTTATGGTATAATAGAGGGAATCATAAATTATTTTAAAAAGATATTATGATTTTTCATCATTATTTTGAACAGCTATCATATGCAATAATAAATTAACCATGTCGATATGGAAGTTTACGAGAAATAAAAATGAAAAATTTATATTATATTTTTCTTAAAAAATACTACATATGTGGCCCCTATCATCCCGTGAAATCTTAACATAAAACATCACTTGTGCTTGGTGAACAAAAAGAAACAAATCTTACAATGGAGCAGATTGGACCAATTGAAATAGTTGTCGGTGTAAAATAAACCAAACCATACTTTAGGGGGGGTTATCCGAACTTTGCCCATACTTGGGCGTAGTAATCTGGACTTTCTCCATAAATATAATACATTTATATTTTTTTTTCTTTCTATGCACTAACCCGACACAACAATAATTTTTGTCAAAGAAATGATAATATAGTTGTACTAACCAAATTAATTTAAGTTGATTAATCTACACCTCTATAATCACATTCTTACAAAAAAACATTTAGTTGATAATTTAAGAATTTCTAATATGTATCAGTAAATATAATTAATTAATCATCAGTTAAATTAGTGTCTTCGTGATCATGCTATCTTAGTACTCCTTTGACATTGAAATATTTGTCATTATTGACCTTTTCTCACAACGTTTGACCATTCGTCTCATTCAAAAAATGATGCAAGTATTATTTATTTTATTTGTGACTTATTTTATCATGAAAGGTACTTTAAAAAATAACTTATCTTTTCATGTATTTACAATAAACTTTTGAACAAGACAAATGGTTAAACATTGTGAGAAGAAGTCAATAGTGACAAATATTTTGATATGGAGTATTACTAAATTGAGGACTCCTTTTAGAGCTTCTATGTCCTCATGAGATATGCTAATAAAAATTACTAAAAATTCTCACAAATATCATAAATATCTAGCCATCAATCTAGTAGCCTCTAATCATGATTGATAATAATAGGCATTGGATATACTATACTTTCTCAAAAATTACCTAATATACTATTATTAAAATAATCTAAAGTAATTCTCTAAATATATATCTAAATTACTCACATTTGGTGTTATAAAAAATTATGTAAAGTAACCACATGATCTTCATTTGAATTACCTACCTATGCCATTATTAAAAAATATATAAAGTAACCCTAAAATTTACATCTAAATTATTTACCTCTGTCATATTAGAACATCTCTAACAATAGCCCCTACTAAAGGCTCTACAATTTTTAGTAGGGGTTTTTCCTACTTTCTAGGCTTTAAATTTTGTCCACAACTCTAATAATAGCCCAGTCAAAAAAAAAACTCTAACAATAGCCCTTGATTCTCAACCCCTATTGTATCTCTCCTAAGAGCATCTCCAAAAGACTAGCAATAATCCTAGCTAAATTTAAAGATTAAGAGGCTACCCAAAAAATATAAAGTTTTCCAAAAGCAGGGGTAAACCAACACTCTTTAAAACTTGCGAGTGTGAATGGAGAGCGTGTCTGGCTAGACAAAGATACCTGGCGAAAGGGAGGAGATAGCTAGTGTGAAAAAAATAGCTATTTAATTGGCTAGTCTGTTAGATATAATTTTTTTCTCTCTCTTTTTTTAACTAGCCAACGAGATATATCAGAGCTCTTGGAGATGCTCTAAACGGCCAGGCACGAGAGGCCTTGGAGCTTGAGCACCCGCACCCCAGCAGGAGCAGCCCACCACTGAGGTCCAGCTCTAGCGTCACGTGAGGGTGGTGGGATAGCCTGGGCTTGGGCAGCGGCGTTGGGTTTGCGTGAGCAACCCTACCTCCTCAGCTACGGTTGGCCCTTTTAAGCATGCATGCTCACCTTGGCTTCACGCCCAATAGAGAATAAGAATTGAGGTATGTGGTGCTCGATCTACCAGTCCCTGATATTCGCTACGTGAAAACCTTAAATAGGTAACGCAATATTGGTAACGGACACATAAAACCCGTTATAAGTAACATATTAGTAATATGATTGAAACAACAATCGTTATCAATAAACATGGCAGGACCTCACAACCACAAAACCCGTTGCCAGTAACAGTGTGACACTGGTAACGAGCATGCCCGTTACTTCTACTGCCTATCCGGACCAGAAAAAATGATCCAGTTCACTTAAGTCGCTTCCGTTGACCTCATCTCTTGCTTCCCTCTCTCGCATCCTCCTCCCATCTCTCGCTCCCCTCTCTCCCTCCGACGCCGCCTCATCCCACCGTCGTTGCTGCCTCACCCTGCCCCCGCCTCACCCCGCCGCCGCCGCCGGCGCAGCCTCATCCCGCCACCGAGGTCGAGCGAGCGAGGGAGGCGAGATCCAGATCTGGGGCGCCAAATCCTTTCCCCCGATTCGCTGCCGCCGCTCCTCTCATCCCCTCTCTCCCTCACACCGACGCCAACGCCGACGCCGCCAGTGGGGGTGGGGGTGGTGGTGGTGCTACTGGTAGTGGTGGTGGAGGAGGAGGGGGCGGCGGGGAGGTTGCCGCGCCATCGTCACCCCCCGCGTCCGCGGCGGTGGCGGCCGTGCGGTGGGACCAGATCCTCCCACGCCGCTCCCTCCGGGTCATCCTCGTCGAGCACGACGACTCCACGCGCCAGGTCGTCACCGCGCTCCTCCGCAAGTGCGGCTACCGCGGTGAGCGCCCCCTACATCTCCCTCCCCTTCCCTCTCTCTCTCTCTCTCTCTCTCTCTCTCTCTCTCTCTCTCTCTCTCTCACCGGCATCGCTGCGGGCGCTTGGTAGCCTCTGCCTTGGAGTTTGTTAGCAAAGTTTCTATGGTAACTATGGTAGTTTGTTAGCAGAGTTTCTGTAGCATGGCATCGCAGAATTTGATTTCATGTATGCAGTTCCCCTGCTTCGAGGTGATGGACTACGAGCCAGCCTCATGATTTGTGTGTTTCTCTGGCTCTCTGCTATAGAATAGTAGTTCTGCTAGAGTAGAAGGAGCATGTGTGCTGTTGACTTCATCTTCCCTGGTAATGGATCTACTTGTACAAGGCTGCCTCATGATTTGTAGTAGAACGAATACATTGTGTTGGTCTGATGCAAATGCAATGTTGTTGTTGTTGGGCCTTCTATTTTTCTGCAGTTTACTTGTTTTTTGCGGTACTTGGCCTTCTGTTTCTCATGTGTGTGCGTGACTTTGGTATTTGGATCAAGCATGAGCTTGGTTTCTTTACTACTAGAGTAGGAATGGTACACTGGTAGTGTAGTAATTTGCATGTGTGCTTGATCTTTTATCAGTTGATGATGCAATGTTTTTGGCCTCACATTTTTCGCAGCACTTGATTGAACCATATGGTGACTCCAGGAACAAGCTCCTCACAGGCGACAATGATACCAA
Source organism: Echinochloa phyllopogon (assembly GCA_033239725.1). Taxonomy (NCBI): domain Eukaryota; kingdom Viridiplantae; phylum Streptophyta; class Magnoliopsida; order Poales; family Poaceae; genus Echinochloa; species Echinochloa phyllopogon. The sequence goes on from BTCW01000015.1 coordinate 41,851,995, forward strand.
GCTCAGACCAAGGTCCATCTGCAGCTGCAGATGGAGCTGCCACAACCAATGCAGCCATCAATCATCAGCTGCAGACCAAGGAAAAGAGGTAACAGATGAGGATGCATTGTTTAGTGATCAGCCTTTGCTATATGCTTCCTACAAAGTTAAAGAATATTTCCATTTCTCTGTAATGCCTTTTAGGTCCAACCTAATAATTGATTTGCTGTCTTACATTAAGATATCTTGCACGCAACAATTTATTTAATAATGAGAATTTTGGGTTCCCTAAACTTCTGTTAACTCCCATGCTATGTTCAGGTTCACTGGCTTTTTCTTATGATTGTATTACAAAATTTTCATATGTCTCTACAGTGGTTGCTATGTGTGTCCCCATTTCTATTTTACCACACCACTTATTTTTCATTTATTATAGGCCTGCTGCACGCCGAATCATAACAGTGAGTGTTACCAAATTGTGCTGTCACTTCACTTTGAAAAAAAATAATGCAAAGTTACTTTGATATACTCTAGAGAATATGGGATGCATTTATTTGAAAGCAGCCTGCACACACCAGCTTAGTTGATTTCTTGAAATTATACTGCTTCTAAAATTAATACTTCGAGTATGTACATTTGCACATTGTTTTTTTAAGCCGCTAACAGTTCAGTTCTAGGCCTTTCTGTAACATTACTTGTTGTAAACTGTGTGTTGACTGTAAATTTCTAACAAATAAATATACCATGGCATAATTCTGTTCCTTTGTTTTCTTCAGGTTGTCAGCTCTTGTGAATGGCCTCTTATCTGTTTTTCCATTGAAAGTTCTTGAATTGACTGGTGAGATGACAGCTTTTTTATGCTAAATAATCAGGGTATCTCATTATATGATTGTAGTTGTCGGTTGTCACTTGATGTAAGCTAAACTCCACATGCTTGTTTAGCATAGGAATACACTAAAACCCCTTTGTAGTTCATTTTTGTTTTATGAAGAAACTACAAGCGTGTTTAAAACACAATCTGACGATGAAACCCTCTGTCTTGTAGATGGTTTGACAAAGGGAGTAAGGGCGTCATCAGCTTGCATCAAGTGACCAGGACTAGATGAAGAAAAACGGTTATGTTAATCTGTAGGTTTCATCCTTACCGGTGTATGCGTGTGTTCTAACCAGCAACTTGTAATCCCGTGCTGTCTATGTGCTGTCTTTCTTGACATTCTCGATCGCTTCCGTGTAATCCCGTGAGTTGTGTACTGTTAATCATGGATTTTTATTTTTTTCAATTCTATATCGGTAACGGGCAATATTCTTTGCCTGTTACCTTTATACTGGTATAGGTAACGGGCAAAGAGTTGTGCCTGTTACCTTTATACTGTTATATGTAACGGGCAAAGAGTAGTTGCCTGTTACTGTGCTGGGTTATTGGTAACGGACATTTTGCCTGTTACCTTTAATCTATTATTAGTAACCCAAAAAGGGTAACGGGGCATACGCTCGTTACCAAAGGCCATATGCGCCTTATCTATGTTTTTCACGTAGTGATTGAACCACTATCTCTCGTGGCAGCGCTTGATCTGCTGGTCCCCTGTTGTTCGCTTTGATCTTACTGTCGCTCGATGGAGACACGGGGATGGGCCAGTATGTCGGTTTGTAGGAAAGAAGGGGGCGCCGAGAGCGAGAGCATGCGCAGCGGTGCTCTGGTGATACTTCGATGCGGAGGAGATGGGCGAGATCTTCACACATATGGAGGGAAAGCTCAGCAACTATCGAGTAATGGCCTCTCTACTCCATCTGTGGGAGGAGGAGATGGAGGGGAGAAGTAGGGGCTTTCGAGTATGGATCCAAGTAGGGTGCCTATTTTAGTGGGTGTTATGTTACAGGTGTTTGACATTTTTTATAGAGGCCTAAGTAGGGGTCTTGTTGGAGTTGATTTTAGACCTAATAATAAAGTAACCCTAAACTTTTCCCTCTAAGGCCAGTCTCGTGGGGTTTCATGAATAGTTCCACGACATCAAATTTGTTGATATGGCATAGGAAAAAGAAATGGGGTTTCAGTTATCTAGTTTTTAATCTAGATAACTATATAATAACTAGGATTGTACCCGTGCGTTACTACGGACAACAAAATATTTATAGCAAATAATATATAAATATTTAAATAAAGCAAACAATGAAATAGATTAACATTCACACCAAGAGAGATCAATGACAAGTAATTATATTGTTGAACATATAGCAAATGTACTTAAACAGTATTTTATACAGATAACATCAAAACTATTTCACAGGACTATAATAGGAGTTCCTCTCAGTTCGTTGCGCTCCCTGTTTCTCATTCCTCACACGATCTCATGATCCTATTTAGGTTTTCTCTCAGTGTTTCATGTGAGTAGTGTATAGAAGATCAGAACTGATCTGATACGCACCTGGATGACACGAAACGAAGAACCCTTGTGCAGTGTCTCTACGCCTGTCGGTCTCGCGTCAGGATCTACAATACAGCAAAACACAGAAAGATTACATGCTGAAGGCCAGCACATGCACGCTAGCCTGCCCCACACCCTAGTAAATCCAATATGTAAGATTGGATATTCAACTTGATTAACAGCTGGAGGTACACAAGCTACAGCAATATAATCACCGAATTTTACAAAACAGAAGTGAACATCCAGGTTTTATTTAAAAACAGTAACAAGATCAGGATATTTTCTCTATGGATCAGTTTGCGGTGTTTTTGTTCCATTTTTAATGAACAACTGGTCACGATGTGGATGACACTACCATCACTGAATTCATCAGTTGTCTGGATTTTATATTGCGAGAATTCACAACAGGTCCTACACATTTTGAAATTCACAAGTTGCTGTTGCAGCTCGTACTGTTGAGGAGGCAAGGTGGGGCGTGGCCGCGGCCGGCGGGGAAGGATGATAGGACGACGGTGCATCATACCTGAAGGGGCGCAGTGAGATCGGCGTCGCCGTCGATTGTCCTCCGGTCGCCTAGGGTTCCCACGGTTCTTCCTCTCGATCCGATCTGAACCGTGATCGTCGCCGACGTTGAAGATCCGACGTGGGGAGGGGAGTCGGCACGGGGGAGAGGGATCGGCGTGGGGAGGGGGAGGCGCGGGGAAGAGGGGTCGGCGTGGGGGAGGGGGAGACGCGCGGTCGTCGGGGGATCCGACGTGGGGAGGAAAGTCGGCGCGAGGCAACGCTAGAGGGGGCAGTTTTTGGAGGAAAAAAAAGGAGTGGGGCGGTCGGTTCCACGAGGAAGGAAAAAAAGGAGTGGGGCGGCCGGTTCCACGAGGAAGGAAAAAATGGGACGGGCGTCGGAGGATGGGTGCAGAGCCACAGACCGCGAAAAATGTACGACGACATTTTTTCTCCTCTTTGATTTTATTAAGTAGTAGTAGAAATCATGCACTAAGACTGACCTAACATTTAACAAGATGTTTAGTGAGCATTTTTTGCATGATTGGTTCCCTGCGGAACAACGGTCGTGTTTCTTTGGAGGTAAAAATTTTTATACACACGTTTGATCATTAATTAAGGATATTAAATAAACTCAGTTTATAAAACTATGTATAAAACCCCCGGGTTAATTCGCGAGACTTATCTAATGAGGCATCTACCGTATGATTAGAGGATGGTTACTGAAGCATTACTGTAGTGAATCATGAGTTAATTAGCTCATTAGATTTATGTGTAAAGTTACACTCATCCTTGTAAATATATTTTATTTAATACTTCGTACATGTAAGATTCTTCCGGGGAAAAATTTGCTGACACAAAGAAATATGGCCAACAGAAGTTTGATTGGTTGATTATTTTGTCCAGTCAGGCCACGGATAGAGAAGATATTTGGTTTCTCGCGCGATGGATCACATAGATAAATGTTAAAAGCAAGTGCCACTTAGTTTACCTCATTAAACCTTAATCAGTCTGAAAATATATTAATATCTATTTAATATCCAGTTATCCAATAATCATCTATTAATATCATCATTAGTTGGAGCTCACCACACATCCAGCGAGCCAGGTCTGCGGGAAATGGAAACGAGAACCGTCTCCACGGAGCCAGGCTCATGGGCCTCCTTTGAATCCCACAATGGCATTCCTTTTGGATAGAATGAGTACTGTATCTGTACCTCAGTCCGGTAGTAGCTACTATAACGCCGGTTTAGTTCCCCAACTTTAACCCCAAATTTCTAAAAAAAAAGATTTTCATCACATTAAAATAACGGTACATGAAGTACTAAATATAGATGAAATCAAAAATTAATTGTATAGTTTTATTGTATTTTGCGAGACGAACATTTTGAGCCTAATTAATCAACAATTATTCACAAATACAAACGAAATGCTACAGTAACGTATTAATAACAAAATGTTAACTTTAACATGCCAAAGTTAAGAGCTAAACCTCGCCACTTGCCACCTTATCATCACTTCAACATCCCATCCCAGATGTTCGTTTTTTATCTTTTTTTTTTCACCTAAAAGGGAGGAGCAATAATAGCTACAAATGCTCAGAAGGTACACAGTGCACTCCTCTTATAAAAGCGCTTTGGAGGGCGTTATGGTCACTCGATAGTATATTAGTCCCAATGAGAGTAAACTTTGTTCTTACACTTCGGATCCATTCAAACTGGCATGCTTTGGTACACCTCGATATGCAAGCAGAGTTGCCTTGCATATCACTCATGTGTTGCTCCTCCCAAGGGGAGCGTCGAGCATTCGAGCATGGTACATAACCAGCTTCCAACCGGACATCAGATCAAGTGGCAGCAAAAGTGCTGGACATTGACCTGTTTGTAGTATACTAGTATTGAGTATTGACCTGTTTGTATAAATGGATTGAGGTGACATGAACTTATTATAGCACAAATGGGTTGAGGCGTCTGGTGTGTATCAACCAACAGCAATATTTTTTCCTTATGCAGTCAAAAAATTCTTTAAAGCGTACTAATGCTTTTTTATCAAACGAGAAATCTGTGCTATCATCATGCTTAAGGGCCTGTTTGGTAGAGCTCCATCTGATTCTGATTCTTTGTGAGAGCTGATTCTCGAAGAGAAGTGATTCTATAGATGAAAGTGGTTCTCTTTAATTCCCTAGCATAAACTATCAAAATCAGGATGGAGAATCACTTCACAGAATCAGGAGAAGCTACTTATTTCAGCTCCCAGCCCTTAGTTCATTTCAGAGAATCACTTCTCAGAATCAGTAGAGAATCACTCATCGCTGAAAAACTGTTTGGCAGAGCTCCTCCTACATTCACCAGAGAATCAGCTTTGGGAGCTCTGTCAGGGCCTAAATACATGGACTAAAGAGTACCGGCTGCTCCCCATCACCATTTGATAAGGTATTGGATGTCTCCCATCACAGATCTCTAAACATGGCGAGCTTGCGTTGATCTGCCGGAGCTGGAACCCATAACTATTCACTGACACTGAAGTCGATCTGTGAATAACTTCCTCTAATACTCGAGTAGTTTACGCCATTATCCATGGCCAATCAAGCCACCTAGTCATATTTACAGCTCCGCGCCTTGTCCAAGACATCTCTGCACGTCCATTCCCTAACCAATTATCTTTCTAAATCTCTGCATAGTTAATCGATTGAGCACTAAAATTTCATACCCTACATTCTGCAAAACCTTCAGTAGATGAGCCCTGATGTCGTGCTGCACACTACACGTAGACATAGGCCCCTTTAATAGAGCTTCAAAAACAGCTCCAAACAGCTTCAAAGAGCTGTTTTTGCTGGAGCTGCACCAAATGACCATGACGGAGAATCACTTGTGGGGGTTGGTTGTAAGAGGTGAAGTTGTTTTGCACATGGCACAAGTGAGGTGGGTGGAGTAAAAAAATCAGCTCCTCCCCCTTCAACTCCACCCCCACGTGGAGCTCTACCAAAGGGGACCATAGTTAATTTTATAGAGTTACACTGGTTTACATTTATATAAGGTGAGGACCATAGAATCTCCTTGCTCACAACCTCGTTACTAGTTGAGTATCGCACTCGCTACTGCTCCAAAATGGCAAACCTTGTGCTCTTGCTGGTCCTACTGGTTCCAACCATGTCGTTGCCCGCTGCACATTGCAACGACAACGTCGGCTTCCATCTCAAGCTGACCCACGTCGACGCGGGCACGTCCTACACCAAGCAGCAGCTCCTCACCCGCGCCATAGCCCGGAGCAAGGCCCGCGTCGCCGCGCTGCAGGCCGTCGCCGCGGTGGCGACGACGGCGCCGCCCGCGGCGGACCCGATCACCGCGGCGCGCGTCCTGGTGACGGCCAGCACCGGCGAGTACCTGGTGGACTTGGCCATCGGCACGCCGCCGCTCCGCTACGCGGCGATCATGGACACCGGCAGCGACCTCATCTGGACGCAGTGCGCGCCGTGCCTGCTCTGCGCCGACCAGCCCACGCCATACTTCCAGGCGAGGAGCTCCGCCACGTACCGCGCGCTCCCGTGCCGGTCGCCGCGGTGCGGGCAGCTCTCCTACCCGGCCTGCTTCCAGAAGGTGTGCGTGTACCAGTACTACTACGGCGACACCGCCTCCAGCGCCGGCGTCCTCGCCAACGAGACCTTCACGTTCGGCGCCGGCGGCAACTCCACCAAGGTCAGGGCGCCCAACATCGCGTTCGGGTGCGGCAGCATCAACGCCGGCGACCTCGCCAACAGCTCCGGCATGGTCGGATTCGGCCGTGGCCCGCTGTCGCTGGTGAGCCAGCTCGGCCCGTCCAGGTTCTCCTACTGCCTGACGTCGTACCTCACGCCGACGCCGAGCAAGCTCTACTTCGGCGTGTTCGCCAACCTCAACAGCACCAACACCAGCTCCGGCTCGCCGGTGCAGTCCACGCCGTTCGTCGTCAACCCGGGGCTGCCGAGCATGTACTTCCTGTCGCTTGAGGGCATCAGCCTGGGGACCAAACGCCTGCCCATCGACCCGCTGGCGTTCGCCATCAACGACGACGGCACGGGCGGCGTCATCATCGACTCCGGCACGTCCATCACGTGGCTGCAGCAGGACGCGTACGAGGCCGTGCGGCATGGGCTGCTGGCGGCCATCCCGCTGCCGGCGATAAACGACACGGACATAGGCCTGGACACGTGCTTCGCTTGGCCGCCGCCGCCGAACGTGACGGTGGCGGTGCCGGACTTCGTTTTCCACTTCGACGGCGGCGCCAACATGACGCTGCCGCCGGAGAACTACATGCTGATCGCCAGCACCACGGGGTACCTTTGCCTGGCGATGGCGCCGTCCGGCGTCGGCACCATCATCGGCAACTACCAGCAGCAGAACTTGCACATTCTATACGACGTCGCCAACAGCTTCCTGTCGTTCGTGACAGCTCCGTGCGACATTATATAGGTCTAGTTTCTTGTGAGCTCTTGCGTTAGCGTTCAATAATAACTTCGCTGCTGGTCGTGGCATGCTGGCAGCTGCAATGTTGCCACGTTAGAGTAGCCATTGTATTGCACTGAGATTGTAGTGTTGTGTTATCCCCAATTATATGTAGCAGAAATTTTAGTCTCATATTAAAAGCTTCCATTTCTGCCATTATCAAGTTCTCTCCTAGCCCTCTGGTACATATGGCTCCAGGTGCTGCACGCCTGCACCTACCTTTTATTGGCACTAGAACATCACGCGCGCTTTGCGCGCCCTATCGTGATTTCAATTCAAAACCTCTAAGATAGCTATCTACTTTATAAGATCAAATCGTGTGGATAGCCTATGCAAATTAGCTCTGAAGAACAAATCATGCATATAGTCGATGACAATTTAGAATAAACAAAGATAAATAAAAGCATAAAAACTTAATCGGAAGAACAAATTCATGGCATATATAACATTTTCTCGGTAATAAAATTCATAGTGTCGATGCCATTTCACATGGCATATCAATCTATTAATAGCATATCCAGATACCATTGATAGCACTGATCGCATGGCTTCGTGCACCCCCTACTATAACCTTATGTATAAAACTCAGTACAGCTTGATGGGAACAACAAGTTCACTGGAAGCACCAGCTCCAGACACAGACCCAAAAAACGGGAAACAGAGGACTCCACTCCTCACAAACACAGCAGCCAAAAAGCTCAGTTCTACCGTGCTACTAACATATAAAACTCAGTACAATCTTCAATCATTGATATCAAGCCTTTGCAAGGTGTGGGAGACGCACACAAGAAAATGTAGTAACAACTTTAGGCCTCCAGTCAGTAACGACAGATCATTTTTCCTGAAAATTTGCAACCACACGTCTTAATCATACATAAAGCGGACAATTGGCAGGGAGGATATATTTTTTCCAAAATATGACTACAAACCATGACTAAATCTCTTCGTATGCCTATGTAACGACACTTTTAAATGCAAAGCTACCGGTTCCCTGCAGAAAGATAAGCAAGTATGGCTAACAAGTAAAACAAAGATCTTTTACAAAAGCAGGGATGGCTCCGAACAAAGATATTCTACAAAAGCAGTGAACCTCATTTTATTCTTGCATTGTGAATATGTGATCCTCTTTTGCACTCTTCTTCTATAAAGAGACATTACGTCTCTGGTGCATCTGTTTGGCATAACTATATGGTTTTCTAGTACATAGTTTGTCTCAGTTACATCCTTTTTTAGAAATGTACATAGCTTCACTTTTATTCCAGATTTCAGGTAAAAAGTTCAGCTAGAGCTCCAGATCAAAATAGATAGGCCTACGGAGGATAATGAAAAATATAAACTGTATCGGAGACATAAAAGAGAAGAAAATAGCCCCCTCAAAACTTCAGAGCAATTTGTTGAAGCAACCTCAGAGTTCTGAATGTAATTGAGAATGGTGGTACCAATTTGAAGGATAGCAATTGTAGTTGGAAATAGCAATATTCTTCCTTTTTGTCTTGCTTTGCTATATATACGTTTGATTCTAAAGCAGTACGGCAGATGCTATAGTTATTTTGATTTTGTAAGCCTGTAGACAACTGACCTGAAGTGGTAGGTGCGATTTTCAATTATAATTGCTATGCTTCAACTCAACTAAAGATCACAAGGCACTTTGTGCATCTACAGTCACATCAATCTTGAAATTAGAGTTAATGCAAGCCACAAAACCGAGGGGCAGACCCGAGCAAAGTGTAGGATGATGGAAGCAAGGGAAGATCAAATTTAATTAAGAGTCAATCAACAACAATTATTTAAATCAAGAAATTGCAAGTATGCATCAAAAACTCAAAAGATAATTTCAGGGAGAGTGAGACAAGATCAAAATAATAGTAATTTTAGCCATCATTCATCCATTGGCAAATTTATTCAGGAGTAAATATGCATCAGAAGAGTACTGTAATAACAACCTTTCTGGCTTTTTCATGGAGGAGGGCCAGTCTCCACCACCACCATAGCCACAGGCTTATGGAACTAACACACTCCAATTTGGAGTGTCTGCAGCCACTTTGACATACAGAAAATAAGTTCTCTCTGCTAGTAGATTCCGGGCATCTTGCAAGAAGCCAACTGCTCCAACAATCATTAATAGTAAGATGCATCACCACCTTTGTTGCTCGAACCATAAACAGCACAACTCAGTGCACATGATCTTTTTTTTTCCTAATGCAACAACAGAAGCTTTAGCAAGGACATACCTAAAACACTTTATGGCCCCCATCTTGCTCTTTTCATCTTTTACTCTCGAATGTAAGTCGTCAGTAAAAGCACCATATTGCACTGAATCACTTGGTGCTTAATATTTGATTTATGCAGGATTAGCACACCATATGCTATTTTCTCCATCAATATCTGCCATTGACCGATCCTCATTCCTTGCTTTAAATACATGTGCATGAGCAGACAAATTTCAGATACTGGTAGCACTGGCACAGGGAGTGCACGCCAAGCTTGTTATTGATTTCAGTTGTGTTCATGGCTTTGGCCGATCTTGTTTGTTTGCAAACACCAGAAGCACAATATCACAGACCTCGTCCTACCACCATAAGACAACCATGATGTCACTAATCAAGAGATACATGGCATGTAAGTACTAAACTTCATCCATCAACACTAAGCACATATTTGAATATTTTGATTTTTAACAAAAACAAAGGAAATGGTACGTAATTTCATTGTACATAATTACTTTCATCAATGCAACCTTTTGTCTGGTGATTTCAAAACCTTGTGAAGATTCACTGCGATTCTTAGTGATATGTTATGCACTACCAGCGATCAAAAGACTAAAAGTAATATACGATTCCATACCCAATTGAGATTATGAAACCATAACAGCAATCATATTTAAAAGTACTAATGAGGCTTGTGCACACATATGGCGAGTATAGGATTGCAACTGTTAAATAGAAAGAAATCTCATTGCCCAAAATCTCCAAACAAGTAGCAGTAAAACACTAAGGTATTAGTAGATTTATGCTGAAATGATTTGTTTTGAGTTCACATGAACAGAGAAGAAAACTTTCAGAAATAAGATTATATTTGCAAATTCTCTTGGCAGAAATTTGGCTTTGTTAGCTAGTTGTGGACTACAAGTATGGGGCACATTTCTGCATGCAGCAGTAAACTAAAACAATAGAAATATGCATTATTTGCTGCCCTTCTCAAATATTGATGAGAATGGTGAAACCCATGTGCTAGCAAGTGAAGAAAAATATAGATAGAATTTGAAAGCAATGAAACTCACCATGAAAAAAAAGCCTGATCATACACGCACTCATCTGCTCTAGGCTAAACATGAGGATAAGCTACTATTAATTCTCCAGCAGCCTGCTCAGCAAACATGGTGATCTTCTCTGCTTGCTTCCTGCCTGTAGGGCACCATATGCAGAGATATGAATAGTTGTTTCTCCAGAGCAGCTGGCAAAAATGGTCAGATGAGAACGAAGGGTGTCCATTACTTGAAGCTTATTGGCAATACCAGGAACACATGGTAACAAAATGGTAAAGTCAATGCTTCATGAAACATTCTAACTTTGAAAACTAAACAGAACATACGCACATTCGATAAAATTTTGCATGTTGATATGAGTTAGTAATTGCAGTACCTGACACTTCCCATGTAAACCTGAGACGTGAAAATGCAAGCTTCGCATAACCACATTTAGCAAGCTAAGCTCACTAAACGATGATTCCACAACACTCACCAGCTTCTCGAAGATATCCTGACAGGTGACGCCTTTAAATGACCACATCTGCAGCGCGGGATACTTGTTCAGGTTAATGTGCATCTCTGCAAACCCATCAAATTTATGTATGCCAAAGTCAAAGAAACATTATAATATGGTAAATGGAGATGAATCTGTAAGATTTAATAATATGATTTTGACTAAATATGCACCAAGCAAATACCAAATCTCCAGAATCGATGCTTATCTGTGGTTGGTGTGCAGAGTCTAGAGAATAATTATCATCACTATAGATGCCGAAGTGCATAACTGAAAAGGGGAAAGAGAAAAATATATACCTTGTGCCCATTTTATCGAACATGTTGAGGGCATCGTCCAAACAAGCATTGAGGCCCACCGCGACCGAGGATGGGGAGCACACAGGAGCAGGAGGGGCATGGAGACTGCAGATGCCATAGCCATCAGCTTCCAGGCCGTCGGCCCTTCGCATGGATGCAGATGCGCGGCTGCGAGGCACCTGCCAGCTTCGATCTGAGCAACGTGGTCATGGCCACGATCTGTCGTGGAGCCGCTGGCGGAAGGGTAGCCATGGCGCAACGCCTGAGGGAGGAGGTGGCGGCGCTCTACTTTGGGACACGGCAGAGGATAAGTGTGCAGGGTTCGATGGCGGCGGCCGGGGGAGGGGGACGGAGAGAGGGGGAGAGAGAGAACGGGGGAGGGGAAAAGTTAGGGTTGGGATAGAGCCCACGCGGCAGCAAGCGCTCTGTGCCCCTCTCCGCTCGAGCGCTTCTGCCAGCTGCGCAACGTGGCAGTTCACGAATGGATGAGGACGCGGGAAGTGCGGGCGTGCGAGCGTTGGGTGTACGACGCGCTGCGGTGCGAGGAGGAGGGGTTGGAGAAACCCGATGGATCGACGCCTCTCCTCACATGGCAAATGGGTTTGCTTGTTTCTTTATTTTTTTAGACAATGGATAAAAGATTATCCGGTCTTGACCAAATGGCTACAGCCTGGGTTTACACAAAAGCAGCACTTCCGTCTGCGCACTCAAACTTAAATTAACGAAACACACATCATACGAAAGATGAAAGCATTAGTTTGTAATTCTATTACTAAACCTCCATCTATGATGTGCGAAAACACGCATGGCCAATGCCTCCAGAGCTTGGCGGACGTCCTTTATTAATTGTCTGTCTTCTTCAAGCCGATGTAGCTGTGCCAAGAAACGAAGCCAATACGTGCCTCGGAACAGTACCTGCAAATAAGTTTTTGATGGAGATTTGTCAAAAACTAGGTCATTCCTGCTTAGCCATAGTGCCCAACATAATGCAGATGCACCTGCCAACATCATATTTTTTTAGTTTTTTGTTACAACCGAATAGCCAGTCACCAAACAAATTATTGAAACTAGAAGGTTTTGGGCGATTCAAAACAAACTGAACAACCCTCCAAAGGAAAGTAGCCATATGACAATCAAAAAATAGATGTTGTATTGTCTCTTCATTGGAACAGAACGAGCATCTCTTATTCCCATTCCAGTTCCTTCTAGCCAAATTATCCTTTGTTAAGATGACACCCTTTTTTAAATACCACATGAAAATTTTTATTTTCAATGGTACTTTAATTCTCCAGATTTGCTTATGACGTTGTATATTGCTTGTTTCTTTATTTGGGCAAGAGTGTCAACTCTGAAAGATGAGTCGATTAATCTCTCTCTCCTAAAGCTCTCTTCGTCTTGCTTCTGGCATTATCATTACATATTCTTCCTTATTAATTGAAATTGTAGCTATCAAGATTTTTCATTTAAACAGCCGTTTAATTAAATGGCGTATAAACGCTACTCGGCAGCCAACTATGTTGGTCTAAATAGCCGTTTAGTCCATTTAAACTATTGTTTGGCTTGATTAAATGTTTGTTAGCCCAATTTTTAGGTAAACAATGTGCAACCGGCCTATTTAGTGTTTACTACTACCTCCGTTCCAAATTACTATTCGTTGTTGACTTTTTCGTTTAATGTTTGATCATTCGTCTTATTCAAAAAATTTCATAAGTATCATTTATTTTGTATGTGACTTGCTTTATCATCGTATATACTTGAAGTATAATTTATTGGTTCGTATATTTAGACAAATTTTTTGAATAAGACGAATGGTCAAAGATCGTAGAAAAGAGTCAACAATGAATAGTAATTTGAAACGGAGGTAGTACAATTTAGAAGGGCACCAGCACCTATATGAACATTGAATCAAAAGGGTCCTGAATATGATCCACCATGGAATTCACGAAGGCACGGTAGAGGTCAGCGTTGCGTAGGGAAACTTAAAAGTGAAAACACATAAACTTGACATTTTAGACAAATAAAAATTGAGATACATGCCGGTGTGTTTTCAGGAAGAATTAATTATCATGGGCCTTCTCAGCTGTGTTGCTGGTGGACGGCTTAATTGGGCCTGGAAACAAGCGCACACTGAGAAGCGAACAGTTCCCACGTACTGGGCTTTAATTAGCATTTGGAGGCTGTCGCGTTACTGCACTCCGCAATCATTTCTTTTAACGAGGAACACTCCTCAATCGTAAAGTCTATCATCTTAGCGATAAGCCCAAATACTTCAGACGGTGCAGCTCATCCAACGGTTTACTTCCACCTTGGATCTCTGCCAAACGCCAGCCCAACAACAAATATCCTAAAGGTGTCTCCAAAACTAAAGTTAGTTTTCATTCGCGCCAGTCGTGCTCCCAACCATCCAATTTCACCAATGGTCCATCGGTGCCTCGAAACGCATTTTTGACCCAGCTTTCACTTCCATCGTAGGTGTAGGGGTACCATATATATATACAACCGAAGAATCCTTGCTAGGTCCACTACTCACTAGTGTCTAGTGGTGCCAATAAGGTGCTGCTAGCTTAGTCCTGCTACTACCGGCCGTCAGGCGCCACTGATCCAAAGCCAAAGCCATCGCTTTCCACGGCGAAAGGCACCGTGCACCTATACTCCCAGGCCTCATGGTATCGGCCAATTTTTTTTGCGCCATCGTGCGAATCAAGATGACGGGCCACGACGACCCAACCACCGCGAGGATTAGCACCTTATCACTAGAGCCAAAGCCTAGCGTCGTCCTGCCCGCCCGTGTCCTAGTTTCCAAGCAAGGCATGGCGCGCCATCTCCTCCTCCCGCTTCTATGTCTCGTCGTCGTCGCGATCACCGCCGCCCGCGGCTCCATCGACTTCCGAGCTGAGCTTAACCACCCTTACGCCGGCAGCTCCCTCTCCACCGACGAGGTCATTGGCCGTGCCGCCAGCGCGAGCCAGTCCCGAGCGGCGAGGATCAACGCCAGGCTCGCGCACGCCCTCGGCAAAGGCCTGTCGGCGGCGGACGTGCGCCTCGCCCCGCTCGGCGACTAGGGCCACTCCCTGACAGTGGGCATCCGCACGCTGCCGCAGCCGCACACGCTCATCGTCGACACGGGCAGCGACCTCATCTGGACGCAGTGTCGGCTGTTCCGCCGCACGGCGAGCCAGCGCGAGCCGCTCTACGACCCCCGCGAGTCCTCCTCCTTCGCCTTCCTCCCCTGCAGCAGCCGGCTCTGCCAGGAGGGCCAGTTCAGCGACAAGAACTGCACCAGGAACAGGTGCCTCTACGACGACGTGTACGGCAGCGCGGAAGCCGACGGCGTGCTCGCCTCCGACACCTTCACCTTCGCCGGCGAGCACAGGAAGGTCTCTCTCCCACTCGGCTTCGGCTGCGGCGCGCTCTCAGCGGGGAGCCTCGTCGGCGCCTCCGGCCTCATGGGCCTCAGCCCGGGGACCATGTCTCTGATATCGCAGCTGTTCATACCAAGGTTCTCCTACTGCCTCACACCTTTCGCCGAGCGCAACACCAGCCCGCTGCTGTTCGGCGCAATGGCTAACCTGCAGAAGTACAAGACAACAGGGCCAATCCAAACCACCGCCATATTGAGCAACCCGGCAATGATGGAGACCGCCTACTATTACGTGCCACTGGTAGGGCTCTCGCTCGGGACCAACTGCGCGTGCCGGCGGCCAGTTTGGCCATGAAGCCGGACGGCACCGGCGGCACGATCGTCGACTCCGGCAGCACGTTGTCGTACCTCCCGGAGAAAGTGTTCAAGGTCCTGAAGAAGGCCGTGCTGGAGACGGTGAGGTTTCCGGTGGTTAATGGCACCATCGAGGACTACGAGCTGTGCTTCGCGCTGCCGCGCGGTGCGGCGATGAGTGCGGTGAAGACGCCGCACCTTGTCCTGCACTTCGACGGTGGCGCGGCGATGGTGCTTCCTCGGGATAACTACTTCCAGGAGCCGAGAGCCGGGCTGATGTGTCTGGCGGTGGGCAGTGCGCCGGATGACTTCGGCGTCTCCATCATCGGCAACGTCCAGCAGCAGAACATGCACGTGCTGTTTGATGTGCGCAACCAGAAGTTCTCCTTCGCGCCCACACAATGTGAAGACATCTGAGCAACGCGATTGCATTGCAAGCTATAATAATCAGTTTATTCATTTTCAAATTTGAATGGATGCAAAATGTGTGAGGCATCCAACCTTGCGATCGACAAGCAATGACCAAAGAATAAGTTCCATATATATATATATATATATATGAACATACTAAAAATGATAAACTAGTATGCGGACATACGTACAATGATATACTAACGGTGGGTGTAGCTACACGCATGTGTAGATAAAACTCGTCCGGAAAAATCCATTCTACACGCGCTTATAGCTACACCTGCCTGTGTATCTCATGATACATGATGAATTTGATCCAACGAAGAGTATGTACATGTAGAATGTGATGATACTAGACTATCTGTGATGATATATACGTTAGGTATGTAAGCATACATTGAGTATATGAACATACTATTTTATATAGTCTATCTATCTATCTATACTATAAGGATCCAGTAGAATTAAAAACGCTTCTCACCAAAATAATTCTTACCCACCCCTCACGGTGGACCCACATGTCAGGTCCAACGGTGGAAACGACGTGAAAAGTTTCTCAAAAACGATGTTTCTAGAGAGTTTTTGCCGTTTTAGACATTACTTTTCTCACCATGGAATTTTTTTACCCACCCCGTATACCCACCAATCAACCAGCGCTACTACGTGATCCACCAACCAAATAGTATTTGGAAATTGCTACGGGAATCACTTTTTTGGAAATTCAAGCCTGCTACGACTGATTTTTTGGTCCTCGGACTATATTTTCGCCGGTTATTTTTTTCCCGTTGGAGGAGTCCAACTCAACCTCGTGTCAAATCTTCTGAGATGGGGACACCGTGCCAAGCATTACAAACGGAGGGCGGCAAACGGCAACATGAGAAATCGCCCTCGGATGCCTAAAAACTACTGTAACACGCAGCGAGAAATCTGGCCCGCGCACACGCCTGAAGCTGACACGAGGTGGTATACACAGAGAGGGCCTCCGCCCGCCGGCGTCCTCGTCTGAACCCAGCGTGTGTGCCCTGGAGCTTCACAGCTCCGCTGTGACAGCCGTCGGGATGTTGAACACGACGGTGCCGACCAGCATCCCCTTGACGACCTCCACGCCGGCGCGGTCAGCCGCGGACGCTGTTGCTCTCTTGGCTCCGACCCCCTTGGCGTGGTGCGATCGGCGATCGACCAGCAGGGCCCTGCCGATCTTGGACGGGCTGGACAGCTGCCGGCGAGAATTAAGCTCGGCGTGGCGTACGGCGTGCCCGAGGCGGGCGATCTTCCCGTCCGCGCCGGCGGCGGCCGGGAGGTGGTCCGACTGCTTGCTCAGCACGTCGACGTTGAGCAAGGTCGTCGATCCGGGCGATGATGTTGGACGCCAGGCCCAGGACCCTCGAGTAGCTCTCAAGGATCGATTTCCCCATGTCCTGAAGAACATGAAGAAAAAAAAATGTTCAGTCAGTCAGCCAACAGGTTAATTACAAGTTCACCATCCATGCAAATTAGCAATGCAGGCACGAATAACCTTGTTGTACTGGATCTTGCTCATGTCCAAGCTCGTCTGCGTGAGGCCCGGCAACCTCTGCTTGAGGGATATCAGGAGGCCCTCGGCGCGCTCAGCGAGCACGCTTCTCCGTGTCCATGATCAAGTCCTTGACGATGCCCCACGACGACTTGGCGCCGGCGCGGCTCGCCGACTTCCGCCGCCACACGTACACGGAGGCCTCGACGCGGTTGGCGATCCCCAGCGCCTGGTACTCCGATGACAGGTCCAGGCAGTCGAGGAGGCAGTCCATGCAGAACTGGTCCGAGGTGATGTGCCAGTAGATGACGTCACCCAGCGTCGCTCGCCCGGTCTGACACGTCCAGCGTCGATCAAAGAAAACATCGTGTCAGTCAGAATCATCGAGGCACACCAGCTAGCACATGTGCACGAGAGAATGTTCAGACATTGTGACGTGAATCTCTGAGGTCTGAACCTTTGACAGGGAGTCGAGGTAGGAGTCCGGCACGTCCATCTCGGCGATGGCGTTGCTGTTGATGGCCATGGCATGGCGGCCTTGAGGATCTGGTTGGCGCAGTCGCGGCGGTGCTCAACCTGCCTGCGCGTGGCCTCGCAGAGGCCGCCGAGGGGCACGGGGAGCCACCACTTGTCGTCGCGGCGGTGGAACGTCCTCCGGAACGACGTCGAGCCGTCGCAGTCCGGCGCGCAGGTGCCCTGGTCCACATACCAGAATTCGGCGTCGCCGAATCCTTCCAGGATTTCCTGCAAGCAGACCAGAGGCTTATGAGTCGGTCGGTCAGGAAATGTTCCCTGTGTTTTTTTGTTCAGAAGAATTGGGAGAGAACAAGAGGATGTTGAACGCACAAGGAGCATGTTGTCTAGCTTCCGAAGTGCCGGCAGGTTGATGTACAGATCAGACCGTGGCCTGCTTGTCATGATCTGAAAAATTAGCAGCCCACAAGTAGAATCTTCAGTTACATTGCTCGTCTCAAAATTATTGTTTTTGTCTTCAGAGTTCAGAGATAGAATCGCATGTGCGGTGTTCAAGTGGCTAAACATGTGTCTCCGCCTGAGGACCCAACGTAAATCATGCAGTCATTTTTTTTATGCACGTTGGGGCGTTGGGCTGCTTGCACGCTGGCCACCTGGGCCCACTGCCCCTGCCTCCTATGTCGCGGCATAGCGCTGCTTGGTGGGCCCAACGCCAACACCTCCTGCACGCTCGCCAGACGGAGTAGCAACGACGCTATAGGGTGCATGATCGGGACAAGGTTTTTAAAATTTTTAGGATTACTGGGGAAGGATATGTGGTAGACTCAGAGGCCAATAGATCTCAAGTCAACTTACCGACAAATCAATATTTTATTCCGATCAAATGAAAATAAGCTCACATAATTCGGATTGTATAAAAAGAAGCTCATCTATATCTCTATATCTCTATAACGAAGATAACACGCATGCGTCGCGCGGGCGTATTTTCTAGAACACACTATATTTTAAATAATATATAGCGTCTTCCTAGCAAATCTTACTAGATATTTTGTCGGCGGGTGTGATATTTTGTAGAAATTGATACCGTACGGCCCCATATTTTTTTATCGATACTGTTTTTTTAAATTGCTACCGGACTCATATTTTGGGAAATTGAAGCCCAGACCGATTTTTGTACCGAGAGTTTCTAGGTTTTTTTTCCAAGGCGGTCCTCCCTCAAATTAATTCTTGTTTACTATATTTAATAATACACGTGCGTGTCTGTACTCTACTAGTATTATAAAGGAATAATCATAATATATTTAAAAATAGGGTTAATTTTGAAATTTTTTCGTGTAACTCGCTTTGAAGTATCTTAGAATTAGTATATGAACATACTAAAAATGATAAACTAGTATGCGGACATACGTACAATGATATACTAACGGTGGGTATAGCTACACGCATGTGTAGATAAAACTCGTCATATATATATATATATATATATATATATATATATATATATATATATATATATTCTTTTCCCAGCATAGAGCTCTAAATATGTGGGGTTTAGAAGGTCACCGTTCTTCTTACGCTTTCAGTGGCATCTCGGTTTGTTTATAGAGTAGCCACTAGCCAATCTACAAAAGCGATGGTGTCTTCAAAGGAAAAGTGAACACATAGCACTACTAAAATGAACAAATAATAAAAAACAAAGAAAGAAGATAGATATCGCTCAAGTTTTATAATAAAAGGGGCTAGACGATATCGTTTCTTAGTGGAAATTGATGGACTCTCAACAATGGCAACCACTTTATTGATCCAGATGTAGTATGGTAACGATTGGTTCATGCATCAAGAAAGATTATACAACAGTGCTCCAATAAGTTTGGATAATCCCGTTTCAGCTGTGGTCTGTAGAGATGCCACCATTTTGGGTTACCATTTGTGATTATTGCTTAATGCAGGGGTTCAATGTGTGAACATGATTTCTGTGAAGCCGCGCCAGCAGATTATGTCGTCGGTATCCTTAATTTAGTTGTGGTACCGAAAGCGATTCGAGCGATAATAACAGATTGTCTGTTCCTATTGATGATGGTGGTCAGTAGTGGGTGGGTGTGCGAATTGATCCAAGTTTTCTTTTGGTGAAATCTACCCACCTAGATTCGAGTCCTCAATTTAGCAAAGATGTCGCATTTTTCTAGATTTATTTCAAGAATTAACTGGCACTTTCTTTTAATGCTAGACGATGTCTCTGTCGATAATGAGGCGCATGTGGTGACTTCGTGAATCTCAAAGTCTTTCTCAAAAAAGTAGCGGGGCTCTTTGTGACTTCGTCCTGCTATAGTCCTGGTTAACTTGATCTTTGCAAAAGATTGATTAGTGATATCAGATGCAACTCACATTTGCCTATTGCGGTGTTAGTTGGGGGTCCCACAAGGAAGGCGGTGGTGAGACGTTATCCGCACGTGGGAGGTTGGTGTCGGGCAGGCTCCCTGACGTTGGTGCCAGAGTTGCAGCCGTCGGGGCCAGATCTAGCATTACCCTGGCTAGATCTGTCATCCCCGGTGGCGATGACAGATCCGGCGAGCGTGGTCCTTTTCTCGTGATAGACGAGCACGGACTTCTCCTCAGCCCTGGCTTTCTGCTCCTCGAGCTCATCATGTTCCCTCTTGAGTTCATCTGAGCCAGAGATCTGCTCCAGAAGGGCACTGAGCTCCTTGGGGTTCTTGGAGACAATGGACTCGACATCGCCCTGCAGTGCAAATCAACATCAGGCCGCACGCCCTGTCATCAGTTAATTAAACCCTACGACAGCAGGATGAAAATGATGACTAAATTGTCAGGAATATAGAATTGACTGATGAGGCCCTGTCACCTGGAAGACGAGAAGTTGCGGGCCTTGACGAGAATGCCAAGGGATCCGAGCTTAGCGTTGTAGTCGTCCTAGCCCAGCTAACGAGGCGTCCGTCAATGCGGTACTCGCTGCCACCGGCGCCGGTGATGCTGCGGGTGAAGCGGAGCTCCTCCTGGTCGGGTTGGTGGTTGAAGAGGTGGACGGAAGCCCTGCGGCCTTGGGCTTCCTTGTCGCGGTCATCGAGGGCGTAGATGAGGTCCTTGAGCTTCGCGCCGCGGAGGTGGGCGGAACGCACGCCCAACACGAAGCTGATGGCGTCCATCAGGTTCGACTTGCCGCCGCCGTTGGGTCCGATGATGGCCGTGAAGTCGGAGAAGGGCCCGATCGTCTGCGTTCCCTTCTAGGACTTGAAGTTCTCCAGCTCCAGCGCTGCCGCCGGGCCGCCGTCGGTTAGCGCCGATGTTCCCATCCGCCGCCGCCATGTACTTCCCGGTTGACCAAGATAGGGTTTTTGGTTCCTCCGCCGCTATATCGGATACTGGGGTCGGCTCGTCAAAAGCAAAAGTGAATTCCGAGCCTTCCAAATACAACATGGTTCCAAAATAGTAAGATTTTACTAAGGCGCATGCATTGACTACAAGATTCAATTCAAATAAGTTGAATTATTTCATCTATCTATCTATCTATCTATTTGATCTAGTTCTTTTAAAAAACTTTCTCATCAAAGCAAAACCTACCCACCCCTCACGGACTGCTCAAATGTCATGTCTAACGGTAGAAAAGACCTGAAATTTTTTTAAAAAACAATATTTCTAGAGAGTTTTGGTCGTTTTAGCATTACTCTTCTTAAATCAGTAAATCTGTTAGTCAAATCTATTTTTAAGAATAGCTAAATCAGTAAATTTGACTAGTCTTTTTAGCTAATCTCTTAGAGATGCTCTAAGAGAGAGACTAGCCAAATCATTTTCTAAAGTTAAATTTAGCTATTGTTAGAGAAAAAATGTTTCCAACAGACTCTGTGAATAACCCTCCAAATTTAGTGGCTCTCCATCTCACCTCATTTGCTAGCTATTTTTAGCTAGCCTACCTCACTAGCCATCTTTACATAATCTGTTGGCTTACCCCGTTGAATTAGATGACTTTCTATTTTTACAAAGGGGCTATAATCTCCATATTTAGCTAACATCATACAGAGCATCTCCAAGAGACTAGCCAAATGGTTTTATAAAGTTAAATTTAGCTATTGTTAGAGAAAAAACGTTTCCAAGAGACTCTGTAAATGACTCTTCAAATTTAGTGGCTCTCTATCCCACCTCATTCGCTAGCCATTTTTAGCTAGCCTACCTCACTAGCCATCTTTACAGAATCTGTTGGATTACCCTGTTATTTTTTAGTCAAATCTGTTTTTGAAAGTAGCTAAATCAGTAAATTTGACTAGTCTTTTTAGCTAATCTCTTGTAAATGCTACCTCCGTAACATTTCCAAATAACATAACGTTTCCAAATTAAAAAAAGCTACGGTCGTTTCACGTCCAAGACTCCAAACTGCGCGCACACATAGCCGTTTTACATCGAGGACTCCAAACTGCACACGATACAACAGAATACAAACAACAATGCAGGAGAAAGAGGACTGCCCGGCCAGTAGCAGCTTGTTCAAGGCAAGTGTTAGGCAACGTTTATATACACAATCACATTCTAGACTGGCATACCAACTCTTCAGTATGGCCAGGGAAGCCTATCATCCATATTTGGAAATCGACTTGCCGCATTCCATTGAAGTTCAGTTCCGAACTTGCACTACCAGAATCCTTCACATCCGCCCGCCTCCTCCGCCTCGGCCATTTTTGAACCCGGTGCTGATGGGGCTTCAGCACCGGGTCCAACGGCTAGGAGCGGGGGCGACGCGTGGATGTGTCAGGGCGGACACATTAGCACCGGGTCGTGGCAAGACCCGGTGCTAATGCGCCCCCTTTAGCACCGGGTGCAGCCAGCAACCGGTGCTAATGTGCCGAGGCCATTTCGCACCGGTTGCTGGCTGCACCCGGTGCTAAAGGGTGAACATTAGCACCGGGTCTTGCCACGACCCGGTGCTAATGTGTTTGAATATAGGGGCTTCTTCCTCCCCCGCCCGAGCCAGCTGAACACTTAGGCGCTGTGTTCATGCTGCTCGGCCGTGGGAGGGGAGGTGCTGCCCAAATTTTTTTCAAAATTTGTGAAGATTCTACTCATCTAAGGAGCACTATAAGGTACACTCTTTCATTCTCTAATGTTTTATTTAGCTTGTAATCCTTCTATGATTTAGAAATAGAGGGATTTATGATCAAAGTAAAGCTAGCTAGAGAGAGCTTGTGTTCTTGGAGGAGAGAGAGGAGAGAGCTTGAGTTCACGGTGGAGAGAGTGTTCATGTTGTGTTTTAAATGGAGAGAGAAGGCAAGCTAGTTAGTATTTTGTTTTGTATGACTTGTGAATAGTTATAAGGTTTATAGTAATGTAGTTTTAGAAATTACTAGAAAATCAATATAAAATGCTAGAAAATCTTATAAATTAATAGAAAATCTTATAAATTACTAGAAAATCTTATAAATTACTAGAAAATCTTATAAATTACTAGAAAATCTTATAAATTACTAGAAAATCTTATAAATTACTAGAAAATCAATATAAAATGCTAGAAAATCTTATAAATTAATAGAAAATCTTATAAATTACTAGAAAATCAATATAAAATGCTAGAAAATCTTATAAATTAATAGAAAATCTTATAAATCTTATAAATCTTATAAGGCTTATAGTAATGTTATATTTAATGAATATAGTAATGTAGTTTTAGAAATTTATTTATATAATGGAATATATATTATAATTTGTATTTATTTATATATTAAATTTTTTTATCTTTAAATTGTATTGTATATTTGTTATTGGTTAATAATGTAGATGAATAGACAATGGATGTACGGGGACCCCCACGCTCAGGCGTTCCGTGATGGCCTTAGGAAGTTTCTCGATGCCGCCGAGGCTAACAGGACGCCGTCCGGTTTCATGTTCTGCCCATGCACCCATTGTAAAAATATACAATCGTACAAACAAAGAGGTTGTCTTCAGGTGCATTTGATGAGGCACGGTTTCATGAGGAATTATTCTGTTTGGATGAAGCACGGTGAAAGAGGAATTCTAATGGATGAAGATGAAGAAGACGAGGCCGATGACGACATTCCGTTATTGGCTCAATACTACGGTTCCTTTGCATATGCTGCAATGGGTGATGCCGATGAGGAAGATGTTGCTCGGGAAGGCGATGCTCAGGAAGATGTTGCTCAGGAAAATGAACCTACTGATGGACTCGGGCAAATGTTGCGTGATGCCGAGAAAGACTGCGGCAATGATAAGGAACTGAAAAAGATACAACGCATGTTGCAGGACCACAAGACTGACCTGTACCCAGATTGCAAATAGGGGCTAAAGAAGTTGGGTAGCACACTTGAACTTCTGCAGTGGAAGGCAGCAAATGGTGTTACTGATAAGGGTTTCGAGGAGCTACTGAAACTCGTAAAGAAGATTCTTCCAGAGGGTAACAAATTGCCATCGACGACGTATCAAGCAAAACGTGTTGTTTTCCCTCTCGGTTTGGAGGTGCAGAAGATACATGCATGTCCTAATGACTGTATCCTCTATCGCGGACAGTACGAACACTTGGATCGTTGTCCGGTTTGCACCTGCGCACGATACAAGATCAGGCGGGACGACCCTGGTGATGTTGGGGGAGAGCGTTCTAAGAAAAAAATCCCTGCGAAGGTGATGTGGTATTTCCCTCTGATACCCCGTCTGAAGCGTTTGTTCAGGAACAAAGACCATGCCAAACTGATGCGCTGGCACAAAGAAGAACGTAAGCAGGATGGCATGTTGAGACACCCCGCCGATGGATCCCAGTGGAGGAACATCGACAGAGCATTCCCAGAGTTTGATGCTGATGCTAGGAATGTTAGGCTTGGTTTAAGTACCGATGGCATGAACCCTTTTGGTGAAATGAGCAGTAGTCATAGCACTTGGCCCGTGACTGTTTGTATCTACAACCTACCCCCCTGGCTCTGCATGAAGCGGAAGTTCATTATGATTCCAGTGCTCATCGAAGGCCCAAAGCAACCTGGCAACGACATTGATGTGTACCTAAGACCATTGGTTGACGAACTTTTGCAGCTGTGGAAGAATGAAGGTGTTAGCATGTGGGATGACGACAAGCAGGAGCAGTTTGACCTTCGAGCACTGCTTTTCATAAGCATCAACGACTGGCCTGCACTAAGTAACCTATCAGGACAATCAAACAAAGGATATAAAGCATGCACTCACTGTTTAGAGGAAACCGAAAGCATGTATTTGAAACATTGTCGTAAAGTTGTGTACATGGGTCACCGTCGATTCCTTCCGGCGAAGCATGAGCTACGAAAGAAATGTGCGCATTTTGGCGGGAATGCTGACCGCCGTACAAAGCCGAGACACCGGAGTGGAGAAGAGCTATTTGATATGGTGAAGAACCTACACATGGTGTTTGGCAAGGGAGACGGAAGCCAGGCTGCTCCGACGGGCGAGGATGGTCGTGTCGCGATGTGGAAGAAGAAGTCTATCTTTTGGGAGCTACCTTATTGGCAACGTTTAGAGGTCCGTAACGCGATCGATGTGATGCATCTGACGAAGAATCTTTGCGTGAACTTGATAAGCTTCCTGAGTACTTATGGGAAGCCAAAAGATACACTGGAAGCACGTCAGGATCTGAAACGATTGAAGCAACGGACTGATCTACATCCAGAAAAGAGAGACAAAGGATGCCAGTACTTGCGTCCTGCCAGCTTCACTCTCAGCAAAGAAGAGAAGGCAAGCATGTTTGAATGCTTGAACAGTATCAAGGTTCCGTCTGGCTACTCCTCCAATATTAAGGGAATAATAAATATGAAAGAGAAGAAGTTCACAAACCTGAAGTCTCACGACTGCCATGTGTTGATGACACAGCTGCTTCCCGTCATACTCAGGGGTGTGCTACCAGTTAACGTGCAGAAAGCCATTGTGAAGCTATGTGCATTCCTCAATGCAATTTCTCAGAAGGTGATCAATGCAGACCATTTAGATCAGCTACAGAACGACGTGGTGCAATGTCTTGTCAGCTTTGAGATGATATTTCCACCATCCTTCTTCAATATCATGACACATCTATTGGTTCACCTCGTCAAAGAGATTCGTATATTGGGCCCAGTATTTCTACACAACATGTTCCCATTTGAGAGGTTTTTCGCTGTCCTAAAGAAGTATGTCCGTAATCGTTCTCGTCCAGAAGGATGCATTGCTAAGGGATATGAAACAGAGGAGGTCATTGAATTCTGTGTTGACTTTGTCGACGATCTTATGCCGATTGGTGTGCCCGAATCCCATCACGAGGGGAGACTTGGTGGAAAGGGCACACTAGGGAGAAGATCGATGGTGATCAAGGTCGTTGAGACATTTCGTAAAGCGCACCTCACAGTTTTGCAACAATCAACCTTAGTTGCTCCGTACATCGAGGAGCACATGCAGATTCTCAGGGACGAAAACTCAACAAAGTCTGCGGCCTTCATTCAGCGTCTGCACAATAGTACTTTCGCCGATTGGTTGCGAAGACGTCTTATGGGTGTCGAGGGCATTGATGCGCAGCTAGCTTTTGTAGGTAGAGGTCCATCGAGCACGATCTTGACATTCCAAGGATACGACATCAATGGGTATACATTTTACACAAGAGCCCAGGACAAGAAAAGCACCAACCAAAACAGTGGTGTCCGGATCGACGCGATAGACACCAATGGCAATACAAACTCATACTATGGAATCATAGAGGAGATATGGGAACTAGAGTACGGACCTTTGAAGATCCCACTGTTCAAGTGCCAATGGGTGAAGCTGACTGGAGGAGGTGTTAAAGTTGAAGCGGACTATGGAATGACGTTAGTGGACCTAAACAAGATTGGCTTTCTAGACGAACCGTTCGTCCTGGGCAAAGCTGTCACACAAGTTTTTTATGTGAAGGACATGGCTAGCAGACCGAAGAAAGGGGCGGATAAGAAAGGTGGGGGTAAGCAATTGGACCCATCACAAGACGAGCCAAAGCGTCATATAGTTCTTCCTGGAAAGAGAAAAATCGTAGGAGTTGAGGACAAGACGGATAAAGATTATGATATGCTCGATGGCCGGCCTCCATTCTCAGTGGCTGATGACCCAAGCATCCTGTTAGCGGCGGAGGAGACACCGTATCTACGGCGTGATCACAATCAAGGAACATTTGTAAAGAGGAAGTTTATTAGTGTCCGAGTAAACGATGATGCCATGTAATTTAATTGCACTATGTTCCACCTATGTTCTAAGATTTTCTATTGATTTATAAGATTGTTTTTATTAATTCTAGCATTTTATATTGATTTTCTAGTAATTTATAAGATTTTCTAGTAATTTATAAGATTTTCTAGTAATTTATATTGATTTTCTAGTAATTTATAAGATTTTCTAGTAATTTATAATATTTTCTATTAATTTATAAGATTTTATATTAATTTATAAGATTTTCTATTAATTTATAAGATTTTCTATTAATTTATAAGATTTTCTAGCATTTTATATTGATTTTCTAGTAATTTATAAGATTTTTTATTAATTTATAAGATTTTCTAGCATTTTATATTGATTTTCTAGTAATTTATAAGATTTTCATATTTAATATATATTTTTAATAGGTACTAATAACTGAATTAAAACAAGTATTAATAACTATATATTAAAAACTATATTTATAAGATTCCCAAATAGTAGCCCCCGGTGCTAAAGGCCGGTTTGGAAACTGGCGCCAAACGAAAATTTGGGGCCTTTAGCACCGGGTTGATCTAAAATCCGGTGCTAAAGGCCCCCAATTTTCGTTTGGCGCCAGTTACGGCCTTTAGCACCGGGTGTAGAAGACCCGGTGCTAAAGGTCCTTTAGCACCGGGTGGTGGGAAGACCCGGTGCTAAACGGGGGGCCTTTAGCACCGGGTCGTGGCTGCACCCGGTGCTAAAGGCCTTCGTCTGGCGCACAGTTACGGCCTTTAGCACCGGGTGTAGAAGACCCGGTGCTAAAGGGCCTTTAGCACCGGGTGGTGGGAAGACCCGGTGCTAAAGGGGGGCCTTTAGCACCGGGTCGTGGCTGCACCCGGTGCTAAATGCCCCGGACCTATATAGGCCGGGGACTTCTCTCCCCTCCCTCACTTCGCCCTCCTCTCCTCTAGATCGAAACCGCCGGCGCCCCCTCGTCTCCTCTGCCGCTGTCGCCCGTCGCCGTCGCCCATCGCCGCCGCCACCCGTGGTCCCCGCGCCCACGCCGCCGCCGCCTGTCGTCCCCACGCCCACGTCGCGCCGCCGCCCTCGTCCCGGGCCGCGCCACCGTCTCCGCGCCCGTCGGTCGTCCCCGCGCCCGGCCGTCGGTCGTCCCCGCCGCCGTCTTCGTCCCCGCCGCCGTCGTCGTCCCTGCGCCCGTCGTCCCCGCGCCGGCTCCGCTCGTCCCCACGCCGCCCGTCGTCCCCGCGCCGGTGCCGCTCCTCTTCCCCTCGCCGCCGCCGCCGCTCGTCCCCGTGCCGCCGTCGCCCGCCGCCCATCACGCGGTGAGCCTCTGTGAAGCCGGCCTTCGTGCCGTGCGTGCATGTTTGTGAGCCGGCCTTCGTGCCGTGTACGTGTTTGTGTGTGCAGGTACCCGTTGCACCATGCACATTTGCTTAGCGAACGTATTCGGCCATGCGTATTTGGTTAGCGAACGCGTTCACTAACCAAATGCGCTTAGCCGAACGCGTTCGCTAAGCACATACATTGAAAATATTAGAAATTACATTGAAATGTATATTGGAAATGTTATATGTTTGAAATGTATATTGAAAAATGCTTCATTTAAATGTATATTGGAAATTCTATGTATATTAGAAATATATGTGCTTCATTTAAATGTATATATTTCTTATCAATTATTTTTAATTCTATGTATATTAGAAATATATGTGCTTCATTTAAATGTATATTGGAAATGTTATATGTTTGAAATGTATATTGGAAAATGCTTCATTTAAATGTATATTGGCAATTCTATGTATATTAGAAATATATGTGCTTCATTTAAATGTATATATTTCTTATCAATTATTTTTAATTCTATGTATATTAGAAATATATGTGCTTCATTTAAATGTATATTGGAAATGTTATATGTTTGAAATGTATATTGGAAAATGCTTCATTTAAATGTATTGGAGATATTTACATTGAAATGTATATTGGAAATGTTATATGTTTGAAATGTATATTGAAAAATGCTTCATTTAAATGTATATTGGAAATTCTATGTATATTAGAAATATATGTGCTTCATTTAAATGTATATATTTCTTATCAATTATTTTTAAAATTATGTATATTAGAAATATATGTGCTTCATTTAAATGTATATTGGAAATGTTATATGTTTGTATAATGTATACTATCGAAAATGTTTATTATCGGAAATTCTATGGCGTACCCGAACCCACCGCGCACCCGAACCCCTTAGCGAATCCGTTTTTCGCGCACCGACCCCCTTAGCGAACCCTTAGCGAATCAATTCACACCGCGCACCCGAACCCCTTGGCGAATCCGTTTTTCACGCACCGACCCCCTTAGCGAAAATGTTAGAAATATTGGGAATATGTATGCTTTGTAAATATTTCTTATTAATTATTTTTAATTCTATAGATGGCGGACAACAACAACCCCGTCCCACCCATGCAAGAGGACAACAACACCCCTGTCCCACCCATGCAAGAGGACAACGACACGTTCTTTGTGAATCAACTTTTCAATATTGTAACCCAACCAATGTCCATGGATGATGTGTTGGGGATCATTGGAAGGGACGACAATATCTAGGGCGACAATGTTGCAAGGACCGAAAATGTTGAAGGGGCCGCCAATGTCCAGGGCGAACGTGTCCAGGGCAGCACTATTGAAGGGGCCGGTAACGAGCCCTCGTCTAGTCAGGTGTGTATATAGATAACATAAATTTGTACTATACATGTCAATTATGTATACCATCTCTATATCATCTCGTATATATGTAATTTGTGTAGGCCGCCTCTGCTAAGAAATCAAAACGATCGACCACGAAGAAGCTGAAGGATGTCAAGTTACACATCACCCGAGTGGAGGATGACGGGGAGCCAGTTGAGCCCCCAAAAGTGGCCAAGAAATTTGTATCTCAGTGCGGGGTAATTGTACGGGACAATGTGCCCATTAGTATCAGAAAATGGAAGTCCACGGACCCCACTAAGGAGTACGTGCTCCCCGATACAGAGAAGGAGATGCTATGGAGGGAATTAAAGGCAATATTCGACTGGCCTAGCACTCATGAAGCAGAACTGAGGGATTGGACAATGAAGAAGATGGCAGTTCTGTTTCAGGATTTCAAGAAGAAGTTGTACTCGCAATTTCTCAAAACCGGAGAGGCCCCGGATCCTGAGAAGTATAAGAAGATCACTGATGACGAGTGGGAAGCATTCCTTGAGTACAAAACCTCCGAAGAGGGTGCAACGGCTAGCGCTAGAAACGCTGGAAACACCGCAAATAAGAAGTACTCTCATAAGATGGGTTCGGGAGGTTACAAGGCAAGCATCGCTAAATGGGAGAAGATGGAAGAAGATCTATATGCTAGAGGCATCACTCTAGCGACACATGACTGGCCCACAAGGACCAAGCATTGGTACTATGGTCATGGAGGCACCCTAAGCCCAATCGACGGCTCCTTAGTATTTCCCGAGGACTTGCGAGAATTAGCTCAGCGTCTCCTCGATATCCTCAGGGCATCTGAGAGGGGAGAATTTGTTGCTGATAGAGACAGAGATGAACTAACCTATGCCTTAGGGAACAAGGAGCATCCTGGACGGACGCGCGGCGTAGGCACAAGCATCTCATGGAAGAAAGGTTTCCAAGAGCACGCCGCCACCTATAGGAGCCGTTCGAGGAAGAAGGCCGAATATGAGCAGAGGGTGAGGGACCTAAAGCAAACGGTTGCCGCCCAGGGCTCAAAGCTCCAAGAAATGGAGTCAGAGATGGAGCGACGGATGAAGGTAACATGGCTGCAAATACAACAAGCCACAGGCGGGACCGGTTCCACAGAGCCTGCACCTCTCCAACAAGCCGCAGGCGGGACCGGTTCCACAGAGCATGCACCTCTCCAAGATGCGGCCCTTATTAGCCCTCCACAACAATATCAAAGCAGTCACGCTTCCACACAGGCCGCCGAAGCGGTCCGTTACACCGTGGATGAAATAACTCCACCGACCGCGTGCGAGCTTGTCGTCAGGCAGAAGAACTTAGCTGTGGTGGTACGTATGCGACCTTAGTTCGTACTGCATACATTTCACCGTAAATACCATTCATTTACTAACTTTCTTTGTGACTACTAACTTATCAGGTCGCATACGGTATGACCAAACGTGTGGAAGAAGGGCAAAAATGGCACTGCAATGACATTCCACATGGTTGCGTACCTGTTGAGGTGGAGCAAGTCGTCACCAACTGGGAAGACTTGGAACTTGACATTCCCGGAGGTGACGGAGAAACAAAACTCGGTCAGTGTTCTCACTGCATCATTCTATGGAGCAAGGCAGACGTCGTCATACCCGGTACACCTGCGGCTACCAACAAGCCTCCGTCACCTCCAAGAGATCCACCGGATCATGATGATTCTCCGGGAGCTCCTGATGCAAGCCCGTCTCCTCCGCCGAAGAGATCTCCGTCTCCTCCGCCGAAGAGGTCTCCGTCTCCTCCGCCGAAGAGGTCTCCGTCTCCTCCGCCGAAGAGGGGACGCCGCACTAAAGCCTCTGCCCCCACTCCACCAGCGAAGAAGGCGTGGAAAACCAGAGAGAAGCCCGCACTAGAGAAAAGAGCGGGTGAGAAGACTCTAGAGGAGCTCGAAGCCTCGGTCAAAGCAGACACAAAGAGGCAAATGGCCGAGTGGAGGAAAAAACCTGAGCCAGAGCCGAAGCTTGATCCCACCGTCGTCAAGTCATTCCTCGGTAATTTGAGCAAGGGTCAACAGAAGGAAGTAATAGTAACAGACTATGACCACTCATTACTGAAATCTCGCCGGAAGCGGAAGGCTGCAGATAAGGAGGCGGGCCCATCCAAAAAGGTTCCTCAGCTCGGCCAGCAACCTCAGCGGCCCTTGGGTCCATTGCCATCTCTGGATGAGCTTAACGTGCAACGAGTAATGGCCGAGACTGGACTAACCAGAGCGCAAGTCCTGGGGGAAGAAGAGGTGCCTGTAAACACAACGCTGAAGTGGCCATTTAAGCTTGGCGAGCCTATGGTCCCTCCTGAAATGGAGAGCAAGCTATAGACGAAGATGCGCCGATTCCATGAGTGGTACTTGGAAGAATCAAGAAGGAATAAACGGCGCATGATCAAAGTAGGCGTAAAGGACCATGATTTCTACAATGGTGACGAGGATTGGGTCTGGCTGAGGTTTAAGGATATATATGAGCTGTACCACCGTGACGCCATGGACGTGGATTTGATCACCTGTTGGACACTGTAAGTACTTTGTTGTTGCTTATAATTCACAGTTTGAAAACAATAATTCCAATCTATGCTGACGCGGGCTTTATTTATTGCTTAACATATGCAGAATGGAGATTCAAAAATGTCGGAGATCCGGGATATATGACGTTGGTTTCGTGGATCCTCGAAGGATAAGTGAAAATATGATATTTATGAATCCTGAGGAAACATATGGAAACCTATACAAGTACATTAAGAAACAAAATTACTGCGACTCCATACTAATCCCGTACAACATCGAGTGAGTACATACACAAGCTTCTTATACTGTCTATGTACTATTTCATTTCTGATTATAATGTATACATGTATACAGATTCCACTGGTTCCTAATAATATTGTGTCCTGACCGGGGTGTCGTGAACGTCTTTGATTCATTGCACACTCCAAAAGAAAAACTACAGAACATCATGGACATGATGACAAGGTGATGTATATTTTCCCCTACTTAATTCACCCCTTACACTCGCAATGACTTAACTCAATTTTTTTGTTCGCAGGGCCTGGATTCAATTTCGTCAAGAACACCCGGGTATTCAACATGAAACACTAAAATGGAACATTGGCTTTCCGGTAAGCAAGTAATTTGTACATGTAGGCCTCGGCTAATATATTATATGAATTTTACTTAATTTCTTTTGTCAACAGTGTGCCAAACAGGGGCCGGGAAATAATTTATGTGCATACTATGTTTGCGATTACATGTGAAATTGGGGACATAAAAAGCTTACACAACACGATATTATGGTACGTAATAATAAACACATTTCCATTATTATTAAGTGCACAATTATTGTCTCCAACTCGGCGGATTAAATATCTTTCAATTATTTATAAATTATAGATGTTGAACCTGAAGGAAGAGTCCCTAGAGCTAGAAAGAATTGACGCGATTGCAGAACAGCTTGTCGGATGGATCTGGGACGAGGTCGTCAATCCCCGAGGAGAATTCCACTCGCCAATACTGGAGGACGTGCCGGACAGTCCAACAAGCTAGTCGTCAATCTTAATTAAGTAGAAAATACAGTTTAAATGTATATAACTCGAGTTGACATGCATGAATATCTACTTTTGTAATATATATGTCTTCTATTTTGATGAAATGTCAGCTAATATTAATATAGAGTCGGCCGAATACGCATTAGAATACACGTATTAGAATATATACGTATATAGACGTGCATGCATGGCTACTGAAAAAAGCAAAAAAAAAAAAAGAAATCCGGGGCCTTTAGCACCGGTTGCAGACAGCAACCGGTGCTAAAGGCAGGCCCTTTAGCACCGGGTGCAGCCACGACCCGGTGCTAGGCAGGGCCTTTAGCACCGGGTCGTGGCTGCACCCGGTGCTAAAGGCCTGCCCCTTTAGCACCGGGTCGTGGCTGCACCCGGTGCTAAAGGGACCCTTTAGCACCGGTTATTCAACCCGGTGCTAAAGGGGTACCCCTTTAGCCTCGGATTAGTTGCACCGGGTGGGAAACCCGGTGCTAAAGGGCTTTCCCACTCGGTGCAGATGTTGATCATTCTGGTAGTGTTAGCAACCTTAGAATGATAATGGACTTCCGTTTCCCGATTGATTTAGTGCTTGCATCTATCTATCTATCTATCTATCTAAAGATCTAAAACTTTCGTTTCATCCATCAAACCATCGTAATTTTACGAAAACCTCCTAATGTTTATAAAAATCAACCCACGGTCATTTAATACGTTGTAATTTTCCATTAAACCATCGTAATTTATGAAAACCCCCTAATGTTTATAAAAAAAATCAACCCAGGTCTTTTAATACATTGTAATTTTGTGAAAACCCTCTGATATTTCTAAAAATTAACCAACGGTCCTTTAATATGAAAACTCTCTAATATTTATAAAATCAACCATCAGTCTTTTGATACATTTGGAATTTTTTATTTTAAGAACGCACGTACGACACACACGTTTAATAGAAAATAAGATTATATAATATAGTTGGTCGGAGACCATGTTGATTACGAACTCGATGATTCCATACTATTGAGATGGACAAAGGAGGCAGAGGGCTTGACGAAAAAAGGCCTGATAGGTGGGGTCGCTAGGCGGGGTAGTATTTTAATGACTGGTGGGTCTGTCGATTGTTAAAAGTTTGACAAAAAAAAGTCTGACAGGTGGGGTCGCTAGAAGGGGTAGTGTTTCAATGACCGGTGGGTCCGTCTATTGTCAAAAGTTTTGGATCTTTATAGTATACTAGCAAATACTATAAAGATTCAAAACTTTTGACAACCGACGGACCCACCGGTCATTGAAACACTATCCCTGCTAGCGACCCATTTGCAATCACGAGAAGAAAAACTCTTATCATTCAGTACCGGCTGCCCCACCCGGTATTGGCTGGCCGGCACTAACGTGCGAGCCAGTTAGTACCGGCTCGGGCAGCCGGTACTAACGTGTGCAGTTTAGTACCGGTCGGTAACTAATCAGCCCGGCCCCGCGCCCAAAAAAATAAAAAAAAAATTGGACAGCCGGGAGGCTCTCTCACTCTCTCACACTGGTGTTCCATCTCACGTTGGTGAAGGAGTTGTGAGGGTGGTTGTTGTTGTTCCATCAAGAATGGCAACATCGGAGTATAGTATCTGGATCAGGATAAGCTGGTGGCCTTGTCGATATTTCTCCGGCGGTTATGGATCCATCTTTCGAAATGGGGCCACTATTGCGGTCTTCAAAGACCACTATGTGATGGAGTTCATTCAAATCTTGGTTGGAACTCTAATTGTACAATTGTCCACCGGTGGCAAAATCAACTGTGATAAGGAACAACATAGAGTGGCTATGGTTAACGGCGGATGCGGTGGCGAAGAAGACTTCATCGAATTTTCTTACAATTTTTTTGACATAGTCTGTTTTGGATTGGTTCTAATTTTCCTTAATATAATCAAAAGCAAAACTAAATTCCTTAACCTACCAAATATAATGTAGTCCCAAATAAGATTTTCCTCATGCACGTAAGATTTAAGTAAGTTGAATTCACTCGACGTTGTTGTGGGAAATTAAGGGAGAAATCATACAAATGAGGGTCAATGGAGGATATATCTCTACCAAAATAATAAAACACAGCAACGATTCTGTCCTCTTTGTTCGTACCACCAAAACCCCACTCCGGCAGGCCCGGTCCTGGAGGGGGGCGAGAGGGGCGGCTGCGCTGGGCCCCATAAACCCAGGGGGCGTACACAGGTGTATAGAATACAATGTATATACTACATTGAAATGTATAGTAATATAGTATGAGTGTTCAAGCCAAACGTTTATGCTTGTGCGAGATTTCTGTGCTGCCTACAATTCAACTCCGTGTCTCGTCTCCATTTTATATGGAACTAGACTGCAGCACCCTGTTGTTTGTGGCTTTGTGCTCGCTGCTCGGCTACTCGCTACGGCTCCTCTCTTTGTCTATTGTCTCGCCGTGAGAAGGCAAGGTAAGGCTCCATTCAGCCCCGAGGCCACGCATTACGATTGCACATTTTTTTCTCCTTTGTTTCATAGTACCAGTATGTCATATATTACAAAGCAACGTCACCACTTAAAATAGACATCCCACCCTTCTTGTACTGGTGATTTCTTTTTTGCTTTAAGAAATTGCATTAAGTATGTCCTATTGACAGAGGTTTAAGAGATAGGGGATCATGATATTAGGATTGCAACACCGACCAAATGTTAGAACTCTGTTAGTTGATTCAACTTTTTATAGCTTCATAGTCATTTTCAGCTAATGATGCGCATGAGCATCAAGGCTTACATCTCTGAAATACGAAACGCGGGTTCATTCCACGGGCGGACAGTAGATCTATGTTGCCCGTTAACCTGCGAGCCGTCGGATCCAGTGGGGAAGCGATAAGAGCCATCCGATGCGGGTTACCACGGGTATCACCCGTTAAGCTACGGGCGCTCACGAATCATCCCGAACCCGCTCGGGCGAGGTCCTCGTCCCCTCAGTCTGCCGCCGATCTGGCCTGTTTCTTTCCCCGCGCCGCCGTCGGCCCTTCCTCTCCCAGCGCTGGGCGTCGCCCCGAAGCTCACGTCGAAGCGAGCAGTTTGAGCCATCGAGGCCTTCGCCACCTCCGACTCAACCATCGGCGCGTCCCCGACCTCCAAGCAGAGGATAGAGGTACTCCAAGCATCACCAGATATCAACAGCGACCCTCCCCGATGTCGCTCGCTGGGCACCTCCCGCGATGCACGCTGCTCTGCCTCCACATGCTGCTCACACGCGAGCTCCTGGTAACCACTTCTTCGGCATGTTGCCCAATGCATACTGCTTACCCAAGCAGCGATGTAGACGAGAGGCCACGAGCTGCAGTGGCGGCGCGGCGAGCACGGACCTGCATTAGTGGAGCGGCTCCGCCCAATTTCACTGTGGTCAACCGCCGGCAGCGGCTGAAGCCAGGCAACACATGCAGCACACATGTTCGACGAAATACCCAAAAGAGGCAACAACGCAGGGCCCTCCCCTGTCCTACACGCGTTCGATGAAGATCAACGCAGCTGCCCAGCAGGTTGTCTTCTCTACAGGTAATGTGATGTATGAAATTCCCCTAAACCTTTTTGGGTCTCTGAAATCTGAAACATGCAGCCACCACAGATAGAGGCCAGTGATGCACTGACCATGTTTCTGTTATCATCGAGGGCAATGGTCAGAACTCAGAACCGGTGGTGCAGAGCAGCGGTGCATGGTGCCACCTCACGAGCTCGTGAAACACGGCACCAGTACCTTACAAATAAGCAGTATTAATTGCTTCATTTTTTTTGCCTTGCAGACACAAGGAGATAAGATCAGAAATTCAGAATTGACTACATTGGAAGCAAAATAAATTGCAATCATGGCAAAACTCTCAAATCAGATAGGGAGAAAGAAAGAGTTTCCTGCAGTCATGGCAAAAATCTAAAACCAAATAGGCATGAACTGAAGAAGGTTAGGGAATTGTCTAATGTTGTTTTTGCAAGTGCATTAATCACCTGTTTCCTGCTTTGTTATATTAATCTTTTGTACTCTGCATCTGTTTTGCAAGCACTTAATATGGAAAATCCCATTTTGTTATGTCGTTCGGAAATTTCTTTGAAATAAATCGAATCAACAGATCTAACAGACATGAACTAAAACTCTGAACTTCTGTTTCTAAAATTTGGCATGCCATGATCTGGAATCCTGAACTTTCATTTCTGCAATTTAGCAATTTGTGATATGAAAATTTTGAAGACGGTATTGTGATCTAAAACCTAAAAATTTCATTTCTCGAACTAGGTGCAATTCTGAGATATGAATCGCTGTGTCTAATTTTTGCTAATACTGTGATATGAATCTGGAGCAACAAAGGAATCTGGCATCTACTTGTAAAGCTTTTCATATTTAACAGCATTCTACATATTGCTACTTGGCACAAGACGAGAATTACATATTCCAAGATTGATTATTAAGTTTCATTATTGGGATCTATTTCTTTAGTTGTCAAGAATTATGTTACATTCCACAAATCAAGATACTGCAAAAAAAATAAAATCATGGGTAAAAGAGATTTCTGACGACTTTAATGATGATCAGCTTCTAGAGAACAAGTGTGTCTGCATATAAAATTTAAAGCTGTATGGTGCAACATAAAATTGTATGGTGCATTCCATATGACCGTTGATGATCCATTTAGAATGGCCTATATTATCATTATTGCAACCTATATTTCATACTGACAGTATTATGCTCTTTTTGCCTAGGAAAATATGTAAGTATGTAACACTCTGCAGCTGGTTTATGGCAATGACCTCGAACAGCTATTTGATAGGGCACTCCGGCTCCACTACTCCAATAAAGATACTGTGATTGGTTTGATTTTGAGTGAATCTCTTACTCACATCTCTCTCTGCAACGGTGGTGAGGTCGTGAGGCCTCTAGGTCCAGTCCGAGAGGTGACAGGCTGATAAAGGTCCAATGGTGGTGTCGCCGAGCCGTGTGTGCCCGTCAGAGGCGCAGCAGACAGAAGGCAGTGCGCTGAACTCACGATGCCATGGTAGAGTTGTCCAAGCAGTAAAACGAGTTCAGCGCACATAAGATTCTTTAGGTTGTCTATTCAGTGGAAATTAGTAACAACACATGATAAGATGTTACACTAGAGGTTGCTTATTTTCAGTTAGCTCATTTTAATACCGGCAAAACGTTTGCTTATCAGAAGTCCAACAGATGGAATGTTTGGGAGATCTGCTAAGCTACACCTCAATGCTTACAAAGTAGAATAATAATCTACTTTGTGGACTCAAAATATAGTGCAAGATTATATAATCATAATCAACTTCCTTTGCTTTTGTTCAGCACACTGGCCCAAATACAATGTATACGCAGCAACGCTGCGCCTCTAGTGTTATAGATTATCCTTACATATCACCAATTTTTAGTTTGACTTCTTGTAATATGAACATTGGGCTCTCTAATCGAAATAAAATAAAGCATATTAGTATTGCATTAAAACATAGGGCCCGAAAAAAAATTCTCACCCTGACTCCCGGCACTCAATACTAGAGTAAAACTAGGATTTCATGTAGAAAACCATGCAAACTGGTATCATGCACGCGAAATCAGAAAACAAATGGTAGAAAAATATGCCATCTATAATGCTAACACGACTTTCTGCACATTAAACTGGAGAAAACCGTTTGCTAGGAAAAACCGGTCATTTGCGCTATATTTTTGGATGAATTCCACTAACCTTTCTATGAATGAACCCTCCGTCCTTGGCTTTATAGGATCCTCATTGTATTTACATCCACTAGAAAAATATGCCATCCATAAGTTTTATTTACATCTAAGACCTTGTAATCTTTACGAGCACTATGGGAAACACTCGGCAAAGGCTTTGACGAGTGTTACACTCGACAAATAGGGTGTCGGCAAAGCCCGGCTTTGCCGAGTGTTTTTTTTTCGGGCATAGGGCCGACACTTGTGTTTGCCGACACCCGGTAAATGGGGTGTAGTTCTCGAGTGCTTGTGGATTTGTCGAATGTATTCTATCGGGCACTCGGCAAAGCCACAAGCACTCCAGAACTACAGAGTTTCCGGTAGTGAAGCTCAATTATTTTATGTTTTAGTTCGATTTTTCACTATTCTTGCTCTCATAGGATCGTAGCATCGATACTGTAGTTATTATTCTTTTA
The DNA here is from genome assembly GCA_033239725.1 of Echinochloa phyllopogon. Lineage (NCBI taxonomy): Eukaryota > Viridiplantae > Streptophyta > Magnoliopsida > Poales > Poaceae > Echinochloa > Echinochloa phyllopogon. The sequence continues at coordinate 41,891,179 of BTCW01000015.1, forward strand.
ATTGCCCAAAATAGAAGAAAAAAGTATAGTGTATAGTATATTACACTTTTATATAATCATATTTAGCATCATAGTGTGATAATAATAATAATATATACATTTGACATTCATCCGTGATAATGCATAGGCATATTTCTTACTATATTAATTGTGTACATTAGTCTATCGGTCCAGTGAACTGTTTGTCAAAATTTTAGGATAAAACTTAAACACATTTTGAAACAGCAGGAAGTAAAATCCAAAAAAGACTAAGTTTAAGAGTTCAACACTGTCACTAATATCCTCAGTTTTCTGGGCACACGTGTCACTTAATTAAACCCAGTTTTTTTTCATATTCTTGTTTTATGTAAGCTTGCTTTAAATTTGATGTATTGCACTAGTTCCATTCTTGAATATATGTCGTTTAGAACAAGAAAATTAGTTCATGTTTAAGCTAGTTTGCTTGTCCTCAACGTCATATATTTAAATGAGGTAGTAATTCCATAGGGATCCACGAAACCCAGATAATTCATATATCTTCCATGGCTCTATACGCGATTAAGTTCCTTTCAAGTGCCGCTGGAATTTGCAGGTTGAACATCCCATAGTAGATTATAGTACGAAATGGTCCCAAACATGGTACATGCTTTGGGGTTCAGATGGCACGTAAACTTGGACAATGCACGGAAACAAGCGAATCTTCATTCGTCTTATACCCTGCACGTACATTGCATGTTTGAAAGAATATAGAGGAGTCGCGTGTCAAACAATATTTTATTCGCAGTCCACCATACAATCCAGTGGGACGGCACATCTGAGAGAGAGAGAGAGTAAAGCGGTGTCATACATGGCCAAAATGTACATGTCAACTTTTAATGTTTCCATTTAGTGCTGCATCCCCACCTTAGCACAAAGCTGGATGTTTGCCGTTTCGCACTATTGGTGCCAATTAGATTTTGCTCAATCCTAGGAGTATTTCCGTCCCACAAATTAGTAGTATATATAACTTAGTCCATGCATAGTTTATCTACCCTGAAATTGTAGCCATCCGTTTACCAAATGCCTCATCAGAAGAACTACGATCCTTTTGCTGTGACTCGCGACCCGATTCATTTTCAGGTACGGTTCAGATGCGTATCGTGATATGCGTAGTATTACGGTGCGTCATACTAGCCTTAAAAAGGACTAGTATATGAAGATCAGACGGATCAGATTAATTGTACACTAGTGTAACCGTATTTAGTAGTATAGATAGTATGAAGTAAGTGGTATAGATAGTATAGGGGTATTATAGAAAAAAACAGAATGACAAATATGTAATTTTGACATATCTTTATTTTTGGAATGACATATATGTAATTATGACATATCTTTAATTTTTAATTTCATTATTTCTATCACTCCTACTTTACCTTATTTTCATTTGTATGACAGCACAGGTCCGACGGCCTGGGAAAAAATAATTTGTTTATGTTACCATAATACCCTGCTAATATGTAGTTTATACTATATACTACCACCTACTAGTATGGAACACTATAAAAGAGCTATATGCATATGGGTGTAAGCTGTCACCTGCAGTGTGAACTTCCCTTCTTGTTGTCGTCAAGTAGATACTTCTAAAGTCAGTGCTCCACTTCCCTTCTTGTTGTCGTCAACATGCATGATCTGCCATGCGAATTCTGTGAATCATATAATAATGGAGTAGGGTTGGTGGACAATGTTGGAGACCTACGAACTAGGACCACGGTATATAAAAAAGTTGACAACGGCCGGATACAAAACTAACCAATAATGTGGAGCATCAATATAATAGAAAGCATGCATCTATGCTCTTCACTTATACGCCGAAGTCGCAATATCAGCGGCTTCCCGTGGCCTGAGAGGAGTAAAATATACGAGCGGTCCTTAAACTTGTCTCGTGGTATCATCTACGTCCAAGAACTCTCAAAATACATATTTGAGTCCTTAAACTTGCTAAACTGTATCATCTAGGTCCAAAGTTTCAAAAATACCCCTATGCAAGATGTCATGGCAACCAATTGAGCATGAGCTTTCATACTATTTCTCTCACCAAATGAGTTGTTTCCATCATAATAGTTAGAGAACTTTATTTAATTGTACCATAGCGTAATTATAGATCAAAAGATGGACAAACATCAGTAAAAAATAGGGGTATTTTTGGAATTTTAGACCTAAATGACACACTTTAACAAATTTAGGGATGTTGATGTGTATTTTGAGAGTTTGAGGACCTAGATGACATCTCAGGACAAATTTAAGAACCGCCCGTGTATTTTACTCGCCTGAGAGACCCCTATAAAAGGCCGCGCACTCCAACACTCGTCAACACACAAAATTCACCTCGTGCGCATAAGGGCATGTACAGCCCGTCGATTGCCCCCGTCGGTATAGCATCCTTTTTGCAAAAAAGACCCCGCGTCTGCCCATCGACGGGCTTCGCGTCGCCTGGCGAGGCGACGCGTCTGCCCATCGACGGGCTTCGCGTCGCCTGGCGAGGCGACGCCTCCGTCCCATTGCCCGAGGCGAAGCCGACGAACCCCCGTGCGTTGTACGCATCGTCTTCACGAAGCGACGAGGTGCTGGGATCCCGCGTGGGGCACGTGCACGGGAGTTCTTCGCGCCAAATTGGGGAGGCAGGGAAGGAAGGAAGGGAGAGGGAGGCATCGCGGAGCTCACCGGGGAAGGAAATTCGGTCCGGGGTGCCGCGAGCGCCACCGCGGGCCAGCCCCGGCCGCCACGAGCGCCTTGGCGGGCTGCTCCGCCCTGGCCGCCGGCCAAATCTCGCGCGGGCGCCGGGAGGAGGAGGTTGCCATGGTCCTGCTACCATGCGCTGCTCCCGCTGCCCGCGAGGTTGCTCTTTGTCCCGAGCTCGCCACCGCTCTCATCAATCGGGGGAAGAGGAAGGTAGCGTGTTGAGTCTGTGCTCCTCCCGACGGTGACTCCATTTGCTAGCTGCTGCTTTTGCCGATGGTCACGAGGGAGAGAGAGAACAGAGATGAGAGAGACGGGTGAAACAGAGTAACGAGAACCACAAGCTCATGGTCCAGTTCATGGCAGGGAAGAGATAAGATTTTTTGAGGGCAATGTGGTCTTTTCTCTTGTTTCACCCTCTGCCTTATCTCCGTACTCAAGTGCAGTTCAAATTCGTTTCAAAATATATCTGTTCATTTGCTATATACATAATATAATTATTATATTCATGATTTTTAAAATTATCTAATCATGTTTCTCTTATTATTCTATCAAATAGCCATACAACGTTATACAAAAATATATTCATAGTTGATCTTAAGCTACATACAAAGCATTAAACAGCTTATAGACGATCGCTTTGTCTCTGAGTTGTATGATCTGTCTGTATGTTAAATTCGAGGTTCTACGGCTGGGCTGTACATGCCTAAGCATGGAAACACAAGAATGATGGCCACACGTGTGAGCACAGATTACAAAATCGACCGCGCGTGCACCTTCCCTTCTCTGCAGACGGCAGCTTAGCAGCTAGTTAAAATAGCAGCAGTAAGCTAGTAATCCAAGGCATGGCACCCTCTGCTTTCGTCTTGCTCCCCGTGCCCATCCTTGCCTCCTTGGCAACTACAGGGAATGCTTCCTTTGACCTCCGCGCCGAGCTCAACCACCCCTACGCCGCCCGCCCGGTTACCAAGTACGAGATGGTCCGCGAGGCCATCCGCGCGAGCAAGGCCCGGCGTGCTTGGAACGCCGCTAGGGTGGCCAAGGCGTGCGGGCGCGGCGGCGCCATCTCCGCGCCGGACGTGCCGATCACGTCCCTCGGCATGTCAATCTACACCGTGACCGTCGGCGTCGGCACTCCGCCGCAGCAGCTCATCACGCTCGTCGCCGACACGGACAGCGACCTCGTCTGGCTCCAGTGCAAGCCCTTCCGCGGCACCGGCGATCGCGTCTACGATCCGGCCAGGTCGTCCTCCTTCGCCACCATCCCCTGCGACGGCAAGCTGTGCCGGGAGGGCGAATTCACCACCAAGAACTGCTCCAGCAACAAGTGCATCTACACCTACACGTACGGCAGCGGCCAGGCTTACGGCGAGCTCGCGTCTCAACCTGTGAATGGGCCGGAAACCGATCTGAAATCAACTTGTATCCATACGAAAGAGACGTGGCTCTCCACACCAGCCCAACTCACGATAAATAATACCGAACCCACACCAATCCGAACCATCCTACAGGACAAACCAATTCAATCCATGATATTAGCATCAAACCATTTTTAATCCATGGGTTATACTGTTTGCGATCCATGGATTCTGCACTCGAAGTGCTCCCGCCGCTTGCCGACGCTTCCCCACACAGGCAGCACACGGATATTGCACTATACACTGTAGCAATCTAAATAAAATATAAATAACAGAATTTGACTATTTTCTGGAACGACAAGCAAACTACGAATTCGATGGGGCCTAAAAATTACAGAAACATAATAATATGCCGACATCTTAAACAAGCTTCAGATCATCAAAGGGCTATTAAACTAGTGACTATGAAGATGGATTTGCTCCAGTGTTCATGATGCTCCTGACCCTTGTTATCATACCACTCCAAAACTTCTCACATGGTTACTTGTCAATCAGGTTCCTTTTCTACCTCCTGATAGCTGAGTGGGAAAAGAACTCCTGATTGACTGTTTTTCTGCCTCATACCTGAGCAGGAAGAAAAAAAACGAAAGAAGATGGTGATTTTGCAACCATAGCGGCAAATTGGCAATGTAAGAATCATAATATCTAGTAAAACAATATTTGGATAGTGGTAAAAGAACAGAACCATGAAGCACCTTATCAGTCAATTGCAGTGGTATTTAAAACAATATTACCAGATCTATATATACACCTTATCATAATATCTACAATGGTATTTAAAAGAAGTTTTGTTCGTACACACTGACTATCAGTTTTAATTGCAGACTTGCAGTTAGAATTGTCTGGTCTCTCGTACAACAAAATGTTATGTTTTTATCACTGCCAAAAGCGGTCAATTCAGATTCAGATAGCAGCAAGAACATTCAGTAAATATAACAAAGACCATGTATAATTTGAACTTTGGAGAAAATGTAGGTTTCACTAACAGCAAGTCTGCAACCAGAGCAGGCCTTTTCATGTACTACATTGAGGCAGAGGCAGGGAAGATCTATTCATGCACTACCTTTTAGCAGACAATCCAGACACAAGATCACCCAATCCTTTTTGACCCATTTCTCTGTACTAATACAATTAGACTTGAAAAGGTACTAGATACACATACACAGATAATCCAGAAGGGAACCAAGAATTACACTACAGCCCTGAATGTACCATTCTTTCCATGTTGTTATCTCAAGTTTAGGCAGGAAAGCAACACTGAATTGGATCACAGCCAAGAATGATACCTTCACAGGAATGTAGGAACTTGAGTGATATCCTCACGTGGAACTGAAACAGTTATTCCTGATGGGGTGACAAAGGTGACCATGTCGCTTTCAGTAGGTTGATCTTCACTAATTCCTTGACCTGCAATGCAAATGATAATATTGTGAGTAATTTCAAATGACAATGAGAATGTGCAAAACCACATACGTCAAAAAACAGAATAAGGGGATAAGGGTATACCTTCATTGCTTACACCTTTTTCCTTGAATAACCAGTCTTTGGCACAGATAAGGGCTTCTAACATCTCTGGAGTTAATGAGCTTCTGGACTCCCCGAGAATCCTACCTCCAAGACTAAAGGCAGACTCAGACGAAATCGTACTGAGAGGGATGGCAAGAAAACCTCGTGCCATAACTGATAATACCGGGAACTTCTCTGCATGTGCCTTCCACCAAGTCAAAATGTCAAAATTTTCAATGTCTTCCACACATTCTTCTTCAAAGTAGATGTCAAATTCAGACTTTGGTGCACGAAATTTTCTCCGACTTGACTTGAAGTTTGCAAATTCTAATCCCAACTGCCTTTTTGCAAGCACCGGTGAGCCCACAGAAGTGCTGCCCTCACTTGAATATGTAACAGAACTTGCACTAACTCTCCTCACGTGTTGCTCATACTCTAGGAAATATTTTTTCATACAACCTAGAGCAGCATTAACACTTGAATTAACCTGATCTATATTGTTACAAGTCTTCTCGTAGAAGAACTCTAGATATTCTGCTTTACCCCTCGGATCTAACATTGTAGCAATAACGATTCCAAGGTTAATGTCATAGTCCTTCTTGTTTCTGCGAGCAATTGGCTGGTTTTCCTCATCAAAGTCTCTGCCCCAATACTTTTCAAACTTGATCCTCATTGCTGCAGCTAGGTCTTTAAGTGTCACACTTGTCTGCCAACTAGGATTATCCAGGTCATCCTTAATTGCAATGATTAGAGGCAAGAACATGTACGAAGTTGGTTTCCTATCAGCTGACACTGTATTTGTAGCCTGTTCAAAAGTTTCAAGAAACTTACAGACAGATTCAGCCTTGCTCCACTCTTGTTCACTAGGAGAAATTTCTGCATGTTGGTTTGCATAGCTATTTAGGACGGTCTTGTACTTGATTGCTTCACGGACCATCTTGTAGGTTGAATTCCACCGGTTGGGTATGTCAAGAGCAATACCACGTTTTCTGAGAAGACCATTCACCTTTGCAATTTCATTGAATGCTTGAATTCTTGAGGGTGAGGAGTCAATATGCTTCAACAACTCTCGAATCTTCTTTATCCCCTCGTGAATAATTGCCATCCCGTCTTGAACCAAAATATTCAATATATGGGCACAGCATCTTACATGGAAATGGGCACCCTCAAGCATCAACTCATACTTGTGAGTAGCTATGAACATGTTACATGCAGTATTGTTGTTACTAGCATTGTCTACTGTTAGAGTGAACACCTTGTTTCGTATGCTCCATTCAGTCAGGCAGCTCTCAAGTGCTTCTTCAATGGCAAAACCTGAGTGTGGATATTTGACCTCTTTGAAACTTATTATCTTCTTATGGATCTTGAAGTCAGGTGTGATGTAGTGAGCGGTAACAACCATGTAGCCTAAGTTTTGTATTGACGTCCACAAATCTGATGTCAAGCACACATGAGAGTCCAGTCTGTCCAGTTCATTCTGAATATCTTGCTTCATTTTCTTGTACTTCTTCAGACAATCATTGCGAACAGTTACTCGCCCCGGAGCATCCAGAGATGGTTGCATAGACTGAATCCATGGTTCGAAGTATGGATCATCAAACTTGTTAAATGGGATTTCAGCATGTATAACAAACTCAATCATACGCTCACGACTGACTTGTGGGTCAAACACAAAGTTCTCTATAGGCTTCTGCAATGTTGATATAAACCTGTTCCTTTCAGCTTCGTCGATTGCATGGCAATACTTTTGAATGTGGGTTCTAAGGCTACTTGTTCCAGACTTTGTACTTAACTGAAGTTGACAGTACTTGCATACAGCTTTAAAACCATCATCAGCTTCTACTAAGTTTGACTCAAAATATTCCCACACCTTGGACCTTCTGGCACGTGTTGGGGTAGAATCATCTGAGCTTTCCGAAGTGTTTGTAGACATGTTGGCTGACATGCTACGACAAATTTGAGACCGAAGGAATGTACAAGAAACAACAATTGTGAGCGCATTCAGTAAATCATGAGGAAATATCCCGTTCCTCTTTTTTTGTAGATGAACGACACACATCTCCAACTAAATCAACACCACTAAATGGATTGGTTGAAGAGATAGAAGAAGAATGCCAGTACCTACGGCGAGCACCAGCTAGCGCAATGACGGACCACAGCGAGCACCATCAGAGAGAAGAAGAATGTCCAACCGTCGCCGGATCTTGGACTGCTCCTGCCGCCGCCGGATCTTGGACTGCTCCTCATCCTCCCGCCGCCGGATCTTGGTTCGCTTGGCCACTGCTTTATGGGGAGCTCATCAGTCTGACGGCCATGAAGCAGGATAGGAGGTGGAGGGCGAGGCGAGTGCGGCGGCGTTGGAAGGGAGGCGAGTGCGGCGGCGTCGCCGCGTCGGGGGAAGGGAGCGGGCGTGCAGCGGCGTCGGGGACTCGGGGGAAGGGTAACCGAGAAGGAGCAGCCCACGACACAATCTGTGGGTTGTAACCCATCAGAAACCGTTTGGTAAAACCCAAACCATACACACACCAAACTAGTAGGAAGTAAAGCCCAAACCAAATCAAACTGGTAAAAAGTAAAGCCCATTAGTAACCAACCTAGATAAGTCCATCATAGAACCCAACCTGTTAAACTTGTTACAGTCCAAACCACTTGCAGGCTGACACGTGCTATTCGACGTGCAGAACCAGAAGTTCTCCTTCGCGCCCACTCAGTGTGACTAGATCTGAGTTGTGATGCATGTGCGGTGCCTCTACGTTGGAATGGAGTAGCGCGCAGAGAGTTATACGTTCATACTGTGATAAGCTACAATATAAGATATATATGTTATATACGTTCTGTGATAAGCTACAATCAGGAAAGAAATAATCCAACAGGAGGGGTCAGCTACAAGTCCTCCGGGAAAGGTAGCATCCGAAAGATATGGGATTATCATTTTACGATAAAACACACACCGCTTGAAGAACAGCAACCAACCGACCCGCAACGGGACCCTCTAGCCCGCGCGTCAGAGATAGATAGAGACTACTCGCAACGAACAAACTAAAGGGCCTAAGAGACGATTACAGAATCGACTGGACCCGACCTTCCACGGAGACTACGACTCCACCACCCACGGCTACAGGGAAACCTCCAAACAACGTGTTTAGGAAGGCAAAGACGCAACTGCGCCAGCGTTTGGTTTTCATCACGGAGAACTTCCACGAACTGCCGTCGAACGAGACCCTGCAGACAGCGCCCTCAAGAGGGAAAAGCAAACGCCGTTGCCCGACCTGACACCGGGTCGAAGCTTACGCTTCAGGACCTCCGCCCGATGAGCCGAGAGCACCTGGACCGATCCCACTTGCTTCCATCCACTGCCCACCATCGCCGCCGCCGAAGCTCGCCCACTAGGTTCCATATGCACACGATGGCAACACCGACACCTCGGGAAGGTTTGGGGTCCTCGATGGCCCTAAATCTTCTGAAGTCCCCTCAATGGAACGGCACCGTGCTTCACAAAGTGAGAGAGAAATCAAGAACACAATGGTGGAAACTTGACGGCGCTATGGGGACGGCTTCATTGACGACGCGAAAACGGAGGCAGTACTGCCGGCCATGGAGAAGCCGTAGGAAGGAGCCAGGGCGAGGGCCGACGCCTCCCCAGACGCCGCCACTGTCAGGAAAACGCAGAAGCCAACCCTCACCCCGATCGAAGCCACGGGCACCAGCGAAGCTAGAGACACCGGACCGCCACCACGGCGGCGCCCACAACCGCCGCCACTCCACCGATACCAGCCACACCGGTTAGCACCGGCAGGGCCTGGGACGCAAACCTAGGGGACGAGCCCCCAGATCTAGGCCCCCCCAGAAGCACGAAGCCGGTGGAGGCAGGAGCGCAGCAGGGCCACGCCTGCCCACGCGCCGCCACAGGGCCGCCCACGCCCGGCCCCACGCCGGCCGCTCGGCCATGCAGCCGTGCGCGCCTCGGCCCGACCACCGCCGGCCGCGAGGCCGCCCAGCCGCGCGCGGCCCTACCCGGCCACTGCCGGCGCCGTCCCGGCCGCCCCTGCCCGCACGCCCGGCTGCTCGCCCGCTCGCCTGGCCACCGGCCCCTGTGCGCTGCCGCAGCGACGTCGTCACCGCCCCACGCCTTGGGTGCCGCTATCGCCAGATCTGCGAGGCGCTACCGGGGGAACACGCCGCCGCCACCATCCTGGGGCCCGCCGGGCTTCCGGCGACGCCCTCCGATGGCGGCGAGGAGGAGGGAGGGGAGCGGCAGCGGCGGAGCGGGTGAGCCGCCCGAGCCGCCCAAGAGAGGGCGATGCGGGGGTGCGGGAGTATCACCCAGCCGCCGCTTTCCAGAAAACTTTGTCGACTACAAGTCCTCACTGAAATGTTCATGGATATTAGCTCTCCTCCGTGTTTGAGAGAAAAAAATGGATGCTACGTTGCTAATACTTGTGTATAGTTTGGGTTCATATATTTGTGTGGGACAAGATGTCAAATGCTGCCTACGAATCCTTGTGTTATTATCACCATTGTGCCTGTGCGTGATTGGCAGGATTCAGTGGAGTCGTGTAGTAAATTGTTCACAATCCATCTCATTTCGCACAATGGACAACATGTAGTGGATGTCAAATATCTCACTTAGAATTCATCCCCATCCCCCATCTTGACGTGACAAGAAACTTTGTGAATTGTTGATTTATTTATAGATCAATATTCAACCATCTAGTAGATTTGTATGTGAATGCGTCGCTAACATAGCACGGCACTATCACAAACCCATTGCTAAGCAAATCCAGAAGGATCGCAACGGAATACCTTCCGCACCACACATCATTGGACTTGCCACTCAGGCTTCTCGGTGGCAAACTATGGTTTGTGGTACTCTTTGATACAAAGCAAATAGTCTAATTCACCCTTCCAAGCTTGTTTTTTAACCATTCAATTAGTTCATCATCATCATGCCCTTCAATTGTATATTTGTGTTTCACTACTCCCTAACACCTCTCTACCAGCAAAAGGTGATTCTTTGCTTGGTTCTCTTCAGTCAAGAAGAAATCTCACCCATTAGATCAAGAAGCAAATTAAATCAAAGAATTCAAAAACAACCTCTGTCCGGAGGGATACATATGTCATAAGATGACACACAACACATTCCACAACAATAGGCACCAACCACTCAACCAAAAGTGTTTGCTACTTGAACAGTCATGGAGGCACCAAATGATTGCCATAATCTAATGAGTAAATTGTTTATTTGACACCAAAATAAATGCCGATTCCTTTCTTGGCCCTGAAAAAATTTTCGTTCTCTATTTGACACTAACTTTTAACTTGATTCCTTATTTGACATTTTCTTTAGTGCTTTCAGTTAAATCAAGCGAAACAACCTCAAAATGACCTTAAAAATTCATGGAACTTTTTATAATGATATAACATATAGATATGAATATTTTTTATTTAAAAGGACACATGTGCCTTTATGGTTTTACAATTAAAATTTACTAAATTAGACTATCTTTAAAACAAATATGAATTATATGGCACCAAAATACTTTCAAAAAAATATGAAAAAATAACTATTATTCACCATATTTAATGTGGTAGTTTATAAAATTATTTTCCATTATAAGTTACATATAGAATTGGAAAGAACATGGTATTTTAGAAATTTTAGATGGAGCTCATAATTATCTATTTAACTTATGATGGAAAATAATTTTATACACTATTGTATCACATAGTTATTTTTTCATATTTTTTTGAAAGCATTTTAGTGAAATAAAATTCAGATAAGTTTTAACAACTATCTACTTTGGTGAATTTTAAGTTTAAAACTATAAAGGTGCATGTATTGTTTTGAGCCCATAAGAAATGTTTGAGTAACAATGCCTCTACACTATTGTGTATGTTACTCTTTTGACAAAGAGGGGTACTTATATGTCAGCGGTCAGCCGTGGTCCATGGTGCTTTAGTGCAATTAGCAGAAATTTGACGGAGTGTGCAGTGTGGTCCCATGTGGCCTGAAAGAAGTAAGCACTAAACACAGGATATTCTTAAAAGAAAGAAGAGAAGAAAAGCAAGTCACATCTCACCTAACGATAGCTCAATTATGCACATGTGAATCATTATGTTTTCCTAGTTCCTACTACCTATCCAAGCCTATTCTGAAACTAGAACGAATAGATACTGCAGACACCATAATATGCAAGCAAACCATTCAACTGAAGAGCTCCTGAATCCTGATTACCTTTTAAGCCCATGACTCTGGCACATTTCATCATCAGTCTTCACAGTAGCAAGTCCAATAAATCAACCTGCTGGGAGAATGATCAAGATCAGCGTTAGAATAGCTGTCACATTGCATCACAAGCTGGAGGAAGAGTCAACCAATCATACAGAAATACCTTTATCAATGCAAGAACGCACTGCAGAAAACCAGCAACACCAGTCCAGCAAGACAAGCCATTGTCTGTCAAAGCATCTTGCACAAACAAACCAACTGCTCCAGCTGTGCAGACAGATGAAACAAACACGGGGAGCCAAAGTTTCACTCTGCATATTAATGGTCATACAATGTTGAAAAAACCCATGCAGTATCACTACACAGTGTTCAATTGTCCATTACAATAATATAGCAAAGTTGTCATCGATCCTAGCATAGTTGATCAGGGGTGTATTGCACAGACCATCCAAGTTCAAGTCCTTTCCCATGCAAATGTAGGTGCCTATTTATGCTTTATTAACCAATAACCTTTTTCACCTACATGTGTTTCCTTTTTTTAATTTAGCTATAAATCTTCGAGCTATTCCTAGAAAATTAATTACCCATCAACTTGCTTTCTTCAGTACCATTTGTGATTTGGAATGCCTGCAAGGATGAAAAACTAATAATTTATCATCTCAATGGCCCAACAAACTATAGGTTGCAAGACTGTAATCAACAAGAACAACTGAATCTGAACCAGTCAGTAACTGGTGTACTCTTTCAGGTCATTTTTTACAATCTGGCAAAGTTTTGTGATTTTACTTCCTTGCCTAAGCATAGTGCTAACTGCTAAGGATAGCATACAAATCAAGTGAGCTAAACCGCTAGAGGCAATGTCCTCCCAGAGGTCGTTGAAAGAGCTGATCCAAAAATGCATGAAAACATGTCATCCCAGAAACAGAGTTCCATAGATAAAATCTGATGACACCAAAAATAAGTTAAATTTTGAAGTTGGCTTGCCTCTATGATCTGCTTTATAGTGTTTGCAAGTGTTGAGGAAGATAAAACGATAAGAAATGTAAATATCATTCGACCAAATAACCATGGTCAATTACAAAATATGTCTACTTGAATATGCAGGAGATCTATATATCACTGTATCAAAAGAGGAGAAAAGCCACTACGTAAGAGATCTACATATGTCTACTTGAATATGCAGGAGACATATAGTGTCACACAACTACGTAAAAAGACATAAGAAATGTGAAAGTTTTTAACAACATTTCACCTATTTTTATCCCATTCGAATTTGCAGCTTAATTCTTCAGCCTTGAAGCCTTTGATATCGTTGCATGTCGTTTACTTATGTGTGTGTGATGGATACAGACTTACCCGTCCCGAGTCCCGGCTTCCTCGGCAACTTGAGATCCGACAGAAACGAAAACCATGTCTGGCCATGAACATTTGACGCAACCTCAGCTGGTGGTGGCCTGGCCTTGGTAGCACCGTGGCAACGATGGGCCGAGGCAGGGCAGGCGCAGTGGCGGCGTTGACGCTGTGGTGGCTGACGGGGTGCGCCGGGGCGGTGTGGCTGGAGCTGGCTACGACGGCGTCCAAGTGCCTGTCCGAGGAGATCCAGTCGAACGTCGTCGTCATGGGCGACTACTCCATCCTCTTCGAGGAGCACCCCGTCCGCCCCTCCGTCTCCGTCAAGGTACAACACGTAGTCGATAACTCAAGAGTCAAGATCGACTGAAAAGAAAAGGATAGCTTCTGACGCAAACGCGAAGGGGATGCAATGCAAGTGTATATCACGAAGCAAATATGATGTGATCGTCGTTTGAGTTTTTCCTGTGGATTCTACGCCCTGCAGGTGACATCGCCTTACGGAGACGTCATGCACCTCGCCGAGAAGGTCACCCATGGCGAGTTCGCCTTTACCACGGCGCAATCTGGGATTTACCTTGCCTGCTTCTGGGCGGAGACTCTGGACCAGGGAATGGTGATCAACCTCAACCTCGACTGGAGAATCGGGATCGCAGCAAAGGATTGGGACTCCGTTGCTAAGAAAGAAAAGATCGATGTGAGCACAGCGACAGCAGGAAATCTGAGCCTGGCAATTTGATCGTTTTCCTTTTCCCCACCAGAATTTCATATCATTTGCTGATTCTTAGTCATCCTCTTTTTTCCTTCTTTGGACAGGGAGTGGCACTAGAGCTTGTCAAATTAGAATCGGCCGCTCGAGCAATCCATGGAAACTTGCTCTACCTTATAGTAAAGTAAGTAAAATTTAGTGTGTTTTTCTATACAACATCAATGACGGTCTAACTGGCAATTTGATTCTGGATGCAGAGAAGCAGACATGAGAGATTTGAGCGAGTGGACACAGGTTAAGATCACATGGCTGAGCCTTATGTCCCTCGCCATTTGTATCACGGTCTCAGTTTTGCAAGTGTGGCACCTCAAACAGTTCTTCCGAAAGAAGAAACTCATCTAGACTTCTAGCGTAGTTGGAGGAAACAAGCTTACAGGCTTGAGATGATCTGGGATTGTTGATAGCATCTGAAGCAATTTTAGGATTAGAATGGGTACCCTTCTTGGCCTAATGCTTAACTATTGTGTGTGGATTTCAAAAGGTTCGCTCTAATTAAGTGTGTATGCGCGTTTGAGTAACAATTCTGTTTGATAATTATAACTTTTCATTTGATATGTCAATTACTTATGGACATTCCAAGGGCCCCCTTCATTTAGGACTGTAGGAGCACCAAAATGCTGGTTAACAAGTTTGCTTGGCTTGGTAGATTCTTCAAGTGTTTTTGTGTTTGTGCAAGTGCAACTGCCAACTGGAGGGTGCTAATTTGGACAGTGGGACACTCCACTGAAATGGAAAACTGGTACTCCATTTGAATATCTTGAATTTTTCATTAATGTGCCACACCTATTGACAAGTAATTCCTACTGCAATTTGTATGAATGAACTGGAATAATTATCATCATATTGCAATTCCATTCTACCGATCAGCTATCGAATGCAAGCTACAATTCTTAAGATTAAGTTTCATCTCATCAAAGCACTATAAACAATTGGTAGGTCCACAATCAATCCTTTTGTCCTGGAAGTTCTGATAGCTAGCCCAATGATTATTGAAATCAACCATTCATTTCTGTAGCCAACTTAGCTCTAGTCAATGAATAAAATGTTTAAATCAGTCATAGTTGGACATACAGCAAGAAATCACAGCTGTTTATTACTCAGGAAACGAAGGACAGTGCATTTTGCAAGTACAAAACTTACACTGGTTTAAAATAGAACCAAATGATCTCTAGGCATGCTGAAGCCCAGATCAGATGAGCAAACAACATAATGAATTATTCAATAAAATTGTCCTAAAGAAACAGCATTGGGTAAAAAGTGCCTTAGTTCAGCCACAACTCACTTCAAGAATGGCACAATGCAGCACCTCTTCTACTCTATGCACACTCTCCCGCTATTCATGTAAGTGAACTTGCAAATCTCCTCAAAGAAATCATCAGAAGCATCATGGCAATTCTTCATCTGAGAGATCCTAATGATCATCCTCCGCAGCCCCACGCTATACCTGACAAGGGACTCGAGGGTGCTCAGCTTCTGCTCGGCATTCAGAGGTGACCGCACGGTGACCAGGACATGCTCCAAGCAAGGTATGGAAAACCTCGAATCCAACTGCATTGGGAGAGAAAAAATAAATTAGGTACACCATACACCAACAAGAAGTGGAACATTGCAATATAGGAGTGTTATGACAGTGCTCACATTCTTCAGGCTGTTCTTCTGGCACAACGCAGCGAACATTGCGCCATGGATCTCAAACTTGCAAAGCTTCGGGTGGCTGTTGAAGAATTCGACGAGGTCGATCTCGGGGAATGGCTGGAGGGTGTCATAATCACCACAGAACTCGACCTTCATCACCAAATGCTTCACCTCGCTCGCGCACTGCAGCACCGAGCTGATGGCGCCCCAGCTCCACTGCACGCCGCGCAGCGAGAGCTGGTCCAACTCCGGGAGCTTCCCCATCTCGACATGATACACACTCCCTAATACATTCGACGAGTTAAACGTCAGCCAATGCGAAATGGACTAAATCTGCTCCGCAGGAGGAACGCGAAGGGGATTCTGCCGCGTACCTGTGTTCTTGGAGATTGTGAGGTGTTTGAGACGGTCGCCGCATTGCAGTGAGATCCAGCAGAAGCCCTGGACCTCAAGGGACTCGACGCGGGGCGCGGCGAGCCTGAGCGAGCAGTTGCCGGCGCCGACGAAATCGAGCCGGCACCGCTCGAGCAGGGGGAGCGAGATGGCCGCCTCGCCGGCGCACTCGCACCCGAGCAGCGCGAGGTCGGTGAGGTTGGGGCACGCGGCGACGGCGCCGTTGACCGTGGCCTCCCCAAGCACGGCGCCGACGATCTCCAGAACGCGGAGCCGCTCCATCCGGCCCCACGCGGGCGGTCGCGCCATGGTGAGCCCCCACAGGCGGAGTTCCTCGAGGCCCGCGGCGACGCCGATGCAGTCCAGGTGGCCCGAATTGTCGGCGGCGGCGGAGTCCACCCGCAGCTCGAGCACGCGCAGCGTGGCGGCCCGCGCCGCGACCCAGCGCGGGAGCAGGGACGCGGAGAAGGGGCAGTAGACGACGAGCTCCTCGAGGCGCTCGGCGGCGGCAACCATCCGGCCGATGGCGTCGTCGGCCGCGGCGACGGCCGACGCCGACGCCGCCGCCGCGGCGCTGCCCGGCGCGGACTCGAAAGCGCCCCGCGGGAAGTAGAGCGACGGGAGGAAGGGCACGCAGCCGCGCCAGCAGCGGGCGACGGCGGCGCAGGCCGCCACGTCGCGGGCGTTGCTCAGCTGCGAGAGGATGTGCTGCACGACGCCGTCCGGGAGCGCTTCCATGCCGCCGTCGAACTCCATCGCCCGGGCGCTGGCGGCCGAGATGTGGATTGGGGGGGGGGGGGGGGGGGGGGGCGGATGGGGTGAGGGAGGAGGGGGGGAGCGTGCGCGATTCGTGTGAGGGTGGAATGGGGGAGAGGGTTCGAAATTTAAAAGGATGGGGGGGGGAGAGGGGAGGAGGCGCGGCGTGGGAGGTTTTGGATTTCGAAATTCGGCCGTTCGGAAGGGATTCGGGGGGATTTCGTGGCCTGTTCTGGGGGCCTGGGGCGTTCGAACTTCGAAACCAGTGAATGGTGGGAGGTTTTTGGAGCTCACTTTTTCGAGTTGGCGCTTGCAGCTTGGCGGCGCGGAGCGCGTGCGCGGCTGGCCGCGTGGGTCAATTCGTTTTTCCCCGCGCGGGTGCCCTGGGTGGAATTGGTGGCGAAAGAGGCGGGAGCGCGTGTTTTTTCCGGCCAGGGTAGTTTTATTCGTGGGCCGAACGCAGAAACAAACTGAACTAGCTGCTGACATGGGCTTTGGTTTATATGGTTTGTTTCGGGTGCCTTTTTTCGAAAAGAGAAGAAGCAAAAATTCAATCCGTCCCAAGGCTTTAAAAAAGTTCCTTTTTAATAATCGAATAAACATTTCTGACAAACTCGACGTGGCCATCGCTATAAGATTAAACATGTGTTCAAAGAAATATATAGCCAAAACATCATAAATCTCTTATTCTCTAGTAAGGAAAAAAATGAATGATTATATAAAAAAAACTCCAGTAGTCCAGCTGCTCTCATTCTCTAGTAAGCAATTATATATGGACAGGCATGTGCAGCCAATTTTCCAGCCCAAGATATAATTAATGATCAAAAGCTCGTCTTTGTAACTATAACTAGCAAGGTGCCCCGCGTATTTTGGGTGGGTACCTAGTATTTTACCAATCTTTATATTTCTATTATTTAAAAGTGATGAAAATATTTTTTCATAATGTATTTATTTTTCTAAGTAACCCAAATTATCTCTATTTTTTCGTTGGTCATATTTTTTGAATGTAAAATAAAAAATACCTTAAATAAAAACATTTTTTATAAAATTAATATAAAATTATATTTTTTTGAGATAAATATAATTTAGAAAATTGTTTGATTGGCTACGCAGGCTTTTAGTTATTGTGCATGATAAATATTGCTTATATCTTTAGAGAAATATTTACTGAGTGGTTCAATGTATAAAATTTCTTTTATTTTGTACAAAATGTATAAATTTTTTTGATTGTTTGTGCTTCAATATCCATATGCTATAGCCTCCATACCCTCATATTGTCTTGATCTTGCTGCCTTTTTGTGTTCGTCCTCTTTCTTTTATGTTTTTACTCTTAAGGAGGTTTGTCTATCATAATATGATCATCGAAGATACATCATTAACGTCTAACAATGTGAGTCGTTCATTTTTTTCAAACATTATATGTTCCTAGAATTCATCTTGATTTGTAGGGGGCTCACCCTATGAGCCCACACCAAATCAACAGACAGATAGAGTTTGAGGTGGAAAATTGATTTTTTTTTAGCATAGATCTCATGCGCACCCACATCTCCCTCTCCGCCAGAATCTTATATGCTCCTTTTATGTTCTCTCATCTTACCCAGCAAGGCCCCTACTTAAAAAGAAGGAGGAACACAATCAAAAAGGGTCTTTACTTGGGCCCTTACTCTAGAGAGGCCCCTACTTCTCACCCTTCAACCTCATCTCCCACGGGTGCAATAGGAGGCCCCTACTCTCTTTTCCCTCCGCTCCTGCTCTCTCCCGTGCGACGGCCCTCCTTCCACCGCTCCCGCGTGACGGGCCTCCTTCACGCGCCGCTCCTTCTCCCTCTCGCACTGTGCCTGGTGCCCTCCTCCCGTTCTCTCCTCGCCCACTCCCTCTCCCTCCCCCCATTGCTCCCCTTTGTCTCCACCCTCCCACGCGGCGGGGGCCAGGGCGGCGGCTAGGCACACGGGTCGTGGTGTGCACGTGAAGCGCAGGGCGATGGCCCGCAAGGCGGCACGCGGGGGGCGATGGTGCGGTACGTGGGCGGCGGCGGGCGGTTCGTGCTGCATGGAGCGGAGGAAGAGATACGTAGAAAAAAGGAAAAGAAAATACAAACCAATGATAATGGATCCTATCTGTTATATAAAAAATAGGGACCAAGAAGTAGGTGGTCTTCTGAAGTTGAACTAAAGATGAAGGCCAAAAAAAATAGGAGGAGCCCTACGGCTGAAGTTGCTCTCATATTGGCCGTGTTTCATTGAATTTCTAAAAAAAATTCTAAAGGAAATCTTGCGTGCATGAAGTATTAAATGAAATCTATTTGCAAAACATTTTTAGGATGTGTGTAACTTTAAGCTACAAATCTAATGAGCCTAATTAATCCATGATTTACTACAGTAATGCTACAATAACCATCCTCTAATTATGCGGTCAAAGACCTTAATAGATAGGTCTCGCGAATTAACATGGATTACGAAGATAATTTTGTAAACTGATTTTATTTAATATCCTTAATCAGCGGTTAAACGTGGAGTTAAAAAAACTTGGCACCCAACGAAAGGTCCGGCCCAGCGGCCCTCGCAGACGCTGAAACGCCGGCGGCTGCAACTTGCAGCCGGAAAGAACGATCCGCACTGCCGAATCTCTTGTCATTGTCAGTCATGTCGCGGCAGGTGATGAGGTGATCGGCAACGTGCACAACACAGAGAGGAGACGGGGGGATCGGAGGGAGAACACGTCACGTGGAGAGAAGAGAAGGGCCTCCCGGTCAGTCAGGACGTGGGCGCGGTGACCCCATTATTTTGTCAGGGCGCCCGCCTGCGTATGGAAGGCCCTCCATGCTCTCTGCTCCGTTTCGTCTCCTCGTCGCCTTGCATATTTCCACCTGCGCGAAAAGATTCGCTCCCTATATATGTGAATGTGATACGGCCTACCGGTATATGTTGTCACGTACCACCGTTTGGCTGTACTTGGTCTGCCGTCGTCTGGTACTGAATGGTGCAGAACAGAGCAAAGAACGTGCCCGCGAACACGCACCGCCTAGGATGTTGAATCTTGGCCATAATAAAGCTGGCCGACCCTGCCGCCTGCGCCCGCCTAGGATGCACGCGACCGGAGTTCTTCCGCCACCCGACACGGGCAAGGCCGTTTGCGCAAGGCAAGGCACACCACCGCCACTGCATCCCCGCCACGCGACGTGCGAAATGCTTTCGCAGCTGACGAGACGAGGCGCCACGAAAACATTTGGTTCGTTGGCCAACCCCGCCAGAGCCAGGGCCTCGGGGTCCCGCACATACCCCGCCTCGCTGCCACCGTGGCCCCATACGCGAGTGAGGGGGACTGGCTGGCATGTGGCCCCAGGACTATCGGGCCGGGCGGGGATCCGAGATCCAGATCCCCCCAGTCCGATTCGTTGGCGCTGCCAGCGAGGACGAGAGGATTGGAGTCGAGCCCGCGAAGCAAGCTGGCTGCCCTGCCCTGCCCAGCGCCGCCCCACCGGTGGTTATAAGAGACGCCTCTCCGGCCCCGCTTCCCCTCTTCTTCCTCTTCCTCCACTCCCCAACCACTCCCTCCGCGTCGATCCATCTCGTCTCGGCCGGCACGCAGGCAGCCGCAGCTCGGCGAGAGAGAGAGAGAGAGAGAGAGAGAGAGAGAGAGAGAGAGAGAGAGAGAGCAATTGAGCGTGGATTGGCCGGAGCAGCAGCAGCAGCGCAGCTGACGCGGCGGCGAGACGGCGGGGAGGGATGGACGGGCACGGCGGCGGGGCCGGGGCGGGTAGCAAGCTGGCGCGGACGCCGTCGTCGCTGCTCCGCTCCCCGACCGTCCGCGCCGGCGCCGCGTCGTTCGACGACCCTGAGCCCGACGACAAGAAGGCGCAGGCGCCGCTGGCCCAGCCCCGGGCGCTGCTCCGCCGGGCCCACCACCGCCTCCGCCCCGGCCCGGCCCACTCCGCGCTGCTCCTCCTCCTCCCGCTCCTCGCCCTGCTCCTCCTCCTCCTGCGCGGCGGCGACGGCGGCCACCACCTCGCTCTCCTGGCGGCCGCGGCGGGGGCAGCGCTCGCCGCCGCGGCCGCCGTCGCCCGGCTCCGCGCCGGCGTCCGGCCTCGCGCCCCCTCGGATCTCGCGGCCTCCGTGCAGTGGTTCATCGGGGACTGGGAGGGCGAGGAGCAGCGGGAGGCCAAGAAGGCGGGGCCGGCCGGCGCGCGCGCGGCGGAGGTGCGAGAGGGCGTCGAGTTCTACAGCAACGGGGACCGCTACGAGGGGGAGTTCCACGGCGGGCGCTGCAGCGGCAGCGGCGTCTACAGCTTCTTCGGGAAGGGCAAGTACGAGGGCGACTGGGTGGGCGGCAAGTACGACGGCCACGGCGTCGAGAGCTGGGCGCGCGGCAGCCGGTACCGCGGCCAGTACAGGCAGGGCCTCCGCCACGGCCATGGCGTCTACCGCTTCTACAGCGGCGACTGCTACGCGGGGGAGTGGGCCGCCGGACAGAGCCACGGAATCGGCGCCCAGACCTGCTCCGACGGCAGCTCCTACGCCGGCGAGTTCAAGGGCGGCGTCAAGCACGGCCTCGGCTGCTACCATTTCAGGTAAACGACATCGCATTGCAATCTTTTGGTGCCCAATCAACAACATTGCAATCTTGTGAACTGTTCCATCGCTAAATTCTACTAGTTTCTGACAATAAAATCCTCTGCAGGAACGGTGATCGGTATGCGGGGGAGTACTTTGCAGACAAGATCCATGGTTTCGGTGTCTACACCTTCGCCAATGGCCACTGTTATGAGGGTTCTTGGCACGAAGGCAAGAAGCAGGGGTTTGGGATGTACGCATTTCGGAATGGCGATGAACGTGCCGGGGAGTGGGATTCTGGAATCCTGAAGAACTCATTGCCCCTGTCAGACCCGGATGTTCAGCGTGCCCTACAGGTACCCAACAATCCCCCCAAGTAAACATCGCAGATTCATGTGCTTATTTCCTTCAGGAATTATGACACTTCCATTGTGCAATTAGGCTGCTCGACGGGCTGCAGAGAGCGCCTTTCACCTCCCAAGAGTGGATGAGCAGGTGAACAAGGCCGTCATGGCTGCAAATAGAGCGGCCACAGCTGCCCGAGTCGCTGCCATCAAGGCAGTGCAGAACAGAATCGATGGCAAGCTCTGTTTCATCGACATGTGAGGTGTGTTCAAGAATTACACCCTTCACTTGTAAACTGTACATTAGAGTAGCGAAGAGTGGCAATAACTAATTGCTGAGGTTCGCGACCGGAGCAGCACAACTGCTCGCTCCGTGTTGGAGAGATCAGTACGATCGGCAGCCACCAAAGGGCTGAGCTGCTGTTGTCAAAATCATCAAGAGGTTCACATCGTGCTAGATTGCTGAGAGCAAGGTGACCGTCTTCCCCATCCTTGCTGTCCAGGCTGCAAATTGTAGATAGTTCCATCCATGTGTGTCAATGGTGGAGGTGGCCGCTCCTCTGTCTTTTGCTGCGCTCTGTTGTACTGTATGGGCATTGTACATGTACATGTATGTTCTCTTCCTCGGATCAAATGCCCCAATGGCAAATTTTACCGGTTTGAACTTGTGGCCACATGTGCGGGGATTCTCCATTTGCAATAGTACTTGGATGATGCACATGGGGTGACTGTAATCTCTCGTGGTGCTGCTGCATGAAGACACACCTTGCTGCATGGGGTATCTTACAATTTCTGATCGATTGATCCATCCCCTGCAGACTTGCATCTGGGCTCCCTGCATCGTTATTTCAAGATCTCTGTGCAGTTTATAGCATCTCTGGGTCCACATGCTGCACCAAGTTCTTGTACTGGAGGAGTGAATAAATGAAACCTGCAAATGTTGAGGTAACAAATGCGTTCATGTACTCCGGGTCCAGTCACAGCTATAAACTTCATTGCTTCAGTGAAGCAAGTGCATGAGAAGTTCAAAAAACCAATAGTTCAATCGAACTACCTGAGAAGCCATCTGCTTTTTTTGCCTTGTACTGATAGTGATAGGTCAGTAATCTCAATAATCTCATCTGGATGCTTGCTCTTGTCTTGTTGGTAGCAGCAGCAATGCAGCGTGGTAAATTCGGTGCCAAATGCAGATGAAAGTCTGGCATGTAAAATGTTCAGCATCAGAAGCGATGTCCATGCTGGTCTAAGACAAACAAGCAAGGTTCATGTCTCAGCAACTCTTTGCAGAATTTGGCACTTGGATTTCTGCACGATGTGCATGAAAGCGATGTACAAGTGAAGTAACAAGTGAAGTAACAGACACAGTGAAGTTGAAAACTTGAAATAGGCACACCAAGTGGGTCGCTTGTGATCCGTTGTGGATAACTCCTGGTTTTCATTTGGTTCGGATAAGCTGACCTGTAAGTCTGCAAGAAATTTTCGAGCTCAAGTTTTATTTTACTTTCTGGAGTCACCTTTCTGTCAACGTCAAGGTCCCTAGAGACAGGTGACGGAAATGTCCGTTTGTGTTGAATGCCGAGAGATCTTGCATTGTGGAACTGATCTTCTGCTGTGTGTGCTCGTATGCATATGCTCCCAATAGCAATTGTTTTAACTTGCAAGCACGGCCATCTTCAGTGTAAATCCAGAACAGCGCTTGTTTTTCTTTAATTTAGACCTTTTTTTCTTTGACTTGAGCTTGTAAGCATGGTCATCTTCAGTGCAAATCCAACACAACGCTTTCAGCTTCTTCTGCAGTTCTGCTCTTCCGCTGCCTCCTGTTTCGAAAAGATGCCCGCACCGAGATGCTGCCAACGTTGCGTCCAATTCAATCGCCGATTCGCCATATTTGCTGCATGGAGACTGAAAAGAACCACACGCCTACAGTCCTACCCTCGACACAGCGGCTACAGGTCTCCAATGGTTCTGCAGGACACAACACAAGGCCATTGCATACCTAAAATCTGGTGACCAAATTGGGCGTGACGCCGGCGTCGCTTTGGAAAGCTAATCTATTCGGGAAAAAAGTCTCTCGCTTTGACGCATCCGGCCGGCACGAGGATGCTCCAAATCTTACGATAAGAAGGGAGGCCAGAGGAGACCCTACTTACTCGGCGTCGCATCACGGTGACATGGCGAAACACATGATGAAGCAAGGCCTGGGAGAAGGTGACATTTGGTGACAAGGCAAGGCGGGGATAAGCACCGGGCAGATCGATTACTCGTGGGCGGCCGGCTTTCGTTGGGACGTCGCTTCCCTGAAGCCCGGCCTGAAGGCGTAACTGAATCGGAGATATTTAACTATCATTTAAATGCCATTTTTAAATTGTACCTATATATTTATCATCGCTTCGATTAAAACTCAACATATTTACCATTTTCGCTGACATGACAAGCCACATCCTCAAGCCGGCGTGGATTGAGCATGGAAAATAACTGTGGTGCCCTTGCCTCCTTCACCTTTACCCATCCACTCTTTTTTCTACCACCGACATGTGGGACCCGCTCGCAGCACCCGCGCTCGCCGGTTAGGGGGACGCGGCCGCCGTCACGCTCCTGTCGATGGCGTCGAAGACGAGGAGATGTGGGCAGGAGGAAGGGTGGTGGTGGAGGAAGGGCGCGGAGGAAGGGCTTGCAGGCGGTAGCGGTACGGAGGAGATCGGCCGGGGTGGGGAGGCGGGCGAAGACCTCGCGGAGGAGGTCGTCGCCCAGCGCGAAGACGACGGCCACCGTTGGAACCATGTGGCGTGCCTCGACCGATGGGTCAACAACGGCAAGCGCGTCGAAGCCGAAGGACTCGACGGGGGACGGCGAGACGGCACGGAGACGCGTGGTTGAAGATGGCCATGACGTACGGGTCCTATGTGTCGATGGTAGAAAAAAGAGGAGTGGATGCGTAACGGTGAAGGAGGCAAGGACATCATGGTCATTTGCCACGCTTAATCCACACTGACGAGGATGGCAAAAATGATAAATGTGTTGAGTTTGATCGAAATGATAATAAATATGTAGGTATAATTTTAAAACTGATATTTAAAATAGTACCATTTATAGCGGTGGTAAATAGTTAAATATATCACCGAACCGAACCCCTCGTCCACTTCGCTTTCGTATTGTTCTCTCGCACGAGAAGCTACGGCGGCTATTGTTGTGGACGTGTTCTGCGTGTTCAAAGCCGTCGCTGTTGGACCAGGGTGTTGTGTTGCACATGGCGAGGCGAACCTTTTCCTAGTCCCCACAAATACAAGTGATTTATTAATTCAAGACATCGACATTTGCGAGGTTGAACTTTGGCCACGAGTTTGTACCAAAATATATTATTATTTGAGTGTGAATTATATATTATTATTAATTATTAAATCATCTTAGGATGAATCTAGTAGCATTACTACTCTCTATGAACCTTTGATGAGAGAGAAATGATATGATTGTATATTGCTGCTTTCACTAGTTCATGTATTCTTTTTTCTCTTTCCAAAATACAATACACATGCAAAACGCTCGCACACACACGCATACTTACCCTCTTGAACATATAAATGCAAACATTATCCCTATGAACCTTTGATGAGAGAGAAATGATATGATTGTATATTGCTGCTTATCCCTAGTTCATGTATTCTTTTTTCTCTTTCCAAAATACAATATGACTGCTGCAAATTTTAACAACTTTTTTTGTTGGGGAGAAAATTTTAGCAACTTTAATAAGAAATGAATGAATTCAAACCTAGTCTTAGATCCCTGATAGGTAGGAGATACAATCCTCCGCTACCCATTCACTATACCCCGAGCATTTTAGGCCCGGTACGAGCCTATTGGATTTTGCCCGCCCACAACCCTTTGTGGAATGGGCTTGGACGGAGGAAATGAAGCCTGGAAAAAATTTCCTTCGCCGTAACTACTTTTTAGTTCCTTGGCTTGGACGGAGGAAATGAAGCCTGGAAAGAAGAAAACCGTAACTACTTTTTAGTTCCTTTTACACTAACAAGGATTGGAAGTCCAATCCTGGCACGAAAAGGCCTAACAACACACATGGGATGGTCTTGGGCACAAAATTCAACCCAAAATTAATCGGGTATGTTTTGGCCTGGCCTGATATACGCTCAGACCTACCATTCACTAACTATGAAGAAGCCCAATGAGGGCATGTGATGTTTGGATTTAACGACGTGTAACTTTCAAAAAACAAATTGCTTCACATAGAGATTCTTCAGAGATTTTTTTAGAAAAGGGAACATGAGTAATGGAAACGCGCACCAACCTCCTGTATATATACTATAGAATAGTCGATGACTATGGGTGGGTAGGCAGCATCCACAATACTTGATTAGACGCTGGAGCTCCATCGAGGTCCTGCACCTTGGCCGTTCGATCTCTAACGTTGAATACCATCATGCGTTTCTTCCACGTATAGGGCACATAAATGCAATTCCGCTCGAGCCTGCACTCATCTGCCGAGCGTGAAGCACCAAAGCACCAATAAGAGAGCAGGAACGCCCTGTCGCCGATGTCGTCGACTTTAATCCATTCATCCCTGACGAAATCCATCTTGTGAACACTGAGCCCGTAGATCTCGTCGAGATCAAGACCCGACATCAGGGAAACCGTGTACAGCTCCTGCCCGGACTCCACCATGAACACCTTCCGGAACACCTTGGGCCCGGCGATTGGATTACGGATCACGATGCTGCTGAACACGGGCGCAGCAGCAGGGGAGGAGGAGAACTCCAGCACGCCGACCTCCTTGAAGTCGCAGCCGTTGAAGTAGAACTTGCCCCGGCACGCCGCTATCGGGCACATGACTAGCTTCTCACTCGGGGCGCCATAGCCAAGGTCTAGGGTTCCGATGTCGTACTCGCGCTTCACCCATGCTTCGCCGCCGATGCGGCAGTACCAGATAACCGCGGCGTGAGCCTCGACTAGGAGCACGGTGCAGCTGCTCCCTGCGGCGGCGTCATCAGCTGATGGGTAGCCGGACAGCAGGCAGGCGCAATGGGTCGGCAGGTTCTCCTCGGGTAGATGCGGCAGCGGGATCCTCCCCGTGTCAGTGTCAGTAGGGTTGTGGGGATCGGCCAGGTAGGTGGTCAGCGACGGCGCGTCACGGACGAGTACCCAGCCTTGTGGAGTCGCCCAGCAATTGGTGTTGGTCAGCGAGCCTAGACCCTCGACGCCGCCTGCCTTCTTCGTCGAGACGCTGTAGAAGATGGGTTGGTCTGAACCTTCGACGTGCTTCAGTGCGAGGTAGGGCGGCGCACAGGAAACTACGCCGTGGTTTGACGACGACGACGCATCCATGTTGGCGTGATCCTGAAACTGATGATGATCGAAGCTGTGGCGTGTTTGCCGCAATGGACGAGCGAACGCTTCAAAAGGTGGAGTTAGGGATAAAAACTTGCGATCGTTTGCTCCTGTGTTAAATATAGACGTACTGGGGCCGGGCCTGAACCGTGCGTACCTCGGGATCCGAATCGAGATCGAGATCCAAATTGAAATCGAAGTGTCTAAACCCTAAACGTTAAATCCGGTCCCCCGCCGAAACCCAACGCCGGCATCTGAATCGACATGAACCTATAAATCGATCAATCTATAAAAAATAAAATTGTGAAATCAAACAAGGAAATCCCTACGAAGTACGAACCAAAGGAAGAGAGGATAAGAAGCTGCACATTGTGGCCTGGCCTGACCAGATCTGGGAAGGAACCAGTCCGTGGGCTGCATACGGCACAGTAATATTTCATTTGTGGGCCGTTTCCCCTTGTTTTGTGTTGCTTCGGCCCATTCGTCGAACACACCCACCGGGCTGTCATCCGCCTGACCGCCTTTTGCTGTTCGTCTCCCTCACCGGCTCACCCGCGCTCGTCGCCGGCGGCCGCCGCTGCAACGTACAGGGAGGCGACGGTGCATCCCGGAGGTTCGCCGTGGTCACATGCTCGCGGGACGAGGCGCTGGAGGAGGCAACGTGCCTGAAGCACTGCCTCGCCGAGCTGGAGCTGGAGCCTCGCGCGCCTTGGGGCGTTACTGCAGCTTAGAGATCCTCCCTCAAATTGAATCAAAATCGAAACCAAAGCAACCCAGGAATGAAGTGGTGGTTCCCTCTGGTTTCCTTTCTCTTCTTCTCTTGTTGCTCAGGTTGCGCAGGAGTTCTCCAGTAGTGTCCGCTACAAGGTGGCCTGTTTTTTTTTCCGAAGCACACGGTCGCCAGTCGCCACAGGCGCGACGCGTTCCACTACGCCTCTTTTACGTACAGCCTTTCAGTAAATCGGCTGCGCCGCGTAACACGGTCGTTCAGTTCAGCGTCGCCAACACTGCGGCTGCTAATTTCAACCCCCCACCAACCGCAAGATCGAGCATTCGAGCTGAGGCCTGAAGAAGCACACCTGCTTCTGTTCTGTCACCAAGGTTAACTGACTCTACTACCTACTATGTCTGGGATGGGAAGGAGCTAGCGACGTCTAGCGTCCCCCGTCACCGCTCAACTGCTGAGAAAAAAATGTTCAGGCTTCGGCGCCACGTGCGCCTTCGCTGTTCACTCGAAGGCGGTGATGGTTGATGGGCGCTCTAATCTGAAAGAGGTACTTAGTATTTTTCTGCGAATTATATTCACTGGAATTAATTGTTTGCACTAGTGGTCCATGGCACACGGCGGGGCTCTGAACTTTTGCCATGGACATTTACTAATGATGACAGCGGCATCTGCCGATCTGCGACCATGAGACGGTCACGTTTGTCGCAGTACTCCGACACCTTGTCGTGATGATTCACTCGACCTTTGCTACCGTTAGGGTAAATACAATGGTGAAACAACACCCATCGATTTGCATCGTGTGTAGTGAAAACAACCGACGTGGCAGTCATTAACTAAAGAAAGAGAGCATTACCGTCGTCTCGTTCATCTACGGTGCAAGCTCATGCTCCCGGGCCGGTCGTCGAATGGCGCCGCACGTTATACTATCGGCTGCGACTCGTCGACGGTACCGTGGATCTCATGCACATAAAGACGAGCGCGAGCGATACTTCTTCGCGATAAACCAGTGTGCGCTAAATCCTACAAATTCCCCCTCGCCTCCACCTTTAAATCCCCCAATTCCACTTCAATCATGCAGTCGTAGGAGAAGCAGGCGGCGACGGCGGTTCAGGACAGGAAGGCCATTGTAGCGCAAGCGCAGGAGGGAGTCGCGATGGCACCGAAGCAGAAAGGGGATGCACCGGCGCAGATGTGGAAGGGAGCTGCGTCAGCACCAAAGCAGGAAGGGGATGCGCCAGCACAAATGCGGAAGGGGTGGAAGAGATGCGGTCACGCCGGAGCAGAACAACATGCGCGGCGCAGCAGCTGTGCCAGAGTAGAAGGGCACACATGGATTTGGTGTAGCTGCTTCGCTGATGTCCTCCATCGATGGAACATGTTTCTTCTACAACAACAGTAGCTTCGGGTATGTTTGGATCTCTTACTGGCCACTGTGTTGCCTAGCTAAGCAAGAAATTGATCTAGACGATATGTTTGATCGTGCAGCAAACATGCCTCGGGACCTGTATTTTCTAGCATTTTCCTTGCCAACTCAAGCAAACCAGATTGGCTCTCCGGAGCTAGCAAGGCTAGCCTTGCTCGGCCAGGCAAGGCAGACTGTGCCAGCAAACAAACCAAACAGACCCTTCATGTCTCAACTATGGGGATGTTTGGTTTTCTCTTCAGACTTGCCTCACCTCGCCTCATCTTACTGACACAGACAACTATGTGCTTGCAAGGCCAGGCGAGCCGTTTTGGCTCTTTTGCGCCAGCAATATGAAACCTTGCCCACACAATCCCCAAGAAAGCTTGCTCTAAATCCAAACGCTTAGACTCACTTGCTATCCTAGCTTGGCAAGGCGACACATTATCCGTCAAAGAATCCAAATACACCCTATGTATACATGTTCAATCTTCAGATCCGGCTATATGGTACAATCTATTCTCAATTTTACTGAGTCGACATGGTGTTAACTGAATAGAACTACAAAAGATTGGCATGTTTCTGAAAAGATAATCGGATGATTGAATGGGCTGAAGGATTGATGGATCTCTGTGCTATCGACTTTGTATGCTTGGACTTAGACTGTTTTTTTTCTTCAGATTGTCCACACTGTTAAAACATTTACATAAAAGGAAAAGGGCTAGAAATTGGCTAGAAAATAAATTGGCCTTTTGCTTTAGAATGTTGTATGCTACCAGATAAATTCGCCTTTTGCTGTTTGATTTTACTATTGCAAGCTATCTAATATTCTTTTACCTCCTAAAAGGTTTGCTCATTTTGTCATGTTAGTATTCAGGTAACCATATGTTCGTAATTTGGTGCACATTCTGATGTCTCTCTAAATTTAGTTAAGCATTGCCTTATTTGTCAATAAATTTGCTCAAGAGTTCACTCTTAAGCAATAGAATAAGCTGCCTGTACTTTGATCATTCAGGCTACTTATATGAATAAGCTTTCCAAAAAGATTAAGCTGCATGCACTTTCTTTCTTTTTTTTATTTTAGCTGTCATGTTTCATTGGTTTAACAATTAAGAAGATATTCAGTAAGCTGTATGCATCTTAATCAAATATGTCCTGTCGTGATTTTTTTTACATATTGATGTTGGACTCTAAAGTATTTTATCCTCTCGAACTAAGCTATGTGTCGGCTAGTGATGTAACCTGATATTGGACTTTTATCTTGGCATCTTCATTCGTTAAACTGATATATTGTGTGCATGTTGTGTGCTCCATGAATTACTGATATTGTAACTGATATGTTCATGCTTCTTAAAGAGAATTATGTAAATTATTTAAATATATCATCCATTCACTCATGTAAGTAATAAAATGGCTATAAAGATCAAATTGTGTACTAAATCATCCTGATTTATGTGTCAAAAGATGCATTAAATATTTTGCAGACAGCCAAACAGACAACTCATTCTACAAACTGTCTGTTTAACTGTCTTTATATAACAAATAGAAAGCAACTATCTAGACTGTTGTACTTTCCCTTAGTTGTAGTACTGTTGTATGTCCAAAGGTCGTTAAGGACCTGTTTGGATTGTCTATTGCTAAAGTTTAGTAAGTGCTAAAGTTTAGCTAGCTTGTAAGGAGCTGTTTGGATTGTAATGCTAATGGAGTAACAGAACATAGATAAAATGGCGGTCCGTTGGATTAGGAGAGAGAGAGAGTGGGGGGTGGTGAGGGGTAGTGGAGGAATTTAGTTCCTTTCAGCATTTTTTAGCTCTTTTTAACATCTTTTAGAAGGACTAATGGGTTTGGGGGTGCTAAAGTGCTAAAAGTGCACACCCTAGAAGTGTTAAAAGTGCAGTGCTAGTACTATGGATCCAAACACACTGACTGTCACGGAACTCAGGTAGTACTGCTCTATGTTCTTGGTCATTAATGCCTACTCATTCCTTGATCGATCCAGTTCCTGGCTCACGTACACGGTACACCTACGGACTACGGCACCCCTCTGAACAGTATTCCAGGTGGGTAAGCTGGGCTTGCATCTAGCATGCAATTATGCAAAGCACGGCCCAGCTCATTTCAACTCATTGCTTAGTTTTGAGAACCAAGTCTGATGCGCAACTTGGACTTTTCTAAGTTCATATTAGAAGCTTCCGCAAGAGCTGAACTGCTGCTGCGGTCCCTTGTTCAAGATTCTAATTTGCGTCGTCGCGCCATGAAACGAGGACGACCGACTGGGATCACGTACAGCTTAATTGTCCTTAGTAGACCGAACCGGGATACGCATCACGGTCGTGCCGGGCCCTCGTCAAGCATGACCGTTCCTTTGTTTTCTTTTTTCTATATATAAAAAGACAGAAATGTCTCGACGAATTCTCAAGCCCGGCGGCTGCTGTCCGCCGGACCGCCACTGCTTCCTTGGCGTTGGACCAGTCCACTCCTCTTGCACAAGTATCCGGGTCACGCAAGCCATCTGCTCTGCCGGATACATACACGTCTTTGCTTACTCGTGCGTGGGCTGGGCAGGGCTTGCTGCAGAGGAGTCAACCCGCATACTAAAACTGGTTCCAACCTGTTCACATTTTTACAACCTTTCCCTTCGGTACAAGAGACCCACCACGCGGGTCGCTGGGCTTCAACAAGTGCGACCGCTAAATTTCAACCTCCTACCAACCGCGGCGGGGCACGGCAGAGGTGCACATTTCTCTGTTGTCTGTCACCAGCGGTCGGAGCTCACACTTGCCGTTTTTCTACATCTCCGAACGAAGTAGTAGTAGTTTCTGTCATGGGCTCGCTCACCGTTCAACTGCTCCTGAGAAAAGGTTCAGACTTGGGAGCCACGCGCGCGTCTCTGCTGTTCATACAAAGACGAAAAATAATGGACGGATCTGATCTGGAAAAGCACAGCTTCTCAGCTGCTACGCGACGAGATGGCCTTTTCTCTCTTCTCTAATAATTTTTCCAAACCTGGATTTGTTTATACTGGTGGTCCAGTCCACGGGCACATGGCGCGGGGCTGGTTCAGGAACAGCAACAGCGTGGCCTGATCTGTTGAGCTTCTTGGCCGTCCTTGATTCCTCGAGGATCCTGTGTCGTGATGGCTATCGTTGCTACAGTTCTTTGGTATTTGGTTAAATAATAAGCAAGAGGTTAATGAAAATTTAAGAGCCCTTCTTGGACTTAGTTAATGACCAATCATTCCTTGATTGATTCATACAGTAATAATAAGGCAGTCAGAGATGTGGTACCAGTGCTGCGCCCAGCAGTATTTTAACCTCCAGATCTGATTTCTGGAACGTTGGATTTCTTTTATACCGGCCTTTTTACAAGACTCTCCCAGTTGGGTGGTCATGCGTGAGTAGCAACATCAACTACTACCTCCGTTCCAAATTACTATTCGTTGTTAACTTTTCCATTTAACGTTTGACCATTCATCTTATTCAAAAAATTTCACAAGTATCATTTATTTTGTATGTGACTTGCTTTATTATTGCATATACTTCAAGTATAACTTATTGGTTTGTATATTTATATAAATTTTTTGAATAAGACGAATGATCAAAGATCATTAAAAAAAGTCAACAACGAATAGTAATTTGAAACGGAGGTAGTATAATCAAAGCAATTTCATGAGCATGGACATATTTTTTTCTGTAACAGGCCCACCAACGTGGACATGAGCTCTTTATTTAGTCATATCATGGTAACAAAAGGTACGCGAAAATTAAATACAATACAAAGAATTACAAAATTTCTTTCTAACTACTGGTGTCCAAGTCAGCTCATCATGCATGATGAGCTGGGAAATGGGCCCTCCTATCTAGTAATGCCTATGGGGCTTTGGCCGGAAGATGCTGATGTCCCGGTCGTTCGCCGCCTGCACCGGCCTCGCGTTCTTCTCCATGTCCTGCAAGCGGGTAAAGGAAACAGCACGTTTAGTCACTCAGGCCGGGAAAATTCGTCTGAACCAATAATTTTTAATTCATATTGCTCTCGATCTGGATTTTAAAAAGTGTCTGTGTTGGTTCCAGGTGCCTTCTAGACGCCCTGGTCAAATTAAACGTGTGGAATGGAGACAAGTATGGGATCGACATGGACTGATGGACTTACATCGTGCACGGCTTCCCTGAGAAGCTCCAGCTGGTGCTTGGACACGGTGCGAACCTGCACAAAGAAACACCAGAGAAAACTTCAGGAAAATGCTACCACAAGAACAAAATTTTCCTCACCATCAACAACCCATATATGCCGATCAACACGACACCGGACAGTATGGACAGACGCAACGCAACACGAAAGAATAATACACTGTCATGACTTGTTTAAGCACGGTTGGTAGTCGCGATCGAATGATATACTTATATGATTATCTGAAGAAACGGAATAACGCCGAGCAGGACGGCGGCGGCGGAAGTGAATCCAACATAGAGTACTTACCCTCTTGACGACGGTCCAGATGACCCCCTCGGTGCAGGGCGGCGTGGTGAGGGAGCCCATGTAGCGGTAGTACACGCTGGCCCTGCCGCGGGCGGCGCGCGGGTCCACCACGCCGACGTGCTCCTCCTGGTCCTGCCGCTCCGCGACCCGGTGGATGGCCGGCTCGAGCCCGCGCAGGAAGGGGTCCTCGTCGCCGACCTCGTAGAGCATGCCGATCACCGCCGCCTTGTTCTCGGCGCTCTCGTGCACCAGGTGCAGCTCCATGTCGTACTGGCGGCCGTCCACGGTGTGCTCCGTGGGGGAGTGCCAGTGCAGCTGCCTCAGGTGGTACGCCGTGCCGTTGATCGCCACGCTCCCGGCGTCGCCCTTGAACCTCACCTGCAACAACCAAACCAAATCTAATCAGCTGCCACCGTCAGGACGAGCCATCAATGATCCTAGCTAGCTAGCTACCACCTGCAGCAAACGCCTCGCACCTGACCTGACCTGATGCTTGGTAGTACTAGTAATTAAGAGAGTTTAATGGCCGCAGCGGACGATCTGCCGGCGGCGTCTCGATCAATCGATCGATCTCTCTCAATTTCTCAAGGACATAGAGCGGTCACGTACCATGATGTCGTGGCCGCGGTTGACGATGGAGGCCTCGGCGGGGCGGTAGGAGTGGTTGAGGTAGCCGAGGGCGCGCACCAGCGTGACGCGCTCGTGGGAGAGGTCGATGGGCGACTGCATCCGTCCGGTGCCGCACGCCGCCCACTCCTTCTTGATGGAGCCCCAGTGCTCCGGCCCGTGCTCGTCGCCGCGGACGTAGCTGAACTCGTGCTCGTCCTCGGTCTCCTCCTGCGCCCGGGCGCCAGGCACCGCGGCCGAGACGAGCAGGGCCGCCGCGGCGAGGGCCGCGAGGAGAGCTGGACGAGGACCCATGCTGTGCAAGCTCGTTGGGTTGGGGGTCTCTGGTTGTTGCGCTGATCGATTTGGGATGAACAGAGGGGCGGTGCGGTGGTGGAATTTATACAGTCAGGGTGGAAGGGAACGCGTCAAACAAGCCTGCTGCCAGGACTGGACGAGATCCCCAGGGGGCAGCGCACAAGTAAACGGCGATCCCATACAATACATTTCTGTACGTCGTCGCGGAGGTGAGGATTAGATTAGGCATGCGCGGATGAGCACGGTACGGCCGGCGATATCCAGATCCGGGTACAAGTTTTAGGCCGCGTGCTCGGCGATCTGTCTAGTACGTACATGTCTAGTACAGTAAAACTGTAAACGTACGCGCGCTGCTCGTGCTCGAACCATGGCGGTAGGGCTGGACAAAATGCTCGAAACTTGTTAGCTCGCTCGGATTGGAGCCGGCTCGGCTCGACTCGGTTCGGTGCATATTTCTAACAAGCCGAGCAAAAGTTTTTGGACCTAATAGACTAATGAATAAATTATTAATTAATAATAATAATAATATATGTATACAATTTGCATAGTTCTATATGATGTTATGGTTATATTTTATTATTATAGTATGATAGAGTAGATTTTAGAGGTATTAAGACCATATAAATACTATAATTTTTTATCTTATATATATTATTGTAGTAATTTTAAATTGAACTCCAGTTCGTGAACTTAACGGGCCAGCTCACGAGCTTGATGAGCCAAGCCGAGCCAAGATTTTTGTTCGTTTCTTTAACGAGCCGAGCTGGCTCGTTTGGCTAACGAGCTCGAACTAGCCGAGCATGACATCCACCCTACGTAGAGGCTCCGGTACGGTGGTGGGGTGATGGAGAAACGCCGGGCGGCGGTGGTCAGTGGCTATCCTCTACAAGTGCGTGCGTACATCGTTGTGGTTTTCTTAGTTGTTGCAGTCTGCAAATGGGCCGGAGATTGCGACATGTGCGTAAGCGATACTGAACCCTTTGGTTGACCACGGGGCGGGTATACCTGCTTCTGCGCATCACAGGGATACTTCGGGAGATCAATCGGGTACACAAGCGGACCGGGCACTCGGTCACCTATTTATTTGTGGACTCGCGGTTCCATTTCGTACGTACGAAGTAGTGATAGCGACTACGGAGAAGTTAGCCAAAAAGTGTTCAAATGGTGACATCCTCAGACGTTGCGAGCGGCAGGCGGCGAGCAAGTGACAATTTGGACCGAGTGTTTAGTCTGATGAGTGATGGTATTCAGAGTTTCCGGCCGACTGAACCGTATGTACCTGCTCCGGAGTCCGGACTATATGCCATCGGCCATGTTGGTCTGCTGCTATCGGAGGCTATATATACAAGTGAAGACCGCGTATGTACATGGCGAGACAGCAAAGATAGTGGATGGGCGGCTATCTTGCTGCTATGGTGTCAGTACGTAGTTATCGATCTGTCGCGACGCAAAAGTAGATCGACGTTCATCCCGCCTACATACGCATTTCTACCTCAGCTGCTCGCATCTATCAATGGTCGCAGATCGAGTACGGAGGCGCACACGGCGGACGCGTTACACACGCATGCTTCTTCTTCTTCAATTGGGCCCTTTCATTTCTCCCCTACAAGGTTTGTCGTTCAGACACGTCCCCTGCAGCTAGCGCACTGTTTCAGCAACCCTTCTGCTGTAGCATATCCTGAGTCCTGACTGTCTGATCACGATCACGATCACGATCGACGACAACGGGCGTTCACACGCCAACAGCAAAGGCCGTCGTGTGCAAGCGGCGCTGCGATTATCTGTAGCTGCAGTTTTTTTTCCATTCGCAAAGATGGCGACGTCGTGCGTTGACATGTTTTGGTAGACAATACGGGCCGGCACACATCACACATTGCATGATGCACGCCTGGTACGGTGGCTGGGGCAAGTACGTTAATACGTACACGCACGCTGCAGAAGTGAACGCTGCTGGTGGCGTCTGAGCTTTTCTTGCCCCTTTTCTATCTCGGGGCGTCACGCACGGTGTACGGACATCGTGTTGCGTGCTTTTAGTTCCTTGAAAAGCCAAAAATTTTCTCCCCAAACTTTACTATTCACCTATCACATCAAATCTCTCTCCTCATGCATGGAATACTAAACGTGGGTAAATAAAAAAAAACTAAGTACATGGTTTTGATGTACATTCTGTTTGACTATTCACATGAGTTGTTTGGAGTTTAAATAATGAAGTTACATTTATCCCTCCGGCACCCCCTCCCCTGCTCTCTCTCCTCCACGCCGCCCCTCCCTCTCCCTCTCCATCGCGCCTCCCCCTCCACCGGCTCCCAACCGCGCCGCCCCTGATCTTGGCCAGGGCCAGCGGCGTGTGGCCGAGCGGCGGCGGCTTCGGCGGACAGCTTGGGCGACAGAGCGGCCAGCGGTGGGCGGCGGCGGTGCGGACAAACGCGCGGCTCCTCGGCGGCGCACGAATCCTCGCGGTGGTGGGGCAACCAACGGTGGGGGCATCGGACGGGCGGCCGCGCGGCTCACCTCGGTAGAGCGCCGCGGCGGCTTCTCGGGCGGCTCCTACACCCTCTTGTCCGCATCGTTCGGTTGCTTGGGCGGGGCGGTGGCGGTGGACGGGTGCATGGGCGGAGCACGCGACGGAGATCTTGCGGCAGAGTAGGAGTGGGGTCTCGCGACCGACGTCGCAGCAGTGGAGGAGCGGGGTGGCTCGCGGCCAATCCCTGAGGCCGGGCATCGCGTCGGCGAAGGAGCAGCGGCACGACCTCTTCACTGCAGAGGAGCACGGATGTCGTACCTAGTGCAGATAGCTTTATTAATCATATTTGATCTAGACTTGTTGGGTTGACGTGGACCGTTAGATCTTCACAAAATCTGA
Source organism: Echinochloa phyllopogon (assembly GCA_033239725.1). NCBI lineage: Eukaryota > Viridiplantae > Streptophyta > Magnoliopsida > Poales > Poaceae > Echinochloa > Echinochloa phyllopogon. The sequence continues at coordinate 41,928,552 of BTCW01000015.1, forward strand.
CGGCATATCTTTTTCTCTTTTTTGGATTAACGAAATAACATGGACAGTTAGATCTTCATAAAATCCGATGACGTATATTTTTCCTTTTTATTTAGATTAACGAATTAATATGGACCATTAGATCTTCATAAGATCCGATGGCTTATATTTTTCTTTTTATTTGGATTAACGAATTAATATGGACCGTTAGATCTTCATAAAATCCGACGACATTTATTCTTCTCTTTTTTAGATTAACGTGGGATTTTCTTGGTCCTCTCGACGAACGTAGTGGCTCCTTTTAACCCTATTGTATTAATATAATAGATAGGGATAACAAACATATATATGCCAACGCCCAGGGGGCATGTATATATGTTTTGTGGATTATTTTTACATGTAGGCTTCTGCGTCAGTATTGCGTTTCGCAAGAAATACCTAATAGCTATTGTTGTCAATATCGATTAGGGTCTATGTACATGATGAATAGTTAGATGCTATGCTAATTCTTTTCATGACAATACAAGCTTATTTTTCTAGTACGTCTCATCTGAGGATTAAGACCGAGGTCTTAAACTGAGGTGCATCTCCAGTTATAACAATGTATAAATAAAGAAAAAGACAATTTCGATTGCGGGATGGAGAAAGACAACGGCCACTGGCTTATGGATGGCATTTTCCTGTGGTTACGTATATATGCCTCGTATTTTAAACAAAGCCATAAGAACTTCTCTTTTACCCACTGTCGTCGTGTAATCTTGTTGACGAGGCTAATCCTAATATATTAATTATACCATTTTCTCCAAGATTGTCACGTCATATAAATTAAATATAAGTATATATATTATAGCCCATGCAATGTATACTATCTTATCATTTTTTCTTAGTCATCCAAGTTAATTAATCATTGTGTGTGTTGTATATACAACAGTAAATCCAAAGTATGTAAAACAGTTTTCTAACCTTGGGTATATATTGAATCTAAGCTGTATTACAGATTTCAGCAATCTATAAAACGTTGTGTTATTGTAATTTTCACTTCTTTTAGTGCAGCTTGCAAAAGGGTGACTGTGACGACTGAGCTGACAAACATATTTTTCAATTCATTTGGTTGACCGCAAGGCATGCTACGAACTGCCTGATGCATGAATGGCACGGTGGTTGCATTTGGCGTATGAATTACTTTAGCAGATCAATTGGGTACACGCATGATGCATGCACTGTGGGCGTTCGGCCACGAAACAGATGACGACCAGGAAGGAAATTAACACTAAGCGATGACATCCTCAGACGTTGTATCGAGCAGTTGACAATTTGGATAGAGTCATTGCGTTAAACCAGTTTCAGTGTGTCAGGTTGGAACGTTTCAGAAACCACACGTCCACACCTGAGTAACTGAGTTACGGACGAGTACGTATACGTACGATCGTACGTACGCTGCAGAACTAAAAACATCTCTGTCTCGCATCGTCATGGAGCACGGGAACACGGTTCTCTCTGCAGCACAGCTTTTAGACCATTTCGTATGCATGAACACCCACTACGTTATACCAAGTCCAGAGAGATATGTAGTAATATATATATGTAGAGCCTCTGATATGATCAGGCTGTTCAGCCTCTGATATGATCAGGCTGTTCAGCCTCTGATATGATCCCCGGCCTGCTCCTTGACCTGATCCTTTCTTCCCACGAGGTTAATTCCTTGTCCAGGGTTCAGAGACACGCACGCGCTGCTTGAACCTGTCATCTTCGAGTCCTTGCTGCCCAATCCTGCTAGACGATCACAATAATTCACACGCAACATGGAGGACGTACTTCACGGTGTCCTTACCGTTTCTGGAATTGAAAATGGAAGTTTACGACAAGACGACAAACAATTTTCTGGTTGACCACACATCTGCAGCCTCCTAGCTAGTTATTATCTTAAAAATTCCAATGGTGGAATGGCTGCCTTTGCTCGTCATCAGTTCATGAGTTCTTTACGAGCTTATTAGGTTCGCGTAGTCGTCCTTGTGATCGACAAGAAATGATGGTGAGGAATGCAATGTGTATCATATTGCTTTAGGAAAGAGAGGCTGATCATTCGGGGGCAGATAGCCGGAATCAGCTACCAGGTCAGCAACAACTGATAACTGTTTTTAATTGTTGCTTGAGTCAGCAACAGAAAGTTGTTTATCTTTTTGCGCGGGAACATCAGGACGGAATCGAAGTTCTTTATGACGTTCAGCTTTGATCCCTTTGGGTGTGCATATATATAATTTCCAATTTTGATGCAGGATCGATGACTTTGTCTTCACGTTGTTGACTACTAATGTTTCTTCCGACCATTAATTTCTTTTTTGTATGCAATCTAGAACACGGTAAAGTGGTGTTGTTGGCTTGTTGCTACTTGGTCTTTTCAAATGTTTCCGTACGCGCAAGTAGACATTATCAGTTCTGAATTCGCTAAGAAGTTTGTTTATTTGTACACTTTTTCGAATGCGAGAATGAATCAATCCAGCAAGTTTGTTAAGCTGTAGGTTTTTTTTTGAACGAACGGCAAGAGCTTTGCCAAATTTTTATTAGAAGAAAAAAATAAAGCGAAAGAACAACAGATCCCACTAAAGAAAAGAAGAAAAAACGAACTCACAAAGAAGCCCCAACTAACTAAACCACTGTAAAACACCAAAGAAGAACAAACAGACCATCCACGCCCCTAAACCGGAGCACCAGCCTATCAAGTAACGCTAGACGGAGAAGCTCTTCTTGTCCCTTGGGTTGCTAGACGGTATAGTTCCACATCTTCCTTGAAAGGTTTTGCTTCATTGTTGAAGATTCATCTATTGCATTCTTTCCAAACTTTTCACCACAGATAGATCATCGGACCATCAAAAGCTGCTCGATTATCCTTGGAGATTTTGCTTCGACATTTCTTCCACCATCTATAGATTGAGACTGATGAAGTGGGTGATGGTAGCTATTGTAAATTGAACCAGCCCAACAGCTTGCTCCACACCTCTCTTGTGAAGTTGCAGTCCTTGCATAAGTGTGTAGGTGCCTCCGGCTCGATGTTGCACAACTTGTAGACTGGGTTGTGAGGCCATCCTCTCTTTGCTAGGTTGTCAGCCGTTAATATTTTTCGGTGCAGGAGGATCCAAGCAAAAAAACGACATTTTGGTTACGTCTTGGCCTTCCAAATGGAGGTGATGTTTTGCTGACGAATTAACCCAGTAAATTGGATCTGATATGCACTTTTTGTAGTGTACTCCCCGTCCTGTGCCCATTTCTAATATATCTCATCTTCGTCTTCCAGATTGCGGTTCAAGGATTTAATCTGTTCCCATAAGTCTGTGTATTCCTCGATCTCCACACCCGAATCCAAAAGGCTGAGTTGTCTGATCCAGAAATGATTATGTACCGCTTTTTATACTATGAAAATTTTCCATTTTGACTTCTTAAAGAGATGTGGTGCCACGTTCTTTGGTGATTTTCCATCTATCCAACCTGAGTGTCAAAAGAGAGCTTTGTTCCCTTTGCCTGTCTTGACCACCATGGAAGCGTAAAAGAGTTCCTTATCATATTTGTCGCACGGGATGTCCATCCCGATCCATGGGCATTCCTCAAATTTCCATTGAAACCAATACCATCGGAGGCGGTTGGCTCTAGCAAGGCGTTCTAGATCGATGATCCCGAGACCTCCCAAATCCTTTGGTAAGCACACTGTGCGCCAGTTTACTAGGCAGTGCCCACTCGCCCTTCCATAGAAAACTTCGTCGAATTCGATCTATTTGTTTAATCAACCATTTTTGTGTTGGAAAGACAGTCAAATGATAAATTGGTTGCGAAGACAAAACACTTTTTACTAAAGTTTCTCTACCGACCGATGAAAGCATTTTCACTTTCCATCCCGGCAAGCGATTGCCTATTTTGTCAAGAAGAGGTTGCACGTCCACTCGCTTGAGTTTTCTAGTATGGAGAGGTAGACCAAGATATTTTCCAGGGAAGGAGCAAATTTTCTCTGGAAAGTCATCCAAATATTCAGCTATCTGATCATTGGAGCATCGAATGGGGAATATTTCTGTTTTGTTCAAATTTAGTTTAGGGCCTGAGCAATTTTCGAAAACCTGTAGCAGCCTAGATGACCAATTTTCTCATTGAACTCGGCCGCTGCCTTCAATTAACCCAACTTACCATAGAAGTGGTGCAACCCCATAGATCCCTCGCTCATAAGGCTCTTAGCCGTCACTAGCCAGTTTATCCTTCTCATATCGATCTCGAGCCCTTTTTACGGTACCTAGTCCTCCATTCTCCATTGTCTATTGCCATAAACCCAGCTCTGTCGTCGTCCAACACTACTAGTCTCGGTGTATCCTTTCCTATATCGTAGCCAATTTCTCTAGCATTTAACCAGGGGTGCTGGGAGCCTCACCAACAGTCCTGGTTTGACTGAAACCATCAAAATGTTGGGTAGTACCCAATCTTTATGACTGAATCAACAATCCAGGGATCAACTGTTAAAGAACGCTAATACCCAGACTATAAAACTTCGCTAGTAACTGAATAGCACACCTAATGCCGATTGCTTGCTGACGGCATGTTAGGGTTTAGGTCAGACCGTCAGAGGTGGTCAATAGGCATAGAGGAAGGCAGATTTTTTAGATAATGGAAATTTTATAAATATCCGGCCTTGACCAAGATGGCTACAGCCCAAACTATTACATAAGAACAACAAAAAAAAGAGGAAAATCTGACAGGAAAAATTACATCCCATTAAGGGGTTCAAGTAGTCCTACACGACAAACCAGCTTGTTCCGCGGTGTCAACTCTTCAAGAATACGATCACCAACGTCAAGACAACGTCGCTTTAACACATACCTTAGAAATGTGCCCCAAGGCAACAGCACAAAGACTTGGTACAGCTATAACCTGCCAACCAACATCCGAGCTGCTACGCCATCAAATGCCACCTCTGCACGGAGCTGAATGCTGAACAGGATGTCCACACGGGAGAACCGCCCCGGCCCTGATGAACAAGAACTTCAACGACGCGCCTGCACTGCCGCCGCCGGCCTGGAGGCACCAGGCTAGGTTTTCACCCAGTTCTTGAACACCCACTGATGCAGCAGGAGACGGATAAACCATCGACTTCAGCGGCACCTTCAACAAGATGTGTGTCACAGACAGCCACCGCCGCCGGCCCGGCAAAACACGCCAGGCAAGGTTTTTACCCAAACCGCCGCCATCACCATCAACACTGCACCTGACCAACCAGAAGGTCGCCTTCACTGGAAGGACATGAACAGCTTCGCTCGGGAGGCAATGGGCCAAAATCAGACCTGACCCCTCCCCCGTAAGACGACCCGCACGCCGGCCACCGACGACGAATCGCCCTGCTGCCGTCCACTCGCCCTGGCAACGCGCCCGGCGTTGAACGGCGGCGCTGCGGGGGCTTCCTCATGAGGTGCCAGGACCACACGTCTCGCGGCGCCCGGCTACCGGAAAAATCGCCGGCCTTGCCAAGCGTCCGCGTGCGTTGAAGCCGCCGGCATTCACGCGCCTGGATCCTCCACGACGCCGTGGATCCGGCTGGCTTGATGCCGTGCCGCCCTCGCCGGCCGCCGCCGCCGGTGTGCCGCCCCGTGCGCGGGCCGTCGCCCGAAGCGTCCGCGCGCCGAATGTCCTCGATGGCGATAGATCCGCCGGCGCAGTCTCCGGATCCGGCCATTGGGGGCCCGGATCTGGCCTCCCCAGCGGTGACGGCAAGCACCCCGCGACGAACCCCTCCATCCACCATTGACGTCCGCATCCGCCGTGAAAGGGAAGGAAGGGGAGGGGTAGCCACGCCGCCACCATCCCGGCAGGCCACGCGGGCTTCCTGTGGCCGGCTCCGGTGGCGGCGCGGCGAGAAGGAGGGAGGGAGAGGTGGCGCCGGCGGCGGCCGGGGGCAGGACGCGCCCGAGTCGCCCGAGCTGCATAAAGTTTTATGAGGAGGATTGGCAGAGGAAGGCAGATGGCAGTAAGCAAGCAGCCTAAGGCTTCCACAATGTGAATGAAAAATGCACTGAGGCCTTATTGCTGGACACAAACATTGTGTAACTACATAGTAAGAAAAGATTCTCTAAAATCCACTTAGAGCGGCCACAATATATATTGTTAAAATAGACCATTTAAATGCACCATAAGTTTAAGATGTGGCAACAAGTAATAGAAAAATGAAATATGCTCCGGTGCTCCGTATTGATAAAGAAAAACGTTTATGACAAGGTTTGAGTCAAACTTTGGAAATATAAATTATGAATAACTTTTAAGTTATTGAGTTTGAAATTGTAAAAGTTATATGAATAGATTTATTTTGAAAAATACTTTCATAAAGTATACATGTATTACTTTTTGACAAATATTTTTATAGAAATAAGAAGTCAAAGTTGTGTTTTAAAGACCGTGTCGCTGTCCTAAACGGCTTTCTTTACCAATACGGAGGGAGTACACGGATTTAATAGTTACTTAATATTTAAAGGGCATATCGGTCTTTGTTTCCTGGATCAGGATAGCGCAACCCAATTTCTCCCGAGGACTCCGTCGCCATGGATGAGGTCTTCGTTGTTAAAAATATCATAGGATCATTGGTTCTTCCTCTATTCTCAGCGGCAAATCAATTATAATCGAACACTCGACCTTTTCTGTCCTTCCCGATGTGCAGTTCTGCACTCCTCGATAGAAGATTTAATTCTTACAAAATCGTGGTGTAGAAGCCTAATTCGTGGTGCATGCAACTGCGCTCAAACGATGATTAATCTCTCTTGATCACGTCGAGAGCAGCATTTATCTTTAATGACAGCGGAGCCAAAAAAAAATCTGCAGTGTGATGAAATAAAAAAAATCCTTGCTGCTTCCTTGTTACGTTTATCCAGACCTTGGCTAAACTCTACGCGTACATCGCAAATTCGCAATCTAAAGTAGACAATTAGTCACTCATTTTCAATTAAGGACGGAAACACACAGGATAGTGATGATGTAGCGCGCATTATTATGCCGTGAGTTCGTGATTGATTTCATCGTTGGGATTAAGAACAGGAGCATCAGCGCGCGATTCGGCCGTCACAGGATCCCTGAAAAATCGGATCGCGCTAGCCGCATGCAAGTAGTAAGAAAGACAAGGTTATCCTTCAATGATTAATTAATTATCTAAAATATCCCTCTGCTTTAAGATTTGTATCTATATAACATATACAGATGCAAAAAAAGTCTATATAACCCCCCAACTATCAGGGGTGGAATACTTCACCCCCAACTGTAAAACCGGATGTTTAACCCCCTCAAGTATACAGTACCGTTTAAATAACCACCACAGAGGTTTTCAGAAGTGGTTTTTACCATGTGGCGGCTGGTGTGGATGACGACGTGATAAAAAAGTCTACATAACCCCCCAAACCTATCCAATATGGAATACTTCACCCCTTGAACTACAAAATCAGATGTTTAATCCCCTCAACTATACTATCATTTGAATAATTCCCTAAAACAATTTTAGATGTGATTTCTACCACATAAGTGCTGACCTAAACGATGATATAGTAATGGTCCAAATGTCAAGCAGATAAGCGTACCATCTTCTTTTTTTTCCTTCCTTTATTATACCCGAAAGGATATCCCTTACATGGTCGAGCTTCGGTCCAGGCGGTACGGCGGGAATCGCTCTCTCTCCATCCGTGTGTAGCAAGCATGTCCTTTTGGGTGTAACAAAGGGAGGGTGAATGAGAAAAATGATGATATGCTGATATTTGGGCCATTGCTATTTCACAATCCACGTCAGTAGCCATGTGGCAGAAACCAGTCTACAATTACTTTAGGGAGTTATTTTAATGATATTGTATAGTTGAGGGGGTTAAACATCCCATTTTATAGTTTATGGGGTGAAGTATTCCGCATTATGTAGTTTGGGGGATAGGTAGACTTCTCCGCCACGTCATCATCCACATTAGCTGTCATGTGGTAAAAACCATATCTAAAACCACTTCGGGGGTTATTTAAACGGTATTGTATACTTTAGGTGGTTAAACATTTTGTTTTAGATAGTTCAGGGGGTTATATTGACTTTTTCCTACAGATGCACCCAACTAGCTATTTTTCTCAACATGCAAGCTATCCACGTCATACAGAACCCATTACATCAAATTTCGCGTCACAATCCACTAGGATCATGTATTTATGTCTTCCACCGATCTTCTATGACCAATAGCTTATATGGTCTTTGCGAGTATAATGCTATAAAATTTTTAGAATAGAAATACATAGATGATCAATCATTTAAGAGCCATTCTCTCTCAACAAAATGAACATATTTTACGTATAATGTCGTTTGCAAACAAATATTGCCATGTAATTACCTTAGTGTTTCTATTTTCAAATTTTATTTTAAATCATGTATAATTTTGTTTAAAAAATATTGCTATACAATTATTTTATTGTTTCTATTTTTAATTTTATCTTAAAATATTGTTTAACAAATTACCGCGGCATCGCGGCGGGTATCAGCTAGTATTTCGTAGAAGAGGACCACCGAAGCAATTTTCAAGAAAAATATTTTCTCTTTCCTCACGTCAGCATCTGGAGATCTGCACAGTAGTAGAATAGGAAAGAAACGGTACAAGAGGAAAATGATAACATGTGGCCTTGTTTAGATCCAAATTTTGGTATTTATAATAAATGTGTCACGGTAGCATTTCGTTTGTATTTGTGAAAAATTGTCGAAACATTGATTAATTAGGCTCAAAATGTTCGTCTCGTAAAGTACAACAAAACCGTACAAATAATTTTTGATTTCATCTACGTTTAGTACTCCATACATGTGCCGATATTTTGATGTTTTATTTATTTTGATTGATGGGACATACCTTCAGCTTTTCTCACCATAACATGTGACGGTAGAGATAACTAATACCTATTTTACCTTTGGCCCACCTTAAAGTCATTTTAACCGCAAACATTGCGCTTGCGTGCCAATGTGGCCGGCTCAAATACATTAAGGGTGGGACCCAGGACAGAGGGATAATAATAAGGTAACTAAAGAAAATTCTACGATGGCTACTTCTACGGGAAAGCATTAAGGTGAGTCCCAATAATGGGTCTACAAAATTTACAACCACAACCCATTCGTGAGGACAAGCATGGCAGCGCAACGGCAAAAAAAAAACCTATTAAGGGCTAGTCTCATTGCATTAATAGAATAGCTTACCAATTTATACGTTTACTTCAACCATATGATCTCAGGTAATGCAAGCGATAGATGGATCAACAAACACAACTGTCAGAAACGCAGACCAGGTCATGATTAATTTAGTACCTGATCAGAAAGCTCATCAGGATAATGTAAGATGTGCGATACCTAAGTATTGCGCCGTCATATCAGAGTATCAGACACAGTACATCAATTAAAGGAAAACTCATAATTGACATAAAAATATTTGTGGACTTCTTTTAGTCAAGCTTTTTTCCCTTTTTGTAGAAGTGCCTCTTGTTCTTAAGGCCCTATTTCTTTCCCCACATAATATATTTTTTTGATAAAGGAACACAACTCCAGCCTTTTACATTGTTATTGTTAGTCTTTAGGATCTTCTAGTCATAGATCTAGACGTACCTTTTCCTTTCCGCTTGTTTGCGTTGGCGTTGATGACGGTGGCGGGGGTGTTGGCGTCGGTCGTCGTGGCGGCGCGGTGGGCATCCCGTCGCTGACAGTGCTTCCTTGATCGGTAGGGATGGGTGGAGATAGTGGCGGCAGGGGTGGCGGTGAAACTCGTAACTCTAAACGCTGGCCCATCTCCTCTTTTATGTGCACTGCACGACGGGGCCCACCAGCAGCGCCCCTGACCAGGGCGCGGGTCAAAGGCCCAATGGACCGTTGGGTCTATTGGTGGAGATCGATCTAACAGTTATACGTACAACCTTTAAAATTATTACCAAATTATAGAAAAAGATTGATGATAAAGTAGAACTATGCGCAGACCCTATGATTAGATAGCTTATGAGTCTAGATGCCAAAATAAGCTGCTGAAGATATGTTTATTAATTTTATCTTATTTTGACATATAAAATGGTCTTTTACCATACTGTTTTTCAAAATCCGTAGCGAACTATTCTTATTTTGAAAAAGAATACAGGCTGCAGCTAAGAAACAAGCCTTTAACGAAATGGACCAAAAACGAACCCCTCTTTCCGTTGTGAATTTGTAGAGAAGTGCGGGTCTGAAACCACGCCGTAGTCTGTTGGCTGGACAATGTCACAATACTGACAAGCAGCTTGGTTCAGCAAATCAGCATCTCTGTAATGAAAAAACTGGCAGGGGATCTAAAGCACACAGTATGTCGATCTATTTTCGTGCTACTTGTACACTGTTTCGTCATCTAAAATGAATTATGTACAACCTTTTATATATTGTCGTTTTAGTGGCTCCAATGATGATATCCTGATGAGAAAATATATCGCACAGCATACCATGACAGCTCTAAAAAAACTCCTTGATCACCTGTTAATTAATAAACTTGCAGTCGCAGCAAGAATTTGTAGTTTCCAACTGATAAAGACGAAGTTGTGATATGTTTCTCAATTGGATCCATACATGCATATATGAAGCAAGACCTGTATGCAAATGTGATATACAAATTTAGTCAACCATCCAAAGAATTATACAACTGAACATGGTTTAGTGATCACTTATAAAAGACTTATCCCATTCTCCATGTTAATTAAAGTTTTATGCATGTCTTCAATCAGCACGCGTCACATTTTGTTCGCTGATTCGATCGGGGAGCTAAATTAGGCCTAGAAACTCCAACGCAGATATTTGCCAACTGCTTCGTCATTATGATAAGAATTACGGAGTAGTTTAGTACAACGAGTGTAAGCACACATATTTAGTACTAGCAGAGTAGCAGGGGATAGGTCAACTAGCAGAGTAGCAGGGGATAAGTCAACTAGCAGAGTAGCAGGGGATAAGTCAACTTGACCTTTTTTTAACTGAGTGAAGTCAACTCGACCCTTCATACTGAGTTGGGTCCAACACTACAGCTTATGCCTGACCCCTGTAGTGCTATAATGCTAAACTGTCTATTTTGTATTTTCAGATATTAGTTGTAGTAGTTTACTTAAAACATAGTACAGACAACTACTCCCTCTATCTTAAATTATAAGTTGTTTTGGTTTTTTATATATAAATTTTGTTATATATCTACACATAGTTAAAACGGCCTATAATTTAGGACGAAGAGAGCATAGATGTGCAATTGTTGATATTGATTGTTTTTAAGAGAAACCTGTTGGTATTAATTAGATAGCCAAAAAAGAAAGTATTTAGCCAACCGAGGCTTTCCTGTGGTGGGAATACTCAACTCAGCATAAGTGGTCATATTTTTCTATATCTATTTTAGAAAATAAACCATGTTATTCTTTTAGTTACAGGTGATGTGTCTGTCGACAATGAGATATCTGTGATATTTTCTTTAATTTTAAAATTTACCGGCTCAGACTCTCAAATATGCTCGTAGATATAACTGGTGAGTGTGCACCTGCATATAATGTTTTTTTCGTATACCTGTATATGATGTTTGAGTCTCTACTGTCTATGAGCGCCTCTCCGAGATATTCATAAGAAGCTACAGTTACATGTGGGTAGAATTTATGTTACATTAATAGTGATATATATTGAAAAGTGTGTATATGAGTTTTTGTGTGTCTGTACTGCCATTCCACAAGGTCACACGTCGCGCAAAGATGATGTATCTTTGTACCCTGCATTTTGTTTTTCTCAATCAGTATAGCCCTATAGGCGCGCTGTGTTGTGGTGTGTGTACCTGAGGAACGCTCGTTGCTTGGGTCGTGGTGTCAGGCTCGATGATCGTGTTAGTTTGCACACAGCTTGGGTGCACACCGGCCTAGCAGCGCCTTCGCCCATGAGCGGCCCGGACTGCCCCAGGCCCCAGCCCCAATATTAGTTAGAGTAGTAATGTGAAAGGGTAGAAAATGACAACTAGAGGAATGGCAACTAGAAAATGACAGCCCAGACTTTTTCTCACAACGTTTGACTATTCATTTTATTTTAAAATTTTATCCAAATATATAGGAAAATAAATTATACTTAAAATATTTATGATGATAATATAAGACCCAAATAAATAAATAATATTTGCATGATTTTTTAAATAAGACGAATGGTAAACATCATTAGAAAAAAAGTAAAAATGAATAGTAATCTGCAATGAAGATAATACTATTCATATGCGATTCGAAAAAAATAAAAGAAAAACTTAGTCTTCGCTGTCGTGATGGTTCCAATGGGAGTATTTTGGTTTCTCGTAATTTTAGTTGTCAAAGCTAGGCCCATGGTTGAGCCCGTCCAACTTGGACAGCATTCCCAATGGGCGGACCTACAGCTAACTTTTTATGTGAACAAAACATAAGCTCATGGGCCCAACAACCACAGGTCACAAAAAAGGTCCTTCTGAAGTTTACTTTTCGAAATTGAGGTTGTACTTGGTTTTGTAGTCAAGTGCTAAATTTGTGAAGGGTGTACTTGGTTTTGTAGTCAAACGCTAAAGCATGCAAATCCAAAGTAAACACCTTTTTAGGTCAAATCCAAAGTAAAAAACTGATGAGGGACTCGAAATGGAGTTGTTAATGACAAGACACTGTTGTGTTGTACAATTTGAACCGACGGCTCGATGTCAAATAATTTCCACGGATGGAGGTGGAATTCCGTGGCTTTCTAGGTAGTACTATTAACAAGGAAATTTTCTGGGATTTTAAAACTATTTTTTAATAATGGAAAATATATTATCCAGCCTTGACCAAAGCGGCTACAGCAAAAAAAACTAACATGAAAATTACATATCATCAAGGGGCTCTAATAGTCCTACGCGACCAACAAGGTCGCTATAATAAGTTTGTCAGACCTTACAACGAACTAAAAACGTTGGACACCGACCACCATTGATGCTTCTTCCAAAGCAACAGCTCGAAGACGACCTGGTGCAAATACAGCCTGCCAAGCAACATTCAAACTGTTACGACATCTAATGCCTCCTCCGTCCTGAGCTGAATACGGAACATGTTGTCCACACGGTAGAACTACCCGGCCTTGACGAACAAGAACTTTGACGACGCGCTTGCACTGCCGCCGCCGGCCTGGAGAAACCAGGCTAGGTTTTCACTCAGTTATTGATCACCCACAGACGCAACAGTGGACGGTCTGACCAACGACTTCAGCAGCGCCTTCAACAAGGTGTGTGCCACGGACACTTCCACCGCCACCGGTCCGGCAAACATGCCAGACAAGGATTTCACCCAAATCACCGCCACAACCTTCACCACTGCGTCCGGCCAACGAAAAGGTCGCCTTCACCGGAAGGACACCAACATCTTTGCTCAGGACACCGCCACCGCAAGACGAGATGCACGTCGGCCGCCATCGACAAAACACCGCCACCCAGAGGAAGAGGTTCCGCCGGCAGGGGGGCGGCACCAACCTATGGGAAGGCGGCGGCGCGGCTGCTAGCGAAGTCCGCCCAAGTTGTCCGCATGGAAGCGACGGAGGCGTTGGATCTGTTACAACTCCGTAGCCTCCATGCCGTCAGGGACGGCAAGAGCCGCCACCGGAGAGGGGATTTTAAAACTATTTTCCAATAATAATATTATTATACTCCTTCCAATCACAATTAAGTAATGTTTTGGACTTACCAAGTCAGCTATTTTAAACTTTGACTACTGAAGCCTTTTATTTCAACATATCTATAAAATATAGCATTGCATATATACTTTCATTAAAACTAGTTTTCAAGTCAAAACTATTCCTGCCGGTTCTAAATATTTGAACTCAACTAGTAAAGAATTAGTCAAAGTTTCACATACTTCAATTATTTGTGGCTAGATGGTGTAGTTTCTTCAAAAATCCGACATGTTTTTATGTACTCCCTCCGTTCCACAATATAAACATTCGTTGACTTTTTCTGTTCACGTTTGACTTTCGTCTTATTCAAAAAAATTATAAAAATATTATTTATTTTGTTATGACATGTTTCATCATCGAATATATTTTAAGTATATCATAATTATTTTTATATTTTTATAAATTTTTTGAATAAGACGAACGGTCAAACGTGATACGTAGAAATCGAGAAATGCTTATATTGTGGAACGGAGGGAGTATCTATGTGGAGCAGTGGAAGCAAAGTTGGTGAAGACTGAAGAGGAAATAACTAAGGAACGGGACTCCGGGAGACACATCAAAAGCTAGCACGTCACAACACAAAATCTTCTTTTGGAATCACTCGCAAATAGGAGGGGGAACACATAGCAGAATAGGTCAAGCCGTCAAAGGTAAGAATATCTATTCCTCTGTCCCTAGATGTAGTTCGTTTTCGCTTCTCGATAAACATCTTTGACCGGATATATAAAAATATATATTAATATTTATGGTATATAATAAATATCATTAGATAGATATTTGAATCTAATTTTTTAATAAATTTATTTAAAGATTAAAATGTTGCACGTATTTTTTACAAATCGAAGCACGGGTGTGGCACGAAAATCAACAACGACAATTATTTAGGGACGGAGGGAGCAGTTATCTAGAGGTGCAGGGGCAGCGACCCTAGTAGAAGAAACGTCATGTTCGCTTGGCTGGTGATTGGTGCTGATTTGTGCTGGAAAAAAAATCTTGTTGGCTCGTTGGTGACAGGTGGCTGGTATTGATTTATGCTGAGAGAAAAATACTGCTAGCTGGTGATGATAAGCAAATTAGCAAACAGGTGCGACAGCACGCACCTCGCACCTGGGAAGGCTGAGATTTGACACATCCTATTAGCTTCCTGTTTCGCATCTGAATATCTGATCTGAACCCCTGAACTAATGGCGTGTTTTCGTTTCGCGGATATATGATGGCCCCGACCGGCATGGGTCAGTCATGCATCGTCCGGTGATTTGTAGCTGAATGTACCGGTTCTGCAGATTGGCCTGCTACTAACGCTGACAGAATGAAGGACGACGCCGACCGGTTACTGAAACTAAACAGCGTCGAATTGGATCGACTGTTCGGCACAGGTCCATGCATCATATCATTGTCTCATATTTACTCCTCTTGTCCAGTATGACGTTTGGGGCTTGAAAAATCGAGTGTGGAGACCGCGAGGAATACTCGAGTGTGATTTAGGATTTTGTTTTCAAAAGTTTGTAGAATTAGACTAGTCCCAATGCATTGTGTCATATCATTCTTTTCAAAGCAGAATTAGACTAGTCCCAATGCATTGTGTCACATTCTTTTCAAAGTTATTGCATCATATAAATTAACTATAAGTACAATACATTCAATCTATAGTATATTGCAATTATTTTAAACAATAAATCAATTAATTGTTAGATATGGTGTACCTATGACAATCACCACGTGAAAATCGAAGTTTGGTAGTTTACGGAGATATGCATTGGTAATGAGCTTCACATCCGTAACCAGAAATGAGTTACAAATGATTCATAAAAGTTAGGAAGAAGTCCATTTTTGGCCATCCAACTATCGCCCAAGTTTAATTTGGACCATAAAACTCCAAAACCAGATATCTTTGACCACCAAACTATCAAAACGGTTCATATTTGACAATTTAGTAGTTCACATCCGTAACCAGAGATGAGTTACAAATGATTCATAGAAGTTAATGGGCACAAAATACGTTACTAACTAGGTGATACCCCGCGCGTTGCAGCGGGAATTTTAAATAAAATTTAAAAGTAGAAAACACTAAGACCATGTTTGGATCCTTTCGTTTCAATGGAATTGAAACCTACTATATAAAATAGGCTATTTATCTTAGAATTTAACATTCCACAACTTTCTGAAGTTCAAATATAAGCCCATCTTAAATTCATGGGGGCGGAGGATAGAAATTGATTCTATAGATCCTCTTTCTTAATGATTCCTCCCATATAGTAAAAGTGCATCACATAAGTATCTCTACCATATAGCCAACAATAATAAATAAGTCTTGGTGATGATTATTAGAATGCAATTCAATTCTAAGCATAGTCTTGGTGATGATTATTAGAATGGAATTCAATTCTAAGCATCCAAACGGGGCCTGAGATGATTGTATGGCAACATTCTTTTGCAAATAATATTATACACGAAAACATGTTCATTTTATTGAGAGACAACGACTCTTAAATTATTGATCCTCTATATATTTCTACTGTAAGGATTCTATAGCACGGTACTCGTATAAACTAAAAAATTGCATACACTATTAGTTACGGAAAATCGATGGAAGATATTAATAGATTGTTTGATTGTTTTAGTGGATGGTGACATGGATAGTTTGCATGTTGAGAGTGTTCTAGTGGATGTTGACATAGATAGCTTGCATGTTGAGAGAAATAGAGGAGTGATTGTTAGTAGGTACCAATTATATAAGTTATATAGATAACAATCGAAAATTATCAGCTCAAATATCTCATTACCTTGAGAGGAGTTATTAGTAATTAACGAGCATCATGTGAAATGTATCAGTTAAATGGTAGAAATGATAATGGACTAATATAAAGTCTGTTACTAGTTGCTCATAATTGGCAACGGAATTCAATTTTGCTTACCTGTAAGTTATTACTATCAATGTCATGATACAACATTATTTCAAATCTATTCTATCGGAGTATTTAATTAGGGGAAGGGAGTGTAATTAGGTGTTACAATAGTTGCACTCTTATATCATCTATAATACTTGTAAATAAAAGAATGTGGATGTGGAATTGCGAGCAGAGCTCATGCCCAATATTCTAGAAACGGGTGTCTTGCAGAGAGTACGTTCTTTCAGTGAGACACTCACAATGATGTAGGTCACTGGGACTGACACTTGTGGATCACCCCGTCGACCAAGTCTCAGGACCGGGCAGCGCCCACAACGTGCAGGCCGCGATCAGAGACGATGAGGCCAAATGAGTAAGTTCAGGTCCTGTACGATTTAGTGTATGTGGTAAAGCCGGTTCTGGTACTAACTGTAGCTTGAAAGGTAGGCTCCATATTTCGGGATCGAACTCTCTTCTACACCAATATAATATATGCCACGAGACCGATCTGCATGTTAGTTCCAATCAACCTTCGCGTTCACTCGCTTTCTTCCTACCGGTGCCAAATTCTACGTGCAATGAAAAAAGCTGATCCGCAAAAATTGGTAAAGTTAAAGCTGCTGTCGACCGACACATGCGGCTTTGTGACCGGCTTGACTAAGGTAATCAAGTACAGAGTTTTTTCACATTACCAGACTTGGAAAATGACAAGAGAGAGACCCACAAGTAAAACCTGCTTTTACTTTAACTCTTGTAACTGATAAAACTCATACTATACTCCATCCATCCGTCCTAAAATATAAAGAATTATACATTTATATTAAATTAAACTATTTTAAGTGTTACCAATGTTATGAAAAGAATAATATATATATCTACAACACATAGTTTATTCTTTTGTTAATATTTTAGTCAACTCAAAATAGTTTGACTTAATTCAGAGCATATGGAATTAATGCTTGTTTTCTATACCCTGATCATGCCAAATAGCTGGTCATTTGGCTTTTCACCACGAGCTGGAAAAATTCACCAGCAGCAGCCGCTAGCGCCGCAGCAGGTCAGGCGGCGGTCTCCGTCCAAGCTCAGTCAGACTGCAGTCAGATCACCCTCGCCCACAGCAATTTACGTTACTCGATCGCGCGCAAGCCGCCGCGCGCTTGGTGCCAAGCTGCCGGCGGCAATAAGCTCGCGAGGATGCGCGATCGGTGGATCATGCATGGACGTACGCCGTTGGCCGGCAGCACAGCCGGTGGACGGGGACGGGGACGCCGGCCGGCAGGCGGACGGGGCGTGCTCGCGCTCCGGCGGGGATCACGCGGTGGGCTCCGGGCCGTCTACGGACGTGCGCGCAGGACGGACGACGGACGCCAACCGACCACCGGACCGGCGTCCTCGGTGGCCGTTGACCATGCTCGGCCCTTTGGTGGCAGCTCGATCCGAGGCCGCAACAAGCGCTACCGGCTTCTCGATCTGCCCTAGGACCAACTCGATCCTTTGGTCCGTTACTTCCCCAAGCTCCCCTTGGATGCTTTACACTAGCTTATTAATAGTAAAGTATACACGTACGTGTAGTAACTAGTTACTACTCACATTACGCTACTGCGCCCATCTGTTTACCAACTCAACATACATAATGCATGGAAGAGCAGGTCTAGCTTGAGCAATGGAATAGTTTGATAAGTACTTAATTTGGTAGTTTGGTTATATATATGGATGAAAATTATATTGACATCCAAGTACAGGAAACCATGCACCAAAGACATGTTTAAGAGATTGATGGCAGGGGTTTATTTTGGAGTATGCATTTTGTTCTTGCCTTTTTGGACTGGTACGGTCTGATGTGCCAGGGAACTGCTATACTAATTACTAGATATAATAGTATATCTATAAATAGGATTACTCCTACATTATGATTACTTTTCACTCAATCGAACTAAAACCATAATCAAATTAATAACATATAATTAAGGAGATCGTACAAGTGAGTCACATTATCTTACCTATGCATAAGCAAGTGACAGTTTCGTGGCAATTCTACAATCCTTAAGAAACTCCCTCAGTTATAAATTACTCCATCCATCCCACAATATAAGCATTTGAAGCATTCAAATATAAAAATAGCAGAACTACTAAAAGACCTCTATACCCCTCATTTTACACTACCCACAAACTCTCCACCCACCCCACCACCTCATTTTTTGTCCTATCCCTAGAAATGCTTACATTTTGGCACAAAATTTGAACCCTACGAATGCTTACATATTGGGACGGAGGGAGTAGTATTTATTGTTGATTTTTTTCTCGCAACATTTGACAATTCATCTTATTCAAAACATTATAAAGATATCATTTATTTTACATGTGATTTCAATGATACTCTAATTATAACTTATCTTTTTGTGTATTTGAACTAATTTTTTAAATAAGAAGAATAACCAAATGCAGCGAGAAAAAAAAACAATGAATGTTAATTTGAAATGGGGTAGTCAAAATTTAAAAAGAAAAGAAACAGTTGCACATATTCGTTTAGTGTTTCTTAACTATACAAGTGTGTGAATTTATAATTACATAAGTTACAGTTGTATGAAAAGGATTAGTTTAATATAATAGGAGCTTCCACTTTCATTTAGTAGAATAGAAATTATATATCACACTGATGGTCATTTAATTTACTAGGCGGCTAGTCATCATAAGCTTACACACATAGTTTTAATCAAGTCCTACTTGGCTAAATTGAAAAGGTAAAGAAATTTCATCACAAAAACAATTATTCATTGTATGATGGACCATCCGTGAAGGACTATGACATCTCATGCCTAATATCCATACAGGAATTGTCAACCTCGCTCCATGAGCGCCAGAAAGTACGAATTGTAGCACATGCTTGAGTAGTTGTTGAGTCACTTGACTGAAAGTTGATTTTTCTCGGATTAATGATTTATAGTTTAGGTTAGATTCATATAAAAGATACAAGACAAAAAAAGAATCCAAGAAGGTCTGTAAATTACTCCATCCACAAATATTTATTTTTCAAACAGAATTCAATTCTGATCTGATGGGGACATTCTCCAGTATTACCCGCTGGCAAAGATGCAACAAAAATGGGTAAAGTGACCCAGTTGTAGTCGGGTGGCAATAGTGTGAGCCTCTGAATAATCTCATCTTAGCAAGGGAGGAGGAAACCACCTTAAAAGGGAGAGCCATTCTTTCCCTATCGGACTAGTCTTTTAGAAGATTGGGCCTTTTCTTGAGTGGGTGAGCCTGAGAACTGTTGGGGGGCGGACAACCTTAATTTGTTGGGTCTCGGCCAACCCCACGCCTGGTCTGGATGCATCATTTGGTATCAGAGCTGGGCCCTTGTTAAGAAGAGGAGAATGGTGAGGACATTCTCCACTATTACCCACTGGCAAAGACGCAACAAAGATGGGCCAGGTGACCCAGTTGTAGTCGAGCGGCGACCGTGTGAGCCTCTGAGTAATCACACCTTGCTTACCTAGGAAGGAGGAAGCCACCTTAAAAGGGAGAGCCACTCTTCCCCTATCGGACTAGTCTTTTAGAAGATTGGGCATTTCCTTGAGTGGGTGAGCCTAAGAACTGTTGAGGGCCGGACAACCTTAATTTGTTGGATCTCGGCCAACCCCACGCCTGGTTGTTGGATGCATCATGATCAGTGTTTTATGTAGGAATAATACATTAATGTCTTATATATACCCAATAATAGCTTTGTTGGTATGGAGCTGCCTTTCAAGACATCTCCTACTCACATAGTTTTCATGTCTGTCAAATTATATTTTCTGAAAGATAGGTAAGCCCTAAATATAATCTTCAACCGAGGTTTGTCCAAAATATCATGTGTTTATAACTAAAAAGGAGTAGCCAGCAAGAATAGGGAAAATAACAGGCTATCTGTATCAACAAATAAATCAACATAAATAAAAAAGATCTAGCTGTCATTCGCTTATTTTCATACGGAAAACATAAAATTCAGGACCAAATAAACTCCATTTCCAAGCGGAAGATGCAAAAGAACAAAAATCAGAATAAATTATGTGTGTATTGTTACATCATTGTTCATTTCACTTTTATTTTTTGCCAATTTTGTATCTTGCAAATGAAACCGAGTCTGATCATAAAAACTTTCATGGTTGTAACTCCTACATTTTACAATTGTCAAGAGCTTATTAAAACATTTTTACATGCCTTGGCAAACGAGAAAAAACTTTGTTACATGTGAGATGTACAACGATTGTTGAGTGTGGTTAGCAAGTGGCTTACATGGATCTTTTTGTTTTATCTACTAGTCTGGGATTCTTGGTTGGAAATAGTTTGTGGCTAATTCGTCTTATTACTCTCGGCAAATAGTCTTGTGTGATACTTGAAAGCCGTCAGCCACCATTACCGAAACCCATTCTTCACCATGTTCCATAATTCGCCGTGTGCTTTTTATAGGGCACACGGCGAAGCCTTCATTCACCGTGTGTTTTTGTGAGCACACGGCGAAGAAATAATTCACCGCGTGTCAAAAAAAGCACACAGTGAAGAATTACTTCGTCGTGTGCTTTTTCTGACACATGGCAAATTAATTCTTCGTTGTGTGCTTCCTCTTTGGCACACGGCAAAACAATAATTTTTTATTCTCCCTCAACCTCCACGGGCAACGACGTTGAAATAGGATGCCGCCATTATGATTCGCCGTGTGCCAAAGAAAAAGCGCACTGTGAAGTAATTCTTCGCCGTGTGTCAAAAAAAAGCACATTGCGAATTATTTCTTCGTCGTGTACCTCATGCAGGCACACGGTAAAGCAGACAAAAAAATCATCTTCTGCCTTCCAAACTTTTTTCCCACTCCATATGCAACATATGGTACTTCATGTTAAAAATTGGTACATATTTGTACTTGTTTGATATATTTAACTAATTAATTATATTTCAAGCAATTTTTTGAATCAAATCAAATTTGAACTGCAAGTGATTCAAATAATAGAAGAAAATAAGTGAAAATGATATTTATGTTATTTTGCCCAATTTAAGACCTTTCCCATGAAATCAAAAGAAATTTCAAACATCTTCACCACAAAACGCGATCACGCCCGTGTGTCCGAATGATTTTTAAATTCTAAAAAATGTAAATTAAGTATAAAAATAATGAAATTTGTCATGAAGTGATGGTATCACATATAGAGGCTGTTATAAAAAGTTGAGAGGATTTCGCACATTTTGTCATATCGATGTTTATAAAATCGAAACATCTCACAAAAAGCGTATGTGTGATTGTATGTGAGAGAGTTAGTGGATGTATGTTTTGAATACAAACTTTTTTATATGATCTCATATAAAAAAATACTTTACACCAAAGTCGTACACCTCGACGAAATCTAAAACTTTGTAGTTGACAACTTTTATATTTGAGATTGTTTGATGCCTCAAAACATTATTATAAGTTATCTAATTTGAAATTTGAAATTTAAATTTTTCAAATGATCTCAAATGTGAATATATTCTATATCAAACTTGTAGGTCTCCGAGAGATGTAAAAGTTTGTAGTTTACACTTTTTAATTTAAGATTGTTAAATATATTAAAATATCCTTATAATGTATCTAATTTGAAATCTTAATTTTTTTTAAATTTTCAAATAACCTCGGATGTAAACATGTTCCATATCAAAGTTGTAGGTCTCGAAGAGATATAAAAGTTTGTAGTTTACAACGTTTTCATTTGAAATTATTTAACTATCCAAAATTTCGTTACAAACTCATAGAGAAAACACAACTTGTCACGTCAGCAATCCATCCCTCCAAAATGGTGGCTTCCTATTGGCCCAAACCTTATCACACGGATCCACCATCCCCATCCAAATAAAAAACCTCACCTCTCTTTCTCCCCTATCTCTTTCTCTCCTATCTCTCTCTCCCTCTCACCTCAGCCATCCGGCCGGGGGCTCGACCGGCGCGGGCGGCCAGCGCGCGCGTTCGGCGCGGCGTGGCCTGGAGCGGGTGGCGGCCGGTGGGCAGGGCCCCGGCGGCGGCTGGCCGGTGCAGCGCGGATGGAGAATGGGCGAGCAGGGCCTCGGCGTCGGCTGGCCGGCGCGGTGCGGACGGAGGATGGGTGGGCAGGATCCCGGCGGCGGCCGGCCGACGCGGCGCGAAAGGCGGGCGGGGCCCCGGCGGTGGCCGGTTGGCGTGGCGCGGCTTGACGGTGGCCGGCGGGCGGGCGGCCGGTGTGTAATGCCCGTAAAATTTACCATAATTAAATCACGCGGTAAAAAAATTTTTCAAAATCTTTTACCGCCGAGCTTCCGGAAATCTAGGACGAATCCTTCCCCTCCCCGGTTTTCCGCCGACCCAGCCCGGACCCGTCGTGCCTAACCTTTTCGCCGCCATCACTCCCACACCGACCGTTCTCGGTGCGTGTGCCCGCGATCGACTGTCGCCGGCGTCGCCGCCGGGAATCCCGCCTCGGATCCCTTCCTTTCCTCCCCTTTTATTCTTTCTCCACTTTCTTTTCTCTTTTCCTTTTTCCTTCCTCTCTTTTCTTTTTCCTCTCTTCTTCCCCCGGCTGAGCCACCTCTCCCCGCCGTCACTTCCCTTCCGGCCGGCCACCGCCTCCCTGAGCCGCGCCTGACCCCCCCTCGTTTCCCCAGCGCCGCGCACGGCTTTTCCCCCACCACCCACCGCTGCCTCACGCGCTCGCACACATGCCCTCCCAGCGCCAGCGCCCAGCCCGCCACTGCTGCCGTCGCGCCGCTCGCCAGCTCGCTCGCCACCACGGCGCCTGCCAGGCCCGTGTCCCAAATCACTGCACTTCGTGCGCACGCGCACGACGTCTGCCCATGAGCGTGCCCTCACCACTCGCCGTCACTGTCGCCGACGCGTGACTCGCCGCGCGCCGGCCCTACGCGAGCGCCGCTGACCGCGACGGACCGACCGCCGCGCTCTGCCGCCGCTCATCGAGCATTAGCACTCAACCACGTCCCGACGCCCGCTTCGCGACCAGAACAGCACCACTGCACCCCCACGGCGCCGCCTCGACGCTGTGCCGTCCTGCCGGCCGGCCGCGATTCCCGGCCGCCATTAAGACCCGCCTGCGAGATCGCTCGCCGACCGCCGCTTTCCCCTCTCCCGGCCTATAAATAGGCCTCCGTGGTCACCTCCCCGCCTCACCAAACCTGCCAAACCGCCCTGCCCTCACCCTCCTGCCTCCACCGCGCCACCACCACTCCATAGCCGCCGCCGCCCGCTGACCACCGTGGGCAGCTCTCGGCGCGCCTCCTCCCGATAAGGTAAGCGCGGGTACGGACTTCTCTCGCGCCCCTCGCTATCACCGCCCGGAGCACCGGCTCGACTGTTGCCGTTGGCCGCCGGACCTCCCTCCCGTCCCCTCCTCTGTTCGACCAAAGGAGATGAGTGTTTTGCCCAAAACCCCCTCCCCTATCCCTTTTCGCACCCGAGGCCACCACTCTCTCTCCCTCTCTCTCGGTAATTTTGCGGAGAAGCCCCCCCCCTTCGGTTTTCCTTTGCAAACGAACCCTAAACCCCGCTAGAAACACCTAGGTTCAGTTATCCATTCACCAATAAGCCATAAAACCTTTGGTATTTGCAGATGAACCCACCCCCCCTAGCACCCTATAACCGTCTCAAATATGCCCTTAACCCTTTTCGATTAAACCCCGGAACCTTCGAGAACCTTCCGAACCAGTTCTCCCTTCGTTAATCGCCTGAACAACGCGTAATTTTATGCGCCGTTTTAACCCGGAACGACCCCAAACTTCACCATTTCTTTTTCCACTATACTTTCCTCCAAGCCAAGCATCACCGTCCCAATTGTGGCCTCTTCTCCTTCATCATCCGTTCCATTTCCGTTCTTTCTTTCTGCGAGCTCGGCAAATAAAACCTTTCTTTATTTTCTTAGTTTTCTTTTATTTATTGTGTGTATGCTTGTCTGTGCGCCGTAGATCAAGTTGAGGAAGCGCCCGAGGGAGAGCAGTGCTACGAGCAGGATCCCGAAGGCCAGTACCCCGAGCAGGAACTCCCGGAAGGCTTCGAGAACGGCAAGTTCAATCCTACCCTTTGATACATATTTATCCCAGTTTTATAAATGCAACCCACTGGCCTGTTTTATAAAACTTTCATGTTTGTTGCTAAACCATTTTGTGTGAGCCGTTCCTTGATTACTACAAATATTCCTTGATAACCTAGATTAATTTCCGAATATTTTAGTTTGGGAATTAATCACTGTTAAAATGCCGCTTAGGACAAAGTTACCTTTTGTAAATAAATACTATCCATTAAATATCTAGTAAAATATGAGGATGATGCTTTTAAAAGAATTGGGTTTAAATGATGATAATTAGGGGATAAGCCGGACGGTGTTTCCTGTGTGAAATACCAAGGTAGGCTCGTGCCTGTGTGGCTGAGCATGGTGGGAGAAGTCCGACTTGTCATTAGAAGGATGAGTTGATGTGTCATCTTGCCTAACCCAAATATCAGTACCTCCACTCGACCGTTGTATGTGGCAATGGCTTCGCATAAATCTCACTAGTTGAACTGGTAGTTATCGGGTGTGCTGGTGAGCAACAGAGGACCATGGAGACGGGTATAGGATCTTGGTGAGTTATACCTGGGTAAAACCTCGTGGGTAGGTTGCTGACCCCCTGGTTGCTTCTGTGGTGACTTGCCAGTTTAGCTATGGTGGGTAATGGCCTCGATAGGATCTGCACTGACACTAAGGTGTTCATGTTGTGGTACCCTACTTGTGGTTGTGTACACCTCTGCAGAGTTGAAACCTATCCGGATAGCCGTGTCCACGGTATTGGACGAGTTACGGCATGGTCACTTCACAAGTCCTTTAAATTGGTTTGGTTTTGGTAGTAAGCAGTGTCTACTGGCGTAAGTTATTTCGGGAAGTGTTGGTAGTGCCTACGATGGATGAGGAGTCTGGTAGTACTGGGTGGTGTCTTATAATCTACTTTATTTACAATGATTTCAATCACTAGACTGTTCTACAGAGCTTTTATTAAATGAACCCTTGCACGAGGCATTTCCGCAAATAAACCAATAGCATGTCCTTGATTATAATTGTTGCATATTTCTGTTGTAACCCTTTCGTGGGTTTGGTTGGACTTGCTGAGTACGTATGTACTCACCCTTGCTTGTTTTTCAGAAGAGGACCCGGACTTCGTTCCCGAAGACGTCGAGTAGGAGTTACGTTCTGCACCCAACCTTGCCTGTGTGTTAGGGACGCCTGCTTGAAGAACCGCATGGCGCAGCTCTCTAATGTTGTTAAGTCTTCTCATTTGAGGGGACGCTTCACGGTGGGGGCAGGCGGCGGGCAGGTATAGTGCGGCCGAGCGGGCGGGTAGGCGGGAGGCCGTGCAGGCGGGGCGGTGGCCGGACGGGCGGGCCTCGACGGTGGCTGCGGAGCGAATTTTTTATTTTCTTTCAAAGGATTTGCCGTGTGCCAGGCCCATGGTACACGACAAAGATTTGAAAAAAAATAAAAAAGGAAGAGACGCGCTGTCAAGGGATGGGCGCCGGCTCTTGCTTTTCTTTGTCGCGTGCCATGAAAAAGCACACGGCGAATTCTTTGCCGTGTGTCCGAAATAAAGCCCACGGTGAAGCCCCCTTCATCGTCGGGGCTACGCCGTGGGCTGCACACAGCAAAGCCTTCGCCGTGTGTGAGAGGGGCTTTGCCGGGGCATACGGCGAAGAATTGAAATCCGATAGTGCACATTAGAGGAGGAAATAATAATACTGCAATCCACCTCTAGGCCATTCAAAAAAAAACTCTTGGCAATAGTTTTCAATCTTGCATAGATGATTTTTTTTCTATTTCGTCAACTTATATATATCTCCCCTGATGAGAGCGAAATGAACGAAGTGATCTTGTCTCTGTCCATTGATGCCGTGAGTGAAGCCCCCTCTCACGTGTTCTGTTTGCCAGTGTCTGAACAAGAACAATAATAGTAGATCCAAACTTGTACCTAAGGTCGGCCGGGAAGGACGTCTCACGGTGCCAAAGGCAAAAAAAAAATGCTTCGTTTCTTCTACAGTGTTTTGGCATAAGCTTCATTCACTACAAAAAGGATGCAATGATTGAGCCAAGTACATATAATTGAATTTTAAATTCTCCTCCCTTGTGCTTAAAAAGGCCTTCTTATGCTTCTTCAAATATTTTAATCTGTTATTCCCAATAGAAAATAACATGATCACTCCTCAGCACCGTGCATCAACTGTACTTTGCTTCTCCAAATACTCTAATTAATTTGCTACTCTCAAGCATGGTGTCGTGCATCAACTACTGTACTTTGCGACGGAACCATCTGGAAGGCACAGTGCCAAGATCAGCCCTAATATATGCACTATATATTGAGCAATCGCGTGAGAACCTATCTAGCTAGCTGCGTGATGGAACTGAAATTTCTTATATAGTTTTTGCGTCTAGGTGCAGGGGACGCCAATAATGAAGTCCGCATTAGAAGACGTATTCAGGATCCGTTCATCCGAACCTGTCACTGATTGGCTGATGCATGACGTACGAAATGGAATACCAGCTGGTTAACTTGTTGGAGCTGAGACGATCGGTAGTCTTTTGATATGAGGCAGCAGGAAATATGCAGAAGGAATAAGCAATCCAGTTAAGGCTTCACTAAAAATGTACTTTAATTTTGGATGAAATATACCAAAAATCTAACTAATATTTGAATTGAGAATATGGATAGTTGGTAGTCATTGGTAGATATATATGATACAGTGACACAACTGTGTTTGGACGTGATTTCTGAGTCAAGAAAATGAGGATATAGTTAATAAGAAACTTAAACAAAGTGTTTTGTTCAATCATATATCCCAACAAAAGGACCCTTCATGAAGATATTTGGGCTACTAGACAGTCGGCAATTCTTGAAAGGTCCTCAAATGTCAGAGGACAGATTCCGTGTCTCTGTGAGACATTATCTTGACACATCATTTTCAGGAAAACAAAAGACAGGGATAGTTTATCTCTTTAACACATGCTACTTTGTGAAGCCAGAAAAAAGAGCAACAAGACTCCCGATAAAATGGACAGAAAAAAACATTAAAAGACTGATGCAAGGGAACACAAACGCTATGCTCTGTCAAATCCAGAGAGGCCACCTAGCTACCAGCAATCCCCTATAAATAGCACCTCACCTTTAGCAACAAAGGTAACAACACAATCTTCCTTTCATACACAAGCCTCCGATCCGGAGACGCCAGAGACAAGCTAGCTGATAGGTGATAGCTTTGCACCACTAGTCTTTCTCCGGCTCCTCTTTGACCGACCTGTACACACGGACACTCCCTCGTCAAGAACTCGCCATCCAGTCGGGAGCCTCTCGATCAGGGCCCTGAATGGACTTCGACATGCTCAACTCCCACCCGGAAGCGCAGCTCGAGCTGATGAACGCAATGCTCCAGCTGGAGCAGCTCACTGCGTTCCCTGCTGACCACGGCGCCATGATGATGGTGCCTTCGTCGCCGCCGTGCATGCAGCACCAGGCTCCCCACCACTTCTCCTCGGTGCCTCATCACACGTCCGCGGGCGGCGCCACGACCTACCAAGACAACCACCAGTACTCCACCGTCGTCACGGCTGCGTCGTGCAACGGCGTCGCCCGCTCGGAGTACGTGGCGCAGGACACTTCCGCCTGCGGCGGCGGCGGCGGCGAGGGCAACAACGGCGGGGAGGGTGCCACCGCCGTGGGTTCGTCGGCGATGCGGGAGATGATCTTCCGCGTGGCGGCGCTGCAGCCGGTGAACATCGACCCGGAGATGGTGCGGCCCCCGAAGCGGCGCAACGTGCGCATCTCCACCGACCCGCAGAGCGTGGCGGCGCGGATGCGGCGGGAGCGCATCAGCGAGCGCATCCGGATCCTGCAGCGGCTCGTCCCCGGCGGCACCAAGATGGACACCGCGTCCATGCTGGACGAGGCCATCCACTACGTCAAGTTCCTCAAGACGCAGGTGCAGACCCTCGAGCGCGCCGCCGCCGCCAGCGGCCGCCGCCCGGCGGACAACGGCGGCGCCGCTCCCTACCCTGGCCGCAGCAACGGCCAGTGGTAGTCTGCTGGTAGATATCGATCGATCGGCCACCAGGCTTCAGCCTTCAGCTGATGACCGTCCGGCATGCATCGCCGTTGGACCTGGCCTGGAGAGCTTTGCACCTGCACGTACGTACGTACCACGACGAACACGCGCGTCATCGGCAGCACGTGTACGAACATCATATGTGTAAATTAAGATGCACTTTTACATTTTTACTACTAGTACCTAGCTAGAAATGTTTTTTATTTACTGCCCTTGCATGCTTGCGATTAGACTCGCAGCACATGCACACATGTAGCTTGTAAATTGCACCCATCTCATGTTATCAACGTGTTTTATCCATTCGCTGCTACACTAGTCTTTTTATTCTTTTTCCATCATCACTTGACCTAGCTTCGGTCTTTCTTTGATAAGTGAGAAGAACCGGCCATTTCTTCATCTTCGCATCCCGGCCAGCAAGTTTTACCAGCTGTTAAAAAACACGAAGAAATAAAACCCCCAACAACCCAGTCAAAGATTCATGGAACCCTATCATACTCATAGTCATAGCTGGGCGAGGAATAATGAAGAGCTGCATGATCCAACTTTCCGCGCACAGGGTGTGCTTGCGCGGCGACGAGCAAAAGACTATTCGCGCTGCATGATCGATCCGCGGGCACTGCACCAAAGGAGAAACCTGGCGGCGCCTCGGCGGCCGCGGCCTGCCCCCTCCCTCGTCATCTCCTACGCTCGGGCGCTGTGCGCGCACAGCGCCGCCCGGGCGAGACTGCCGGCGATCGAGCGCGCCGCCCCGAAGAGAGGCGGCCCGGGCCTCGCTTTCCGACGGCGAGCCAATTCCGGTGCGCGACCGCCGTTCCTGGCGCCGGCCATCGCCATGTGCTTGGTGTCAGGGGTGATGTTAATGCCTCGGCGGTTGGTACACTGCCCGCCGTCGATCATTCCGTATCCTACCCGTTCCGTCCCAGACGAGAGTACCTGGTACAGGGTCATGGTGTACAGGTGTACGTGTCTACTTGGACACTGCACACCGATTCCGATCCTTTCGGATTGAATAGTTCGTCAAGTCATATTCTTTCCCGGTTCAATTAAAATGCACGACCGCTTCTTAAACTTTGTCACCACGTACGGTCTCATGTGTAGATCCATAAAGTATTTAAATGCATATCAGAATTCCTAAACATTTCTCAAAGAACTACAAACTTTGTTAATTTTAAAAAATAACGGTTAATGTACAAAGTAATATAACATAAAAAACAAACATATTTAACTAACAAATATTGCGACCAAAATAAGGAAGCCAACGCGGACTGTGAAATATTAATTTATAGGATGAACACCTATGCACGCTCCTCCTGCCTTGCGGCCCTTGCCCTTGTTCCCAAAAAGCAACCCCAAAGTTCATTATACAAAAAGAAGATTTTCATCACATCAAAATGTTATAACTTGCATGGAGTACTAAATGTAGATGAAATCAAAAACTAATTACACAGTTTTGTTGTATTCTGTGAGACGAACATTTTGAGCCTAATTAATCAATTTTTGGATAATTTTTCACACATACAAACGAAATGCTACAGTGCGCAATGATTACGATGTGACCATAAACTCCCAAATCCCCACCCCCATATTTTGGATCTAAACAAGGCCCTTGCCGGTTTTGCTTTTACTTTCAGCATTTGCTACCCACAGTGGCTTGTCATCTCCAGGTTGGCAGGTTTGAACCCCGTCTCTCGCAGTAGGTGAAAGTCCACATTGCGGATGGGTTCAGAAGCCATAAACCAGAAACAAATCAACCCAGTTGGAAAGGTGGCTTTCAAAAGGCTGGAAAGCTAATTTTTTAAAAAGATGAAAAGCTGGCTTCCATGGAAATAAACTGAAAACTGAAAAGCAGACTTATAAAAACTTTTTATGGCTTTTGGTATCCTGAGAAAATAAACATTTATTACAAAAGCCAATAGCAAAAAAATAGTAGCCAAAAATCTTAAAGCCGGTTTTTAGCAGAAAGTCCAAAAGTTGCAATTCAAACAAACATACCCGCAAGCGGTGACACCCAATATAATAGTGGAATGGCTAATTAGTTTGTCTTATTTTTCTATATATATGTTGAAATCTGAATTATTTTATTTTCAGTGAGTCTCGAGCCACCCCAATAAGCCAATAAGCTCGCATCCCTATCATTCACCATTGGAATCCCTACTATATATATCGTGACAAAAGATCATAACTTGAAATTGCGAGAACATGTGCACTCATCTTCAATTCTCATGCTCTCCCTCTATTCTAAAATATATGGCACTGAAACGTCATATATTTTGAAACAATGACAGTACAACAAAAGCTCATGTTACTCTCGCTTATATTTCTTACGATCGACCTCTAGATGAGTCACCATCTTCATCGCACCTATGTCCAATGCAAGGGCTTGATATTCATTGCAGCTGGGTAGCGCTTCTAAAGTTGACGGGTGTGACATACCGTTGTACGTATCCCATTTGATGTCAAAGTCACCATAATTAGCATGAACATGTGGTCCAAATCCAACTGACGATGTTGTCACATATGGTCACGTTAATGCTAATTAGGGTGACTAAGATTTAAGCAACAGTACATTTAACAAGTTTAGAGATCCACTGATACTACGAAACAATGCAAGTTTAAGTATCGCTAGCATATTATATTATGCCCTTTCGATGGAACCAACTACCGGTGCTATGGCAACCAAGGATCAATCACGGCCGTCCAATCAGGACGAACGATGGACATCCGGATTGATATCCACCGTACGATGCATGCATACTGTCTCGCACTGTTCACGAAAGCAAAGCACACACGTTCAGGATTTCAATCACCGTTCTCTAGACCCCTATACCTACCTAGTCGCGCATCCATCAGCTCAATCTGAAACCTCTCAAATGGCCCGCCGGCACATGCAAGTACAGGTAAAAAATAGAGACGCTGGCAGCATTGCATATCCGATAGCCAAGAAGGCCAATGCCCGTCGTGAAACCGCGATAATGCCGCGAAAAGACCGGGGCGCGCGAGAGGCAATCTACCACAAGATCCAAAGCTTTCTTCATTCGATCATGTGCCCCCATCGCAGCCATGTGCGGGGAATTCGCCGCGCCCGGCCCGTTCGACAAATTGACCTGTCGCGAGACCGACATGTTCAGTTCAGTCCCTACATACCCCCACAAGACCGTCGAGTCGACGAATCGTCTCTGGTACCTTCACTGGACTCTCCTGGAATTTACACAGGCAGGCACACCCTGCCTGTCGGCAGCCACAGTTCGTTCACAGAATCACAGGTTGTCAACGCAACCTGACGTCTCTGCTACGTGCCCTCGGAAGAGGAACACGGGGAGGAAGGAAGGAAAACGCGTGCTCTGAACCTGCGCCCAAGATCCACACAGTGAACGGGATTTGCGAGACATTCCCCATCGGCGAGGGAGAGATCATCATCGTCAGATCGGGCCTCGTTGTCGCGCGGGGTGCGCGCGCGCCCACCACGGATCGCCGGCGGCGCCCGTCGAACCGGTCGCTGGGAGCACGTGTCGCGCCGCCGGAGCCCCTGGCCCCGCGGCGCCAAGATTTGGTGTGGCGCCCGGCAGATTCAGAGCGGCCGGCCAGGTGCATCCCTCCTTGCGCCAACGACCGAGGGCCAGGACTGACCAAATGTGCCGGGTCGGCGTCGGGCCTTCGGCATCATCACGCGGGCGCGAGCAACGGCCGTCCTACTCGGATCCGCCTGATCCTACCAAAACCTCGATCCCTCTCCAACAAAGCTGGCATCTGGCATGGCATCTCCTGTCGTCGCCGATCGGACCGGACCAAGCAAGCTTCAATTCCCATTTGATTGGTTTCTCATTGCCCCATCATTGGGGTGGGGTGCTCAGCTCAGCGCTTTAATTTTTAGCTTCCTTTGCCGGGTGACGTTGTTTTCCGCCATGGATTCGGTTCCGCCCCGCACAAACATGCTCCGGATCCTGTGCGGTATAGTCGGAAAGGGAAATTGTTGCCCAGGGCGCGTGAACCTAGCTCAGCTGGACCATCGACCATGGAATGCATGATCCTGTGTATGTATCCTGCTGCTGCTGATGCTGCCACCAAGTTAGCAACTTAATTAGCATCGATAGTGACTTTATATCAGGAAAAAAAAATGTTGGCATCGTGTGGGAGGCTGCTGGCCGGGAGCCCACACTGACCAGTGTTTTTGTCTCGCGAACAGGTGTGTGTATATCTATATCCTCTTAAGATACAGTAGGTGTGCATGTGGCGAGGACTGGGCACCCTGCTGAAAGCGCATGCATGGCTGCGCGTGTGTTATCGTATCTCCGCTCCGGTGATCGACAAAAGCCCTGTCAGCCAAATCGGGACTCAAGTACGCTCGCCAGAACATGCCAGCCTCCAGCACCGGGACGTGGACGCGACGCCAACGCCTTGTGCGTGCCCGCGACCGCGGGCTCTGTGAGCGCGCCGGGAGCGAGAGCGACGGCTAGCTCGCGGCCGGCGTCAGAGATCAGGCCTTGCTACCGGCCTCCGGACAGGGACAGCGCGCGCGGCCCTGACGGGACCCCGCTGCTCGCCGCGCAAGCACACATGCGCTCCACGACGTACTCGACGCCACCGCCACGCACCCGGCCGGCCGGATCGGAGACGGAGAGGCCAGTGAGATCGAGGCGGCGAGAGCGAGCCAGCGACGACGACGAGACAAGGGATCGGCGTCACGGCACACATGGGTGGGTGATCATGAAGCCTCCGTTCACGCACGTGTACGTAGAGACAAAACCGCGGCGAGATACGCACAGGGCCGGGTGAAAACAGCGCGCTGTGGGGGGAGAAGGGGTAACGTGACGACGTCGCGTCGGAACGTGCCCGGCCGGCTGGCCGGCGCCATCCCCGTGCACAGGGCCCGGGCGGGTGACACCTGCGAGAGATACGGGGGGGTACTTGGGGCAGGCCGGGAGGGTATGGAGAGGAAGGCACCAAAGCTTCCTTTCCCCTCGCGCTATCGCTTCGAGCGGCGCCCGAGGAACGCGCGCGCGAGGCGAGACCGACCCCGGGGCTCTCCGTGGCCGGACACGCGCGAGGGTGACGAGACCGGTGACCGAACCCGGCCGGCCGGCCGTGGCGCCGCCGCGTACGTGGGCATGCACTTGTACACC
The DNA here is from genome assembly GCA_033239725.1 of Echinochloa phyllopogon. Taxonomy (NCBI): domain Eukaryota; kingdom Viridiplantae; phylum Streptophyta; class Magnoliopsida; order Poales; family Poaceae; genus Echinochloa; species Echinochloa phyllopogon. Next base: position 41,962,341 of record BTCW01000015.1, read on the forward strand.
CGCCGCGCGCGGCTGTGGAGTGAGGTAGATGTGTACATGTTACGCTGGGCGTGGCCGGGGAGCACCTCTGACACCTCGGGCTGGCTCTACAGGGCACGGGGTGTGATGGAGCCGTGCATGCCGTGCCGACGGCCACATGGGATCGAGCGCGGGGTGGGCCGGCGATGGCGCCGGGGGTTTGGCCGGCTACTCTCGTAGGGCGGCGGCCGGCAGGGTGGCCCCACCGAACTGACGTTCGGAGGGATCGCGACGCGGGTCGATGGGGACGATTGGATGGGGATTGAATGGGAAGGGAACGGTTGCTGCTGCCTGCGCCCTGCAGACCAACGGTTTACCGACCATTAGGGCCCTGTAGCATCTGGCTTTTGACCCTTCTTCATGTTCGCGTGCACTACCCCTGGCTGTGACCGTCTGCACGGCGCATGCATCCATGGGTAGGAGAACTGTTCATGTGAAGATCCAGTAAATAGTCGAGAGCTCCACGGTAATATCAGTGTCCTAATCTTTTTTTTTTAAGTTTTGCAAGAGCGCCTTTTATTTCATTTAAGGAGAAAGCAAGAACATATTACAATAGTCTTTGATTACATAATAAGTTAAATAAATCAGCATCAGCCAGCAGTATTTTTCTCTCAGCACAAATCAGCACCAACCACCTATCACCAGCGGGCCAGCAGTATTTTTCTCTCAGCACAAATCAGCACCAGCCACCAGCCAAGTGAATAGGGCGGTTCTAACCCAGTATTGGGCTTCCACACGCCATATGTTCTCCGGTTTACGGAGTAGTTTTTATTTCCTCCTTTATGAGAGCTAGCACATGGACATGAAGCATTGCCCTTCCATCGAAAACTCTCTGGTTTCTTTCAATCCATATGTTCCATGTGGTGTACATAAGGAAAGCTGCAATATTCCTTCTTTGCTTCTGCGTCAATGGAGCCATGCTTCTCATCCACCATTTTTCAACATTCTCTCCATCTATGGCCGGTGTGTCCACACGCCCTCCTGGCCAGGTGTTTACCAACAGCCACACCTCCTTAGCTTGTACATATTACTGCAGGAATTCTCAGAAGGTTCTGTGGCGCTGGGCGCTGGAATTCTATCGGGCCAAATGCCCACGAACTTTGGGTAACAAAGTCTTAGTATATTTTTTAATTAAAAAAGGATAAAAAAGATTGGGCTAATGGAAGCGGACCGCACTATCACAACACACAATCTCATCAGACTATGGGCTTTACAGAAGCGGCTCGGCCTCTATGAGCCCACCATCATAGGAAACAGGCCCAACACACCCCTAGCCTGCGGCCCAAGAAACTCGGCCCGGCCATGCTTGATCGCCAATACGGCAAATCGGCGAAACCCACGGCTCGCGCAATTCGCAACACCAAACCGCCGCCCTGGGATCCAAACAACCCAATTACCGGTCAGTCGGTCACGACGACCTTTAACGAAGAGCGCACACGTTGAGTTGTAAAGTGGTGCGAAGGTGCATGAAAAATGATAGTAGAATCCTCACGTATTCTTGGCCAAATGATTCACCTCCCTATAAGTACACTGTCATATTGGACTTGGAACAGAGCCACTTATTTTGTGGTCGTGGCGGAACCGTCCATATTATCTCGATAAAAGTGTACCTACATCATTTTAAACGTGATATGACACTTAAAGTTACATAGTGGATTAAGATGGCCGTCTGTCCGGTTTCACCCGATACAACCACGTATTTCGATATCGAAACAAAGCATACAAATATCCGTATGAAGACAAGTCCAGGGATTACATCCGTGGGGATACGGGTCCTACTAGGCCCACAGTCAGAGGAGACTAGCGCCGACCTGGGCCCACGCCTGACAAGGTTGTGGGCCGACCCCTAGGCGGTCCACAAGAAATTCCCGACTTGACGGACAAGTTTGGTGAAGACGCGGCAGTCGGCGCAACCGGATATCTCGGGATATCTTGTAGAAATTGGCTCGAATATGTTCCTTAGTTGTAATCTCATAGGTTTAGATTCAAACCGACTCGTAAACTCTATTCCGTCACCATATACAAGGCGGCCTAGGGCAACCCCACAAAGAGATCCATTCGACACAACCATTGTAACCATATGCTCGTCCTTGCTTCTTGAAGCTTGGCCGGGTTCCATCAATACCAAACCACAAACCAACACAGGACGTAGGGTATTATATCTCCGGGTAGCCCGAACCTGTCTAAATCAGTGCCTCCTATGTCACCATCAAGTTACTCGCTTGGCGATCCCTCGCCTACAAATCTACCACTTGGGTAACCCCAGGTGGATTGCCGGCCCTAAGGTCCGACAGTTGGCGCGCCAAGTTGGGGGTGATTGTTGAGCTTTTTTCAATCCAATTAGCTTGATGGCAGATCGATCCAGCAATAAGTTTCCGGCGAGTGTGAAGGACAACCCCAAGCACCCGCCTGGCGTCAGCTTCTTCGCCAACTCAAGCAGTTCCAGTTCCGCCAGTGTCAACTCGATGCCGGTGGAATCATCGCCGGCAAGCTCGAGGGCTTCCCCCAACATTGCTGACCCGCTCCTGACGCGGGTCGAGCAGCTCAGCCACTAGGAACGGATCCCGAATCTGCTTCCTCGACGCCTAGTCCCACTGCTCGACGAGATCATCGTCGGGCTAGATCGCATTTGTCTGAGCAGGCCTTGGACCGCTCGGGGAACATGTTTCCCTTATGGCTCAAGAACGCGTCGGCTGACTACGCCAGCCGCGACCCCGGGCGAGGAACTCAGATCCAATCTGAGAACCCACCCAGTTTTCCGGACTGCGGTGAGTTTCAGGTCGCTACGACTGTCTTCTCGTCAGCCTAGAACTCGGCCGATGCAGAAGCAAGCTACACCACACCACCTAGCCGCGAGGTGTTCGTATCCGAGGACCAGCCTCCTTGGCACGGTGAGACCGAGTCCCAAGAACAACGATGTTTTGAGCAGAACCAAGATCACACTCGGCGCCACGACGCAGAATCCAGAGAAGAAGACCTCCTGGCCGACAAAGAAGGAGATCCAATTGGCCCCTTGGACCCGCGCAATCTGCCCCAAGCCAACCTTGCGGCAGCACTTGCCGAGATGGATCACATGGAGGCTACCTCTGAGGTAGCACACATCATGACCCACCTAACGGTGGCCCAAGAGCTGGAAGAGCGCAACCGACACGCCATGACAAGATCTGGAAGGTCAAACTCGAGCAGGTCCTACCCGCGTAGGTCCGACTATAGCAGATCTGATCGCGATCAACGTAGGCCACGTCCACCGCTTCTCAGGGTCATCAACTAGGAGGTCGATCAGGACTACACGGGAGACCACCGCCAAGAGGAATCAGAGGGCCGGCACCCTCGCAACCGCAGAAGAGGCAACCACGACAGACGACGGGATGACCGCTGACCAGAAGGAGACCTCCGCGACCGCCTCCAGAGGCCAGACCGTGACGTGTGGAGGGAACTCAACAACCGCCACAGGGAGCACGACGCAGCCGAGATGGAGTGCCGCGAGCGAGAGTTGATTGTCCAGAGGGAATCCACCAGGAAGTCACCAAGACACGGGAGCCCGATTGCTGTCCAGAGGCTTGGCTAGTGTTGCAGTCAAAAAAAAGATGGCGCCTGGCTCCCCATAAATTCGTAAGCACCTTTATCTTTTCACATTGCATGAGTCTCAGGCAGACAAGTCCTAGATGTAATATTAAGTTTCCTACAATTATATTTCATATACTATTGTTGCAGCAAAAATTTATGCATATGATAAATTTCTGTCGCTACCGCATGGTTCTGGCTGTGGCGAGAAGGAAAAGCATCTGATCTTTGTACAATTCATATCACCAGGTAAAAGATCTCCAAGACTCTACTGGCGCTCGTACAAAGCCCTTTAAATGCGACTTGAGGCTTTGGAAGATCAGCAAAGCAGTAGAGCTATTCTGGATGCATCTGAGCCGGTTCACAATGAGGCTTGAGAGTGGATGATTTATCTCTGTTTTCTTTACACCCCCTTCCCCCGGTTATCTTCTCATTTGAAAGCAAGAGGCCTGATTGACAAGAAAATAATCTACTATGTGTTGGAGTTGTGTCGAATATTGTGTACTAGTTGGTTACGCGTTGGACTTGGAGTTGTATTAGCGATAGGATGTAGAGTTTGTGTCAGACTCTTGTAATCCGGACTCCTCATATTCATGAGAGGAGAACCGCTGTTGTAACCATGACGACGTAGCGACAGGCTCGCAGGGGGAGGCGGCACATTACCGGGACCCCGGAGCAACCGGTGTTGCGGTTTGGGGAGGAGCGCCCGTAGTCATGCCCCGGGGATGTAGGCCTTGCGGCTGAACCTCGTTAACAAATATCGTGCCTCCGGTGTCGTTTATGATCTCGCATACATCGTTTCGGTAGATCAATCGTCGCTTCCGCTAGTTTTCTAACACTATGCTTCTTTTGTAGCACTATTGTCTGAGGCTCATGCTTGGGGATTATGTAATCTGAAGAAGCCAATACAATTTCTATAATTGAGAAAGCAATCAGCATGAGCTAGCAACTTTATATTGATTTCCACATGGTGCACGAATATGACGGAGTGGTCTTGTCGAACCAACGTGCCCCACACCAATCTATAATCTCACTCCAAGGATAGATATGAAGGGCATGATTCACATTTAACAATCAAGACGAAACAAGAGACGCAGTTCCTTTCTCTTTTCCCCCTTTTCTTTATTATATATACTTGCGCCCAGACTTATTTTTGTACATAAATCTAACTGATCAATTTGGGTGGTTATTTTGTGGTCTATTTCCCTTCTAAAATTTGCCTGGGCTATACTTTATACAATTAAGAACAAATCATGCACAACTGTTATAAAACGTAAATAGAGAGGAGGCTATATATATGCAAGGAAATTTTGCAGTGTCCCGAGAATTTGCTACTCATACTGCTCATCAACTTCGTCATACTCCTAAAATCGATAAATTGAGGGCTCATGGCAGGAAATTAATAAAATTGGTCATGGCTCCTCACTTTTCTTAGGATTAAACTATCCATTCTACGGCACGTGGAGGCATATAAAGCCAGATTGTGTTTATGTAGCTAACCTGCTTGAGAATGATGCCGTCATTGTTAGCATGGTGAATGAATGTGGCAACCTAATAAGATTCATGGATATCCGCGAAATGAAGGACAACCTTTGGTTTATGATATATCTATGCGCACATCTACGTGGTTTCGTCCAACTGTTCCATCGAATCCTAGATAGACCTTAGGATTTTATTGGTTTACAATTTCAATAACAGGATCATTAGTACATGTATTAGATATGCCATGAAAGTGTAACCAGATCTATTTACATGGAATTTATGATAAACATAATTTGATATTTAGTGGCACTGCCATCGTTCAATTAATATCTTACACTATATATAAATTAACAGAGTCATAACATATGCAGCAGAATCAACCATGATTTTGTAGCCCACCATCCATGCATTTGCGAAAAATAAAAGTATTAACTTCCATGAACTTCGGTGCGACCCTACAACCGTCAAAATTAAATTTTTTCGTGTGATTTATTTATATTTGCTCCATTGATATTATACCCTAGCAACGCACGGACACTTACCTAGTTTGGCTAAAAGCGAGCGTTTTTCCTCGGTACATGCGCTTCAGCCTGGTGAAGAACGATCTTCTCTCCTCTCTTCTCACCCTTCCACGTATTATACCAGAGGTGGTAAAGGGTCCTAAATTTTATACTAAAAGTTTTAAGGATCGGATCCAATTAGAATCAGATCAAAATACTACTGATTTTAAACTAAAATTTGCTAGGATCAAGTTGGATTGTGAAGAAGAAATGGCCATGATCCATTCTCACCATACATGCTCTAATGCAAGCGTGATCACGCAATCATCACTCGCCCGTCCTGGGCCCTGACAGGCCGTAAAGCTCGCGTTTTGTGGCTCCTTTTGGGCCTGGACGCCCCCCTGTTGGCAGTCGACAGGTTCATGTGTCAGGCAGTGTTGGTGTTGGTGGCGGCACCCCGATCGCTTGGCCATCCGGTCCCTGGTTACGCTGTCGCATTGGTCCATCCCTCTCTTCATGGCCACTCTGACGTCGATGCGTGCACCACACCAACCCGGTTGGACTTTAGAATGCTCGGCTTCTCGCTCAACATCAGGAAACTACTCATTTTTCTCATGCATCTCTTGTATTTTCCTGTTCAATCGTGTTCGGAATATTGAAATCCAGATGGGTACAGAAAGGGATGCCAATTCGTCGGCGGGGGCCTAGCAGCTACGATCCGTCGTCTGACGTCCGTATCTATACATGCTGTCTAGTTTCTACGGTCTACGTCTCCAAGTAATAATATCCCTCTTCGTATATATATATAGCATTGATAGGGAGCGGCGCACCAGTTATGCGACGGTGGAGTACGGCGTACGCCCCCACGGCGCGGTGCGCGTCACAGGTTCAATGGCGCGACGCGTACGCACGACCTGAAGACTGATCGAGGACGATGTGTACCATGCGCCTGTGATCGGCTAGCTAGCGGAGGGCGTGAGAAGGCCGTGAGCCACCGCGGTGGAGGCCGGTGGGAGCACGGCACGGGTCCCCGCCGCCGCTGGCCGCCGGCCTTCACTTACCCTTGCCGGCTCGCCACGCAACAGAGGCAGCGGCCGCGCCGCACCGAAGGTTCCCGGCGTGCCGGGCCAACCCGGCCGCACTGAATGAAGTCCGCGCGCGGTATTGAGGCTGCCCTTCTTCATTGGTCACCAAACCCCGTAATGGCATTATCGATTTTGTCGCTCGATTATTCTAGCTACGTACGTACGCACGTGGCGCCAAAATCCGCGGGACGTTTGCACCACTTCCTCTCGCCATCCTCTCTCGGTCTCTCCTGCGTTTTCCCGTCGATCCTACCGGTTTATTGGTGATCGATCCGATCGTGCCGTGCTACCAGATGAGGATGAGATCCGGCAGTGTCAGTCAGCTCGACAGAGGAAGGAAACGGACGATTCCCCAGGCGGCGAGCGAGGCCCGCTGGCGCCTGTACGTCCGTGGTCACCCCTGCCCTGCTGCGTGCCCGCCGCGGTGTCAAATTGTCAATCCTACAGCGGAAGGAAACGGACGATCCCCACCTGTCACCCGGCGCGTACGGCGTGCTACGTAGCGGCACCGGCCGGACACCGGCTGGTTGGTGGCTGGCTGGTGGGCGGTGAGCCACGGGCCGTGCCCGGCCTCCGTGCACTGCACCCTGGCGGTGAGCAAGGTCGAGCTCAGCTGCCACTGCCGCCACGACTGACCTGAGACTGCAACCGACTCCGTGAAAAGCACGAGAAGCTTGCTCATCAGGGTTGGTGCCGCTGGTTGATGAGAATGAGATCATCACTCATTCATCAGGGTGAAAAAGTCCGGCGGCGCGGCGCAATGACTGCGGTAGGCGGTAGAAGCCGCGTTGGTAAATCCGACGCCAATCCCAACCCAAGATGTTTATAAGTGGTGTCTATATTGTCATATCATCAAGACATCAGATTTAAAAACTATGGTACCCAACCCATAGTGTCTTCTCACGGGCCCTTGATTAATTTTCTAGTCCATTCACTCTCCTCTAACTTTTTAAAATAAGTGTCTGAATGTTTTTACTAGCTTCTCTCTCTTGAAATGCGTGATGACCTAGTTTCCTGCATGCGACCCGGTTTCCATGTTTTTTCTTCTCTTTCCTCCTTAACTCTTCTTTCACATAGAATTTCTGCTTAGTTGACAGCCTTATTAATTCTATGGACACTGGCCAGTCATGACTAGGAGGGTTGGGATGGCCTGAGCGTGCCCGCAGTTATTGCTACGACGACTAGCCCCAGCTCACCTCACCACGTTGGCGTCGGCCTCGAGATGCCCGTACCCTCCTCCACTGCTGCTGCTTGTGTCTACTGTCTACTGAGTAGTGGCGGCGTGGCGAGGCCACCGCACGCGGGAATGGGATGGGATTCATTTCCCTCCCACCTCGCCTCCGCTATTAAAACGCCACCACCCCGGTCCGCACCCGCCATTTTTAATACCGCGCGGGCTTCCCGCTGCGCCGTGCCGTGCCGTGCTGTCTCCGCTCTCGGCGCTGCTGCTGCTGCTGCTCACGCAGAGCAGTTTCTTCTCTGGGGGAACGGCACGGCCGGAGAGATGCGGGTAGGTGATGGTGGCGGCGGCGAGGTGGGCGGAGCCGAGGAGCCGGTGGTGAGGGGGAGGCGGCGGGGGGCTGTGGAGGAAGAGGGGGAGGCGAGCGGGTGTTCGGCGTCGGCGACCTCCACCAGCCGCGGGAGCAGCGTGCGCGGATCGTCCGGCGGCGACTCGGTCAGTCATCCTCTCCTGCCCGCGTTGCTGCGTTTGCTTGCTCGCGCTCATGGTTGCTGCTGTTGCTACCTTGTAACCAACTAACCACTGCTCCTCCACGCACTGCCATGGTGGAATAGAAGTGCCAAAACTTTAGATGGAAACGAGGAGCAGCAGGTCGCGCTTGATTCATCGTTTTCCCTTTCCTCGAGCATTTCCTGATAGAGATGATAGACGAGCCAGGGCATGATCAGATAGCATGAATGCGTCGTTTCTCTCTTTTTTTCCCTCTGTTCTCGTGTCCTGGTATCCGAGGTGGGATCGATCATCGATGTTGGGTGACTACTGATTTGTGGCAATTTTTTTAAGCAAGTGTTGTCACACGGATCTAGGTAGTCAACGTGACAGTACACGTAGAGATGCCCATCGCGATGCTAGAGACAAGAAGCAGCAGTGTGTTAGATTAGATAAGATACTGTCCAGCTATAGACTGTAGCAGATACTACAGCACGGGCTCTGGTAAACCCCATGGGGACAAACAAATGGGGCCCCTAAACCTTGGATGCTGAGATTCCCTTGCTCTTACTCTGGATCGATCGTTTAATTGCAAATTGCAGCTTGTGTTACGATACGTTGCTTCATCTGAGAGATGTTGTTGGTGCAGCCTTTAACCAGGTTCGTGCGCCGGGGCGGTCGAGCGGGGACGGACCCGGAGCCTGACGAGAGGCTCACTTCCTCCTCCTCCTCCTACGGTGAGCATAATGCGGTCAACAGCTCATTGCGTCTACAGTTGTACTCTTACACTGCTTCATTGTCTTGTACAGTGTTGTTCCTTCTTTGCCTGTTAATGCACAACTTTGCAGCCATTAAAGCTGATGGACTTTTGCCTTCTGAAGCCTCTGCAGGTTCCACAGAGCCACAAGAGGACGACGACGATGGGGCATTACAGGGGGTCAAGGACAACAGGTGGGTACGTGCACGACTCCTGGGGCAGACCAAGAATGCAGTCCCCTGTCCTACTGGAGGTAATGTTCTTGAATTTGGTGTTGATCCAATGGTGGTTCATGAGTACTAACAGGTTATGTTCATGTCCTGTTTGATAGAATGCCAAGATCAGAGGCATCGATTGGGGGCTGTTCTTTTCCAAGGCAGGAAGGACCGTGCACAGCGACCCGCCTCGCTTGATTTTGGCTGCCCTGCTGTTGCCAAATCCTCGACGCATTCTCTAGGGTTCCCTGCCAATGGTGTTGGGGTGATGAACAAGGGATTTGGTGTGTCATATTCATCATACAGAAGGTCAGATGTGTTGTCTAGTCCAGGGACACCAAGCTACCATCGGCGTGGGACATCAGTTGTTGGGTACCAGCAGGGTCTGAATTCTGAGAGAATGATCCCGCCTTCGACCGGTCATAGAAGGAATCCAGGAAGCAGCATGGTGCTACCTTATAGCAGTGGGAGGACACTGCCATCAAAATGGGAGGATGCAGAACGGTGGATCTTCAGTCCGAACCCTGGCAATGCACTGGGGAGGTCAGTCCCACAACTCTGGCGGCCCAAGTCCAAAAGTGGACCTCTTGGACCTCCTGGCAGATTTGCTGGACCATACACATCTTCTTCATCATCGGGTTTGTTCCTTGAGAGTGGTAGAGGTGGAAATCTCACTGTGAACTCACCTTACTTGGCTGGAGTTTTGCTTCCTGAACATACATGTGGGAGCGTTATGGACTCTGGAAGGGATCTGAGTGCAGCATCAGGGGAGGGTAGCAGCAATGGACGAGAAGGTAGGTCCAGTCAAATGAATGGTTGGTATCCTGCTATGCAGTCTATGAGGGTTTCTCAGCAAATTAGTAGCGCAACTGAGTCATATCAGTCATTGCCTACTTCCCATGAATCTATGCAAGGTACACGCCTCATGTTCTAGCACTACTACCTCCATCCTTTTTTATTTGATGCTAGGACCAACTATTGTAGCCTGTTTTCCAGTACTACCTCCTGTCCGAAACGTCATCTATTCGCTAATGGAGTTAGTATATGTTTTCCGATCCTTTCTACAAATTTTCCATTATTGTTTGGGTACAATTGAAAATTTAGATCATAAAACATTAAGTTGTTCTTGAATGCATTTATGGTTACAAAGATGCAACATAATTTCTTATTGAGGTAATTTTTTTCTTGATAATTTAAATGCTGATGGGAAGTTTGGATCTGATGTTATTTAGCAGAACAAAATGCATTCAACCTTATTCCTTATGAAAGTATGCTCAAATTTCTCAAGGGTCATTAATATCCTTTTGAAATATTATTTTCTGCTTGGGCAGATGGACGAAATGAAAGCATAAAAGACTCGGCAACTAGCAGTTCTCCTATAATTCTGAGGAAGGATGTGGCAACACAAACAAGCCCTGATATAAGCAGACCATCTTCTCCCACCATGAGGACTTCATTCTCCCGTTCGCTGTCTGTGCAACAAGTCAAAGAGTTGGAGAGTTGTTTCTCTAAGCTTGAGATCAGGGATGTGCAGATTGATGATCGGGTAACTCTGACTAGGTGGTCCAAGAAACATGTCACCCGAGGCTCTGACAAGAATGCAACAAATATTATAGAGTGGAAGAAGAAGACAATGGAATCTAAATCTTCTGCCTGGGAAGTAATGGAAACTGCTAAGTGTATATCAAAGTAAGGGGCCACTATCACCGTTGACCCTTTTCAGATAAACTACTTTTCACTATCTTCTAATATAATAATATGCTATCCTCCATATGCAGAGGCCAGAAAATTTTCTTCCATTATCTAAATAATATTCTAGCCTGCCTCAAATATGTCCTTTTCATACTGCATTTTTACCTTATATCATGGGTGATCTTCGAACTCCTGGGTTTTTCTGTTACTGATGTTGAAATTAATCCTGTTAGTGGTGGCCCTGTGGTGTTTCCGTTCATAGTTGCAGTTGTGACTGCATGTTTCTAGTAGTGATTGCAGTTGGCAGTCTGCATCCGTGAGTGTGTGCGTTAGTATGAGATAATGATCATGCGTTAGTGATCTTTGAACTACTGTCCGGGTTATATATAAAGCAGGAGCTAGAACCTGTATTTGGTGAGAAAAACTTATTTGAGATTCCAAATAAAAGAACCAGACTCTGCTTGTTTATCCCTTGTTCAAGGATGCTGTGCCTTGGGCGTGTATCCTTGAAGCCTGTTTTCCTACAACTAAGATATGACTATTTGTGTTGAATTTTGTGGATTGTAGTTAATATTTGTTCAAAAACAACTTTCTGATGCAAGCAAAAGAATGAATGTAAGTCCTCACTTAAACTAATATAAATGTGCATCATGTCAGTACATAGTACTTTTAGTTGTATGTCTTTCTATTACGCCTGGGCCCATCTGAGTTCAAAGTGGGAAATGTTTTACACCTGTTGTGCTAGTGCAGCTGGATTCTATCGCCTCCATCTCCTGTTCACTAAATTTTGCAGCTAGTTCTTATCTTTGGTGGATGTTCAATCATCTAACATAGGGATTTGAGAAGATAATGAAGAAGTAATACATTTACTGTGTTATATCAAATGCTGATGGATCACCTCTTGTTTGCTTAAAGGATTGAAGGAGAGGAAGTAAAAATGACTGCATGGGAGAATATGCAAAAAGCAAATGCAGAAGCAGCCATACAAAAGCTTGTGGTATGATTATTTCTATGTTTCCGGGTTTAGTTTTTCTTTTCCTCCTTGTGCATACTTCATTCTTGTCCCTGACTGCTTGGAAGTTTGATACCCCCTCATGCTTGTGATTCTTCAGATAAAACTTGAAAAGAAGAAACCATACTCGCTGGAGAGGATTTTCAACACCATCAGGTCTCGTCCTCGGAAAATGCAGGTGGTACGCAGTACATCAACTGCCAATCATGATCAGCATATCTCCAGGACTATCAAAACCGCACCACACCTCAGCAAGAATGGCCAAATGAGTTCGTTGAGTGGATGCTTCACATGTCATGCTTTCTAGAGATATTAGTTGCACGAGGTCAAGTAAGATGAATGCCAATTTTCGCAGTTGCAGTTATGATCTCCATCTTCTTTTTCCGCATATGCCCTGTGGCAATGATTGTCAAAGTGTTTTCCCTGTGATCTATTACAATAATAAAAACATAATATAATATTCTGTAGCAGTGGATCTGGCACATGGATTTGTTTTCTGTGACAAAGCATTTGTCAGTTCTTGAATAAATGGACTGACGAATCAAAACCCATATGTTATAAGTTCCAAAATAAACATTTGGTATAAAATACGCCAAAAAACATTTGCCATAGACGATAAGACAGAAACCAGAAATATGCTTTTCAAATTAGTTTCTGGGTAGTCCTGGTAAACTACAAAATCATTCTAGGCAGGAGTTATTAGCCCTTGAAAATGCTATCCTTGTGCACTTGCACGCATTTTATATTGTACCTGTATCACATGTCCTGTTCCTTGGAACCTTTTGTTTTGGTAACACAACAAAAAATGCTCTGTGGCCAATATATTCTGATAATAAAACCACATAGCTCTCTAATTTGAACATAATGTTTGCTATTTTCAGGCACTGTATTACTTTCAAGATGGAGTTTAGAGTAAAATCGGAGCCTCATCAGTAAGGAACTGGGGTCTGCCAAATTTATCATCCAATTTCCTGTCTGCAACAGGGTTCATATTCAGGATTTTTTTTTACAGATTTGATTCTGTCAGGGTAACATAAGTAGACGCAAAACGAGAGGAGCTGTTGTTATCGTGAGTGTTCTTTGTGAATTGTGATTATTTGTGTCTCACCACATAAAAATAAAAGGGTTCCTCTTCTGCTAGTTTTCCAGTGTGATGTTGTCAGAAACTACCACAGAGCGAATCACAGGTCTTGTTTAGATGCCAAATTTGGGGGGAGGGGGGGGGGGGGGGGGGGGCAAATTTGGAGGTATGATGTCACTTCGTAATCATTGCGTCACTGTAGCATTTCATTTGTATGTGTGAAAAATTATCCAAAAATTGATTAATTAGGCTCAAAATGTTCGTCTCGCAAAGTACAACAAAACTGTGCAATTAGTTTTTGATTTCATCTACATTTAGTACTCTATGCATGTTATGACATTTTGATGTGATGAGAATCTTCTTTTTGCATAGTGAACTTTGGGGGTAGAATTTAGGATCTAGCCAGTCTCAGAGAGCTCAGAGCTAGGATCCATCTTACACTTGGGTCAGGAGCAGAGAGACACCGGATGTGGATGTGCCTCACAAGCCACACCTACGTCTGTAAAGCGCTGGCATACTCCCTCCGGTTATAGTTTTATATAAGAATTCGTTTTGGACAAAATTTGAGTCAAATATTGAGAATATAAATTATAAATAATATTTAAGTCGTTGAGTTTAGAAATGTAAAAATCATATAAATAGATTGGTCTTAAAAATTACTTTCATAAGAATATACATATACAACTTTTCAAGAAATATTTTTATAGAAAAGAGAAGTCAAAGTTATGATTTGGTGACTGTGTCGCTGTCCTAAACGACTTCTAACAGTGAACCGGAGGGAGTATGTTAGGGCAGTCTCGATCCATGATGTCCATAGGTAGTGTCCATGATGTCATGTTAGTAAGACACTACTTTAGACATTGTGTTCTCCAACCCATGATTTCTTAGTGTGGGTCATCAATAAATTCATCATCTCTCATCTCCACCAATCGTATTTATTTTTTATCTATAATGAAGACACTATTATCTTCCAACCTAAACTTGGTAGTGTCATGTGCATAGGTTCTCGTGTAGAAACTGGGTCTTGCATGAGACCCCGTGTCTTGCTCTTTTCTCCCTCTCCTATTTAATGCAACGCCAGATAAGCCATTAGTTCTATGTGTCACCTTTGTGGAAACCATACTAGAAGGGGAAAAGAGTAAGACACTGAGTCTCATACAAGACCCGAGAATCTATACACAGAACGCTATCAAGTTTGGGTTGAAAAATAATAGTGTCTTCATTATAGATTAAAAAAAATACGATTGGTGGAGATGAGAGATGATGAATTTATTGAGGACCCATAATAAAAAATCATGAGTTGAAGAACATAATGTCTAAAGTAGTATTTTTGCTAATATAACATAATGGACACTATCTATATATAGACCATGGGTTGGAACTGCCCTTAAGTTTGGCTTTGTACATACGGCATGCCCCCTACTGCTGTTGACCATACGACTTGCATGTGCCTTAGAACAAAACAAATGTCTACTTGTTGCTCTGAATCACGAAGACACGAACTACAAATTAAACCTAGGCCTTCCCGAATTTGGGAGCCAAACTTTGGTCTTTTGGGGTACGTACGCCACTGTAACATTTCATTTGTATGTGTGAAAAATTGTCCAAAAATTAATTAATTAGGTTTAAAATATTAGTCTCGCAGAGTACAACAAAACTGTGTAATTAGTTTTTGATTTCATCTACATTTAATAATCCATATATGTGCCGATATTTTGATACGATGAGAATTTTCTTTTTACATAGTGAACTTTGTTGGGATGTAAACAAGACCCTACATGGTTCGATGCGGTCCTACCTACTTTGCCACTTGGGTTTTTCTTGGGAAGACTGCTTGGTGCGGTGTGCAGTACCTGCCTGGCGTGTTAAATTTGTAATCGATTTCTTTGCGTTCCATTGGGTTGACATATAGAGACTGAAATTGCAGCTGGTCCCTCGTATTAAAAAAAATCGAACTTAAAATTCTGACAGCTCGTTAGCTTGTGGTGACATCCGTTGGTTTCCTGCAAATGGTTTTCATTTATGTAAGTTTAGGGCACGTACAACAGATTAGACAGATGCTGTCTATTTAACACATACAGACAGTTAAATAGTCAGCTTACAATAGTTTAGATAGCTGCTGTCTATTTAGCTGTCTGTGTGATAATAAATACGCACTCTGGTTTCTGATGTTTTGCATGGGAGCACGAGCCAAAGCAGTAGACGAGATAGTAGACAGCAACACTCTCTTTCCTCATTAAATGATAGCCACATCAGCTTATTTGATCTATGTGGCAATAAAAAAACAGCTGCTGTATGTGGGTTGTACATGCCCTTAAGCACTTGAGCATTGAAGTTCCTTGAAAAAGCTTAAGAACTTGACAAAAGGGATGGTGCACTATTTCAGAAGTGAGATATCACCAAATTGTTGTTGAGCTCAAGTGTAATCAAGTTAGAGATACATGTTGCCTTTATACATAAAAAGAAGGACCGCGCTAACGCGCGACCGGTCGCGCCATCATCTCCGCCCCCGCCGCCACCCTCCGCCCCGGCTCCGGCGGCCGAGCCGCCTCTGTCGCCGCCCGCCTCCACGCTAACCCCTCCTCCGCTGTCTCCTCCGCCCCCCTCGCCTCCGCCGTCCCCATTCCCCGCCTCCACGCTAATCCGTCGCCACTGCCGCCGTCTCCTCTTCCTCGTCTCCGCCCCGCCGCCGGCACCGCCCACTGGGGGCCCTCCCGCCGGCCGGAGGCACCATCGCCGCCCGGCCTCCGCCCTCGTTGGGCCAGCCCCCCCCCCCCCCCCAATCCCTCCTTCTAGGTCCACCGGCGATCGGAGGCCCCACCCCCACTAGTAATCCCGGAACCCTAACCCGACGCCACCCTAACCTCCTTCTCCGGCAGCAGCGTGAGTGGGTCGCGCGTTCCTCTATAAACTTAACGAAAAAGAACTGTGTTTTTTTAATAAAAAAACTTTCAGCCAAGATAAAGATCACGTGTCTGGAAACACGAAGTATTCATACCGCCTATCAACATCAAATAGAACTTACCAGTCATTTACCTGCCAACAAATCATATTATAAGAAGATGAAAAAAAGGTAACGGCCACTGAATCTTCCCGGTGTAAATTTAGTCCATCCTGATATATACTCCGTATCATGTAAAAAAACTACTTAAAATCTAAACGGTCAATGCACAAAAATTGATTATGTGATATCATAAAACGGCACAAGATTTCAGCTATTGATTTTTGCTACGTGCCAGTTGACACGTGACATAACTTCGGTTTTGTTTTCTTAATGCAATATACACAGTTCAAACGAGCGATGGTTGATGTCGATGAACCCATTTTCCCCTAGCGCCCGAACTGGATTGGCTCAGCCGGCGGATTCCAACACCGGGCCCAATCTTCAGTCTTCTGACTAGACTACCCTGGCCCTGGATCCGCCTTCCGTCTCTCACCTCTCCACCCCGGCGCCGCCGCCGCCGCCCATCTCCATCGACCGGGCCCGGCAATGCCCTCCACCGCGCCATAGCTCACCGCGCGATGCCCCCGCCCGCGCCCGCGGCGCTGCCCCGTCTCCTCGCGGCCATCTCCGCCGCCGCCTCCTCCCCCGCCGACCTCCGCTGCCTCTCCCACCTCCTCCTCTCCCCATCCGCGCCGCCGCCCCCCATCCGGTGCCTCAACACCCTCCTCATGGCGCTCGCCCGCCACCGCATGCTCCCGGACATGGAGTCGCTCGCCGCCCGCATGCCCGCCCGCAACCTCCACACCTACACCACCCTCATCAACGCCTACTGCCTCGCCGGCGACCTCCCCGCCGCCAAGCGCCACCTCTCCTCCCTCCTGCGCGCCGGCCTCGCGCCGGACTCCCACGCCTACACGTCCTTCGTCCTCGGGTACTGCCGCGCGGGGCTGCTCGCGCACGCCTGCCGGGTGTTCGTGCTAATGCCGCTGCGGGGGTGCGCGCGCACCGCGTTCACGTACACGGCGCTGCTCCAGGGGCTGTGTGGCGCCGGGATGGTGCGCGAGGCGATGGCGGTCTTCGCCGGGATGCGGCCTGATGGCTGCGCCCCTGATCATCACGTGTACAGCACGATGGTGCACGGGTTATGTGGGGCAGGACGAACTGGAGAGGCGGATGCGCTGCTCACAGAGGCAATGGGGAAGGGATTTGTGCCGAATGTTATTGTATACAATGCTTTGATCGATGGCTACTGCAGTACTGGGGATCTGGAGCTTGCAGTTGAGGTCTTTGAGGGGATGCAGAGTAAAGGTTGCTTGCCGAATGTCCGTACATATACTGAGCTGATATGTGGGTTCTGCAAGTCTGGGAAAGTAGAGAGGGCCATGGTGCTATACAGTCGGATGGTTGAGGCAGGTATAGCTGCAAATGTGGTGACATACACAGCCTTAATCCAGGGGCAGTGCAACGAGGGGCACTTGGAATGTGCTTTTAGGCTTCTTCACTCGATGGAGGCTAGTGGGCTGCTCCCCAACGAGTGGACTTGCTCAGTGTTGATTGATGCTTTGTGCAAACGTGGGAGAATTGAGGAAGCTCAGCAGTTTATGGGATCTCTTGTTAAGAAGGGAATTAAGGTGAATCAGGTTGTCCACACCAGCGTGATGGATGCATTGTGTAAGGCAGGAAAGTTTGATGCTGGTCATAATCTGATGAAGAAAATGGCCAAGGAGGGGTTTGTGCCAGATGCCCATGTGTACAGTTCACTTATTGATGGACTATGCAGGGAAAATAAGCTGTCAGAAGCAATGTTGCTGTTGGATGATATGATGGAGAATGGAGTACAAGCGAATGCTGTCACATATACCATTCTAATTGATAAGTTACTTAGGGAGTTTGGCTCTGAAGGTCCAAAGAAGATATTTGATAGGATGGTTGTAGCAGGTATAAAGCCCGACGTTTTCACTTACACAGTATTTATACGCTCCTACTGTCAAGAGGGAAGGATGGAAGATGCTGAATCCATGATGGTTCAGATGATGGATGATGGTGTTTGCCCTAATTTAGTCACATATAACACATTGATTAAAGGGTATGCAAATCTTGGATTTGTGAGTCAGACATTTTCATCTTTTAAGAGCATGGTTGATAATGGATGCAAGCCAAATGAGGAGTCTTACACAGTTCTTCTTGAACTGCTGCTAAAGAAAAATTTCTCTGATGACATAGTTGCCAACTCTGTTAATGTATGGAAAATAGCTGACATGAAAGTTCTCGATGAACTTCTGGAGGTGCTTAAGCTTCAATGCACTCCAGCCACCTATATTTACGATTGTTTTATTAGATGTCTTAGCAGATTTGACAGATTGGAGGAAGCAAAAAGTTTTCTCATAGGAATGCAGGGTGCTAACTTGACCCCAAGTGAGGATGTATATACTTACATTATAGAATGTTGCTGCAGATTGAAATTGCTGAAAGAAGCTTTAATGTTTCTTGATTCAATGGCCAAAAATGGCTATTTACCACATTTAGAATCTTATAGGTTTATTATTTGTGCCCTTTGTGAGGAGGGAAGCTTTCATACGGCTAAAAGCATTTTTAGTGACATATTGTCAATGGAATACAACTGTGATGAGATTGTTTGGAAGATTTTGATTGATGGTTTATTACAAAAGGGGAACACTGCTGACTGCTCTAATCTGCTATCATTCATGGAGGAACAGAATTGCCATCCTAGTGCTGCAATATATGCTAGGCTTACAAGTGAAATAACAGTTGCAAGTGAAGTTCAGGAAATTGCTACTTGAATTCATATGGACAAACGAACCAACTTTAGCGTTGTTGTTGATGGGCCCGTGAATGTATACAAGGTACATGCCTCATGTTCTCAAGCACTGCGTATATTCTTTCTTTATGTTTTGATTTACATATGATTACTGTTAAAATGTTCATGATCATAAAGCATCGATTCTTGAATACATCTATGGTTACTGTACCAGAATTCCCTATTGAGCTATATACATTAAATGCTTGATGGTCAGCTTCATTCCAATGTTATTCAGCACCAATGCATTCAACCTAATTGTGTGTGCTCAAATTTCTTAAAGGGCACTACCACTAATATCCTTTCGGAACAACGTTTGATTGTTGTGCAGATGGATGAGTTGAAAGCATGAAGGAGTCTGGCACTAGCAGGGTTCCTGTAATTGTCAGGAAGGATGTGGCAGCACAAACAAGCCCTGATATAAGCAGGTGGTCTTCTCGCAACATGGGGACTTCATTATCCGTTAACTATCAGCACAACAACTCAAAGAACTGGAGAGTTGTTTCTCTAAGCTTGAGATCAGGGATGTGCAGGTGGATGATCGGGTGACTCTGAATAGGTGGTCAAGAAACATGTCACTCGAGGCTCTGACAAGAACACAACAAATATTAGAGTGGAAGAAAAAAAAACTATGGAATCTACACCTTCTGCCTGTGAAGTAACAGAAACTGCTAAGTGTATGTCAAAGTAAGGGGACTGCTATTACTGTCAATCCATTTCAGGCATATTGTTATTTCTATGCACTATCTTTTATTAGAGTAGTTACTTCTGCTAAAAATATTAGACTTACTACACAGATACTTCATAAAATAGCAACATGTTCTCTGTGTGTCTCTTTTAATATGATGGACTGCTGACGATTCTGAGGCCCGGAATTTGCATCAATTATAAAAAAAATCTAGCGTGCATCAAATTAGTCTGTGAATCTTAGAATGATAAAGTACTAACAAGGCTAATTCAAACCATTATATTAGTTTAGTACTTGCCCTCATTCTTTTATTTGCATCAGGCAAGTAATTCAGAACCAGTATAGATGCAATTCACAAAACTCAACACAAGTAACAGGAAAACAAGAGTTTGAAGATCACCCAAGAAATGAACTGCCAGCCAGCTCTAAATCCATGAAAATTACTTTTGCACTCTGGGAACAGAACCTGGAGACAGATTCATATCTTTTCTAGTACTAAACTAATATAATGGTTTGAATTAGCCATGTACATAGTTGGTTGCAAAAGTACATAGTTGGTTTGAACTAGCCTTGTTAGTACATGGTTTATGCATCCACAGTGCAGCTTGAAGTCCTCTGTCACCTGTTCTGCAAAATCTGCAGCTAGTTCTTATCTTTTGTGGATAGTCAATCACTGAATATAGGTATTTACCATGTTCCGTCAAATGCTGATAGATGTGCTTGCTGACTTGCTGTTTGTTTAAAGGATTGAGGGAGAGGAAAGTAAAAATGACTGCATGGAAGCATATGCAGGACGCAAAAGCGGCAATACACAAGCTTGTGGTATGCTTGTTTCTCTCTTTCAGGGTTTAGTTTTTTTCAGCATGCTTCTTTCTTGTTTCCTGGCTGATAGGAGGTTTGATATCCACTCATACTTGTGATTCTCTAGATAAAACTTGAAAGAAAGGATCATACTTGCTGGAGAGGATTTTCAACACCCTCAGGTCTGGTACTAGGAAAACGTAGGTGGTACGCAGTGGAAATCAAGATCAGCATTCTCCAGGAATATCAAATGGCACCAGTGCACCACAGCACATCTCAGCAAGAATGGTCAAATGAGTTCGTTGAGCGAATGCTTCACATGTCGTGCTTTCTAGAGATATAGTTCCATGCTCAAGTAAGATGAATTCAGATTTTACCGTTGATAGATAGCATTCACTACTTTTGCAGTTGCAGATATGGTCCTTTATTTCTGCATTTGGTTGGTTGCAGTAATTGTCCAAAGTGTTTTCTAATGATCTGTTATAATAAAGATATAATAGAATCTGCTGTAGCACTGAATTTGAAATCTGCCCTTTATATTACTTTAGCAAACCCAATGCTACAGCAGATTATCAGTCAGCAACTCAGCAACATGAACACGAGCATTAACATTAAACCTACCATAGAGGAACAAAATGCATAGTCTATGACATGTTGCTGCCAACAATTTGGCGATAATACAGACGTGAGAGAATTAATATCACTAGATTTGAAATCTGAATTTGACCATATGATAATAGAACCACAAAATTATGTACCTTGGATTCATACATAACTCTAATCTTAACATATCTTTTGCTGTTTACAGGCACTGTTATTACTCTCAGTATGGAGTATAGAGGAGAAATCAGAGCCTTGTCAGTAAAAAATATGCCCTGCCATTTTTTCCCCATCGAATGGGTTCATATTCTGGATATTCCTGTAGATTTGATTCTACCAAGCGGAACATAAGAAAGTAGAGACAAAACAAGAGGAACTACTGTTCTCATGCATTCTTTGTGATTTATGATCACCACAGAATAATAAAAGAGTTACTGTTCTGCTAGTCTTACATTGCATTGCTTTTACAGAAAATGCCACATTGTACATTATATAACATTCCAGTCTGAGAGCTGGAGAATCATATTATAGCTTGGGTCAGCATGACAAACTCACTTTGGTCACGTACATTATATAACATTCCAGTCTGAGAGCTGGGAGAATCATATCATTGTGACCTGAAGACTGGCGCAAGCAAAATAAGCGATTCTGTTGTGCTAACTGCCTATTAAATCCAGTAACTCGTGTCCTGATAATGACACCAACCATGTGGAGCACAGGTCCTGCTCAACCCGTCAGCGAGGATCCAGATGTCTCTATTGTGGCCATATCTCTCTTAAGCGTGCAGCTACATGAGTCATCATAGTGACTCTCATCGTAGCTAGGAGGCAACAAATGTGTTCTTTGGGATGGAAGATCCCAAACTCTTGTAGTCTATTTTCACTGTTTTAATATAATCGAGTCCTTATAAAAAACATCACGTTAAATAGCATAATCCGTCAGTAATGCACAAAAGGAGTGGTCAAAATGACTACAGAAGTGAGGTCAAAGTGACTTCTGATTAAAAAAAACTGCGCCCCAAAAGTTCCAATTTAAGCGAATACTGATTCAGTCGTTAGCCTACACTCCTGAAACGAGTTAGATAGGAAGCTTCTCGGATGAATTCGCAGATTGTACATAGCAACATCTAAGGCCTTCAGACCTCCCGAAACAATACAGGCACACTGAAGACAGTCAAGTTTCCTCTGAATGCACATAATCTGCATATGCATAAGGAAGTCAGTAAATTTCTGCAGAGGATTTTCTTTTCTGTAAATGAAGAGCTTGAAATTCCTCAGAAAAGCTTAAGCACTTGAGAAAAGGGAACATGTAATATTTTAATAGTGAGATGTCACCAAATTACAGATTTATGTTGCCTTTGTACACAAAATTGTGTGTTTTCTTGTTTTTTTTTACCTAAGAAAAACTTTCAGCCAAGAAGAATTTCATTTATATGGAAACATGTATTCGTGTCTATCAACATCACATAGAACTTACCAGTGAGCAATCACTCTGTCATGTATCTGCCAACAAATCATATCAAGAAGATGATAAAATGACTCCCACTGAAGCTTCCCAGTGTAAATTTGGTCCATCCCAATATATAGTGGATCTGGGGATTTCAGTCCAGCTGTCCAGAAAGGCAACATTAGAGGAACCTCTTGCTGTCCCAAACGCATCAGTTCACCTTTTATCAGGAGAATAGATAGCCAGATATTCAGTTACAGGCATAAATGTGTCCTAATTGCACACATTCTGTAGTTTCAACAATTCTTGGTGTTTCAGCTCTTAGGGTATTCAAAAACTATTCCATTAGCCACACCTTTGGCTCGTCCATGGCCATAAAATTTCCTGATGATAGCTAGGGCAAAATCAACAACTGTCCCAATCCCCTTCCCAGTAATCAAATTTCCGTCAATCACAACCCTTGATTGGTCAATAACTTGGCATGTGAGCTCATTGGCTACAGCAGGAAGAGCTGTCACAATTTTATCCTAGGCAAAAAAAATCCAATGTCATTTCCATATCCACAGAATGAGGTGCCATGAGTTTTTGAGTCTTAGAATCTCACCTCAAGTAAACCTTGCTGCTGCAAGATCTTCAGAGAAGAACATACCCCACCATACATCCTGCCAGATTGCTTTTGTTCTTTGAGTAACTTCTCCAGAATTCTTGACCTGTGCAGCCGCTCAGCTCCAGCACATCCTCCCTGAGAGATACAACATCTAAAAATGAAACACTAAAGAGAGGGGTAAGCAACATACAGCGCGCAGTTGCACGCACTTGAACAGCTAAGTTCAGATCAGTTTAGCATTTAAGTCCCCAATACTACACCTTAAGTACATTAAAATAGTTTTGAGAACAAGATGGGGATTCATAATTGAAGAACACACATAATTTATCTGAGAAACATACAAACAGTGCTACCGAACAACCTATATGCTGACTGACATACAAGAACACTAGCTGTCATACCCGGCCTAGTTTGTATGGCCCAGTAGTGGCCCATGAGTGCGGGATGCACGTGTTTAGTGCCACCCTGCTAGTTTAGCAAGGGTGGAGGCAGCTTATAATCCCTTGTCTTCCAGCCATAGCACCTTTGGGTTAACTCTTTTACACGAAGCGAGGACGAAAGTGTAAGCAGGGTGCTATGTGTACGCGTGCACGCCCCTCGGAAGGGCTGTGCGGGGCGGCTTTGGAGGGCGGGGTGTTGTTACACTAGCATAGGAGCATGAAGTCGCAACAAGGTTACATACAGTTCTTATTCCACTAAAAACTATAAACAAAACCAATAAAATCTACAAGATCAATACTATAGCATATAAAAACCAGGCCCTATGTAAAATGCAAGAATAGATTTATCTTGTTTTAAGCTTTTATTCATTGGATCCTTTCATAGTAAACTAGCTCACTACTAATACACATCTATATCAATTCTTGTACAAAAATGAGCTGAACTTGACCGTGATATGTTAGACATGGATTTACCTTCATATCTTATTTACAATATGACATCATCAAAAGGATAAGGTAGGCAGTTGGGGACAATTTTGTCCCAGATCCATGAATTAATTAAATGGTAGATATCTTGTTGAAATGTGTGTTGTCATTCATGATTATGCAAATAAAGATATGAACTGCAAGAAAACTTACAGGAAGAATGATTAGATCATATTTTGAATCAGAGGCACTCATAATGCTTTTGTCAGCAACAATCTTCATCCTTTGAGATCCAACAATGTGTGGAGATTTCTCAACTGATGCCAATACCACATTTATCTTTGCCCGTCTTAAAATATCAACCAGAATTATGATCCCCATTTCTTCAGACCCATTTGCGATTGGAATAAGAACCTGTTTCCCATGTCAAATTAACATCATTATTATAATAAAACAGCCAACCCTCCAGCAAATATAACTCAAGTCAATCATACCACTTCAAGTCATTTGTCCAGGCATATGAGCATGACTGGACTTCCCAAGAGAACTAGATATGACAAACGGCAGCATTTGAGTGGGAATAGAGAGATAAGCTAAACCACGTGCTAGGGAACGTGCAACCAAATTGAGCTTTACTAAATCAATGGTATAACTTTGAAAAAGAGATCCCAAGAATAGCAGACCAAGTTGGGCAATAATTTACTACAATGCAGTGACTTTTGAATATAAACGATTTGAGCACACCAAGATTTGGTCAAATTTCATTTAAGCATGATGCCCTCCACAATAAAACCATGCATAACATAACACATCATGAAAGTTTAAGGCGTACTTACACGAGGGTTGTGATCAATAGACCACTCAACTTGATTGACTTCTGTAGTCCTTTCAAGATCGCAGTCAAATTGCGTCATCTATAGGGAAATATACAAAATAAACCAAAACTCGGTAGTTTGAGTAGCCGGTAAGCCTGAACAAACTGGATTTAAGAAAGAAAAAGAAATGAGGATACAGAGGAAATACATGTTTTTCATTTTATTAGTTAAAGGTGGTTGGGAAGTAGAATCCATGAACTTAACCACCACAACTATGGGACACTGAATTTCTATGTAAAATAACTAATCAGCTAAAAGAGAAAAAAACGATGAGATGAGAAGGAAGATGACCCCCTTTTTCTTTAGAGAGGGCCAGAGGGGAGTACTGAATGGTTTAGGGAGGTATTCACACTACCTGGGAGCACCCAGGTATAAGCCTAGGTTGTCGGCCTCCCAATTGGCGGTACCAATTGAGCTATCACTCGGTGCTCTCATCAGCTAAAAGATTATGATATTTAAAGCTATTATTATGTTAAATAACAAAGATATT
Source organism: Echinochloa phyllopogon (assembly GCA_033239725.1). NCBI lineage: Eukaryota > Viridiplantae > Streptophyta > Magnoliopsida > Poales > Poaceae > Echinochloa > Echinochloa phyllopogon. Next base: position 41,987,551 of record BTCW01000015.1, read on the forward strand.
GAGGTTTCTTTTGACAAACCAAAATTCTGCCCACATCTTCAGCTGCATGAGGCCCAAACATTTGCTCAACAAATGATAAAGCGAACTGGAATGATGTCCCTGGCCCACGACTTGTTGTGAGCTCTCCTGAAACCTGAACATTTGATTCAACAGCTCGGAATGTAGGGAGATCTCCGATAAAAGATGGGTGACAGGTGATCTTGTAAAAAGAAGAAAAAAATGTCATTAAATAAACCCAAACATTGGTGGAGTAAATTTATCCATATAGTAAATGACCACCTTTTTTCTCTTGTGGAGACCCCATGGCATTAGAACGACTGCAGGTGCAGCACATATAGCACCATACAGTCTTTTCTCCTCAGCCTGACGAACTGTGATCCTCTGAAGGATATCACTGTCTCTCAACCGCACTGAGCCAGGCATTCCACCCTGAACACATCAACCCAAGAATCAAAATACAATATTCTAGAGTCTAGACAGTGCCAGCAAGTGATGTAATACACATGTAACACCACAGCACAAAAAGGTGAAATAAGGTTGACCACTCGTCAGCAGCACCAAAAAAATGAGTAATCATGTGGGCAATAGCAGGAGTGAAGTATATATTGTCAACATTTCGGTGCTGTCTCAAACACTAGAACGTTCTTTCCCGCTAATTCCAGTCCTCCGTGCACTAAGCTCCACAGGAATCATTTATACCACGTCGATCAGTAAGAGAAGAGAACGTGAGTTACCGGAAGAGCCACAAGGTCGAACACCTCGTCGGCGCAGGAGGCAATGTGCGTGTCCGCGACGATGCGAGAGCCGCAGGATGCCTCCACTTCGAGGCCTTCCTCGACGGAGGCCAGCGTCACGTCGGCGCCGGCTCGCCGGAGGACGCCGGCGAGGATGACCGCCTCCATCTCCTCCGTGCCCATGGCGATGGGCACGAGAACCTTCATCATACAAAGCCGCGGAAAGTTAACCTCCTGGCCTGTCATCGAGGGAGGCAGCAAATGGGTTATGGGTACCAGACCTTCTTCTTCGGACACGGCGGCGAGGAGACGACCGTTGCGGTGGCGGAGAGCGTGGGGGCGGCCCGCGCCACGGAACGCCGTGGTGGCGGTGACTGAAGGAAGGAGTAGAGAGAGCGGTTTGGTGGGTGCAGCGGTGCCCGTATCTCCGCGGCAGGAAGTGCGGTCGGGTAGAGGAGACTGTGCCATGGAGAGAGCATCGGGAAAAGGCGGGGTCGTCGGAGCAGTGGAGACGACGAGCGTAGGCTGAGAGCAGATGGATAACCCCGGGAAGGAAACCGAAAAATACCTGTGTGATTTCATTTCAAAAAGCAAAAAATTAAAAATACGTAATTCGTTTGTAACGGTACTAGAGTTGACTTTCTTCAAACTAATATTTTTATACCGCCCTCAAATTTCAGCAAAGCATTTTTTTATAAAAAAACAACCGCTTTATTTGTCTTTCTATATAGTGTAATACATTCAAGTATAATGGTGATAAATAGGAGTGTGACTAAGTGCCATGGCCATCTATGCACAACGAGACTGAGGCCATGTAATCCGTCTAAAAAATATTCTGTGAATTTTAAGGACTAGACTCAGTCCTTGTTTAGTTTTCAGAAAGCAACCCCAAAGTTCACTATGTAAAAAGAATATTCTCATCACATCAAAATGTCGGCTCATACATGGAGTACTAAATATAGATGAAATAAAAAACTATCTGCACAGTTTTGTTGTACTCTGCGAGACGAACATTTTGAGCCTAATTAATCAATTTTTGGACAATTTTTCACGCATACAAACGAAATGCTACAGTGACGCAATGATTACGAAGTGACCCCAAACCCCCAAATCTCCATCCCCTATTTTGCATCTAAACAAGGCCTCAACATGACTGCTTTATCAAGGTTGCAAATAGCTCCGCTATAATTTTTTGAGACAAATGCCGCTACGATATTGCAAATATTACCGCTAATGCCGCTAACTCCGCTATATCATGAAATACCTCGCTAAATTCAATAGCTTAGCTCTGCTAACACCGCTATGTTTGACTTATAAACTTATATAATTTTGATTTATGAACAGCAAGGTACGATTTATAATATACCTTATGAATTGCGGCTCATTTCCTTATGTATTCACTAATGTTTGCATGTACTTACAAAATATGAGCCGAAAATCATAAAATTGGTAATGTTTAGGGCTAAAATTTGATAATTTTTTGCATACCGCTAAATGCTATAGCTTCCGCTATAGCTGCGCTATAGCCCCTATAGCTTTTTTAGAAGTACTCTGCTAAATTATATAGCCCGCAATTTGTAACATTGATCTTTATATGTTTTTAGCCATATTGCTAGTGTAATTGGTGGTGAGTATCGAACAAAATAGTGTGGTAGAAACTCACCAAGATCAGCTTACAGAGGAGGCTGGAGCCGAACTATGGCAAAGCATTGGAGGGAAGATAGCTTAATTAAGAATGACACACGGGGAAATCTATGGTGTATGAATGAAGGCATGCCATCTGCTTAGGAGTTGTCTAATTTGGCTGCTTGCTCCTAGTGAATAGTCACTGCTAGTTTGCTGCCAGGATGGCTAATTGAATAGCTACCAACCAAAATTAGCCATACTTGCAACCAAAATTAGCCAGATTTTGTTTGCAAGTATTATGTACTTGTTGTAGACAATATGGCTTTTGAAACTTTTTCTAGCAACCCTAACAAACATTCATGCATTGTAAGTACTATGTAACAGTCATACCATCTAAATGGATATATTGAAGACAATATGGTTTTTCAAACTTTTACCGGTCAACCTTAACATCCATCTTTATAACAAAAAGAAGATAAGGTTAGAAGAGTGTTCTTGATCTAATTAGGCTAATCGGTAATCTTATGAGTTATGAAAACCACTTGTCACAAACAAATAGTAAAGAGTAGTGATAGTTTCGAGGAGGATACTTCATACTTCTAGGATCGTGAACGAAATGTATGATTGTGTGTGACGAATCTTGTTAACTTTTTACCATAGCTTTGCTGTGGGATTTATTTGTGAGTTCTCTGGTTAAGTTGTTTGTCTCACTGTCTAGCAAGTTAAGCAAATATATTTCCATGCAAACAATATTACTACCCACATGTCTATATATTGTGCCCATTGGATGGGTCCCAACATTTGGTAATCCATGAGCCCATGATTGTCGCCTTGTTGTACTTGTACGTCCTGCCCCATGAGTCGGCCTTACATAGAAATCTTATTTTGCTTAAAAATGTTGTAGTTTTAGCCAAAAAACTAAAAATACATCAAGTCTCCAATAGCAAAGTCTAGCATTTTAGAACACTACCTAATAAAAATTACCTAGATGTACGCAACACACAAAATGGTCATAAACTAAGCGCACATCTATGCGTACATAACATCAGCATATCTATTTCTACTCTGGTTTATGTTTTAACTTTGCATCAACTCTACGATGGCTCCTGTCAACCATATTTTATTTTATTGTCCTCTAACTAGGTTTATATCTCTCCTGTTATTGTATAATCATGTAGGGGGGAAGTGTTATAATGCATCCAAAATGAGAAAAAGATGGAGGAGAAGGCTTGAAAACAATGTGCTAGCATTTATAGGTAGTTTGTGTGCTAATAGTTGTTTGGTATAAAGTGATGTGATCCTTTTCCATATCGGCAAGATTAAAAACATGGTTACTTTATACAGTTTTGGTGTTATGATTTTTTTGGCCAAGTGATTTGTGAGCTGTGAAAACATGAATTTGTTGACTATTTATTGTGGCTTGTCACTTCTTAGTTCTTTTGAGTTATTTGAATAAAGTGTTTGGCTAATTTTTTTGTTCTTATTTGCTAGCAAAGTCTAGCAATTTTAGAACACTATGTCAAGAAGAGTCACCTAGCACATGTCACACACATTATAATGATCACATGATAAGCGCATGCATGACGTTGATGCATCTCTATCTGCAAATAGCATGGATCTAACCTAGCACAAACAGTATATTGACGGCTATCATCGCTAAGGCTTTAAGGAGTAAATAACCCCTACGTTTTGCAATATTTAACCTAACTTTATTATTTTATCCTCTAACTAGTTTATATATTTGCCCCTCGTACAAGGTGAAGTGATGTATCATGTTCATAAAATAAAGAAAAATGGATTAAAAGAAGAAATCGGTGTGCTCACATTTTAGGTTGGTAAGGTATAGTTAACTTTTCCATACTTGCAATAGCCACAATAGACCCGCGCCATCGCCGGCCGGGTTACGGGCCCGGGGTTGCTGGGGTCGGAGCTCACTGACGGCCGTATAACGCGACGGTCGCCGGGCGGAGGGCCGGCGGCGAGGGCGCCGCCGGCCGGGCTGCGGGGGACCCTCGGTGGGCGGTGGTGGCGGCGGATGTGGCTCAGCCGCCAGAGCCGGGGGCAGAGGACGCAGCGGGGGCGGAGGAGACGAGGAGGATGACGGGTCACGCCGTAGGCTTACAGCGTGACGGATAGCAGGGTATCCCGGTCCAACCATATACTCTCTTTTTTCGCGACGGTGACTGAGCACGTAATCTCTCCGTCCTAAAATAAGTGTTTATTTGGAAAATTTAAGACATATTAATAGCCATGACAAATGATCATGTTACTCCTCATTGGAACTATAAAGTAGCATAAACTAACTATTTGATTGGTTCTATGTGTTTTTCTATACACTTTTGTATTAATGTGTGCATCGCTAAAAGCTAGTTAAATAAACATTCTTTCTGGGACAAATTTTGAATGATATATGCACATTTATTTTGAGACGTAGGTAGTATTTCATCCGGAGGCCGGCCGGTCCAACCATGTACATCTACTCCATCCGTCCTAAAATATAAGGTCCTGAAGGGTTCAAACTCAAGAAACATCAGTGAGAGGAAATGACCTCTATACCCCTTATTTTACAATGCCCACCAACTCTCCACTCACCTACCAACATCATTTAGTTTTGTCGTATCCCTTGATGACCTTATATTTCGGTACAAAATTTGAACCATCCAGGGTCTTATATTATTATGGGACGGAGGGAGTACCATATACATGTTTCTTATACATGATTCTCGTACTGAATGCGTGATGTCGATCTAGAATTAATCGTATGATGTGATGTGAATCAAAGTTTGGGAACGGTTATTCATCGCCTCCCGTTCCACCTCATCGCAGCATGCCAGCATCTTTGATCTGTACACCACATGCGTGCGTCATTGCATCGTGGCGCAGCCTTTCGCTTCACGCCAAGAGCATGCGCGGGCTCCCATCCCCGTCGCACAGCCGGCATCTGAACTCCCTGTTGGAAATCAGATTCCTAACTCACCGTCAAAGCTACACTGTTAAGATAATTTAATCCTAGGGAGCCTGATTGAAACTTTGGATCCCAGAAATCTCAAAAACTCAACTCAATTCCTGCGCGAATCAGGAAAACAAAAAGGGAAATGCCAAATGCCGGTAAATTCAACTCTTTCCCCCATCTCGCTGTCTGATCTTGTGATCTCACTTTAACCGCTGGTAGAATATTTTTACCGGCAGTAGTACACTCGTACTAACAGTGCCGGTACAAAGCACAAGGAGGGGAATGGCTAAAAAAGGGTCACCCATGTTACCCCAGATCCGGTAGGTACGATGCTTCCGCGAAGGGGCCTTCACCCACGCACCTGCCCACTGACACCCCCTACCCTACGCCAACTGATGGTGCGGCCCCACCCCGAGCCCTGGCCCACCCGCCGGCCGCACGGCCGCGGCGGCGCCCGCCGGTGGTGGCGGCCTCGTGGGTGACTCCTGTTCTTGTCGGGGAGGTTAAAAAAATGGCTGCCACCGGAGGCGCTGCCACCTCTCCTCCCCCACGTAGCGTGCCGTGATTGGCCGGGCGTCGCGTCCGCCCTGCCCGGCGTCCCGGCGCGCCGCCACGTAGCGCGCCCTACCCACTCCACTGCCTCGGCCCCCCGCGCCCGGATCCTCTGCGCTGCGACCCCCGACAGGTGCGGCGCCGCCGTTCGTGGGTGCGCGCAGAGGATCTGGGGGAGCTCGGCCACTATAGGCACCGTCGCGGGGAGGGGACACCTGTCCCGCGCCGCACTCTGACCGTCCCACGCCGCGCGAGGGAGAGCGAGAGCACCCGCACCAAGGTGAGGCGAGGCAGCGACTAGCCGAGCGAGACAGGTTGCGGCTGGCTGCCTCCGCCCACCGAACCCCACCACCACCACCACCGGAGGCGGAGGCGGAGGCGCGCGGCACAGTCCCTTGCCTTCCAATTCGGTCGTCCCACGCATCGATTGCGCCCGCGCACGCGCCCGTCGCTTTGCCGTCCTCGCCCACCCGCAAGCAACCTATATAACGCGCCGCGAATCCCGCCCGGCTTCCCCGTCGGCTCGTCGTCGTCGCGCCACGGTGGGGAGGGGGCGATGGATCTGAAGGACGGCGAGCGGAGGGGGGCGGCGGGGCCGGGACCGCTGTCGAGGCAGGGGTCGATCTACTCGCTCACGTTCGACGAGTTCCAGAGCACGCTCGGCGGGATGGGGGGAAGCATCGGCAAGGACTTCGGCTCCATGAACATGGACGAGCTGCTGCGGAGCATCTGGACCGCCGAGGAGAGCCAGGCCATGGCCTCGGCCTCCGCGGCTGGGCCGGCCGGCGACGACGGCGCCGCGCTGCAGAAGCAGGGGTCGCTCACCCTGCCGCGCACGCTCAGCGTCAAGACGGTGGACGAGGTCTGGCGGGACTTCGTCCGCGAGGGGCCACCGCCCGGGGCGGCCGGCGGGGCGGAGCCGCAGCCCAACCGGCAGCCGACGCTCGGGGAGATGACGCTGGAGGAGTTCCTGGTCCGGGCCGGCGTCGTCCGGGACAACCCCGCTGCTGCCGCGATGGCGGCGGCGGCGGTCCCCGCGCAGCCGGTGGCTCCGCGGCCGATTCAGGCGGTCAGTAATGGCGCCTCCATCTTTTTCGGCAACTTCGGGGGCGCCAACGACGCCGGGGCGGGCGCGATGGGGTTTGCGCCGGTGGGGATTGGGGATCAGGTCATGGGCAACGGGCTCATGCCCGGGGTGGCGGGGATGGCGGGTGCCGCTGTCACTGTGAGCCTGGTGGACACGTCCGTGGCCCAGTTGGATTCCGTGAGCAAGGGGAATGGGGACCTGTCCTCGCCCATGGCGCCGGTGCCGTACCCCTTTGAGGGAGTGATTAGGGGGAGGAGAAGCGGTGCAGGTGTGGAGAAGGTGGTGGAGCGGCGGCAGAGGAGGATGATCAAGAACAGGGAGTCTGCGGCCAGATCCCGTGCCCGGAAGCAGGTCATACTCTTATCCTGAATTCTTGCATGTGTGTGTTGCACTTGCATATGTAGTTGCTGTTTCCTATTGCAAGTTGCCGCGCTAAAATATTATATTGCTATTCTGATAAATCAGCACATTGGCCTTGTCTATGCCATGTTGAAAATGATGGATATTCGGTAAGGTAGTAACTGATAAAGGCACATGTGGCCTAGCATACCGCTGCCTGCTACTTTGACACAAAACATTTTGCTCTAGTTTCATGTTTCAGTGATATCTCTTATGATTTATAGGCATATACCATGGAGTTGGAAGCTGAAGTTCAGAAACTCAAGGAACTAAACGCAGAATTGCAGAAGAAGCAGGTATATGCCATGTTGATCCATTTCTGTACAATTAGTATTTTCTATCATTTGATTGAAATGGATTCTGAATTTATGATTACTTGCACCTCTGTCGAAACGCTAATTTCTGCAGTTATTTCACGGATTTTGGTTGAATATCAAATGCTTAGTCCTTTAATGTGTATTTACAGTGATTTGTCCTAAGGCTTTGGAAGTTAGGCACAGAGGATTTGAGTACTGTTCACTTTGAATTATTCAAATTTTAAAATGCTCGGTTCTTTAGTGAAGTTCCTCTGAACAAATGTTGTGGTGGGTCTCACTGAAACAATTGTTGAGATTTTCATAATTTATACGGGCACAACTGAATTGAACAGTTTGAAAAGGTGAAACCATTTTAAGAATTGAACTAGGTGGCGTTTCAGCTGAAACGACCCAATACAATTTTAAAAGAAGCTCTTTGTTTCCAAAAGTTCATGAACTGGGCTTTAATTGAAAAATGTAGGTAACAAGTGAGATTGGAACAAAAAAAAATCTCTTAAATATAATACAGATCTTGAACTTCCATAGCTACTGCAAAGTCATCCTACAGGTGCTTTGCCTTGGAGTTCATTTTAGTGGGGTTTTTTTTTTGTTGAACTTTTGCGTTATATTTTGAATTACCAGCATGCTTTGAAAGCTGCACTTCAACGGCACTTTATCTGGAGCAACATGCTATTGCACAGAACAATGTGCCTTTCTTCTCACCAGATACACCTTTGCGCTTCTGTTCTGTATACAGACCCATCGCAATTCCAAATTGCTTTTCACTCAATCATCCTGTCTGCTTGAGTCAAATGCAACAAAAAATGTCACAGGGACCCCACCCAACACACACACAAATAGTCCAAGGGTGGATAACCCTATTCTATGGTCTTATGGAGTTTTGGTCATTTGATGCTATTAAGTAATTCATCTTCCACCTCTTCAATAATCGTCAAAATTAAATGGACAGATCACCAGTGCCATCTTGCAAATTTTGAACTATGGTACTCCAACCGTCGATGTTTTTCATGGTGATTTGGAATGAATAACTTAATGAACGAGCTAGATACATCTTTCGGGGACCATTGTTTGTTCTCCAATTTCTACAGTCAAAATGTGTGTCATTATTATAATTTATAAGCATCACTCTGTGAATGACACCAGTGATTGTTTGGAGGTTCCTAATTTTGTTTGTTTTCAAAAATTGCAGGACGAAATGATGGAAATGCAGAAAAACCAGGTAGATTTTTGGGTCAAATCTCCATTCTTGATGTACTTTTTCACCCTACGCTTAATGGATGCACTGCAGTTTTTTTAGTGAATTTCATTGCCTTTTCGCTCTTCCAATCGGAAAACTGATGGAAACTAAGCTGTTATGCCTTTTTGTTCATGTACATGCATTATTTCATAACATTGGTTGAACTGGTTTTGTGAATTTCTGCTACTGGTCTATCGTTGGATCTCCATGCATTTTTAAAATACCATACATGTGGTATAAAGAATAGTACTATCCATCCAGAAAGTTGCATCTAGATTGTTTTTGGGTTAGTTGACCAAAGTCAGCCCATGTATCACTAACTTGAATCTATTAGTGATAACAAGATGACTTGTATTTTTATTTTTAAAGGGAAGTAGATAATCTGTATCTAAAAGTGATCTTTAGAGCATAAGCTATGCACGAGAACTTGTGACTGTAGCGGGACCTGCCAGAGGTCTGTTATTTATGGTCCCGCTAAGAGTTTGATTCACATGTCGAACACGAGCACTTTGTAAAGGGTTGAACTATAGCAGCAGTGCTTTGGACAAATGCACCCAAACAGTGGAACACCTGTACACTGGCAGCCTTATTGGTTGTTACACCAGATGTTAGGGAGTTTGTGTTCTTGACTTCTTGTGATGTCCCTGAGGCAGCAGCCTTTCTTGAAGGTGATAGGAAGCAAATAATTATGCCAGGGGCGATAAAGGTAGTCATGTTTATGTAGGCAGCTTAAACGTACTTATTAGGATGCTGGTTGATTTGGCCATTCCTAGACAATTACCACAGAATAGAAGTCAGGGAAGGTGGGACAAGCACCACCCTTAATTAGGGGTGGGAATGGATCATGTCCCTTTCTCTCGTTCACAATCCAACTTGGCCCTAACAAATTTTAGTTCAAAAACTACTAGTATTTTGACCCGGCCCTAATTGAGCCCGATCCTTAGAATTTCTAGTACAAAATTCATGGCCCTTTACCACCCCTACCCTTAATAAATGTTGGTTCTCTATGTCCTTAGTTGTTATGGTAAATCTAGGGATAGCCAGAAGAGTCTATTCGTCGCCCTCCCTTGGAGGCTCTGAATTGATACAACTCCTCTCATTATATAGAGAGGTTGACTTGACCCCTAACACTAGACTCCCAATCCGGTACTATTATCCGCGCTAAGGACGACGCTACAGTACCCGCGCGCGGTACTGTTCACGGCTGGGCCCTAGGCCTCCAGCCGGCCCACTGGCCATAACACTACACCACCCCTTCAAGACAGCTCGTCCTCGAGCTGTGATGGCACAGGTGATGCCGTAGCAGTCGCCTCCGCAGTCACCATGGCACCTGATCTCCCGGATCCTGATGCCGCCGCCGCCGAGGCAGGTCGCACCCGTGAGAAAGATGATGACCCTGCCAAGCGCGCCGCGGCCCAGGAGGCTGAACAGAAGGCCTTCGCTGACGCCGCTGCTGCTGCCGCCGCGCAGGCCCGCGTCCCTGATGCCTTCGCCACCCTTGAGCGCGAGCGTCAGGCCGCCGCGGCACGCGAGCGCGCCCACTCGCCGCCCAAGACAGAGGATGAAGACGATAGCACCCCTGACGCTGCCGCGAAGATTGTGCTGATGCCGTCGAGGAAGATGGTGTCGTGGCCGTTGAGGGTTGATATGCAGCGGCCTGCACCTTGGCGACGGCGGAAGATGCACTTGCAGGCGATACCACTGCCGTTGACTTGGCCGGCAGGTGTATTGCAGCGGCTGCTGGTGGAGCTGTCGGCAAGGTTGTCGAAGGAGGTGGCTGTGACTTCGCTGGTGAGCCAATCGCGTCGATCTTCATCTTCACCGTTTCCAGCAGGGCATAGATGTCACAGAACAAGGATTGGGTCTCTGTTATGGGTGTCATTGGTGATGATTGCTGCATTGGGTGGGAGAATAGGAACAAAATCAATCTAATCTGATGAGGGGGGAAAAATGATGGGAGAGGTCGCAGGATCTATGGCTCTGATACCAATTGTTATGGTAAATCTAGGGATAGCCCGAAGAACCTATTCGTCGCCCTCCCTTGGAGGCTCTGACTAATTTTAGGGTTTTCTTGCTTGTCTTGATTGATACAATTCCTCTCATTATATAGAGATGTTGACTTGACCCCTAACACTAGACTCCCAATCTGGTACTATTATCCGTGCTAAGGACGACGCTACAGTACCCGCGCTACAGTACCGCAGGTACTTAGCGCGGGTACTGTTCATGGCTGGGCCCTAGGCCTCCAGCCGGCCCACTGGCCATAACATTAGTTCATTGTGTCCTGTATAGATTTTTGTGCGGTGTATTATACTTATGATGGATGGACTTTTGCATACTATTTCTGATTATGGTTCGCCCACTTCACTTGGGCTCGTGACACTAAACAAAAACCACATAATTATTCAGAATGGAACCTGATTTAAGAATCTAAGTCTAAATTTCAAATACACTAATCTGCTAAATATATCACTATAAGATTACAGATTTTGCAAGCCTTATCATGGGAAATTACTTCATATTATCATTCTGGTACACATTAGGTAGTAACAACCATCTGCTGCTGGCTTTAGGGTAGCTGACTTGTGTGCCTGACATACTAGCTCATGCCAACAATATAGTTGTCTGATGATATATACAGAGCATGTGCAATTTTTTTTTATAATGACTGCAAAAGGTGTAGTGTGACAATAATTTTGAGCTAAAGTGTAGTTATCTGAAATTTGCTCAGCACTGCTAGCTGAAAACTGAAACCCTACTATCTTTTACTTTTTATTACTGAGTAAATATATCATATTGATAACTTCCATGATGTCATGCAATCCTTGAACACCCTGAATGGCAAAAAAATTAAATTCAATCGACTATAGTGGACTTCAAGTGTGTGTGTGTGTTTTGAATGAGTACTTTGGGACTCTGTGTGCAGATATTTAAATGATTGCTCTCTTTACCATATGTCAGCTATAGCAAAAATTGTGTAATGTTTGATATGTTTTGCACCATTGAATAAACGTAGGTTCACTATGGCCTTAATTGTACCTTCTTCCTTCTCCTCACAATGTAGCTACATCAATTCATCTTTCTGTTTTGATCGCTTGAAAAATATTTTAATATCCCACTAACTTGAACACAATGCAGCTAGGTTGTTTGATATATCCATGTGCTTATATGCATAAAGCTTTGGATATATCACACACTGCATTATGTTTTCTTTATAATAAGTAGCGGTACCAACCATGTATCCTGGTAGGTGGTAAGGTTATCACAATAACATATCAACATCAACCTAGCTGTTTTGTCTGGCGAACATTGGCTCGCTGCAGTGTCCAGTTGTAAATAAAGATGGCATCAGGGACCATGGCTTTTACGAGTTGTGTGTGTTCTGTTTTCTAAATTTGCTTTAAATCCTTGTACTGCACATAAAGTTATGTGTTATGCGTACTCTTTGTTTTCAAATCCTCTTGCACATGGTATTTTTGTCTTGTTTAGAAGACTTATTGTCTCCATACAGGTCCTGGAAGTGATCAGCAATCCATATGCACAGAAGAAACGCTGCCTGCGACGAACATTGACAGGTCCGTGGTAACTCAGTTGTCCATGATCGGACTTGACAAGATATTTAACATTATGTACTTGTACATATCGTCAGGATTTGGTGAACCCAAATTTCTGTTGTATATTATCGATCAACAGAGTCGAGTGTACCAGTGCTTAACTTTCTTATCATGTCACTATGCCTCCTGGAGTCCGTTCTTCAAGTCTGTTGGCTTCATTTTGCTTGTGTGCTCTCATGCTCCTTATTTACCCTGATGAGCGATGGTCCTAGTACCTGTGGTATGATTCCGTAAGAAGGTGGATGAGTATTAGGCATTGATCGCGTTCTCTAAGATAAGTTCTGAGGCATCTTGCAGCTAATTGATATTTACTATAAATGGCTTTGTATTGTATCTGTACCAGAACTTGGAGATGGGAACTGTATTTGATAAATTAGGACTTGAAGGTCAGTTTCAGGATTGAAGTCTAAACCCTCTAGATCCAGGTCATAAGATTGAGCTTATAACTCAAGGGATATGAAAGAAGCATTAGATGTGTGTGTAGTAGAGTTCAATTCACAAAGAGACTCTTTGGCAAGTGAGCTTTGGAGCTAATATTTATTAATAATTTAATTTGAAATGAAAGTTGCAAGATTTGGGGTTGGAAGTCTGAAGGTTGGGTCTTGTCATTAGACTGAAGCTTCTCTTGGTCATACAATTAGCATGCACAAGTATGTGAGGTTGGCTATCTTTTTGTTCTCGGAGTTGGACATTTTGGAGCGCTCTGTTGGTATTTAGATTGGAAGCTGTAGCCTGTAGGTTCGAAGTCTAGGGAACATCGGAAAAAATATAACCTTGAGCAATGATATACGGTTCCACGCATACTCTTAAGATGATGTTGAATGGCCGCGTGTCAGCTTATTAATTTGCAGGTTTTGTGATTTTAGTCTGAAGATTGGATTCGATCTGGGCATAAACTGATTAACTTAACTGATGCCAAAAGGAGCAGGACACAGAGACCTTTCTGAAGGATCGAAATGGCGACCAGGGAGGGGGAGTGAACGGGAGCCGATAAAAATTTCTTCACAAAACTCGGTCTATGTCCCACAATCACCACCCAATAATTCCTCACTAGCTTGTCAAGGTAGCGTAGTCACAACGGAGCTACCAACCCTAGGAACAAGCCAAAAGAGAAACGAAGCGGAAGCACACAACTAGAGAAGCAAAGAAGAACAACTGTCTGCCAGGCCTGGTCGGACCGTCCGCACAGAGGGCTCGGACTGTCCGACAGAGAACGACGGACCGTCCGTAAAATCAACTTGAATCTCCAGAAGGGTTAGGTCCTCTACGGACTGTCTTGCGGACCGTCCGCCAGTGTCGCAGACCGTCCGAAAAACTCACACGGACTGTCCGAGAAAAGACTTAGCCAAAACGAGAAAAGCTCAGAAGGGCAACCAAACCACGGACCGTCCGCCAATCACATGCGGACTGTCCGGGAACCCTGCGGACCGTCCGCCATACCAAGTCGGACCGTCCGAGAAGCCCGACTGACGAATAGTAAGAACAGCTACAGTAAATCGCGGGTCAACTCTCCCAAATCCAACACCGGATCTACCAAACGGCAAGAGCTCTTGAAGCGAAACTTTGGGGAGATGAGAAGCAACCCAAGAGGAAGCTTTGCCCCCAAAAATCTCGGCCTCTAACTCCCTACAACACGAGGAATCGCGGATCTAACGGAAGAACACCCTCACCACGAGTTCATCACAAAAACTTCAAATCCGGACCAAATCTCGGCGTTTGAGGAGTCAAAGAGGCACAAGGCAGTCACCCATGATCCCCACAAAGAAATCCGAGAGGAAACGGCCTGGAAACGAAGAATCGAACCAAGAACGAAAATAGCACAAAATGAACTCGGAAAGGAAGACAAGCAAATCATTTCTAGAACAATTCTTCCATACAACCAGAGGTCACGATCCGTACGACGGTGGCTAACCTCCACCCTTCATCCACCCGCTAAGATTACTTGATCTGCACTTGGCTAGCCTACCAGAAAAGAGAGCAAATGAACTAGGGTTTCGAACAGATACCTTGCCATCCCCTCCACCTCCTATTTACATCAAGTCATCTGGTGGGGGGAAAAGACCACACTACCCCTACACTCTAAGCCTAAGATACATACCACTCTGGGGCAATCTTGAAACTCTGAGATATTTCCTCCGGCTGGGCACGCCGTCCATCCGGCCTTGCTTCCCTCCGACGCAAGCTCCAGGATCCCGCCGCGCGTCCACCGCTTCGAAGCTTCCCGAACATACCCAGATCACCGTCTCCGTCATGTTGGGCCTTCGGGCTCGGTTTTGAGGCCTAAACCGAGAAACCCAGCTCTGATGGTTTTGTGGCCCAACCATCAAACCCCGCGTACAAGCTTCGGTTGTTAGCCGCTACTTTGCACCGGCTCATTTCACGACGTCGTCTTGCTTTTCTTGCACCATGCCGACCGCACTCGATCCCGTCTGGCCACCGGGTCCCTCGAACCAAGCCTACTTGTCTCTCCACTCCTCGGAGGCCACTCTGGCTAAGACCTTTCACGCTTGTTCTTCACCTGCACCAACGCAAACCAAGTCGCATCGTACTCCTGCAATACTAGGCCAAGAGTCAGTCCAACACCACGTTGTCAATCATTCATCACATTGGGAAGCGACCATCCATAGGTCCTCGGACACACCTGGTCCTCACTTTCAGATAACCCACGCTGAACAGCATGCGTAAGGCTGACTCCAACAAGACATTGCAATTTGGAGAGGCAAATCCAGCTTTGCCTCTCATGCACAGTATAGAAGTGGATAGGCAGTTGTTGTTGTCTCCAACAGACATTGCAATTTGGCGAGGTAAATCCTGCTCGCTCTGCGCGCCGCCGGAGCCTGCTCGTCCCGCCATCGACTGCTCGCTCCGCCCAGCCACCGGAGCCTGTTGCCCTTTCTTCCCCAATTCTGGTGCGAGGAGGAGGCGGAGGTCTGCACGCGCGCCGGCGTTCTTGCTCGCCCCGCGCACCCGTCGGAGCCGCTTGCCCCCACCGCCATGCTCGTCCTGCCGATCGTCCCGCGCTGCTCACCCACCGCCGCTTGCCCGCCCCCACGCACCCTTCGCGCCAGCTGCCCGTGCTCGTCCCCACTCGCCAAATGCAATCGAGGAGAGAGGGAATCCATTTTTAGCTCACCTCTCTCCTCACACTGCAAAATGCATGCCCATTTACCTTCTCTGTTGGAGATGAATTTGGAGATACACAGTGCGGCGGAAGAGAAAAAAATGGATTTGCATCGTGTTGTTGGAGTCAGTCTAAGGTAACCCATGCATCGCCGTTGCGACACCGGAGAACCAGTAGCGTTACATACACCACCAAATTCATCAACGACCGGAACACCACAAAGCCCCCACTTAATTGGGTCACACTAACTCCACTGGCGGCCTTCGGCCTCCTACCGGGCAGGGCCCGAAAATGACGCCGCTTCAACACGAAGCACTTGCTTGCAGACAAGCCGTAGACTTCAATCACCGTGCTTTCCATTGCACAGGCAAGCAGCTAAACGCCTCGCGCTACCTTCCAGCTCGATCGCGAGAGCCGAGAAGATGATGACCTCGCTCCGTCAGAAGGTCGTCCTCACCGGGGCCGGCGCGCGGGAGGCCGGTCTTACGGGTGATTCAGACGCGAGGGAGTCGGAGAGGAACCTGCCACCGCGCGCGGCGGAGAGCGACCCTTCGTCTCCGGTGCAGGGGGCGGATCGGAGCCGGCAACTCGCCGCCGGCGCTACGGATGGGACTCTCTTCCTCTGATCCGTTCTTCTCGATCGAGCTGTTCATCCAGGTCCCTTTCGTCCCAGTACACTGTCATCGCATCCCATCCGCCCGTGGCCGTGGTGTTTCTTGATGAATGCGTTCGATCTTCATCATAGCCCCGACATCCCCGTCACGTACATGTCGTGCTGCCGCTCCGAAATGAAGTTTTTTGGATGTGAGATTCAGATACGGCACCTAGCTTTGGTAGCCTACCGGCCAGGCAGATCAGTTCGATCATGACTTCATGGCCATCACCAGCAGCCATCGATCCATGGTGTAGCTGTCCCCACGAACAGGCACAGCACACACCCGTCTGGCTCCGGCCTCCGGTTAGTTCACGAGCAGTCCCTGTCCGGAAGGGAGCGTGGTCGCCTTCGTGGGGCGCAGGGCCCTGACGGAACACGCCCCGATGGCGGCACCACCCCCGTGTCCCCTGATCGCCGGGACACGGCGAGCCCACCGCCGCGCCGCCGGCTCGCCACCGCACGACACGGTCGGTGTCACTGGCGACGCGCGATCGGGAGCGAGCTGAGCCGTCGCTCTCCGCGCGCGCGTCCGTCGGCGTCATCGGTCGGTCTCTGGATCGCCTAGCTCGCCGCCGTCCGGGGAGGAACGGCCGTTGACGCGCGAACAGACGTGCGACGGCGATCGGGCTGATTGGGAGGCTGCGCCGGATCCGGAAGCTAGCTTTTGGGGATGAACAGCGGCGGATGATGTTCCGAGGAGGGCGATCGATCGGCCTCGCCCTGGCCTACGGGCTTGTCTCGTTCCGGGGCAATGCCACAGTGGAGCATGTGGGGACAGGGCGGCGGCCCGCACGTGAAGATGGGGGCTGCGGTGGCGGTGCCCGCGAGGCCGCAACGGTCGGCTCCCACGTGCGGGGCCGCCGCTGTCCGAGGCAGAGCCAGGGTCGACACGTCGGCTGCCGCTCATACTGTACAGATCGAGGCCCCATGGGGACCATGGCCTGTGCGTGCTCCAGGGCCTGTGCCTGTCAGTATCCGGCACGCGCTAGCTACAGGCCGGCGTCCGTCCAAGGCGGCGGCACAGTAGCAGCCTGCTAGCGGATGGATGGATCTCAACGTACGTGAGGCTGAAAGCTACGGGGGTACGGGGGGCCTTCTGGCCGGGCGAATCGTCCAGCGCGGCAGCCCGTGAGCCCTTCCGTTCCGGCGCCGTTGCTTGCACGGCTCGGAATCACATCGATCGAGCGATCCATCTCCACCCGCAGATGAGAATATGAGATCCATCGCCCGTGCCGTGGAGGAGCGAGGCTTTTCCGTACACCAACTTTTTACGCAACTTGTACGCTAATCTTGTCCTGTCCCTGGACTAATCCAAACGCAAGTTGCCGGCCGGGTCGATCGGCCGTCGGGATCGGGATTACCACCGCGCGGCAGACCCCGAACGCGCGCAATGATCGCGTTCTCTCGCTCGCGCACGCTCGGGGCACCGACGAGATTCGGGGCCTTCTGCTACAACCGATACGTGATGTCTCAAACATTTTCTTATCGCCCACTGGCCACTGCCACTGAGGGCCGTACGGATGCTTGGATCTTCACGGAGGCTTCCCCTCGGATTCGATTCGAACACGGCGAGCACGCGCAAGAGGAGAACATGGACGGGGACCTCGCTCGCGCGCAACGAGGGAGCGGCCAGCGGAAGGGCGGGCGGCTAGTGCAATTAGTTTACTGCTTCCGATGGGTTGAGTATTCGTGGATGATGGCGAGTGCCGACGACTGCCCGCCGAAGCAAACGATGTCAATGGCACGTGATGGATGGTAGCTAGCATCCGAACAAACGGAATGGCCATCCCGACGTACGCGTACTGCGCTCGGGAACCTACATCCTATCCTACACCTAGCAGAGTGTATTTTAGAACATCTGAATGAGTTTCATGCGCGTGCGGGCAGCAAGTTGAACCAAACCAGCGTGTGCGCGCGCGGTCGTATATACGTATCTTGTACCATTGCCAATGAATATAATCGAGTGTAAGTATACCGTGCGTTTATTTCACGTGGATTACCTCAAAGCTCGGAGGCAGGCAGACACGTATACCTCGCCCCACAACAAGAACACCGTGTGGAGTATGCACCGGCCGGCCTCCGAGAGCCCCTGCAGCGCTGAGTTGGGAGGCGCTGCGTGTGCCTGCCGTGGCGGCAGAACAGAGGACCCGCTCCTCCCCAGGCACAGGCAATCATTGGTCGCTCATGTGTGCCGCCGGTCGGACCAGCCGACCGGCCCCTTGGCACGTCTACGAAGATTTCTGCATGGATGTATCATTGCTCAACACTACTACTTTGAAAAACGTTGTTGGAATATACGTGACTAAACTTAATCAGGGGAGCGAGACATGGTGTCAAACGTCCATTTCTATTAAGCGGAAGGCAAAATAGCTTAGTGAGAAGAATAACTGAGTGTGCGTGGCGACGTGATATAACTTTGTCTTCTAAATTTGCCATAATTGAGTGTCTGTGTGTGTGCACGCGGGGGTAAAGTTCATCCTCTACTAGCGAATTATCCGTGCCCGCAATGACATTAGAATGCACAAAACCCTCTCATTCATGCCGGCTTTGGGGGTGTTTGGTTCCCCGGACTAAAATTTTAGTCCCGTCACATCGAATGGAAGAATGTTAATTAGAAGTACTAGTCCATCAACCCGTGCACATGCACAGGCTAGCAATTTTAGAAGGTAAAATACGTCTTTGAAATTTGATGGGGGAATTCCTATATAGACAATATTTTAAAAATAATGTAAAAATGGGTAGCATTGTTTTAGAATAAGTACATGAATTTTACTCATTAATAATATTTCTAGAGAATGCATAAACACTATTAATTACTTGCTTACACAACATGTTTGTTGCAATGATCCTTGCCATTTGTTCCTACATTTGCTTCTAATCTGCTATGACGTTAATTAATCAACTATTTATCTACAACAATGAAGTGTTTATCACACTATTTATCTTTCTGGACCACTGCTGCACCATTAGCTAAGTCCTACGTGTAGCCCTTAGCTTGCCTCCATATTTAGCACAAAATTTAGGATCTTTCTTCGTTGATGTGTCTTACCTCCCTCTCTACTCCAAGGCCCTTATTACCATATTCGATGCTTGTAGCTTTGCTCCTGTATCTTTCAGTTTGACTACTAAGGTGCCATGTATATATGAATTTTCCATGGCTCTATTATTCTTGTGATTGCATCCCTGTTCGTCTATTTGACACTTATAACCCCGTAGATAGGGTGTACACCAAGCTAGCAGTGCTTTGTTCCCATTTGGTCATTTGGATCCAACAATTTGGCTTTGAATTCAAATTATCATCCCCTCTATGTTCCTGGCTGTGCACATGACATTTAGGGCGTGATAAGTTCTCGTAGGAACAGAGCCTGGCTCGTTCCTCATAGCCAGGCTTCACGCATGCAAAGCGGCTCTGGTTGGTTGCTTGCTTCTAGCTGGCCTGGCTAGCGCAAACTACTGGTTGGATACCTGCATTTGCACGCCATTCAGACATTTTCTTCTTACGTCACGCGCATTTCTTGCACCCGCCAGGCCATGGAGATAAGCCCATTTTTTACGTATGAGAAGAGCCAGGCTTAGAAGGGCATCTTGCATCGCGAGAGCCAGGCTCTACCATTGCTCCAGTCATCCAATTACACGGAACTCACATCCTGGGAGCTTGAATGTGTTGAAATCGGGCAACCAATCTTCCCCTTAGAGATCTGCCACTTGACCGTCTTGGTTAATCTTTCTTGATTCCTAATATTTTACCCTATCGCCGAGTGCTACAGTTGTCTCTCCACACACCTATGGGCCGGTTTTCCTCTGCTTACTATGTTATCCTATATTCAATAATACTCCCTCCATATTGGTATAAGATGATATTTAGGACAACGACATGGTCTCCAAAACGTAACTTTGACTTCTTATTTTTACAAAAATATTTATTAAAAAATAATATATGTATACTTTTATAAAAATATTTTTAAGACAAATCCATTCATATGGTTTTTTAAGACAAATCTATTCGTATGATACACCGCGACATGTCTGGATTGATCACCGTTGGATAGGTCGTGCAACACCTACAACTTCTTTTTTTGGCGATAATATGATGGCAAGAACCGCTACATATAGCATCTCGATTAATAGCCACCACAATTCCACAAACAAACTTGTTTAGCCTAGTAAGGGATCCCTCGTGTTCAGGATCTATCGGTATCGAGCAACCTTTTATTTTTAGTAAGCAGCCGCAACAACAGCTCTGGTGCGCTTGGATTAGTTATTTCAGCGGCAGAAGAGTTGAGTTCCCAATAATGGGTCGGATTGGTCATTGTTGTGCCTCCGAGGCAGCAGTGGGTAATTTGTGGAGATGTTGCGGAGAATTCAATTTTAAGGATATATCATATCGCCACACAGTTCACCACCAGAGATCAGGATATGGAGGATCGTCCTTTCTTTTTTTCCGATTTCATGATAGATAGATAGATAACTATGCTAGGAGTACCAGGAGAGAAGGCTGGGAGGATCAGCATATTGTTTTTCAAGGAAGGATCGGTATTTTTCTTCTACCATTGAAGGCTGTCGTTATGTCCCA
The DNA here is from genome assembly GCA_033239725.1 of Echinochloa phyllopogon. NCBI lineage: Eukaryota > Viridiplantae > Streptophyta > Magnoliopsida > Poales > Poaceae > Echinochloa > Echinochloa phyllopogon. Next base: position 42,008,419 of record BTCW01000015.1, read on the forward strand.
TGGCAGATGTGTGTAATTTATATACATATTAAGGGGGTTATTTTATATTCATCATAATGGCAATGGTGGGTAATTTTTTTAAAAAATAGATCCTACGGCTAATGATAATTGATCCACAAAATTAATGGTCAGATGTTTCTGATTTTTGTGAGAATTTCTAATATTTATCTTTTTTCTAGCGCATCTAGTGAGAATTATTCTGGAGCCTCCAAAAGGAGCCTCCAATTAGTAATAGTAAGATTAAATATAGATTAATTACAAAATACATTACATAAGCAAGAACTAATTTACGATACGAATCTATTAAGCCTAATTAGGCCATGATTAGACAATATAATGCTACAGTAATAATTTGGTAATTATGTACTAATTATAGGTTAATTAGGTTTGTTAGGTTCGTCTCGCGGAGTAGATATGACTTATGCAATTAGTTTTATAATTAATTTATATTTAATGCTACTAATTGTCACTTATTTGAGGGACTAAACTTTAGTCCTAGGATCCAAACACAGCCTACCTACTCTCTTTTTTCACTACAGGCGAACCCGAATATTATTTCTAAATGGCAACAAAATTACAAACCAGTTCAACTACCCTAGCACTGTATCAGTTTCAGCACCAACCCAGCTAAAAGGACTAGCTGACAGCTCTACAAGGCTGAAAATATTCCTCAGTGGTAAATATACCTACCTGCCATTGATTTGTAAATATTCCTCAGTGGTAAATTACAATAACAAACTAAACAATTCATTCGCCTCTACATACCTACCTGGCATTGTTCGTTCAAAAAAAAAAACCCGTACCTACCTGCCATGTAGCCTTTTGCTACATCCGGATCAAATCGATGTGCTCCAGGAGTATTGTGGCAATTCTCCATTCAGAAAAAAAAATACTGTGACAATTCGCTCGTCTCATTATTCTTCCTTGGAATCCTACATGAAGCGTGTGCATCACCACCATCACATCCACATTATACAGTTCATTATACCTTCGTGGTTGTGGTCCACCTCACACTTTTTGTGTTTAGTTTGTGTGCTCCCCTGCCGAGCAAGCAAAGCCAAACCTTGGACACTCTTTACAACCAAAATCCTGTTTGGCGACAGAAATCCGTGCGTGAGCGCTCTCCTAAAGAACGTCATCGGCGGCAGATAAGTTGAAGCAGGACCACAACAAAGACCTACCAAAGGATTCGACATAAACAACGCACAGCAGGTCTCATCTGGCCCGTGTCCGGCATCGCGAGCTGTTATGTCTGGAATCCTGCAGTGTTTGATCCGCGTCGATTCGTTACGTTGTTAGGCCTCGTTCGGTTCCACAGGATCGGCCTGGAACGAGGCCCAATCCGGGCGGGTTGGAATGGGCCGGCATAAAACCAGGCCTTGCTTCAAATTGTTGTTCGGTTCGATCGGATCCGGAACGAAAGCAGGCCCGGATTGACAGCCCCTTCACTCCACCGGCCCGGATATTTTCCCCGTGTGCTACCCTCCGGATCTTATCCAGACGAGCGGCTCGCAGGACGCGACGAGAGCGAAGCGCGGCGCTGGTGTGCGGCGGCGCAGGCGAGGCACGGAGCTGGCGGCGCGGGAGGCAGCGAGACGGCGGCGCGACTCATCCTCGGCGGCGACCGCCTCCCATCCAGCGACAACCTCCTCCGCCGCCTTCTCTCCGGTGTGCGCCGTCCTCCCTTCCTCCCATCTCCCCCGTCCTCGCGGTTTTGTTCCTGAGATTGCTGAGCCTAGGGTATAGTAGTGGATTCAATTGTTCTTGCGGTGCAGTGGATTTCCATTGCCTAGGGTTCTTATGTTTCACTGGATCCACTTTTTGATTTCTTCTAGGGTTCTTGTTCAGGAAGGCTGTTCACGAAGTCTCATGCAATCAGCAATAATATGGTTATTATTGTCCGTGTAGTTTTAAAGATTACCATATGAACTTGTATCTTTGATTTCTTGGAGTGTAGGATCAGGATTAGATCAGACTTTATATGGCTTGGTCAGGTTATTTCTATTTTTCAACAGCCATCTGCCTTGTGGTATGAACTGATTTTGCTCATGGATCTGAAAAAACTAGCCTCGTGTATCATTTACTGTCTTCCATGGACACTTCACACTTGTCAGTATTTTAAAGCAACAAACCTGTATTTACCACGGGCTGAACATAGTTTAGCTTTCTGAAAATGATAATAAATGTTGTGTCGTAGGATATTTTATACAAGTATGTATGGTCATGTTTCAGTCCTGATTTCTCCATTAGCTACTAAAAAGAAGCTGAAAGTGTTGCACAAATTTCAGTCAGCATCAGCAACGACAAAAGTTGTTGTGCCATCACGATTTTTGCTCTGCTCTTTGCCTTTTTAAGAGCATCACTGGAAGTGTGCATTTGTCATGTTCAGCTGAAAGTGTGCATTTGTCACTTGAAAAAACAGAAGTTTACTAGTGATCATGCAGCATTTCAGCCACTCTAGATATTGTTAGTTGCTACTTACAGAGTGATCTTTCTTTCTTGTATTATCCATGTCGCCACTGAAGATTGGTTGAGTGATCATGCATGCACGATGGAATTAAGCAATCAATGCATCATGTAAAGTTTTGGAGTTTCCTATGGGGATGTATATATATAGTTTAGTTTCGATTCTGCACCACGTGTTAAAGAGGCAGGTCCTACTCTGAAAAAGAAAGATCTGAATTTTTGCTTGTAAAATGCAATGCTGTAATAGTTACTGGTTCCCTGCGGTGAAAATTTCTTGCCGTGGGGCAGCTCAACATTTTGCTCTGGATCCTGGCTTGACATTCCTGAAAATATAGCAACATTTTTGCACCATTTTCATGTTGCTCCTGTGATGTTATGTTTTTGCATGTGGTTCACCGGTCAGTGGCAGGAAAACATTGCTCCTGTAGTATGTTATTATTTTTGTTATTGCCTTTTTCAGCTGTTGAACATATTGGACCTACTTTCGTTGCTGTTAACCTAAATTTTGCACTTATCTGCATTACCCATTAGGTCTAGGCTAGTCTGATCTTTGACTACCATTGAAGGCCGTATTTTACAGTCACTGTGTCAATGGAGCTTCTATATGTTGCGGTGGCATGTTGCTCACACTCACACATGGCTACATGAGTACTGTAGAAGACTGATAGTAGTTTTCACACTTGATGATATATGTGTGCAGCTGCATCTGAACCTATTTGTTTATCTTTGGTTGATATATGTTATTTTTTCTGAATATTGTTTATCTATTACTGTTGTAGCAGGAGCTTAATGAATACTGTTTATTACTGTTGTTACATGTAGATCCCTCCAGCACCGATTCGAGTTGGAGAAGGTGAACCTCCCCCTTCTTGGGATCCAGTACCAACTCCAAAAGGTACTCATCTGTCTATTATTAGAAATGAGATGTCTTAGCAGGTGGGGTTCATGACTTTGAATTGTTACTTGCCATATTAGCTTTTCTTTTTTTATATACTTTGGCTGATAGCTTTGCTTCTTGTTTTTTCTTTGCAGAGAAGACTGTTGATATGCCCTTGTTGGTTCCTGTTAAGGTAATTATCAGTGGCCTTGTAATGTAGCACTTCTTAATGCAATTGTTTTAAGTTACTGACCACCAAGTTTGCTACTGAAGTTTCCTGTTAATGCAATTGGTTCTAGACTTTGGCTGGTTAATTCACTTCTAGAAGCTACAAACTTCATCATGTTATTTTTGCCATTGTCGTTTCTGTTCTGTATCTGCATGAGAAGGTGTTTTCTCGGTCTTTTTCTGTTTGCAGCATAAGCTTTCATTGTTGTTTTCTGTTTGCTGTCAATACTTGTTAATGTAGTTGTCAGATTGCCAAGTCCGGTGTCTAAGCAATAGCTGCTGTCAATACTTGCTGTCATATAGTGCTTCATATTGTACTACTTGTTTCCTAGCCCCTTTTATCTCCAGATCAAGACTGTTACCTCGTTTTCTCAGGCAGCTGCCACTGTATTGAAGTATCTCACTGATATAAAATTGCATACTGTTTTTAGTTACTGGCCACCAAGCTTGTGAAATGTGGAAATTCTCTGCATCTTTGCTTGCATGTCATACACTTGATGATCTCTAAAATCTAAATGTTTTTTTCCTTGCTTCAGTGTCATGTCATACACTGAAGTTTCCAATAGGATGATTGGGTGTGTTACCTCTTCCTGTGTAGGCTGTAATTGCATCAGGTTGAGTTGCATTTTGAAAGAGGTAGATAATCGCTTTTAATCTAGTACAATTCATATACAAGTGTTCACTATGCAGCTATGCTATACTGTTTTTTGGATCAGTCCCAATGTTATTGGGCGGACCATCATGTGTTTTTGGCCATGTTAACCTTCTATGATAGGTTTAAGGTCTGGCAGTTAGCTAGTAGTAGTTCTAGTGAAGTCATGACTTGTCTCTGTTCGTCCTTGGTGTGAATTCTTGCACAGTTTCTTGGTTTCTGGAAGGAAGTCTCATTCTTGTTTGTTGCTTTCCTTATTGCCCAACAGGTCAAAGCAGAGGAGACATTCAAGCAGAAATCTCATCTACAGAAATTCAGAAGATATTTATTGTAATCCTTAGAAGCAACTATGGCTCTAGAAATTCATGAAATTCAACTCTTTTTTGTTTTGAGGTGGTAGGGGTTCCTGTTACCAGTGGCATGGGATGTTAAACTCTTCTTGGATTTGTGGTTATGAATTGTTACCCGTGGCATAGGATGGATGCAGAAAGATAATTTTTATACTGCATTGTTTGATCTGATGGTACTGTATATATTATTTCCTGTACTAAATATGGTCTGATATGGTCTGATGGCATAAAGATCCAAAAATGATTCCTGTCCATCCGAACACATTTTATTATAGGGATGGAATGGTCCTGGACAGGAATTGAAACAGAACCAGGATCGAGTGATGGGAGGGGGATCACTCGTTCCTGCCCCTTAACCGTTCCTGGTCCGGCATAGAACCTGAGGAACCGAACGAGGCCTTACACGGTTACAGCCATGATGGTATATATGCATGTGAGTTTATCGTTTGCGGCAAACGTTTCTTGGGTGTGCTCACAACAACGGCATCACAGCCAACCGCTACGTACGTACGTGCAAGCTAGCGGTGTGTTTTGTTACACTAGACTAGAGGAGAAGAGGGTAGCGGAAGGCTTTGATACGACGGGACATGCTGGTTCATGAGGCAGATTTTGTCTGGAGAAAGGTGGCGTGCGCAAGTTCTTTGTTAATTCGAGGGCCGTGTCCGTGCCCGTCGTGCAATCATAGTATCGACGCATCATATGCATGCATGACACTGTCAACCAACACGATCTTTCGCATATTCTTGCCAACGGTCGGAAAGCCTTAGATCTAGTGCGTTTGCATTTTTCGTGGTTATTAGAAGTTGTAGTAGTGTTTGACTGACTCTACATTTTTCACATTGACCACTGATTTTTTTTACACGATTGCGGATTGAATTGATCTCGACTCTTGAGAGAGTTTAGTTAACCCTGAACCTTATTTCAGCGCATGTGCAAATTTATTTTGGCTTTCTATCTTTATTTTTTAAACAAATAAAACACTGCACGATAGTTTTTATAATTTTGTGACGGTAAAGATGGCAAAAGCAGCGATAAATCTACAATTGACCACCCTAATGATGTGGTCATGGGGTAACTGAAAATTTTTTACTTGAGAATTAGCAGGACCGTAAGCGTAAAGGAAGACGACCCATTGGCGGACAGTACCAAGTGGAAGCCCGAGTGCAATACCGAAGCTACAAGAGTAGCTACGAGCTGCTATCCGCTCATCGGTCGATCATCGTCGGCATGCCAGAAAAAAAAAAGGAGAGAAAAGAACAGGGTCAAAGATTAGGGCGCTGCTCCTATTTTTAATCCCCAGTTGCGGCGTAAATTAAGCTGGGTTCAACCTAGTTTAAGCGCTAGTGAAAGCTACGTCCCTTCCATTCACCTTCGCGAGTTCAAATCCATACTGTACTGTATAACCTCAGGTCCCGATCTCCCGACCAATGCTCGCAGCGAAGTACTGGGGAACAGAACCCCAGCAGCCGGCATGCATGTCACCCTCCCCGCCTGCTGGCCTGCTTCCATCAAAGCTGGCCGCCCCGCCGCAGCCTTTGCCAGCCATTTCAAATCCGACCAACGGTCGAGATGCGACGACGGCGAGCAGCCACAGCCCCAGCCAGTGGCGCCGCAGCGCGCCAGAGGACAGGACCACCGGCACGCCGGACACGCGCGCGCGAGAGGACGCGTCGCTGCTCCGCCTCAGGCCGCGGCTCCGCTTTCCCACAGGCCACAGGGCACGGCACGGTGCACGCCGCCGCAGCCCCCAACGCCCCGAACCCGTCTCTCTCCACGAGTGGGAACGCGGTGGCGCGCTGCGCCCTGCACGCGCGCAGCCGCCAGCCGCACAGGGCCTGTGTCACTGTGAGCAGCCGCCCAGGGCAAGGCAGAGGCAGAGGCAGAGGCAGGCGCGCGCGCCCGACGCCCAGCCCCGGCCGCGCGCGTGTGCGTGTGCGTGCGCTCGCTTTGCCGCGGCGGTCCGGCAACGGAACAAGGCTGCTCCTTTTCCCTGTGGCCAAACAGAGGCGCGGCACGGCACAAGGACGTGCCATACGAAAAAGGGGCAAGCCGCAAACCTAGAACAGACAGGCGCAACACTCACGCGCCCCGACCGAAAGCGAGGAAAGCACACTAGTGCAAGTGCATGCATGACGGCACGAGCATTACCAGCCAACCATTTCGTGGCTTTGAAAAAGGAAGCGGTTAAAAAGAAGACGGTAAAAGACATCGTGAGGGTAATAAACTCTTCGGCTTGTTTAATTCCTCAGTGTGCTCCCAAATTTTACTATGCAAGATCTTATCACATCAAAATACCGGTACATACATAAAATATTAAATATAAATAAAATTAAAAATTAATTATATAATTTTGTTATATTTTACAAGATGAACATTTTGAATCTAATTAATCAATGTTTAGACAACTATTCATAAATACAAATAAAATGATGTCGTGATAAAGTTAAGAACTAAACATGAACTGAGAACGCGCAGGAGGACAGACTGAAGTGGCATGCTAGCACGGACGATCCCTCGGCGCAAAATTATACCGCTACGGCAGCTGCTACCTGGAATCTGACCGTCTGCTACTGGAAATGACGCGGTCCCCTCATATGAGATCTAGATTGGCGGCAGACACCGGCATTCGCCTTGACACCCAAAGAATGGACACAAAGTACCGTCTCCTCATCAAAAGATTGAAGAAAAACGAAGCCACTACTCAACCTCGACGCGACTCTACTGTGCGCTGGCCAGTGCAAGGCCGGGGTGAAAACGAACACTTTTCAGTAAAATTCATTGAATTTACTTCAGTTTTGTTTCGTTTTCTGATTGGAATTTACTGATGATTCTGTTATACTCCGTAGTAGCGAGAGCCACAAAAGATGGGGGAAGAAATGGCTTGCGCCGTCAAATGTAGCCGTTAGTGCTAGTACTCACTTCCAAGCATTTAATTACAATTTCGCATGGACATGATCATGGGGTTAACTTTTTCGTACAGTTTTTACTACTACTTGATTAAAGTAAAGTATTCTTTCCTTGTATAGTGAAAAAGTCATTAAAAAAAGAGCAACTTTTTTCCCTAAACAGGAGAAAAATAGCGGCCGCCGGTGGCAAGCGTCTCTCCGGCGGCAGCTGATGCTGCGGCGCTATGCCACAGCCGCGGCGAGGTGAGGCCAGTCAGCGGCGCGCCACCGACCGCGCGAGCCGCTCGACCTTGACCGCGATCTCCGGCGGTATCCGCACGGCGTGGCGCGGCCGCTCCTTGCACCGGCGGAGGTCGAGCCCCAGCGCGTCCGACACGTCCTCGGAGCTCCACCCGGCGCGCCGGAGCCAGTCTGAGCACCGGTCGGCCTTGAGCAGCAGCGCGTCGAGCACCGCGTCGGTGTCGGCCGCGGGGGGCGCCGCCGCCTCCTCGCCGTCGAACATCCCGGAGGCCGCCACCTCGACCATCTCCGTCACCTCCGAGTCCCGCCACCCGCCCTGCCGCAGAACGGAGCCGAGCCGGTCCAGGTAGTCGTCGACCCAGTGCGGGGTCCTCGACCGCCTCGGCGGCGACGCGCAGCCGGAGGACCGCGAGGACGCGGTGGAGGCCTCCGAGGAGGACGAGTCGCGGCGGCGCCGGTCCGACGCCGCGTCGCTCCAGAACTCGATCCAGCGCGGTGCCCTGCCGCCGCACGCCGCGTCGAGGCTCCGGCGCGTGCACGGCGTCGCGGTCGCGGCAGCGGCGGCGGCGGCCTCGCCGGGAAACGGCGACGCGCGCGGGTCCGGAGGCAGCGGCTGGAAGCATGAGTCGCGGGTGAAGAAGTGGAGCAGGTCGAGGCCGCAGCAGAGGACGCGGTCGTCGGCGACGAAGAACACCGGGTTGCCCGCGAGGCAGGGGCGGCAGGGGAGGAAGCAGCGGTCGAAGAGCGGCACGAGCAGCGGCGCGCGGCGGATGGCGGCGCGCGCGAGGCGCAGCGCGCGGTCGGCGTCGGCGGGGCGCGGGCCCCAGCACCGGGGCCACAGCGCGCCCCGCGCGATCTGCAGCGACGCGGCGGCGATGGGGAGGTCGAACGCGGACCGGAGCCCCGCGCGGGCGCGCCAGTCCGGGAACCCCGGGCCCGAGGGGAGCCCCGCGGCGAGGACCGCGCGGAGGTCGGGCGGGAACGCGAACCCGAGCTCTGCCTCGGCGCGCACCAGCTCGAGCTCCGTGAGGCCCGGGAGCACGGCGACACCGGAGGCCCTGAGGTGGGCCAGCACCGCGGACGCGAGCGGGGCGAAGGAGTGCAGCCCGTGCCGCGGCGACGCCGACGCCGACGAGGGCCCCGCCGCGGCGCGCGTCGACAGGCGCCGCAGCCCCGCCGCGTGCGCCGCCGGGGTCAGCCCGGCCATCCGGCGCTCTACGTCCACCATTGCGAGCAAACCGGTTAGAGACCAGCCGGCGCCGGCGCCGCCTTCCTAGGATGGGGGAGGGCAGGCGCTTGGCTGAGCTGAGGTGTCTGCTTGGCCGGAGTGAGCGAATGAAGAGTGGTAGCTAGACGAGAGGCCGGGGTGGGGAGGCGCCAGGCGGGGTTATATAGGTGGGAGGCAGCCATTGCGTTGGCCATCGGCGTCGCCTGGTGGGTGGTGGCACGGGGGGCGCGGGCCCCGCGGCAGAGATCTCCGGGTCACCTATCTAGTAGGAGTAGGGGGGAGGTGGGGAACAGCGGCAACGCAACGGCGGTGTCCAATCCAAATCCGTTCGTCGTCGTCGTCTCCCGCTTCGTTTTTGTTCTCTCCGCCCTCGCCCGTAACGATCCGGTCACTTTCCGGCTCGTTCTTGCCACTCGTTGGCATCGCGGTTACCGCCGGGTTTGGGCGCCCGGTTCCTACTCCTAGGAAAATTGTTTGTGGCTGGAGTTGGAGCATATCTGCATGTGGTTGGCGCCTCCGGCAGAGCGGATAGAATCGGCGTGAACGTGCCCGAGCGGCTCAGCCTGGCAAAGGAAATGGGCAATGGCCGTTGAGTTGGCTGAGACATGTGTTTCCACCCGCACAGCTGACACAGTTTTAAAAAATCTCCAGGACATTTTTTTCTTTTGCATTGACGAAAAAGGCACATTTTCTTTCAATACGCACTGTACGGCCATGTGTGCGGTGACCCAATTTTCAAAAGGAAATCTAAGGTCGATGGAAAAGATGAGGCGTGGCATTAATTTTAGACCTGTGGAGGCTAATTTTAGAACTGGACGTAGGACGGGACGTGGCCTACAACGACGCCGAAGAAACGCATGCATCCGAATTCCGACGTGATCTGATGCGAACGAAGCAAAAGTACGAGTTCTCGTCAAGACGGCTGCTTTGTTTACCTCCTCTTGTTTTGTTTATAACAAAGGTGATCCACTTGTTTGGATCGATCGATCCTCTCTTGTTTGTAACAGGGTACTGCGGAATTCTACTTTAGTTAACATCCAGCTAGCTGCAGTAATCCCTAAGCCATCTGCGACGATGTTCCAACTGAATTTAGCACGCAAGTGCTTGTGCAGTTGCGCTGAGTGCTGGAACTCATTCAGACTTGCCATGATCTCGATCCATGGCTCTCCGTGCTGCCGCACAGTAGAGATTCATGTCAAACGCCAGTAGAAACGACCAACCTCTACACGAACGTTCGGCCTGGACAAGACTGACACCTTCCCGGACTAGCACTAGCTTTATCAAGATACTCCTAACTCACTTGACTCGCTGACTCAAGTTGGCCAATCGATGGATGGCTGATGACTGATGGCCAACGAGCACATACATACATACAGCGCACTGCTGCCTCGAGAAAATTTGCAGCTGGGCAGAGGTGAGACAAGGAGAAGCGGCTCCACGGCGACTGTGGCCTTGTTGTCTAGGTCCCAAATTCCATCCTTAAAGTTCACTGTGCAAAAAAAGATTCTCATCACATCAAAATGTCATAACATGCATGAAGTACTAAATATAGATGAAATCAAAAACTAATTGTACAGTTTTGTTGTACTCTACGATGCAACATTTTGAGCCTAATTAATCAATTTTTGGATAATTTTTCACACGTATAAACGAAATGCTACAGTGACGCAATGATTACGAAGTGACACTATACTCTGAAATTTATTTGGGATCTAAACAAGGCATGTGTTATCTCGACAGATCGAGCTTGACCGCACTGCTCTCTTCTCTGATGCCGAAATTAAAGTCAGTGCCCGTCGCCGCCGTCTGACTTTCGATGCTTGTAAGGGGTCGTTAATTTCTCACGTTTTCCGCTGGTGCTATTGCCCTCTTGCTTGCCGTAGCTGTTTACATGGAACGGGAATTGGACTTGGTTCGTTGTCAATCAGAGGCTCATTTCGATCTCCGAAATAAGGTGGTTGCTTCAGTCTCTCGGTCGTTGTATTATTTGTGTCGAACGAATTACCTGTCCCTTCCTCTGTAGCAGAACACTGAGGCTGTGTTTGGATTCTATGGACTAAAGTTTAGTTCCTCAAATAAGTGATAATTAGTAGTATTAAACATAAACTAATTATAAAACTAATTGCATAAGTCATATCTACTCCGCGAGACGAACCTAACAAGCCTAAGTAACCTATAATTAGTACATAATTATTAAATTATTACGGTAGCATATATTGTCTAATCATAGACTAATTAGGCTTAATACATTCGTATCGTAAATTAGTCGTCGCTTATGTAATGCATTTTATAATAAATCTATATTTAATACTTCTAATTAACATTCTTTCGTTCGACGGACGAAACTCTAGTCGCACGAACCAAACACCAGTTCACTGTGCATCTGCATATATATGGATGGAGCTCCAAGGCTTCCAAGTCCCAACGTTGCTGCTTTTGAGGTGCACCGTGCACGCACACAAGAAAGATTAGGGGCGATTCAATTACAGGACACATGTCCCCCTTTAATGATTGGGGGCCGGGCGTGCACCAAATCTAGCCATCTAGGTCATCATGCTTTTAGTTCTAGGCTGCTGTTACGGTGGAACATGACTAGCAGTCACGCTTTAGAACGAAAGGACCCGCGGCCATTGTATTATCGAGACAAGAGAGAGGCCATCAATCAGACAATCACGGCTCGCGTATTGCAATGCTGAGTGTTCTCTGTTCTGTAGAGCAATTAGTGATGAGCGTACCGTGGCTGCTGCTTCCAACTCTAAACAGTGGTTTGACGTTTGGAAGTGCCAACTCCTTACGGAGGCATCTCAGCTAAACTCTTGCAAAAAGAAAACCAAATCGTTTTTTGAATAAAACTAAATCATTGCAGAATAAGTGCACGAATGAATAATGGTAGGATGTCCAGCAGATGCTGATGAGTGATGAGCTAAGCTGCTCGGCCGGTGAACGAAGCGGCTCTTCATCTCTCACCATTAAGCGGCCCGGGAGTATACTCATCCGAAAGCTAGACGACGTCCATGCGGCGGATGGGAGCTAGGGCATTCTCGTGGTCCATGTGAGAGCCGAGCTAACCGCTCCACCCTCCGAGCTACCAGATCAATGGCGACCATCCTTTCCCCGTGCGTGCGGGTGAGCGAGGCCGGGTAGCTAGCCCGCTAGCTAGGCGCGCAACCGAAAGCGCGCGCGCCAACCCGTGATTCCACGCGCGCCGGCACTAGTATCCTAGTACCCTACTAGCAGTGCCAGTGAGCAACTGATCCGGCCGTTTGGGACAACAAATCGATCCATCAGTCACTACCTGATGCTCGGCCTTTGTTCGAGCCTACCGCGATAGGCAGCGGCCGTAGCCCGCCCCGTGGCCACTGCTGGTTTGTATCGAGAAAAAAATACCGCTGGTTGACTGGTGGCTGGTGGCTGGTGCTATTTTGTGCAAAGAGAAAAACACTGCTGGCTGGCTGCTGATAAGTCAAACGAATAGGGTGGCATGTTTTTTTTCAAAAAAAAAATCCCGAAGAATTTTGCTGCATGAAGTATTAAACAAAGTCTATTTACAAAATCTTTTCAAAGATGAGTGTAACTTTACACAATGAATCTAATGAGCCTAATTAATCCATGTTTTACTACAGTAATGTTATAGTAACCAACCTCTAATCATACTAGCCCTGGGCGTTCGGGTTACCCGATTTTTCGGGTCAGGTAATTCAAAATTCGGGTAATGAAAATAGCTACTCGATATTAGCCCCGAAAAAACATTAGCCGAAATTTTGGGTACCCGATAATTCAGGTTCGTGTTCGGTATACCCGATCTACCCAAATTTTAAAAATAACAAAATACACAAAATTTTAGTAGCAATTTATACTTAATATCACCAAAAATTTATGTAGAATTTCAACAATAATTTGTGGAGAACAATATATTATAGTCACTTGTTCAAACCGAGAGAATTATATTCTAATAAAGTGATAATTTCAAGTGTTCAACTAACAACACGTGATAATATACAAAAAGGATGGCAAACTTTGAGTAGTTCGGGTAATTTGGGTACCAGTCTCTATTAGACGAATTACCTAAACTAATTTCGGGTAATCAAAATCGAATTTGGGATCAGGTACCTCGGGTTCGGGCAGTTCAGGTGCGGGTTAGTTCAGGTACGGGTAATGGGTATCGGGTATTTTGCCCAGGCTTAAATCATACGGTCAGGGACCTCATTAGATAAGTCTCATAGATTAATTTAGAGGTTTTGTACGCAGTTTTGTAAGCTAATTTTATTTAATTTTATTCATTATTGGTCAAATATGTGTGTAAATTTTTCGCCCGTAAAGAAACGTGGCCGCCAGTGCCGTTCCAGCCGCTCGTTGAGATACAAAAGGCGCTGGGCTTTAATCTGTGTCCGGGGGCAAAAGCAGGCGAGGGACGAATTCTCCACTACCACAGCTCCTCTTTTTGCTGCTGATCTTGCTTTGGGCAGCCTCTTTTCTGCATGCGGCACACACAGTTGCTGGCAGACACATGGTTAAAGCCATGTCGGCCGATCGATGACACAGTTAGTTGCTACACCTCCTACTCTCCTAGAGGCTGCGGGCTGTGCCTAGGTAGACCAGTGGAGCTATGTTTATGCATGCGTGCGCAGCTAGCACTTGCAACTCGATCGTACTGCGTCGCCGACAGATCGAGCTAGGACGAGTTCTCTTGACCGCTGGCGCTGGCCTAGCGATGATCGATCAGGGAATGATCACCCTGTAAAGCCACGCGCTCGTGCTCGTGCGGGTGTGGCGGCCGGCCGGGCCCCGGCGTTGCTACGTAGTACTAGCTATTCACCGTGGCGGTCTGTCCGATCTAGCAAGCAACACGATCGTGGTGCGGGCGTGCGCTACGCAAAGAAGAGGAGGACTTGATCGACCTGGCGGGGCTGGGAGAATGCAAAATGCCATATATTATGCTAACCACGTGGGTCTAATTTGTGACGTAACTCTAGCATACTATGCCTGATATGGACTTGAACTTGACTCCGGCTAATCGGCAATCAGCACTACTTACATTAATAATGTTCTTTAATTAGCGTGATTCTTCGTGTAAAAAAACATCATTTGTGCGCAGGACTGACGGACGTACTGTCTGTGTGAATTTGGAGTGAACAAAAGAGAGAGGCGCAAGCGACAGTAGCTGATGGCCTAGCCCTCACTCTCACACTCGCGATCAGCTCGCCGGAGTTGGAGACGACACACAAGACTTGCCGGCGACGAACGCCGCGGAGCACGAGCTCCTGTATCTTGACTTGTATTGATAAACTGGACTAGACAAAATAGAACAGAGGAGCGTCGGGGCTACAAATAGGACACAACTTCCCGGAAGCACGCCTCCACGTCAGGCCTTCCTGCCATGATCCGCATGACCCGCACGACGTCGTCGTGAGCCATTCGCTCTCCCGGACGACGCGGCCATCTACATGCAGATCGGCACCGCGCACACCTCAACCTCCTAACTGCCTACGACTCTATCTACACAACAGCAACGGCGCAACAACATGCACACGTCCTGCACAAACGCACTCACACATGCACGTACTCATACAACGTACGCACACACATGCACGTACACGACTCACCCAACGCACACATGTCAGGCTTAAGTCCAACAGTAGCATGGGTAGCTAGGGACACCATCATGCGACGCCACTGGATGGAATGGATAGATGTGTCTGGATCAGCCGTGGATGCAAAGAGGCAGACCTTTTGCTTTGCTTTGCTTTGCTTTGCTAGTGATCTGATCCGCTGCGCTTGAGAGAATCTGCTGCCTAGACGTACGTTCACTGTCCGGTTGTTCATTTCCCCGATCAGTGATGTTGACGAATATATATACTTGATGCAAACAAAACAACCGCTGCTACAGAAGTAACAGAACACGTAATAATTCCACCTGAGCCGTCTGGTATCGATACAGCCGGGATTTTTTTCTACAATACACAGAAGCTCTGCGCATTGTTGTATTAAGAAGAAGATAAAGGTTTGGTTACAGGAGCAATGTGTATCAAGCGCTAACGTGACCCAGCCAACATATGGAGATACTAGCTAGAGGGAGACAACATAAGGCCCACTGGCCAAGTCTACCGTGTATTAGTTCTGAATTTACTACTCGATCGCTAAACAAACAACCTAGGTGATTTGCTCCAGCTTCCGCCCATAGCCCAGCTTCTAGTTTGATCTTGATCAGAAGTTCACAAGCACTAGTAGTTCTTTGATCGAAGAGCCTCGCGTTTCGCTCCCTCCAGATGAACAGCATGAACATGCTGTCCATGCTTCGTCGTCGCGTCCTGGGAATCCTTCGTTTAAAGCTTAACAAGGAAAAAGAAAAAGAAAGAAAGGGAAAGAAACGAAGAAAAAGAAAAAAAAGGAAGCAGAGTGCTGATCAATGATGAGCCTTAAGTACAACACCATATTACTGTACTGTAGTATTTTTCTAGAAACATCTGAGGCCTTGTTTAGTTTCCCAATTTACTCCCAAATTCCACTATGCAAAAATAAGATTCTCATCACATTAAAATACCGACACATGTATGGAGTACTAAATGTAGATAAAATCAAAAACTAATTACACAGTTTTGTTGTATTTTACGAGACGAATATTTTGAGCCTAATTAATCAATATTTGGATAATTATTCACAAATACAAATGAAATGTTGCAGACTCATTAATGACAAAATGTCATGTTAAAGTTGGGTACTAAACAAGGCCTAACTAAATAATCAAACTATAGGTACACACGTACAGTACGCAGTTGAGCTAAAAATTAAACCCTAGCTAGCTACTAGGTGCTGCTAGGCATCCTAGGCATATATAGTAGCTTGTACAAAAAAAATCTTTTGGTGGATGGGAAAAGAAGATGCCATGATCGCTTGCTTTTTAGATGGTTACGGTCGATGGATGAGCATGCACGATCGATTAGGAAAAAAGAGACTCGGCACCCGTGCGCGAGCCTGATTGATCGTAACGACCAAAGATACCTTCTCCCAGGAAGAGCAAAAGGCTGCAAGCGCGCGTGCGTGTATATATGCTGTTGCCGATAGAGATGCATCTTTCAAAATTCCTCCGAATCCATGCATCGTTCTGCGTGTCTCTGGACTCTGGATGAACTGGAACGCGTTCGTCGTAGAAAGAGCCGATATATCGATGCCACTGTCAAGTTGTGAGTGTACGAGTGACAATCGATCCAATCCAGTTGCTGCTGTCCTGTGAACTGTGAACGTCTGCTGTCTGTAGGTTCGTGTCTGGTACATACTCAGTGTAAAATAAGAGCAGGGCCAGGAATCACACGGGAATGACCCTTCAGACTGAATAATGATCTAGCTAGTTTATATATCATCATATTGCTGGTCCCTGAATGCATATAGTTATATAGACAGGTATAAAATGGAAATGTACATGACAAAAGTCGGCAAGTCAGTTACCGACCTCGGACGGTTGTTGTGGAGTGTGGACAAATTCCACTTTCTTTTCACGTAGTATTCTGGAGGAGGAATCAGAGCAGAATATTAAAAGAACTGAGAAAGGAGAACAAACAGGCAGGTGGCTTTATTTTACTTTGTTTTTGTTTACCTCTTGTTCCGTCCTCCAGACGAATAGCCACTTATTAGAGGAAACTATATATTAATTTGTAGCGCCAGTCTTGTTTGGGTTGGCTGTACAATACAAATATGTACTAGCACATACTAATTAACAAGTTGTTCTTATCTCTACTATATATGTCAAAGATGATGGACCACATAGATAGAGAACATATACATATGCATACATATATACATACACACACACACACACACACACACACACACACACACACATATATATATATATATATATATATATATATATATATATAAAATCTATTCTACACGCGCGTGTAGCTACGTCCACCTGCGTATCTCATGATACATGATGAATTTGATCCGACGAAGAGTACGTACATATAGTACGTGATGATACTAGACTATCTGTGATGATATATACGTTGGGTATGTAAGCATACATTAAGTATATAAACATACTATTTTATATAGTATTATAAAGGTATAATCAAAATATATTTAAAAATAGGGTTGATTTTAAAATTTTTTCACGTAATTCACTTTGAAGTATCTTAGAATTAGTATATGAACGTACTAAAAATGATAAACTAGTATGCGGACGTACGTACAATGGTATATTGATGGTGGGTGTAGTTACACGCATGTATATATATAGAGAGAGAAGTATACTACGTACTAACATACGTAGCAAGAATAACCAGCCATGCATGTTAGTGCTCGGTTTTGTCTGACGCTAGTACATTAGTTGCTCTATCCTATGGATGAATGGGAGGCACGGTGTGAATGATTCCGCACTTTTTCAATCGCGCTGTTTTTAACCGGCTATTGATCTGTCCTTGTTTTGCTGTCCCCAGACATGGAGTGCACGGATGACAATCTGAAGCGATTTATATTGCTCCCATGCGTCCTGATCTACCGTCACAGCATGTTCGGGATTATTTTCCTCTGTGCTTGTCGTCCAGCCCAGATTAGCGCGCCTTTTGCCGCCTGATGATGACTTAAGGAGGGCAAGCAAGCAAGAAGGTAGGCAATGCAAACTTGACACATCCATACTCCATGGATTAATCTCATTAGTTGGCTATAAAGGCCCAGGCCTACCTTAATTAGGCCCTTTTGGGCCGCGCACTTACTGTTTGGGCCGCTGGTAACCCTTGGTCTGATGGTTTTGTCGCTTAAATTTCTTGCTAGGCTGCAGCAGACCATTAAGGGTCGACACAAAATTGTTGTGGCCTGGTTTACCTTCGGAGCCCAAAGCCGGAGAATGGGTGGCCTAGCACTGCTAAATGGGTCCAACCGGGCCAGCCTCTCGAAGGCCTTGAACCAACAGCGGCCACTCTCTCACTGACATGTGGTGCCCACCCCGTTCCAGCCTGCTTTGCTTCGTCCATCCGTCCGTCCGTCCCAATGGAGGAGCACGAGAGAGATCTCGGCAGGCTTGCTGGGGCTGGTCGTTGCTTCATTTCCAACCCCCACCCCCTGACCCTGACCAGGTCGCTCAACGCCTCCGCCCACCCTACGCGGTCGTCCCCCACGATCTCACCACCAACCCCGCCGGCGCCGGCGAGGGGGGCCACCGATGAAGGGCCCCTCCCACTCGCAGGCGGGGGCGCAGGCGCAGGCGGGCCGGCGGCGGCGCTGGGGGCTGCTGCTGCCGCTCCTCGTCGGGGCCGCCTTCCTCGCCGAGATCGCGTTCCTCGGCCGCCTCGACATGGCGAAGAACGCCGAGGCGGTCGAGAGCTGGACCACCTCCTTCTACCGCCGCTCGGCCAGCTGGGGCGACGCCGCGAGGGGCGAGGGAGACGACGAGGGCGACGCCGCGAGGGGCGAGGGAGACGACAAGGGCGACGATGAGATCCGCCGGTGCCAGGAGCGGCTCGAGAGGGAGGACGCCGTGCCCTACGACCGCGACTTCAACAGGGAACCCGTGCTCGTCGGCGGCGCCGCTAAGGTCTCTTACATGCTCCCTTTGCCTCATGCTCTTTTGTTTGGCAACGACGGGCTCCACGGATCTGTTAGGATCAAATCTATACCATCACCTTAACATTCTTCTCACAAATTTTTGGGCTCTTGGGAAAGCATGGCACCGTTTTTGCTCCCTAATGTTTATTATGTTCCTTCATCATTAATTTATGAAATCTTGACTCTGTTCAACACTAATGAAACAAGGGAGCTCGTCCGATTGCTTGCGGTCGAGCTTTTATGTACATATTCTGAAATAGTGCCACTAGTTAATAACAGATTATCAAACCATGAGAATATGTCATGTATCCAAGCAGCTTCTGCTTGACTGAGTTAACGAGAGAGATTGAACCTGCTACAAATAAGATCACCCAAAATGAAATACTTGGTTTTAGTTTGCACTCGTTTGCCCTTTCCCATACAGGTCATGCCTCACGGACTTTTCTCAGCCTTAGCTGTTCAATTGGCTGGATTTTTTATGTCCAGACAGGTGTCTGTGCCTAAAGCCTAAACATTCGTACTAGATTAGTACTCTACTACTCTGTTCCCTGAATGCAAAAAGGCCATCTCTTTATGCTTGTGTTGCCTCAATGGCAAATGGAGGCAGTGTCTTGTGTTAGGCAAATAACGCCTTCTGAAAACAAAGGAGTTAAAAACTATTAACAGAGACAGCTGAATACTACCATTTCATTTTATCTTTAGTTACATGTTTTGTTTTAAAAGCAGTGGCTGAACACGCACAAAAATACAGACGGTCCACCTATAGAAACAAAAGATTGACATTGAAAAACTAGGACCTAAAAACTTACAGAAGGACGGATTACATAAGGCAAAACTAATAGATTGCAGCCTATCATGCAGTATAAGCTATTAGCTTCTTAGCTGTGCAGATTATGCCAAAAAGAAATGGGAACTGCAGCCCAAGTTGGTCGGTGTGAAGCAACACCCCTGTTAAGATTTAAGGATTTAGTAATGTGTTTTTGGTCCCAGTGCTTGTTTCAATTTATGCATGTTTGTGATTGCCGATGATGAGTCGAACTATAATTGTATTGTAAAACTGACGTCCCAGTTTACACTTGGTATAAGACACAGGGTAGAAAGCTGTTTGTCTAAAAGAATGCTTCTGTTAGTTTGATTTGTGTTTGTTCACTTAAGCATAAGAGGTGCAATCTTTTTGTGTTCACACAGTTAGTGACATGATACTATTTATGGAAATGCTGCTGCATATCTGTAACATTTATACCATCCATGGTTTGCTTCACTTCTCTCTATCTATGATACTCATGTATTTCTTTTTCTCACTCAGGATTGGAATAAATGCTCTGTAGGATGCGAGTTTGGGTTTTCTGCGAGTAAGACACCTGATGCTACTTTTGGAATAGCGCCAGATCCTTCAGTAGATAGCATCCTCAGATCAATGGAATCATCTCAATATTATTCAGAGAACAATATTGATGTGGCTCGAGGGTGGGTAAGAACCAAGTTAATTCTGAATGGTGATTTTCTGCGACATTCTTTGCCTGATCGAAATGACTTTCTAAATTTGGTCTTCATTAACTTAATTTGTACTCCCTCCGTCCCACAATATAAGCATTTCTCGATTTCTGCGCATCACGTTTGACCGTTCGTCTTAATGCTTATAAATTTTCTAAATAAGACGAACGATCAAACGTGAACAGAAAAAGTCAACGAATGCTTATATTGTGGGACGAAGGGAGTACTCCACATTTAATACTGCTGGGTCATAGATTGTCTATTTCCATATATGGGACATTTGACACTAGAAATAGCCGCTGTCTTCTGATATCCCTGTTAAGAAGTGCAAGGTTAATGGATAAATGTGGATGTAGTTTCTTCTTATTGTTTATGGTAGTGTAAGAATGTATGGAGTATTGTTTCAATGCCAAACTAGTTTCTTGCTAATGTTTAACTATCATAATTATTTCAAATAAAGAGAAAAATAGCCATGACATGCTCATCCGCTGGAAACGCTTTCGATCCTGAATTAAGTACTGTTGATTGTTACCATCATTCTGAACCATGTTTTGTCAGCCATGCCCTGCTATTCAACTTTAGAATTTTGTTAGCAGTACTTATTTCACGGGCTGAATTTTTGTCATTGCATTCTATTACAGGAGAGGGTACAAAATTGTAATGACAACCAGCCTTTCCTCAGATGTACCCGTTGGCTACTTTTCATGGGCTGAATATGATATAATGGCACCTGTGCCTCCAAAGACCGAAGAAGCTCTTGCCGCAGCCTTTATTTCCAACTGTGGTGCAAGGAACTTTCGTTTGCAAGCCCTTGAGATGCTTGAAAACTTGGATGTGAAAATAGATTCATATGGTAGTTGTCATCGTAACCGTGATGGCAAAGGTACACTTTCTCTGTTGTATGTTGGTCATCATTTTTTTTTGTTGTAGCATTGTTGGCACACAAATGAGATATTTTCTGTTCTGCTTGTAAAGATTGGCACCAGTGACCAGCCATGGCAGATTATTTCATGTCACTACAATTGCATTGCAACTATCCAAATATTGAACACCAGATATAGCATTATGCTAATGAACTGGAATCTATCATAATAGTGCACTGCTAATCCTAACCTGTCAATGTGCTTATTGTTGCGTTATCCTCCTTTTTGTTCAAGATGAATTGAAATAGGGTTGTATGTACAATGGAGAGAAAAAGATAGTCCTTTGAGCTTATTTGGTTATTCTCTCATTGACTGGTTTATGGACAGTGTATTCACTGTTCAGAGATTTAAAAAATCTACTGTGGTAGTCAAAGTAGACTGCTCATCTTCACATGTAGCCCATATGCAAGTTCAAGGAGTGGGTGGGCGGGTGTTGGAAAAGAGAGGGAACGGGTAGGAGAAATGCTTGGGCGCTTGGTATTGATACTCAATTTCTACTTATCTATAGTGGGAGTAGATGTCACATCATTAGTCACAGTTTGTTTTACGAAGGCTTAGTCTTAGCTAAGGTCCCTGTTGGCATTTACATTTATAAGAGATCTGATTAGTAATGCAATTACATGTATCATCTGGAATGTGGGGTTTCATGGAAATCCCATAGGAATTATGATCGACCCTTGCCAATTTCCTATCAATGTCACTAGGTTTGGAATATGGTCTTTGGAGCCTTGTTTAGAATCTCAAAGATATTGTTAGGTTCACCTTTGCTGTTTAATACAGGCTTTTCTTATTAGTAATCCTTCTTATTTGATGCATAGTTACTGCTGTTGGGTTGCATTTCATTATATTTTGCAGAAAGAAATGTAGTTGATTCTGTGTCTCTTGCTTGGGTGCAGTGGACAAAGTAGAAACCTTGAAGCGCTACAAATTCAGCTTGGCTTTTGAGAATTCTAATGAGGAGGATTATGTAACAGAAAAGTTTTTTCAGTCACTGGTAGCAGGTAATTGTTTACGCCCATAACTACCTGCCTTTACAATTTGTGTTTGTAAATTCTCGTCCACTTGTTGCATGCTGAGGATAAGTTTGTTTTCATATGTTTGGTTCATCACCCTAGGACAAAGCATTTCACCCCATGGGCAGATTTCCTGTTCTTTTCTATTGTTTCTCTATAATTGGCTAACCAACACAGTAATTTATTCCAATTTATTTTGTAGACATGGGAAAAACAATCAAACTGCAATGTTTATCTATCAGCTGAAGTATATTTTGAATATGTTATTCCCAAGAAACTTCTTATCCTAGAGCTTGATTTAGAGCAACTCCAACTGGGCCCTCATTTTTTAGCCCTACTTCGTCAAATAGGAGGGCCCCTCATCCTGATTCTACCCCCTACTTCTCTGCGCGCTCCCACTGACCTCTCATATTTGCCCCCCTATATCCCACTCACCTCTATTTTATTAATTTACTGTAACTAACAAGTAACTGTTTATATACCTGTTCATTGTACCTTTTCTGCATTGCAAAAATGCAACAAGAATCAAGAATGAACAAAATTGAAATTACAAAAACCCAACAACCTCTCTGTCATCTCCCCTACCCCTTGTCTCTCTGCTATATCCTTTTCTCCTTTGCTCTTTCTCCCTCTATTCTCTTTCGCATCTCTACAACCACACAGGCAGCAGGTTCTTCCTCTCCCCTTGCTCTCCATCCCATGCCATGGCCGAGGCTGCTCCATCCTCTCCCTTGCCCATCACATGGCGGAGGCTGGTTAGAGGACATGCACATAGAGCGCTGCTGCGCGGCCTCGCCACCGCCGCAAATCTACGTGGCATGGTGTGGATGGGCAGCTGCACTCTGCAGCCAAGCGAGGTGGTGTGGGGGACAGAACGTGGATGTCCCTGATGGGTAGGAGTTGTCCCTAGTGGCACGCAAGCATCAGCCATTGCTCCGTCCAGGATGAGGGTTTGGGTCAGCCGTCTACATATTAGGGGTAAGGAACAAAATAGAGAGGTCTCTCATCCTGAAATGAGAGTTAGGGGTTCGGTTGGAGAATGGGTTTTCGTGGTTGGACCCTCGAATAAAGGATAGCGATCGGGGTGAGAAACATTGGATATTTGTGAAGTCTAAAGTTGTAAGTGTAATGTAGTGATTGATTATTTCATTTCCCCTTCACTATAGGTTCTATTCCAATTGTTGTGGGCGCTCCGAATATTCAGGAGTTTTCTCCGGGAGAAGGTGCAATATTACATATTAAGGAGCTTGATGATGTCGCTTCAGTTGCTAAGAGAATGAAAGATATTGCTTCAAATCCCGATGCCTTCAATCAATCTTTGAGGTAAGTGCCAAGCATTTGATATGTGGGTATTAGCATTATCTGCAATGAATCGGGTCTCATGTGCAGTGGTGGAGCTTTATTGTGGCCAGGGTGGGCCATGCCCCCCTCTTATCTGTTAAAACTCGGCCACTAGTCATGTGTATCTGTTTGAGCTTAGTTCCACTTCATGAGGAGTGGCCTGTATAACATTATCAACTTTATCAACTTAAACGTATGCATGCAACAACCTACTAGAAATTTCTATTAAACTAGAACTAAGAACACCACATTGGTCCATTTGTTCCAACAGTCCGCTTTCAACCCAGCGAACATAAGTGCACCTTGAAGAGTGTAAATCATCTGTATGCAGTCTGCAACACAATTTGTGTGAAGCCAAAATGTTGTCCTCAGTGTACCTTAGTGACGACTGAAGAGTAGAGCACTATGGGAGAACAAATGATAAATTCATTTTTTTACCACTCTAAGACATACTAAATTCGTGCTCACAATTTCTTCGAATATTGATTCTTTTAATAGTACAAAAAAAATTCTACACTAAATTAAGACTGAATAAAACTTCTTCGGCAACATGTTGATCTGACCTAGTATATTGATGAAGGCTTAAAGTATTGGCGTATTGCCATCTAATTCTGTCAAAGATCATCAAACAGCCATTATCATAGCATTCGTAATGATTTTGCTGTAAACAGTAAACACATATCATTCTTTGTTTGCATCTGTAGGTGGAAGTATGATGGTCCGTCTGATTCTTTCAAAGCTCTCATTGACATGGCAGCAGTTCATTCATCTTGCCGGCTTTGTATACATATTGCTACAAAGATTCATGAAAAGGAGGAAAGGACTCCAAAGTTTACAAATCGTCCTTGTAGCTGTTCCAGCAAAAAGGGAACCGTTTACCACTTATTTGTCCGAGAGAGAGGACAGTTTAAGTCAGAGAGCATTTATCTGAGGTGTGCAACTTTTACTGTTGTGATTACCCTATGAATGCTACAAAATCCTTTAATTAGAAAAATTTTAAGAGTACTAAAGATCTACACTGTTTGTTTTGCTGAGGCTAAGGTTATAATGACGTAGATTGAAAGAGCAATTATTCCTATAGGTCGTACAGGTGTATAGTAAATGCTACTTTATTTTAATCGAGCGGTGTAATTGAGCAAACTATCCTGCTAGTTATATTAATGAAGGAAAGTTCATATGCTTTGTAGTCATAAATCTATTGCTTATTTTATCACAGTTGAGCAAGCCATTCTGCTAGTTACGCTGGTCAAATACTAATTAACTACCGCCAAGTTGTGTTAGGTCTTAGTGGTATTCTTTCCATTGCATCTCTTTCTGCTTTTACATTGATATAAACACTTTTAAACTTGTTTCCAATATGTGTTTGCAGATCTGGCCAGTTAACTCTGGGAGCTCTGGAGTCTGCGGTGCTTGCTAAGTTTAGATCCCTCAACCACGTCCCTGTATGGAAGGATGAAAGACCACCGAGTATCAGAGGTGGGAACGATTTGAAGGTGTACAGAATTTACCCAGTCGGTCTAACACAACGTCAGGCGTTATACGGTTTCAAGTTTAGAGACGATTCTGAACTTGAGCGATACGTCAAAGATCACCCCTGTGCAAAGCTTGAAGTAATTTTTGTATAACTATGTCTAGGCATACTCGTTTCCCCCCATTCTTGCCAAACTTCACGGTGCTGAGTTTCCGTTGTGTACTGTAATCTAGGGTGTTTTTGTGTAGCAGTGGAACTGATGCTAGTACAGATCATCAACCTGGTGTAAAGTTTCATCGACATCAACAGGCAGTCCCTTCCTCTAGGAACAGCCGCAAAGGAAATTGACACGTTTCTGCTAAGGATTCATGTCGAGCCTCCGAAAACCTTTCCGTGTTGAAGTCTCATTCAGCTACCTGGGCCTGCTGGACCCCTTTGCATTTGGCACTGCACCAACGCACTGTGTTGAGTTAACTACCAGCCTCGGTGCGCTTGTGCTGGACATCCTGAAAAGCCGATGGGGAGACGCCATCTGTGAGCTCGGGACACGGGTATCCTACACACACAGTGAGTGACATGGAGCCCAGCATGCAGCAGCGACCCTTTCTTTCAGAGGTCAGGTCGGCGTCAGTCACACCAAAGCTCTCCCAACTGCACAGGCCGCACGCGACACAAAAGGAGGGCGGGGCTCTCCACGTGTCGGCCGCCGGCACCGCCGCTCAAGATCTCCTAGATTCCGCGCCCTGGCCCAAGCAGAGCACCGGCGGCATGATTGGCTCCCCTCGTGGTTTCAGCTCAGCAGCTAGGAGCTGCCACCGCTTTCTCGCAGCCAGCTTCACTCTACAGTGCACGCAACAACCAGCTCCAGCTCCATCCTTCCAGGTCACTGGATGCACGCAAAAGGAAGCCGAGAGCGAATTCAATTCACCGGTGGATTAGCACTAGTGTACTTTGGTCATTGGTCGGGAGGTGAGCGAGACCTTAACGGCTCCGAAATCGGCAACGGGGGCTTTTTAAAAAAAGCAACCCCAAAGTTCACTACGTAAAAAGAAGATTCTCATCACATCAAAATGTCATAGCTTGCATGGAGTATTAAATGCAGATGAAATCAAAAACTAATTACACAGTTTTGTTGTACTCTGTGAGACGAACATTTTGAGCCTAATTAATCAATTTTTAGATAATTTTTCACACATACAAACTCTCAAATCCCCGCCTCCATATTTTACGTCCAAACAAGACCTTTGTCGCCCTGGTCGTCACTGACTCACCAAGTACTTGCTCGTTACCCAGCTGGACTCCAACACTTGCCTCGAGCAGCCCCCAAAGGAACTGGACGCCAACTCACCCGATCGAAAAAGCAGTGGCCGAACTGGAGAACGGCGGCTGGCACTATCGCCCCCGGGCATCGTGGCCCGTGTTTCCTTTCTCCGCGAGCGCGTCAGGTCAGTACGGTACGACCGGGGGGCACGCGGCGGCCTAGCCGTGGTGGTGCCACTGGCTCAGCAGTGCCATGCTCCTGCTCGCACGGGCACGAGCAGCTAGCGAGGTGCTCCTGCTCCTCCATGCTAGATCTTGTCGAGCCAGTGAAGCGACGAGTCGAAATAGCACAATTGCTGCCTCTTGTGGGGGGCATCTTGTACTGCCTCATCGCGGGTCGCAGGGAGGCCTCGACACGTATATTGGCAACTACTGTACAGGAGAACTTAGGCCTTGTTTACCTCAAAAAGCAACTCCCAAATTCACTATGCAAAAAGAAGATTCTCTGTCACATCAAAATATCATAAGGAGTACTAAATGTAGATAAAATCAAAAACTAATTACACAGTTTTGTTGTACTCTGCGAGACGAACATTTTGAGCCTAATTAATTAATTTTGGACAATTTTTCACACATACAAACGAAATGCTACAGTGCGCATTTATGACGACATGACCCGCACAGTCCCAAATCGGGGCACCCGAATTCGGGATCTAAACATGGCCTTATGCTTCCTAAATTTCACTATGCAAAAAGAAGATTCACATCCCATCAAAATATCGATATATGTATGGAGTACTAAACGTAGATGAAATCAAAACTAATTGTATAGTTTTGTTGTACTTTACAAGACGAACATTTTAAGCCTAATTAATCAATATTTAGATAATTATTTATAAATACAAACGAAATGCTACAGTGTCGTATTTATGATAAAATGTTAAGTTTGCATCTAAATTTAGAAACTAAACAAGATCTAAACGCCAGGAGAAAGAAAGGAGAAAGAAAGCTGTCAGCTGTGGTCTCAACGATTTGTGGCCTGACAACGAGGATGCCCTGGCTGGCTGGCTCCTCCCTTTTCCCCGGAAAGGGGCTGCTGCTTTGGCTTTGGTGCTGGGACTGGGATTTGACGATCCACTCCGGGATGCGGCCCGATCCTACAGGCGCTGAGCGAGGGCCAAACGAACCGGCCAAGGGGAGACTTGTCGTCGTCCAGACAGGCAGACACTACTAGTGCTTTGTAGACTGTGTAGTGCCTCACTAGATCCAGATGTACTGCCACGTACGTACCGGCCCGTGGAGGAGGAGCCTTTTTTGCTTTCTCTGTTTTTTACTCTTTATGCTAAACGCGCCGTTTCCATTTCCACTTCGTATGGTACAGCACCGCTAGCGCCTTGCATTGTAGTATAGCCTGCAGCTCTCCTGTGACGTGACTCTGCGAGGATGAAGGAAGCAGAGGTACTCCCTCCGTATCCTGTTTAGAGGTCGTTCTGGTCTGGACGTGGGATCGAATTGCAAAATAGATGTCGTTGCTCCCTAAAATGGCCTAAACGGACGCCTTTGCCCCTGAGCGTTTCGACTCCCGCACGCGGCCGCCTCTCATTAACGCCGCACGCGGCCTGAGACGAGATGAATTACTCCCTCGGCTCCGCATTTTGAAGCTTGCGACGCAGCCCTCTAGTCTCCCTCACCTTGCTGTACGTCGCCGTTGTGCCTGCTGGCCTCGCCGTCGCGTGTGCTCGCCTCGCCGCCGCACGCCTGCTTGCCTTGCCGTGCGCGGACTGGGAGATGGAGCTCGCGCCGGACACCATCACGCCGGAGTTGCAGGAGCTCACGTCGGACTTCGAGATGGAGGTGGTGCCGGAGCTTACGCCGGACCTGGAGATGGAGGTGGTGCCGGACACGCCGGAGTTGCAGGAGCTCGCGCTGGAAATAACGCAAACGCGCTCAAACCAGTCGAGCAACAAGCCAGCGACGCGTCCAAACGTGCGCATGCCCACTGCCATGCAAAAGCCAGTCCATGCAAAATTGCGTGAACTAATAAAAAAAGTTGACAAGAGGATTCGAACCTTGCCCACCACGCTCAAGGAGCGGCCACCATACCACTTCAGCTAGTAAGCACACTTGCCCAAAGACAACCCGCAGCGCATTTAATAAGGGCAAACATGGAAGAATAACCCCTAATTGATGACTCCTTGGTAAGCACAAACCTGTCCTAAACGACCTTTAAATATGATATGGAGGGAGTAGAGTGTGAGTTAGAATGATGATCCGAAATCAGTATCCGGATGAGCTTTCCGTCCTGAAAGCTTTTCCATCGGCGGATGAAAAAAATCCACTCCTACGGCCGGCCACGGGGTTTAACGAGTGGCTGTGAACCACGTAGGACAGAAGCCCCCGTCTATATACAACCTGTTACATGCAACCTTCTCCGTTTTTTATTACGTGGCCCCATAACTGTATGCAACATGTGGTTTAACGAGTGGCTGTGAACCACGTAGGACAGGAGCTCCATAGCTATACGCAACCCGTTGCATGCAACTTCTCCCCAACCTTCTTTATTACGTGGCCCCACAACTGTATGCAACCCGTTAATTTTCGAGGGTACATGTGTGGTTGGATAAACCCTGCGGCCATCGGGCATGGACAACAGCACGTCACATGGCGCAGTTTGTAGCCGGGCGACGAGCATGCAACGGACTGACGGCGATGGACGATCACACACACACGTACAGCTTTCCCTGGACCCGCGGCGACCTTGCCACAGCGCCCTGCGTCGCGTCCACAGTATCGTACGCCGGTCGCCAGTCTATGTGCATTCCGTGAACAAAAAGCAGCTAGCTCGCCGACACGTACGCTATCGCATCCCCTTAAAAAGCCGACGCGCCGGGCTCTCCGGTGTGGTCTGCCTGCGCGGCCGGTCGACGGACGGATCGACGCATGCAGGGCCAGGCCACGAGTCAGCATCCCGACGCTCTCGCCGTCGCATTCGCAGGCACTAACGTTTTCCGATCGGACAGAGAGGTGACGCCACCGCTGCACGTCACGCACACTGACAGTTTTTTTTTGACACCAGCACCGCTTTATTCTTGTACTACTGGGTACGTTGGTAGCAGCGGCATCAGAGCATGCCAAAGGCGCCCGAGCAGAGTATTCCGATCCCCTGGGCGACGAGACGAGCACGCGCGCGACCTGCTTGACACTGGCTACCCCGCGGCGTGCGACTACTGGACACTGACACTGTCGTCCTCCCAATGATTGACCGGCTATTATTATAACTGATCCAACACATGCCAGGGACGCGACCAGTCCGGCAGCCCATCAGTACCCGACACGGTGGCTAGCTGCTGTCACATGACTCTTGACGACTGCTGAATCCCCGGGCGGCGTCTCCTGGGGTCCGAGGAGCGAGCGCCAGGAGAATCCTCCACTTCCACCAGACCGCAGCGGGCACGGCAGCGGCAGCCGCTTCAGGCGGCCGTCCTCCTCCGCGTCGCCGGTCGCCCGCAGCAGCCTCGCCCGGAGGCCGTGCTTGGGCACGGGGAACGGGCTGTAGGTCACCTCGTCGCTCGGCCCGATCACCTGCCACCTGCCAAGCAAATCACAACCAGAGATATACAGATAGGCCGGGAGCTAGCGCGGAGGAGGGGGTCCCCGGGGTGCGGCCGAGCTGACACGTACCTGTAGTCGGTGACGAGGCGGTGGACGAGGACGACCATCTCGAGCTTGGCCAGGTCGTTCCCGGGGCACGCGTGCACGCCGCTCCCGAACGCCAGGAACGTGCCGGGCTTGGGCGCCACCTGCACGTACGCGCGGGTCAGTACAAAAGCAGGGAACCGGCCAGGCCGCTGGCTAGCTCCAAAGGATTGTCTTGTCTGCTACTGACGCTAAACTTATCCTGTCTCGATCACTCTCAGCCCTGCTCTAGTACGTGCGCCAATGCATGCCAACTAGTGTTACGTTAGCGTTGGTGATGGAGTAGTGCCTGTCGGTCGCGCGGCTTGTCACTGCGCTGCGCACGAACATTATACTGTATTCCAGTCAGGATCGCGATACTCGTCGGGCCCGACACAGCTAGAGCTAGAGGCGGTGTCGCTGACGAGTGATGCAGGAGTTCTCTCTCTCTCAGCTGTAGGCCTGCCCGGGTGATCGGCCAGCCACCGTACGTTTAACGGGTCTCCTGTGCCTGCTGCAGTGCAGAGAGTCAACAATGACTGTGCAGCCGGCCGGTAGTGAAAGTAATTGCTGCGCTTGACTTTGGTTGTCTGATCTGAAAGCGGCAGCTGATAACTGACCGGCCAGGCAAGCAGAATCCCGTACCACAGTGCAATGCGAAACACAGAACTAGCTGGCAGCTAGCTACAACTACACGTTCTGCTGATTGTGATTGGGGCTTATTAGCTCGCTTGCATGTGCTGTTCATCTCATGGCCTGGAATTTATCAGCAAATCTACTCAACCGATCGGAAATGCTCATGTAAGGTTGATGTCAAAGGTACGCAATCATCCGGCAGCAGCAGGTATACGTAGGCCCCGTGCATTTACCGCGAATCGGGAAGGGTCGAACTTGTGTGGATCCTCGAAGAACTCCGGGCTGTGGTGGATGTTCCTGAACAGCGGCATCACCTTCCACCCCTTGGGGATCAGGAACCCTGCAACACACAACCAACGTATTGTCAGTCCAGTACGTCTCTGTCGGAGCAGTGAGTGAATTCAGAGGCGGAAACACGACATCTCATCGATCGAGCTTTACAGATTAAAAACTGCAACTAAGTAATGCCCATGACAATTAATGTCCCCCGAATCGAGCCACGACGCCGATGATCGCCGGCTCTCGCTGTCCCATTGATTTCTCGCAGTAATGCCGCCTACAGAAATGGAGTGGAGAGCAGCGGCCGCCGGTGCCGTCCGGGAAGGGCAGCAGCCGAGACCCGGTCGATGCCTCAGAGATATTAATCGGGACGAGAGGGCGTCGTGGTTTGAGGTGAAAACACGGCCGAAATCAACGCTGGGATGCGCCCGTGTTCATATAGAGTACATACAAACAGTAGAGCCGAGGCAATCAGCTGCGCCTCAGAAAAATGTCTACTTGTGTTGGTTTTGTGAGGACTATTGAGCTCCCTCTTTTAATGTTCTGAGGCTTATATGTAAGACGGCGATGAAGCCAGCTGGATCTCCATGTCTGTCATGTGCTGAGGTGGGTTTGAGTTTGACTTGACAACATGTTTGTGTGGCAGAGTTAATTGGCTGGAAATTCTATACTTGTTGGATGATGAAAACTTGGTGGATTTTATACTTGCTAAAAATACTAATAAACTACAGAAAAACTGCAAAATCAAGTTTCAGAGTAGCATACAAAATAGCTTTTCTACCATTGGCATGATGTTCATTATCCTACAGCCGTGTTTATCCTTGCATGACTTTCGTTCTAAAAACGTGACTTTTCTTCCCAGGTTCCCAACTTTTTTTTTTCTGTAAAGGGCAATGTCCTAAAGGATATCCATCCGTAGGTACAACTGGCTAAAGGACTGAACTTTGCTGGTACACGTACTGCCGCTTCGTGCACGCTTAAACCAACAAGCAGGTGCGAGCCCCATGTTCTACACGTGCGTGGCATTGGCGGCCATTGCAGTCGATATGTGCTTAGGCAGATTCCTATCGCATCAAAATGTCGGCACATGTATGGAGTACTAAACGTAGATAAAATTAAAAACTAATTATACAATTTTGTTGTACTTTGCGAGACAAACATTTTAAGCATAATTAATCAATATTTGAACAATTATTCATAAATACAAACGAAATGCTACATTATCGTATTTATGATATTTTTTAAAGTTTAGAACTAAACAAAGGGCTTAGTTCCTCGTGTTAGGTACCTTCGTAGTCCACGTCCTCGACGGCCTCCCTGAACGTGAAGCTGATGATGCTCGCCATCCTCAGGGTCTCCAAGATAACCTGCTAGCCGGATCGACCCAACAGGTTCGATTTCCGCAGGTTACAGCAACAAAACCATCCATGATGAACAGCTAACCAATGGAATTGGAAGCTAGCTGGAACAGGCCGGAGCAAGGCTCCAAACGGAAGCCATTCCTCCGGGGCAGGGATGTGTAGTGCAGGTAGGAGAAGTACGTGTAGTACACGTACCAGGTTTGTGATCGGCATGCTCCTCGTCTGCGCCCACGTCAGCGGCAGCCTCGCGCCGTCGTTCTCCTCGTACGCCGCCATGTGCTCCGCCTGTGCGTTCGATCGACACGGCGGCCGAGGCCAAGGACACGGTGACGACGACGGTTAGAACAACCGAACACTATCTCGGCGGTTGGGTGCGTGCGACGTCATCGATCGGTCTCAGTCACTCACTCCCGATCGTACTGTGAATAACTCTGGTTGGGATAGATCAAGCGAGGAAAGAAAGGTCTCCCGGCCGGCCGGTCGGCGAAGGCTCACCTTGACGGCTTCCAGAAGCTTGGGGTCGTCGTGGAGGTACTTGAGGACCCAGGTGAGGACGCTGGCCGTCGTGTCCTGCGCCGCGAACAGCACTCCGAGGACGTTGTCGGCGACCTGGTCGTCCGAGAGCGCCGCGCCGCCGGCGTCGTCGTCGCGGTGGCGCATGAGGGTACCGAGGAGGTCATCACCCAGGCTGCCTCCCGGCGCCCGCCGCTCCGCCATGATGCCGCTCAGGATCGCGCCCAGGCGCTGCCTCGCCTGCATGCAATCAAAGTCTCGATCGATTGGTGGTGACATTGTGATTTAATTTGTCAAGGGAGGAAGGACATCGATCGATCGAGCGAGCGCCGCCGCGCCATTGATTTGTACCTTGATGGCCTGGCTGTAGCGAGTCCATGGGAATCCAGGGATGGGGAAGCAGTTGTAGCCTTTCTCCACGATGAAGTAGTTCCTCCGCAGCTCCTCCTTCACGTGCTCCGCGATCCGCCGGCCGAAGATGGTGACCACGCCGACGTCAAACGTGAGCTGCAGAAAATGCAGAGAAAACCCAATATAATAGGGATCGAGACCACCAAGCCGATCGATCAGGCACTACGCGGCAGCGGAACACGCACCAGGCGTACACAGCACGCATGGGTAAAACTGTATGCTACAATGGAAGAGGAAATGAAGGCCGGCACGGCACGCGCGCGCGCATCCGACAGCTCCAGGCATGGAGTGCCGCGTGCGCGCGGCGCCGGGCTGACGCTTACTCACCCTCTTCATGGCGTGGAAGGTGCTGGTGTCGCGGCCCTCCCACCAGCGGAGCGTGGACGCGACGGCGGCCTCGACGTCGGGGACGAGGGCGCGGAGCGCGTCGGGGCCGAGCCAGCCCTGGACGACGCGGCGCGTGCGGCGGTGGTACTCGCCCTGGTGGAAGAAGAGCGCCTGCGGCCCGATCATGCGCTCCTTGCTCGGCGGGTACGTCGGCTTGAAGAGGTGCGCCCGGGACACGAGCACCATGCGCGCCGCCTCCGGCGACGCCAGCACCACGCACGGGCAACCCAGCACGTGCGTCTTGAACACCTCGCCGTACCTGCGCCGGCACGGCGCGCACGCGACACAGATGATGGAGGATCGATCAGGTCGAGGACGACGACGCGAAGAAATCGACAAAACTCAAAGACATTTGCAGCTCGATCAAGGAACCTCTGCAATGGCGGCGGGCGGCGTGCGATCGAACGCTTCGTTGTTCTTACCTCTTGAGCCTGAAGGCGAAGAAGCTCCTGGGGTTCTGGGAGTAGAGCTGGAGGGTCTCGCCGAGGTACGGCAAGCCGAGGGAGCCAGGAGGCAGCTTGAGGCCCTGCGCCGGGGGTCCCCTTTTGCCGGCAGCTCCCCTCCGGCGCCGGAAAGCGTCGAGGCGGACCAGCAGGGCAAGCAAGGCCACGTAGACGCAGGCTACAGCGAGGAAGAAAGCCATGTGGCCGGCCTTCCCCTACACGCTGCAGCTTTGTTCTAATAAGAGTAGTGATCCTCTCAAGATCACACGGCGGGAGGCGCTAGCTAGCTAGCTAGTGCCCCCGCTGCACTTCTCTTTCGTATCCGAGTGTGATTTGCGCCAGTGGCCGGGTGGTAGTGTTAGGCGAGGGGGACACGAGGGAAGCGATCTCGAGAGGATCTTCTTCCGAGTGGTGGGTGGTGGAGGGATCCACATGTGTGGTATTTATAGAGCCGGCAGGCACAGGGGGAGGGTTGGGAACGAAAAATGGCATTTGTGCACAATTCAGAAATCTTTGGGGAGGAGAAGGTAATCATAATAAACAGGCAAAGACGAAGGGGATAGCGAGCCATGCGTCATTGGGGGTATTCAGTTTCTGGTAGGTAGTAACTGAGGTAGTAATCTTTATCCACCCAACCCAACAGGATACACATAGATTTATATTAATTGAATATATTTATATGTTAATTTGTCTGTCTCAAATTGGAGACCTTTCTAGATCCATAGATTTTACTATGCATCTAGTTATATGTCATGTCTAGATACATAAGTACTATACTCCATCCGTCCCAAAATATAAGGCGCGGTCAAACTTGACAGAGTCTCCCATACTAACGTTTGATTTTTAATATCTTTAATACTATAATGTTTGTAGCAACAAAATCATATATATATAAAAGTACATTTAAATACAAATCTAATGGTATTATTTTTGTTAGATAAAGTTTTTATTATGAAAGATTAAGTATAGGTCAAAACTTTTAAAGTTTGAATCTTGAATTACGTGCGCGCCTTGTATTGTGGGATGGAGGGAGTAAAAGACAAAATAACCTATAATTTGAAACGAAGGGAGTACATATCAAGATTCATTTAGATCACGAATTGGTTATGCTTTCTATAGTAGAAACTACTGGAGCACACGGTACATGGGTTAGTATTTTTTTGGGGATTTTTGGAGGTTAACGATGCTATTATTTCAGGACATGTCAATTGACAGCACAATCCCATACCAAAATTTTTGAGACCCTGATGTGAAACACAAAATGAGACCCTATATCTAGAAATTACAAGTAACAACAATTCTATTAAGGGCACCTTCTGAATCTGAGCAAACAGTTAAGTTTTTCTTTTGTTTCTTGCACTTTTAAGCACAAGACTCATAAGTTCTATATTGAAGCATCGTTGATGATCCATTGTAAAAACAATGTATAGTTAGATAATATTACTGCAAACATGGGAGTTGGTTTCTTTAAGAAGAGTGAAATTCACTTATGATTCCTAAGCTTGTCTTTTTGTTACACTTAGCCTGTAATTTATGAAAAATAATATTTCAATCTGCTAAGTCTATCAAGTGATTGATGAGAGGTCTCTTGAGTTAACATCTCCTTGCTTCTGTCGCATGAAAAAAACATCTCTTGGCTTGAGGTTCAGCAGCATGGGCCTACTTCTGTCGCATGTCCTTTGCGTCCATGTAGAAACCTCAATGTGAGTTGCCACCTTTTTGTGTGTGCAGCTCTTCTACTCCTTTCTCTTCGCAGCCATGACCGGTGGGGCGATGCCACCACTATAGATTGGGAAGGGGGATAAGTTAGATGATTGTGCGGACACATAGTCAACATGCCACTTATATGGGAAGATATTCAGCCTGATCATAAGAGCTTGCTTGCTAACCGAGCACTCTGATTGTTGGGAGGACTTGGACTTGTCTTGAATTACTTCACAATGTTTAGTGGTTTAAAGGTGTATTCACATAAATTCAGGGGCCTAAGGTAATAATTGGAAAAAAAATTGTGACCAGTGACTCTGTGGAATATATATATATACACACACTATAAAGATAATTAGATTTGAAAACAATTGTTACCGGTATTTGGTCTACCCCACCTCACAGAGGACCACTTGTCGTGCCAAAAGTTTGACAGAAAAGGGGATGGACATCTTTTCGACGTTAGAGAAGCATCCCCCCAAACCCAATACTTTTTTCACCCAAAAAAGGGCCCACCTATATATACCCACATTTGTACCCACGTCTATACACAATTGTCCCGTATTGCTAGTAGACAATAAATTGAAGAGTTTTTCTCCATATAAATAAATGTCAACTATCTCGAAAATGATGTGCCTCTAGATTTGAGATTGAGAATACCTAAAGCTCTCTAAACATGAGAGAGCGAATATAAAATATTTTTAAAAGCGCTTCGCACGACTGGTCTGTTTACCATGGCCCACTCAAGTGACATTGTTTTAGTACCTACATGTCATCAATAAGTACGTTCTTGCTAGTCTGACTAAAAAATACCTTTTCTCAGAATTAGATTTAAAAACAATTGTTACCAGTATTTGGTCCACCCCCACCTCACAGAGGACCCACTTGTCATGCCAAAAGTTTGACGGAAGAGGGGGAGGGACATTTTTTCGACGTTAGAGAAGTCATTCCCCCCAAACTCAATACTTTTTTCACCCAAAAAGGGGTCCACCTAAATATACCCATATTTGTACCCACATCTATACACAATTATCCCGTATTGCTAATAGACAATAAATTGGAGAGTTTTTCTCCATATAAATAAATGCCAACTATCTCAAAAATGATGTGCCTCTAGATTTTGGATTTGAGAATACCTAAAGCTCTCTATATGAGAGGGTGAATATAAAGTATTTTAAAAGCGCTTCGCACGACTGGTCTGTTTACTATGACCCACTCAAGTGACACTGTTTTAGTACCTACGTATCATCAATAAACATGCGTGCCACACATACGTTCTTACTAGTATGACTAAAAAATTACCTTTTTGTCTTTTATTAATGGGATGTACTATGGATCATTACAATACGTGTAAAGTACTCCGTATTTCATAAAAAAATCGTGCAAAGCAACACGATCTTCTTTGATTTACAGTAGCGTGAATCAACCGCAAAATTTATTTGCCTATGGTTTATGCACTCGTGGCAACGTTTGCTCACCATGTACACATACTTTTGATCAAAATTCTTTACACGTATTGAAATCATCCACATTTTGTCCAATATATATATTAAACAAACACACTTTTTTTGTACACATGTATTGCATAGAGTCACATTATATTCATCTTTAATTTGTAATACCGTGAAATTAACCACAAGTTATGTTGGCTTCATGCACTCGTGGCAACGTTTGCCCACGGCCTGGCGGCATGGCACTGTTAACATGCCTTCTCCTGAACACTTATATATGATGTGGAGTATAGCGAGGGTAATTTTTTAAGACGGAAAAACAACGTGCAGTTCTCAAAATTCCACATGTATGTGTTTCCGCGTGGCAGATGAGACTACACCGCTACACGTATTGTATCTAATCTCTTTATCTCCATGCGTGGCCTTGAGAATGAGCTTAGGTATGCACACGGTTCTTCTTGTTGCGTGCACACGAAAGTGACTTGTGGGCACTGAGCATATGGGACCAGACAAATAATTTTTTAAAGTTAAATTTTGTTATTATTAGAGAAAAAACATTCCAACAGAATCTGTAAATAACCCTTCAAATTTAGTGACTCTTCATCCCATTTTATTCGCTAGCTATTTTTAGCTAGGCTACATCACTAGCTATTATTATAGAATTTGTTGGATTATTCTGTTATTTGTTAGTCAAATCTATTTTTGAGAGTAGCTAAATTAGTAAATTTGACTAGTCTTTTTTAAGTTAATCTCTTAGATGCTCGACATAAAACTATGAAAAGACGCTGCAACTCTGCAAGATGAATGGCGAGAGCAGTATCCTAACAACGTGCGACGCACATGCCGCAGCCACGCCTGCAGCACCGTTCGTTTTCTCGGAAGCAACGCCACATACACATGTTAGCACACTAGATCTGCCAGCATCGTCAAGAACACGAATGTTACGGCATGTACCACAGTTTAGACAGCTGCGGTCTATTTCACACATACAGACAGTTAAATAGTCAGCTCTACAATAGTTTAGACAGCTGCTGTCTATTTAGCTGTCTGTGTGATAATAAACACGCACTCTGGTTTCTGATGTTTTGCATGGGAGCACGAGCCAAAGCAGTAGACGAGATAGTAGACAACAACACTCTCTTTCCTCATTAAATGATAGCCACATCAGCTCATTTGATCTATGTGGCAACAAAAAAACAGCTGCTGTCTGTGGGTTATACGTGGCCTTATGCTATATATCGTCGGGTGAGAAACTACAAGCAGAGATCCCGCTGACGAAGTTACCAGCCTCCGGCCTGGGCCTTCTTTAGTTTCTAAAGAGGTCAAAATTAACATTTTGCCACTGTAGCGTCACAGTATGTATTTATGAATAATTGTCCAAACATTAATTAATTAGAATCAAAATATCCATCTCATAAAGTACAACAAAATTGTGTAATTAGTTTTTGATTTTATCTATATTTAGTACTCCATATATATATCGGTATTTTGATACGATGAGAATTTTTTTTTCATAGTGAGGGGGAGGGGGCAAATTTTGTGAACTAAACGGAGGCCCTGTTGTGGTTGACGGTTTCTGAAACGTGGAGCAGCTCGCCGCACCAGGTGTCGCGCGCGCGGGCAACCAAGTGTCTGCAGGCCTCGGCTACGGCCCGGCGCCGGAGAGCCCGCGCGTGCCGGAAATAACTGCCGTCGGCGACGACCCGGCCGGGCCAATGGTGTGCCCCCGTGTGGCCGAAGGATGAGTTGGTGCGGTATGAGATTTTTCAGAGCTGTCCCAGTTTCAAAGACACGGGGATTAGAAATTTAGGAAGATTGGGGATAGGGCTCTGGATTTCAACCTCTCGTGCGTCTACGGATGCGTGTGGCTGTGCATGCAGGTCCAAACTCGTTTGACCTCGCGTACGAGAACTGATTGGCACCCACAGCGAGAGAAAACATTACGTGTGTGGATGGATGCATATCGGAGTCAGCGGTTGATATCTCTGAACTTCTCCGGATTCGGTTCATCTGCCGCGACGCTTATTAGCACTCATGGTCAGGGATGGAGGTAGACAGTCAAGAAACTTGGCGTCCTTTTTGTGCTTTCTATGCGAATTCTCGAGGAAAGCCTGGGGATTTACATTGATTGCTGGGTTTGTCTCAACGTGAGGATGCAAGGGGTTGCTAATGGGGGCATTATCAGACAATGTGTAATGAGGTGTCTACGCCACGTGCCATGTATTAGTATGGGTCAAGGTAAGCTGAACTCGTGCAAGGAAAATAAATCCGACGATACAGTGAATGTATCACCCACGGATCAATCCCTTTCGTATTGTGGTAGTTGTAATGTTTAGTGCATTGACTATGATAAATACATACGACTACCAAACATATATATAACTCTATATGGGTCCATTTTTTGTAAGGCCCTTTTTGTGGAGCATTTATTTCAAGATTTTTAAAAATAGCATACGGTCTAGGTTTGAGTTGCAAATGAAACAAAATCTCGAATGCTCGGTTTCATATGCTTGCAAGTTGTTGTGATCAAATGAGCCATATGAATTATGTAGTCAGTTACAATTGTATCTAAACTAAGCACTAGCATACCAGAACATGATCACGTTGACAACTCAACATGATTTACCACGATCAATTAAAATTAAAATGGCACATTGGCAAATAAACATGGTAAACAAAAACAGATTAATTTCCTTCAATATTCATACAATATCAAATAAAGTTACATATATGAAATATATTACATATATCATGTCTCAAGTTAGAGATGATTTTTATAAGGGTTCAAACTTTTATCGAATATGCTACCAAGTCCTTTAGTTGATGTCATAATTTTTCTCTAGCACTCTTTCAAATGTATCCGTTAATCAGGGAATAATTCTTGTTCCTTGACAATTGATCGATGTACATGGATTGAGGCTCATTCAAATTAAGATTTTTCTTCAATGTTCTCTTCCTTTTCATCTTCAACTAACCTATTATGAAGTATGATGCAAGATAGCACAACTTTCTTGACTTTACCCCGGCCATGTAGATGAGTTGGTCACTCCAAAATAATGCAAAACCAACGTCGCAAGACCAAAAGCTCATTCAGTATCCTTTCTCTCCATTTCTTATATCTATGCAAATAACTTGTCTTTTTTGATGATGGGACATGGATCTCGGAACAAGACCCAACTCAACTAAAATCAAGAATCTAAGTGGGGTACTTCACTAGATCCTCTTAAGGTTTGCCCATATACACCACATATAGTGAAATTATGGGTTAAACTAAGGCCTTATTTGGTTCATTGCCACAGCTTGCGGCCGCAGCTGGTCCAAGTTCACCACGCCTAAGGTTCCTTTTGGTTCCTTCGTTGCCCACCATTCGGCATGCCATACTTCTTTGGCGTCTTGGTAGTGTACTGCATCTGGAAAACTCGCCACAAGTGTCCATTAAGCCTTTTCTTCACCAAAACTATGGCACGGCCTTACTTACGGTGTGTTAAGTTGGAACTAAAACAAACAGAGCCTAAGGCGCACTCAGATAGACAAAAATTAATATGGGTAGTAAAATAAACCTATTGCCCATGGACTAACTAAAGTTAAAACTACAAGATCTGTGAGACACGCCATCATTTGATCCACCTAAATATAAACAGAACAGGGGCTCAGAGACTGAACATAAGAGTGTCCATGTACACTGATGACACGACAATCTTCGTGAACCCAATCAAAGAGGACATCGGGGCCCTGGCTGAGCTACTACGAAGATTTGGGTAAGCTTCCGGTTTAATGAC
Organism: Echinochloa phyllopogon; assembly: GCA_033239725.1. Classification (NCBI taxonomy): domain Eukaryota; kingdom Viridiplantae; phylum Streptophyta; class Magnoliopsida; order Poales; family Poaceae; genus Echinochloa; species Echinochloa phyllopogon. Next base: position 42,049,047 of record BTCW01000015.1, read on the forward strand.
AAACTTCGAAAAGTCAAGTGTGGTTCCAATTTGTTGTAGAGGCATTGATCTGGATTATGTTCTAAGCGACCTGCCTGCGATAAGGATGCAATTCCCGGTTAAGTACTTAGGCCTGCCACTCACAACAGGTAGGCTAAGGAGAGTCCATTTCCAACCCATCATCGACAAGGCCATCAACAAGCTAACGGCATGGAACACAAGAAACATCACATCGGCAGGCCGATTGCCGCTCACTAAAGCGGTACTGACGTCTCAGTCCATATATCTTCTCACAACCCTCGATGCTCCCAAAGAAATATTAGAGGAAATTGATGCTAAGCGGAGGCATTTTTTTTGGGCTGGTTCATCGGCCATAACTGGAGGAAAAAAACAAGGTCAATTGGATTCGTTCAGCAAGGCCGACTCGGCTAGGGGGACTGGGAATCCTAAACCTAAAGAGATTTGTGCGGAGCCTAAGACTAAGATGGCTATGGAAAGAATGGAAGGAGGAGGAAGAACTTTGGCTCGGATCGGACACTCCATGCAACAAAACAGACAAGCTCCTGTTTGCATCATCTACTAGCATACTTGTGGGCGATGGGGAAAAAATTTCTTTCTGGCACAGTGGCTAGATACAAGGCCAGAAGCCGGTAGACATGGCGCCAAATATCTTCGCAATCTCCAAAAAGAAAAATCGGGTACTACATGATGCCTTGAACAACCAAAATTGGATAAAGGACTTTAACCTTCAACATGCAGGCTTCTCGGCACAACATTTTGAAGAATTCATCCTTCTTGACGGACGATGTATCATGGAAGTTCACTATCGATGGGAGCTATTCCGCCAGTTCGGCATATAATGCACAATTCCTAGGCGCAGTGCCGACAAATTTCGACGCACTGATCTGGAGACCTTGGGTGACACCAAGCTATAAGCTATTCTCATGGCTTGCAATCCAGAATAGACTGTGGACATCGGACAGATTAAGGGATAGGGGATGGCCGAACCAAACAACATGCCCTCTTTGCCGCCGAGAGCCAGAAACCGTGTTGCATCTATTTGTAGCATGCAGATTTACCAGGAGAATTTGGAAGAGCATCTCGAGTTGGTTAGATATCCCGGGTATCCACCCGGGAGAATGGCCTCTAGCAGAGTCGTTGCATCAGTGGTGGACTCAACTAGCGGAAACAATCTGCAACTCGAGGAAAGGATTGTGTTCGCTGATAATGCTAACCAATTGGGTAATCTGGAAGGAGCGTAATGCAAGAATTTTTGACCGGAAGGAGGCAGCGAGCACGCAAATCTTCTTTAAACTCCGAGAAGACATAAACTACTAGACGATGGCAGGAGCAAAGCACTTGCGTACCCTCACTGGAGGAAGATATGATTTTTCTTTGAGCATAGTGTGTAGTGTGTATAATTTATAAATCTGTACAGCTCTCCCTTGAGGGAGTTCCTTCTTTTTAATATAATTGGCAGCTCTCCTGCCGGTTCGTTTCAAAAAAAAAAAATAGAACTCCATCTAGTTTGATTTGACATTCCTCGAAATTGAACTTTAACCCAATATGCCAAGTGAGCATACAATAGAATACTATTCTAGCAGTACCACTTTTTTCAATATGAACTGAATGAAGGAAAATCTAGGATTTTAAACAGATTGATGGATTTTGACTCAAGCATTACAAGGACAAGGATCAATATGTTCGAATAGATACATGCGACATACTAGCAGGATGGTCAAATCAAGGCAAACTATATGGAGACTTAATCTTGGTGGCACGATGAACATATTTCTCATTGGTCAGTGATAATCGTAAATGAATGGTGGCAGTGTGGTGGGGGCATGCATGTTTAAGCGTCTGAATTGTCCGAATGAGAAAAAAAAAGGGTTGGATAACTATTTATAGCGTTTTTTGGATATGAATCTGGATATTGTTGTCACATGTCGATTTCAAATACAATAGCAGAATGCATCAGATTTCTGTTTGGATAATCTATAGTTAATCTAGATATCATGTTCTGATAGTTGGATCCGATATCCGTTGACCCTAGCTTGCAAGCACAAAGATGATAAGTGAAACATAGTTTCTTATTTTTTTTGTAAAGTATTCATAAGTTTAAATAAGGAACTATGCAGAGAAGGAGGTGGCGCTGCTAGGAGAGAGTTCAGTGGGAGTGCGGATCAGAGCAAGCTCCCTTCCTCTAGGAGGAGCAGAGACCGGGGTAAACTTCCTCCCGCGAGGAGTGGTGGCAATAGGCAGTGCCACACTGTTTGTTTTATTTTTTCTATATTTTTTTACAAACATATGTACAAAAGCTCCTTTTAACTTGCATGCATTTTAAAATATTTTTACAGTTTTTTTGAAAATCTTTTTTCGGATTTGTTGAAAACATTCTATTTGTTTTGAAAATATTTTCCTGAATTCTTTTTAATGAAATTATTTTTAAAAATGTTTTTTGTATAATTTACTTTCTTAATATTTTGTCAAAAATATTTTTAAGAACATAATCTGTTGTAAGTTTCTGTCCTTACAATTTGTTCATGTTTTATTGAGATGTTTTTATCAATTGGTTTACTTTTCTAGAAAATGAAACGAAATTATCACATTTAGAGCATCTCCAAGAGTCTAGCCAAATCGTTTTCTAAAGTTAAATTTAGCTATTGTTAAAGAAAAAACATTTCCAACCGACTCTGTAAATGACTCTCCAAATTTAGTGGCTCTCTATCCCACCTCGTTCGCTAGCTATTTTTAGCTAGCCTACCTCACTAGCCATCTTTACAGAATCTGTTGGATTACTCTGTTGTTTGTTAGTCAAATCTATTTTGGAGAGTAGCTAAATCAATAAATTTGACTAGTCTTTTTAGCTAATATCTTGGAGATGCTCTTATATGGATGCTCTTTCCTGATGTGTCTTGTCAAAGGTCGTGCGCTAATTTTTGGGGGCCTAAGGTATCCTATATATTATTGTATATATTTTTGTACTTAGGCTTACTTCATCTTATCATAAATATATGTCTTTTTTATGAAAAATCATAAATATATATTCATCTAGATGTGTCATAATAAGTCAAACTTTTCTAACTTTGATAAGCAATATCTATAAATAGTTATATAGTATAAAGTAATTTTCACAATAATCTAGTAGTATTGTCAATATTGCATTATGAAACTATATAGCTTCTTAGAAATTTATAGCTAAAATTTAAAACATGATTTATGACAAATCTTGATGAACTTAAAATTACGACCGGAGGATGAATCTTTGAATGTTTGGCACATATAAATTTTATACATGTTTGCTGTCTTGTTGACACGGGGTGAATCTCTTTGAGGAAATGCTAAAAGAAAGTTGATCGTCCTTGCAACACATTTGTTGGAGGACACTATATCGTGTGTATAATCAAATATGTTGCAAAGTTCAGTTTTTCGGATCGATGCCTTCCACTCTTTGAGCAAAGGCGACACACTACCAGTGTCCAGTGCTTCGATCGGCGCAGGCGCATTGCCGCCGTTTGACAGCGGCCGCCGGCGGCCGGCCAACGATTCGCGAACTTACTAGCGACCACTGTTTGCAGAACTGGAAAGAGCAGGCTCCGGAGGGCATCCTGTTTCTGTCACAGGCTCATAGCACCCTAATCGATCTCTCGATGCTTCCCAGATGCACACCCGGCCGTCGCCGTCGACGACTCGTCTTCGTCTATAGCCTCAGTACGGCCTACACCCCTACCCGGACAAGCAATGGCTTTCCGGTTACACGGACGGCACGACCCCCGCGCGCCTCCCCAGTCGACAACGCAATGTCGTTGACGATCCGGCCGGAGAACAAGGACGGCGACGGGTGCATCGACTGATTGGGTGGGTTCGTGCTGCCGCTGTCAGATCGCGCGCATTCCTATTGTACCTGAGCGCGCGTACTTACTACGTCAAATTTGATGTGGCTTTTGCTGTTTGCGTACGCCGGCCGATGCACCACAAGATCGATTCGATCCAGAGATTCCCTCGCGCTACGGCGGGCTGTACCTAATTAAGCTCCTAGCTGCTTCGATCGATTTGTCACCGAATCGAGGGCATTTGTGGCCGGTTGCAGATGAAGTTTTTGGTCGATTTGGAGCGATCGACGGGGAACAGGGACTATAGGCCATATATACATGCAGTAGGTAATTGCGGAACGTGTATACGTGTCGCCGCCACCACCAGAATGGGAGCAGTCCGGCGAGTCTGTGCAACTGCCCGGGCTCCTGTTGGTGAGCGTCCACAGCGACCGCAGCCAGCTTGTGGTGTGGTAAAGAAAAATACCGTGAGCCATAGATAGTCTACAACAATATTTACTATGAGTGAATTTCACTGTAGGTCCATAAACTTTTCTCGAGATCTCGTATAGGCCCGCAAACTAAAAAAAGCGGTCATCTAGATCCGTAAACTTTTTCCCGTTATCTCATCTAGGTCCGCAAACTAAATAAGCGGTTATCTAGGTCCATAAACTTTTAAAAGTGATCATCTAGTTTCATAAACTTTTAAAGAGCGGTCATCAAGGTGAGGCTCGTCGCCACCGCCTTGCGGTGGCGGAGCCAAGATTTCAAAGTTGGGTATTCCCAACTCCTAAAAAAATATACAAGCTAAATATACAAAATGGTTCACAATCACAGTATTGATTATTAACATATAAACTGTACAGTTTTTTCGATCCTACTTCATATTCAGCCGAACCTAACCAGTAAATCTAGTGCGATATGTACATATGGAAATTGTTTATTCCTAAATCTCAGACATGTAATTTTCTGATATTTTAAAAATCATTCTAATATTCAAACTACACAAAATTATTCAAATACCTGCTTTCTCCTATCCAAACTTGATCTTTGGCTTATTTATAAGCTACTATAATTATGATGTCATTACTCGCCTGAAGCATCCATCCACTTCTATAGTTGTAGCTTTGTGTTGTCCATGGTAGTGCGGCAGTGAGCAAGGATCCAAATAATCCCACGTTCCCACGCGTGCTGTTCTGACCGTTTGGCTCTCTGCTGCCTGCTGGCTTCTGGGCGCAAGCCACCTTGGCCTGCTCGCTAAGCTTGCGGTTTGCCCATGGACCACAGCAGGGCCACTCACATTGTCATGAGACAGGAGAGAGGGAGTGGTTGAGTGGGCCGATAGGCAACTTGGTTGCCTGGTCGCAGTGGGCTGATTTCTAACTCAGAAAACAGTTAATTTGACCCAACGTAACCTATATCACGCTGGCTCCGCCCATGCCGCCTTGGACCTAGATGACAACTCTTTAAAAGTTTATGGACCTAGATAAGCGCTTATTTAGTTTGTGGATCTAGATGAGACATCAGAAAAAGTTGATGAACCTAGATAACCGTTTTTTGTTTACGGACCTGGACGAGATCTTGAAAAAAAGTTCATGGACATGCATTGAAATTCACTCTTTGCCAGGCTCCCAGAAATGTCTGTGTCCGCCACTGGTTCTTTTCAATCTCGAACTATCAGAAATTATATCCGAAAGAGATTACATAAACACCGGGAGTACTTTTCTTTGATGTGGTCAGCTATAATGCCCTTTCTTTTTTTCTTTTTAACCTCAAGAAGTACACCTATTTTTTAAAGGAAGAAGTCCATTTTTGACCATCCAACTATAGCCAAGGTTTGGTTTCGACCATGGAATTCCAAAACCACGAATCAATGATCATCCAGCTATTAAAACCGTTCACGTTTAGTACTCTAGTTATTTTGGTTGATGGTTTTGCCTATTTGTACGACATGTGACAATAGGGCCCGCATGTCAACTTCTTCTTATTGCCCTCCCTCTCTGTTTCTCTCTCCCATCACAGCCAATCCACTACCGACGCCCATTTTGTTGGTGATCGACAACCAGCGGACTATGCGGCGGCATGTTAGTTTTGGACGTACTACCCTTCAAGTCCGGTTTACACCTTTCAACAATCATAAAAGTTTGATTTTCAACCCTTAATTACAAAATCGGACACTAAGAACCATCCAACTACCAAAACCGGATAAATTTGGCCCTTTAGGTGGTTTTAAAGTGGTTTTCTGTTTTATGGAAATTTAAAGAAAAATGGTTTAGTTTAAAAAATTCATAACTCATTCATTTCAAATCATAAAAATATGAAACCGGTACCATTGTTTTTCTGAAAATATAGCCCCTCTATTGGTGTACTACTTTGAGTCATTTGGATATTGTTTGTTTATGTTCCTAGTGCTTTATTAATTTTTTGTAAAATACTAGGAATAGGAAAAATAAGATGTAAATAACTCAAAGAAGAGCACCAACATATAAGTTACATTTTTAGAAAAATATGAGTACCGGTTTCATATTTTTTTTGTTTGAAATGAATTAGTTATGAATATTTTAGGTAAAATCACTTTTCTTTAAATGCCTATAAAACAGAAAACTACCTTTGAAACCACTCAAAGGGCCAAATTTGTCCGGTTTCGATAGTTGAATGGCCCTCGACGTCCGGTTTCATAGTTCAAGGTTAAAAATCATACTTCTGCGATAGTTTGATGGTGAAAATATGTAATATTTAGAACAAGATCATTAATATATTCTATACGTCGTTTATATGAAAATGAATGGAGTAGTGAGACCAAGAGATCCATGGTGCCGTCTTTCACCGCCGAATCCAATCATAAGGCAGATCAATCTCCAACCATGTACAATTTCTGACAAGAGACATGGTCATTTTGCATGAAATGTTTGGTCCATTATTCATGTGGACTCAAACCTTCCTTAGCCTGGTAGCGTGTCTCATATGTTTGACACTTGGCTAAAGAGATTTAGTTAAGAATTCGGACCAATGTCCTCCTAGGGATGCCCCCTATGCAGCGATCACAATGGTCACAACTGTTCTTCTTTGCAGGTTATAGGACAATCCTATGACTTTGTTGCTGCGTCATCTCAACGATTCACACTTCTGATGGGGAGTTTTTTTTAATTCAGACACGTATGTGGTTGTTTAGTTTTTTTACTGATAGTCATTAGGATACTCACTTATCCTAATTATGGAGAGATTGAGAATTAAAAGTTTGTATCATAAAAATATTTTTTCTTATTGAAAAAATGACATGACAATGAGGGGTATTAATAAATGCCACTGAACCTATGTGAGAACCGGGGTTGAATCCCGACACCGGCTACCTCCTCCAATCAGCTGAAGGCAGCTTCTAAAAAATGACATGATCAATCGCCAAATGCAGCTTGCATATGCTTTGATTTTCCGTACAGTTCTCTCGACGACTTACCCTCCTCTTCGGGAACGCACAGTACCTGAGATTCGCCCGTACAAGACAAATGGCCCAGGCGCCCAGCAGGAACGGGTTCCTAGCTCCTCGCCGTCTGGTCAGTATCATGCTCCTGTAGCACGAAATCTCTACCCATCCTCGGACGCCATTCGCCGACAGCTTGATAGCTCGACGGCGGCCGTACCGACGTCGGTATCACCGTGCTCCCGACGCCGAGGGCTTGAGACCTCTCTAGAAACCTCGCTGCGCACAGTTACTTCTCGCCCCACTCTAACATCATCTCGTGTGGTTTCTTGCGCTGGCCGCCGGACGGCTGAAAACGAAAACACGCATAGGAAGACGGCGAAAACGTACGCAGCTGCCTAGGCATCCATGATCCCTGCTTTCGTTGTTGCAACTTGCACACGTTTCATTTCAAGGACACATCGCACAGGACGACGACGAGTCGACGACGGCGACCCGGCCGGACAGGCTACTTCTGTGCGCCGGCGGGTGGAGCCGCCCCTGGCCATACGTCACTGCCAACCCCGATTTGTCACCGCGACGCAGGCACGACAGCGACGGCACGGCGGGGGGCGGCTCGCCCCGTCACCGTCGCCTGGCGCGCGGCCATTTTCGCGTCCCAAGACCGCTAGCTCCGGCCGCCGCCCACCGCGCAACTTGCAGGCGCGCACCCGCGGGGGCGTGCTCTGGCCCATGCCCGTGGGACGATGCGCCGGCCCGAGAGCGAGCTCGCGGCGCGCGCGGCTCGGCGCGGTGTTCCGTAGCCGTCGTATATGGATGCAGGGACGACACCATCGATGATCACCGACACGGCGTGACGTACGTACGATGCGCCGGCCGAGGCGCGGGCCGCCACTCGTTCGCACGCGGCCGGCGGCGGGCGCACGGCAATGTCGTCGTCGGTGCGCGCCGCGCCACGAGAGCCGCGCCTCCGGCGACGGTTAGCCCGCCGCGTCGCCGTTGGTTCGTTTTCCGGTGACACGATCGGTCTGTGTCGATCGGTTTGGAACCAGTGCGGGCGGGCGTTGCTGGCTGCATTCCCGTGCGTGGAGGATCTGACTAGAGCGATTTGGTAATGTCACGACCGAGACTTACCAGCCTGTCCGGGACGTGCGAGGTGCGACCATCCACGTACTGATCTCCGATTGATCAAGATTCAAGAACTATTATTTTGTGTCAATTATCGCATGGAAAATCAGCTAGAGAACCTTTCAAAATAGAAGGAAAAAGTTCACATTTCAACCTTGAACTAACACGTTAGTCCAGTTTCAACCTCCACCATCAAACTGTCAAAATCGGACACATTACCTCCCCTAGCCAATTCGATCTACCCCTATTTTGGTACATGTCACCAGTCTAACATGGCATAGCTTGTCTAGTCAGCCTCTGATGGGCCTAAAAAGGCAACGTCTCTCTCTCCTCCCCCTCCCCCCCCAAAAAAAAAATCTCCCTTCCCCTCTAGAGGCCTAGCTGGGGCGTGTGGAGATTCGAGTGGCAGCGGTGACAAATCCGCTGGGCGGCATCAGCAATGGCGACATCAAAGAGCTTGAGGCCATTGAACGATTCATGGAGTGGTGAGCACTCGTCTTCCATTCCTTAGCATGATCCAACATGCCTAGCATGGCTAGAAGTCTTGAGGCAGAAGCGATCTAAGGTATGCAAGAACCGTACCAACATATCAGATGTTTTTTTAGATCATGGATTAAGAATCCGGTCTCAACAGCCACAATGACTGCCTACAACCAAGTCACTCAACTCACCATCCGCAGCACACAGGCTGCACACAACCACCAAGTAATGTTCATCCCTGATACATAAATCAAAAACACGCAAAACAGAAACCTGCTGACTATGAACAGGTTACGCACTAGTTCTTGATTCGCTTCAAAATATTCCATCCATTTTTGTTGAAGAAGTCCAATGCCGTTGTCTCCAGCAAGCGACAGCCTTTCTTCAAGATTTCTCCTTCATTCTCTTTCGCAAGGATGGACCAGCTCTGAATCCAGAAACATCCCTTAAACAGCACCTGCACAATTGACATGAACTTTGATCGTTGAAACACAATCTCATTTCTACTGAGCCATAAAGCCCAACACTGCGCAGCCACCCCAACCAGCACATGATTCCTTTGCTTGTGAGAAAAACTTCTAAGCCAAGGACCAAAAAGGTCAGTAATGTTAGCAGGTTTTGTAATACCAAAAGTGATACTAATAGCATTCCACATCATTCTAGCCATTGTGCAGTCAAAGAAGAGGTGTTGCATGGTCTCTTGCTCACTACAGAAGCAACAGCATGTGCACCCCTTCCATTTTCTCTTAACTAGATTATCTTTGGTTAAAATTACACCTTTTCTTAGATACCAGAGAAATTTTTTTATTTTTAAAGGAACTTTTGCCTTCCAGGTACAGCAATTAAAAGGTATTCTTGTCCCCATCACCATATCCTTGTATATTGCTTTCACTGAAAATCGGTTACTGCTGGTCCAAATGAAGGAGTCCTTGCGTTCGTTAAGTCGTACTGTAAGAATACTCCCCACCAGCTGTACCCATTTAGCCCAATTTGATGTAAGCCCCACCTCTATCTTGTCTTATAATGCGATAGTGTTGTCGGCTTCTCACCTCGCCCCTATGGTCACAAGCTCATCTCCTGTAGGATGCCGAATACTCTCCCTACACCCTAACCAACCGCCATGGAATATCTCATTTAGAAAAGCGTTAGTTAGGGATAAACTTACTCTTGGCATAACTTTGTAGATAAAATAGCTTCTTACCAGCTTTCTTATGGGAAGGACAAATTCATTGGGCCTTACATAGACATGGTAATTTTACTTTAGATCTATGTATCAATATCTCATAAACCAGAATACTCCTTTCACCAATAAATTGATATGTAAGCTCAAGATTTTTCTAAAAATAAAGATTATAAATATTTTCTTTTGGTACCTCAAATGAGGTGTTACTTTAACAAAGGATAATTTAGCTAAGAGAAACTAGTTTGTAAGTCAAAAATCTTCTTTTATCATCATAATAAAACAATTAAGTATCTTTTTATTGTGAACATGCCAAAACAATATGGAGAGTTGTGAATATAGCTGTAGGATTAACTCCACAAAAAACAATAGTGCATATGCTTGGAAATTGGTTAACATGCACAATAAAGAATGGTAGAAGGATAATTTTTGTTGGGGTTGCAACCATTATATGGGTGATTTAATGTACACGTAATGATTTGTTTTTTGAGGAAAAACAGTTTATCTTTCTTATACAAACTGTTTTTAGAGGAGTGTACTGACTATGGTTATGGTCCCTATAACAGCATGAGAACATAAGGGAAACTATTTGTTTGGCAAGCGAGGCACTAGAGGTCGTCGCCTTGGATATCTTTGTCAAGAATAAATGGAGATATAATAATAGACTTTGCTTATGACTAGTTTCTATCATTTACATACTATTCTCTTTTTTTATTTATAATCAGCCTGTGAGCTGAGAGTATTATAAGAACTTCTTGTATGCGGTCGCAGAGGCAAGAGACTATTCTATTAAAAAAAAACAGATGCACACAACTACTTCATTCTTCTCATTGTATACATGCGGAGTAGAAAAGAAAGAATAATGTGTGAGAGTATCTCCAAGTTAATTTTAGCTATTGTTAGAGAAAAAACGTTTCCAACAGACTCTGTAAATGACCCTCTAAATTTAGTGGCTCTCCATTCCACCTCATTCGCTAGTTATTTTTAGCTAGCCTACCTCACTAGCCATCTTTACGAAATATGTTGGATTACTCTGTTATTTGTTAGTCAAATTTATTTTTGAGAGTAGCTAAATCAGTAAATTTGACTAGTCTTTTTAGCTAATTTTTTGGGATGTTCTGACACCTGGCAGTGGGCAGAGACCGCAAGAGAGCCGGCCATTAGATGGAATTGGCCTTCGGGGCTGTAAATAACATTTCCTATTCAATTAGAATAGGAAAAGCTATACCTTAGAATTACGTTACGTTTTTGCAATTATAAGGTGGTGCACACGCACACTATACCACACACAGATATACCCGCAAAGTGCATCCCAATCACACGCCTGCAGATAATTTCATTAAAAGTGCCCTGCAACTCAAATGGCCGAGGTTCGTACACGAGGAAGCACCGGGTTTGTGGCGCTCGGCTGCTGGGAACAAACATTGCACTTTGCAATCCCATATAGTCCCTACAGATCTGGTATAGCATCGGCCATGGATAAAGCTGCCCTTCACAATCCATAAAAGGACATTGTGCTCAAAAAAAATCCATAAAAGGACACGTCCACGAACGCTATAGACCTGAGAAAGGCGTGCAGCTAGCCAGGTCCCGGAGCGTGTGATGGAACGAGGAGCCCAGCACGAAATGCGCAGAATGGCTGGCCTTCCAAAAGGTCCGGGATGCGATGGTGGTGCCCTAGGGGACCATGGCCGCCGCCTACAATTGCACATCCTAATCTAGAGCACACGGTGGCGATTGCTCCCTGAGCTGCAGGAGCCGGTGGCACGCCGCAGAAAGGGCTATGTTGGGGTCGAGTTTCAGCAGATCCGACCTCCGAAACTGTTTGCCAGGCAAATGCGAGAAGGTTTCAAGGGCTGAGCCCCAAAAGAGAGGATCGAAGGTTACTCTCGTAGTGAGAAGTCAAAGTATCATACGCTGTAACATTCGAGTAGCGAAACTCTGTAAACTAGTAGATCAGTTGTTACAAACAAAGGTAAGGTCCAAGGTTTGAAGACATTTCTAGAGTAGGGCGCAACCCGGGGAACACATTTCTTACTTGCGGCGAGCAGGAGACGTCGTGTATCAAAAGCCTCAGCGCCAGAGGAGGTCAAGCGACCTTCGGTCGAAGGTGAGACAGAAGCTAGAGCTGCTAGACACAGGAAGCTAGGCGTGAATGCCCTGACGAGTAGCAAAACCTAAATTATATACGTTAGGCATGTAAATTATCAAAAACGTCCCCCGAAGCTTGTATTATTAAAATGTATGGTAGGGGCAAGGTAGGGTCGGGGGACGGGGTAAAATTGTAAATTGGAATACAGTAACCCTATAAAAGATGAGTGCGTTCTCCTCTCTGGAGGGATTCTTTTTGGGAGGAGAATGAAATGAAACTGCTGGTTTATTCGTGTCTCTAAAATATAAACCAACAGGCTAGCTGTGTCGAAGTGCCAATCATCTCGACGTCCCATTATTCTCGCCGATGGTGGATGCATGCCATCGATCTGTGCATCGGCGACAATTGCCGCGAGCTGCCGCCGCCGCTGCTGACTTGCTGAGTTCGTCGGCGATCGGCGCCGGAATCTGCACATCGCATTCGAGGCGTGCGAGCTAGAAACATCTTCGTTCAATGATCCAAACATGGCCCAAATATGTACTCATCGCAAAAGGTCCTCCCTGTCTAGACTCTAGTAAATATTCCCGTTCGTGCTATTAGGTTACAGTCGTGATCGAAACAAATTTGCTTCACGGTTCCATCTCGCCATCGCAACTTTTTTGGCCTGAATCTTCGCCTTCAGCCTCAGTGAATGTATATATCCACCATTGCACAGTAAGCGCTGAATGTTCAACTCTCCGGGTATTGCTTTCGTTGGCTCCAGGTCTAGCTGCTGCAAGCTAGAGCAGTAAGCCAGTAAAGCACAAATCATAAGCTTCGTCAGACATGCGGTGAACAGAATCGAACACGTACCGATCTATCGGAGTCGGGATCGGCAATGGCTCATCGTCAACGTGCACGCGCGATGCTCAGTTGCTAACATTATACGAAGGCCTACTGCTCCTAGCATGGTACAGGGGTGATCTCTCTGATGTGCCGGGTGGACACGACGGCGATCCTTGCTCATTCTGTGAATCATGGAGGTCTCACACACTCTCACACGGAGGTGCATCTCGGCAGCATATCCATGTGTCCAGGACAGGATAGGGATGCTGCATTGTGCTGGCACCGAAAAAAGGTGAGCACTGATGAGCGAACGAAGCCGGAAAAGCTGTGATGAGGAGACGGCCACACACACCGGCCGCTGAGCCCAACAAAGCTGGATCTGGAAAGGGATCTGTTTCCAAATTCCTACCAGCGATCTTTGATCCAATGACAGTAATGATTGGTCAATATTTTTATATTATTTTCAAACATCTAGTTTGTACACAGTATCACCTTGAATATGAATGATTTTTATTTTTTCAGATCGACAAACAAATAAGTGGTCTATGGTTACTCGATCATCGCCGATATAGATTGAGGAAGCGCATCTTGGAACTTGTTCTTGCACTCAGACGTCCAGTCGCCATTACAAAGGAATCTGAGGAGGAAAAGGTGCTAACGAGTAATATATGAGCCGAGCTTCAACTTTTCGCTCTTGGTGCGGTCGTGTTATGATAGATAGGGAGACCTCGAGAAATATCCAACTTAGTGACTTGGGGATTGTGTTAGGTTATTTAGGCATGCAGATGTTGACATGGTAGTCAGACCATTATATATAGTTTCTATGTTTAGGAACTTCACGTGTAGGGAAAGAAAGAGATTCTTAAAAAAGGAAAGAAAGAAATGATTGGTGTCTACTATTTTTCACATTGAAATGTCGTCTCACATTTTGCTGCCTCTGTTTGTAACTCAAACAAAACATCATTCAGAGCAACTCGAGCAGTAGCTTCCAAATTATATCCTCCAAATATTAAAATAAGGCTATCTTTATTTTTTTTAGGGCCCCAAAATTAACCTAACTCCAGCGGCAACCCTCAATGGATAGAGGGCTTCCTCAAGACTCCCCATGAATGGAGGATGGAGGGGGAAATTTAGAGGTCTTCTCAAAATAGAGTTTAGTAGAGAACTTACTAGAGTGCGTTTTCCCCAAAACCCCGCCGGGATCCCAGCCTTTTCCCCGGGCAGGCCCCCCACGCGGAAATGGTGACCGGGCCAGAAATCTTCGGCATTTAGAAGCCCAAACCACGGTGCTGGGCGACCCCATCCTCGCCTTTTCCCCGGGGCACCGCGGCCCGACCTCTAGGGTCCGGGCGCCGCCTCCCCGTGCCTCCTCGTCGCCCACGCCCACCTCCCCGTCCGCTCCGCCTCCGACGCCGTAGCTCCGCCTTCGTCCAGGCATGCCTCCGTCCAGGCGCCGCCATCCCAGTGCCCCTCCTCCATTCCCAATCTTCGCCACGAGCGGATTCGCCGGCGGGTTGTCCTCCTTCGGCTTCCAGGTCTTCGCCGGCGGGATCTACCTGTGCCTCCTCATCGTCTTTCTCCTCGGTCTTCCATGCCGTCTTCTTGTGATGTAAGTTCTCACCACGTCCTCCTCTCATTTGTCTAGGGTTTGTACTCATGCCCACGATGTGAGTTCTTGTAGGTGGCTTCTCGATTTGCCATCCCATTCTGATTCCAGTGAAATACATATTAAGTTCTTGTAATTGGCATCTCGATTCGTCATCCCACTCCGATTGCTTCATAGTCTGCAAGTTCGATGGTTCCATCTGACCATCTTTATGTGCTCAGGTTCTTGTGTCACGCTTTGACAATCTAGTGAGATGTGGTAGATGAGTATTCAGAGAGATGGGAGAGGAGTATTCAGTGAGTATACCAGAGGTATGGTAATAGGCTTTGTCAAAGTTGCCTGGCATTGGACTGGCAGCAATTTAAATGCAATGGGGGGCGAGGTAAACTAAGCAGGGCAGTGTGCTTGTGTAGGAGTGTGTGACTCACTCCCACAACTTGTGCTAAACCACTTGTTTACTAGTCTGAGCCCATAATTTTTAGGATTAACTAACCAATTATTTAAGCTTGATCAATTTGTGGATAATAATAAAGTCAGCCCCTTCCTATATGCGGATTAGGTTTCCTGGTTCGTACTTGCTTGTGCATCTGGGCTTCTGATGCCTAATTCTTTTGGGAAGCTCAGATTCACTGGCAGGGATCAGTGAATCAGTCTGATGTAATTATCTTTGACATCTAGCACTCTTTTTGCTGTTGCTGGTGACTTTAGTTTAGTCCATCTCCTTCATTGTGTGTCGACAATATTTAGTTGAATCGTTAAGGTGTCATTCATTTGTCTGGTTACAATTGAATCATAGAGAAGCTGTGAAATTCCAACACTGCACATAAACTGTAATGCCACATGCCTGCCTTCTGTGATGCATTTATTTGTCCATTAGAGCAACTTGACTTAATTTAGCAATGCTAGAGCAAAAAGTAGTGATCACTTCTAGAGCATTGCTAAATTGAGTCAAGTTGGTTTGTAACAAAAAAAAAAGTGTGGCACAGTCCATTTAGTCTCAAACGGCTCCCTGTTCTCTCAAATACTCAGCTTTTGCCTCAAAGTCCTTTCTTGCTTGGAGATAGTACTTGGAATAATGAACACAGACACAATTATGCTCTCTCAAATACTCAGCTTTTCCCTATATTAACTAGATCACATAACTATACATATGTTCCCTCAATTTCCTAGGCTGCAGGTGTGCAGCATGTAACCTAAATTATGCATTGCATTGCTAACAGAAAAAATACTGCAGGAGTGCACCAATGTATTTTCCTTGGAAACAACATATTTTCTTTGGAAATCGAAAATTGCTGCAGTGGAAGTATAGTTTATTTACTAGTTCTTTGTACAAGTATAGTTCTTTGTAAAGTAGATACAGTGAAATGTATGTTTCTTCTTGCTGGAACAAGTCGTGGATGATTCTGTTTTCTTTTTTCTTCCAATAACAGTATCCAAAACTGGTTGTTCTTTTGGCAGTACATTCATATGAATTTAGGATTTTGAAATGCTCATACGCGTAGGCTATAATGTTTCTAGTGTATGTGTAAACTAGAATTATGACCACTACTACATGTATCTATTGTACATTATATATATTTAATCCTCATTTAGGACTTTTCAACAATAATCTTAATTATTGTTTTTTTTCAGAATCAGGGAGTGATGAGAGCATGAAGAGGAGAGAGAAAATATGGAGGAAATGTCTTTTTTTTTTGCTTCTTTTGTAGCTGAGTAGCGGCTTAAAACGTGTGAAGCCAAGGCATCAGATTCTTTCATATGGCCAGGATCTTCGTGATATTGTATTATTCACATTTTTTGCTTGTTGTATGTACTAGTTGGTATGCACGTGGCACGTGTTTTAAAAAGGTATGAAAAAAATCTTGAATTCAATAGAAAGTTGATTGTAATTTAAAGAAAATATTCAATTTGCAAGACACGCGGTACAAGTTCTATAAACTTTATGCTCAACGTTTCTTCTCTTTTTGCGAATTCACAAATTGAAATTACAAACTCACAAACATTCTCTTGGAGCTCACCTTTCAGTGGCTCAGTAATCAACTGTTTCAGCACTACGTCAAATCAGAGAAACCGAAAAGAGAGAATAATGGACAAAATATCGAACTCAAGTGTATACTATAATATATAAATATAAGTAAATATTGCAAAGGTAAATAAGTAAATATTCGAGACCGAAATGTTCCAAACGATAATATAAAATAGAGACTAAACGTGCAATTGGCACATCTACTCTAACTCATAGACTTCCGGAGGAGGAGGTACCATTGTGTGACGAAGATCCAAATAACTATTTGGAAGCAGGTGAAAATAGTCATATCTACAGAACTTACCATATTGTACACTGCAAAAATGGAAAGAAAATGTAAAATTATTGGACTTGAATCCAAACGTAATCATTAACTACCATCTATTTGAAAACTTGCTTAGGCTATATATACTAAATATGGCAATATTAAGGATATGACATTGCAAGCAGAATTTACCATATTTTACACTGCAAAAATGAAAGGAAATGTAAAATTATTAGAGTTAAATCCAAACATAATCATCAACTACCATCTATTTGAAAGATTGCTCAGATTATACATATTAAATATAGCAACGTAAAGGGTGCAACGTCACAAACAGAACTTACCATATTGTACACTGCAATAATGAAAAGGAAATGTAAAATTATTGGACTTAGATTCAGATGTAATCATCAATTATCGTCTATTTTAAAACTTGCTTAGATAATGCATATTAAATATGGTAACATAAAGGTCACGACATTGCAAGCTGAACTTACCGTATTGTACACTGTAAAAATAAAAAAAATATAAAATCATTGTACTAAATCCAAACGTAATCATCAACTACCATATATTTAAAAACTTGCTCATATTATACATATTATATATGGTAATATAAAAGGCGCGGCATCGCAAATAGAACTTAACATATTTTACACTGCAAAAATGGAAAGAAAATGTAAAATTATTGGACTTAAATCCAAATATAATCATCAACAATTATCTATTTAAAAAATTACTCAGATTATACATATTAAATATGGCAACATAAAGGGAGCAGCATTGCAAGGAGAACTTACCATATTGTACACTGCAAAAATAGAAAGGAAATGTAAAATTATTGGATTTAAATCTAAACGTAATCATTAACTATAATATATTTGAAAACTTGTTTAGACTATATATATATTAAATATGACAATATAAAGGACGCGACATCGTAATCAGAACTTACCATATTGTACACTGCAAAAATGGAAAGGAAATATAAAATTATTGGACTTAAATACAAATGTAATCATCAACTACCATCTATTTAAAAACTTGCTCATATTATACATATTAAATATGGCAACATAAAGGGAGCGACATTGCAAGCAGAACTTACCATATTGTACACTGCAAAAATGAAAAGGAAATGTAAAATTATTGGACTTAAATTCGAACATAATCATCAACTATCATCTATTTGAAAACTTGGTCAGATTATACAAATTAAATATGGCAACATAATGGGTGCGGCATCGCAAGCATAACTTACCGTATTGTACACTACAAAAATAAAAAGAAAATATAAAATTATTGGACTTTAATCTAAACATAATCATATACGCCAGTTTTGCAAGTATACTAGCAAATTCCTTTTGACCATGATGTATATATGACAGCATACCTACTGTATATATGTTCAGAAATGAAGTATGAGCTGCCGAAAAAACACATCCAAACAGTGCCGCAAATAACGTAAACATGGGGATCTAACAACTAATTAAATCAATTCGATAGTTGCATGTGCCGCGGTCGATGCAATAAGTTCATCCTATCAACAAGTTCATCAAACTATCTAGTCTAGTATCCCATGATACCGTGGCCGACGCAGGAGAACCTGACATGGCCGACGTGCGGGACCAACTTCGACTCACTCATACCATCGCAAACAACCCCACCATCTTCTTGCACACCACCAGGTAGTACCTCTCGCGCCAGCTCAACGCCGCCGCCGCAGGGTTCTTCATCACGTCGGATATGGCGAAGCTGCTGGTTCTGACCTCGTCGTCCTCCTCGTCCGACGTTGTCGTATCGCTGTCGACGGAGCTGGCGTTCTTGCCTCTGCCCATCATGCACGACGCCCTGTAGTACGGCCTCGGACGCTGGAGACGCTCCGGCGTCCAGGTGCACATATGTGTTGAGCCGACGACTGCGGGTGATGGCGGAGCGGCGAATCTCTCTGCTGGAGGATTTGTGGAACAACCACATGTCGAGAAGGGATAATGAGAAGTGACAGCTGGTTGGCGTGATTTATATAAGTCCTAGCTAGTCTAGTATGGTAATTATGACTTCAATTTGGACACAATCATCAACTAAGTAAACCTATCATATGTTTAAAAACCTCCTCAGATTGTATATATTAAATTTGGATAGTCTAGTATGGTAATTATTAGATTTCAATCCGGACACAATCATCAACTAAGGAAACCTATTATATGTTTGAAAACTTGCTCAGATTATACGTATTAACTATGGCAACACATTGGACTTAAATCCAAACGTAATCATCAACTACCATATATCTGAAAACTTGCTCAGATTATATATATTAAATATGAAAATCTATCATCTGTTCAAAAACATACTCAAATTATACATATTAATTATGGTAACAGATTGGACTTAAATCCAAACATAATCATCAACTACCATCTATTTGAAAACTTGCTAAGATTATACATATTAAATATGGCAACATAAATGGCGCGTGGGTAGATTTAGGTGGACCCGATTTAGGTGAAAAAAGTTTTATGTTTTGGGGGAAATTCTCTTCCGAAGGGCGATAAAATGGGTTTCCTCCACCCCTTTCGTAGTCTTTTTTCATGACAGACGAGTCCTCTGTGAGGTGGGGGTGTGACTAATCTTGGTGAGAAGTGTTTCCAAATCTAATTCTTAGTATAGATTTCGTGACGAATGAGCTGCTGCTGCAGCAGACTGTGCATGCGTGTTTATTGATATTGATTGCTAGTACATGCGTGTTTATTGATTGCTAGTTGGTGCATGCATGTTTAGCCAGACAAACAGAGCTACCCGCAGACAGCGACTGGGCTGCCCGCATCAGCGACGCTTCCAAATAGTGCGACCGGGAAGCGGGAATCAAGGCCCTGCGCTCACGGGGATTCGAATGTCACACAAAGATCCCCGCACGGGGTGATCTGCCCGGGGCTGATCCGGCATGTGCTGCCAAAGGAGCCCTCAATGGATAGAGGGCTTCCTCAAGACTCCCCGTGAACGGAGGATGGAGGAGGAAATTTAGAGGTCTTCTCAAAATAGAGTTTAGTAGAGAACCTACTGTAGTGCGTTTTTAGCTTTTTTTAAGGGGCTATTTAGAGGGTATACTACAGCCGCTCTCACGTTGCCCAAAATCACGTTCTACTTGGCGACCATCCAAATGCGACCAAACATGAATGTTACTCCGTTTTTAAATATATAATTATCATATGTTTAAAACCAAAGAAGCTTGCGAGTTGATCATAGATCAATTGGTAAGGTTCCCTGTGGTGGAACCTGTCCACCTGGGTTCAAGTCCTCGACTCGACACAGGTGTCGTATTTTTCTGAATTTATTTCGAAAATTAACCTGCGTTTTTCTTTCAGTGGTAGGCGACGTCCCCGTCGACAGCGTCATAGGGTTAGCGTACGTGTATTCATTAGAATGAGTGTGCGTGTGTATGAGCGTCGTACCTATATTCATAGGAGTGTGTGTGCATGTGAGCGTGTGCGTGTGCGTGTGTACTTGTGTTTCTAAAAAAACCAAAGAAGCTTGAGATAATGAGGCCAGAATGGTTTTCCCCTTTTTTAAAACAAAACAACACATTTCCATACTTAGAATACCTCCTCGTGCCCTTCATCCTGATCTCTATTTCTCCTCTTCCACAGTTACACCCTCCGTTGCAGTGTATACTACTTTCAACATGGCGGCTTGATGTTACCAAATATGTTGACTCGATTGACTTCACCATGTACTATCCTGTTACAACCTCGAACTCCCACTATCATGTCCCTCGGTCTCTGCTGGACTTACGTCACCTATATAAACCTCCGGTAAAACTGAAATTCATTTATAAATATTAGAAATTATAAACATTAATAACCATTCTTAGATAACCATATAATAGTAGAAATTATAAATATTAATAAATTTTTAAATAAATTTGGTATACGTTAGATAAATTTGACTTAAACAAATGTAAACAACTTGTAATTTTAAATTTATACTAGATATTAAATTTTGTTATAATTGTAGTGCCTCTCCGGGGACCCCAAAACCTAAAACATTGGAAAGGTTATCGCATATGTCGAGGAAAATGACGACCACTGAAAATCAAAGGGAATACGGTTCTCTCCCATACCATGGGGAAGTCTCTCACTATGTCACTAGCGGCTCAGATTCTTAGGGGTGACGTCCTTCTCAGACCAGTCTCAACATGGTTTTATGGAGAAGTTTTATTGCATTAAATTTGCTAATTTGGTAAGGTCATTTTAAGGAGAGAGAGGCACAAGTTTTATGGGGAGGAGAGGGAGTTTCATCCGGTGAAACCCATCCTGCTTGGTTACCTAATACCCAGTCTTGATAAATGTGTAAAACTTTCTTCAATAGTACTCCCTCTAGTTTAGTATTAGAAGTCGTTTTGGACAAGGTTTGAATCAAACATTGGAAATATAAATCATGAATAACATTTAAGTCGTTGAGTTTGAAAATGTGAAAATTATATAAATAGATTTGTCTTGAAAATCACTTTCATAAAAATATACATATATAACTTTTCAAGAAATATTTTTATAAAAAAGATAAGTCAAAGTAGTGATTTGGTGACCGTGTCACTGTGCTAAACGATTTCTAATACAGAATTGGATGGAGTATATGATAGTCCTATAAAAAATAGTATATGCTGAGTGATTGGAAATAGAATTTGTTAGATAAGGCCCGTTTCATGGCCCATATGTCTCCACACATTCATTCCTTGGGCCGATAGTTCGTAGCCCAAAATCCCAAGTAGGTCGAAATGGTCTGGATAGCTTGATAGGGCTCAGTCCCCTTCTAGTCCTTTGATGTACGTATAACACTATCAGTAAAAAGAAGAGCTAGCTAGCTCCAGCGTGATACTTCTTTCAGACCTTGCTCAAATTCAGACGCCTGATAAATTATTGTTTCATCCTTTTACGTACTCGAGCAGTACATGGAGGTGTTGTTCTTTTGACATGATCTGGAATTTCTGGATAACGGTGGCAACCTCCCCTAGTCCCTGCGACCTGCCCATTCTTCCGGCGTCCCAGCAGGGTGATCAGATCCCGGTAGCTCGACGTGCGTGCCGGGACGACACGTGCCGGCTAGTGTCCATCTCGGCTTTAAATGTCTGTCGTCGTTACAGCGTACTCTCATCTTCCGTGGTGATCGCCATCGACGACTCATCTAGTCATCTTATCCGTTGAACATTTGAAGCACCGATCTGAAGTATATCCACATCGTCGTACGTGGGCCGTGGCCCCTCGTCCCGTCGACCCCGACAGATCCTATAAATACACATGGCCACGGGCTTAGCAGCTCATCGCTTCACTACGAGCTTCACCTCGTACACGTCCAGAACAAGAGATCAGGTGAGTCGTGGTAGAAGCTGATAAGCTAGATTTCGTGTCGTCGTCGCGTCGGCATGGCGAAACCGCACCAGGCCGGCCTTTTCGGTCTCCTAGTTGTCGCGGTGTCGCTGAGGTTCTTGCTTGGATCCCACACGGCACGAGCACAGGTCCTCTTCCAGGTACTACTACGCTACATGTGCATGCATGAAAACGTTCACACAGCTCCAAGCGCACGCATTTTGCTGAGCTGACGAGTGACAACAACGCAGGGGTTCAACTGGGAGTCGTGCAAGAACCAAGGCGGCTGGTACAATTCCCTCCTGGGACGGGTGGACGACATCGCCGGCGCCGGCGCCACGCACGTCTGGCTCCCGCCGCCGTCGCACTCCGTCGCGCCGCAGGGCTACATGCCGGGGCGGCTCTACGACCTGAACGCGTCCAGCTACGGCACCGAGCCGGAGCTCCGGTCGCTGATCGCCGCGCTCCGTGGCAGGGGCGTCCAGGCCGTCGCCGACGTCGTCATCAACCACCGGTGCGCCGACAAGAAGGACGCCCGCGGCGTGTACTGCGTCTTCGAGGGCGGCGACCCCGACGGGCGCCGCCGCCTCAACTGGGACGCCGACATGATCTGCAGCGACGACACGCAGTACTCCAACGGCCGCGGCAACCGCGACACCGGCAAGGACTTCGGCGCCGCGCCCGACATCGACCACCTCAACCCGCGCGTGCAGCGGGAGCTCACCGAGTGGCTCCGCTGGCTCAGCGCCGACGTCGGTTTCGCCGGCTGGCGCCTTGACTTCGCCAAGGGCTACTCCGCGGCCGTCGCCAAGGCATACGTCGACGGCGCCGGCCCAAGCTTCGTGGTCGCGGAGATATGGAGCTCGCTCAACTACGACGGCGACGGGAAGCCGGCGCGCAACCAGGACGGGGACCGGCAGGAGCTCGTGGACTGGGCGAACGCCGTGGGCGGCCCCGCCGCGGCGTTCGACTTCACCACAAAGGGAGTGCTGCAGGCGGCGGTGCAGGGCGAGCTGTGGCGGATGCGCGACGGCAACGGCAAGGCGCCGGGCATGATCGGGTGGCTCCCGGAGAAGGCCGTCACGTTCATCGATAACCACGACACCGGGTCGACACAGAGCTCGTGGCCGTTCCCCCGCGACAAGGTCATGCAGGGCTACGCCTACATCCTCACCCACCCAGGCATCCCATGCATCGTGAGTAACCATTCATTGCCACCTAACTTCTTTGAGGCTACAAGCCTAACTAACGCTGATTTTTGATGCAGTTCTACGACCACGTATTCGACTGGAACCTGAAGCAGGAGATCAGCGCGCTGGCCGCGATAAGGAAGAGAAACGGGATCCATCCAGGAAGCAACCTGAGCATCCTCAAAGCCGAGGGCGATGTCTACGTCGCGATGATCGATGACAAAGTCATCATGAAGATCGGGCCGAGGTACGACGTGGGCGGGCTGATCCCGTCGGGTTTCAGCGTCGCGGCACACGGCGAGGGCTACTGCGTCTGGGAGAAGGGCGGTCTCCAAGTAACAGCCGGACGCTACCACTAGAGATGAGTGGGTGGGTTTGGGAAGCTAGGGCAGTTTGCTGCCGTCACCCAAGATAAATTCTCCTACCTTGTTAAACACCGAAAATGACCCGTTTTTTACTGTGGTTGATGCCCCTACTACATGTAACAACACACTATGTTATATATGTGCTAAAGGGGAAAGCAGCAATAAAGAAGTCATTTTGCGATCAAACCTTTTGTATTAATGAAAATAGGACTTCTTGGGCAGGAATAAAGGGAAACAATGTTACATCTATATAGAATTAGATTTGAAAACATTTGTTACCAAGATTAGGTTCATCCCCACCTCACAGAGGACCCATCTGTCATAAAAAATGACAACGAAGGGGGGAGACCCATTTTTTGACCTTGGAAAAAGAGATCCCTCAAAACCCAAAACTTTTTTCACCTAAATCGGGTCCACCTAAATCTAATCACGCACCCTTTATATTGCCATATTTAATATGTATAATCTGAGCATGTTTTTAAATAGATGATAGTTGATGATTACGTGATTTAAGTCCAATGTATTACCATAATTAATATATATAATCTAAGTAAGTTTTGAAACATACGATAGATTTCTATATTTAATATGTATAATATGAGTAAGTTTTCAAATAGATGGTAGTTGATGATTAAGTTTGGATTTAAGTTCAATGTGTTGTCGTAATTAATATGTACAATCTGAGTAAGTTTTCAAACAGATCGACGATAGACTTTCATATTTAATATGTATAATCTGAGAAAGTTTTCAAATAGATGATATTTGATGATTACGTTTGGATTTAAGTCCAATGTGTTGTCATAATTAATATGTACAATCTGAGTAAGTTTTCAAACAGACGATAGATTTCTATATTTAATATATATAATCTGAGCAAGTTTTCAAATAGATGGTAGTTGATGATTATGTTTAGATTTAAGTTTAATGTGTTGCTATAATTAATATGTACAATCTGAGTAAGTTTTCAAACAAACGTAAGATTTCCATATTTAATATGTATAATCTGAGCAAGTTTTCAAATAGATGGTAGTTGATGATTACGTTTGGATTTAAATCCAATGTGTTGCCATAATTAATATGTATAATCTAAGTAAGTTTTCAAACAGACGATATATTTTTTTGGTTGATGATTGTGTTCAGATTGAAGTCCAATAATTACCATACTAATCTACTGTGACTTATATAAATCCAAAGCCTTTACGTGCGAAAAGATGGAGAACGAGGCCAGCGTCGGCGACACGTCTGGCGGCGGAGACGGCGGCTGGGTGGCGCAGGACAGCGTGGAGAGCGTGTCCGGCGTGACGGAGGCCAGCACAAGTAGCAATGCTGCAGTGGGCGGCGGCGGCCTCGACGACGGCGGGGACGGGCTGCTAACGGTGGTGGAGAGCGGTGGTTGACGGCTGTGCTGTCGACTGGGAGGTAGAGTTGATGGCCGGCGCCTGCGACGAGGAACCGGCGGCGTCTTCCTCTATGGTCCCTGATAGATGCAGATCTCATGCTCACGGCTGACACTGTTCTTGCATTAATTAATTCTCTGAATCTGCAGACGGAGGTCAAGTACGTGCTGGGGATGATTGAGCGGACAATCTGTGAGAACGTCACCGAGTACGAGAGGTGAACACTCTGTGCTTCAGTGGCACTCGCACGCTAGCAGATCTGGCATATGAACTGAAAATTTATAGCAAGTGGTGATTTTGATTGTTCTAGGCAGGAAGGGAATCCGGCTACACATCATCGGCGGCCCTTCGAGACCACCGGAGTCTCTGCAGGAGGCTGCCCGGGAGGCCGAGGAGATGACGAGGAGCAACTCCAAGCTGCACCTGATGCTGGCGACCGACGTGCTACAGCGGGCCATGGGAGATCGTGTAGGTGTGCCGGGCGCTGGTCCGGAGAGCGCAGGGCGCCACACCAAAGAGGCTCATGGTAACAAAATTCTTCGATGACATGTTTGCTCCGTGTGCGTCTATGTTTGATTATGTTGCATATAGTTTATGTGGCAGTTCATTGTGAGATGGAACATGAGAACTATGACATATTTTTTCCCTCAATGGTAAAATTGCTTTGAACGAGGAATATTTTTTGTGCACTACAATCTTCCTAAAATGGTTGTATGAAACGATGATAATGGAATTCATCCATCCTAAATTATAATGATCATTATAACTCAAATTATAGTATATATTATTATTAACGGTGAATGGTTTATGTTTATAAGAAAACTTGTATTCCTATCATATTATTATGGGTTTTTTAAAAAAATTATTTTGTTTATCGTGAGTGTCGCACTTGCGTCATTTATAGTCTATAAAAGCAGAATTTGTTACTTCCCCGTATCGTCTCTCCCAAGATACGTGGTCATAGGAGCTTTTTTTAATCACAACAAACATATATATAATAAAAGCAGCCACATTACAGGAAGACTCAGAAAAGAAGGTCGAGTTACATCTAGCCATACGTCACACGAACACACGAACGTAGGGGCACACGCGCAGGCTAACCGATCCAGAACGTGGCCGAACGTAGGGGCACACGCGCAGGCTAACCGATCCAGAACGTGGCCGTGCCATCACCGCCGACGAGCAGGACACCGGCGAGAGGTACTCGAGGCGTCACATACACATGGACCTGGGCGAACTTACCTCGTGAAGCGAAGGATGAAGCGGAAAGTTACGGATAAAAGATGCCTTAAGAGAAGGGAAAAAAGAAAAGTTGGTCTTCTACTTATTTATCTTTTCCTTTTTTTATTTGATATAGACTTAAAGTATAGATCAAAAATAAAATTTATCTGTAGAACTAAGTTATATAAGCAATGGTACATTGGACATTTAAACCCCTCTTATCTATTTTTTAATAAAAGATTTAAAGAACGGACCATTGGACATTGGGCATTTTGTTGTTGCATGTGAGGCATTTTCCTTTTTACAACCATGAACGGACCATGCAGTCCACTGTAAACGAGCTTACTAGAAGAAGAAAACATATACCTGGCATATAAAATCAAAATAAAGTGAATAGAAAATAATGGATCTCCTCATACAGCAAGTACAATACAAAAAAGTTCACACAAAAAAAGTTCACAAAACAAAAGCTACATCAAGATACCGAATTCCTTCCTCATATTTGAGCATCAAGGTTTCTCTTGGTACTGCATGGTTTAACTCAATATGTGGTAGTAGATTGAGGTACCGTAAAATTCCCAAATAGTACCTCATTGACAACCAGAAAACAGAACTCGCAAATTGGCTGCTTAAAAATTATATAATAAGTCAACTACAATATCATGCATCAGCAAACACAATGAATAATATTTTACCTTAAGAGGCTCAAATATGGATACTGCAGATTTATTGTCTGAAGCTCTTCCTTGCAGTTCTCTTGTTCAAACGTTTAGACTTTAGACAATTCTAAGACTAAGACATCAATAATATTACAGATCTATATGTCGCATCGATCCGGACATGATTTTACATTCTCCTACCTCAGCTCGCCTTTATATATATCACTATGTGCGTCGATCGAATGGAGTTTTGCGACCTGAATCTCCACCTTCTGGGTGATGCCAACGCAGCCTGAAGGGAGGGTGACGATGCCCTCGACGTCAATAAGGGTCCCTTTGGGCAGGGTGGCGGCGAACCACACCATCCGCGTGGTGACCCCCTCGCCGGCGGCGTCGATCACGCACCGCACCGTGCTGCGAAAGTCAAGCAGCACCAAGACGGTCATTGTCTTGCTCAGCGGCCGGATCTGGTACACTGCCGTAGAGCACCACGAGCTTCCCCGCCATGGACTTGCCGAGGCATTGGGCGTCCATCCACGGCCGGCCATAGCACGCCTTAAAAGGGACGACGCCGTAGGCGGACGCGTAGGGGTCCTTCGGCTTCTTGGCCCTACCCCTGCTCCTGGTGTGCTTCTTGCAGGCGCCGCCGGAGAACGGCGGCGTGGACTTCTGATTGCAATCGATAGTGTGGAATTTGTGTCGTTGTCTCCACCGGAAGATTGCGATTTCAAGACTGGATTTTGATGCAGCTAGGATTGGACTCGGTCGAGGTATTTTCTTTGGGAAGGCACGGTAGGACTCGGAATCGGCTTCCTTAGCAGCAAGGACAGTTCGGCTGCTTGGGCGGCGGGTCGGCAGCGGCGGAATTGCGCCGGCTAGCGGGTTCAGCTGCCGCGGTGCATGCGAATTTTATGAAGAGGGAGAGCACTCAAGTAGGATCAACCGCACTTG
The DNA here is from genome assembly GCA_033239725.1 of Echinochloa phyllopogon. Classification (NCBI taxonomy): domain Eukaryota; kingdom Viridiplantae; phylum Streptophyta; class Magnoliopsida; order Poales; family Poaceae; genus Echinochloa; species Echinochloa phyllopogon. The sequence continues at coordinate 42,077,004 of BTCW01000015.1, forward strand.
TATTGATCATGAGTTGTTACATATATAGATGTATATATGGCAATGCGAGGTCACGATCGGATCCGGTCTTGTGGCCACTGGATCCATCTTCTCCATGGCTGGCGGTCTATGCAACAAGTCATCGGTGCCAGCGCGGCTGACTGGATCCATCCGATGACGGCACTATCTGCCTGAATAGGGCCAATCTCGGTCGATAGCTCGTGATGCGGCGTAGACTGTGGCGGTAGCCGCCAAGCAGGCCGTGCATGAAGGATCTTCGTCGGCAGTTGGCGACTACACCGACTGGATCTTATCTTTAGGTTTGGCAGCGATATTGATAAATCACTGCTCATGACATCTTCTTCATGAATAGTTAGTACTCTCCATATGATCCAAAAGATCAGAGTCACCTTATATTCGACTTACGACATCACATACTCCAAAGCAGATCCTACGGACTTTGTACATGTGACTATTGGTCACTTTGCAACATAGTCTTCGTGGGATGACAAGAGATTGCAGCCGATTATAGTTGGAAAAGGATGGATAATATGGTAGTATTAGCTCGAAAAGGAGGAGGCAACACCATGGAACTACGTTTTGGGTATTGATTCCTTAGTTCCGGAGAGAAATCTCTAGATCCGACCTTAATTGGTTGTATCTAGCAATGACCTTGTTGAAGTCATTGTTTGGGGCTCCAAGAATCATTCTCTAAGGTGAGAGCTGATGGTCTGGTCTTGACTGGTTGGACCAAGGCAAAGGCCAGAAATAGTCTTAGCATATTTGTATCATCTTGATGTATCTATGTAATATTAATAAAATTTCCTTGTCAAAAAAATATGGCAATGCGAGAGCTAACAGAATCGCGAGCATGCAGGCAGTTGGCGATGTGTAGTGGGCGCACGCAGAGCGCAGGGCGCCGTGGAGCATGGCGACCAAGTCTGTGGCGCGTGCGGCACAGAGTCTGTTGAGCGTCTCGCTAACACTCCCCCTCAGTCTCGGCGCACCGAACATCAGTGCAAAGACTATCCCTGAAGTCGGTGTAGAGGGCCGTGGGCGGTCCTTTCGTGAAGATGTCCGCGAACTAGCGTGAACTGGGCACATGTCAAACGTGCACCTCTCCAACGGTGACCTTCTCCCGGACGAAATGTATGTCTAGCTCGATGTGTTTCGTCCGTTTATGATGCATCGGGTTGTGGGACATGTATACGGTGTCGAGACGTTGTCGTAGAACACCATTGTTGCCTTGTCGATGCTCCAGTGCAGTTTGCCGAGGAGGTGCCGGAGCTAGGAGCATTCGGCGACGACGTTGGCCACCCCTTGGTATTCCGCTTCGGCGCTGGACTTGGAGACCGTGGTTTGCCATTTGAAGGACCACGACATAAGGGCGTCGTTGAGGAACACGCGGAATCCCGACGTTGAGCGGCGTGTGCCGGGGCAGCCGGCCCAGTCGGCGTCGGAGTATGCCGTGAGTGATGGTGTTCTCATGGCGTAGAGATGGATGCCGAGGGAGGGTAGTCCCTTGATGTAGCGAAGCATGCGCTTGAGCATGGAAGCATGCGCACCCGTGGGTGAATTCATGTGGAGGCAGAGTTGCTGCACGACGTAGGCGATGTTCGTCGCGTGACAGTGAGGTACTGGAGGGTGCCGGCCATGCTCCGATAGAAGCTTGCATCGGAGATGGGTTTGCCGTCGGCCATCGATGACTTGGGCTTGGTGTCGGCTGGGGTAGCGACTCGCTTGTAGTTGCTCATCCCAGCGAGCAGGTCGTTGACGTAGCTTGCTTGGGAGAGGTAGATGCCACTGTCGGTGCGCTGAACGTCGATGCCGAGGAAGTACTGGAGAGGCCCCATGTCCTTCATGGCGAAAGAGGACTGGAGCTAGGTGATGGTTACGTGCAGCAGCTTGGTGGAGGATGCAAACAGTACCATGTCATTGACGTACAAGAGGAGGTAGGCCGTTCCTGCGCTCGTGTGCATCATGAACAGCAAGGAGTCAGAACGTGCCTGCTTGACGTTGTTCGAGGCGATGAACTCCGCGAACCGGGTGAACCAGGCTCGTGGCGCTTGGCGTAGACCATAGAGGGACTTGGACAAGAGGCAGACGACGTCGGGACGGTTGGGTTCGACGAATCCGGTGGGTTGTTGATAGTAAACGCATTCCTCCACTGTGATGTGGAGGAAGGCGTTCGATACGTTGAGCTGGTGCGCGGGCCACGGCATGGTGGCGGCGATGGTGAGCACAGTGCGGATTGTCGTCGGCTTGACGATGGGCGTGAAAGTCTCCCCGAAGTCGATGCCTGGTCCTTGGTTGAAGCCGTGGATGACCCACCATACCTTGTAACCCTCTGCAGGACGTGCCGCGGCGCGCGGCCGGCAGACGGAGGCGCGCGTGGGCCAGGCGACGGCGACAGTGAGGATGGCAGGCGGTGAGGGCGGCTCCTCTCGCGAGCAACGGCGACGGCGTCCGCTCCTCCTCAAGCACCGCGGTTGATGCGTCGCAACCCCATCGGTGGCGCGGGCGGTTGGCGTCGTCGTTGTCCGAGGCCGAGGTGGAGGAGAGGGATGGGGAAGCGAGCACGCGCGGCTCCGTCCCCGGTCAGCTTGTCCTTCCCCTGATTCCGTCGCTGCGCGTGCCGGCCGCGGACCTCTGGCACGCGGCGAGGATGTGCCCGGATCTCCTATCCGTGCCCGCGGAGGTCATCGCGGCCGCGCTCCGGTTCCTGACGGCTTCTGCGCGGTCGAGAGGGGCGGCGGACGGGTGCGGCGGCAGGGCCTCCCTCCCCTTCTCTCTCAACCGTTGCCGAGGCGGTTGGGATGGCGCGCCTGAGGCCGTGGGCGCGTGGGCCCCACGCCACGGTGGCCGGTGGCGGACGCGCGCCATCCCCGGCAGGAATGGCGTACACGGGATGGACGCTGGGCGTTGCGTTCGGGGTGGCGTACCCCGCTGCAGCACATTTTACGACATGTGCGTACAGCGTACTGCAGAACGTAGCCTAATATATTATAATCTATACATTTATTTTATGATTTTTTGTTAGCTAAATAATATTAATTGTAGTTTGATTTTATATTAAAATATTGTATACTCCCTCCGTATCGCTTAAGCTAGTCGTTCTGAACATGTTGGCAATAGACAGTTTAGACAGCTGTTGTCTATTTAGCTGTTTGTGTGATAATAAATACGCACTCTGGTTTCTGATGTTTTGCATGGGAGCACGAGCCAAAGCAGTAGACGAGTTAGTAGACAGCAACACTCTCTTTCCTTATTAAATGATAGCCACATCAGCTCATTTGATCTACGTGACAGCCGTTGTCCGTGGATTGTACATGCCCTTAAGCACTGGCCATCTCCTCGTCTTCTCTTCTCTAAGCTCTGGCCACACCTCGCTCCATCTGCTCATCCTCTCTTCTCCAAGGTGGTGCCGGAGGAGCTCACGCTGGCCATGGACAAAGTAAACTTGTGAAAAACAAAAATTTAAACGCACTAGGAAGAGCTCGAACCCGCGACGTCAATGCTTGAACCTCCCCACGCTAACCAATATGTATTACACTCGACACCCTATTTAATAGAAATAGAGAGGAAAACTTTATCCTAATTAATCACTCCTTGGTATGCTAAATGTTGCCAACTTTTCTTTACCAGTATGGAGGGAGTACTCCGTACACAAGTTGAAACAGTGACCAACTTGCTACTTAGGGTAATCATGTAAAGCAAACATACAAGTAATCAAACAAAGATGAACTATCGGTTAAATATATAAAATATTATAAAAAGTGTGCTAAAATATAGTACTCACTTCTAATGATCGCATGAGCTTTGAAATAGCTAAAATATTTTAGCTAAAACGTAAAAGATATGATATTTTGAAGTTGTAAGGACTTCATGGTAATAACATAAAGTTAATGGATAATAGGAAAACCCTCCAAAAAGGACTGTGGGTTGATTAATGTAAATATAGGGGGGCTTTCTGAAAATTCAGCACAACGTTGCTGTTTGCTACCGTGACCAGACCGTTTTTTCTCGGTTCCTAGACAGAGGAAGCTGGTTCTCTCGGTTTAGCTGGTGTATATGTGGTTTTTGTCCGGTTTTCAACTGTTTTGTACGTGATTTTTCTAAGTGTTTTGGATTAGAAGGGTGACAGACGAAATTTTCTGGCAGAAGCATTGCTTGTTTTATTATTAGATTTATTATTATGTAAAGATAAAGATAAAGAAATAAATAGATTAGGGCCCATCATGGCATAGTACAATGAAGCACAAGTTGAAGTGTTGAACTGGGCCAACTGCAGGCTTACAGTCTTCCGGGAGGACAAACCAAGATGTGTGTCAGGCCTACGCATACCAGCCCGGTTGCGCATGGACCATACGTACATGATGGAATTCTGGGCCTAGCCCGTCTTCAATTGCGGCTTCGATTAGAAATCATAACCTAACAGTCTTAGAGCAAGTATAATAATGAACTTATAGCTAAGCTAATCAATATTTTTTACTGATGGGGAGGAGAGAAGGAAGGAGAGAAAAGAGAGCTTGGCTCTCATGCAAGCAACAAGCTGAGCACGAACTCCTATGCAAAGGTGGGGCCACATGAGAGGGGATGAGGATGAATAGAAAAGAGAAGATAATAAATGCCGTGAGCGCGGTGGGAACGGGCTTCCCAAAAAGCGAGCCCCGGCCCGGGTCAGCATAGAATGGGATAAAGCGTTGTTGGGTTAAAAGAGTGGTGAGGCAAAACAAAAGCGAATCCCTTAGACTTTTGACGGTCGAGCTGGCTGCTAACCATTATTCTGGGTGGATATTTAAACGCCAAGTCACCATAGGATAAAAAGGGTTTTGGGCTTGATGCTCTCTATGAATGAGAATGGGAGACTGAACTTCACTTCACCTTGAAATCAATGGAAGATAAATCAATCAAGTAGGACCTTTCATTGCCCTTGGTGATGACCGCCGGAGGGGGAGTACGAGAAGGCGGACATCTGGCTGCTATCAGTCGGCTGGCGAGCCTAACCCTACGGGGTCAGGAGGCCGATACTGTAGTAGTCGCTCCCCGCGCCAGTAGTAAGGAGAGATATTATCCTTCCCATGGTTGGCTGGATCGCTTCCTTATTTCGACATCTTGGAATTACTTCTTCCCTTACACTCTGAAATCTGCTTTCTAAAAGAACTCTTCAGATCATTAACCCGGTAGCCTTAGGGCACAACTATTTAAGCATCATTAACAATGAATTGTTAGACCTCAGGTTGGGAGCCTGGGTAGGGGAGCCTCACTAAAAGCCCTAGGAGCTGGTGAAGCAACCTTTTCATCCCCAAAAGCGCGAAACGACGCTGGCTCCATACCGGGTGTAAACAAACGTATGGTCTTGTACATGAAACCGATTCAGAATAAGAATAGCTCAGTTCGGGGGAGGAAAGGTCCAGCACTCTTCTAAACGAAGAAAGAGGGGATTCGCGCTACCTCCTACTCCTACAGAAGATCGATTGGCGCGAACTTCCGATCGATTCCTTATTCATTGTTGCCGACCCTTACATCATCATAAAGAGAATCAAGATATCCCAAGAAACCCTGCTAGGGATGAATGACTAGCGCTCAAGAACAAGCAAGGGATGAGCGCACGGGAGCGACGTTGCTTGTTGCTTTATTATCACATTAGAGAAGCGGAACCTCCAAGCTCAGACATCTCGAGAGGTCAGCCAAGAATAGCAGAGCTAGCCGGAGTATAGGGAGAAGCATGTTTGGATAGGTGTTTACAAGGGTTTATTCACAAGCTAACAATCGTCTTAAAGTGAGATTCGAATTCTTCGACTGAGAAAGTTTCTCTTTCGGCTGCTACTTTACTGAAAACTTGGCTAGTTTCTTCAACAGGACTTAACTAAAAGACCAAAGCTAGTAAGTAAGTATCTGGGATTGTAGCTTTTCTTGGACATGTGTTAAGCGAACAGAAATGTTAATATTTAGAAAAATCTCCTCGAGTTCAGAACAGATCTGATTGAACCTGGAGTTAAGCATTTCGAATTTCTAATAAGAAAGCTGCTGACCATCGCTACATTCAGAAGTCTTATTTTTGAACTTCATCAGTAAGCTTACCTAGCATTCTTTGCCTATAAAAGTTGACATGGCATTGCTCATCTGGAATATTTAGATACCTCGGCGGTAAATTCATCAGTCCTTAAAAGCTTAAGTAAGAAGTCAGAACCTTTGCTTATCGTGTTTGGCCCTAGAACTGTCCTGAACAACTGCTTAACCTCTAGACTCTCTAAATTAATAAGTCAGATTTCGATTTCGCTTAGCCCGGTTCCTTCTCTAAAACGACTTGACTTTTCTACTTCAACTTGAACAGAAGTTAGTGCATCAGCAGAATAAGTTACTGCCTTACTGTGTCCGAGAAAAATACCATACTTAGACTTAAATCTGTCAAAAAGAGGGCGCAGCAAATTCGATAGAGAACTGAATTGAGCTAAGCATTGCTAATTTCTTATATTGATGTAGGCAGGTCTCATATTGAGATGATAAGTATACAGGTGACCAGAAAAGCATCTTTAGTTTCTTCGACTAGACTTCCATCTGTCAATGCTAGGTAGCGAAAACCATACTAGGTATTAAGCTTCTGACCCAACTTCAACTGAACTGAACTGCTCTACTGCTGGACTTAAGTCTAAGACAGCTTCAAGAAAGGAATCAGTCACAGCGCTTGCCTTAGTTACTGTTCCTTTTGCGATACGATAATAGCTGTGTTATTGAGCGGGGGAAGGCAGATCCACTTTACGGGAAGGGGAAAGTCGACTAAAGTGGGTTAGCTGATGTCTACGGCCGCAATTCCTTTTCTAGCTTTTCTTGCAAGCTAGTTTCTAAGTTTCCAGAATCGGGCAATACTACAGCTTGGGATGACCACCAAGATGATGCTTCATCGAAGACCACACTCGGGATGTATAGCAAGGGTTGGTATTCGGGTCACAACACTTCCACCCTTTTCGCTCATTATCATATCCAACGAATATACATCGGATAGCTTTCTTGTCGAATTTACTTCGTGGATGACTGGGCACAAACACATAGCATACACAACCAAAAAAAACGAAAGTGACTTCATAGTCTACTTGGTAAGGGGGTCGACGATTCCATAGCTTCTCGAATGGTGAGATTCCGCTTTCGAGACATCATAAGAAAAGGCGGCTAGGGCAGGGGTGCCATGTCTTAGAGGTTCCAAGCACAATCCCTACCTTCTCTTCCTATTCCTAAGGCTTTAACTAGAAGTTAGTTGTAAGGGGATATCGATCAGGCAGGGGCGGGCTATATGAAAAGGCTAGGGCTTCGCTTCGCTATTGCCTCTCCTGCCTTGTGTAGTTCTCTCTGCACTGCTCTAGTTCCCCAGATCTTAGCCAAATCAGTAAAGTTCAATGCTAAGGATTGAGGGTGACCAGTGGTCTTATGCGCATTCGGAAGAACCAACCTAGACTAACATATAAGACCGAAGGGACTGAAGAAAGCGTAATAGCTCACTGGTCTAGCTCCATGGCACCGAAAATGTCTCAGGGCTCAAGTGATTCACCGAAGCGACGAGACCTTGAAAGCTGCTTTTTCAAGTGTCAGTAGCAGGACGTTCTGTCAATCGGGGAAGGTTTTTGGTGACAAGACCTGGAGATATCAGAAGTGAGAATGCTGACATGAGTAACGAGAAATCCTGTGAAAAACACGATCGCCTGCCAGTGGAAGGCTTATGAGAAATGTTGGTTTTGGTTAATAAAAATAAAACATTCAGGACTGGATTTGACAAATAAGCCTTTACTTAATTCACGCTCCGCCCTCAAAGTGCCAATTTCAAAGCGAACAGCTAGAAGCTCCCGCATCAGAAGCTAGAATTGACGCCACGGCACAAGGCATCGCCTCCATGCTATGTGCACACGGCCCCGAAGTGGAATGGCTAATTTGCACAATCTGGGAAGCCCGGCCTTCTCCCTCTCAGTTCCTCCGCATGGAGCAGCAGCCTACAAATTGCAATTGCCGGAAGGCAGTAAGATCCACCCAGTTTTTCACCTTTCCCAACTAAAGAGAAGAATAGGGAAAAAGATCGCTACACCTACCTTGCCATTACCGAATACTTCTATATTAACTGTACCAGCCGGCACATACCATTCCACGATCCATGCATGCTTGGAACTGCATAAGACGTTTCTCCACTTCAAGGGCCGTTAAGCGAAGGTTCGGGCGGTCGGTCCGGCCGGTCCACGCCTCGCCCCCGACGGACGAAAGCCACGTGACCCGTGCCCCCGCCCCGCTCACATTTATCGCAGCGGCTAGCGCCTATCTATCTCTGCATATCCCCAACCATGCATGCACCTATACCGCAGTTGAAGCACCTAAAGGTGAATTTGGTGTCTTTCTTGTCAGTAATGGGAGTAATCGTCCCTACCGTTGTAAAATAAGAGCACCTGGCTTTGCCCATTCACAAGGACTCGATTCTATGTCCAAACATCACATGCCAGCAGATGTAGTCACCATCATAGGTACTCAAGATATTGTGTTTGGAGAGGTAGATAGATAGGACGTAGTCTTGCTCGATCAGGACCCTTGCTTTATTGCGAGCCAAAACAGCTGCGCTATTAAGTTCAACATCTTTTAAAAAAGAAATGTGAAAATGTAGTTACAGATGTGAAACAAGTCAATATCTCTCTGTCTTATCTTTTTTCATTCATTGGATGATGTGCGTTTCATCAAGTATGAACTTCTTTCTTTTTTTTCTATGCAATTTAAGTACCGGATCGACATCCATTTATTTCAGTGCCCTCATCCGCGTGTATGTCTGTGTTAGATAGGCTCTGGAAGGCCACTCTCAAAAGGTGGGGCGCTTACGCTTAAGTCGATGGAACTTAAGGTTGAAATAACACTGGGAGTCTGCAGCTCATTCTACTGCAAAACCAACCCGGAGTCGTGGGAAAAGAAAGAATGATCCGGAAGAATAGGAAAAAAAGAAAGAACCAGACGAAGACTCAAAGCACCCCTCGCCCGCCGGAAGGTCTCTACTGCAACTGAGTTTTAAAGCTTTTACTAATAAAATATCATAATTCTCTATTTTTTTCTTTATATTCAATGCAATGAAAAATGAAAGCACGATTCTCTATAGGGATAAGTACAAAGGGATTCGACTGGGTCGGCCTTCTATATTACCTAGATGCCCGTTACAATATTCCTTTAGGAGAATAGCCTACTTTCGCTTCTAAAGTTCCTTCTTTTTTTCTTTTTTCAACAACTCAATAGAACTTTTCACATATTATGTCATTTGCACCTTGGATTTTCCTCTATCGCTCCAGGACTCTTGTTTTGCTTGTTAGAGGGAATGATCAGCCCGGGGAGAAGGGTTTGTTTTTACAACAAGGAAATCGGAACGAACACCCCGAGAGGGGGACCCACAATTAGAGAATACCTGCAATATTAGTGCTGACTTTCTTCCTTATCTTCGAGTAGGGGCAATAGCATACCATACTTATTTAGCTGGACACTGTACTTTATGACGTTTCTTCGACACAGCATCGCATTCCTCCTCTCTCAGGCATTGAGGAGTTGGGTAGTTTCCGATGGTTCTATCACCATTCCAGGCTCTTCGCATATAGAGAACTCGAACAGAAAAATAGTAATATATAGACAAGTAATAGACTAATATTGTATAACTTGGCTCTTATATCTTGTCCAATAGCCAAGCATGTGTCTCTATTATTAACCTTGCTCTTAGGCGTCTTAGGGCACCACGAGAACCAAGAAAGAAAGGAAGAGAATTGGGTGAGCAAAGGAGAGAGAAGAAAGATGATTGGTTGATATATATTTTACTTTGAAGAAACTTCCCTTTGGGAGTGTAGTTTCTATGGGGCTGATTGGTTCCCTGCATCATCGGTCATCCAGGTCCGACGGATGCAACATACATTGATTGGATGCCTGCACTAGGGGTTGGGCCTGGCCCGCTTGATGCAAAAGCTGTCGTCCGGCCTGGCTCACGCCATGCGAGAAAATTTCACGTTTCTCCGCGGCCAGGCTTGCGCGGTGCGCTATGAGCGCGCGTGAGCGAGCTGACAACGAGAAAAGCCAAGTTGTCTGCTGCTGTGCGGGTAGCCAATCACGATCTCAACTTGGCCTGGATACACGTGTACATGAACCAAACAAAAGGCTGTAGCATGTGGCAGGCCTGGCCAGCACGGGCCTGCATGCATGGTGCGAGCCAGGCTGAGGTGATCCTCAAACCAATCACGCCCTATAGGTGTCCATGTGACATGAAAACTATGAAAACTATGAAGTAGTGTCTAGGTTGGGACTGCCCTGAGGGCTCTAAGGGTGGGTCCCTCTTTAGAATAAAAAAATACTGCTCTCGCCTCTTGGCTCCCCTGCCACCGCTTTTTGCCTCCGCCGATGCGAGAGCCATGGCCTACCACCGTCCTTTCACCGATTGATTATTGCTTATGACCAGTCTTAAGCTAGAGGTCCGCTTTTTACCTTTTTCCCTTAAGGGCATGGGTCAGATACACTCCTGATGCCGTAAGAACCCCTTCTATGGTTGGTTCTACTATGTATAAGGCCGGTCCTAAGCTTCTTAGGCCCCCCTCCTCTGCAACACCCGGGATGCCCTTAGGGCATCAGGAGTGTGTGTGGGCGATCGAGCTCTTAAGGTGGGTCCCACCAAAATATAAGACCGATGTTGCTATGTATCTGGCCGAGACGGCCTTTAGGGGTGGGTCCTGCGCTAGAAATAAAAAACCTCGGAACTCTCTCGTCTTCCGCTCGATCTCTCTTGCCTCTATCCTCTTGATAGCCGACGCCACCGACCGCCCACACGCCGAGCTGGATCGCTGTCGTCCGCGCGCAAGAACAACGGCCCGCTGCAGCGCAAGGCAGAGGTGGCAGCCAAGCGAATGAGCCTGCAGCTTCGAGGGACGGAGAGGTGACGGCGGTGACTCCGGCGAGGGTGCAATGTCCCCTCCAATGCTTAGGCTTCGTGCTTCGCAGGTGATGAGGGCGGCCGATCGACAACGGGTTGCTAGCCTCGCCCCGGCTCTGCCGCTATCCGCATCAATTCCTCATCCCACCTCACGGACATCTCGTTCCTCCGATCTCAGTCGCCACGGAGAGGAAGAAGTTAGCAACAAATTCGGCGACCAGAGGGTGGAGCGGCGCAGGGAATTGGTGGCGCACATCCGGCGGGCTAGGCTGTCATGACATGGACAAGGGAGGGAAGCCTGAAAGGACCTTGATGTCACCTAGAGGGGGGGTGAATAGGTGAATCTGTAAATTATAAAACTTTTTCCCACAGTCAGTACTGAAACCGGTCAAACCAGTTTCCAAACCGGTCAGACCGGTTTGTACAGAGAAAACCGATAATACAATTTATCCCCCCTATGAGTTCTAGCACAAACCAAACTTAGTGGAATGCTTCTCTAGATGATTTCTAACAGGTTCACCAAGTCCCTGCATACAAATAGAGCACAACCAAGTAGATCGAAGCGGAAGCAAGTATAGATGCTAGAATTGAACAAGTGAGGCAAATCAAATGAGAGATGCAAAGATTTGTTTCCCGAAGTTCAGATTCACTGTTGCCACACAGGCTGCCACCAAGGCACAATAAATCCTACGTCTCTGTTGAGGGCCTACGAAAGGCGGGCTTATCCACTCCAAGCCACTTTCTTCGGTTCCACTAACTCATGACCTTTTCCCACAAAGGAGGCAGGGCCAGCCTTTACAAGCTGTCTGTGGCTCACCACAAATACGGTAGCTCACCGGCGACGCATAGCCGTCTAGGAGGCTTCACCTCCAAGAGTAACAAATGCTTGACCAATTGCAAGACTTCAACCACGAGTGCTCAAGCTAGGGATTCACTCTTCACTGATCTAGCTAGCTCTTACTAGCTTGCAACAACTCACACACAATTAGCCTCTCAACCCAAATCCAAAGATACAATCAAATTTCAATCAATCTCACAAAGAGATGTTTGGGGAGAGCTTGCTGGTGCTTAAGGAGGTTCTGGATGCACAAGGGAAGCAAGGGAACCAGCAACCCTCAAAGGAGAGGGCCAAAGGGTATAAATACCCCATACCCAAAAACTAGCCGTTATGTCAGTGGAAAAACGGTCAGTTTCAAACAATAGCCGTCAGCACTCTGAGCTCTAAAACTGGTCAGACCTATTTCTAAAACCAGTCAGACCGGTTTTGGACCAACAAGCACACTTAGTCTCAAAACGACTTCTCTCAAAGGCTATCTCACATGGGTTGACCTATGAGCACTTTTGGTGTGGAGTCAAACAACTAATGTTGCATCCCTCTTCATAGTACGGCATTCCTATACTCAAGATTACAATTAGTAAATAAAACTTCACTTGACCTTCTATGTCTTCATTGATGCCATACTTGATCATTCTCAACTTTGAGGGCATACCGACACTTCATTCTTGTTGAGCAAATCCAATCTTGAGCCAATGGCTTAGAATTTCTATGGTATGAACCAATTCGTAAGCCATCCCAATATATGATTCAAAAATAATTTGATGCACTACAATTCTTCACTAGATAAGGCTTGATTAATGCATATAGACCAAAGCACGATACTAGTCTTCACCCTAGCAAAGTTCCTCGGCTACACGACCAACTTGCCCTTCTCTTTGCTTAGTACCTAGACACTGCTATCTAGCTTGATCCCTTTTCATCCCATCTCACCACGTTAAGTGTAGCTTTGCTTTGCATCACTATGAGTACCACATTGAAATCCATGTCTTCACTAATTCAAGATATGTCCAAGATCATCTTCTATGTTGTCTTTGATAAATAACTTGTCCATAAGCTTCCATGCACATGAGACCATATACTAATCATAGAATCATGTCTCATTCTATTTTATAACCACGACTATGGACCAAGTCCAAAGGAATGCCAATTTCTTCATGTAGATTGTCCCATTTCGTTTTGACAAGCTTCTACTAAATGAGACCAACCAATATGCATAAAAACATTGTCTTATTTGTCATTTCTATTCTCTTGTCATTGCTCATCTTTTGCATCATGGGATCAAACGCAGTTGCTTGCTTTTATGTCATCTAGAACCAATGCCGAGCGCATATTCTTATCAACAATTATATTACACGAATATTCATAATAATAAAACCCTGCTCATATGCTTAAGCAAACAAGTTAGATCACGAATCATGTTGTCATACAAATCACCAAAATATATAAGTGCCTAGATGCACTTTCAAAGCCGCCATCCCCGCGCGAGCCCTCGCCACAGCCGTCTGTCGTTGTCCATCCGCCCAAGCTCTGCTGCTGCGCTCGATGGCCCCACCACCATCCTTTAACTCATTTGTTTATTGCTTATGGCTCGGTCTTTAGTCTAAGGCTGGGTCTCTACCCTTTTACGCTATGACCTCTGCTCAGATCGACCGTGCTATGTATGAGGTCGGTTCTAGAGAGCCTTAGGACCCCCTCTTCTGCAACACTCTAGATGCCCTTACTAGAAAAGCTTAAAGGATCCTTTCCCACGAAAAAAAGAAACGTATGTGACGCAAATGGACAGAGACATCTTAGGGGGTGTTTGGATTCCCCAGACTATATTTTAGTCCCATCACATCGGAGATAAATATATTAATTAGAGGTATTAAATATGGATTAATTAAAAAACTCATTACACAAATAAGGGCTAATTTGTGAGATGAATCTATTAAGCCTAATTAGTTCATGATTAGACAATGTAATGCTACAGTAAATATATGATAATTATATACTAATTATAGGTTAATTAGACTTATTACGTTCAATCTCACGAAGTAGTCATGACTTATATAATTAGTTTATGTATAATTCTTCTATTTATTATTTATTTAAGGGACTAAACTTTAGCCCCTTACCTATAATTGTCATTTATACGTAGATACTTCTCCCCGAAGATTTTCGGCTTCATCCAGCGTTCGGTGCATGCTTGGTCGCCGTGTGGCCTCCACGCCGCGCTGGCAGCCATCGACGCAGACTGAAGATTTCCGGCTTCAGGCTATCCGCACTCATCGTACTTCATTTACATCCCTAAAAAAGAATGTTATGTCTGGTTATCAGGATTCTCCAGTACAGTTTCAGTTTTGCTGCACTCGTCATCCTCTATAATCCATACTTCATACCAACTACCGGCTGCGGGACCCACGTTATATTATTTTTTTCTCTCACCCCTCCACTCCTCCTCTCTCTCCCCTCTCTCTCCTCCCTCCATTCCCTCCCACCCACGTGCCCTCTCCTGCTCCCCCGCATCCTCACCCGCCGCCGCCCCGCCTCCCCTCTCCTCCCCTGCCGTCTCCCCACCGCAGCCCCGCCTCCTCCCCCGCTTCCCTCCTCCCCGCGCTGCCCACCACCTCCCCTCCCCGGCCGTCTCCCCTCCATCCCCTCCCTGCGCCGCCCGTCGCCTCCCCTCCCCTCCCCCGCCATCTGCCCTCCATCCCCTCCCTCCTCTCCACCTCCCCGCCCTTCCGCCTCCCTCTCTGTAACACCCTAAAATTCATCACAATTAAATTGTAGTAACATTCTGAATTTTTCTAGGATTTATTAAGGCCTAAATAAATTTTCTATGATTTAATTGGAATTTCTAGCCTTCTATCAATTTAAATATCATATTAAATAATTTTAGTCAAAATAAGTTGGTGATGCATTCATGTTGTTGCATTTGTCTTTTGCTTGCTGTTAAATTAAGTTGGAATTTAAATTCTATTTAAATTCGAATTTAATTTGAAGTTGTTTGAGCCTTAGAATAGTTGTTTTTTGTCGAGTTTAGTTTTGCCCCTTCAACTCTTGGCCGGTCCGCTTTTGCCCCCTCTACTTCTCTTCTCGGTCAGCCGGCCCAAGTCCTTCGCGGCCCATCTCCTCGCGCCGGCCCACTCCGCGTCCCCCTCTCTCCCGCGTTGCTGACAGGCGGGGCCCGCCTGTCAGGACCGTCTTCCCCAATCGAACGCGACTCCGACTCGAGCTTGAGCTCGAGTCCGACCTGGCCGGGGCACGCACGCCGAGAAGCATGGGCCCAGCCCCCTTTAATCGAGCGCGTCGTAGCCCCCTTGCTTCTCCGCTCTTCTCGCGCACCGCACACCGCGCTCGCAAGCCCTAGCGCGACTCGCCGCCGCCGCCTTCGGAGCTTCGCCGCCGCACCATTGATCTCCGCCCGGGTCGCAGCTCCGCTCGAATTGACCTTCCGGGCAGCATTGCGTGAAGGTAACGAGGCCACCCGAGCAAGTTTCCATTGTTCTTTCCCCATTTTGGCCATCGCCCGTGTTTACCGGACTTCATTTCCGCAGCTCATCGCCGGCCGGCCGCTCTGTTCCCCTTCCGCCGCCAAGAACCCGTCAGGTGAGCTCGCCGTCTCGTCCCGAGCCTCTAGGACCAATCCGCGCCTGTTTTGGTGCCCGTTAGCTCAATTTTGAGCTCTCGCCGGCGAGCCCCACCACGGAAACCGGCGCCGCCGCCGTCCCTATCGCCGCCGGCGTATCCCTTCCGCCCGATCCGTTGTCAGCCACCGGATCTTGATCGAACGGTCGAGCTTTGCCCTAGCTTCGAGTCAATCCGAGCCATTCCGGTCAACTTCTACCTCTTTGCAAAAATGCCCTCCAAGTTTTCAAAATCAACCCGCAGTCCTAGCGCAGTTCAAAAATATTTCAACTTAGGTCCTTTTTCTTTCGGTTTAGCCCCTGTAAGTTCTAAAAGTGCGCCCGAGGTCCAAGTTTTACCTTTTTACAGGAAAACCCTCGTAGTTTTATACATAATTATGTTTTAGCCCTCGGATTTTCGCAGTTAAGCCCCTAAAAGTTTTAAAACTTTGCCAGCAAGCCCCTGAACCTTAGAAAAGCCATATCTTTTGCGTTTTAACTCCGATTTTAGTGATTCTCGCGCTCACGCGTTCGTGGTAACGCGTAGATTAGTTTTGTACTATTTTTTTCTTCTGTTGGAATTGTTTGGTGTACTGTTTCTTATTTATTGTATTGTTTTCTTGTATGTGTTCATGTGTTGCGTATAGGAAACGCGTCGTTCGAGGAAGTGTTTGAAGAACCAGCTGTTGAAGAGTTTGAGCAGCAGTAGGGTTGGGAAGAAGGCAAGTATTCCTTGATCATGCCCGTTTGTACCTAAATGACATGCATTTTCATTACACCATTTATTTATCGCTTGCATTAATATTGCTGGGTCCCATTAAGGATTTCCTAGTCTGTTTTAGCATACCTTGCAGCTGGGTCATTCAACTAATTTGACTGGTAGATGATGCTTAGTTGCTCAACTGGGATTGGTCTAATGAAACCCCTACTCTATGTTCCATTATTATCTTTTAATTAAATAATGGCAAGATCACATCTTTTAATTGGAACATGGAGCGACCACCCTAGAAAACAGTACAACCATAAGTGCTATGTGGCTCTGGCTTTGACTGACTAATTAGGTATTCTAGTTTGGGATAGTTTTACCCGAAAGGGGCAAGAGGTGCGGCAGTTAACGAGGTAGCCCGGTCCTCTTGAGCGGTAGGCTTTCTAAGATACGCGACTCACTAGGGAGGGTTATGCTTTGCTCCTGAACCGGAAGCCTTAGCGAACTATCACTTATTAGAGTATCTTTGTAAAGGTCTCATAGTGAAACCCAGTATTCGGTCCACGTGGTGTGGAAAGGGTACATGCTTTCGGGCAATGGGAATCACGGCTTATGGTGAATGTGTACAACCTTTGCAGAGTGTAAAACTGTTATAACAGCCGTGCTCACGGTCATGAGCGGCCTGGACCCTCACATGATTAATCTATCAGACTATGATCTAAATTGTGGTTACCTGAATTTGATGGGTTTATGTTATCATTTAATTGTGGTTGGTATATACTTATATTTGCTAGTAAATAGACGCTTAATAAAATTTGACCAACTAAAAGTGCTTAATGCAGCTATCCTTTCAGCCTTTCACTTTATAAAGCCTAGCATGTCATTTATTTCCATACTTTGCTGAGTACGACATGTGCTCACGCTTGTTTATTTATATTGCATCGACCACACTCGGACTGCTGCTCAGATTGGGAGAATTTTGAGGATTATACTACTAATTTTGAGGAGTTCTAGGCGAGTCCTTCAGTCAACTGCCTGTGGAGATGGATTTATTTCGTTTCGTTTAGTTAAACGTTTATTTAAGTCTTCCGCTATGACATTTGTGTCAACTCTTAGATTGTAATAAATACACTTTAATACTCTTTCGTATGCATGGTTATGGATATTCACTTGTGACGTCTACCATATGTGTGTAAACTTGATCCTGGCGCACATATGAGATACACCTGGTTTTATTCCTAAAACCGGGTGTGACAGAAGTGGTACCAGAGCTGTGTTGACTATAGGACGAAAACGTAGATAGCAATGGTCATTCTTTAAGGATTAATTTGCTTAATCAGTTTTGCTTTAATTATCCTTGCTCTCATTTTACTATATTCTTGCTCTTGATAATTTATCTCCTCCTTGCATTTTATTTTATTTCTATCCCATTTTATTTATTATCTTACCTTGTCTTGATGTCTATAGATTTGTTCTATCCCCTCTTTCTTTCTAACACATAGATGGTTTTGACTAGACAAGGTGCTCATAGAATGGCTAGAACTCCTTCCCCTCTTCCACCCCCGTCAGTGCACGAAGAAGAAGATGCTGAAGAGGTGGAGCCTGAAGTGAATCAGGAGGAGCACGCTTCAGTAGCATCAGCAGCGGGAAGTGTTGGACCCCCTCCGCCACCAGCTAGGTGGACTGCGTCGGTTCACTACCACTCTGGAGACCATGCTCACTTTCCGATGCTACTTCGGACGATGTTCGCTCGTCTTCACTATCATGTGGAGATAGAATACCGTGGAAGAAGAAGAACCCATATGGAGTACCCAGAGGAGTGGGACGTGTCAGTGCACATTCGTGAGGCTGGCTATGAAAATGGAGGAACCAAGGAGATTGGAGTGCACCATGCTATCGCCACTAGAGCAACTTTTGAAGTTGGAATTGAGGATGCAGCTAGACAGGCACTCTCCGCGCTTTGCTTTGAGGAGGCTGCAGTGTTGGATTACACCTCTTGGGCATATCTTCCTAAGAGACAGCCAGGCACTCTAGAGGGTGTGGTGCCACAAGTCCCTGGAGTGCTGAGTTCCATGCTTATCAGTTAGGTGGCATTCATTGAGATGTGTTATTGGAGTGTTCAGAATCTGTCTCGAGTTCTGACATGGTTGTCTTAATTATTTAATATCTCGAGTTACAGAAGTCCGATTGAGTTGATTCAAGTTGGGTTAGTTTCATAATTTGGTAATCTACAATATGACAAAAGATCATTATTTTTGGATGTTCAGAATAAGAGTTATGCCTATTTCATTATGATGCACTCAATCTGCCTTTGAAATCAGAAATTCTTATCTGTGTTGAATCTTTCTATGCATGCTTTTATCTGCCACCGTCTGAATCTCATGTTTCTAACCATCAGATGGTGAACACCAGGTCTGGAAGTGGAGAGGATCGACCAGCTGTGATTCGCCAGGGACATGCCAACCCCAATTCCAATCCCCCGCCGAATCAAGCACCACCCGCCGCAATGGACCAAATCCTTGCCAACCAGACTCAGATCCTCCAGAACTTGGCTACTGCTATGGCAGGCATTCAAGCTCAGCTGAACAACAACAACAACAACATCAGCCAAGGGACAAGCATCGGGAGTTCATGAGCCACAAGCCCCCTACCTACTCCCATTCTTCAGATCCTCTTGACGCTGATGATTAGTTGAAGACCGTTGAGAAGAAGCCGGATATGGCTCAGTGTAATGACAGGGAGATGGTCTTGTATGCTTCAGGCCGCTTGGAGGGATCAGCTTCAGATTGGTGGGATGCTTACCATGCTACTCATTCCACCCCTAATGCTATCACCTGGCAGGAAATCAAGGACAGTTTCAGGAGTCATCATATCCCTGCCGGTGTCATGAAGCTAAAGAAGAAGGAGTTCCTCTCTCTCAAGCAAGGGGGGATGTCAGTCAGCGAGTACAGGGACAAGTTCATTCAGTTGTCTCGCTACGCCCCAGATGAGGTGAAGGAAGATGAGCAGAAGCAAAAGCTGTTCTTGGAAGGATTGATTTCACCGCTCCAGTATCAGCTCATGGCTCACACCTTCCCATCATTCCAGAAGTTGGTGGACAAAGCTATTGTCTTGGAGCACAAGCGTCGTGAGTTGGGGGAACATAAGAGGAAATTCCTGGCCTCAGGACAGTCAAGCAGTAACACTCGCCCTCGTTTCCAGCAGCCTCAGCAGGGCGTGCCCGTTCGCTTCGGTGGGCAAGGGGGTAACTTTGGGCAGAGTCAAGGTCAGCGCTCAACACCTCCACCCCAGCGCCCAGTCTTTCAGCAGAACCGCCAAACCACCCCAACTCAGACTCCAGTGAAGACCCCTACACCATGCAGTGCTACTACCCCTCGTGCTTGCTACATATGTGGAGATCCGAGTCACTTTGCCAACAATTGTCCTAAGAGGAGTGCTCAGACTCCACAGCGCCAGAGTAGCAATGCACCTAGGTAGAATCCTTCTCAGCAGCACAACCGGAATGGAAACCAGACGCCCCAGAGCAACAGAGGTCAGCAGAACCAGATACGTGGTAGGGTGAACCACGTTGCCCCAAATACCGTGCAGGAGGCTCAGGACGTGGTACTTGGTATGTTCCTTGTCAACTCAGCCCCTGCATCAGTTTTATTTGATTCTGGAGCATCTCATTCTTTCATTACTGCTCAGTATGTAGGTAGCCATAACATACTCATGCACCCCATGAAGCGTGATATGATAGTCAGCTCCCCAGGAGGAATCTTGAAAGCCACTTTTATCTGCCCTCGTGTTAATTTGAAAATAGTAGGGGTAGATTTTCTTGCTGATCTGATAGTCCTGAAATATGAGGGGATTGATGTCATACTTGAAATGGGATGGTTGGCTGCATTTGATGGGATAATTCAGTGTGCCAAGAGGTCAGTGTTGTTAACAATCCCTCAAGGAGAAAATGTTGAATTTGTTGCTACAGTACCCGCAGCGGCAGATGGTACGGTTAATCAGCTGAAGGGAGCACCGCTTGAGGACATCAGAGTGGTTTGTGATTTTCCAGATGTCTTCCCAGATGATTTGCCAGGTATGCCACCCGACCGAGACATTGAGTTTCTTATTGAGCTTTTACCTGGTACTGCTCCTATTTCTAAAAGACCCTATAGAATGGTTGTTAATGAACTAGAAGAACTTAAGAAACAACTTAAAGAATTATTGGATAAGGGTTATATTCGTCCTAGTTCTTCACCTTGGGGAGCACCTGTTATTTTTGTTGGTAAGAAGGATGGCACTCAGAGGTTGTGTGTGGATTATCATTCTTTAAATGAGGTAACAATCAAGAACAAGTATCCTTTGCCCAGAATTGAGGATTTATTTGATCAGTTGTGAGGACCCAAGATTTTCTCCAAGATTGATTTGCGATCTGGCTACCATTAGTTGAGAATCAGGCGTTCAGATATTCCTAAAATAGCATTTACAACCAGGTATGGATTATATAAATACAAAGTGATGTCTTTTGGATTGACAAATGTACCTGCCTACTTTATGTATCTGATGAATAATGTGTTTATGGAGTTTTTGGATAAATTTGTGTTGGTATTCATTGATGATATTCTGGTTTACTCTAAGAATGAGGAGGAACATGAGGAACATTTGATGATAGTATTGCAGACTCTCAGGGAGAACCAGTTGTATGCCAAGTTTAGTAAATGTGAATTTTGGTTGAATCAAGTATCATTTCTTGGTCATGTTGTTACTGGTGGAGGTATTGCAGTGGATCCTAGCAAAATCAAGGATGTGTTGGATTGAGAACCTCCGACTTCTGTATCTGAGATCAGAAGCTTCCTGGGATTGGCTGGATATTACAGGAGATTCATCGAAGGCTTTTCTAAAATAGCGAAACATCTTACATCGCTATTAGAGAAAGGCAAGGAATTTGTTTGGTCAGAAGCTTGTCAGGCCAGCTTTGAAGAATTGAGAAGGTAGTGGACTACAGTCTCAGTGCTTGCTATGCCAGATATTCACATGAATTTTGACATATATTGTGATGCTTCTCAAAAAGGACTTGGTTGTGTTCTTATGCAGGAAGGCAGAGTTATAGCTTATGCATCAAGGCAGTTGAGAAAACATGAGCTAAATTATCCTACTCATGACTTGGAACTAGTAGCTGTTGTTCATGCCTTGAAGATCTGGAGATACTATATCTTGGGTAACAGATGTGAGTTGTATACTGATCACAAAAGTCTGAAGTACATATTCACTCAGAAGGATCTAAATTTGAGGTAGAGAAGATGGTTGGAGTTGATCAAGGATTATGATCTAGGAATCAACTATCACCTAGGCAAGGCGAATGTGGTTGCAGATGTGTTGAGCAGGAAGTCGCAAGCTAATCTAGTGCTTGGTCGTCAGTTGCCAGAAGGGTTGTGTGCTGAGATGGAAAGGCTGAACTTGGGATTTCTTAATCAGGCAGAAAGTGTGACTATGGAGATTGAGTCTACACTTGAGCAGGAGATTCAAAAGGGTCAGTTTTTGGATGAGAAGATAAAAGAAATCAAGGAAACTATGTTAGAAGGAAAAGCTCCAAACTTCACCGAAGATGAGCAAGGTACGATCTGGTTCCAAAAACGGATATGTGTACCTGATATCGAGTCTCTTAGGGAGAAAATATTGAGAGAGGCTCATGATTCTGCATATTCGATCCATCCTGGAAGCACCAAGATGTACCAGGATCTGAAGGAAATGTATCGGTGGTATGGATTGAAAAGGGATGTGGCTGCTCATGTAGCATTATGTGATGTTTTTTAGCGGGTTAAGGCTGAACATCAGAGATCGGCAGGTTTGCTTCAACCCCTCAAGGTACCTGAGTGGAAGTGGGAAGAGATTAGTATGGACTTTATAGTTGGTTTACCTCGTACTAGTCCTGAGTATGACTCTATATGGGTCATAGTGGATCGATTGACCAATGTGGCTCATTTTATTCCAGTGAAAACTACTCATTCTAGTGCTAGGCTTGCAGAGTTATATATGTCTAGAATTGTTTGTCTGTATGGTGTGCCCAAGAAGATAGTTTCTGATAGAGGTACTCAGTTTACATCTAGATTCTGGCAAAAGTTGCATGAGTCCATGGATACAAAGTTAAATTTCAGTTCTGCTTTTCATCCACAGACAGATGGTCAGACAGAGAGAACTAACCAGATTTTGGAGGATATGTTGAGAGCTTGTGCCTTGAAGCATGGAGGCAGTTGGGATAAGAGTCTTCCATATGCAGAGTTCTCATATAACAACAGTTATTAGGCAAGTCTGAAAATAGCTCCTTTTGAAGCCCTTTATGGTAGAAAATGTATAACACCTTTGTATTGGAGTGAAACAGGTGAAAGTCAAGTGTTTGGGCCAGAAATTCTGCAGGAAGCTGAGAGACAAGTTCAGATCATTAGAGAGAACTTGAGAACAGCTTAGTCCAGGCAGAAGAGTTATGCAGACACAAGAAGAAAGGAATTAAACTTTGAGGTAGGTGATTATGTGTATTTGAAAGTTTCTCCTATTCGAGGTTTGAGAAGGTTTAAGGTAAAAGGCAAACTATCTCCTCGTTTTATTGGACCTTTCAAAATTGTTGATAGGAAAGGTGAGGTTGCTTACCAATTGGAACTACCATCCAGATTGTCAGATGTTCATGACGTTTTTCATATCTCTCAGTTGAAGAAGTGTCTTCGAGTTCCTGAGGAAGAATTATCTTTGGATGAGTTGAATATGCAAGATGATCTGACTTATATGGAATATCCAGGTACGATTTTGGAAACTACTGAGAGAGTTACTAGGAGTAAAGTGATTAAGATGTGTAAAGTTCAATGGAGTCATCATGGAGAAAGCGAGGCAACTTGGGAAAGAGAGGATGAGTTGATGGCATCGTTCCCTCAGATTTTCTCTAATCCATCCGAATCTCGAGGACGAGATTCTCTTTAAGGGGGTAGGTTTGTAACACATAAAATTCATAACAATTAAATTGTAGCAACATTCTAAATTTTTCTAGGATTTATTAAGGCCTAAATAAATTTTCTATGATTTAATTGGAATTTCTAGCCTTTTATCAATTTAAATATCATATTAAATAATTTTAGTCAAAATAAGTTGGTGATGCATTCGTGCTGTTGCATTTGTCTTTTGCTTGCTGTTAAATTAAGTTGGAATTTAAATTCTGTTTAAATTCGAATTTAATTTGAATTTGTTTGAGCCTTAGAATAGTTGTTTTCTGTCGAGTTTAGTTTTGCCCCTTCAACTCTTGGTCGGTCCGCTTTTGCCCCCTATACTTCTCTTCTAGGTCAGCCGGCCCAAGTCCTTCGTGGCCCACCTCCTCGCGCCGGCCCACTCCGCGTCCCCCTCTCTCCCGCGTCGCTGACAGGCGGGGCCCGCCTGTCAGGACCGTCTTCCCCCAATCAGACGCGACTCCGACTCGACCTTGAGCTCGAGTCCGACCTGGCCGGGGCACGCACGCTGAGAAGTGTGGGCCCAGCCCCCTTTAATCGAGCGCGTCGTGGCCCCCTTGCTTCTCCGCTCTTCTCGCGCACCGCACACCGCGCTCGCAAGCCCTAGCGCGACTCGCCGCCGCCGCCTTCGGAGCTTCGCCGCCGCACCATTGATCTCCGCCCGGGTCGCAGCTCCGCTCGAATTGACCTTCCGGGCAGCATTGCGTGAAGGTAACGAGGCCGCCCGAGCAAGTTTCTGTCGTTCTTTCCCCTGTTTTGGCCGTCGCCCGTGTTCACCGGACTTCGTTTCCGTAACTCATCGCCGGTCGGCCGCTGTGTTCCCCTTCTGCCGCCAAGAACCCGTCAGGTGAACTCGCCGTCTCGTCCCGAGCCTCTAGGACCAATCCGTGCCTGTTTTGGTGCCCGTTAGCCCGATTTTGAGCTCTCGCCGGCGAGCCCCGCCGCGGAAACCGGCGGCGCCGCCGTCCCTATCGCCGTCGGCGTATCCCTTCCGCCCGATCCGTTGACAGCCGCCGGATCTTGATCGAACGGCCGAGCTTCGCCCTTGCTTCGAGTCAATCCAAGCCATACCGGTCAACTTCAACCGCTTTGCAAAAAGGCCGTCCAAGTTTTCAAAATCAACCCGCAGTCCTAGCGCAGTTCAAAAATATTTCAACTTAGGTCCTTTTTCTTTCAGTTTAGCCCCTACAAGTTCTAAAATTGTGCCCGAGGTCCAAGTTTTACCTTTTTACATGAAAACCCTCGTAGTTTTATACAAAATTATGTTTTAGCCCTCGGATTTTCGCAGTTAAGCCCCTGAAAGTTTTAAAACTTTGCCAGCAAGTCCCTGAACCTTAGAAAAGCCATATCTTTTGCGTTTTAACTCCGATTTTAGTGATTCTCACGCTCACGCGTTCGTGGTAACGCGTAGATTAGTTTTGTACTGTTTTTTTCTTCTGTTGGAATTGTTTGGTGTACTGTTTCTTATTTATTGTATTGTTTTCTTATATGTGTTCATGTGTTGCGTATAGGAAACGCGTCGTTCGAGGAAGTGTTTGAAGAACCAGCTGTTGAAGAGTTTGAGCAGCACCAGGGTTGGGAAGAAGGCAAGTATTCTTTGATCATGCCCGTTTGTACCTAAATGACATGCATTTTAATTACATCATTTATTTATCGCTTGCATTAATATTGCTGGGTCCCATTAAGGATTTCCTAGTCTGTTTTACCATACCTTGCAGCTGGGTCATTCAATTAATTTGACTGGTAGATGATGCTTAGTTGCTCAACTGTGATTGGTCTAATGAAACCCCTACTCTATGTTCCATTATTATCTTTTAATTAAATAATGGCAAGATCACATCTTTTAATTGGAACATGGAGCGACCACCCTGGAAAACAGTACAACCATAAGTGCTATGTGGCTCTGGCTTTGACTGACTAATTAGGTATTCTAATTGGGATAGTTTTACCCGAAAGGGGCAAAAGGTGCGGCGGTTGACGAGGTATAGCCCGGTCCTCTTGAGCGGTAGGCTTTGCTAAGATACGCGACTCACTAGGGAGGGTTATGCTTTGCTCCTGAACCGAAAGCCTTAGCGAACTATCACTTATTAAAGTATCTTTGTAAAGGTCTCACAGTGAAACCCAGTATTCGGTCCACGTGGTGTGGAAAGGGTACATGATTTCGGGCAATGGGAATCACGGCTTATGGTGAATGTGTACAACCTCTGCAGAGTGTAAAACTGTTATAACAGTCGTGCTCACTGTCATGAGCGGCCTGGAGCCTCACATGATTAATCTATCAGACTATGATCTAAATTGTGGTTACCTGAATTTGATGGGTTTATGTTATCATTTAATTGTGGTTGGTATATACTTATATTTGCTAGTAAATAGACGCTTAATAAAATTTGACCAACTAAAAGTGCTTAATGCAGCTATCCTTTCAGCCTTTCACTTTATAAAGCCTTGCATGTCATTTATTTTCATACTTTGCTGAGTACGACATGTGCTCACGCTTGTTTATTTATATTGCATCGACCACACTCGGACTGCTGCTCAGATTGGAAGAATTTTGAGGATTATACTACTGATTTTGAGGAGTTCTAGGCGAGTCCTTCAGTCAACTGCCTGTGGAGATGGATTTATTTCGTTTCGTTTAGTTAAACGTTTATTTAAGTCTTCCGCTATGACATTTATGTCAACTCTGAGATTGTAATAAATATATTTTAATACTCTTTCGTATGCATGGTTATGAATATTCACTTGTGACGTGTCTACCATATGTGTGTAAACTTAATCCTAACGCACATATGAGATGCACCTGGTTTTATTCTAAAACTGGGTGCGACACTCTCCCTCGCGACCGACGGGCTGCGTGCGGCGACGGGGCCAGCCTTCCCGAGGGCCGGAGCCGCTCCGTCCCCCTCCGCCCGTGGGCCGGCGTGGGGCTGCTGCGGCGGATCTTGGACGGGGCGCGGCAGCAGGAACGACGACGACCATCAGCGCGGCCTCAACTTTGTACTTTTGTTTCATTTATTTCTCATAGTTCTTTGTGGAGAATAGTGCGCTTCAGAATAAAAATGTAGCATGCCACCAGCATGGCGACGTACATTAGTTATAGCGACATTCATTACAAGGACAAATTTGTTTCAATCTCCATGGTCTCACGCACTGGCCTCTTAAAAGTTAAAACTTCATTTATAATATATCTCCGTATGATACTTGAGTGCTGCCTCTAATGATAATGAAAGTACTAAACAAATTATTGTTTTCACGTGCCCCACACGGGCGCAGCGAAGCGCGCGAAACCATCCTTGTATTGTCTCTCTGTTCTCCAGCCATCTGAAATCATCGGTGACTATACAATCGGCGATTCAGTAAGGGCATGTACAACGGCGATCCGACTGCCGTCGACTCGCTTCACCCGAGAAAAATCAGCTGATGTGGCCGAGATTAATTGAAGAGAGAGAAGAGTGCCATCGTCTCATCCGTCTACGGCAGGAGCTCGTACTCCCACGCGAAACGACGAGGCCGGCAAGCGTTGTACGGTGGCGATGCCGGTCGTCGACGGCCGCAGGGATCTGCTACGCACCAGCACGCGCGAGCACGGGCATCTCCCTTTGGCGCGAAATTAGTCCGCCCTTCTCCCCGAATCCTCCTCTGCGCAAGCTTCTCCCCCAAATCCTCCCGTTGGCCTGGGAGCCGGCCGGTGGCCGCTGGGCCTGCCGCTGGCACCGCCCTGACCACCGCATGCCGAGCCGCACGCGCAGCGCCGCCCGTTGGCCGGGGAGCCGGCGGCCGCTGGGCCTGCCGCCCACACCGCGCGACCGCCGCAGGCCGACACGCAAGCGCATCACATCCCGTCGGCCAGGGAGCCTGCAGTTGCTGGGCCTGCGCTGAGCCGCAGCGCACCGACCGCCGGATGTTGTCCACGCCTCGCCTCCTGCTGTACGGCGGTGGAGCGCCGTGCCCACAGATCCAGCCAGCGCAAATCGGCACCTCCTACAGCGGCGCGTCACCCACCGGCTGCGGTGGAGTGCCTCTTCTGTGTTTCTTTCGTGTGTGCTGTGCCGGCCGCCGGCCATCGCGCTGATAGAGAGGAAGCATCGAGAGAGAGAGAGAGAGAGGAGAGACAGGAAAGCCAGCGGCCAGGGAAGATTGGACAAGTCACGGGAATACTAGATGAGGGGAGAATTGCTTCTTTATGATCTGACCTTCCTCATTTTGCACTATGATCCTTGTCAATAATAATTTTTAAAAGAATATCCTTTAAGCAAGTAGGATGGATATGGAATAAAAATATAAACTAGTAGTTGGCGCGCGCCCTTGCGCGCGAACGTTACGGATCACAACAAAAAATGCCTTAAACTTTACTGATTTATACATAACTGACCATAACAATTAAGTTGAACCATTGATAGATACATATTACACATGAACAAAGCGTTGCACACAGTAAGGTTACACAGTGACATATATTACATGATGGGCATACATTCATGTATGACATAGTAGCTTAGTTGTGAGTCGATACCGTCGTAGAAGCACTGGTGATTGTTGATAGTTGCTGGTGAAATAGTCCGCGCGCCCTTGCGCGCGAACGTTGCAGTTCACAACAAAAAATGCCTTAAACTTTACTGATTTATACATAACTGACCATAACAATTAAGTTGAACCATTGATAGGTACATATTACACATGAACAAAGCGTTGCACACAGTAAGGTTACACAGTGACATATATTACATAATGGGCATACATTCATGTATGACATAGTAGCTTAGTTGTGAGTCGATACCGTCGTAGAAGCACCGGTGATTGTTGATAGTTGCTGGTGAAATAGTCTGTATATAAAGGAAGAAAATAAAATAGCAGTACGATATGGGAAGGAAATTGCAATGGATTATACTAATGTTTTAGCCAGTTTAATGAAGATTGTACCTGCAAGGATTTTTTGTTATAGAGGCTAGCACTTTGGTTCACGGTCAGAATCTGATAAATGAAGGATTTATGAAAATGGTGTGTGGAGAAGAATATTTAGAGGGAAAATAATGTGTTTAGGAAGAGCAGTTATTCATACCTGGATAGTAGTAGCTGTCAAAACTATCAGTGCTCTCAGAACTGGTGTTGGTGTTAACATGTTTATTCTGTATCTCTTCTAATTCCTTTTCCTCTGTAGTATCATAGATTAGGAATAGGTAATATATTTATTGCAATGATACAGAAGAGAAGAATAGGATGTTCTAGATGGAAGATTAAAATAGGATTTTGAATAGGTGTTTTTCCCCGTACCTCTAACTTGTTCTTCAAAGTTCTCCCTTACTACATCTGGGTCTTCGAATAGCTCTATTGTTTGTAGAAACAGAAAATTTGTAAAATGTGAATAGAGATGTGAGGTATAATGTTTATCATTACCTGGGTTAACTTCACCCGAGTCAACGCCGAGATCTGTTCCAATGGATGGATCTGATATCCATTGAGCATTTGTAGTTTTTGTTGGCTCAGTGTAGAAGCCTGTGCATAGTTGAGCAGATGTGGTTTTGGTTGGTTCAATGTATGGGCTTGTATGCAGTTTAAGTGGAAATAAATTTAGATATGCGGCATTATCATAAGATAGACCAAGGGAACGATGGGTAGGGATCGATTTGGTGCTGTGTGTATATCCATTCACAGTGCAGATACCTATGTCCTTGTGAAATGCACAGCTCTGTATGTCACAATATGGCATCAAGAGAGAAGCTAAACATTGTTTGTTAAATGCTTGTGGAGGAAGGCCTTCAACATTTACTGTAACTTTGGTGTCCCATGATATTTTTTGACAACGGTAGTTGTTTGTCCATGGTTGTAAGGTGGGAATAAAATCAGGTCCTTGTATGATTCGGTGGGATAGAAGCTGATCTCTTTGCTGTGGAGTATCAAATTCAAGAATGAAATCTGGTGGGAAACTGAATATGCTGTTTGGATGAATAGCTTCACCAGATATGTTTTGCACAGCTAAGTGGTTGTCTTTGGGAAGGGGCCTAATCGCATGTGAATTTACTGGTGTTGCTATAATGGCATTGGAAAGTTGTTGTTCTCTTTGCTTCATAGTGTCAGTGACCTCAACATAGCAAATTTCATTGCTTTGTGAAGTGCTCTGATAAAACAATAGAATAATAAATGTAGGTTTATTTTTTAGATAAATACTAAATTTAGCAGAGGAGAAGAAACATAATGGTGATATTTTTACCATTGCTATTGGCTGTATGTTGTAGAAGACTTTGCTGAATATGGTGTTCCTGAAAATGAAGATTGATGTTGTAGATGCAGCTTCTTGGAGGTAGATCTGAATCAATGTTTATCCATGCATGCCCTAGTGTTTTGTTCTCAAGGATCTCAATCAATGCGTCTCATCTCACTGCCGTAAAACACACGCAGACACACAAAAACAAATCCATTCAACTTGGTCAGATCGAGAATGACCTAAGATTGATTTCTTCAGCTACAAAAAGTCATAGGTAGGAGAAACGAGCATTAAAATGTGAGCGCAGTAACATCACGAAGTAGATTAGCAGGAACAGCAATCGAGATGGGGCGTACTTTGGGTGACGACGACAGGAGGACGCAGCAGCAGTGCGCGGTGGTTGGAGGAGCGCGATGATACAACGGAGGTCGTCTAGGGGTTGCCAAGGTCACCGGTGCAGGAGTGAGCTCGTGTATGGGGGCGGCAGTTGTCTGGGAGAAGTTGTTGGCTAGGGTTTTAGACCATTACTTGTTTCATATATATGTGTATGTATGTATGAGATCTCAGCCGTTAGTAGTTGGTGAAAGGCTAGGATTTGAGCTTTGTTTGTTTTCTATGCTCCTGTCTTGGGCCATGCATAGTTTTTGAGCCCATGGGCTTATTCGGAATTTTTCACAGTCCATTCGTGCTGCAGATTTGTGTTGGGTTTATATTTTCCACAAATTAAAAGGCCAATCTTTGTATCCTGTAATTCTATAAGCTTCCTTACCATTTGTGTTACGAAACTTCTCTAGCATTGCTACAACCAAAATATGAGGCAGCATGCTTTTCACGTCGGGTCATGTAGATTTTGGCAGCACCTGGCTACTCATGCAGAGCAATTATTAGGTCCAGAAGGGTTACTGACCATTTTTTGGGTGGGATGTTGAACATATTTTTTCATTATTGTAAAACGAGCAATTATCCTGGCCAACTCCTAGTTGTTTGTTTGCAATATTTTTAACAGAACCTAAGGTAGATTAGATGTACGCAGCAGCACATCATGAATAATGAATTTTCACTATTGTACAGTTGGGGAGAAAACCAAGCGAGGATTATTTAGTTATTCAAGAATAAACACATCCAATTGGCTTTGTGTCCCGCATGTATCGTTATTTCTGGTAGCCTGAGAGTAAACCATATTAGTTGTTGCCTGTGGTAATAGTTCTTGTTTAGCAGTGGCGCTGTTTCTGTGTAATTTGTACCGGTACTAATGGGAGTTAGAAAAATACGATGATTATCTAAAGAAATAGGGAAGTGAATCGATTTTAGTGGAAAAGAAGGACAAACAGGATGATCATTAAAAATAAAACAGGAAAACGAATTGACTTCATAAGAGGTAAGGCAATGTAGAAAATAAGTAGAAAGTTCACGATCTGTTACACATATATAGATTGGAGTTTTGTACTGCTTAGATGGAGACCTATCAGATACGGATCTAAGTACGTAGATACACACACATATATACATACATTGGAAAGCTAGTTAGATCTGATAGAAAGTGCCGTGGGATGTTTCACTGGGTAACCATCTTCATTGCAAAAGAAGTGAGTCTATTCAAAAGGGCATGACAGCTGATTTGGACACTGCAATAAGTAATGTTAATGGAAGAAAGGTAAAAGAAAGAATAAAATGATCTTATTTGTGATGATTCATGTAGAGACGAACCTTAGCTTTTAGTTTTGTGATCTTTGTGGTATGACCCAGAGGCATCAATTTTTGCTGCAAGTATTTTTTGGTCATCATGCGGTGATCTACATTGATAAAAAAAAGTGTATTGTTATATTATTTACATTTTAGCTGTTATTTTTTTAACAACAAAAGAGTAAATAGTAAATTGACCTATCCGGTGAACTGTTATATGGAGTGTCAGTTTCTTTTTGAGAAGGGTCTTCATGTGCCTTTGATTTTTTTGGAGAATTCTCTTGGGTTGTAGCTGCTTCATCAGTACACAGTCGTTTAAGTGTTGAAGATTTTTCTGGAGTCTCAAAGTCTCTGTAAATGATGATTGAATATATAAGTAGTCCAAATGTAAGCAACATATCTCTTATCTATTTTTACCAAAAAACATGAGTAGTATTATTTTTAGTTCACTGTATTAAACAAATAGGTGTAATTTGATTACACATGGAGAAAAACTAATGTTCAATTGAGGCCGATATCTATGCTACTACATAAATAACAATGGGAGCCTATCATAGGTAAATACAATTCATCAACCAAACAAACAGAACTTGATTCAAAATAATTTTGTTTAGAGTAAAATCTAGAAGGAACACTATCATGCTGTTTTAACTAACTGATTAATGTAAACTATTTGATTATTACTAAGTAACACATCCATGCAAGAAGGTATTTAAGAATCAGTTTGTAAACGAATTGGTAAGCTCCTATCTATGCAGTTTAACCAGGCACATATATTCAGACGCAAAGAATATAGTAGAGATTTTATCTTAGAGATCAACCAAAGGAGATAGTAAAATTGGCTTACAATGGTGGTGCATCTTTGGTAGGGGTTTCGGCAGCAGATACAGTGATTGAAGGTTGGGTCTGCAGAGTTGGTTGATGCATGTTAGTTGATATGGTATTAATAATGGAAACATGAGGAAAAAAATAATGTCATAAACAGTATGACATTAGGTTACTGTGCTTACATAAGGTGGTGAAGACATAATTGGACTTGATAGATATGGAGTTGTGGAAATTGGCTGGGAACAATAAACACTTGAACTTCCACCAAGCTGAGGAATTATCCGTTGTTTACCATAGTCTGTAATGACAGATTTAATCAGGTACGTCCTTTTCTCAGTGTGGTAGCTGTCATTTGTTAAGGTGACTGTAAAAGTATATTTGTGAGAAACAATAGCTGATATATCTGGTGGTATGGTTGCTCCTCTTCTCATTGATTGCATGATATATTCAACAGATTTACGGACAATGCGGCCAGCAACAGAACCAAAGCATATCATTTCGGCCTCAGCAGTGCCATCAGTAGCTATGAAACCAAGTTTAAGCCTGAAGCAATAATTTATGTTAGATTTATAAATTTCCAACAACATAGCGATCTGATGTTGTTAAACATATTGTATAAGAGAGTAACTTACTTGTATGTATATCCTGTGCAGTTGCACTCACGACACTTGTAGCCAGAGCCTTCTGGAGCACATGATCTGTTGCAAAGGTTGCATGATGGGAACCACCAGCTTGTATTGGGCATCAACCGTGCAATAGTCACCGTGCAATTATATCCATTTTTCTGTGTAGAATAAATAGAGTTAATTTTTAAATGTGGTGGTTAATGCAGTTGTACATTAAGGATAAAGCCAATGTTTGATGTACTAACTGGAAATTCATAAGGATGTATAGCATCTAATTCCTGTAGATTTTTTGGTTCGAGGGAAGGTGGCTTCGTAATCTGAGTTGGTTCTTGTAGTGGGACACCAGTGCGTTTGATTTCTATGTGTTGACCCTGGAGACTGCATGGAATGAACAGAATGTTTAGAAGTAAGTCTTTAGAAAAATTTGTATTGGAAAAATTGTTAATGAAATGGTGTAATTGTCATTTACCTATTATGTAAAGTTACGGCTTCTGGAATGTCGGGGTTAAAATACCATTTGCATGCTGCATTTCCACTTAGATAGTGTTCCTCTGCATAAAATGTATTAGGTTATAGTGTTAGATATATTTAATTCGTAAAAGCTGTGAAATGTATATAGAAAAAGAGGTCATACTCATGAAAGTTTTCATCAAGCAGCCAACAAAAAGAGTGATAATGGGTTTAGGATCATTGGGGTTGTAGACAGTGTCTATGTTGAATTCTGTCGCTCAGCGTCCCCACAGGGTTAAGCGGAGTTGATCACCACTTGAGAAAAGAAAAAGAAGTTATTAGAAATATTTTTTGTATATAAATTGGAATTGAAATAGATTTATAGAATTTGTATACTTTACCTGGTATTTTGTAGCATCACATTTCTAATAAGAGCGGGAGCCTCCTGAGTTGAAATGTGTCTCCATTCAGGTTCTGCTACTTCGGTGATAACAGCAAGTACATCTGAACAGGGGAAAAGATAATTTGATATTATTAATTTTATATTAAGCGTGTTGATAATGTGGTTTTTAAAAGATTACTAACCAAGAAAGAATGTCTTTTCTCCAACCCGTGTGTATAGATCATTGAATTCTGTGAGTTTGTACACATATCTTGGAAATGTTGTTGGAGGATTGGAAACATTCTTGATCTCTGTGTAACAGGTGAACTCAATCATATAAGGCGTATGGACTGGCCTAGATGATGGTCGAGGATTTGTAACTTTGAAACGCTTGATAGCGTAGATGCCATTTTCTTGTATTTTTGAATCATGTCGTGCTATCTGGTTTTGTGGAATTTCACCATAGATAGCATTGCCCTGCACATAGTAATTAATAAATGGGTATGGTAATTTGAAAGAAAGAAGGAGAGGTAAAGTGGTTAAAAAATAGATTGCAATAGATAAAAGGTATTGGAATGACTAGAGTTTAGTTGTGTTTGATGTACCTTTTCATCTGCTAAAACAAGATCAACATGTTGGACAGGTCCATTGTCTGTTTGACCTCGGTACTCCCATTTTCTGATAACACGGACACAGATCTCAAAGTGATGTTGCCTTATTTGAAGTTCTGGAATCAAATTAAACACCATTGTTGTAGTCTCTGCAAACAAAATCCCATGTTAATTAGAAATCAAGAAGTAACATAGTAATAACCTGACAATAAAATTAAAATAATGACATATATAAAGTTGAAGTTATACTTCAGGTTGTATACCGTGAATTATGATACATGTGCAGGTACATATGAATGGGAAAGCTAATAAATTTATGTGTCCATGACAGTAGGGCGCAAAGCTGCAAGAGCTTCGTGGTACACAATGTTTTTTGTTGTGTCTGTGCAGTCACCATTTTCATCTTCCATCAAAATTTTGAGGCCTTTCTTTGAAGTGACACGAGATATGGCAACATATAACTGACCATGGGTAAAAACAGGTCTTTTTAAATACACTCCGACAGTTGATAGTGTTTGTCCTTGGCTCTTGTTTATTGTCATTGCATAGCATACTCTGAGAGGAAATTGTCGTCTCTCAAGAATAAAAGGCAGGTTTGTATTTTTAAGAGTTAAGCAGATACGGGGTATATACACAGTGTTCCCTGCATAAGTACCAGTCATTATTTTTGCCTCTATGATCATATCCCCAAGAGCTGTAACTATTAGCCTGGTTCCGTTACACAAACCATCAGATTGGTTAAGATTTCGAAGCAACATTACTGGAACTCCTTTTTTAAGAATGAGTTCATGATGTGGGAAGTTATTCCCATTCAATGAATTCAAAAATTCAACAGGGTATAATATATCATATGATTCATGTGTGCCACCAGCTTTGGAAATTCTATCGCAGCTTAGATATTGTTTTTGTTCAACAGGGAGAAGGGAGACTATATGAGAATTTATAAGATCAGCAATCTCATTTGTAGGTGTTAGTATGGCACGTGTTTTCACATATGAAATATCAAGGTAGTTCAATGGCAGATCTAGGTATATAGCATTAACCAGGCAAGATATTTTATCGCCATCTAGCATAAGTAATAAATCATGAGGTATTTTGATCCATGTACACTCTGTTTCATCATCACGAGCGATTGCCTCTATCTTTCCTTCACCGACATCTAGTACCCATTTACTAAATTCAGCGAGTTCTTTTTGTGCTTCAGGGCTTAAATTTGGAGAAGAAAGCCTCATGTTTTTTGTTAAATGAAGAACTGTGACGTATTGCCAAAGTGGTGAATTGATGATTGCTGCATTTATTATCTGTGCTCTGCTGCCACCTTCAACAACAGGTAGTATCTGTCTGAGGTCTCCACCTAAAACAACCACTTTACCACCAAATGGTGTTGTTGCTGCAGATTCTGAACGAATATGTAGAATATCACGGAAGGTTCTGTCTAGGGTTTCGAACGCATTTCTATGAGTCATTAAGGCCTCATCCCAAATAACTAAATGGGTTGCTTCTATTAGTTCAGCGAGCATAGAACCTCGTTTGATGTCACATACTCCACCATCTTCTAAATCACATGGTATCTTAAAACGTGAATGTGCTGTTCGGCCACCAGGTAATAACAAAGAAGCAACTCCAGAGGAAGCAACAGTCAGTACTATTTTTTTGTGATCTGATGAAAGTCACTATAGCATTCCACAGATAAGTCTTCCCAGTTCCACCATAGCCAGAAACAAAGAACATACCAGATTTGTTAGTCAAAACTGCATCTGTTATGTAGTCAAAAGCTTTTCGTTGTTCATCATTGAGGTTTGAGATTAATTTTTCAGATTTGGCTCTGAGAGCAGCAATGTTATATGATAATTCTTCTTCAATAAGACGATTGCCATATGATGAATTGGATGCGCTTGTTGTAGGAGGTAGGTCATAATCTCTAATTTTTTTACCATGCTTTGCAAATATAATAGATAGGTCATCAAGGACATAATCTCTGAGGTCATCATCTGGTATCACATACTGTGGATTATGTATTATTTCTCGTGTTTGATACTGGATATCATCAGCTAGTAATCTCCAGAATTTTTCAAAGAATTCACGCTCATCGTTGACCTCACAGTAAAGAAGCATTGTGACAAAAAGATGTCTAAGCTGTGTGGATGTAGCCCAGGTAGCAGCCTCATTGAATGCATCATACCATTCCTGGTCATTACCAAGGAGGCCACGTGCATTGCAAGCTTCTCGAAATGTGTTATAAGTAACACCATTATATGTTTTTATATCATCGTAGCTTTTAACACCTTTAACAACCATCAATAGCATCCTAAGAAAATATCGTTCTCCAACAGATGGGTGTACATAGTAAAGTCGGCCAATTTTGAATCCAGCCTGTCTAGGTTCCCAAGTTCTTGCTAATTCATTCCAACGCCATTTTGATGGGAACTCACAATAAGTCAGTGATCTAGCAGCTGGATATATTTTATTAGCTTCAAACCATTGAGTTAGTGTTGTTCTACGAAAGAATTCTTCGGAAGCTATCTGAGCCATATTAGCTGTTTCGTCATATATAATACTGTTTTCATTTTCAAGATGCACTGATGGTCTCTGGACAGGTGGAAAATGTCTATGGATATCAAAGCCAAAAATTCGCCAGCACGCATCTTGCTCACAAATATATCGGCAATCTAGATACTCTTTTACTTCATTTTTTGTCTGAGTTTCTTCATCATGTGGTGTATCCTGACCATTTCTAATTCTCTGTAAGTAGACCTTGCTGCAATCAGGTCCTTTAGTCACATATTTGAAGAGGTATTTAATAAAAATACTTTTGTTGCACCATTCAACATTTATATGGGCCTGGAATTTTTTTAGCAAGTACATGCTATATGGAACTACCCACTGATTATTCAATCGAATGTTTCCTTTCTCCACAAATCTGTTGTTAACCGGTCTTTTATATATTGCAAAACCATTCTCATCAATAATTGTTTCATTTTGAAAAGGTTTAGGAAAACCTTTAGAGCATCGACCATTTTTCATACAAGGAGAGTTTGGATTATCTCGGCCGCAAGGTCCATGTATCATGTGTTCAGCAACCAATGCATAGCCTAGAGGATCAGTAGCTGGATCAGGAATTTCAGCATTTATAAAAGAATCAATAAGTTGAGGAGTTGGATTTGTAGTATCCATTGATAACCAAAAAATAATATGAGCATGAGGAAGACCACGTTTCTGGAATTCAATGGTGTGTAGAACTGTTTTGTAAAATAGTATAATTTATTAGCATTTGAAAGTTTATTAAACAGCATAAGGTAATAATGCGAATTACTTATAAAAAAAGACGGTATTCTACCTGCAACAACTGGACCAAAAGCGGTTCCATTTTTTATATCATGTAACATTTCTTCAAGTTTCATATTATATACTCTCACTACTATATCAGCTCTGTCAGTAGGTTTTTGTCCTGGCTCAAGTATACCTTTTGCTATTTCTATCCATTTAGAGTTGCAAGTAAATGTTATAAAGAAATCAGGGGGGCCATACTCTGCATATAGCCATCCCATCATGATAATTCTGTATCATATAGCGTCTCCCTCCAGTGTGTGATGCAGGTAGTACAGTTAGTTTACCCATTTCACGACCATCTATGCAGCCACGTCCTACAGCATCAGCGATACCCTGTAGATTTTCTATTCGAAGCCGAGATTGGTTGTTGAGTATGTACCATAATCGATTTTCGTCTATACAAGCTCAGGCATCAACCTTAGCTTGAGTAGATAGAGCACCGTAACATAAATATGGGTTAGGTTGACTTTTTCTGTAGTACATGTTGTAACGGTAATAATCTTGCATTGTCATCTTCACTCTTGCCTTTTTTCCTTTTTTAGTCACTCCATTATACGGAATGCCAACTTGGAAGCCACGTTCTCCATATGGAAATAATAATGGATATTGTAATGCCATGAAAGCAGGATGTAAAGATGATATTTGTTTAAGCTGCCCAGCATGAGTCTCCACTATGATATCACGTTTGAATGTATCCAAAGAGAAGTATCCGACAACAAGCATTGCAAGTTGATCTGTAGTAGGGAGATTATACTGAACAGGATCACCTTCTTTTGCACCAACAATTCTTATTACAAATTCTTCATCACCATGTTTTGCTAATCTGTCCCTTGCAAGCCTGAATTTTTGTGTGAAAGGATTATGTTGGTCTAACATTTTTATTAAACCCTGAATAACATTTGGATCCAAAGGATATGATGTCCTTTCATCTGGATTTAGAGCTTGTATTCTATTTCTCACTTCATTTGCAGTATCATAAATATAAAGTTGGATGAACTTAGGAGGACTGCCATCTGGTGGAAGCAAAGAGCCAATGCGATGATGTACTTGACCATTGATTTTGAAGACAGGAGGACCGCTACCATCATTCATTGAACGGTCTATATTTGCTCCCATTGATGTGAAAGCAAACAAGCAATTGTATTGCCGTATGTTTTTCATAAACTTGTTACATTCCACTCCACCATTGAATCTTGCAAGGGAAGCCAACGGTTCAGGCCATGGTTTGAATGGTGGTATGACCACTTTACCACCTTTACAGCAGTTGTTAAATATTATTTTCCCTTCACGTGATGAAGAATCAGATTTAATTCTCTCTTGATACCAGAACACAGTATGGCAGTGACGGCATTCATATTCTGGGGCACCATAGAAAGATCGATGGGGATAACAGGCTGGAACATTATATAGCCCATATAAAGTATAATAACCCCAATGAATAAGGAAAGCCATATTAAAATGGATTAGTTAATTAAAATATATGTAATTTTGTATATAATACAATTTTTAGTTTAAATACACCATACCTTTTAACGCATCTATATACGTCTGATTGAAGTGGCCACACTGCATAGGTATTATGTTGTTTGGATCTCGCCCTAGATGTGAAACAGATAGGTCTAAAGTAGATAAGAAGGCAGGAAATAATAATCGCTAGTGAAAGCAGTATAGGTAAAGCATAAGTTAATATGCATTACCTATTTGAGCCAATCGTTTTTCATCTAAACGTTTTTTCCGTTTTCGTCTACACTCGCTGGGATCAGAAGTGAGAGGAGCATAGCAACCAGTGTTACCTATGCAATAGGAAGATAGAATTTATGGTTATTTTTCCTTTTTATTAACTGATTTTTTACTTTTGTGAACTGTAAGGATGTGTTCTAAATACGTACATTCTCTCTTACGACGTGTGGACCGTGTGTTACAAATAGTTGAAGCTTCTGTAAAAAATAGAAGTAGCATACGTAGTGAAATAATAGAATTATATGCTAATATAACCCCAATGGTGATAAAGATAGAATTCAGAGAAATGATCATACGTGGCTTATGCTCACTATTATATATTTCTGCTGAATTTATCTCATCTGTCTTTGGGTTGCTATCCATGATTTCCTACACAATAGACAGTGACATGGCACTAAATATATATATTTTTTTAAGAAAAGAAGTTGACAGGAAAGAAAAAGAAGGAAAATTGTAATTGTGGCAAAAAGAAGTTATTAGGAAAGGAAGGTCTATAGCGTTAAGGTAAAGTATATGCATGGATATACATATATACTTGCACACATACAACATAGACTTATGGAATTAATAATTCTGTATGGTAGAGAAACTGGTTATCAGTGGAATAAGTGTGATCATACCAGATTGTTGTAGCACCACTAATTATGCGGGGCAAGATTTCCAAT
This sequence comes from Echinochloa phyllopogon, assembly GCA_033239725.1. NCBI lineage: Eukaryota > Viridiplantae > Streptophyta > Magnoliopsida > Poales > Poaceae > Echinochloa > Echinochloa phyllopogon. The sequence goes on from BTCW01000015.1 coordinate 42,116,532, forward strand.
GTAATCTGATTAACCTGCATTGCGTGGTAAATAGGTGAAAGTATTAGTATTTCAAATATCATGTTATTTCACATTAAATAGGATACCAACAACAAAGTATGGCAACATAGGATGGATATTTCTGTACTGAACTTTAGTAGCATATATTGTGCAGTGCTATGGAATGCTGATTGTTTTTTTTATGATACAGGACAAGGGGAAAGCCACCTGATGAAATCTGTCAATTCAGTTGAATTCAGCACAGGATTATATGTTCATCTTTGGAATAAACTCTGCATACAACAAAAGAAGAACTGAAAAATAAGAAAAAGATTCTTCACCCTATTTCAGTAGAGAAAAGAAAAAGGGAAGAAGAAAGAGAGGTCACGAGCAGTAGCTATAGGAGGCAAGACACATGCTGTAGTAATGATGCCTAACCGTCAGAAAGAACGGCTACAACCAAAGGGAAAAAGAGCGAGCTGTGCATCATAGGTGTCAGTAAGAACAACAAAAAAAATCCCCTCTTCCAGTCAGTATCTTTCCTATCTGCAACAACAAGCCATGAATCGTAGGCATGGGGAAGGCACGTTCCCCATCTGCAATAATCGAGCCACAAACCCTAAATAATATTGAGAAAAAATAACAAAAATATCATCTATTACAATCAGCACAGTCCCCATGTGTGGATTTCAGTATACTTCCTGTCTGCAACAAGAAAGCTATGAACCCTAGGTATGGGGAAGGGACACTCCCCATCTGCAAGAACCGAGCAATGAGTTCTAATCTTGAGAAAGAACAAAAAAGAATCTCCTCCATTGCAATCAGCATGGTCCCTATCTGTGGATCTACAAGCCCGGCGGACATATCCACCTGGACTGCACAGCACAGCATACACACGAAGGGGAGGAGAAAAGAGTAAAGTAAAAGAAACACAGGAGAGGGAGGACCAGGGGGGGCATCAGCAGCTGGCACTCCACCTTGGACGGCAAAGCGAGGAGGCGCGTGGGGATACCGCGACGAAAGAGACGGGAGGCGCAGGGAGAAAGCGATGGAGACCGAAGCGCAACAGACGGGAGGTGCAGGAGAGAGCGACGGAGGTAAGGAGAGCGAAGTACAGTAAATCAGGTGACCAGTCAATTCTGGAGGGTTCCCACTAGGCCAACGTGTCCCGCGACAGCTGGGGACGGCAAAAATGATTTGAACCGCAGGATGTAAATCCAACGACGAGAAAGTTTTACGCTGTGGTTGCGATGGGACGCCGCCCGGTTTGTTATATCTAAATTGTATTTCAATCCTATAACAATATTATATTCTGGTAAACGTAATACACCGTTGTTTTCTAAAAAAACCACAAAATTTATATGAAGATCAAACTTACATTTGATCACCATGATTTATGAGCTCATACATGAATTAATTAGTTTACAGACAGCTCAATACACGAGTCATTGTATAAGTTGTCTGTATTGTCGTCCTTATGTGACATGATAAGTTTAATAGACAGCAGCTGTCTAAACTGTTGTACATGTCCTAAGACGCCTCAAGAACTGCGGATGCTCTCGGTGAAAACCAATGGGTACGGTACAACCCAGTGACTTCGAAACTTCAAAACGGTGTGCGACCAACATAAAAATCTATGGACGCAAAAGCGATTCCTCATCACATCATTTACTGGAGGAGTTTGATTTTTTTAGCTTAAAATCTCGAGATCCAGACCTCGCTGGGTGGGCATTTCAAGGAATTCGAGTCCAATTTCGTCAGATAAGTTGACTGACAGGAGCTCGCGATGAGTCGGGTCAAGTCCAAGTCCAAGTACAAAATGGATTACGCTGGAGCTCGATCTGTCTGATGGATTGCTTCATTGGCCAAGGCGCCAAGCAAACTCCCGTCGACTCCATTGATTGGAGCATTATCCAGTTCTCTCTTTTCGAGGTTGGCACCAGGAGCTCGTACCAATCGATCGTTCAATTTGCAGCTTGAGTTGCAGGACGCGGATAGCACCGCCACGTCAAGAATTTAAGAGCCGCCTGTAGGGTCCAGAAATGTCCAGTCAGAGCTACGGCGACCTAGCCGAGCGTCGTGTCGCCCGCGCGGGCAATCAGGGCACTATTTGCGGCTGCACGCGAGCTTGATCGGCGAGCTCCTCCGTCTTGCCTGGAGTGGAGCAACGGCCGCCGACAAACGTCTCCCAACAGGCAACGGCGCAGCCTTCGTCGTCCACAGCACCACGGCGCCGCATCTCGGCGCCCGTTGGGTTGGCCACCGTCCACGCGGGACCTACGTGGCCCCGTTATCCAATCCACATCGACATTAATGTGGGGGCTTAGCTGAACTTAACCTGCCTCGACCACAGTGCCGGCGAGCGAGGCGGCGACGGGCCTATATATAGAGCGCACGGCGCGACCATGAGGCACAACACAACCACACACCCTCGATCACGACCTCACATCAGCGAAGCACTCTCTGACATAGATTAGATGATGAAGCACTCGAGCAGCTTGTGTCTGCTCTTCCTCGTGGCGCTCTGCAGCCTGGCCCAGGCACAGGTCCTCTTCCAGGTACGCTAGCTGTAGACTTGTACTTCATCGTACGACATATATATACTTTGTTTTCTGAGCTGAATGAATGTTGTCAACGTATCACTGTCTGTTCGTGCAGGGGTTTAACTGGGAGTCCTGGAAGAAGCAGGGCGGCTGGTACAACAGCCTCAAGGCCCAGGTCGACGACATCGCCAAGGCCGGCGTCACGCACGTCTGGCTGCCTCCACCCTCGCACTCCGTCGCCCCGCAAGGCTACCTGCCCGGGCGCCTCTACGACCTGGACGCGTCCAAGTACGGCACGGCGGCGGAGCTCAAGTCCCTGATCGCGGCGTTCCACGGCAGGGGCATCCAGTGCGTGGCGGACATCGTCATCAACCACCGGTGCGCGGAGAAGAAGGACGCCCGCGGCATCTACTGCATCTTCGAGGGCGGCACCCCTGACGACCGCCTCGACTGGGGCCCCGACTCCATCTGCAGCGACGACACGCAGTACTCCGACGGGACCGGCCACCGCGACACCGGCGACGGGTTCGCCGCGGCGCCCGACATCGACCACCTCAACGCGCGTGTTCAGAGCGAGCTCACCGGCTGGCTCAACTGGCTCAAGTCCGACGTCGGGTTCGATGGATGGCGCCTCGACTTCGCCAAGGGGTACTCTCCGGCCATCGCCAAGATGTACGTGGAGAACACCACGCCGAGCTTCGTTGTCGCCGAGATATGGAACTCCCTGAGCTACAACGGCGACGGCAAGCCGTCGCCCAACCAGGACCAGTGCCGGCAGGAGCTGGTGAACTGGGTGCAGGCGGTCGGCGGGCCGGCGATGGCGTTCGACTTCACCACCAAGGGGGTGCTACAGGCGGCGGTGCAGGGCGAGCTGTGGAGGATGCGCGACGGCAATGGCAAGGCGCCGGGCATGATCGGCTGGCTCCCGGAGAAGGCCGTCACGTTCGTCGACAACCACGACACCGGCTCCACACAGAACACCTGGCCTTTCCCCCGTGACAGGGTCATGTTGGGCTACGCCTACATCCTCACCCATCCAGGGGTCCCCTGCATCGTAAGCATACGCCAAGTTTTTTATCCTAAGCTAGCTACAAGTTTCTATCCTGGCCAAATTCCTAACCGTGTTGTTTTGTTCAGTTCTACGACCACGTGTTCGACTGGAACCTGAAGCAGGAGATATCGACGCTGGCAGCGATCAGGGCTCGCAACGGCATCCACGCCGGGAGCACACTTCGCATCCTCGTCGCCGATGCCGACGCGTACGTGGCCGTCATCGACGAGAAGATCATGGTGAAGATCGGGACGAGGTACGAGGTGGCTAACGTGATCCCGTCGGATTTCCATCCCTCCGCGTATGGCAAGGACTACTGCGTCTGGGAGAAGGGAAGCCTCCGCGTCCCGGCAGGGCGACACCTTTAGCACACTTGAGACCTGTGCTGCAACCCTGCATACATAGTCCCCATGTTTTTTTCGTATACAAATATTTTCTAAATTTTGCTTCTGTAGTGTAATTTCAAATTCGACATGTACACACTGTCAGAAACACATAATAAACAAGTTTGATCTCCTGGACACATGCATTTCTCTGAATTATACTCTCTGCGTTCTAAATTATAGTCTGCAATATGACCCTTAACTACAGTAACAACCAATTTTAAGGTCGTAGTGTTGCACTCATGAGTAACACAGTCCTGTGCTCATCAGTTGCCGGGTCCCATCAGCCGACCTATCACACGAGATTAGCCACATGCCTTTTCAGTCGGAGCGGGGCCCTGCCCACACGCCCAGCCCAGATGAGAGCGACAAAAAAGAGGTCGGCACGAGGCTGTGGGCCACGCACACTTTGTTCTCTAGCCCTGCATCTGCATATCAGCATCTGCAACCTCATGTGCCAAATCTCATAGCCTTCTGAAATAAAATAATGGCACGTACTGGTACGCTCGCCCTCGCCGCCGACCACAATGAACAACAGCACGTTTGTCTCAGCGCCAAATCTGATCTGACATCACGGTGGACAAAATCAGATTAGGATCGAAGGTGAAAGGCAAGTGAAAGAGAAATTTACGCACGTCAAAATTTAACTAAATACTAGAGTAGCGGTGATGCATGTACTCTGATCCGAGCAAGCAACCTCGAAGAGAAAGCAAAGGATTTTGACATCTGACGTCGACCCAAGCGCGACGATGCTCTTCCAGGATTTCACCGATCACTGTGGATACCCCGCGCCCGGAAGCTGTCTCCAATCTGTACGCGTACGTCGCCATCGGCCATGGCCCATGGCGTGGATCACCTCTGCTCCACATCCTGTCATAATTCCATCATTAGCTTTGCACCAGAGTACCAGACGCAGACACCACGGGGCAGTATCGGCAAGTGGCAACGTGGGCGTTCGTATTGCTTTGGTTATCTTATTACTGTCCTCATTTTTCGTGTTTGAGCCTCGAATAACAAATAATAAGAAAAGTATGCACAAATTATTTAACGGAGCGAACATCCACGGCTTAGGTCCACCTAACTAATTGCTATAGTTTTATATTAGCTACTCCTTTATTCTAAATTATATATCGTTTTAGCTTTTCTAAGTGCATGCTTGGTATATATCTAGAGGTATAGCAAAAAATTATGCACCTAGAAACAATAAAATGACCTACGTGAGTAGTGAACAATTAGCTAAGGGTTTTATCCACCAACTAATTGCGCTAATTGAAGATATATTAACTACCTTATCTTTAATTATATGCTTAAGTGTAATCTGTTCACCATTGCATGCGGTGGCAACGGGATGATGTTTTTTTCCTACTCAATTACCTGGGATTAGTTGGGTTCAACCAGTTAGCTGGGTAGCTGTATTCCAACTAGGTACAAGGGAATTAGCTGGCCAATTAGATATCTTGTTTGGATCTATTCTAGCTAAAATTAGCTGACTAGGAATCAGATGGTGGATCCAGGGCCTTGAGCTGATCTATGAGAAATACTATTTTAATAACAATTAAGCTGCAACGGTGGAAGTGCTATTCTTAAATTATTGTATTCTTTTAAAGGACCGACTTCTGTTTCATTGCACCATGGCAAGGCATGCTTGCTGTGGAAGTACCTTTGGGATGGCCGTGTCCCGAAGCATGCTTTTCTATAGCTCTACTCTTTTCCACCTACCTCTTTCATGAGAAGCCTACCAATACAGAAGAAACTTTACGTCACCTATTTTTGGAATGCAGATTTGCAAGAGATTGTTGGCTCTTTTACAACTAGACGTGCATGTATCTGAAAGACTTATTAGACTGTAGCTAGTTTCAGAGCCTAATTGGTAGTGCCTTTCTACATGAAGATCATCAACCTCATGATTTGTGTCGTTTGGCTTTCTAGGAATGATTAGATTTTCAAGAGCATTGATTCCAATATTGAAAGAAGAAAAATTGTTTTCAAGAATGTATTTTTTTTCACCTTGATGTTGAATCATCCTCATGAGTAGGATCATTTGGCTATCTAGGAATGATTAGAATTTTCACGAACATTGCTCCGAATATTGAAAGGAGCAAAGTGTTTTTAAAGAATGTATTTGCACCTTGATGTTGGATCAGGCAATAAGATCGTATTTTCCTCCTATAGAACATTGACTGACCAATTTTTTTTGTAAATTTTTTTTTCTTTCTTTCTCTTGTAAATATTTGCTGGTTTAATACATAATCAGTAGGGAGAAACCCTTCTTGTTTCATCAAAAATAAAGAATACAAAGGACACGTGTATCAATAGCAGCACAATTAAAACTTCTTTTACCATTACCCCACCCGTGTGATCAGCATTCTTAGTAAGAAACAGGGGATCATAGCAACATATTTCATTTGTGCGCGTGAGAGCAACTCAAACATATCTCCTTTTTTCTAATCCTTGAACAGATTTCCCAGTAATCATTTCTCTATATTGGTATGCGACAGATTCTTAATAATCTCACCCTAAATATCTATCATGACATATTGGACCCACGCGTCAGTTTGTCATCTCCCCCCTCCCCCTTCTCACTCTCTCTTCGCTCTCCTCCAAGCAGAGCAGCAGGTGCAGCCTAGCCTATGGGCAAAAGATAATTATTAAATCGAAGTTGGTTTCTTTTTATGGCAAGATCAAATGTCTGGTAATTCCACCGTTAGCAAAGGAGTCAACAATATCCTTAGATAAAGACGTCTGCTTTTTAAGGTATGGACGATAGTGAATGGCTAGTAGGTGCTGACAATGGCCAAGGCAAGTGAACGAGTAGTGCAGCACGTGCAGCCTAGCCTGGGCCAAAAATGTATTTATTTATTAAATCGAAGTTGGCTTCTTTTTTTGGCAAGATCAAAGGTTTGGTAATTCCATCATTAGCAAAGGTTTAATGGTTTGACGGTATCTCTTGGTATGGACGGTAGTAGGTGGCTTAGTAGGTGCTGACAATGGCCAAGGCAAGTAGTGGAAGCGAGTAGCTAGCAAGATAGCGAACAAAGCCAGGTAGAAGGTGTGAAAGCATTGGGTGCATGCCAGGGATAAGAGCCGGAGGGGAAAGGAAAAAGTTCTAGATCACTCCCTCACCTATGGGGTTGGACTACGTAACCCTCCAACCTATAAAATGGTCTATATCACCCCTGAACTTTCCAAACTGGTCAAATTACCCCCTAAAGAAATTTTAAAAAATCATAGTAAATCAAAGAAAATTATAAAATGGAAAATACAATTGTGTTGGAATTCAAATAGGTATATATACACAGTGAACATATAATATAATATGCTTTAGTACATTTTTTATGTAGCTTTAGATCTATGTTTTTCTTCATAGCTGTAAAAAAATATACCAAACCTTTGATCAAAGGTCCGGTAATTCCACAATCAACAATATCCTTACAGAAAGACGCCTGCTTTTTAAGGCATGGACGATATTGAGTGGCTAGTAGGTGCATGGAAAATACGGTAGCACTAGCACTTAAACCGGGTTATGAAAAATCACACGAAGAATATGGATAGAAAGATGATACAGACATACTCGTAAAAATTTAACTTTAACGGAGACTCATGTAAAGGAGAAACAAAAATGGAAACCGACGGTTGAACAGTTACCACTCCACACGTTCAGGGCGTTCGGTTGCTGCGCGGTCCCAATCACCGATCCCCTCCGCACAAAAGCAAACGCCAGAGATCATCGGCCAGATGCGTTTGCGCAAGGACGGGTGAGCGCGACGGGACGAGGTGGTCAGGTCGGCAGCGGGGCCAGGGGCTACGCACTTTTATTCCCTGCTTGTCACCTCAGAAAAGCCGGCGGCCCGGCCGGGGTGGTCGGTCAAGCACTCCAGCCGCTTCTCCTTCCCGGGAAGCGAGCGAATTCGCGGCCCGGATCGCAGTATCTCGCACAGCAACAGCAACCCTCCTGTCCTGACGTGCCCCGGCCACGGCCCACACAAACCCACCCATCTCGGCGCGACGGCGCCGCCCTGCGAGTTCTTCTCGGTGGCATCGCATCGGCGGGGGGTGATTGGCCGCCGCTGATCGTCGCCGACCAGAGTGGACGGCGCGCGCACGTGTTCATTCTTTCTACACCCCCGTCTACTAGTGTCTATCGATCATCATACATACACCCGGCTCGATTTGGAAAACATCGAGCGAAGCGCGACTGGAATACGTACAGTGAGCGTCGACTGGTCAGCATACTAGCAGAGTAGGAGTCCTCCGTCGTAGCTTCTGACGACGCAGTCAAAAAATACAATTTCCAGTCAGGCCTTTGACTTTAACTATGCGTCACCTGTGCTTGAACATGCAACGCAACCCACAGCACCGAGGGCTGACGTCTGACGCTGACCGGAGCGCCACACTCCTCTGATTCTGAATTCTGCTCCGCCGTGGACGCCCCGCGCCGGGGAGCTGTCGCCAATCTGTACGCGTCGCGGTCACCTCGGTTCTCCTCGCTCCAAGCCTCCCACGTCACACGGCACCAAACCTTTTTCCGACCTCCACCAAACAGGCAAACAGCACGGGGGGCAGTATCGGCAAGTGGCAAAATCGGGTATCTCTTTTGGGCGTGGGCCCGGCGACGGCACGATTCCGTCGGGATCCCGGTGATATTTGGGCAACATGGTTCTCATTTTTGGTGCCTGGGCGTCGAATAAAGAATACACGGCTTCCAATCCGTGCGTAACAGCAGGATTGGTGGTTAAACAAAAGCGTTATGGGCTTAAGGTCAACTCTTTTATACGGTTCCCGGCCTGTGTGAACGACGCTGGGTTATTAATTCTTAATTTTTATTTAACAAAGTCATGTTTTCAATGTTTCCTTTACGCATGTGTGAACTACTATATTATAAAGTTTTTCTACAAAGTTTTTGTAAGTGAACTATTTTTCCAATAACATGTCAGCCCTGGTGGAGAAGCATGAACATCAATTAGATTTTCGGTGCTTGAGTGCATATGATGTATCTTTTTCTTTCGCAGAAAAACAAGAGAGACATTACTTTGTATGACTATAAAATAGAACCAAAAAAGTTTAGACACCAACAGCAACGATTGGTTATATATGTAAATCAATCATGTAATAAGTACGCCCCGTCCCTTTTTGTCTATCGTTTACGGTTTCCGAGAAACAACTTTGACTGAATATAAAAAAATATTAATATTTATAGTACATAATAAATATCATTAGATAGATATTTAAATCTAGTTTTTAACATTTTTTTTGGAGATTAAAATATTACATATATTTTCTACAAATCGAATATAAATCGTGGCGTGAAAATCAACAGCGACGGATAAAAAGGGCGAGTAAATCAAATCAGAAATTTTTTGTGTTGGAACACGTGAATGAAAACGGAACGGAGAGGGTAAGGACACGTACAACAGGTCGTAGCCAGCCGTAGACATGCAATGATTTTTTTTAAAAAAAACATCCCCACGACGAGCAGCTACCGCCCGCCCATCATTTCATTCGTCTACGGTTTGTTCTCGTGCTCCGAGGCAAATCGTCGAGAAAGCCGGCCATTGTACGGCACACTGCCAGAAAACGACAGAACCAAAGGATCTGCTACGTGGTGATCTGCCCGTTGCTTTTGCTCTTTTTTTCTACTAGTGTGGACTGTTCAAGTGTCATTTTTTCAAGTGTGAACTCTATTGTGTGCACGTGAACTCAAATGTTTAAAGTTACTGCCATATATCAAGTGTAAATTATTTCAATGTATTATACATTTTTCTCTTGTATGCAGCAAAAAAGTTAACAAAGATCAAATATGCACTAGATCATCGTAATTTCTGTGTTAAAGGTTGAATTAAACACCTTACAGATAGCTAAACAGACGACTCATTGTATAAACTGTCTATTTATGCTATCTGTTTGTACTAAAGAGACGGCAGCTGTTTGCAGTGTTGTACTTGCCCTAAGCACTTTTTGATGACCAGCACAATGACTCACGGTATTAAATGGACTTCAAAAGGTTTTAAACGTGTATAATGATTTTGTGATCGTATCGATAAGTTGTCAAACCTAAATTAGTTGAATAACATCGTACTGCCGGTTTAATGCGCCCGATTGACTTGCTTTACCACAGCTTGACGACCATGTCAGAACACGGGCCCGCTTTTCACCGAATGGAAAAAATCTCCTTGGAACGGAGAGCAACCCCATCCCCGAATCCTTATCCAAAACAGAAAAAAAAATCCTTCCGGAAGCCTTCCGACAGGTGGGGCCCGCCGCCGAACGTTCTCCCACGACCGACCTCGCGCCACGTCGGACGAGACGAACCGCCTCGTCACCGATCACCACCATGGCCATGGGGCTCCTTGACCCTCCTCTGACCCTTTCAACGGCGGGAGCGCCCGCGCCCACTGCCTAGCTGCTGCTCCATGTCCCCATCCGAATCCCGTAATTCCGCTGACGTCACCTCAGCCATCACTCCTCTGTCCCTTTACAGCCAGGAGGGCAAAACCGGGACGAAAGAAAACCCCCCCAAAAAACAGAGGCAGGAATAGGCGCACGTTGCACACGTTTTCTTCGCGGGGGCTGAGGGCGCCATTAGCCTGAGCTTAGTTTAATCCTTTGCCCTGCGCTGTCCGCATTCGCCGCGTCGCCTGCGACGTCAACCTCGTATAAAAGCTCTCCCCGCTCACCAGTTCCCGCTCAGTTCAAAGCAGCGCCGCGCCATCAGACAAGCACACGAGCTCACCTCAGAGACGCATGACCAACCGAATCTTCTCCGCCATGGCAGCGAACCAAGCTTACATGATCCGATTCGACGGCCACCTCGACAGCCCGTCCCCGAGCTCCGCCGGCGCGGAGCCGCCGGAGGTGTCGCAGCCGCCGCCGCCTTTCGCAGGGAGGGTGATCTCCCCCAAGCAGGAGCACCAGGTCATTGTCGCCGCCCTGCTCCACGTCGTCTCCGGGTACACCACTCCGCCGCCGGAGATCTTCCCGGCTACTGCTGCCGCCGCGGCGGCGTGCCGGGTGTGCGGGATGGAGCGGTGCCTCGGCTGCGAGTTCTTCGGCGGAGACGGCGCCGCGGTGATCGCGCTGGACGGCGCGGAGAATGCGGCCGCCGCGGCGGCGCCGGCGGCGGGGCAGAGGCGGCGGAGGAAGAAGAAGAACAAGTACCGCGGCGTGCGCCAGCGGCCGTGGGGCAAGTGGGCGGCGGAGATCCGCGACCCGCGCCGCGCGGTGCGCAAGTGGCTGGGCACGTTCGACACCGCCGAGGATGCCGCCAGGGCCTACGACCGCGCCGCCGTCGAGTTCCGCGGCCCGCGCGCCAAGCTAAACTTCCCGTTCCCCGAGCAGCTCGCGGGCGGCCATGGCGACGAGGCCAGCAACGGAGACGCGAGCGCCGCCGCCAGGTCGTCGGACAACACGCTTTCTCCGTCGCTCTGCAGCGGGGAGGCAGAGGAGCGGGGGCAGCCGGCGGAGTGGCCGCTGGGCGGGCAGGAAACAGGGGAGCTCTGGGAGGGGCTGCAGGACCTCATGAAGCTGGACGAAGGCGAGCTCTGGTTCCCGCCAACTCCAAACGCTTGGAATTGAAACGTGTGCGGGATTAAATCACAGCCGTTGAAGTAGTTTGGAAATGAACATCCTAGCCTTTCAAAATGATTTTTTCTCTTTTTTTGTCCAGCTCTGTTGTACTTATTTGAACAAAGCAGAGTTCTGTAAATTATCAGTAGAGTCCTACCAACTGTATTTATCAGGCAATTTTGGGAGTGTACATTTTCTAGCAAGGAACACGAGCTGACTACTGATTTGTCAACCAATTTGCGTTTTTTGATTGTGCTATTTCGTACTTAATGGCGTGCAGTGACCAAGACCACCCCTGGTTAACTACAATTATCCAATTATCAATATGATCCACGTGGTAATCTCAGTCACTGGTTAGCAAATTAAGTATGGTTGTATTTGTATCATGTTGTTCAATGACAGAATTGCTACGCAAAGGATAGTTTATTTTACTCTCAAAAGCGGATAAGGTTAACTACAATTGATCTCGATGATTTGGTGCGACCATTCTATTAGGATCTGTCTACTTTTCAGTTGACTAAAACAATTAATTCCGTTACTATTTTTAGAAACCTGGTACAGACATGGACGACGTCCACTATACACTCATGCCAACCCATAAACGGAGATTGAATCAACATGTCTTCAAATTAATGAAGTCATCCAAACACCCCGTTGTCGATAAGCAAGATCGTTTACAATGGTTTATTATTCGCGGATCATCCGGATTTCAGGCCCTTACTCATAGTGCAATAGCAAGGCAGAATCACTTCTCGTCAATGGATAAAATATTTTGATTCCGGTATACGTAGGCATCTTTCCAAATGGATTGGGACGTGAAGTCTAGAACGAACCTGGCGATCCCACAAGATCCTATTGGCAACACTTGTTAGTTCCGCTTTTGATGGCCGGCCACCTCTGCAATTTGCCTCCAAAAAACTGGCAGGATGGATGAGGCCGGATCAAATGAGAAGCTGAGATATCCTTGGCGCCAAACATCAGATCAAAAGGTATCCTGTGATCTTATCCATCCAATTATGCCAAAAAGGAATTTCCCCCACCTCAGATCCATCTCGAGCGCGGGTGGACGATGGCCCGCCCCATCGCCCCACTGGATCCGGATGTGTCCGGGATGAAGCTGTCCAGGATCCCTTTTTCGAAAAAGAAGAAGGAGAAGCTGTCCAGGATCGGAATAGTCGCCAGGGCTCCTGATGGATCAGTCAGTGATCACTCCATTTGGCTGGCGAGTGCCGCGGACGCGCACGCACGGCATGGCCAATTGGCTCCCGCAGAGTCCCACACGTGCGAGATTGTCAGGTCAGGTCAGGTCAGGTCAGTCACCGGTGCTAGCAAGCAAGGCTGCTGTTGTTGTACCCTGGCCAATCAACCTCGCCATTGCCGTGTACATACATCATCTTTATTCATCTCTGAAACCTGGGTATCTCCGTCTCCTCGATCGGACAGTCATATCCAGCAGACCATGCAGGTGATTCCCCCGTGCGGAAATAAGGCGTTGTTTAGGGGATGTTTGGATTCATGGATAAATGGCATCCATTTTACCATTTTTCTGTCATTCGTCTCCAAACACCCCCGTGATAAAAGGGTAAATAAAAAACGAGATGGTAAATTTTTTTTGGCTCAATATTGTGATAAAGTTGGACAAAAAGACAAAACTTTTGTCATTTGCCTCCAAACACTCCCGTGGCAAAAGGAAGGAGAATGAGATTTAAATGAGTTTTTGTCAAAAGTTTTACCATTGGATCCAAACACCCCTAACAGCCCCTTAGTTCCTTAACTTTACCCCCAAATTGCACTATGCACAAAGAAGATTTCAATCACATTAAAATACCGGCACATCCGGCACATGCATAGAGTGCTAAATGTAAATGAAATAAAAAACTAAGGGGTTGTTTGGATCCACATGACAAGAGCAAAAAATAGTAAAACTTTTACCCTCAAAAAAGATGGTAAAAGTTTTGCCATTAAGGGTGTTTGGATCCAATGGCAAAACTTGGTAAGAACTCATTTAAACCCTATTCTCCCTCCTTTTGCCATGGATGTTAGGAGACAAATGGCAAAAATTTTGCATTTTTACCCAATTTTGTCACAATATTGAGCCAAAAGATTTTTACCATCTCATTTTCTATTTACCCTTTTTCCATGTGGTGTTTGGAGGCAAATAGCAAAAAAATGGTAAAATGGATGCCATTTGTCCATGGATCCAAACATCAATTATTGCACAGTTTTGTTATAATTTACGAGACGAACATTTCAAACCTAATTAATCAATGTTTAGATAATTATTCGTAAACATAAACGAAATGTTACACTGACGTTATATTGTCAAAGTTCTCGGTTGGGAAGCCCCATTTGCAAAGCCCCTGCGCCTGGCATGTGGCAGCGACGCCGATGGCGACGTCCACCTGGGAGCCGCGCCGAGTCCTCAGGCGGTCGCGGTCGCGCGGACGCCGCGGCAGCTGCTCTCAGCGCTGCGGCTACGCTAACGCTACCCCTCGAAGAGCCGAGAGGACACGAGGGCGAGGGCGAGCGAGCGGGGGTTGCCACTTGCAACTTGCAAGGAGGCGACGGGAGAGAGCGGCGCCCGTGACGGTGACCGCGGAGCCAACTCCACTCGTCAGACAGGCTGGGGAAACGGACGGTCAATGACGAGTGAGCTCGGCAAGCTGCTGTAGACCCTGTAGTGAGGTCACGGCGGACGTCAGCGTCAGCAGCCGCGGTTCCAGCTGGAGAATTGTTGGCCCGCGGCGAGGCCCGCCAAAGCTTGCGTTGCTTCCCTGTGCATGGGCTTTCTGTCCGTGTTTATTTTTAAGATAATATATAAGGTATGCTTGCGTGGATCGAGCGTCATGGACTCCTGATATGAATATGGCCTTCTTTCTGTAAGGGCTGCGTGGTCTGACTTTGTTTTCGAGTTTTGACTTCCCCGTCGATCCGTCCGTCGGTTAAGTCTTTGACTCCAACCGATTTGTTTCCATGCCCTATCCATCCATCCATCAGTCAACTACCTGACCGCAGGAAGGACCATTACGGCGAATTGTTCACGTCACTTTCGTGGGAGATTCGGAGTCAATGGGGCTGTTTAGTTTCAAAAAAGTATATCTCCAAACTTCGCTATTCATCTATCGCATGAAATCATATCAAATCTCTTTCATCATGGAGCATTAAATATAGATAAATAAAAAACTAATTACATAGTTTTGATGTACACGACGTGACGAATCTTTTGAGCCTAGTTAGGTCATGATGGGACAATGTTTACCACAAACAAACGAAAAGCGCTACAGTGCGCTACAATGTTCGATGTGACTTTTCTATCAACTTTTCACCCCCTCTTTTCAGGAACTAAACACCCCTTTTGTTGCTTTATTTGCTTGCGATACAAAGTGGTGACAGGAGGCATACCAAAATGGAGTAATTTTCCTAGATAGCACTATTTTCGTGGCGCTTGATTTTCTTTCAATCAAATTTACTCCCTCTGTAAAAAAAAAGACACTATAGGATTCAAAATTTATCCAAAAAATAAATTATTCTACTATATTTAGTAAGTGTATATGCATGCAATAACCAATTAGTGCTAAATAAGGCTAATAATTAGGAGCAATCAATGTCATTTTATCCTCTCCTTAATTTGTCCTAAATTTTTTAAAATGTCTTCTTTTTTGAGACGGATGGAGTATAAATTAGCCGTTGCTTAGATAAACAACCATTTGTACTTCTTAACCATAAGTCGCCGGCGCGAATGCATGAAATTGATGGGCTAAGATTTTTCATTTGGTCCTGCACAAATGCATGAAATTTGATAGTCTAGATCAAGTGTTACCTTTTTCCTTTCTCCTTTTGTTTTGACTAATGACGTACTTTTAAGATTATGAAATAATGTCTTTGAGCCCAGCCCAGCAAGAGCCTCGTAATTTGGACTGCCTAACCTACAATCCTACATTGGCCCAAAGAAACCTTTCTCCTGCTTGCTGCCGCTGCTGCTGGGAAGGCCGGCCGGGACCAATTCAGTCGGAGCCAGATGAGATCCATATTTTTTTTTCCTTTTGTGTTTTCAGGCAATATAAGCACAAGAGCAAGGCAACCATATAGTGTACCATTTGGCTCATTGGCTGGTTGCTGTACTGACCACTGACCAGAGTACCAAATGCATTAGTAGGTCATCAGACCGAAACTTAGTGCCCGTTGTGCACTGTGTAATGTCGTTAATTTTGTTCATATTTC
Organism: Echinochloa phyllopogon; assembly: GCA_033239725.1. Classification (NCBI taxonomy): domain Eukaryota; kingdom Viridiplantae; phylum Streptophyta; class Magnoliopsida; order Poales; family Poaceae; genus Echinochloa; species Echinochloa phyllopogon. Next base: position 42,132,272 of record BTCW01000015.1, read on the forward strand.
TTAACGCAGCAAAGTAATATTTTTGTGAATTACTATTTTACCTTTCAGCCCCAACCCTGTGCACTTCGGCACACGTGCGTTCAGGTCCACATTTTTTAACCTTTCGTTGACATCATAAAAGAAAAGAAAACTTCTAAAACTGTGCTGCTAGAGAAGCGAAACATTTTTTAACCTTTATTGCAACAAAAAGAAAAAGGCTGTATTATTCCTGAACGAAAGTCACTAGAAATCCCAACGTTCGGCGGCTGTTGGCGTACGCGAAACAATCAAACAAACAACCTGCTCCCCTCAATCGCCACCCCAGCCAGTTAGGCTGCATTAGATCCGTGAAAGGGGTGAAAAGATCGTACAAGACACTGTAGCGTACCGTAGCACTTTTTATTTAATTATGGTAATTGTTGTCCTACCATAATCTAACTAGGCTCAAAAAAATTTGTCTCATCATGTGTATCAAAATTATACAATTAGTTTTTTTATTTACCTACGTTTAATGCTTCATACATGCGTCATTTGTTATATTTAATGTTTCGATGTGATGTCGATATGATGAAAAGTTTGAAAAGTTTAAAGGAACTAAACAAAGCTTTAGTAATCTTTTAACTCGGCTGACCTTGGCCGTACCAAACGTGTACTCCCTCCATACTGGTAAAGAATGATGTTTAGGACAACGACACGGTCTCCAAAACGTAACTTTGACTTCTTATTCTTACAAAAATATTTATTAAAAAATAATATATGTATGCTTTTATAAAAGTGTTTTTAAGACAAATCTATTCATATGGTTTTCACATTTCTAAACTCAATGGCTTAAAAGTTATTCATGATTTATATTCCCAATGTTTGACTACAATCTTGTCTAAAATGTCATTCTTTACCAATATGGAGGGAGTACGAACAAACAATTCTGACTTTACGTGTTGTAAAAAGGCCAGAACGTCCTTTTCTTGTTTATCAGAAAACAATCCTGCTCGTCTCTCCTCGAAAGCCATGGACGAATCCGCGAGTCATTTGTTATATTTAATGTTTCGATGTGATGTCGATATGATGAAAAGTTTGAATGAACTAAACATAGCTTTAGGCCTTGTTTAGATCCCAAATTCAACCCCAAATTTCACTATGTAAAAAGAAGATTCTCATAACATCAAAATGTCATAACATGTATGGAGTACTAAATGTAGATGAAATCAAAAATTAACTGCACAATTTTGTTGTACTCTACGAGACGAACATTTTGAGCCTAATTAATCAATTTTTAGATAATTTTTCACACATACAAACGAAATGCTACAGTAGCGCACGCATCCTAACAAACTAAAGTTTGACTCCCAAATTTGAGAACTAACAAGGGCTTAGCAATCTTTTAACTCGGCTGACCTAACGTCCTTTTCTTGTTTATCGGAAAACAATTCTGCTCGTCTCTCCTCGAAAGCCACGGACGAATCCGTGTGTGCATTGCGAGTCTCCTCATCTCAGAATCGCCGTGACCAATGAACCCCAGCGGCGCCAGCTGTACTGCGAGTCTGCGACGACCCTGAAAACCCCCGAAGGTCCGTCCAGCTCAACAGCAGCATAGATTTTAGCACCTGGCAGTGCGTCGAAACAGCGCCACAGCCGCCGACCATCCATGCGTTTCCGGTCAAGGACTCCCAGTATATGATTAAAAAGGCTCCAACCCTGTTTAACCCTAGGTCTCAAGTTTCACCCCAAAATTTTACTATATAAAAAAAGATTTTCATCGCATTCAAATGTTGGCATATACATGAAGTACTAAATGTAGATAAAATCAATAACCAATTACACGGTTTTGTTGTACTTTACGAGATGAATATTTTGAGCTTAATTAATCAATGTTTAGACAATTATTTACAAATACAAACGAAATACTAGAATAATGTTATAGTATTAAAATTTAAAGTTTGGACCCCAGGGCTCCGGCAGCTAGCCTCGCACGCTCTGCTTCGCGTGCCTGGCTCAGCGGCCACGGAGTACAGTACCTAGTCCGGCTCCGGTCCATCCATCCACGAAAATGAGCGAGATCCCGTGCATCCGGCCGGGGGTACGGCAGGTGCCGGCATCCATGCAAAACATGCACCCCGGTCGACCGAGGAGAGAGCCCCCTGCCCATGGACTCTCGCTGCCGACACGCGACACACCCTGCTCGCTAGGGTAGTACTGTACGAGTAGTAGTAGGTGCAGGTGCAGGATATCAATTATCAAGCCCTGCCATGGGCCATATGCATGGCTCATCTATCACATGGCGAAATGATCGACTTGGCGAACCCATCCAGCCGCGTCTATACGTCTCGGTTCATATATTCCTGCCCATAATTCCATAAGGGCTCGTTCGGTTATCCGATTTTAAATCCAGACCAACATCCAATCCAGGGCAGGATTAAGTGGTTCCAGGTCTCACACTCAATCCTGCTCAGCATCCATTCCAGCTCAAGTTTTGAAACAGGGTTGCAATTTTGTATTGTTCGGCTAGGACAGGAACAGATACAGACACAATCTCAACCACAAACTAATACAGAATCACACTCACAAATATTCATAAGGAAAAATATAGCTGTTAGCATTATCAAATCACAGATGGACAAAATAAGCTTTGGTGCTAACAACATTCCTACTCCAACACAAACAAAATAAGTTCTGAAAATTGTTGCTAATCCAACAATAATACAGGTTCCTGAATTGACTAGAGGGCGTTGCTTATAGCATCAATAATACAGGTTCTATGGTGTAAACGACTGTATATGATTGCAGCCAAAAAAAGAGAACTGCTGCTCCTCATGTGCTTCTACAGTGCATCGACATCCATAGAACTAATGCTGCTCCATTGTGCCTTCTTCCTAGCCAATCGCCCCTGTAAGAATATGAGAACAAATATGGCCATTGCAAGGATCAGCCCAGACATTAAGCACAACAAACCGAGAGTAAATAAAATTTGACCTCTAAACCATGATAGAAAGAATTGACCAGAAATTAGTTTCTTTCGAATGCTAAAAAAAAGCCTACCAGCATGCATCATATGCATGTAACAGTAAAACTGAACTTGCCTTTGCTTTCACAGATTCATGAAAGTAACAGCATATTCATGAAAGTAAATCTCCCTTCTACTAAGTTCATCTAAAGAAACTGAACTTGCCTTTGCTTTCACAGATTAAGAACCAACACTGCAGCATATGCATGTAACAGTAAAACTAGCAATTTTGTCTTTACCATTTCAAGTTACTTGAGCATAACACAGAACGATAACATGCAGCCTTAAGTTACTTGAGCATGCTGATAGTTTTGGCTGTGCAAAGAGCAACATCTGTTTAAGAACTTATCCTTTGGGAGCAAGTAATTTTTATCGCTGACTAAAAGAAAAAAAACGATATAAATAAAGAACAAAAAGCAAAGCTATGTCAGCCAAAGCATATAAATAAAGAAAAAGCTAATATCAGGCAAGTAACAATTCAAAGTCATGAACCCCACCTGCTAAGACATCTCATTTCTTAGCCAAATCAAGGCTGATTCTTGATCTGCAGCACAAGCACATATGAAAGTCTCTCTGCTCTCATTGCTCTTGGTGAAGACTGAGTATGCTTTTGCCTTCTCCAGTTTGCTCATTCCTTCCAATGTATTGAGAACTGCTATGCACTTTTTGATGGAGAAATCATTACTTTCAGCAGCCTCCTTCTCTCTTTCTTCCCTTTCTCTAGCCTCCATCTTCTCTATTTCTTCCCTTTCTCTAGCCTCCTTCTTCTCTCTTTCTTCCCTTTCTCTAGCCTCCCTTTCTCTAGCAGCTTCATCTTCTACTTGTTTGGTTCTCATTTCTATGTATGTCCCCATGATCGTTTCTATCTTCTCACTCTTTCTTGGCTTCTTTAGTTCCTTTTCTTGTCTGTTCATTCTTGATACAGCAGGTCTTCTCTGTCCACTTCTTTCAATAGCTGGAGTCTCACTTTCTTCCTCTGTTCCTTCAAGCACATCTTCATTCCTTTCCTTGGGTGCTTCATCAACTTCATCATGTACCTCATGAAGCACATTGTCATCAAAGCCTTGCTCCTCATCTTCAGCATCTTGGAATTGCTCAAGGGGTTCTTTCTCTTGTGGTGCCTGAAGAGAAGTGAAATTGTAGTTTCCTTCAGCCAAGTGTCCTACACAATAATAAGGAAATATGAGGTCAACACAACAAACAGATCACAAGTCATCTATTGTGGCAGTAGAAGTTACCATCATACAGCTCCCCCAAAGCATCAAAGAGTGGAAATGTTGCCTTGTTGTTGTTAAACTTCTTGATTTTAGGGAATGTCTGCACAATTAAAGAAAGCATTGATAAAATATGAGATCATCACTATGAGGTTATCCACATAATTAATTCAATAATTCAACTTCAAGAAATCAACTTACCACCATGAGATTCGCCCACATAGCCGGTGGTCCTTCAATCATGTTCCTTTTCTCGTTCCAGCTCGACCCGCTCTGTTGCTTTGCTGCTTTAAGCATCTTGTAGTCTCTCTTCAGCTGGCCTTCTTTCTCCTGAATCTGAGCCTTTGTGTAAGAGACAGACTTGTTCCTCATATGAAATTCCTTCACCATCTTATTCCACCCTTCAGAATTCCAGCCATTGTCACCTCTATAGCCACTATCTTTATACTCATGAAGAATTTCGACAAGGGATCTTTCAAGTGTGGGATTCCAATCTGCTCTTTGTTTCACTACATAAAACAATGGTTAGACATCAATAATCGAAATTTTATACCATCAACAATAGAAAAATTAAAAGAAAGCATGAAAAAGCATCAAACATCATACCTCTTGGAGAGCCTCCACTCCTTTTTGGCCCAGTGCATTTAGGAGAAGGCTTCTTTTTAGTAGCACTTGTCGCGGACATGAACCTACGCAGCTTTGGCGAACCGCTCATATTGAACCTCGGAGAGCCTTTTCCAACCATAGCTTTTCAAAGAAAAAACATATTCATACACTTATTCAAGATACAAGACTATTAACTTATTACAACCATGAAAAGACTAATTTGCAGGATACATAACTATTAACTTATTACATCTTATCCAAAACTAATTTACATGTTGTTGGTACTGAACCCACATTTCTTGGGCGATGGTATCTCTTAAAGCATTGCCTTGGGTAGTGCCTGGGTCATTTGTTTGATCACCATTTGGTAAAGTAACAAAGTTTAATGGATCAATATTATCCGGCTGATGATCTAACCATTCCTCATCTCCATGAAAGAATCTTATTATATTATGGAAGATGGCAGCAGCTATAGGTATCTTCACTTGATTTTCAATCGTGTGGAATGTGGCAACTTTGAGAATAGGGAAGCGCTTCTTAACCACCCCCAAAGCCCTCTCCACATGGTTCCTTAGTAATGCGTGTCGGTGGTTGAAGAGCTCCTTTGGGTTCTGTGGTCTTCGATGTCCAGCCCCAAATTCTTTTAAGTGGTATCGAACTCCTCGGTATGGAGCAAGGAAAGATGAAGTATTTGCATACCCTCCATCAACTAGATAGAATTTTCCTGGAGGTACCTTGAAGCCCTTGCTCATAGCTGATCTTAGTACTGTGGAATCTGTAGCCGATCCCTCCCATCCACTAGAAATAAAAGTGATGTTGAGGTTGAAATCACATGCCACCATCACATTCATGCTTAGTGTTCCCTTCCGATTTCTAAAAGGAGAATGCTTCTCAGGAGATATGGAAATAGGAACGTGAGTTCCATCAATGGCACCAAGACAATTCTTAAAGAATGGATAGAATCTAGGATTTTCTTGGATTTTCGGATCAACTTGATTAGGATTAGGAGGCTGAAGGAAATGATGGGAGAGTTTGGGAATGACATTCTTGAAGAAGTGGTTTATGTGACGATGGAAGGTGTCATTGCTGTGCCCAAAGGTCACTTGGAGTTGCTCAAAGGAGGCGTTGCTACTTAGCATGTACAAGAAGAACCCTAACTTCTCCTCGACCGTGATCCTTGTATCAACAATGAGCCTTCTCCTTCTAAGATAAGTTGCCACCTCTCTGAATATGTGGGGTTCCATCCTAAATGTAGTTTGGCAGTTCTTGACATGTCCCTCTAGGAGTCGACGAACCTTCATCTCGCCTGTCTCTTCTGATGTATGGCGTTTCTTCTTTTCTCCCACACTTCTAGTAGAACCCATCAGATATAAGGCAGGGAAAATAAACATCATCATGTCATCATCTTCTTCCTCCCTCCTCTTTCTAATACGATCTCGCAATGAGATACTCATTGTAGAACTAAAGCATATAAATTTATAGATTATTAACCATAACCATATAATTAAAGCAGATGAGCAACAACAGTAATAAACATTAATAGACAGATGAGTACCTTTTGGAGTTGATACTGGATCCCAAGAAGGGGGAGGTTCACCTTCTCCAACTCGAATCGGTGCTGTAGGGATCTACATGTAATAACAGTAATAAACAGTATTCATTAAGCTCCTGCTACAACAGTAATAGATAAACAATATTCAGAAAAAATAACATATATCAACCAAAGATAAACAAATAGGTTCAGATGCAGCTGCACACATATATCATCAAGTGTGAAAACTACTATCAGTCTTCTACAGTACTCATGTAGCCATGTGTGAGTGTGAGCAACATGCCACCGCAACATATAGAAGCTCCATTGACACAGTGACTGTAAAATACGGCCTTCAATGGTAGTCAAAGATCAGACTAGCCTAGACCTAATGGGTAATGCAGATAAGTGCAAAATTTAGGTTAACAGCAACGAAAGTAGGTCCAATATGTTCAACAGCTGAAAAAGGCAATAACAAAAATAATAACATACTACAGGAGCAATGTTTTCCTGCCACTGACCGGTGAACCACATGCAAAAACATAACATCACAGGAGCAACATGAAAATGGTGCAAAAATGTTGCTATATTTTCAGGAATGTCAAGCCAGGATCCAGAGCAAAATGTTGAGCTGCCCCACGGCAAGAAATTTTCACCGCAGGGAACCAGTAACTATTACAGCATTGCATTTTACAAGCAAAAATTCAGATCTTTCTTTTTCAGAGTAGGACCTGCCTCTTTAACACGTGGTGCAGAATCGAAACTAAACTATATATATACATCCCCATAGGAAACTCCAAAACTTTACATGATGCATTGATTGCTTAATTCCATCGTGCATGCATGATCACTCAACCAATCTTCAGTGGCGACATGGATAATACAAGAAAGAAAGATCACTCTGTAAGTAGCAACTAACAATATCTAGAGTGGCTGAAATGCTGCATGATCACTAGTAAACTTCTGTTTTTTCAAGTGACAAATGCACACTTTCAGCTGAACATGACAAATGCACACTTCCAGTGATGCTCTTAAAAAGGCAAAGAGCAGAGCAAAAATCGTGATGGCACAACAACTTTTGTCGTTGCTGATGCTGACTGAAATTTGTGCAACACTTTCAGCTTCTTTTTAGTAGCTAATGGAGAAATCAGGACTGAAACATGACCATACATACTTGTATAAAATATCCTACGACACAACATTTATTATCATTTTCAGAAAGCTAAACTATGTTCAGCCCGTGGTAAATACAGGTTTGTTGCTTTAAAATACTGACAAGTGTGAAGTGTCCATGGAAGACAGTAAATGATACACGAGGCTAGTTTTTTCAGATCCATGAGCAAAATCAGTTCATACCACAAGGCAGATGGCTGTTGAAAAATAGAAATAACCTGACCAAGCCATATAAAGTCTGATCTAATCCTGATCCTACACTCCAAGAAATCAAAGATACAAGTTCATATGGTAATCTTTAAAACTACACGGACAATAATAACCATATTATTGCTGATTGCATGAGACTTCGTGAACAGCCTTCCTGAACAAGAACCCTAGAAGAAATCAAAAAGTGGATCCAGTGAAACATAAGAACCCTAGGCAATGGAAATCCACTGCACCGCAAGAACAATTGAATCCACTACTATACCCTAGGCTCAGCAATCTCAGGAACAAAACCGCGAGGACGGGGGAGATGGGAGGAAGGGAGGACGGCGCACACCGGAGAGAAGGCGGCGGAGGAGGTTGTCGCTGGATGGGAGGCGGTCGCCGCCGAGGATGAGTCGCGCCGCCGTCTCGCTGCCTCCCGCGCCGCCAGCTCCGTGCCTCGCCTGCGCCGCCGCACACCAGCGCCGCGCTTCGCTCTCGTCGCGTCCTGCGAGCCGCTCGTCTGGATAAGATCCGGAGGGTAGCACACGGGGAAAATATCCGGGCCGGTGGAGTGAAGGGGCTGTCAATCCGGGCCTGCTTTCGTTCCGGATCCGATCGAACCGAACAACAATTTGAAGCAAGGCCTGGTTTTATGCCGGCCCATTCCAACCCGCCCGGATTGGGCCTCGTTCCATGCCGATCCTGTGGAACCGAACGAGGCCTAAAACAAGGCGGTTCGATCTAATCCCAGGTGCATTCGTTCCCGCCACTACGATGTCGCGCTACCTAATTCGCAGCATATGACGCCACGACTACTTTTTATGTCCCGGCCGGGTATTATATTGTGGGTCAATATACATTTGATTAACTACTATCTACCAGATCATGCACAGCTCTATAGTACTCCTTACGTACTAGATCTGTTCTACGAGACGATATGATGTTCGAATGCTAGATGATTAGGTCAAGCAAAAAAAGAAATAGACCATACGAAGAACCTTACAAAATACGTAGTAGTGTTTTATTTCTCACTTGAAGACTTTGGAATAGCACCTCACACGCGGTTAGAGTCCTTGTCTCGTTTGATCAGGCTACACATGTCCTGACCCTGAGCCGTTTGATCGTCGTCGTGTGGTACCATCATCGTCTCCTTCTTCCCTCTCGATCTGTCTCTAATTACTTCCTCCGGTCATCCCCTGGTGTCGTCTTCGGCCACCGCCACGGCCCCTACCGCTCTGAGCAATCTGTTTTACTAGCTACTCCCACATCACTGACTGCTGACAAAGATCACGGGAGGTGTACGCTCTGGGCGCTGGCCTCATCTTCCGGTACAGCAGCGCCTCCCGAATCCCTAGCTAGCATGTGGCGGCGCATGACCGTGAGACGACCCTAACCTATTTCATCGTTGTTCGCCGTATGTAGCTAGCAGCTTCATGCGTCAATTTCAGGTGTATGATATTTAGAAGGTGCGTGGAAATTTAAAAGTTCGTTTACTTTTCTATATATAATAAAGAAACAGAATCGCATAAACGAAATGGTCTGTCACTGCAGAGTTGCACATGCAAGCGCGCACGGACACCGCAACAGATACTGAGATAAGTACCGGCTGTTAACGACTGTCCCTGCTTATAGGGCTCTATACCACGTCACTGAATGTCAAACTCGTTTTTTTTTCAAAGCTCTGAAGCCGCCCCTATTAACATGCCCGAGATTTTGACTTTCATATTTTAGTGCCGAAACCAGTTAGAGCCAACGCGTATTGCAGGAGGGTGTACACGAACTTGCACACAATGTCAACGGGATGAGAATCCAGCACTAAGCTAGCACACTGTATTTTTGCGTACTAATATGTGTTTATTTTTCATCCTCTATTAATTATTCTAGTCAACATGCATGCTGAACAAAGTTATCATCCTTGCATTTGAATCTCAAACCTGACATGCATTGCTGGCTGGCTGCCACTGGAACACGTACGCAGGCCGTAGTCAAATCATCAGCTGTAAGAGCAAGTTTTTTTTTGAAACGAAGCTGTAAGAGCAAGTTGGCAATGCACGTACGGGGAGAGTGAGCAGTCACTCCTTGGATTTACCACCGCCCGTTTCACCGCATCAACGCACGCATGCCATTATGTTCGCATAAATCCCGCGGTCGCCTCGCCATGCCTCTCTCCCTTGACCGGCCTTCTTCAACACTCCATAGCTAGGGTAGAGAGGCGCTTCATTCTTGCTATATAATCCCTCGCACCCAACCCAACCCCTCCAGAACTTGGCAGCTTTCAGTAGAGTAAACTCGCTAGCGCAGAAGCACACGCACACCTGTGACTTGTGCTTCTTCCCCGCGCACGAGGCCGCTCGTGTGCAGCAGCAAGAGGGTTTTGATCGTGCGTGCGTGTGTTTGCCAGAGCCCGTGCGTTGGATGGCAGGTGCGTGTCCTGAGTAGTGACATGTACAACCCGGAGCAGCCGCCGCCGCCGCCGCACATGGCGCCGGCGCGGATGTCCTTCTCCAGCGACTTCGCCCTGGAGCCGCCGCCGCCGCCGTCGGCGCGGCCGCCAGGGCGCGCGGACGCGGACTTCGAGTTCTCGCCGGTGGGCAGCCGGCCCATGATGGCCGCGGACCAGCTCTTCTCCAAGGGGCGCATCCTGCCGCTGCGGCCGGAGGCGGCGCGCGCGCCGACGACCCTGCGCGACGAGCTGCGCGCGCAGCACGACGCCGGCGCCCGCCGCGTGCCGCGGTGGAGGGAGCTGCTGGGGCTCAAGAGGACGCACAGCAAGAAGGGCGCCGCCGCCGCCGACGCTCCTCACGTGGTAATCTGCAGACATGCATAAGTGTTTTTTTGCTTTTCTGAATTTTTTTTCATGCACGAAGTATTAAATAAAATTATTTATAAAATCTTTTTAGGGAAAAGTCTAATTTTATGCGTCAAATCTAACGAGGCTAATCAATCTATAATTTACTACAGTAATGCTACAGTAACCATCTTCTAATTATGCGGCCAAAGACATCATTAGATTTGTCTCATAAATTAACTCGGGGTTATGAAGATAATTTTATAAACTAATTTTATTTAATACCCTTAATTATTAGTCAAACGGTGGTGGAAAAAAATTTCCACCCAAACAAAGGCCGTGTTTCTTTCCTTCCCGGAAATAAATTTCCAAAGGAAATCTTGCATGCATGAAGTATTAAATAAAATCTACTTGCAAAATCTTTATAGGAAGTGTAACTTTACGCGATGAATGTCATGAACCTACTTAGTCCATGATTTACTACAGTAATGCGACCTACATTCGAGATCTCCCTCCCCTTATTTCGAGATGATTTTCTGCTCCTTCCACGCAGACAGATACAGAATTGCGCCAGCTTGTCGAGTGCTAGGCTGTAGGAGTAGGGTAGTAGCATTTCATTTCCCTTTTACTATTTATTTGTACTGACAGCACGTGCACTCTTCGATTCGCAGGATCTTGGAGACCATGCTGGAGAGGCCAGAGAGTGAAGCAGCCAGAAGAGACCGTCATTTGCATTGGTTTCGTGCGGCATGTAATGTAACCGGAGCATGACAAAGTAACTAGCGAGGACGAGGATAACCTTGGTGTTGCAGAGTTCGAGCATTGACAGTTCGCAGTTCGTCTAACTTTTCGGATCTTTAATTTCACTGGCTGGTGGATCGGAGCAAGAAACCTTCCCAAGGCCATTTGACCATCTCCATTCGCCGATTTGTTCCTTTTTCTGGAGTGGCAAAGAAGAATTGACTTGTATTGTGAGTTTTTTTTAAGGGGTAGGATTAATTGAAAAGTAATGGGCTACTGGTGAATGGAACGAGCGAGACGTTGAGATTGTTTTCAGCTAGCTGTGTCCTATTTTCCCTCTTTGGTTAATTTGGCCTGGAGGGTCAACTGATTGTGTTTTTTTCCCGCCGGGTGCAGTCGGTAGGTTTAGTGGTCTGTGCGGTTCACTCTCAAACCTGTACAAAAAAAAGGTGTTATCCGTAGTTTCTGGATTCGTGGATTCGGCGAAAAGAAAAGAAAAAAGGTTGTGAAAAGCGGGTCATGGGATCGGATTCAAAGTGCTGAATATTACCACTGTGGAGCTGTACGTGCGCTGTGTTTCAATACGTTTTTTTTGTATTTCTGATGAAAATGTTCCTGCTTGATAAGTACTGTACTGATCATCACTGAGCCTTATGAAATGGCTCTCACGCTTTCAGCAGCCAGCCAGGCCTTGTTTAGTTCCCAAATTTGATAGGTTAAAGTTGATATTTTGTCATAAATACGACATTGTAGCATTTCGTTTGTATATGTGAATAATTATCTAAACATTAATTAATTAGGCTTAAAATATTCGTCTCGTAAAGTATAACAAAACTGTGTAATTAGTTTTTAATTTCATCTATATTTAGTACTTTATGCATGTACCGATATTTTGATGTGACGAGAATCTTCTTTCTACGTAATAGAATTTAGGCCTTGTTTAGATCCTAAATTCTACTCCCAAAGTTCACTATGCAAAAATTCACATCACATCAAAATGTCATAGCATGCATGAAGTACTAAATATAGATGAAATCAAAAACTAATTGCACAGTTTGTTGTACTCTACGAGACGAACATTTTGAGCCTCATTAATCAATTTTTAGACAATTTTCATACATACAAACGAAATGCTACAGTGGTGCATTTAATGCACTGTGCGTGCATTGTGCCGAATTCGGCCCTCCCGATTCGGGATCTAAACAATGGCTTAGAGACAAAGTCAGGAAACAGGCAAAATAGGCACTTTCGTCCCTTAACTTTTTTCGAGGGTCGAGTTCGTCCCTCAACATTAAAATTGGCCAATTTGATCCCTCAATTTATATTTTTGGATCAAACTCGTCACTCAACTTTTAAATTCACCAATATAGTCACTCAAGTTTTGTTTTTGGGTCAGATCCATCCCTAGAGAACTCAAATTTTTTTATATCTAAATATATTAATTATCTCCATACACTTTCATGTATATGTTTGCTATAAAAGTCATATGCTATTTTTTTACCATCTAGATAAACATTTAAATTAAGTTTGACAAGAGTAATTGGTCCAAAAGTATGGCTAATCATTTAGATTACCTCCATACAAGGATAGAAGTATATTTTTTAAAAACAAATGGCCCAAACAGATAAGCACAGTGGTTAGTTTGGCAAAAAGTAGCGACTCGCCTATACCAAACAAAATTGAGTTAATCACAGAACCCACAATACGATGGATACAAATATTAATTAGGATACAAGATGGTAAAAATAAATTAGTAAACCACATATATTTAAATACAAGCCGCATATAAAAAGGTGGTGATGAGGAATAGTGAAATAAATAGAAAAAAATAAAAGTTGAAGGATGAGTTTGATCCAAAAACAATACTTGAGGGACTAGATTGGCTGATTCGAAAGTGGAGGGACGAATTTCATCCAAAAACAAAAGTTTAGAAACTAGACCGATCATTTTGAAAGTTAAGGAATGAATTTGACTCTTGAAGCAAAGTTGAGAACTAATATGCCTGTTTTGCCGAGACTAAACAAGGCACCGGTAGTGCTGGTGGCTGGTATGCTAGGGACGGGGCCGCAGCCCGCAGGTGCGGGACGGGATGGCACTCGCAGCCCGCGGCGGGCGAGGATGGAAGTCAAACCACGCCGCGCCGATCTCCAAAGATTCGGAAGCGAGCGCGAGCAGTGGCAGGGCCAACCAAAGAACTCTCCAGGCCCGCGCGGTGGCACTGGCAAGCGTCTCTGCCGCTGGACAGCGCCATGCCAGTTGCCAGGCTGCCGCGCGCATCTCCGGGCTGCGAATCCTGCCTCCGGTGCTGAGTTCCACGCTGGCCGTCGGCTCTGGTAGCCTGGCCATCGGCGATTTTTTTTCAAAGGATTACGAAGTATTAAATAAAATTTATTTATAAAATTTTTAAAAATAATGTAACTTTACGTGATAAATCTAGTGAGCATAATTAATCATTAATTTAATATAATAATACTGTAACAACTATGATGATCAAAAGTCTTATTAGATAAGTCTTACGAATTAATTCGACGGTTTTGTAAATAGTTTTATAAACTGATTATATTTAATACCTTTAAAGAGTAGGTCAAATAAAAATTTTCAACCACGACTAAACACGGCAAACAAATGCTTAGCTGGGCTCGGAAGCGGGTGTATGCTAACTAGTGCTGGGCCGTGCCCTGGACCCATATGGCCGGATAGCTGGGCCCGGGAGCTGTGCTCGTGATGGGCAAAAAACGGGAGAAAGTTCGTGCGCCCACTGCCTGACAGAAGAGAAGAGGCCCACATTATTGGCGCCGGCCATGCGTCGCGCGCAAAGAAATACAAACCCGTTTGATTTGTAGCGCACAGAAGCCCGATCAAATTCGCCTTCGCCCTGTTTATAAGCAAAATTTGCATTTTAAATTTGGCCCCTTGTAGCGCGTACGCTACTTAAATCATGATAGGTTTGATTTGGAATTGTAGAGGGGTTTCCAAAAAGGGAATGGGTGAGTTTATCAAGGAGTTAATTATTGATAACCGGGCCGATTTTGTGGGCTTCCAAGAAACCATGAAAAACAAGTATACTGATAAATTTTTTAGGACAATCGATGCTGGAAAAGTTTATGCCGGGCACTGGTTGCCCTCTAAGGACAAATCTGGTGGCATGTTATGTGGGATTAAGAAGGATAGATTTGACATTATTAGATTTGAGGAAGGAGCATACTCAGTGGTGGCTGTAGTTTTTGATAAGAAACTCAATCAACAGTTAGTTCTTGTTACGATCTATGGACCAGCTCATGATGAGAAAAAAGAACAATTCCTTACTCAATTGGCTCAAACTGGTTCCATGAGACTAGGCCCAATGCTAATCGGCGGAGATTTTAACATTCTAAGATTTAGCTCTGAGAAAAATAAGACTTTCATAGGAAATAAATACACTGACATGTTCAATCTAGTCATTAATTCACATGAGCTAAGGGATGTGGCTTTGAATGGGGGCAGTTCACTTGGAGCAATAACCAAGAGGTCCCAACTCTTGAAAGATTAGACAGAGTTCTAATCAATGAAGATTGGGAAGCCATATTTCCCCTGACAAATTTGAGGAAAATAGCAAGGCAAATGTCAGATCATAACCCTCTGTTGTTATGTACTGATCAGGAAAATATTAAAAAACCTAGGACTTTTAGCTTTGAAACCTCCTGGATTAAACATCCAGACTTCATGCTAAAAATAGCTGAAATTTGGGCAAAGCCGGTAAAGGCAAAAAATGCAGTGGAAATTTGGAATATCAAGTTGAACAGAGTGAAAAAATTTCTGAAAGGATGGGGTCAAAGTTTAAAAGGACATAACAGGAAATACAAATATATCCTTCAAGAAGAGTTGCTAAGGTTAGAAAATATTGAAGAAACGAGTATGCTTTCCCCTAACCTGTTAGAGAGAAAAACATTCATACAATCAGAGCTCTTTAGGCTCCTGGAAGAGGAAGAATTATACTGGCATAAGAGATCATCTAACAACTGGCTGCTTAAAGGAGATAACAACACCAATTACTTCCATAGAATCGCAAATGGTAGAAAGAGAAAAAACTCTATATACAGCTTACAACACAATGACACTATAATAGAAGGAGACGATAATATTTTGAATCACGCTACAGATTACTATAAAACCCTTTTTGGGCCCTTGGAAAGCCCAAACATGCACATGGACCCTCATATATGGGATCAGAGTGAAAAGGTGGACATGATAGAGAATGAATTATTGACCAGACCATTCTCTGAGGAAGAAATAAAAAAATCTGTTTTCTCTATGGAAACAAATACTGCCCCTGGACCTGACCACATGCCTGTGGAATTTTTCCAGACATGCTGGGAGGTAATTAAACAAGAAATAGTGGATATGTTTGCTGAGTTATATGAGCACAAGCTTGACATTGAAAGATTAAACTATGGAATTGTCACTCTGATTCCAAAAAATAAAGAAGCAAGCAAAATTCAACAATATAGACCTATTTGTCTGCTGAATGTGATTTATAAAATCTTTACAAAAGCCCTAATGTTGAGATTAGAACCTATTATGGGAAAATTATTAATAAATGTTAGAATGCCTTTATAAAAGGAAGAAATATTATGGATGGGATCATGAGCCTTCATGAAATCCTTCACGACACAAGAGCAAGAAGTAAAGATGGTATTGTATTAAAACTTGACTTTGAAAAGGCATGCTACAAAATCAGTTGGGACTTCCTTTTTGAATGTCTCAAGATAAGAGGATTTTGTGAAAAATGGTGCAGGTGGATAAGGGAGGTGGTAACTTGTGGAACTTTGAGAGTAAAAGTGAATAACTCAACTGGTCCTTACTTCAGAAGTGGAAAATGAGTTAGACAAGGCGATCCGCTATTGCCGTTCCTGTTTAACATTGCAGCAGACACGCTGGCTAAAATGATAAATGTGGCTCAAAGAAATGACTTAATCAATGGGCTTGTTCCTGAATATATACCCAATGGCATTGCCATTTTACAGTATGCTGATGACACAATCCTATGTCTGGACGATGACATAGAATCTGCCCAAAATACAAAGATCTTACTCTATATATATTAAAATATGTCGGGCTTGAAGATAAACTTCAATAAAAGTGAAGTAGTGATGGTGAGCCAAGATAATCATAAATCTCTGACATACTCAAATTTGTTCAACTGTGCTATTGGCACTTGGCCTATCAAGTACTTGGGGATGCCAGTATCTGGGTCCAGACTACATATTTTGGATTGGGTTTTCCTGGATGAAAAGATCCTTAAAAGATTAGATGGCTGGCAGGGGAGTGCACTCTCATTTGGGGGGAGGTTGACTTTAATTAACTCCTGCCTTAGTAGCATTCCTATTTACTGCATGTCGATGTATCTCCTACAGAATATCATTATCAAGCGATTAGATAAGATCAGAAAATGTTTCTTCTGGCAAGGTGGAGGAGCTAAGAAAAAAATACCATCTTGTGAAATGGTGCAAGATCTGCCTACCTAAGAAAAAAGGAGGCCTTGGAATAAAATATTTAAGGAAAATGAATCTAAGTCTCTTATGCAAATGGTGGTGGAAGCTGGAAAAAGGGGAAGGATTGTGGCAAGAAATTGTCAATAAAAAATATATCAAGCAAACTTGTGTAAGACATCTGAAGTGGAAATAAACAAACTCCCCTGTGTGGAATGACTTAATAAAAGTCAGAGATATCTACTTGCAGAGCAGAATTATGATTGTGGGGGATGGAAAGAGAACTGATTTCTGGAATGACATATGGTGTGGATCTGTGTCTTTCAAAGACAAATTCCCTGAACTTTTTGAGATATGCAATGAACAGCAAGTGACAGTAGCTGAAATGGCTCATCTTGGGTGGCGATTTACTTTTAGAAGATGGCTCGGGGAGCATCTGCAGAATCAGTGGAGGCAGCTAAGGGACATGCTTACTACTTGTGCTCTAACAAATGAAAAAGACATACCAAAATGGTTATGGGAGAAATCCGGCATGTTCTCGGTAAAATCTACATATGATCATCTATGTAGAGATATAACAACGACAACTCATAAATCAATTTGGAATGCAAAAATTCCCCTCAAAATAAAAATCTTTATGTGGTTAATAAAAAACAATGCTATATTAACCAAGGACAATCTCCTGAGGAAAAATTGGCAAGGCAATGAAAAGTGCATGTTTTGTTCAGAGAATGAAAGTATTAATCATTTGTTCTTTACTTGTTCAATGGCAAGATATGTTTGGAGCCTAGTTGCTTGGGTTATAGGGGCTAATTGTAGACCAAATTCCTTTGAACAATATTGGATATGGGTGAAACACTACATCCCCGATGGGAAAAGGCTGTTCATGGCAGGTTTAGCTGCCATAATATGGGCTATTTGGAAAATAAGAAATAGCATTTGCTTTGAAAAGAAACTGGTCAGATCCCCATCTGAAATAATATGTGTGGCGTGTGCCTTCCTTTCATATTGGGCAGGTCTTCAGAAGGAGGACAAGAAGGCCATGGAGGAGGGAGCTGAGAAGCTGAAAGCAGCTGCCCTGAAATTTCATCCTCAGGTCTTCAGAAGGAGGACGACACCGGAATGGTGTTGCTTCGTTAGAAGCAGGCTACAGAAGGAGGAGGACAGGATGATCCTGGAAGATGGTGCGATAATGCTCAAGTCGATGGTGCTACAGTTTCATCCTCGAGAAGCTGATAGAGAAGACATCGGCACGGTGCTGCTTTGCTGAGATCTTGGAAGGATGTTTAGTTTGACTTCTTTTGCTCTGATAGTGGGAAGTATTTTTAGGTTGTGATAGCTCTTTTTGCAGCCTGCGTGAGAATTGATAAAGTTGCTGTAATGGTCAGGATAGTGTTCTAGTTTTGGGGGTCTTTCTGTAAGGAGTGGTGCTTTGGTGGGTTGTTTGCTACCCTCTGTGTAGCATGCCCATCCAAAGGTTAAGTTGGGAGCATATCTGCCAGAAACTCTAACTCTGTAATTTCGTTGCTTCAGAAGTAATGAAATCCGGGTTCGCCCTTAGTTTAAAAAAAATGTTCGTCTCGCAGAGTACAACAAAACTGTGTAATTAGTTTTTGATTTTATCTAAATTTAGTACTCCATGCATGTGCCGACATTTTGATATGATGGGAATCTTCTTTTTACATAGTGAACTTTGGGGGTAGAATTTGAGATCTAAATAAGGCCTTCATCCACCTAAGCTTATTACACTTGGCGCATCTAGGCATCACGCTGGTGATGCGGAGATGCTTGTCGCCTGAAGAAGCGGACGTGCTTCCTTTTTTTATTGGATCGATGTTGGGTCAATTGTTTGGTCAGCTATTGAATCGTTTTCACGCGTGCACCTATCACCTGAAGAGTGGAGCACCAGAAAAAGCAGGTACGTGTCATGTCCCTTGCATACGATAAAATTTAGAAAAAAATCATTGCTCTTATACCAAACATCTAAATTAAATTCCGATCGCACCATAATGCTTATTGCGATAAAATCTTCAAAACAAGATCTCACTTGACTATATTTAGATGATATTTTTTTGTGAATATTTTTTTATCAAACTAGAACAGATGAGTCCACGTTGCGAACAAATTGCTGCACATGAAGAATAGAAGAATCTACGTTGCGAACAAATTACTGCACATGAGGAACAAATCAATCCACATTGCGAACAAAATATTACACATGGAGAACATGTAAGTCCACATTGCGAATAAAATACTGCATATGATGAACAAATGAGTCCATGTTGCGAACAAATTGCTGCACATAGAGAACAAAAGGATCCACACTGCGAATAAATTAATGCATATGGAGAACATGTAAGTCCACATTGCGAACAAATTACTGCACATGGAGAACAAATGAGTCCACGTTGCGAACAAATTATTGCACGTGGAGAAAAGAAGAATCCATGTTGTGAACAAATTACTGCACATGAAGAACATGCAAGTCTACATTGCGAACAAAATACTGCACTTGTAGAACAAATGAGTACTCGTCGCCAATAAATTGCTCTACATGAAGAACGAAAAATCCACATTGCGAACAAATTACTACACATGGAGAACGTATCAGTTCACATTGCGAACAAATTATTGCACATGATAAAATAAAAAAATAGAGCAAAAAAAATATAAAAAAGTAACGTTTGTGAAAAAAAGAGATAATAAAGCAAATAAAAATAGAGAACATCCCAATCGAACGAGCCGCCGCATTGGTGCCCGAGAAACACGAACAAACCGCCACATAGAGACGAACAAACGAACAGAGCGAAGGGAAAGAAAAAAAGATGTGGAAGATGGGCCTTATGTGAGATGGGCCCGGAAAAAAAACAGGCCGAAAGCATGCAATTGCGCGGGTGTGGCGGGGTCTTCTGGCGATAGACGCGAAAAAATCACGCGGACGATAGCTAGTCGCCCCGGATTACACTGGTGGTAGTGTAACTGTGGGTGGAGCTTAGAACATGTGGAGAGAAACACCGATGGACATTTGTGGACAGACTGCCAAGTGCCAACCCTGGCCTACGGCACCGACGCACCGTGTTGCCTTGCCGCTCCACCCACAATGCCACAACTCGTAGCCCGCGAGCCTCACTTTACCTTGCCGCATTGGCAAAGAACAACAATGACGGAAGTACATATGGAGGTAAAACTGACCTGAGTGAAGAAAGAAGGTGAAGCGAAAGTAGGAGATGCTGCTTGCAAATACTCTTGTCAAAGAAATGGAACTCCTACATCTTAGAATTCAAATTTTATGAAAAAGAATTAGTCCTTTTATTGCATAGTACTAAATTAATACTAAATATGAGCTAATAAATAGAGACAATCAATATCACTTTTTATTAATATGTCTAGAATTACTGGAATAATTTGTTTATCGGGACAGAGTGTCCAAAGGGAAGTATCATCATTTGCACGTGTGTGGGTGATGAATAGACGTTTTACGGAATTCTCATCATCTCCCTTTTTCTTACCCCAACACCTAAAGAAAAGGATGGTCAATGATACATGCCAGGCGATTGAAGAAATAGTTTCTCCATATATACCGATGTTTTCTATTTGTCAGATTATAAGAAGAACGATCATCGTTGTCTTCAAATTCCCCTATTATTTGTATCTCATGTGCATTTGTGGTGTCTCTTCTGCTGTAGTCTCATAGTACCTACCGCCATTCTCCATGCTTCCAGCCATATTTGGATGCAGACATGGCAAAGCTGACTGTGCCATGCAGCTCGGCCAGGCCATCAAGTTCGGCTGCTTATGGTTGGATGGAGCTGCATGGGCGGCAAGTTGTCTGGCAAGCAGCAACCAAACAAACCCTAATGCCGATCATACTACTAGATCTATGTCCACTATCTAACTAATAACAAATGGAACTCTCCTTCCCTACGAATTAAATGTTACTATTTTCGTTTTAAATTATTATTTGTTATTTTTTTTCTCATGACGTTTAACAATTCGTATTATTAAAAAGTTATACAAATATTATTTATTTTATTTATAACTTATTTTGTTATCAAAATACTTTATATTTTTTACATTTGGACTTTGAATAACACGAATGGTGAAACATCACGAAAATAAATAAAAAATAAATATAAATTTTAAAAAAAATCCCAAGATAAAAGGCAATCAGCACACGGAAGATATTCCAACAACACAGTGCGGATGCACTGCACGTTCAGCAGATTCCAGTACCAGGACCTGGCATTTAATCCTGGTCCTGCCGGGAAACAATCGCGATCGTGCACAACTCGTAGGTTCGACGACGATTCATGCAATGAAGCTCAGTTCAATGGTGGGGATTTGGGGTCACTTCGTAATCATTGCGTCACTGTAATA
Organism: Echinochloa phyllopogon; assembly: GCA_033239725.1. Taxonomy (NCBI): domain Eukaryota; kingdom Viridiplantae; phylum Streptophyta; class Magnoliopsida; order Poales; family Poaceae; genus Echinochloa; species Echinochloa phyllopogon. The sequence continues at coordinate 42,153,342 of BTCW01000015.1, forward strand.
TTTCGTTTGTATGTGTGAAAAATTATCCAAAAATTAATTAATTAGGCTCAAAATGTTCGCCTCACAGAGTACAACAAAACTGTGTAATTAGTTTTTGATTTCATCTACATTTAGTGCTCCATGCAAGCTATGATATTTTGATGTGATGGGAATCTTCTTTTTGCATAGTGAACTTTGGGGTTGCTTTTTGGAACTAAACAAGGGCTTAGATCCCAAATTTCAACCCCAAAGTTCACTGTGCAAAAAGAAGATTCACATCACATCAAAATGTCATAGCATGCATGGAGTACTAAATATAGATAAAATCAAAAACTAATTACACAGTTTTGTTGTACTCTACGATACGAACATTTTGAGCCTAATTAATCAATTTTTGGACAATTTTTCACACATACAGACGAAATGCTACAATGGCGCACACACTCCAACGTACCAAATTTTGGCTCCCAATTTCAGCATCTAGGGGCTTAGTCAGCCAGCCAACCACCTGTCGCCGTCGCTGCTGAAAATTGAAACGGGGGCTCTCCAGAACAGTACGACCTGTCGACCTGCAGGTGGAAGAAGCTTTCGAATTCATTACGGTGATGATAACCGCCAACCACACTAGCTTATACTGCAGCTGACATGCTTTGTCAAAAAGGGCTCTGTACGAGTAGTTGCATTAGGCGCTCCCAACTCATATTTCTCCCTATATACTCCCTCCGTATCGGTAAAGGAGGTTGTTTAGTACAAGATTTGAGTCAAACTTTAGGAATATAAATTATGAATAACTTTTAAGTTGTTAAGTTTGAAATTGTAAAAGTTATATAAATAGATTTATTTTGAAAAATACTTTCATAAAAGTATACACGTATCACTTTTCGACAAATATTTTTATACCGTGTCGCTATCCTAAACGGCTTCCTTTACCAGTATGGAGGGAGTAAGAAATATTATATCCTGATCATCGAGATTTTTTTCTTTATCCCAATTTCCTCTGCACTAATCTCTCCTCCATACTCTTCCTCTATACCAACTGCCACCTACTGAGCCCCACACGTCATATTTTTTCATCCTTTCCACTCATTCTCTCTCCTTCCTCCTCTCTCACACTCTCCCCCACCCGCCTCCTCCAACCCGCCCACGCCCCCTCGGCCCCTCCACCCACCGCCTCCTCCCTCCCCTCCCACACCGCGCCGCCCCCTCCCTCTCGCGCCTCGCTGCCCCCTCCTCCCTCCCTCCCTCCCTTCGGCGACGCCTCCTACTCTCCCTCCCTCCCTCCCACACCGCCCCCTCCCTTCCTCCGGCCGCGGATGGCGGGCACGGCGGCAGACGGTGGGCGGCGGTGCCCAGCACGGGGCCGGAAGTGCCCAGCGTAGGGCGGCGGCGGCGGCCAGCGTTGGGGCGGGACAACGCGGGGTGGCGTGCTCAGCGCGGTGCGGCGGGGCGGCGGAGCGCGGCGGACGGCCCTACGCGCGGAGGGGGTCGCCAACACGGCGGGTGGTGGCTTCGGGTCGCCGCCGACAGATGCGCGCGAGGGTTGGGTGGTTGGGGCTGGCGCCAAGCTTGAATAGCGGAGGTCCTCTATTGCGCTAGATTTAGAGGATGCGGAAGGCTCCGTTGTTTTACCGTAGGTTTTACAGGACTTCGGTGCAGCACATATTCCTCTGTATACCTGCTCCAGGGGTACCTACCGAAAGCCGGTGCGGACAGCCTTAACCTGGCAACAGTGCCTTTGTCTCGTCAGAAAAGGGTTAGCGAGCGTTCGACCGTGCATGTACACTTCTTTTCAAAATTGATGTCGCTAGCTATTTGTGCCAAAAGTTCAGAATCTTTGAAACATATAAAACAGGATACATTCCGTAGGGAAATTCAATTAGTTATTTGAATCAAATTTTCAGAATCGTAAGCAATTCTTCACTACAAATTAATTTGGTTTTCACTTATGCAGGCAGTTTTTGCCATCCCGACAAACACACACCGAAACCATTAAACTTGTCACGGCCGGCCAATACTGATCACTCGCTCTGTACAGGCCTGCTCGTACGTACATTTGCTCGTGACGTGCCACCGTGAAGTGTCACGCACGCAAAGACACTACACGACACCACCGCCTCAACATTTACGCTGCTGCGGCTGCTTGTCGACGCCGCCGCCCTGCGTGGTGGCGACGTTGGCGGCGGAGCTCTTGCAGTGCGCGATGGCGGCCTGGATGGCACTGTGCAGCTCCTCCATCGTGCTCACCTCCGACGGCGTCGACGTCGGCTTCGTCATCACCGACTCCCCCACGGAGAGGTGCCCACTGTTGGCGGGTGACCCCCGCAGCGACGCCGGCGCCGACGACAGCCTCCCCTTGTGCCGCTTGGACGCGGCGGCGCTACTGCCGCCGCCGCGGGCGTAGGTGAAGGTGTTCGGTCTCCGCCGCCGCTCGCCCTGCCCGTCCCCGTCCCGGACGCCGCCGCCGGTGTAGGACGCGAAGAGCTGCTCCACCATCGCCACGTACTTCCGCACCGCCAGGACTATGTCGAGGCCTCGACGCCTGGCGCCGCCGCTTCCGCCCTCGGTGGTGGTTGGGTGCTTCCTGTTCTTCGCCCTGCTGCTCGTTTCGCCGCCGCTGCTCTCGCTTCTTGTCCAGGCGACGACGCCGGAGAAGAGGAGCGCGAGCTTCTGCTTGGCCTTGCCGACGCTGCCGCTGTCGTTGCTGCTCGACGTCGTGCTCTGCCGGTGGTGGGGGCCCGGCTGGCCCGTTGCCCCGCGGGAGTTGCTGTGGCTGAGGTCGCTGACGACGCGGCCGAGGCGGTGGTGGGACATGTCGGCCGGTGGTGCGCGTGGCCCGCCGTGGGCGGCGGGGACGATGCCGTCGTCGTCAGTGCAGCGGGACATGGGAAGGGAAGGGAGAAGAGACGAGATGGTAGTGAAAGCGTTGGGGGTGGTGGTGGTGATGGGAGAGCGATCGAGGCCGGCATGAAGCTGTATAATTATTGGCTCGGATGCCAACGGCGGTGTGGTGGCCATGGCTTCGATCGGAGATGTAGGGTTCGTGTTACTGCACGTGTGTGCATGCGGGATAAATGTGCATGGTGAGCCAGTCGATCGCTTTTTTGAGCGAAGGGAATGTTAAGGCTTGATTGCAATGGCGTCTTGTTCAGTTGTGAACCTGCAATTCAGCATGTGTGATGGGGAAGAAGATGGGAGTTTCATTTGTTACCGCCATTGATTGCGGCGTTCGTAGTTTCTGCGTGTTTGCCGGCCGGGTTGTGCCAGCAAAGACAGCGACTGAGAGGGAGGAGATGATGTTGACGTGGACAGTGTAACACGCCTGTTAAAGGCCACGATGGTCGATGGCGACGTCGTGTCCATTCTTTCCCCCCATCAGATGCTGCAGAAGTTGCAGCATAACCTGATCGACATGGCGACAACATGTGTGATGCGGAACTTGCTTGATTATTTGTGAGGCACACGAAAGGCCTCGTTTTGCAATTGCAACCGAACACGCCATATATCCAAAACTAAGGGCTCTGTAGCTTCGTCAAACGTCCTTATGCTATTGGTTTAGAATATGCTATGTTACTGTTTCGCGTTTTAGCATTTCTGGATTCTGGGGAGAACCCAAGAATTGAAAATAGTCGCTCACGGTTCACGCTATATATGCCAGTCTATTAAGGTTACGTACTGTATGCGGATTCCAAAAATGAAACCGCACAGGACATGCCCTGGTCGAGAATTCTGGAATAAATTAATTTCTTTTGAATGAACTGGAATAAATTAATTTCAGATTGGATGGGATGTGCCATCACACCTACTGTGCTAGCATGGAGCCATAGATGAACAATATTGTTACTGTTATCACCTATCAGCGTGTCATGTGGATGGGTTAGTAGCAGAGTACTCCCTCCGTCCCAATACGTAAGCATTTGTAGCGTTCAAATTTTGTGTCAAAATGTAAGCATTTCTAAAAATAGGACAAAACTAAATAGAGGTCTTTTAGCAGTTCTGCTATTTTTTGCATTTGAATGCTTCAAATGCTTATATTGTGGGACGGAGATAGTATCTTTTGTTTGACAAACCTTTAGTAAATGAGTAAATATTTTGTGTTTACTTCCAAGTAAATATACTTTGACACTTAAGTACAATCTAATTAACTTGTAATAATCATATACGACTCTAAGGTGTAAGCAACTTGTAAGCTAGCATGCAACTTTGTAAGTATATTAGCAAATAACTGTATATACCATACCCTACTTGTAACATGTTCTACAAAAAAAATGTTTTTTTTAAAAAATAGATAGCATTCATTATTTATTAAATTCAAGTACAGAGATTTATAAATACTTCTCAATCGAAGTGGACCATATAGTTGGCGACAATCCTAGGTTCAATTACAAATCCAACTTAATTGTAAATTATTTTGGATGCAATTTGTTACATTACGAATATTTTTTAAAATTTGTGTTTGCATTAACTTCCACTGTTTATGTAGTGATGCTTTTATTACATAGGAGATCAAAACAGATACTACTTTCCAACATCTAGTGAACCTCACAAGTAAGAAATACAAAAGGATTTGCTGACTTGATAAAAGTAAACTATGTGAGTTATGTGAACTATGCGAGCTCGGCTGATTAAGTTTTTGTGGTGGAACTTCCACTCATGTTTGACTCTTTGACTTGGGTGCTCATATTTACGACTAATTATTCTTTCAATGGTAAGGGAAATGTTCGTTGACTGTGAGGTGCCCATGCTCACCTTGTCACTTAAAATATACCGTTTTAGTATCTCAAATGTGCTTTCGTAGATATATGGTATGCATATATAGGGGTAAGCGTGTGCCTATGTAGAGTGTATGCATTTCTATTGCGTTTTTAAAAATTTATGTGCATCCTAAACATATATAATTAAAGAAAACTATTCTAAAAGTGCATATTATGTGATAAAACGTCTCAAGCGACTGAAGACAACAAATTTTATAGCTAAAAGTTAGCAAATAATATGAAGTCATAGTGCCATATCACTTGCAACAAAGAGATTTCGCTACTTTGGTCATGTAGTGGTCAATTTCTATTTTTGGCCACTTTTCTTTCACATCTTTCTTTTTCACTCTCTATAGCCCCCCTTTCCAAAAATGTAAACTGTTTAAGTTCTTTTATTAAAATTATATAAACTTATCTCTCTTTGGTTTAGTTAAAAAATTACGTGAGCATATTCAGCATAAAATTAGATTTGGTTAAAATTAGAAAAACAATAAATTCATGCAAAACCAAAGCATAATACGTTTTGGGCTACTTTTCCACTCTTTTCTTTTTAGAAGGTTCCTTCCCATGTCTTTTTAACGTCTGCTTAATAATTTTTTACTTACTAAATTTGTTGGTTCAATAATTTTGCAGGGAATATTGTTCACTATTTTCTCTTTGACTCAATTTTTATTAGTGTGCATTTGTTAGCTCAACACTAGTATTTTCGGTCATTCAAGCAGTAAGCCCGTGCCAAGATCACCTTACACCTATTCAAGCGTAAACCAGGCTGGCCTGCACGGCTGCCCTGCCTGTTTCTGAATCTTTTTACTCAGGTCTACTCGGAGTCGGAGCTCACAATTCACAAGTAGCTGCCGTCGGGGCCGTCGTGTACTCGTGTTCCAGTCCCCCTCCCCGTCGGCGGCGAGGCGAGGCTTGGCGACCAATCGCCGTCTCTTGCCTTGCCTGCTTCCTGTTGGCTCCCCACTCCACCCCTTCCCCCTCCCGCGGGCGGCGCGAGTCCACCGCCAAGAGCCGACACCTTCCGTCAATTAGCGCCCCTTGCTCCACAACCTGACACCTCGTCGAACCCTACCGAAGCGAAACACGCCAGCGCTTCGGCGGAATTCTACATCCTCGTCGGCCTCCTCCTCCCGCTGGAGTGGAGATCCATGCGAAATTGGATCGGTTTCGTCTTCTGTTGGTAAGGAAGCCCTAACTTGCTTGGGGTCAGTTGCTCTGATTTCTGAAAGTGGGGTTTTGCTCTGCGGGAAAATTGCTGTGAGCAATCAAGTCCGATTGTTTGCTGGGTTTGATGCTCCAATCCGTTCGGCCTTTTGCGAATTGGTTTGCTGTGACTGTGATGTAGTATGATAGTTCGCAGCTAAATTTTATTTTTATTTTGAAAAATGGGGTTTAACTGAACCCATATCGGCATGAGAAATCTACCCCGCAGGCGTGATGGTTACCGATGTATAGGCTAGAGACCACCACTTATCAGCTGTGAATACTGTTATTATATTAAAATTTTGAAACGAATTTCTCAGAGGCTAAGGCAATTATGAGGTTTACTCTGTGTCAGGAATGGTTGGGGATTCATTGTATGATTACCTATATAAGGAACTTCAGCCAATTCACTTTAGTTATTAATCTTTTCCTGGAGTGTATGCTGCAGTGGTTTGAAAACTCAGAAGCTCACAAGTCACAATGACCGATACTCCCTGTAATATCAGTAGTTCATATGCTAGTTGATTTTTTTATAGCAGTTGTTGATTACTGACTTACTATTCTTTTCTTCTCTGTTGGTTTTGACCCAATGTTGAATTGGCTGTTACAGGCTGGAGAGCTTGCTTCTGGCAGAGGCCTGACACTGTTGTCAAACGGAGGTTCTGTTGAAGAAATATTGCTATAGCAACTTGATTACAGAAAATGTCTGAGTTTCTGGACCTTGAGGCCCAGGATGGGATAAGAATGACATGGAATGTAATACCAGGCACAAAGCAGGATGCTACAAACTGTGTGGTCCCTGTTTCCGCCATTTTTACTCCTCTAAAGCCAAATCCTACCATTCCTGTACTTCCTTATGCTCCCCTCCGTTGCCGCATGTGCCGCTCTATCCTCAATCCCTTCTCCATAGTTGACTTTGTCGCAAAGATTTGGGTCTGTCCATTCTGCTTCCAGCGCAACCACTTCCCCCAACACTACTACTCTATTTCGGAAAACAACCTCCCTGCCGAACTGTTTCCACAATTTACCACCATTGAGTATGTATCCACTGCTGAAACGGGTCCTGTGGCGCCACCAGTCTTCCTCTTTGTTGTTGATACTTGTATGATTGAGGAGGAGATTGGCTATTTGAAGTCTGCTTTAGCACAAGCAATTGAACTATTGCCAGATCAATCCCTTGTTGGATTTATTACTTTCGGGACATATGTGCAGGTTATTATCATCTCTCTCATTGATACTTTGTTTCCGAATGCACTGGTCAATAACTAATATAATTACATTTGATCTGCATAGGTGCATGAATTGGGTTTTGGCTTGTTGCCAAAGTCATATGTGTTCAAAGGGACAAAAGAAGTTACAAAGGAGCAAATTCTGGACCAAATGAGCTTCTTTGCTGGGAGAACTAAACCCACAACAGGTGTGATTGCAGGCGCAAGGGATGGCCTTTCGACAGAGAGCATTGCTAGGTTCCTGTTGCCTGCTTCTGAGTGCGAGTTTGTGTTGAATTCAGTTAAGAGCTCTGCTTGACTATGAAACCATGATACATTAAATTTCTTTACCACATCAAAAAGGGAGCACTCTGGAATGGCCACTCTCAAGTGATATACCAATTTTCCATTCATAATTACATTATTGAAACTGTTTTCCTTTTTCTGTAGGTTATAGAAGAACTGCAAAAGGACCCTTGGCCTGTTCCAGCTGATAAACGTTCGTCAAGATGTACTGGAGTTGCATTAAGTGTTGCTGCTAGTCTCTTGGGGGTTTGTGTCCCTGGATCAGGTGCTAGAATTATGGCTTTTGTAGGTGGCCCATCCACAGAGGGACCTGGTTCTGTAAGTCAAAGTTCCCTTTTTGAATACCACGATCTTAAGCTTCATTCACATTTTTTATCTGCACTGATGCTGCAAATGTAGATGTTAGGATGGCTAGCTGGTGTTGGCACTCTTGGGGGAGAAGGGAGAAAGCTAAAACCGGAATGGTTTTTCTTCTTGCTTAATAACAACTGTGACAATAGGCTTCCTTTCCTTATATATAGGCTCTCCTAACGGATATAGATAAAATCAATTTATAATAACCATCCTAATCAATAGATAAGATACCAAGCTGTTGATATCTTAGGAAACTAATTAGTTATTATGGAATATGGAAAGCTATAATTTTTTTTATCAGGAAAGGTATAATCTTAACCATGAAAATGATGGCTTCCAAAGTCCAAACCCTAGCCATACAGACCGCCACTACAGTATGACACTGTTGCACATAACAGTAGCGCTGCCATGACCACGTTTCATATAGTGGGTGCTGTTTGTAATCATTCTCCTACAGTACAGAACCTATTTCTACTCTCTATTAGTAATAAAGTATTTTTCCTTCAATGGCTTTGGTACTTGTTATACCCTATCGTAATTGAGTTGGTACTGGCTAACAGTTTGTGTTTAGCTCCACATGACAGTCTAGTTGTATGATTGTATGAAAACCTCATGCAACCATCCAAATCGACTGGATTAATTTTAGGAGATTTAGATACAGCTAACATTGTTATAGCCTTATAGTGTTGTGTATATTTAGAGTTCAGGTTCACTTGATGGAAAGTTTGTGGTTTTTGCCTTGCTCTATGTTCTGCTGTTGTAAATATAATTTTGTGTTTCTTATCTGTAATGAAAGTATATGAAACCTCTCCAGTTTTGTATGTAATCAACCTGTTTTGGCTATTCTACTTAATTTTTTCTCAATACAGCATGGTTTCTTTCCAGATAAAGTTGAATGCCATTTTATCCTGTTTTTTTCACTTGGTACAACTCTCTGCTTGTGTATTAGTGATATTTCATCGAGAAATGTTAGCAAAAGTATGTCCATGGCATTAGTCCTCCTTGGATATTGATTATCACTGAGAGTCGGATTATCTCAAAAAGCATATGTTTTGCCCTAAAGAATTGCCATTAGCCATTTCTTGTTTATGCTTTCTACTGTACTATAGTGATATTCTTTTCAAAATTTCAGATTGTATCCAAGTCTCTATCAGATCCAATTCGCTCTCACAAAGACCTCGATAAAGGTTCATCACCACTTTATAACAAAGCTGTTAAGTTCTACGAGGATATCTCTAAGCAGCTTGTAAATCAAGGCCACGTACTTGATTTATTTGCTTGTGCGCTTGACCAGGTTTGTTGCCTTTTTCTTTTACTTTTGAAGTCTGCGAATAAAAAATTAGCATGTTGAATAAGGCCCTTGTTGCTTTTTAGAGCATCTCCAAGAGCTCTTGTATATCCCGTTGGCTAGCTAAAAAAAGAGAAAAGAGAGAAAAAATTGCATCCAACAGACTAGCCAACTAGATAGCTATCTTTCTACGCTAGCTATCTCCTCCCCTTCGCTAGGTATCTTTGCCTAGCCAGGCGCGCTCTCCATCCACGCCTGCCAGTTTTAAAGAGTCCGTTGGTTTACCCCTGCTTTTGGGAAGCTTTTTATTTTTTAAAGAGTCCATTTTAAATTTAGCTAGGATTATTGCTAGTCTCTTGGAGATGCTCTTATGCTGATGAAAAGTCTGTTGCATGTTCTTGGTTTTGGTTACTGTTAGATAGGAATTGAACAAGTGTTGCTATGCAATAATTCATGGAATGATATCGCACAAGTGTCTCGTTGTCTCACCAGGGCAATATATGATATAATGATCATTCAACAGAAACTTAGTAGGCTAGTGCAATTTTCATACTGGCATATGAAGACAATGCTTCACCCAATTTGGTGAAGTTAAGTGTTCGAGAATTTGTTTGGTAAAGTAACTGATATTTTTTCTGGAGTAGTAATTAGTTTAACATTCACCCACCAATTAATTAGTTCCTTAGTGTGGTACTAATTACTAAAGGATTAATATCTCTCGTTAACTCTGTCATAGTAGTGTGTGCAAGTGCAACAGAAATAGTCAATTGATTGTCATTCGAAATATGGTAATGAACAAACTACTGGCAGTTAGTACATCTCAGTACTGTGGTGCTTCAATGTACGCGGGTTGCTTTGTTTCAAATGAAAAAGAAATCTTGTTTACATTCTCTTTGTTAGGTTGGTGTTGCTGAGATGAAGGTTGCAGTGGAGAGAACTGGTGGAATAGTTGTGCTTGCAGAAAGTTTTGGTCATTCTGTTTTTAAAGACTCGCTTCGACGAATCTTCCAGTCAAGTGACAATGATCTTGATTTATCATTCAAGTAAATACACTCTTCATGTTATTTAATAACATGCCTTAACATATCAACTATTTCAGTGTTCTGATTCACGTGTATGAATTATATTTGCAGTGGTATATTTGAGATTAATTGCTCAAAGGACATCAAAATCCAAGGAATTATTGGACCTTGTACTTCCCTGGAGAAGGTATAGCATGTATCAGTTACACATTGTCATTTTTTTGTAATCGTGGCACTATACATCTGAATCTTTTTGCACGACGCTGTTTGTGCAGAAAAGTCCTCTATCCTCAGATACAGTTATAGGTCAGGGAAACACTAGTGCTTGGAAGATGTGTGGTCTAGACAGGAAAACATCTCTGTGTTTAATATTTGATATTGCAAAGAAGGATGGGCCAGATTCAATTGGTCAATCAGCAAACGATCAGTTCTACTTCCAATTCTTAACCTAGTAGGGAATCCGTTTGCCCCCATCATCATTCTCCGGTTAAGAGTTAATACTGTCAGAGAATGTTATGTAACTAACTCGGAGGTGCTTGTGCAGTTACCAGCATCATGAGGGTCAGATGAGATTAAGAGCCACTACACTTTCGAGAAAATGGGTTGCTGGTTCGAGTGGTGTGCAGGCAAGTTTTCTTCTAGCTGGGATAATCGCAATCATTTATCTGTTTTGTCTGTCGAATGGTATTTCCTGTTTTTTTTAATCATTATGTTTATTTTGGAACAAATATAATATTAGTACTTACTTGGATTGCATGTGCTTTAGGAGCTAATATCTGGCTTTGATCAAGAGGCAGCTGCTGCAGTCATGGCACGCTTGGTCTCATTTAAGATGGAAGCTGAGGTACTTCATGATACTTCTTAAATTATTTTCCTATTAGCACATCCATGACATGATAAACGGATTTATTCACTCAAGATAGAATATAGGATCATAAAAGTATGAATATGTTTCTAGTAATAAAATGTCACCAGCTTGCTGCAGTTATTGATTATTTCTATTATTGAAACCTTATATACTCAATAGTATAATCTTCATTTTCTTCTCAGGCTGATTTTGACCCGATAAGATGGCTTGATCGAGCATTGATTAGTTTGTGTTCGAAATTTGGGGAGTATCACAAAGAAACACCCTCATCTTTCAGTTTATCCCCTCGTCTGTCAATTTTTCCCCAGTTTATGTTTAATTTGAGACGGTCTCAGTTCGTTCAGGTAAAGCATTTTCCCTGTTTTATTGAGCAGTCCTGATACACAGACCATGTGGAATCACACTTCTTGGTGCACTAATTTATTTTACTTCTCGTGTAGGTGTTTAACAATAGTCCAGATGAAACTGCATATTTCACAATGATGTTAAACAGAGAGAATGTAGCGAATGCAGTTGTGATGATCCAGCCATCCCTTATATCTTATTCATTCCAATCCGGTCCAGAGCCTGTTCTGTTGGATGTAACTGCAATTGCAGCTGATAGGATCCTTTTGTTGGATTCTTATTTCACTGTTGTCATATTACATGGGATAACAATTGCACAGTGGCGAAAGGCTGGTTACCAAGATCAAGAAGGCCACGAGGTACTACCTCCATTCCAAATTATAGGTCGTTTGACTTTTTTTTACCACAAGTTTGACCGCTCGTCTTATTCAAAAAATTTGTGTAATATTTTGTCGACTGAAACCTTAAACTCTAGATTTGGTCTGTTGAGCGTCCATGTAGCTTTTCTTATACTCCCTCCGGTATCGTATTAGAAGTCATTTAGGACAGCAACACGGTCACCAAAGCATAACTTTGACTTCACTTTTCTATAAAAATATTTCTTGAAAAGTTATATATGTATATTTTTATGAAAGTAATTTTCAAGACCAATCTATTTATGTGATTTTCATATTTTCAAACTCAACAACTTAAATGTTATTCATGATTTATATTTTCAATGTTTGACTCAAACCTTGTCCAAGACGACTTTTAATACGATACCGGAGGGAGTATGTATTTATACTTACGACTACAAATAACTCTAAACTCTTGAATAGTTTGCCTTTACATCAAAATGTTTTGAAATTCTTCCACATTTCTTATGTTAAAAGAAAATCCGACCTTAAGATTCTGTTGTTCATATCCTTTACACATGAGGCTGTTGGGCCAATCTAGGAATGTCGGGCTTCATTATGTACAGTATATATTACATTAGCAAACTGACAACTAACCTGTGTGGTGCTCAGGCATTTGCCCAGTTGTTGCAAGCTCCACAGGAGGAAGCTGATGCAATAATCAAGGAACGCTTTCCTGTGCCTCGTTTGGTTGTGTGCGATCAATATGGTTCTCAGGTTATTTCCTTTTTAGTCTACTCTCGTTGCTTTTTGAGTTTTCAACACACATCATTTAGGCTCTGGAAATTTCTATGTATATGTTTAAGACTTTATGCAACCTTTGTTCTCATGCTGGATAAGATTTACAATACTTTCATTTTGGAACTGATGGCCCAAACTTCAGTTGAAAACTGCTATTTAGTCCCAATAGGCAATCAGTATATCAGGGTCTCTGGATCAGGGGATGCTCATGAAACTAACTGAAAATTTGAATTGTTCCCTCTGTTTTTCCACTTATGAAGTCCGCGTGATCAACCTCCATCAAATTTAATAATCAACATGTTAAAATTTTCAAGATTAGGACGATGAAACTTATATCACTATATTTATTGTGAATGCTATTCACATAAGCTATGAGTTTTTTTTAAAAAAAAATTCTAGTAAGTTAAAGCTGTAAAAGGTCATTGCTAAATTTACATCTCAGAAACTGTACAAATGCATTAACATCGAATAAAAGAGAACGAAGAGTGTGTCATTTCTGCTGAATTTACTTTCTTTTGAAAACTGCAGGCCCGATTTTTATTGGCAAAGCTTAATCCATCTGTTACTTATAACTCGGACAATCCTCCACCTCCGGGAGGGGATGTGCTATTCACGGATGATGTGAGCTTCCAGGTCTTCATGGATCATCTCCAACGTTTGGCAGTTCAGTAAATTATTGTGATTTCACAATGCACAGCGATTTTGTAAATTTGTACAGCGTAGGACTACTTTTATCGTGTATGCCACTATGCTTGGCCTGCTGATTGCCACATTTTAGCCTTCACATGCAGTTGTAGGTCTACATATGTACATTGCCTTGGTCATAAACAGATTTGTGATTCAAGAGCAACCATTATATATTGTGTAAATAGGGCATCATACCCTTTCGTGTTGCTAATACAAAACTTCCAAACCAGGTCTGCTCTCACTATGTGTAGCCTTCTGTGCTTTAGGGACAACTGATTACCCTTGTTCTGGAGTGACCCAGTCAATTGTCGCGTTTGTCAGAGTTTTACATTTCTGTAAATTCTATAGTTCAAATCTGCACTTCGTTGGAAGAATTCGTTCAGTTCAGTTCATGTTATAGGAATATATGCTGGTTCTGAACACGACGTTTTACTATATTGTTCCTATATGGTTATTTAGAAGTTCATTGTTAGGACCAGAGGCCTATATTGTTCCTAATCTGTAGCTGTTCCTATATCGTTGTTTTAGAAGCTGATTTTGAAATTCGATTTTTTTTTGAAAGGCCAGACATTTCATAGCTTGAGCTTGATGCACCAATTCAACCGAATCTTACAGGATGGCTAATCAACATATCGCAGTGTACTTGCGTGGTTCTTCGCACCTCCAAATAAGCAGCTCCTTCAGGCGTCCATTCTTGAAGCCGTTGAGCTGAAGGCCACCACGACCTCCATCTCCCTCACCGCCTTCTCGCTGTCGGGCTTGTCGAGGAAGTAGACATGGTTCTCGCCGGGCGTCTCATACAGCTCCGCCTGCCCGCGCCACCCGCTTGCTCGGAGCGCGTGGACGTACGCGCGGCCCCTGGCGCCCAGCGTGTCCAGCCCCGCCACGGTGACCAGCACGCGCGCGCCGGCGAGCCGCCGCCACGCCTCCGGCGGCATCGCCACCGGGTTGATCACCGGGTCGTCGACCCCGTACCGCCCCGCGCACACGAAGCTCCACGTCCGCTCCCGCCACCGCCGCGTGCCCTCGTCCCTCGTCTCCGACGGCACGGGGCGGCTCCCCCAGAAGTAAGGGTCGAGCAGCGCGAGGCCCCGGATGGCGGCGCCGCCGGAGCCCAGGCCCTCTCGCCCCGCGCGCATCGCCATGTTGTGCGCGATGTTGCCGCCGGCGCTGTCGCCGGCCAGGAACAGCCGCGCCGGGTCCGCGTGCCGCGACAGCCAGGGGTCGGCGCCCGACCGGCCGGGCCGCGCGCTCGCGAGCGCCTACTGGAGCGCCGCCCACGCGTCGTCGTAGCCCGCCGGGAGGCGGTGCTCCGGCGCGAGGTGGTACTCGACGGACACGACGAGGACACGGGCCCTGGACGCCAGCGCGTTCAGGTAGCGGTGGTACGTCGGCGAGAAAGCCGACTCCGTGACGAACGCGCCGCCGTGGTAGAACACGACGAGCGGCAGTTGCTCGCCGCCGTCGGTCATCCCGGCGGATGAGCAGTTGGTGGCGAGGCTGGGCAGGTAGAGGCGCACGGCGAGGCCGGCGTCGTCGTCGAGGACCACGTCCCTGGAGGCGACGCCGGTGGCCGGGTCCGTGTTGGCCGGCACGGTGTCCGTGCCCATGAAGCGCCGCACGCGGCCGCTCTTGTAGAGGACCAGAAACGGGAAGAAGAAGAAGAAGTCCACGTCCCCGTCGGCGTCCACGGAGGCCGGAGCGGGAGGGAGAGCGCCGCGCGGGGCGAAGAGCGCGCCAGCCATGTTTAGCAGGAGCAGCAGAGCGGACGAGAAGCCGCCCGCCGCCATGAGTGAAGCGAAGCCAAAGACTTCCTCGGAGGCCTGGCCTATGAGCTTGCCGGCTTTGTATACAGCGCCCCGAGTCTAGGCTCTAGAGGCCTATGCTGCTGCACTACTGCTTGTGGACGCCAAGCTCCGGTTGGGTGAAACGAAGCCGGCGCGTTGTCCTCGGAGACGCCGGTGGCTACGGCGAAAGTTGGTGGCGACGTGCAAGCATAACGTATTCCCACGTAGCCGTCGGATTGTGACTGGTGATTTGTTGTTTTCGCAGGTTCAGTCGGGCGCATCCACGGCGACGTTGCAGCAGGACCTTTGGGGTGGGTTTGGGAGGATCTCGAGTCCTCGACTCGGGCGGCGTCGATCGACGACGTAGCGACGAGTCCACGTATGCTCAGGACACCATATTATATTCCTGATTCCTACCTCAGGGCATGGGAGGAGGATCATCATCATCTGCGCGACTGCGCCAGGCATTCGGATTTCAGAGAGTTAGCCGCCGGGAGAACAAGTGGACAGGCCTTTAAAGTTTGGGGTAATGGGTGTAAGAAGAAATCGATGAAACAACAAGCATACTGCCATACTCAATGATCGAATGAGATCAACTAGGCAGGATGGAGCACGATAATTTGGCGCCCAATCTAGAACAGAACACGACGAACAGCTATCCAGCCCCATACGGAGCACGAAAAGAAGCCCACTACCATGACACGCCACAATAAGAAGACAGACACGATGAGTTTTGAAAGCCCACCTCCAGTTTTGCAAGGGCTCTGGCCCATGGCCTGCTGGGAGATGATGCAAATGCAGCGTGTTAACTTTCGGGCCCACCTACTTGCCGATCAGCGTGGCCCGTGTGTGAAATTTCCGCCTGGAAAGTGGCCCGGAGCAGTTGTTGGTTTGATGGGGACTGCGATGATCCTGCATGTTTATCACATTCATCCTCACAATTAACAAACACACGCGAACAAGATGACCTGGATTAGGTTCCCTTATAGTAGTAATTTCTTGCTGTGTCACGGGAATACCACCCTGCGCTGCCGGTCCTCAGCAGGCTGTGCGCTCACCTCACCTTGCTGCCGTTGACTCCGCCACCGCCTTGCTTGCCCCCGTTCCGGCCATGGATCCGGACACCGAGGTTGACGTCGACCTGTCGCCGTTCCTCATCCGGTACAAGAGCGGCCGCGTGCGCCGCCTCATAAGCTCGCCCAGGGTCGGCGCCGGCTCAGACGCCGCGACCGGCGTCACCTCCAGGGACGTCGCCATCGACGCCGCCGCCGGCCTCGCCGCGCGGCTCCACGTCCCCAGCGACATCCTCAGCAAGCCCGAGGAGAAGCTGCCCCTCCTCGTCTACTTCCACGGCGGCGCCTTCGCCCTCCACTCGGCCTTCTCCGCGGCGCACTCCCGGTTCGTCAACGCGCTCGTGTCGGCGGCCCGCGTCCTGGCCGTGTCCGTCGAGTACCGCCTCGCGCCCGAGCACCCGCTGCCGGCCGCCTACGACGACGCCTGGGCCGCGCTCCGCTGGGCCGTGGCCAGCTGCTGCCCGGAGAGGGAGCCGTGGCTGTCCGCGCACGGCGACGTCGCGCGCCTCCTCGTCGCCGGGGACAGCGCCGGCGCCAACATCGCGCACCACGTGACGCTCAGGGCCGGCGGCGGCGGCCTACCCGGCGGCGCGCGGATCGACGGGATAGCGCTCCTGCACCCCTACTTCCGCGGCAGGGAGCTGGTGCCGTCGGAGGGGACGGACCCCATGTCGATGGCGAGGGAGAGGTCGGAGCGGTTGTGGGCGTTCGTGTGCGCAGGGCGGTACGGGTTCGACCACCCGTTCCTCAACCCGCTGGCGATGCCGGCGGCGGGGTGGGCGGCGCTCGGCTGCCGGCGGGCGCTGGTGGCCGTGGCCGAGCGGGACACGATGAGCGACAGAGACCGGCGGTACGTGGAGGCGCTGAGGCGCAGCGCGTGGGCAGGGGAGGAGGCCGTGCTGTACGAGACTCACGGCGAGGGGCACGTCTTCTTCCTCCGGAAATCCGACGGGAGAGACGACAAGGCGAAGGAGGAGATGATAGCGGCCGTCGCGTCATTCATGGCGTCGTCAACCGCTAAAGCTCGGCTCGGCACATCCGCGCGCTCCTTGCGCTGTGATGCTAAGCTCTAGATCATCTTGGAGTAATGCAGGATGTGGATTGGTTGGTTTTAAGCTTGGATTGTTCAGGGCTCTTGCAGAACTGGTTCATGTTATGCTTTGATTCTGAAATCAGGGGGCATGTGCTAACGTGTTCCAACAACAGAGAACATTGTTCCAAAAGCAGAATATAATTGTTTCTCCACTTTGCCAATTCACTCACCAACCCTTTTGACGTCCTCGTCAGAACCCATTTCTCTGAAGGGAAAAAAAATCAGACGCACTCCATTGGCACCGCATCACTCCTTAGGCAAAGAAGAAAAGCACAGTCGAGGACTCGAGCGTGATGCGTACAATAATTTTGTGCAATTCTTATTGATTTTTTTAGCGCGCCAATTGGTCATGGAATCATTCAGGGTTCACAGGACAGGCGCTGCTTTCGGGAGACGGGACCAGTATGTGCAGAAAAAGAGGGCTGAATTCTACTACAGTCTTGTTTAGTTTCCGAATCTGGGAGGCAAACTTTAGTTTTTTGGAGTGCGTGCGTCACTGTAGTATTTCGTTTGTATGTGTGAAAAATTATTCAAAAATTGATTAATTAAGCTTAAAATGTTCGTCTCGCAGAATACAGCAAAACTGTGTAATTAGTTTTTAATTTCATCTACATTTAGTACTCCATACATACTATGACATTTTGATGTGATGTGAATCTTCTTTTTGCATAGTGAATTTTGGTGGTGAAATTTGAGATATAAACGAGGCGTGCATGTCTACGTTCCACGATGATTCAGAGCTTACCAGCAGAAAGCTTTTTTTTAATAAGGAGCAGCAGAAACATTTGCCGGTGTTTTGGGGGGGGGGGGGGGGGGGTAAGCGGCGAACCGCTGGGGAGCCGGGCCCAGCAACGGGCATGCTGAGCAGCGCGACGGGGCTTTTTAGGGGTGCGTTTGCGCGTCTGGCCGAGCCAGGCTGTCCGCACGCAGCATCTTTATGTTTGGTTGTCTGCATCGTAGTTTAGGTCTGACTCGCTAGATGTAAGATTTCTCACCCAACCAGGCTCCGGGAAAACGAGAATGATGGCCGTTTCTCCGGAGCCAGGCTCATCAGATGCAGGATGTTAATAGTGTATGATTAGCATATATTAAATGATATTGGTATATTTTAAATGATATTAAGGAGTAATGAGATGAAATAGAGTTATACTAAAATATTTACACACATTAAATATTGTAGTAATAGTTATTTATTAATATTTTTCACATACGACATGTTTCGTGCGAGCAACCAAACACTATCTCATCTGAACCAGGTCAAACACGTGCAGATAACCAAACATGAGTATGTTGCATGCGCCCAACCTGGGGGGTCCTATGTGGCTTCCGTTTACCGGTTAAGCGAGTTGGTTTAGAGGCCCAATAAAGCCCACCAACGACGGGCGTGTGAGGAGAAAAGTGGAGGCACACAGTGGTCAGATTTTTTTGTGTTTTCGCTTCGTTATACACGTGCGAGTGGTGAAAAGTACCTCGTACCTTTTTTTCTTTCTTTATTTTTTAATTATCACTACTAAGTATGCAGTTATAGGAGGTACGATGTTGCAGCCGACATTTCAAAAATAACAGTTCAATATTTCGATTATACCATTTTAACATTTTTCACATAAAAGTTAAACTAACATGCTCAGAGTGTTAAACTAATATAGTCAATATTTTCATATGCTAGGTTCAACATTTTTCTCAAACTTAATTCAACAATTCAGATAAACTAGATCAACATTTTGTTTGAAAATGTTAAAGCAGTAAGTCCAAGATGTTGAGATAGTTATTCAAAATGTTGAAATAGCATATTGAAAGTGTTGATTCTAAAAGATGCATATATAAAATAAAAATATACTCATATTGGATCTTATTCTGTAGCATTAATAGTAAATAACATGGTAGTTCAAATGGATTCGGAAAATGATTGACGATTCAGGAGAAAATCACATTTGAAGGTTGAAACTCAAATTAGATTTCCGTGGCTGACATCGTCGGACGCCTATTGCTCTCACCCGCCCGCTTCGGATCCGAACAAGCGTGCGATCCCAGCCGTTGCACGGATCTCAAACAGTGAAAGCTACCTTGGCAAAAAAAACTTCCGAAAGCCCAGCCCTATAGATTTCTCGCCCAACCTGTCCCATGGGGGCCTCGCTCCAAAGCAGGAGCCAGGCTGAGCTCCTACGTGCACGAAACGCGCCCGGAGTCTGATCAGGCCATCAATCTGCTCACGATCACGACGAGAAAGGTCGTGTAAGCCCACTTTCACAACGGCGTGGCCCGGAAGAGGCGGCCTAGACGGCCCACGAAATTTCCGGTAGGCGCTGCCCCCTGTGCACCGTGCATTCTGCGCCGCGAGGCACAGGTGATCACCGGCAGGGCGATCCACATTGAGGCACAGGCGATTGCCACAGGTGATTTCGAAGACACAAAACAATGTGGCCAAACTACAGATGATTTCGAAAAAAATTACAGGTGATATGGGCCCGCTTGTCAAGCAGAAACGTTTCTGCTTCTACCCAGAATCAGTGGAATCCATGCCACGGTGCAAAAGAAAAACGTTTAAGCCATGAAACATTTGAAACGATTCTTCTTTTTTTTTCACCTGTGCAGCAGAAACACTGCAAAACAGTTTCAAGTGATTATGTTTCTCGCTTCCCTCTACTCTAGCATTCACATTAGTTTTTTTTCTCATCCTTTTTAAGTGCAACAAGTTCAAACGGGTCACATTTGAATTGTTCTTCACCCACAAAATTTTTTAATATTTTTTGTAAATCCTATCTATTTATATGTTTTTTCCTATAAAAATAATGTTTTCCCTCCCTCTCAAGAATCAGAATCTAGCCAGTTAGCCAAACGATTCTCCAAAATGATTCTGATTCATCAAAGAAACGTTTCTAGATAGAATCCGGATCTAAAACGTTTCTACGAAAATCTAAAACCTACCAAACGCACCCATAGTATAGTCCAATAAACACTGGCGTGATACATAAGGCCAAATTAAACTATTTTGGGTCCGGTCAGACAAAAGGATTTGTCCGTGCTTCGTACTGCAGCTGTTTTCGGAGGCTTCGCCTAACTTTTCAAATTTTTCATCACATCAACATCACATCAAAACATTAAATATAGCAAATGAGGCATGTAAGGGGCATTAAATGTAGGTAAATAAAAAAATCAATTGCATACTTTTGATATACACGACGAGACAAATCTTTTAAGCATACATTGTCCAATATGACCTCTTTTCACGGATCTAAAGACAGCCTATTAGGCCAGTCTCAATGGAAGTTTCGTGGACACAATTACCTAGAGTGACACATCATCTAAAAGTGTTTGAAATTAGGATGAAACACCTCCCTCTCAATGCATAGTTTCATCAATTATTGTTTCCTAGGTCATATATAAGACACAAGCTGTCTAGGTAACTGTGTACATGAAGTTTCATCATCATGAAACTTATTTCATTTCTCTCTTAATTAATACAGTGACACATTATTAAAATGCTAACACAGTAGTTAATTTATTGTCCATGAAACTCCCACTGAGATTGGGCTTACATCTTTCCGCAGGTAACTTCGTCTAATGATTGCCTAATAATTTTAGCCAGGTGGTGGTAGGCTGCCCGCTGCAGTACGCCACTACTCCACTTAGCGTAAAGAAAGAAACACACCAACCCGTTTCGACCGTCCTCATCAGACCCCATTTATCTGAATGGAAAAATCAGAAACACACTCCATTCGCAATTTCGCACTGCCTGCCTTCCTGGGCAAAGAAATCACAATCGATGACTCAACCAAATACTTCTCCATCATTCCAATCGATTTGTGAGCGCGGCACATGGGCATGCAATCATTCAAATTCAACACCCGCTTTGGGGAGATCCGGGGATTGGAACAGTATGAGCAAAAGAAGATGTATGAATCCTGCATTCCACGAGGATTCAGAGCCTAGCAGCAAAAACATTGCTCGATGAACGACGCACATCGACCCTGCCTAGCTCCGTTGCTTGACGAACGACACGACGGCCGCCATCTCCTTCTTCGCCCTCTCGCCGCCGGCGCCGGCGGACTTGTGGATGAAGTAGACGTGATCCTCGCCTTCCGTCTCGTACAGCACGGCTTCCTCCCCTGCCCACGCGCCGCCCCTCAGCGCCTCCACGTACCGCCGGCCCCTGTCCCTCAGCGTGTCGAGCTCGGCCACGGTCACCAGAGCGCGCCGGCACCCGAGCTTCGCCCACTCCGCCGCCGGCAGAACCAGAGGGTCGATGAACGGGTGGTCAAGCCCGTACCGCCCGCCGCTCACGAAGTCCGACGACCGCTCCGCCCTCTGCAGGAACTTGGGGTCCGTGCCCTCCGACGGAACCAGCTCCTTGCCGCGGAAGTACGGGTGCAGCAGCACCATCCCCTCGATCCGCGCGCCGCCGGGAAGGCTCTCGCCGCCGCCGCCGCCGGCCCTCAGCGCTACGTTGTGCGCGATGTTGGCGCCGGCGCTGTCGCCTGCGACGAAGAGGCGCGCGGCGTCGCCGTGCGCGGCCAGCCACGGCTCGTCCGACCCGGCGGAGCAGCTGGCCACGGCCCAGCGGAGCGCGGCCCAGGCGTCGTCGTAGGCGGCGGGGAGCGGGTGCTCGGGCGCGAGGCGGTAGTCGACGGACACGGCCACGACGCGGGCCGCGGCCACGAGCGCGTTGAGGAACCGGAAGTGCGGCGCGGAGAAGGCCGAGTGCACGGCGAAGGCGCCGCCGTGGAAGTAGACGAGGACGGGCAGCTTCTCCTCGGGGTTATCGAGGACGTCGCTGGGAACGTAGAGCCGCGCGGCGAGGCCGACGGCGGCGTCGATGACGACGTCCCTGGAGGTGACGCCCGTGGCGGCGTCGGCGCCGGCGGCAACCCTGGACGTGCCCATGAGGCGGCGCACGCGGCCGCTCTTGTAGCGGATGAGGAACGGCGAGAAGTCGAAGTCGACCTCGGCATCGGGATCCATGGCCGACCGATCGGGAGCAAGGCGGCGGCGGAGTCAACGGCACTGCTGCCTACTGAGCCTCGCTTTTGGCAGTAAAAAACCATCCGATGGTTCAGCGTGCGCCACGAGATGTGGCCTGTTGCAACTCACCTGCTTCGGATTAGGTATGCAATCATCAACCCACCAAAGCATTTATACATGAATATAATATCAAAATCACGAAAAGAACATCACATTTGTGAGTATGAAGCGTCGAGAATGAGTACAATGCGTTGCAAAACAGCCAAACATTTGATTCTTTGCCTAGCCAAACAAAGCAAGCGACGGTTAGAGATCTCTGAACTTCTCCAACTATGGGTTCTCTGGTACTGTTTACTTGCCACCCTAGGCACAGTCTTCTTTACGGTGGTGAGCTTCTTCATTCTTTTTCATTTTTTTCCCAACTGATGCTGCTGCCCGGTCGCATTGCTGTATCTTTCCCCCAGTAACCTTGTCCAATGATTGCCAAGTGCTAGATTGGTGTACGCATGTAACTGGAATGGTTCATCGTCACGGCTAGAACGGTAAATAGCTACGCTGTAGTTGTTGCCAATTCACTCACCAGCCCTCATGAGACGACTGCATACGCACATCCTTCGACAAGGAAAGAAGGCCCGATCGATGACTTAACCGTTCCTGCCGAGTTTTCAGCGCACCAGTTCCGAATGGAATCATTCAAATATCGCATGATGAACACAAATACCCTTTAGAGAAATGAGAATTCATCATAAATCAGATGATAATGTATCTTACGGCGAAATCTATCCATCTGCGTTCAAGTTATCGTTTTTTTTTGTTTTGTTTAGTAATTAATTTATGCTATTTTTTAATGGTGGCGTATTTTTTTGTTTTGTTTAGTAATTAAGTGATGCTATTTTTTAATGGTGGACGATGTCCCATCGACTGAACGTCAAGATTAGACATATCGGTTCAGTATGTCGTGTTTCTTTTGGTTGAAATTTTTTTCCACGCGTTTTTGACTAATAATTAAGGTATTAAATAAAGTCAGTTTACAAAACTATCTTCACAACTCCGGGTTAATTCATGAGACCAATATAATGGGGCCTCTGACCGCACGATTAGAGAATGATTACTGTAGCATTGATGTAGCAAATCATGGACTAATTAGGCTCGTTAGATTCGTCGCGTAAAGTTACACTCATCCTAAAAAAATTTTGTAAATAGACTTCATTTAATACTTATGCATGTAAGATTCCCTTTGGAAAAAAAAGTCAGAAAGTAAATAAACAAGGCCTTTGTAGATATTTACAGGGGTAAGGTTAATATATTTATATCTGGTGAGCGTGTCTGTGTGCGTCTTTAAAAAAAATGTTCCGAGCAACATAAGAATCCTGCATCGCACAAAGCCTTTGGTCGATGAACTGACATAGCGATGGATTCCTACCGCCGCCGATGGATGAACGAGGCAACGGCCGCGATCTCCTCCTTCTCCTTGTCCCCGCCGCCGCCGGGTTTGTCGATGAAGTAGGCGTGAATCTCGCCTTGGGTCTCGTACAGCGCGGCCTCCTCCCCTGCCCACGCGCTGCCCTTCAGCGCCTCCACGTACCGCCGGCCTCTGTCTCTCAGGGTGTCGAGCTCCGCCACGGTGACCAGTGCTCGCCGGCAGCCGAGCTTCGCCCACTCCGCCGGCGGCATCGCCGGAGGATCCATATACGGGTGGTCAATCTCGTACCGCCCTTCGCACAGGAAGCTCCATGCGCGCTTTGCCCTCTCCAGTAGCTTGGGGTCCCTGCCCTCCGACGGCACCAGCTCCTTGCCGCGGAAGTACGGGTGCAGGAGTACCATCCCCTCGATCCGCGCGCCGCCGGCGAGGCCGCTCCCGCCGGCCCTCATCGTCACGTTGTGCGCGATATTGGCGCCGGCACTGTCGCCGGCGACGAAGAGGCGCGCGGCGTCGCCGTGCGCGGCCAGCCAGGGCTCCCTCTCCATCCCGGACCCGGACGGCGACGCCGCGCAGCTCGCCACGGCCCAGCGGAGTGCAGCCCAGGCGTCGTCGTAGGCGGCGGGCAGCGGGTGCTCTGGCGCGAGGCGGTAGTCGACGGACACGGCCACCACGCGGGCCGCGGACACGAGCGCGCCGAGGAACCGTACGTGCTCCGCGGAGGAGGCCGAGTGCACGGCGAAGGCGCCGCCGTGGAAGTAGACGAGGACGGGCAGCTTCTCCTCGGTCCTGCCGCCAAGGACGTCGCTCGGGACGTAGAGCCGTGCGGCGAGGCCGGAGGCGGCGTCGATGGCGACGTCCCTGGAGGTGACTCCCGTTGCGGCGTCGGCGCCGGCGGCGACCCTGGACGTGCCCATGAGGCGGCGCACGCGGCCGCTCTTGTAGCGGATGAGGAACGGCGAGAAGTCGAAGTCGACCTCGGCGTCCGGATCCATGGCCGGCCGGATCCGGGCAAGGCGGCAGCAAGGGGTAGCGACCTGCCCAGTGACACTGATGAGCCACCGAGGAGCCGGAGAGTCTCGCTTTTGGCAGTGCCCAGCGTGCGCCGCGAGCTGTGGCCAGTGGCCACTGCCTCGCCTGCTTCGGATTCGATATGCAATCATAAACCAATCGGGCATCACATGAGCAAAACATCAAATTCACGAAAAGGACGCCGCATTTGAAAGCATCCAGAATGTCACGAGCTTCTGAAGGGGGAGAGAGTGTGTTGCCAAGCAGGTGGGGGCCGAGGTGATGACCATAACGAAAAGGCCTGGTCTCTTGTGACTTGTGAGAGGTGCCTTCCATGGTGGCAGCAACTTCTTCTCCAGGCACGACATGTTACCAACAGTTTACTTCAACTTGTGCCTGTACAGTTCCGATCCATGTTTTCCATCAGTAATATGGGAAAAATAAGGCCCCTTTGGTAGAGCTCCACATGAGGGTGGAATTGGAGTTGGAGTTGGAGGTGGAGGACCTGATTTTTTTTAGCTCCACCAGCTTCACTTGTGTCATGTGTAAAATAGCTCCACCTCTCACAACCAACCCCCGAGAAGTGATTCTCCGCCGTGGTCATTTGGAGCAGCTCCAGCAAAAACAGCCCATTGAAGCTGTTTGGAGCTCTAACAAAGGGGCCTAAACAAGATCAGCGGAGGAGTCAGAGCCACTATGGTCAGTGTGCAACGTCAACTGGCCGAGCATGATGATCAGCCATGGTGGCAGTAAAGTTAGCACTAGAGAGTAGAGAGCGAGCGCGACGTCCACAAACTACGGCCGCTCTTCGAGCAAGCGCGATCGAGTGCGGCGACCTCGGTTCAAAGCCGTATGAATGGCCTACGAGTGCGTGCCATCCGATTGAGATAAAAGCCGGCGCCTTTTAATTCAGAGAAGAAGAGACGACGATCATGGCCGATTATGACACGCCTACATCCTACAACACGCCTGCAACATTTTTTTCCCGGGCGTGACCGTGAGCAATAGTATACTAGTATCCGAAATGCAAGGCGTGACACACATTCGATGGTCCATAATCCACGCGCCCCGACAGTGCGCCCAACTTTAGGCGACCCAGGCCTGACCCAAAGTCTACGCAGCACTACCACTGCGCTGCGGGGAAGGGGAACAGAGACGCCTGATTGCTGCCGAGCACGCACGCACGCACGCCACAGGCACAGGTGAGTCACGCACGGGCACAGGTCTCCGCCGCTGGACCGGCGGCCGGGACATGAGGCCGAAAGGCTTGGAGGGCTCGCGGCTCGTCATTTCTGCCGCGGATAGGGGGGTTGGAAGCTACGCGGGCGCCGGCCGTTGGCGCATCATTTCTGCCGCGGATCGAGTGGACAGAACAGGACACACTTCAAGGGCCCCGTCGTCGGCGCGCGGGTCGAGTAGATCGAGCAGGCCACCGACGATTCCGCTCGCCGGAGTAACTGCCTCCTGCCGCAAGCGTTACCAATCAACCAACGGACCCCCTCTCCATCAATATATAGAATGCCTTTCCGTTCCCAAGTTGAGTGAAACCGACGTGTACATTCCCCGGCCGCCGCAGCGGACAAGTGAACTCACTCACCTGTCGCCGCGGTCAAATCGAAGAAGTAAAAAAAAGGCTCGTAGTACATGACAGACATCTCTTTGGTCACTTGTGCAGTGACGAAATACAGTACTGTAGTACGTAACGTATATGCTATGTGTATGGTTGATATAGCTACAGGGTTCAGCTCTGAACGATCGGAGCACCACGCCGGCGGCGCGCGGGAGAAGGAATGGAGCTAGCTGCCGTTGATGAAGGCGGCGAGGGTGGCCATGTGCATGGCGGCCTTGGGCGAGTTGAGGTTGTTGAGGAAGTAGCAGTGGCCCTCGCCGGGGGTCACGTAGAGCCGCGCCTGCCCGCGCCACCCGCTGCCCCGGAGCGCGTCCACGTACCCGCGCTGGAACGGGCCGAGCCGGTCCTGGTCCGACACCGTCATCAGCACGCGCGGCGGCGGGAGGCGCCGCCACGCCGACGCCGGGAGCGCCGTCGGGTTCACGTAGGGGTGCTCCGTCCCGTACCGCCCCGCGCAGATGAACCCCCACGCGCGCTCCGCGCCTGGGGACACGTACCGGCCCAGGAAGTAGGGATCCAGCAGCGCCACGCCCCTGATCGCCGCGCCGCCGCCGCCCTGCTGGCCCGCGCGCATGGCGAGGTTGTGCGCGATGTTGCCGCCGGCGCTGTCTCCGGCGAGGAACAGGCGGGAGGCGTCGCCGTGCCTCGAGAGCCAGGGCTCCCCGCCGGGGCGCGCGTTGCGGAGCACCCACTCCAGCGCCGCCCACGCGTCGTCGTACGCCGCGGGGAGCGGGTGCTCCGGCGCGAGGCGGTAGTTCACCGACACCGCGACGACGCCGGCCCTCGCCGCCAGCGCGTTGAGGTAGTTGTGGTACACGGGGTCGAACGCCGACTCGACCACGAACGCGCCGCCGTGGAAGTAGACGAGCACGGGGAGCCTGCCGCCCGCCCGGCCGCCGACGACGGCGCGGCGGCTCGGGCGGTAGATCCGCGCCCGGAGCCCGGTGCCCTGGTCCACCACCACGTCCTTGGAGGCGACCCCCGTGCGCGCGTCCAGGGACGGCGGGAGGTACGTCGTGCCCATGAAGCGCTGCACGCGGCCGCTCTTGTACTGGATCAGGAACGGCGAGAAGTCGAACTTCACCTCCGTGTTGGGGTCCGTCGCCCGGCTGCGGAATGCCGACGCCCCCAACACCACGGCGTCGTGTCCCCTGGCCTCCACTGCTCCCAGCAGCAGCGCGCACAGGGCCGCGACGAGCAGGACAGGGGAAGAAGCCATGACCGTGGGGCGCAGCGGCATCGCACTGACTTGCTGTGATGCACGCAGATATGCTGCTGCCCCGGGGGAGCGCGGCGCGTGCTTATATACACCGAGCCGGGGCGCGCACTAAAGTGGCCGGGGGAACGGCACGGGCGGGTGGTGCGGGACGCGACCGGTGGCGTGCGCGGGCGTGACGATCCCGGCGTCGCCCGGCCCGTTGCGGTAGTGGGGTGGCGGCCGCACTGGCTAACTAGTGACCCGTAGCCATCGGACGGTTAGTGCCCCGAGTCCGAGTGCCTGGAGCCATCGGGGTTGTCTCGCCGAGCCTAGCCGAGCCTGCAGGCACGCAGTAACCGGCGGCGCAGTTAACTCTCCTCCGGGTCATGCGCAACGGCCATGGCGTTTCAATCAGTCGTCCACGAACGTACAGCGTCACGGGGCGAGATCCAGGGCGTAGGCTGCGCCACTGCCGGTAGGTCGATTTGGAGCGTCTCGCCGTGCTCGTGTCGCGGATGTGTCGTGTTGGCCTGGCTGGCGCTGGTCTCCTCCGTCCTCCGGGCGAGATCGCCTGCCGCCGGCCGGCCCGCGGGGTGGTTCTGGAACCCAGATCCAGCATGGCATTTAAGGTGCCCTCTGTGACTCGGGACGGGGGGCCACGCACTTCCCATCAAGCGGTTAGTTTTTCTCCCCCGCCGTGCGCGAGTGCTCGCTGTACGCTGTGATGCCGCCGCAGGACGTGCCGGCCGTTTTTCAATGGATGTCTGGCGTTTTACACCGCTGCCGGAAGCTGCACGGGGTCCCTCACCCCAGGTACTCTCATTTACTACTAGCCGAAACCCAAAAGGCGACGTATGGGCCGTGACGCTGCTCCATCACTAGCAGTTTAACCTGCCGAACTGCAGGACTCGCCAGTGACTTCATCAGTGAGAGTGCCGTGTCGTGTCCATTGCTGGAGCAGGAGCGTACGTACTGTAGTCTGCTCCGCTTTTAGGTCTTCATCAGTTAATTACGCTTGCCGTTAGAACGAGCGCGCGATGAATGCCTGCCTGTACTGCTGCGAGCCGCGCGCGCGGAGGAGGCGGTGCGCGTGCGCGTGCGTGTCGGGTGGTGGAGGTGGTCTGGGGTGTTCTTGGGTTTTGAGCGTGACGAGTGATGGGCGCCAACCTTAACGGCAACGCTGGCCGTGGCGTCTGTGTTCGGGTCTCTGGACGCGATGAAACAGATTTCTGCTTCCGTGCCGACGGGATGGGAATGGGGTCTGCCGCGCGATAAATGTCAACAAACTTTGCCGCCTCTCGTCCTCTCCAAACCGAAAAGCGTGGAGACGTGAGGATGTGAGATGAGAGGATGACATGAGACTACCGCATCATCTGGTTTAATTTCCTTGTTCTGTTTCACCTTCAGAACGAACTTATAGATAAAAGGCTCGAAAATGCATAGCAAAAAACAACCCATCGAAATAAGCTCCTTGAGTCGTCACGTTTACATTTACAACACTAATCCGTGGACCCATGTTCTGCATGGCTAACAATTTGAAGAGACAAGAGCATTTCAAAAGAGATATGAGCATTAGAAGTTCGTGGAGAAATTCGAGACCCACAATTAATCAAAATGGTTTATCTTTACTACCGCTCTCATTTGTTCATTTTACAGTATAACACAAATATAGGTGCTCCACTTTCTCTTTTTTTTTTATCAAAATGGTTTATCTTTACTACCGCTCTCATTTGTTCATTTTATAACACACATGTAGGTGCTCCGCTCTCTTTTGATATAATTTGTAGAATCTAATTTTGTTGAGCTGGCTAGTTATTTTAGCAAGCTAGCATAGTAGCTTGGCTCATTAGGAGAAATACAATGAGACGAGCTGAGCTACCAAGAGTCCAAGACACAGACACTATATTCTGTCCAGTCCTAACTACCATATCGTTACACTGTCCACGAGTAAATCAAAGCATACAAATCAAAATAGTTCGAGCGATGTATAAAACACGACCAATGCATTACAAATTTCTAGCTGGCGAATAGCAAGTAAAATATTTTAGTTACGCATAGAATCATCTGTATCAATTATCATACAGTTGAAATTTCGCTAGCTATTGCTATGTAAAATATATTATTTTTTAAAAAAACAAACTGCATTTTATTTGCATATATATAAAAAGCTTCACCTTGTTACTGTACATTTTACACGATCACATAAGTGTTTTTGTTTGAAAAAATCACTCTTTAAAAATCGTATGATATATATAGGACAATACTAATTTTTAGAAGCATATGGGCCTTTTCCTGTCGAAGGAACCAGCATTTAAAAGGCCCAATCACGTCCGGATCCTACGAGCCCAATCAACTTAAGAAATATAGGCCCCAAATTGTAGTTTAGGCCCGGAATGAAGAGCCCATCCAAAACACGAGCCACGCATAAGCATTCCAGCGCCAAACTCCTCCCCAGTCCTCGTCTCCGCAAGCCACGGTCCAATATACGTAGATCACACAAAGCCTCAAACAAGGCCTGGTTTAGATCCAAAGTTTGAGATGCCAAACTTTGGGTTCTGTAATTATTACGTTATTGTAGTATTTCATTTGTATATATGAAAAATTATCCAAAAATTAATTAATTAGGCTCAAAATGTTCGTCTCGTAGAGTACAATAAAACTGTGCAATTACTACTCCATACATGCTATGATATTTTGATGTGATGAGAATCTTCTTTTGCATAGTAAACTTTGAAGGTAGAATTTAGGATCTAAACAAAACCAGTGACCCTGTCAGTTTCTTCTCGATCACGACAGTGTATTTTATTCCGTCGAATGCTAGGAGCACAGGTTATCGAGGGTGTTTAGATGCCAAAACTTTCCAAACTTTTTATCACATCCACGTCGCCTCGATATCAAAAACATTAAATATAGCAAATGATACATGCATGGAACACTAAACATAGATAAATAAAAAAAACTAATTGTATAGTTTTGATGTACACGATGAGACGAATCTTTTGAGCCTAATTAGATCATGGTAGGACAACGATTACCACAAACAAACGAAAAGTGCTACAGTACGTTAAAGTGTTTGATGTGACTTTTTCATCCAACTTTCACGAAACTAAACACACCCATCGTCTTCTCGAGAGTTCACTCCTGATCTGACCTGGATCTCCCATACACATTACGTGAGTCAGCGTCTGCTCAGGCCTTGTTTAGATTCCAAATTTAACCCCCAAATTCTACTATGCAAAAAGAAGATTTTCATCCCATCAAAATGTCATAACATGCATGAAGTACTAAATATAGATAAAATAAAAAACTAATTACACAGTTTTGTTGTACTCTGCGAGACAAACATTTTAAGCCTAATTAATCAATTTTTAGACACTTTTTCACACATATAGTGACGTGCGATTTCTAAAACTCTCAAAACTCCTAATTGAGGGTGCCTGGCATCCGGGCTCTTGGAGCGCCAATCGACACGAATCTTACGACGCGCGTCGATTTGCCGCCACAAAAGACAAAACCCGATAACCACCTCACCGGAACCACCACCGCGCTCGACATGGATCCCGACGCCGAGGTCACGTTCGAGTTCGTGCCCGTGATCCGGCAGTACAAGAGCGGTTGCGTCGAGCGCCTGCACCTCGTCCACCCCGTCCCGCCCTCCGTCGACGCCGCCACCGGCGTCGCCTCCAAGGACGTCACCATCGACGCGGCCACGGGCCTGTGGGCTCGCCTCTACCTCCCCGACCTCTCCGCGCGCGCCACCGGCGGCGGCGGAGACGGCGAGGACACGCGGCTCCCCATCGTGCTCTACTTCCACGGCGGGGGCCTCGTGGTCGGCTCGGCGGCCGACGCCCCCGAGCACGCCTTCCTCAACCGCCTCGCCGCCCGGGCCGGCGCGCTCGCCGTGTCCGTGGACTACCGTCTCGCGCCCGAGCACCCCGTCCCCGCCTGTTACGACGACGCCTGGGCCGCGCTCCAGTGGGCGACGGCGTCGTGCGCCGACCCCTGGGTCCGCGACCACGGCGACGCGGCGCGCGTGTTCGTGCTCGGGTTCAGCTCCGGCGGCAACATCGCGCACAACCTCACCCTCCGCGCCGGCTCGGAGCCCGAGCTCCTCCCCCGCGGCGCCCGCGTGGAGGGGATGGCGCTGCTGCACCCGTACTTCCTGTCGTCGTCGGGGTCGGGGCCGGAGGGCGGCGACGCGAAGCACGCGTGGGTGCGCGGCAAGCTAGCGGAGCTGTGGGTGTTCGCGTGCGGCGGGCGGACGACGGGGCCCGACGACCCGCGCGTGAACCCGCTGGCCGTCGGCGCGCCGAGCCTGAGGGGGCTCGGGTGCGGCAGGGCCCTCGTGTGCGTCGCGGAGGACGCGCTGGCAGGCGAGGGCGAGGCGTACCACGGCGCGCTGCTGGCGAGCGGGTGGGCGGCGGGCGACGCCGGGCTGCTGGACTCGAGGCCCGCGGACCACGAGTTCCACCTCCGCGAGCCCGACGGCGCCAAGGCCGTGCTCCTCATGGACCGCCTGGTTGCGATCGTCGCCGGCAACCAGTAGAACCGCGCACGCGCTGCCGCTGCTCGCGTGCGGTGACGCTCTGTGTGATGCACCGGCATCGATTGAGCATTTCTAGTACTAGTCAGATTATCGGAAATGTATGCTTCCATGTTGCTGATGCAGCTGAATAATAAATATTTTTTCTTTCTAAAACGATAATAAAGGATTTCGTTTCTACCTGAATGAATTCTCGATTATCGAAAGAGAATTGGAGGAGAGGTAATGCTTTATATTGAATTTTTTGCGATGCGAACCCCGAATTGTTCAGATGGTTAGTGTCGTGCACGTAATCAGTTGCGACGTCCAGTTTGAAGTGACAAGGTGTTGACTGCTGACTGCTTCTCGTTAGCCTTAGACCCCGTTTATTTCCCACGCGCTAAACTTTAACGCCGTCACATCGGATGTAAATATGTTAATTAGGAGTATTAAATATAGATTAATTTAAAAATCCATTACATAAATAATGAGTAATTTACGAGACGAATCTATTAAGCCTAATTATACCATGATTAGACAATATAATGCTACAGTAAACGTATGGTAATTATGTATTAATTATAGCGAAATTAGGCTCGTTAGGTTCGTGAAATAAACATGACTTATGTAATTAGTTTTATAATTAGTTTATGTTTAATACATTTAATTATCACTTATTTAAAGCGCTAAACTTTAGCCCATGGATCCAAAGACCACCTAAATCATCTACTTCCATTTGATGCTTTGGCTTGAAGAAAAGGTCGAGGAAAGCAAAAACAATTCCGGGAGAAGATAAATCAGCATGTGAGAACCGCAGCAACTTGGAAAATTTTTGGTACTCAACAGTCAACACCAACTACAAATTTCGTGATCCCTCTCCTGCACAGTGGCCAACTACAATTCCGTCGTCAGCTTCCCATCACTAGAGACTTTAGACGACTTTGCTGCTCGGTTCTCCCCTCTAACCGCAGGCGAGTGCCAACCACCGCTGCCTGCCCAGCCCAGATCTCCCTCCCCACCCGCCGCGCGATGGCCGCTTTCCCCGTCGCCCCTCCGCCGGCCGCGGCGGACGACGAGATCGTCTACGAGTCCATGCCCTGCATCCGCATCTACAAGAACCGCGTGGAGCGCTACTTCGGCTCCGAGTTCGTCGCCGCCTCCACCGACGCCGCCACCGGCGTCGCCTCCCGCGACGTCGTCATCTCCCCCAACGTCTCCGCGCGCCTCTACCTCCCGCGCCTCGAGGACGCTGCTAGCAGCGCCAAGCTCCCCATCCTCGTCTACTACCACGGCGGCGGCTTCTGCCTCGGCTCCGCCTTCAACCCCACCTTCCACGCCTACTTCAACAGCTTCGCCGCCCTCGCCAACGTCCTCGTCGTCTCCGTCGAGTACCGCCTCGCCCCCGAGCACCCCGTCCCCGCCGCCTACGCCGACTCCTGGGAGGCCCTCGCCTGGGTCGTCTCCCACCTCGCCGACTCCGCCACCGGCGGCGGCGATAGGGACCCCTGGGTCGCGGCCCACGCCGACTTCGCCCGCCTTTACCTCGGCGGCGAGAGCGCGGGCTCCAACATCGCGCACCACATGGCGATGCGCGCCGCCGCGGAGGTCCTGCCCCACGGCGCCCAGATCCGGGGCCTCGTCATGATCCACCCCTACTTCCTCGGCACCGACAAGGTGCCCTCCGACGACCTGGACCCGGCGGCGCGCGAGAGCCTGGGGTCCCTGTGGCGCGTCATGTGCCCGGCCACCACGGGCGAGGACGACCCGCTCATCAACCCCTTCGTGGACGGCGCCCCCGCGTTGGCGTCCCTGGCGTGCGGCCGCGTGCTCGTGTGCGTCGGCGAGGTCGACGTGCTCCGCGACCGCGGCCGCGCCTACTACGACCGGCTCAGGGCCAGCGGATGGCGAGGCGAGGCGGAGATCTGGCAGGCGCCCGGCAAGGGCCACACGTTCCACCTCCTCGAGCCCTGCTGCGACGAGGCCGTCGCGCAGGACAAGGTCATCAGCGACTTCCTCAACCGTTGAGCGAGCCGCCTCACATCTCACCGCCGGTGGCGTATACCCTGCAATCGGATTAAATAACGGCAGCTTCATCGTCGATGAATGCTACACTGCTTACTCTATTTTTTCTATGTTTCGGATTCAGAGTTGTGTCTCTCTGTTCTATTCAAGGGGATTGCCATCGTTTAGGAGGCATTGGTGTTGTATCGCTTTGGAAATTTGGGGATGATGATACAATCTTAGTGTCATACAGATGAATTATACATTTATACTAGTTGAACGCACAGAAATTATTGTGACATGGGTTCTATCTATCTAGAGTAAATTCCTTATTTGACACCAAAACAAATACCGGTTCTTTCTTGGCCCTAAAATTTTTTTCGTTCTCTATTTGACACTAACATTTAACTTCATTCCTTATTTGATATTTCCATCACAGTTTTCAGTTAAATTGAACAAAACAATCTCAAAATAACCTTCAAAATTTATGGAACTTTTTATAATGATATAAAATATCGACATGAACATATTTTATTTAAAAGGACACATGTGTCTTTATGGTTTTCAAATTAAAATTTACCAAACTAGACTATCTTTAAAACAAATATGAATTATATGACACCAAAATACTTTTAAAAAATTATGAAAAAATAACTATTATTCACCATATGTAATTTGGTAGTTTATAAAATTATTTTCCATTATAAGTTACATATAGAATTAGGAAGGACATGGTATTTTAGTAATTTTAGATGTAACTCATAATTATCTATTTAACTTATGATGGAAAATAATTTTATACGCTATTGTATCACATGTGACAAATATTAGTTATTTTTTCTTCATTTTTTGAAAGCATTTTAGTGAGATAAAATTCAGAAAAGTTTTCAAAACTATCTAGTTTGGTGAATTTTAAGTTTAAAACTATAAAAGTGCATGTATTGTTTTGAATGATATATGTTCATGTCTATTTGTTATATTGGTAGAAAAATTCGATGAATTTTGGAGGTGATTTGGAGTACGTTTTGTCCGACTTAATTTTTGAAGGTAACGAAATGTCAAATAAGGAATGAAGTTAAAAGTCAGAACGAAAAAATTTTCAGGCCAAGAAAGAAATTGGCATTTGTTTTGGTGTCAAATAAGGAATTTACTCTTCTATCTTTGATTATTTATGAAAATCGGCTGCAATTGCTTTTGGAATCGCTTCACTTTGGTTCGGTTCGATTGCTAGGATACTCTTACGATTACAAAACAATGAAACAAATAAAACAAACAAGAAAAGAATTGACAAGTTCACCTGTTCATACATCTGTCAACTCCGGTTTCACATGGAAAGATGCCTTTGCATTAATTTTAATGCACTTTGCTAGTCCCATGTTGCATCATGTTTGCTTATACTCCGTACTATGTTGAAAGGATAGACACTTATGAAGGCCGAAAGTCAATGGCTACGTATACTATTTTACGCCCACTTTTCAGTTACAGAGATGCTAGATTAGCTTCAGGATAATAAAAAAATATTCCTCTTCGAAACTAGCATCTCTCCCCCCCTTCTTTTGAACGGCTTTCTCATTCTTTTCCTGGGAGCCTTCCCATTTTCTAGTTGGGCTTCAATTTTATCATGAAAGCCATCTAGCTAGTAGCTAGGTCTCGGATTCGGCCCAGCCGCCCACTATCTTTGATCTGCTGGCATGCTACGGCCACTAACTCTTGTGTTGGAGCAACAACTCTCCAACAGCTAGCTGCTCAGACAGTCAGACAATGCCTTTCTCAACGAACATTCCCAAAAGTATGCTGCTTATTCCTCTCGTGTAGACCTTTACCAGCTGTTTTTCTGGTTCAAAGAGCATCTATGACAGGATTTGTCAAACCAGGTTTTTACGGGACCTCAGCCGTGGTAATTGTTGGGTGTTGTTATTGTCTTTGCGTAAGGTCTCAGAAGAAAATTTGTGTAAAACTACAGGTACCAGAAGGAATTTTCAGCTCTGATGAAGTAATCGAGTTTGGGAGAAGAGATGCAAAAGCATATTGAAAAACATGAAAAGACACAATGAGTGGTGCTCATTGGTTTGGTCATCAGAAATCTCAGTAAGAAAAGGATGGATACTCCGTCCAGTTTCAACTGAAAGTCTGAGTGCTTTCGGACTCCGTAAGCAATGGATCACTTCTTTTCTGCTACTATATATATTAGGGGAGCGGTATTGGAGGACTTCCATTTAAAATTCACATATGCTGCAGTTTTTCTACTGACCACTCATATGTTCATCTACCACTTTCCGAAGATTCCAAATTAAGTTTATCTCCACAATGTTCCCAGTCTTGACAACATCATTTCTTGAAAGGGCCAAATTAGAGAGACTAAAGTTGATTCCAATGCTACATATATTCAGGGATCTGTATGACAAGAGTCCCATTTTAGGAGTGTTTACATATACTAGAGCTCTATCAACCTCTCATTAATTAATCAGCAGTTGATTTCAAACCAAGTTGAATTTCATAAGACCTATACAAAAAGACTCCCTATTTGGACAAACAGTAGTTGGCCCCAATTCTATATTTCAACAAGAAAAAAAGAAAGAAGATCCAATGCCACGTATAGCATTGCTTAGTGAAGCAAACTATGAACACATATACCTTTCATCGATGAGAAAGGAACCTATCAGC
This sequence comes from Echinochloa phyllopogon, assembly GCA_033239725.1. Taxonomy (NCBI): domain Eukaryota; kingdom Viridiplantae; phylum Streptophyta; class Magnoliopsida; order Poales; family Poaceae; genus Echinochloa; species Echinochloa phyllopogon. The sequence goes on from BTCW01000015.1 coordinate 42,189,850, forward strand.
AAACAACTTTGCATAAAAGAACAGTAAATATTTCGCAGAAAATTAAAACCCCTAAAGGTTTGCTGCAAATGGCCTCTCCCTCTCTATAGATAGTAGGCCTACTTGTTCTAAAATAACGAACATATACCTAGCAAATGATAAAACCTAAAAAAATTGCAGCAAATGCCCTCTCGTTTCTACAGATAATACATGTACTTGGTGATTTCGGACAAGCTAAAGTTAATTCCAATTCTATTAAATATAAAAAAATTCCAATTCTGTATATATTAAGGGGATCTGTCTGATAGAGTCCCATTTTAGAAGTTTACATATACCCCATTTGGCCATTTGCTCTGATCTCTCTACATTTATTTTTTTAACTAAGTTGACTCTTATAGGACTATACAAAAAGATCGCCCCCAATTTAGAGAACTAAAGTGACTCCAGTTCTCTGTCTGGAAAAAGAATACTAATGCTGTAACATTCCATTGTGAGGCCAACACAGAACACCGATGCTATGCTTTTGTTGAGATGATGGAATGGGCCGATGGCATATCTCCATATATCACCTAACAAATTTCATCGAATTGACTCCTCGCCTCAGATAGTAGGTGTACTTGTTTATCTTGAGAGTTTGTCCTTTTCATAAACATATACATGCATTTTGATAATCGGGAGACAGAGATAATTGACCACTAGGAGCTTTGCTATTGTTCTTCGCCATCAGTGCATGGCTGAAAGGTGATTGGCCTTGTTTTAGGCTGATGTTGTATTGGAAATTTGTGCAATAATCATATAGTCTTAGTGTCATACAGGTGAAATTTTTGCAGACATCATGAACAAGAACAGACACAACAAATAGTCTTCTTTTTTATTTTTGTATTACCTGAGATGTCATTAAGTAAAGGATGGATACTCCTTCAATTCAGCTGAAAGTTTCAGTGTATCCCGATACTGTACGCAATCAATCACTTTTTTCCTGCTAGATATATTCAGTGGAGCTACATAAAAGTAGTCTCATTTTATAAATCTGCATATATAGCAGTTGGTCTACTGACCTCTCATCAGTTCATCAACCACTTTTTGAAGATTCTAAACTAAGCTTAATTTCATAAGACTACATTAAAAGAGTACTCCAGTTTGGATGGAATTCTTTCTTAAAAGGATTAACTAATACAAATTAAAGTTGATTTCAATGTCATATATATTCAGGGTTCCGTATGACAGAGACTCATTTAAACAATTACTTATACTAGAGTTTCTTTATTGACCTCCCATTAAAAATTAGTGACTGATCTTAAACCAGGTTGAATTTCATAAGACTGCACAAAAGGACTGTCCCAATTTAGATAAACTATTGCTCCAGTGCTCTGTTTTTTTAAACACTGATCCAGTGCTACGTGTGACAGTCACCGAGGGCAACCATGAACAAAGATGCTAGGTTTTCTTGTGACGAGAAATGACATCTTTCACCAAATAAATTTACAGCGAGTTAGAACTCGAAAGATATTCAGAAAAGAGAATTTTGGCTGCTGGAGACCCTTCAATGTAGATATTTGCTGATGGACACCACTGAATTTTGTCTTTGCCGATGGATACTCTTCAAGTTTCAATATTTGCTATAAGACACAATAGATATTATAATATCCATTTCCGGGTGAAAAGAAGAGATAAAATTTTAAAAATGGCCAAACTACCCTCGCCATTATAAATCTAAACCACATATCTAACTGATCCCCACATCTCAATCCCTTCCGTTCCGCTCATTCCCCCCAAAGCACACGGGGAGGCGCCGCCACAATCGAATTGGTTGCCGGTCTCTATCCCTGTGTAATTGCTGCAGTACGCGTTAGAAATGTAGGCATCATTCGGTATATTTTAATTTCAGAAATTAGCAACAAATTCATGACAACAGTGAGTGATCCAGTGGTACCATAACATGTGCCAGTGTTCAAGTTAATTCTCCTAAATAACATGAACAACATGAGAAACCGAAACAAAGAACAAAAGGATGTTCAGGATGTACCAGAGGCGGGGCCGGTACCGGAGGCACCGGATGCGCCGTCACCAGCTGAAGGAATAGTGTTAACCATCCTCGACGGGCCTTGCTCGAAGTAGTCGATCTAATTTGGTGCAGTGGCGAGTCGATGCAGTGGAGTCCCTCGAACGGTCACCGGGACGTAGTCGTTCACGTGAGGAAGACGGCCACCAGGAAGTAGTCGTTCAAGTTGACGAAGTTAGCCACCAGGAAGTAGTCGTTCACAGCAGCGAGCAGGCGCGTACTCGTACGCTCCCCAAAAACCTTATCGCCCGCCTATCCCGAGCAGGATCACTGGACAGGGAGGTTCGGAGGCAACTGCTCACGCAAGCAGAGTGCACGCAAGGCTTGCGTTGGGAATGCAAGAGAGCAGCAAAAACAGGGAGAAGAGAGAGGTCTCCTGAAAGGAGTACCAGAGAGGGAGAGTACTTGTATCTTCTGGCTATGGGAGGGAGTCCCTCTTATATAGGCGACCAGAGGAGGAGGGGGATGAACCTGGACACTGCATGAGGCAGCAATTGCCATAATGACGGCAGTTATTGGTCAGCCCAATAATGCCATTAAACGTCATCAGTTACTCTTAGCCATCAAATCGGCAGTTACTGGTAATGTTTAAGATTCAATCAATGTCATTTGTGGCAAAAGGTTCATCCCACAGCACACGCAGAGCGGCTCAGCACGTCACGTCACGTCACGTCACAGCGCGTGTGGTCCAACTTCACAAGTGGTCCACAGTTGGTCCACTATTTAAGTTGGTTAGTATTCCCGTTGACTCTCCATCCGTGATTTAATTCCCTAGCATTTATTAGTGGACCTTTAATTCTTTGATTAATTGATACTTAAATGGGCCAAGGCCCAATTAATCTAACAATCCCCACCAAGAATTTCAAGGTACACAAGAAAATACTCTCGTCTCAACTGTTGTTTTGATATACTGGCCTCATGGCGGGGACTGTTAAGTTGAACATCCACCTGGGGCAAGAGCTACACTTATTCACAACTAACCAATGGACTATGCCTTGAATTGACAGTTTTGTGCAAACAAGCTTGACTAGAGCCCCTTTGCCAGTACTAGGCTGCTATAAGCATCCCCTCGGGTTGGAGCGTATAAGTCATACTCCGTGCCTTTCATGGGTATCTAGAGATCACCCTATCTCATAGATTGTGACTAACAATCGAACCCGTATAGGTGCAATCCTTTGAGATGTTCTGTAGGTCAACATCTTTGCCCTTATTGAGCCACTCGGATCACATTAAGGTTTTCACCAACCTGCCATATAGACTTAGAAGAGAAATGCACCTCCATTGGAATGAGCCATTTTCAAAGGTTCTCTTCTCTCAGTTAAACAGTAGCTTGTTTCACCATCCTAATTCACGGGATCTCCGATCACATAGGACATGTTACCACTACTGAGTAACACACATGGGTCTCAAGCCCAATTCCCTGGATGCATTGTCTATCACATTACGTGAAAGACCCTTTGTGAATTGATCTGCCAGGTTCTTAGCCGTTTGGATGCAGTCCAAGGCTATCACTCCGGAGTTTCTCATTTTCCTGACAGATTTCAGCCGTCTCTTTACATTCCTAGAGGACTTCATGTTATCCTTTGAACTGTTCACCTTGACAATCACAGTTTGATTATCACAGTTCATGAGGATAGCCGGTATCGGTTTCTCAACTACCGTCAAATCCATAAGGAGATCACGAAGCCATTCGGCCTCAATAGTGGCGGTGTCCAATGCAGTGAGTTCTGCCTCCATAGTTGACCTCGTTAAGATGGTCTGCTTGCAAGACTTCCAGGAGACAGCGCCACCTCCAAGTGTGAAAACATATCCACTTGTGGCTTTAATCTCATCTGCATCGGATATCCAGTTTGAATCACTGTAACCCTCCAGTACTCTAGGGTACCCGGTATAGTGAATTCCATAGTCCACAGTACCTTTCAGAAAGCGCATTACCCGTTCAAGAGCTTCCCAATGAGCATCTCCCAGATTTGACACAAACCGGCTCAGTTTGCTCATAGCGAACGCGATATCGGGTCTAGTAGCGCTGGCTAGGTACATCAGTGAACCAATGATCTAGGAGTATCTCAGCTGATCTCTCATTATTCTTTTGTTCTTCCGTAATATTTTACTAGCATCATAAGGTGTTGGAGCTGGCTTGCAGTCATTATATCCGAAACGACTCAAGACCTTCTCCACATAGTGGGATTGTGTGAGAACAACCCCACCATCACCTTCTCTCACTAGCTTAATATTTAGGATCACATCAGCCTCTCCCAAATCTTTCATCTCAAAACTCTGAGACAAAAACTCTTTGACTTCCTTAATCACATTAAGACTTGTCCCAAATATCAGTATGTCATCTATATACAGACACAAGATCACTCATTCGCCCCCACCATAGCGATAGTACACACACTTATCGGCTTCGTTCACAACAAAGCCAACTGACGTTAAAGTTCTGTCGAACTTCTCATGCCACTGCTTAGGAGCTTGCTTAAGGCCATACAAAGACTTTATCAACTTACACACCATTCCTTCTTGACCTTCCACTACAAAACCTTCTGGCTGATCCATGTAGATCTCTTCCTCCAACTCTCCATTTAGGAAAGCTGTCTTAACGTCCATCTGATGAACGAGAAGACCATGGGAAGCTGCCAGAGAGAGCAGTACTCGAATGGTGGTCAATCGGGCAACCGACGAGTAAGTGTCAAAGAAGTCCTCTCCTTCTTTACGAGTATATCCCTTAGCCACTAGCCTTGCCTTGTACTTCTCAACAGTACCATCAGGCCTAAGCTTTTTCTTGAACACCCACTTGCATCCTACAGGTTTGCACCCATACGGACGTTCCACGACTTCCCAAGTACCATTAGACATAATAGAGTCCATCTCACTCCGAACTGCTTCCTTCCAATAGTCAGCGTCTGGAGAGGTATATGCCTCTTCAATGGTTCTAGGGGTGTCATCCACGAGGTACACAATGAAATCATCACCAAAGGACTTTGCAGTCCTCTGTCTCTTGCTCCTTCTGAGAGCTTCACTGTCATCCTCCTCAGGATTTTCCAGATGTGTGTGTTCATTGTGTTCTATCGAAATAATAGGTTCTCTAGGTTCTTTATTAATAGACAGTTCATGACTAGACGTGCTAGCTTCCTCTTTCATAGAAAAAATGTCCTCAAAGAATGTAGCATCTCTGGACTCCATAATTGTACCAACATGCATGTCAGATACTCCAGATTTTACTATTAAAAATCTATAACCTACACTGTGGAAAGCATAACCAAGAAAGACACAATCAACAGTCTTAGGTCCCAATTTACGTTTCTTGGTTATGGGCACATTCACTTTGGCCAAACATCCCCAAGTACGTAAGTATGAAAGGGTTAGCGTTTTCTTTTCCCATTCCTCGAATGGTATTATCTCTTTGTTCTTCATAGGAACACGATTTAGGACATGATATGCAGTCAATATAGCCTCACCCCACCATTCCTTGGAAAGTCCCGCTGTATCCAACATGGCATTAACCAAGTCAGTCAGAGTGCGGTTCTTTCTTTCGGCTACCCCATTTGACTGAGGTGAGTAGGGAGGTGTCCTCTCATGAATTATTCCATGTTCCTCACAGAACGCAGTGAATACATTAGAAAAATACTCTCCACCGCGATCAGACCTAACTCTTTTGATCTTTCTCTCAAGTTGATTTTCTACCCCAGCTTTATAGATTTTAAAATACTGTAACGCTTCATCTTTAGACTTCAACAAATAAATGTAGCAAAATCTAGTAGAATCATCTATTAAAGTCATGAAGTACTTTTTACCACCTTTTGTCAACACACCATTCATCTCGCACAGATCGGAATGAATTAAGTCTAGAGGTGCCAAGTTCCTCGCCTCAGCCGCGAAATGAGGCTTGCGAGGTTGTTTTGATTCAACACACACATGACACTTAGAATTTTTGACTAAGGTGAATCTCGGAATGAAGCTCAGGTTTGCAAGACACATCATACAACCAAAATTAACATGACAGAGTCGCGAATGCCAAATATTAGATTCAGTATTAACGTTTGCAGCATGGTTCACAACTTTATTACAATTGTCTGACAAAGAAAAGCGGAACAAGCCTCCGCTATCATAACCTTTTCCAATAAAACTTCAAAATTTAGAGATTACACATTTATTGGATTCAAAGACTAATTTAAAGCCGTCTCTACACAGAAGAGACCCGCTGACTAAGTTCTTTTTGATGGTGGGGACATGCTGCACGTTCTTCAGTCGACCGGTCTTTCCCGAAGTAAGCTTCAGATCGACCGAACCAGCACCAAGAACACGCGCATGTGATCCATTCCCCATCAACACGGAGGAAGACCCGCCTGCCTGGTAAGAAGCAAACAAGGAAATGTCAGCACAAACATGAATATTAGCACAAGTGTCAATCCACCAATCGGGTGAATGACATACTGAAAGAACTATAGGTAAAAGATTACCGTACCCCGACGTTCCACCAGTCTCACTAACAACCATGTTGGCACTGCCACCATTGCCGCCATTGTTCTTGTCCTTGCGGTGCGGGCACTTTGCAGCAAAGTGGTCCGGGCTACCACAACAATAACAATGCCCCGTCAGCGGTTTCTTCTTCTTCTTGAACTGAGCCGTCTGATTAGTCTTTGTCTGGTTCTGTTGCGGCTTGTTCTTCTTTTTGTTGGATGCATTGAAGTTCTTCTTTTGCACCAAGTTGGCACTAGAAGATCCAGCAATCCCTTTACCACGTTGGTCTTTTGCCCTCGCCTTCTCTTCCACATCAAGAGTGCCGATGAGATCGACAATAGTAAACTCTTGTCTCTTGTGTTTCAGAGAGGTCGCAAAATCCTTCCAAGAAGGTGGCAACTTGGAGATAATACCTCCAGCCACAAACTTGTCAGGCAACCGACATGGAGCATCCTTGCTATAGTTCTCAAGATCTCTAGCCAGCGTCTGGATCTCATGGGCCTGCTCTACCACAGGACGGTCTTCAACCATCTTGTAGTCAAAGAGTTGTTCCATGACATACAGCTCGCCACCAGCATCAGAGACCCCAAACTTAGCCTCAAGCGCATCCCAAACATCTTTGCCACTCGGCAGCAAGAGGTACGTGTCCACAAGGCTTTCAGCGAGAATACTCATGATGTCACCTCTAAACAGGTTATCGACCGCCACGAAAGCCCGCTCCTACTCTGGAGTGAACTGTTCAGGCTTCCCCTGTATGACATGCATGATGTTCATTGCTGTCAACCACAGCGTGACCCTCTCGCACCAACGTTTGTAATTAGACCCATCGAAAACATTTGGTTTGATTGATGCGGCAAAACCAGCTACCGAAAGCCTATTATTAACATAAGGTTTTTGGATTGTTAGAAATGTAGGCATCATTCGGTATATTTTAATTCCAGAAATTAGCAACAAATTCATGACATCAGTGAGTGATCCAGTGGTAACATAACATGTGCCAGTGTTCAAGTTAATTCTCCTAAATAACATGAACAACATGAGAAACCGAAACAAGAACAAAAGGATGTTCAGGATGTACCCAGAGGCGGGGCCGGTACCGGAGGCACCGGATGCGCCGTCACCAGCTGGAGGAATAGTGTTAACCATCCTCGACTGACCTTGCTCGAAGTAGTCGATCTAATTTGATACAGTGGCGAGTCGATGCAGTGGAGTCCCTCGAACGGTCACCAGGATGTAGTCGTTCACACGAGGAAGACGGCCACCAGGAAGTAGTCGTTCAGGTTGACGAAGTTAGCCACCAGGAAGTAGTCGTTCACAGCAGCGAGCAGGCGCGTACTTGTACGCTCCCCAAAAACCTTATCGCCCGCCTATCCCAAGCAGGATCACTGGATAGGGAGGTTCGGAGGCAACTGCTCATGCAAGCAGAGTGCGCGCAAGGCTTGCGTTGGGAATGCAAGAGAGCAGCAAAAACAGGGAGAAGAGAGAGGTCTCCTGAAAGGAGAGTACCAGAGAGGGAGAGTATACTTGTATCTTCTGGCTATGGGAGGGAGCCCCTCTTATATAGGCGACTAGAGGAGGAGGGGGATGAACTTGAGTTTCTTTGGGCCTCCACCTTGGGGACTCGAATCGGATTAGCCTTGGGCCTTCTTCTTGACTTGGAAAACCATGTTGGTCTCCTTCTTCTCCACCCCATGCACCCCTAATGGACATATGTATGGGTGTCATGTCCTCATCATCCTCCCCTTCTTGACGAAAAGCCGTCCTCGGCGTCGTTTGTGCTCTAAGATGGCCCTGCACAACACGAAGAAACACAAGGTTGTGGAAAATATGGGAACTGAGAATATTGTGGGGAGTGACATGACCATATTTGTAATCTCTCAAAGCATCTTCTCCTATAGAGTTGTCGGCAAATACGTAGGCTCCTTGATCGAAACGCACACGATCTTTTTCAATAATATCCTGCAAAAGATTAGCACTAACCAAACACAATGCAGGCATAGATGGTTGCATAACCGCTAGTATCTGTTCAATACAAGAAAAATCAGCACTAGCACACATAGGTAACAGCCAACAATGCTCCCCTTCTTGAAAGTGAACCCGATTCGTCATAGTAAAACTAGATAGACAATCTAGTTGATCACAATCTTGTACATCAAAAGGAGATTTCATATTTGCACAAATATAGACTCGATGCTCCATATACTCTCCTTTACAATTATATTTGCCAATAAAATGATATGTACAAGTAGACAAACATGGCAACTCAGCACATCTAAATTTCTCTTCCAAACTACTAAGAGCACATAAAGTATCAAACTGAACATAACCCAAAGTGTTTAAAGAAGATAATAATTTTAGTTCGTCATGTGCACAAGTAATCGGCATAATAATATTATTTTCAGCACATGTATATTGCTTCAAATCAAAAGTATAATGCTCATTCTCTACTTGTGACAAAGGTAATACAATAGAAGGTTCTAGTATAGCATTATTTGCATCATTGGAGGGCAAATTCAGCACATCAAGAGAGTTTTTACCTGAAAAATTTACCAGTTCCTGTTCTTTTGTATGGCCATCTTCATTATGTACATGCTGCAAAATGTTAGGGACAAGAAAAGGGATGGTGTCCTCCTCAAAATATTGTACCTCATCTTGGTAAATAGGTGCAATTAATTTTGACACATTATCATCACCTAAAAGTTGTTTTTCAGCCATACAAGCATGTTCAAATAATTGTGAAAGAGAACTATAAGAGTGATCAACAAGAATATTCTGAATTTCAGGTCAAAGACCATACAAAAATCTATTCTCTGTTACTTCTACATATTCCTTAATTTCACAACATAGTCTACACTTTTGAAACTCTTTATGGTATTCCTGAACAGACATATTGCCCTGCAATAAGCGCTGCATTTTTCTAAGCAAATCACATTTATAAGAAAGAGGAATAAAACGATCACGCATTGCTTCTTTAAGTTGTTCCCATGTACTAGGTAAAGCATTAGTTGTAGCTAGCCCGTACCACCAAATAAAGGCAAAATCCTTAAACTTATTTGTAGCTTGTTGAACTCTGTGTATCTCAGGAACTAGATGTGAATTAAACACATGTTCTACAGTCATCTCCCAGTCAAGATATTCATCTCCATCATAAGATCCAGAGTAGGTTGGTATGGTAATTTTACCTCTCATACCTTGATGACTGTCGGCTACATGTAGTTGTGGCTTGTTCTTTTGTTCCATCCCTGCAAACATCTGTGCCTTGATTTCCTGCAATTTAGACTTTAAACAGAACTAGTTGTCTGGTTTTGATCAAAATAAATCTCTATGAGCTATTATATTTGTTGGTGGATACACACTCTCACACGTCTTACCAAGCTCTTACAAGGTTCTTACCACCGCAAAGCAGTGGATGGTACAACCGGTGGCTGGTTCGTGATACCTGTGAGAAAGTAGTACCAAGATTGCAAGGGTCTTTCGCTGCACTGACCTGAAGTATAGTTTGTGGAGCTCGGAAGGCTAAATATGTAGCAAGGAGTAGCAAATAACGAATGTAGAATAGCAAAGTTCAATAAGTATCCAAAGCACAAGTCACAATTACTGGCTCAAACGTGTCCTAGGCGTAGCACAACAAGTTGGAACAAGAAACGATGGATAAAGCTCACAGAACAAGCAAAACAACACTTTATGCAATTGCTTTTTAATATTTTCAGCAATTTCTCTGTAGGACTAGTAGGAATTAAGATGTTTTATTTGTTTCAACTATTGTTTTTATATTTTCTCTGAATAAGGATATCAAAAGCTCCAACCATAAAAATTTGCATCCGTTTTTGAGGAGAGATGCGGCCTAGGGAATTTCAGGAACAATCTCTGAAAACCCTAAAACAACTTGATCAATTTTTTATTTATCTTCCTGATTATTTTTTAATTTTTTGACTCGACCAAACAAGCCTAAGGCTAGTTTGGGTCACATCCGAATGAAGTCACAAATCTGCTGTGAAAATTTGAGCCAAAACGGAGCACCGAGTGAAAAGTTATGCCTGTTTTATGGAAGGTATCTCAAATTATGTTTTTCAAAGGCACGAAAAACAGCAACGGCTAGGGTAAACTTCCTCCTAGTGTCTGCGGCAGCAAGCAATAGGTATTCGCCAGATGAAACAAGGATCAAGTATGCAATGCAAAAGCGATCAAAGCGGCTTGCAACCTATCTAGGGCTTGCACGGCGAGAGTTCACACAAGGCGGCTAGCGAGGTAAATCGAGTAATGTGGTGGCTCGAATTATTGTATGGCTAAACGTGGATGGGATAGTGGCGGAAACAAACGAATCACAACAATGGGCGATTGAACTATGACACGAACACTACTAAAACCAGCAACGAGACTTGACCACGGACACAAACTCAACAAAGCGAAACTGAAATGAAATTGCAAATTCTAAAAGGGGTACTAGGACAGCGGAATACGATGACAAATATTTTTGTAGGGTTATTTTCTGGCCTATAGGACAAAGGCGAAAGGACGAACCTGACGGTAAACCTGTCTCTGAATACCACTTGATGGGAACTAGGGTTTCCCGATCTTCCGTCAGGTGAAGGATAACTCGTTTTGGGCGGAGCGCAACTCACCGATCCGGCTTCAAGTTAGCAAACTCGAACCCTGCAATCTTAGCACCACGACTCCTCTGGTTATCAACCGTGTCACAACCCGGTTGACCTCGCCAAGAAGGCTAATCCCTGCCTGCGAAACGAAGAACACAAGCAAGAACTCGAAAGAAGCAGCTCTCAAAGGAAGTGACACTGCAGATGTATGATTAAGATCAAAAGTTGGGGTTCTACAAACCGATAACGGCGAAACTGTTCTCGACAGATTAATCTAAGTAAAACCCCCTAACCACGTCCATAATGGACCCCAACATGATACACGGGCCAACAGCCCAAAAGATGGCGGCGCAGCACCCTGGCAGATTCTGGACGTCCACTTGTTTTGACGATTCCCGATGACTCAGAACGAATTTCGAGGTGGGACCGGTAGAACGTCAAAAACCCAGCCCGTATGCGACCTGGGCGACGAATTTAGTGCGGGCTGCTCCTGGACTCCGAGGCGGACTCGAACTTGAGTTTCTTTGGGCCTCCACCTTGGGGACTCAAATCGGATTAGCCTTGGGCCTTCTTCTTGACTTGGAAAACCATGTTGGTCTCCTTCTTCTCCACCCCATGCACCCCTAATGGACATATGTATGGGTGTCATGTCCTCATCAACGTCACGTCTCGGCCTCGGCAAGGCGAGCGACCGCGCGTGTGGCATGCCCATCTCCTTTTACCAACTTCACAAGTGGTCCACAGTTGATCCACTATTTAAGTTGGTTAGTATTCCCGTTGACTCTCCATCCGGGATTTAATTCCCTAGCATTTAGTAGTGGACCTTTAATTCTTTTATTAATTGAGACTTAAATGGGCCAAGGCCCAATTAATCTAACAGTACGGACATGCATAGCTTACTGATACTATCTGAGTCCGACTATGATCCATCTGATGTACATACTGAAAAACATGACTTATTGACATAGCAGTGCTCTGCTCTTATTTCAAAAAAAAAGACTTATTTACTGTTACTGAAGTGGGTTCCTTCCCACAACCTTCAGAGGTGCCTCATATACATGGGCAAAATCTCCTTAAGTAAACGTTAGAACAATTGCAATTTGCAAACAGGTCACGTAATGAACATGCATGGCTTGTTTAACTTTGCAAATGTGGCCGAGGATTGTCCTATCTGTATTTTATTTGGGCTTCGCGTGGCTGTGTGATTTTTTCTGTCTGTGTACACTGCGTGACTTCATACATGTCCTTTTCTCCCCTTGAACCTGTATGTATGTGGGCAGCATAGTTCTGCAGGGGCATTTTAGCCCCACTATTCGTTTTCACTCTTCTATGAGCCCAGAATTATTATTTTAATATACACGGTGTCCTATAGTAAATATCCAAAGTTGAAGAATGTTCTTTGGCAAAGATAAGTTTGAGCGCTATCCAATAGCAAATGCTAACATTGAATTGTTTCCAGCAGCAACATCGAAAAAAAATCGGATGCAGGAGTCATGCACCCTGCCATCCGTGCAGGACCTTCTTGGATGTGCTCCCCTTGGGATCGGACGGCAGGACGTGGAGAAGCATTGTACGGCTCGGGAGATGCTTCCGCTATACTTTGAGATGCGCCTGTTGTTTCTAGGTTGTGTTGTGTTTGTCACGAGTTGACTCGTGTCATCTTGGCGATTAAAAAAGAGGCTTTGGAAGTGTAATTGGGACATAGGCTTCAATTTTTGTAAAGAATTTTTTAAGCTTCCATTCACCCCTTCTCTGATCATTGTTTCGGTCCTTCTCCTGCACCAGATTTTTTTCCGCAAAATCACCCAAAAAGAGAATGATCTCTCCTCACCACAGGTACTAGGTGTACTTGTTATAGAAACAAATTTAACTCCAGTGCTATATATATTCAGGGGATCTGTATGATAATCCCATAGGTATAACATATACTAGAGTTGATCTATTGATCTCTCATTACTTAATCAACATTTTATTTCAAACTAAGTTAAGTTGTATATAATACCATATAAATAGCGTCCAAAATTAGGCAAACTAAATTTGATCCCAATTCTATGTTTCCTTTTTTTTGTAAAAAAATGAGCTAATGCCACAATATTCCTTTGTGAGGCCAACCGTGATCTCTGCTACACTTTTCTTGCGATGAAAAAAATGGCATTTCTCAATCTATCACCTAACTAAGTTGCAGCAAATGATCTCTCTTCACCACAGATCATAGGTGTACTTGCTGATTTAGAAAATTAATCGTCCTTCCATAAATATATATGACCATTTTAGTACTGAGGAGACAAAGGCAATTGGCCGAGGAATCTTATTAGCCCTTTGTGGGATGGTAGCAAAAAAATAAGCTGGAGCTTGTAGGAGGTCCTGCGCATTTATGGCCCATAGTTCTTGAAGATCGTTGTCGACAGTGATTTCTGGGTAGATTTGCGCAATGATTAAGATGATCACATGCAGGACTGATTTCCTTGGCCAGTCAAAAGATGGTTGGTTATTTTGGTGGTGGAGCATAATGCGAGTGAAATGACATATCATCAAAAGGCTCCTCCTCAGGCCCAATCGCCCAATGGATGGGATTCCTTGATTACGCCGTACGATGCGTTCCAATTTTAAGAACCAAAGCAGCGAATTAGCGTCACCCAAAACGTATAATAATTTAAAGGAGTATTTTGTGTCGTTGCATTTCTACACCTGATATGCCATAGAAAATTACCAGTAGTAGTAACTAACTAATACTCCGTAGGATATACTAGAAGCACTCGGAAGTTGGTAAAAAATGAACTATGTTCTTAGGCCAAAATCAGACAGTGGTTTGTTATTTTAATTGGTCACTTAACGACAAATCTGTGTTGAAGTATAGCTGCACAAGTGAACTGCTGCCCCACCATTTGCTACGAGTTTAAGCTTTTGGATTGAACTGATCGATGTATGCAACTCCATAGTCTGCATTGTTTTTCTGGCCGCAAAAGGTCTACCAAAATTTGGATAATTGAGCCTGTTTCAAGGATCATCTCTATCCATAACACTTAAACCGGACCTACCTGGGTTTATCCTGTGGATACTGAAAACCATGCCGAACCTGGAGACGCAGACAGGCCGAACAGCGAGAAATTTGTCTCTCTGTTATTAGTTCTAGATATACCGACCTGTTCGGCCGGCCATTGGCTGGTGCTGGTTTCTGTTGAGAGAAAAATACTGCTGGCTGGCTGGTGGCTGGTGCTGGGTGGTCTGTACATAGAGAAAAATATTGCTGGCTGGCTACTGAAAAGCCAGCCGAACAGGTGGGTAGTAACTCCTCTTTTATACTTTGTTCTCTGCTCATTTATGTATTATATTAATACAATCTATTTTATTATATTAATACAATAGTGTTAAGAAGAGCCATCACGTTTGTCGAGAGGGCCAAAAAATTCTCACATTAATCAAAAAAAGAGAAGAATACATGCCGTTGAATTTTATGAAGATCTAACGGTCCACGTTATTTCGTTAATCTAAAAATAGATCTCTATTATTCTGTTAATCCAACAAAGAGAAAAATATATGCCGTCAGATTTTATGAAGATCTAACGATCCAAATTAATCCAATGAATCTAGACAAAATATGATTTATAAATAGATAAAATAAAAATAAATAACATGAGATATATTATTCCGTCCGCCGCCACCCTTCCACGGTCGGCGCACGGTCGTCTGCGGCCGCCGCGGGAGCCCTCCGCCGCCGCAATGTGGCCGTCCGCGGCCGCCGTGGGAGCCGCTTGCGCCCCTTCGGAGTTCGGGGTCCGTCCGCTCCGCGCGCAATTGGAGGTCGTTGGGGCTGAAGGCTACCGGCCGGGGAGACTGGCCCCCTCGCCGCCGCCATCACCACCGGAGAAAGGGGGGAGATAGAGGGAGAGAGATAGAGTGGTGGGGGAGTGGTGGCGTCGGTGAAAGAAAATGAGAAAAAGAGATGGGCGGGCTCACGTGTTGGTAGTTGGTATAGACTATGAGATATAAATGATAGCGGGTGCAGAAGAAATTTATATAGAGGGGAGAATCTCGATGCCTAGGTAGGAATATTTCTTTTAGAGGATGAGAATTGAGTACGACGAGTGCAGATAGCCTGAAGCCCCATGTGCCCTACCACGTTTCTCTAGATAGGAGGCAACGCTAAACAATGAGCGGAGGATAACATGTCGATCTGCACATGTACCTAATGAGAGGTGCTTGGATTAAGGGCGTTGAACAATGTTGTGAGCACAGCAGGAGAGAACAATTCTCCCTGTCCGAAGGGAGCGAATCGCTGCCGGGATTGAGCACCATGGCCGCACTTAGCACTCAGTGTCTTTGCCAACGCAAGTGGAAGCTCATCAAACGGGTTATTCGTGCTTGGACCTGTTTGATGGTCTTTGTTAACGAGTTAGTGCAAGAAGGAGCAAAGAGAGAAAAAATAAAGCGGAGATACATAGATGGTGTAGCGTTCAACAATGAGCGAAGGACATCACGTTGATTTGCACATGTGACTGATGAAAGGTGCTCAGATTTAGGGCGTTCACCAAGATTGTGAGCACAATGAGAGAGAAAAATTCTCCATATTTGAAGGGAGTAAATCATTACCAGGATTTATCATCACCATGGCCACGCTCAACACTCATGGAAGATCATCAAATGGTTTGCCCACACTCATACCCGTTTGATGGTCTTCGTTAACAAGTCAGTGTAAGAAGGAGCATATTTAGGAAAAATAAAGCGAAGAAACTAAGCTGTCGTATAACTTTGATGATGGACGTGCTTGCCATGCACATATGTTGACATGGAAGTTGAGTAACAATAGGCTGGGCAAAAAAATGCTTCTCTTAATGCCCGATATAATCATGCACCTGTAAACTATTGTCAATCGTTCACTGAATCGAGCATCAACCATGTCTATATATTACTCCATATTTTACCGGAGGAGGAAAAAGGCAAAAGATTGATCCATAACCGTGATAGGCACCCATTGGTTACTGCAGCCTAAGTTCTCATTGCGTAACTAGCAAAATAGCAGTATTTTTCTCATAATATTTTCTCGGACAACATTTTTCTGGTGTGATTGATTACCCTCTGTATTTGATTTTCTCCCTCCTTAAGCTTTCCTTTATGCTATGCCATTCTGATCATTGATTTGTGCAGCAAGCTAGGCTACCAATCATACCGCTGATTTGTGAAGGGAGTCGACCCAAACACCATTATGTTTGTGGAATGTTTCTACTTTAATCCAATCGTCTCGTGTTACGCTATTGCAAGTTCGTTGAGGTAGTTCGCATGTACGTTGAGAAATGGAGTATCTCATGTCAGTAAGTTACATTTTGTATATGTAAAGTTATATGAATTACTTTATTAACTTCTCCACGGTCATTACTCAATATTAGGTCACACAATCTATTATCTTAAGAGCAACTCCAGCAGACCCAACAAGCCCCTATCCAAAGTTTAGAGGGTCCAGAAAAAGTTGCATTCCAGCAAACCCAACAGGCGCATGTCCCAAGTTTAGAGGGTCCAGAAAAAAGTTGTACTACAGCAGACCCAACATGCCCCTTTCCTAAGTTTAGAGGATCCAGAAAAAAATTGCACTCCAGCAGGCCCACTACTTGGCACCCCCCTATTTGGGAGGCTTCCAAATCCACGATTCTCGGGGGTCTATAGAAAGCCCTATATTTATGATGGCTATTGCCAAAGTTGTAGCATTTTTGCGGCCCTTAAAAATGGAGATAGCCTCTATTTAGTATTTGGAGAGTCTGGTTTGAGAGGTATTGATGAAGTTAATCTTAATAATATAATGTTATTACCATACCATATTAATTGAAATAAAAATAATACACCCTATCGGTTTTTGGTAAGATCTAACAATCTATATTAACCCTTAAAGTTCATGATTAGAGTAAATAAATAGTTAAATTCTAAATTAAATAAATAAAGAAATTATAAGTTGATCAAAGATTCAATGTCAAATACAATTAGTAACTATAAGCTTGCATCATGAATTCATACCATGTGACACATACATGATGATAAAAAATGATACGTTAATTTGATCACACTTGGACAAACCGTATTGACAATAAAACAACGAATATTTAAATAAAATTATATTTAAGTAAAAAACTCTTATAAAATAGTATAAAAAACTAGTTATCCGCGTAAATTTACGCGGGCCACTTGCTAGTTTTACGAGTACCATAACGCATCAGAAAGACAGCGCTAATTACACGGGTGTGCTAATGAACAGGGAGAGCTTCTGACTGCATAAAAAACATGGGAAAATATAGGGGTTTTGATCTTTCTTTCCTTCAACGGTTAAGCCTTAACGTACACTAACTAGCCATTTATATAACAGACCGCATCTTTGCAGCGCTCGGCCCCTATATATATCGTTGCAGACACCCTTCTCAAATCGCCCCCAAGAAAACTTGAGAAGTGTAGTGTGCTAGAACTTACACCTCTCTCCCCCGAGCTAAAACTTAGCTTGCATATAGGATGGCTGGTTCCAAGGCTGTGTGCGCTTGCATTATGATCTTTCTTGTCATCTCAAGCCAGGCTGATGCAAGGCGGCTGATGTGCAACGGCATGGAAGGCGCATGCAAGGGTGGCATCGCCGTTGAAGGCGATGGAAGCGTCACATCAAAGCAAGAAATGGTCTCCGCTACGGGCACAGAGCAAGCCGCCGGCGAAGGGATGCCAATGACTACCACTGACTCCCGGCCGACGGCTCCTGGGAACAGCCCCGGCATCGGCAACGGCAACCGAGGGAAGGTCAACAACTAGAGTGCCGTGTTCTTATCTAAGTGTCCAATGAAGCCGGGTACTAGTACTGTACTCGTTTGTAATTTGGTACTTGCTAGTGCTGCCATTGTGTTTATTTCTCTTTTCATTCTGTTCTTGGTTGCTCTGTGTACAATGTTCAGTGATCACTATGCATTGTAAACTTTTGTACTGCTATTTTGTAACCACATGATCGATTGTCATAAATAAAATTGTGCAGCCCCTTGTGTCATCAGAGACTCACCAAAAATATATGTACCTCCTGTATTCTGGAGAAGGTAACCACCTCGCAGGGGATAACTGAAAAAACTAACTAAACTCTAACAAACTATTAGCAAGTTGACGGGCAAGATCAAAAGGATTCTTAGTCATCTCTGTCCCATGCATGTTTTATACTACGTGGTGGTGCGGCAAAGTGAGCTGTGGAGAAGAGGGGAGCTTGGAAAGCTGAACTATCTAGATATGGCATTGTCTCTCTCCCTGCCCTCACATTCCCTCTTCTATCTTGAGTGAAACCTTGCCGGATTTGATAAGAACATAAGCCCATGAAGCTCAAGTTGTGATTCTTTTTTGTCGCTATACTTTCAGTTTTAAGAAATACTGTTGAAGTTAGGAATCAGCGCATCACAAAATAAGAAGGAATATGACAGCAGGTTGCATGCCCACATTCGCAGAGATTCGACGTTGCTTAAAATTATTCTGCATGCATGGCTGTCGACAATAAAGAAACCATTAATCCATTATGCTCCTATACAGTTTAATTTAGAAGGACTGCGCACAACATCAGTTGTGGAGGGCGTATCATCTAAGATAAGTATATAACTTTGTATGCTTACATTTCTTTGCTGATGCCGTGGCGGCGTCACTTCTGTTTTTATCATATATTATGAGATAAGAGAATGCACTATATATTGCACTTCTGTGAAAAGCAAACCGGCCTTACCTGGTTGGTTTAGCGGATGTCATGTGTGTGTCTCACGGATGCGACTATTTAGTTATTCAGCTACGGGTGACATGGTGTTGACAGCGAGACTTAATTTGCTGATTTCCATAGATCTACGGTCACAATCTATCGCAAGTGTTTATATATAGGCGTGAGTGTCTATGTCACTTCGATCTTACTAGTTGCTACTCACTATTTCTAGGATTTAGAGTTTCAATGGCAGCCGAGCGTTTACTTGTTATTAGTATTATTGAGGAAAAAAAAGAGAAAAAACAGTATAGGCATCAAGAAAACTTGCAGAAACTGACTGAATTTTTCTGAAATATGAGCAAGTGACGGGATTTTAAGGCTACCACCCTTTTCAAATTTAAATTAATTTACAACTTTGGGCGGTAAAAGATCGACGTCTCCGTCACCTAAAAAAACATTTTCGAAGTGGTGAATGGAAACCTGCCAACTTTTAGGTGTATATCTTGGTCTTGGTGTAGACGACGAGTACGATACTATCTCAGCCAATCTACTGTGTGTCCTGTCATTTGCACAAGACCACTCTGCATTTTGCAAGGAGATCAGGATCATGTCGCCGGCCGCATCTTCAGACCGAAGAACGAAGCGCGCCATGCTCGCACATGCGCCCACTGCACTCTCGTGTGGGTCGATCGATCGATCAGTCTGGCAAGCCGTAAGGCGCGCAACTTCAGCGCATGCACCAATAATGCACGTACCTCACCTGACGCGCATGCAGGGCGCGCGATCACCCGATCGATGCGATTCTCGATAAGATCTCATGCAGTTATCCAGAGAACGAGGCATGAGAGAATATGAGATCCTCCCTACTGCGCACTCACATCCCGCAGAGATGCAAAGTGCAGAGTGCACCTGCAGATCGCCAAGATTCCTGGCAGTGTTCCTCGGAATATTCTGGTGGGGGTCTCTGACACGCCGTGGTCGTGTCGTCTCTGATTGTGCTCGGCGGCCGCCGTCGCAATGCCAGTATTCAGTGGCGAGCTGAAGTCCGAACGCGCCACCGCCGAAAAGGAGAGGGCCGGCGGGGGTAAAAAGATCAGAGCCCCGCGCGACGACCCTGAAGTCTCCGTAACCGCTGGTGTGTTGCGGGCCGGCGGGCAACCCTAGTCCGGCATGATTGGGCGCACAAAGCCAAGTGAAGGCCTCCATTATAGAGCGCATGGATGCGGCTAGTGAGCTAGCTAGTGGCGCAGCCGGCCTGCATATATGCCGGCGGGCAACCGATGGTGCATGTGCTTGTGCTGGTCCAACTTATCTCTGCAGGAGTTCACGAGCTAGCCTGCCTGCGTGTTGATCTCGTAGCTATTCGTTTTGGAATAAAGCGAGCTATTTCGTACTAGGTTAGAAATATAATGACAACGAAGAATTCCTTATTACAGGTCTAGAGTAATAATAATATTGTATATGTAAGCCATGCAGGACAATACGCCACCACAACATCAAACTGTGTTTTGCGCCTCTGATTATGGAATTGAAACAGATTCCGTCAATCGCATTTCATTTCAGATTTCAAAAGGAATTGAATTGGCTAGAAAGTGATTCAAGTCCAATTATTTGCTTGGCTAAACCTTGAATTTGTTTCTTCAAACATGGAATAGAAAAGGGGATATTATTTATAAATAATATTTCAACCGCTGCATCGACTAATGCATAAAGTTGTTCCTTATTATAAAATTAATGCATCCCACGCTCCAAGGA
Organism: Echinochloa phyllopogon; assembly: GCA_033239725.1. Classification (NCBI taxonomy): domain Eukaryota; kingdom Viridiplantae; phylum Streptophyta; class Magnoliopsida; order Poales; family Poaceae; genus Echinochloa; species Echinochloa phyllopogon. The sequence goes on from BTCW01000015.1 coordinate 42,210,389, forward strand.
ATAAAAAAATAAAGTTTTGGCCCATAATGAAAGGGAAAAACACAAAGGTCACAATTAAAGAGCAAGCCTATTCATGACACACCAGCCATGCCTAGCGAAGACCTCCATGGCTGTAGCCTCAATCCGCTTGCATCCCTCCTTCATCACTTGGCGATCCTCCTCTTTTTGGAACAAGGACCATAATCTGATCCAGTGCGTCCCCCTGAAGATAACCTACAGAAATGAAGGAGCTAATTCTTTGTTAAAAATCATCCCATTACAATACAACCATATTGCCTAGCCTATTGCACTTGCCCCAACTAATATATGAGATTTCAGTTTCCTGTTCACCCCTTCCAACCAGCCGTTAAATAAGTCATGAACACTAGTTGGAGGTTGAACATTAAATGAAACTTCAACAATTCTCCAAACAAATCTAGCTAACGTACAATCAAAGAATAAGTGTCGGATTGTTTCATTCCTAGAACAAAAGCAACATCTCCCATCCCCCTGCCACTGACGTCTGGCTAAATTGTCTTTTGTCAAAATGACCCCTTTATACAGATACCACTTGGACACTTTGATTTTAAGAGGGAACTTAATCTGCCATATGAATTTGTTGAAGGGCAATGCTTGGGCTGTTACAAAGCACAATACATGGATTTCACTGTGAAAACACCAGTGTGATGCAATCCCCAGACAAACCTATCTCTCCAATCAGATAATTGCATACCCATTGTCATAGCCACAATTTGATGCCATACCTGCAAATTGGCTCCTACAAGAGATCTTTTGAACGTCACATTTAATGGTTGGGTTGTCATCACCGAATTTACTGTGGCACTCTTCTTTCTCACTATATTGTAAATCGCTGGAAAAATATCCTTGAGTGGCCTGCAATGCACTCATGCATCCTCCCAAAAAACGCACCTGCGCACCATCTCCCAAGGAGAAATTTCCCATCCTTAAAAACCCTTCCTTCACTTTCATTAATCCTACCAAAAAGTGTGAATCTCCCGGCACATGTTGCACTTGCGTTAATGTTTTGTTATTTAGATATTTTCTCCTCAATATTCTTTGCCACATCCCATCACCATTAATTAATTCAAACAACCATTGACTCAACAAACATTTGTTGTGCACATCCAAGTTGATCACACCGAGCCCCCTTGTTCTTTTGGGGTGCAAATGACACCCCACCTAGTTAACCTATATTTCTTTTTATGCTCCTCATTTTACCAAAAGAACCTAGACCGATAATAGTCTAGTCGTTTTAGCACCCCTCGGGGGATCTAAAAAAAGATAGCATAAACATAGGTAGACTACTGAGCACCAAGTTTAATAACACAAGCCCCCCCCCCCCCCCGGACAACAGTTTTCTCTTCCAATGGCTAAGTCTCTTTTGAAACCGCTCTTCAACATGCTTCCAATCACTATTCTTCAAGGTTTTATGATGCATTGGGATTCCTAAGTACCGAAAAGGCAGAGTTTCTATATCGCATCCAAATATTTGAGAATGCTCATCTTCATACTCCGTTGCTGTCACATAGCAAAACATCTCACTTTTATGGAAGTTTATCTTGAGCCCCGACAACTGCTCAAAAGCACAAAGCAAAGCTTCACACATGGAAATATGGAATTAACATCTACCAAAAGCTGAACGCGCTCTCTCTATACAGCAGATACATGCTCTATCCTCTACAACATATGCATTATCTCTCTCTACAAGAGATACGTGATCCTTCTTTCCAAAACAGATACATGCGAGATACATCACTCTATCTACACACAACAAATATATGTTTTTTAGAACATGCATATCACGTTTTTCATTAAACAGAGAATGTCATTTTTCTTTCTGCACCAGATAGGATATGGGTGGCTCACAGGGCTCTCTTGTGCCGCACCACTTGAACACTTCAGTCCGAACCTCACGAAATTGAACTAGGAAATCTTCTGACGAAACTGAACTTTAGAATGGCCAATGCCGTGACCTGACAGAGGTAGGCTTTAATATATCCAAATCCTACAAGCCAATTCAGAAGGCATTCCTAATTCATATGTAACTGAACTTTGGTCGCGGACCAAAAGGGTCACCGGGTGCAGAAAAAGTTCAATGAGGGTTATTCTTAAAATATTCTTTAAAAATGATTAAAATTGAAAAAAATCTAAAAGGGAAGTGCCGAAGTGAAAATTCCTTCACTTAGAAGCCAGTCAGCAAATTAAAAAAAATAATCTTATTGGGCCTTTGTTTGAATGCTCCTCCGCCTATATAGGCCGCCATCATGGCCACTGCCGCTGGTCGATCAGGTACTATTGGGCCGTGCCGTACATATCATTCATTGATTGGTTGGTCAGAGACTTTTGTCATGGGCCTGAAAGACTCGTGTTTTCTCTCTGCCGTCAGCAGCTTTAGCGCGGCTGAGAAGCAGAGCCAAGCAGGTGCATCCTGTGTTAATGCATGCAGCTCGATCAATTCCTCGCGTTTCCCGAAAGCAGACCGGCCGCTTCATTTAGGACGATGCCAATTTGGAAGTTAGAAACCGATGCGCACTGTAAAATTTTGTTTGTATGTGTAAAAAATTATTTAAAAATTAATTAATTATGCTCAAAATTGATTAATTAGTATTTGATTTCATCTACATTTAGTACTCCATGCATGCTATGATATTTTGATGTGATGAAAATCTTCTTTTTACATAGTAAACTTGGTGGTAGAATTTGGGATCTAAACAACACCTAGGCCTTGTTTAGATCCCAAATTTCACCCCTAAAGTTCAGTTCACTATGCAAAAAGAAGATTTTCATCGCATCAAAATATCATAGCATGCATGGAGTACTAAATGTAGATAAAATAAAAAACTAATTGCATAGTTTTGTTGTACTCTACGAGACGAACATTTTGAGCCTAATTAATCAATTTTTGGACAATTTTTCACATATACAAACGAAATGCTACAGCAGCGTACGTACTTTAAAAGACCAAAATTTGACTCCCAAGTTCAGAAACTAAACAAGGGCCTAGGTAGGGGATGAATGAGAATTGAAGGTGGAATCGTGGATAGGCCGGCGGAATTGAATGAAGCATGGTTTTTCTCTTTGGCGATGGGACAGAGTCACAGATACCAGAAGAGAGGGTTTCCCTTGCTCTTTGGATAATGTTTTGCTGACAAGGTATATTAGTGAACAATCTGGTCAATCGTCAACAATTCTTTTTTCATGACGTCCTGAAAGGAATGGAAAGGAAATGTAACTCAACTCTTCAAACAGCAGCAACAGCTAAATAGCAGGAACGGTACTTTCAAATCGTTTCTAGCAGTAACAGGTTTATATATGTTTGTTCAAAGGGAAGTTCGTTTTGAAAATGTTCTATGAGTATTTTTGTTAATGTGCGTAGCTTTACCGAATCAGTGAGCTACTTCCAGACATTTTCATGAGCAGTAGTATGCAAACATTGCAACGGTTATTTGGTGATCGATCACCGTATCACTAAAGCTATATATAATCTAGTCCCAGCTCTCACAAATAGAGCACATTGAGCTCATACAATGCATGTGGAGGGATGCAGGAGCAGGAGAAAGCAACAGCACAGGTCGCCCTCTTTTTTTCTTTGTGCTCCGCGGCCCCTATCGGGAGCTCAGGCACGCATTTCTGCTCCAAAAAAGCTACCCCTTTATAACAGATTAGATCGTCCTAAACGCTAGCAACAACTCCATTACACGCTACAGAGAGCTGCTTTCGATCGCGATCAACCTCTACCACCCTAGCTGCTCTGCTACCTTTAATCCCCGGCCTCCTTTTGCTGCTTCCTGTCCATGGCTTCCTTTTAACAGTGAAAGATGCATGATGCTCCTTTTTGGGACCATGCTTCCATCTTAACACATATATGATCCATGGACATGTAAAGCACACCCCTCCCTAGCTAGCTAATCCTTGTCGGCGGCGGCGACGGCGACGGCGACGACGATGATCATATCGATCTCTGGTTAGAGCTTGACGATGATGCGGCGTGGTCCGACCTCAGTTTGGCCGGTTCTGTGGCCGGCCGAGGGTGAACTCGAGGTTGAGCTCGCTGGTGCTGGATGTCGTCTCTGACACGCAGGAGTTCATGTCCGAGAGGATCTCCAGGCTCTTGGACTGCATCTGCTCCTGTACGACAGACAATATATATGTATAAGTTGATGATTTAATTTTAGATGCTTGAAGGAACTTACAATGGTTTGCTATGTTATTATAGGTGTAAATGAGTTCAGTGTTCTTTGTGTGTATTCCTACCTTGAGAGAATGCATGCTCCCAGTGTTGGACTCGCTTGGGAAGCTGGTCCAGTCCTCCCTGTAGACAGTACAAAGCCACCAACAGACACAAAGCTCAGTTAGTACAGATGCGTACAAGTAATAACTCTAACAATGTAACTAGTACACTGTATAAACGAACTAAATACTGTAACACGTACTGCAACAGGCAACTGTAAAACTGTAACCGTAGAGTACGAGATTGTTGTATAGCTAGGGCAGTTTATACTATCTTAATAGTAACAGGAATGAGATAGGCAAGCAGTAAAAATCAGCAGTGGTTTTCATTCTTGATGCTTGTACCATCTAATAACCACAACAATTGGCTTGCATATATACTACAGATACATAGTATAATGCTGGTACTGCCACTTATCTTTATGATGAACTGCATGCATACACTATACTGACAAAAAGGCCACAGGCATACATAATGAGGCCATAATTGAGGGAGGCAGGCATACAGATGCCCAGCTGGAACACGATGAATCATCAAAATTATGCAATTAATATTTAATTGCATAGTTTTGATGTACACGACGAGACGAATCTTTTGAGCATAGTAAGATTATGACAACAATTACCATAAACAAATGAAAAGTACTGCAGTGCGCTATAGTGTCTGATGTGACTTTTTCACCACACTTTTTACGGATCTAAACACACCCGATTCATCGTTCTCGTTCCAGCTGGGTCGTGTTTAGATCCGTAAAAATGGGTGAAAAGGGTCTCATCAGAACTGTAGCGTACTGTAGCACTTTTCGTTTGTTTGTGGTAATTGTTGTCATACTATGACCTAACTATGCTCAAAAGATTTGTCTCATCGTGTACATCAAAACTATGCAATTAGTTTTTTTATTTATCTATATTTAATTCTCCATACATGCGTCATTTGATATATTTAATGTTTCGATGTGACGTCGATGTGATGGAAAGTTTGAAAAGTTGGGAGATAATAACTTACAGAAAATCTGTGGTGAGTTCTACTCGGTCTTTTGCCTTTCCCCGAATCACTCTGCATTTGTTCAACGATTATGTGACCTTTTACCTATTGCTAACCTTTACAGGAGTAGTATAGATGCGCCACAAATCATTCTTAATTTCTTACCTTAAGGTCACACCATGATTTGACAATGCAGCCACAGCCACTGCCAAGCCATGTCACCGGCGCTCGTTCTACATGGTAGATTGGTAGGAGTCCTAAGCCGGAGCTTGATTGCTGCTCCAGGAATTAGCCAGGGCGCAGGGGATCCGGCAAAGGATAACAGCGTGCAGCATTGCAGATTCCTGTAATCCTGGATTTCCTAGTGCTTCCTCTGCTAACCGTGCTCGCCTTCAAAGAACTGCCGCTCACCAGATGCTCGATGAAATGTTCAAGAGGGGTTACGCTGTGTTTGCCGTGTCATTAAAGTTAATGCTGCTGATTTGATTCCTGGACAGTTCTGTTTAGCAAAGCACACCTATTTCTTCCTTAAATGGCCCTTCCTCCATTGCCTGCTATGTTACAGGTATGCTCCTATTAATATGTATAACAACATGGTTTTGATTGTTTGCATGATCCTCCCTAGAGTATACATTTGATTATACTTTGCTATTCAGTGGAACCTGACAATAGGGGGCCTTGCTTTGGTCAGAAGAATATATGTCTGTAACTAACTGTGGTTACAAAAGTATACTACAAAGATGCAGGTGGCTGCTCATCTGCAGCGCGGAGTGCCGAGAACTATAAACCTATGATCCCCGTATACCTTTTCATTTTTTATACCATTTTCAATACAAGTCTGAATATTCAGTTACATTGTAATAATATACCTTCAGATTTAGCTATGGTTTTTATTTATAATTGTTTATTTTGGATCCAGAGCAGTTCAATTTTATTATGGATGTGAGCATGTAAGTCTATAACTGTATAAGGAGTCAGTGGTATTTGCAGATTTGTACATTAGTATTGCGCCTACCCAAAATACACACTGGCCAACTCAGGTAAAGCGTGGCAACGGCCGCGCCAAGTTTTTTTTTTTTTTTTGAGGAACGGCCGCGCCAAGTTTCTATTATACAACCTAATTTTTCTCATACACCATGTATTTGCACTCATAACAACGCATTGACACAGACCTACTGAGAATATTATTTCCATAGACCTAACGAGAATATCGTTTCCGTTAGGTGCGAGAAAAACGATTCCTGAACTGTGCTGCTGCCATGTAGTAGAATGTATTGTATATCTCAAGAGCGTAGCAATATGCTGCTATGTGATATTAACATTTTACGTACACGCAACCGGCCAAAACACATCGTCGTCTATTAGGCCGTGGAGGGTAAAGGGGAAAAATCACTTCATATCAGCACATTATGATTATGTCCCCAAAAAACCTGAGTTTCTATTTAGTAAAAGTTTTCAGGTAATGCATTGAAAATACTAAACTCATACGATGCTAAACGATTGACAGATTAAGAGAAAGGGTAAAATATAAAGCATAAATTTACTCTCCAATGGCATATGTATAAAACTATAAATACACGCTGCACGTCCACAGCCCACCATATATACTGATTAAAATTCGATGTACAAAATCATCAGAGTTGATGCTCCACAGAGTGCAAAAGACGAGAGCACCCTCAAGATTAGCCAATGTCATATGGATCATGTACACACAATATTGTATGCGTTTTATCTCCCAAGCAGACGGCGAGCTTGAGTGTTTGCTCCCTTGACCCTAGAGTTCAGCTCGTCACAATCCTTCTCTGCATCGCCCATTGCCTTTGTTTGCCTAAATCCAACAAACATAAAAATAGCTGGTCACACTCATTTCTGCATAAAGGCTACATGTTAAAGCAACGACGCTAAAATATAATTACAGAAATTGCCATCACCATATAAAATAGGAAAAATTGGCTACAACACACCATGATTTCGTGAAATTATTTCACACTAAAAATGGCAAAACTTCGTGAAAAAAGATTACTTTATTCAGAAATATTCCTCCATATGGTATCAAGATAACCAAGAGACAACTGAAATTGCTGACACAGTCACATACTGGCTATGCATCAAACCATGTAATTTGCATACAAATTGACTATAGAACAGAAAAATATAAGCATGATTGACGTGACCACAAAACAATATGAAACAAAATAGTGAAACGTGATGTTACCTCTCAATCTCAGAGCCCATATCAATGGCCTTCCCTTTCAGGTCGGCCAGTATTTTGATTAGATCAGACATAGCGTCATCCTGCTTTGCCTTCTCCATCTACAAAGAAACGTACAATCAGAAGATTATGAAACACCCATGTACATCAGGCACATCAAGATTTCATCATGAGCAGGAGCTGCACTAGATCAACAAGTGTATACAATACCTCAACTTTCTCAAGTGCAGATGTGGGCTCAGAATGGAATTCATGCGCATTCGATCGAGGCGGATGATCCACCAGCCCTAATTTCTGCCTTTGCTCCAGATGACTGCCCTTCCTTATGAAAGAATCATCTGCTTCCAAATCATTGGATCCTTTTAGTCACGCAAAGTGCAATAACCAATACCACACTGTACTAGTTTAAGGTTGCAGTAGAAATTACCTCTAGTTAGCATAGGGCCCCTGATAGCGCCATTCTTCTTTGGCTTCCACTTCTTGGAAAATAAGCCCCCAAGATCACCCAATAGCTTTTCACTCTGAAAAATATATGAAAAACATAAGGCTTTTATTCAGCCCCTCTGTCAGCAATGTGCAAAGGAGCACCACTGCTTGCAACTTGCAGTTACAAACTTACAACCCAAGGTAAAAAGGGTATTGCGTCAGTACTTCCAAGTTTTAACCCCCTGGCTGCTCTAGAAACTACTAGTAAAGTTATTAGCCAGAACGTGGACATAGTTCAGGGTTCCTGGGACTGTCTACTTCTGGTTTGCAATTGGTAGTACTGTGATTACCCTCCTACTTCAGTAGAATTAGGCTCATTAGTAAAGAAATTTCTTCATCCTGGCCAGCAATGTGGAAATGGAGCACCATAAACTTGAAAGCAATGTAAGTGCTTGCAGTCCGATCTGCAAATTAGGCAGCTAAACTGGTAACACGGAATCCCCCTACTTGGAGTTAAGGATTTCTAGCTGAAATTGTCTGCAATTTCTTTTTGATTTTTTTCTTTAATAATTGTCTGCAGTTGAGAACAGTCACTATCCCCTCTTCAGGAGAAGAGAGCAAGCAGTACAATCTCATCAACTAATGTCACATGGCAAATCAGTCAGAAGAAATTTCGGTAGTTGTGGTTACCCTGGTGAGGTCCTGGTCGATGTCGAGGGCCATCATGTGCGTGCGGTGGATCTGCTGCCCCTGCTGGTGGACGGTGACGAGGGTCTTGGACGCGGTGTCCCTCATCTCCTCGGCGATCCTGACGCATCCCTGAGCCCGGCGCGTGGTCTCCTCGGCTTTGTACGCCGCGTAGCCCTCCAGCTCCTGCACCGACTGGTTCTCCAGGCCGCCGGCGTCGCGGAAGTCGCTCCGGTAGTGGCTGTTCCTCGGCGCCCCCGAGGAGGAAAAGAGCCCGCCCCTCTCTTGCCCGCCGGCGCCAAAGAGGGAGTCCCGCTGTTCCGCTGGGGGCGGCACAGAGGAGGCCCGCGCCGGCCGCTGCGGCTGCTTCTCGCCGTCGTCCGAGTCGGAGTCGAAAGGATTGGTTGCCTTCTTCTTGTTGGAAGCGAGGAAGGACCGCTTCCCGCTCATGGTGACTGAAATCTTGGTGCCGCGAGCAGTTGCTTTTCGCGGAAATTCCCGTTCCTGCGGAGAATTAGCCACCGAATATCATCCGTCATACATAATTCAAGAACACCCAACATCCAAGAACGAATCGACTAACAAGGATCCTCTCCAACATCCAAGAACGAATCGAATCCTCTCCGAAAAAACAAATACCGGCGACAAAAGCAACAAAGATGAAATCAAGCACCTGGACGGAGAAGCTAGGCAAGATCGGGGGATCCGCGGGTGGGGATCGGGCAAAAACTGGAGCACACCAGGAAGAGGAGGGAGTTCACGGTGCCGGCGGCGACAGATATAACAGTGGGAGCACGCGAAGGGAAGAAGGAAGCGCTAAAAGCGATGACCTGTCGCTCCATCGGCCATCGCGTGCACTTGGAGCCTTTATCACTTTTTTCGTGGCGGTTCTTGCTGTGGCCAACCGCCAACTCACTTTTTTCGTAGGAATTTCATAGGAACCTTCTCCTAGTCCTCGCGTGCGGCGGTGGCGGGAGGCCAGCGGCGGCGTGAGGAAGCGCGCGACACAGGCACTGGTCCGACCCCACGGGCACAGCGTGGCCCCGTGCGGCCAGGCGAGCGCGTGTCCTATTCCTAGGTCCGTCCTTCTTTAATAGTTCGCTCATTTTCTGTGTTCCCAACTTTGTCCGTCCGTCCTGTTCCTATGCCTAGTTAGTTTTCAACTTTGACATATCAAAGTTGACATTTTATTATTGATACGTCACTGTAACATTTCATTTGTATTTGTAAATAATTGTCCAAACATTGATTAATTAGACTCAAAATGTTCGTCTCGCAAAGTACAATAAAACTGTACAATTAGTTTTTTATTTCATCTACATTTAGTATTTCATGTATGTGTCGGCATTTTGATGTGATGAGAATCTTCTTTTTGCATAGTGAAATTTAGGGATAAAGTTGGAACTAAACAAGGCCCCGAAAGACCTACAAATTAGATGTCAAATATCAAAATTTTCGGAGGAAATCAGACATAAGCATGATTTTTTTATTTGTATATGTAGGTTGTTGGGGTAAAATCTTCAGCAGGTCTAACCTCCGATATTGTTACTTAGTTTAAAGGAAAGAAATTTCAAACATAAAGCTGGGTTGAAGGAGAATCGAAGGTAAGTTTCGTGCTAAGGATGAAAAGTATTCCATACCACAACTTTCGAGCCGCCAGATCTTGCAAGTTCATCAGGGTTGTCTCGAATGAAGGTAAGAGACGAAGGTCAAGAACCATCTGTGCCGAATTGATCGACCTTGGAAAGACTATTCACGTCAGCGAAGGTCTGGAGAAGTCTTTCTCCAGGAGCTCGATAAAGAAGCTGGGCAATCTTCGAGAAGACGGTACAACGAAGCTAGATAGAGCACGGCTTAAATGCCTTGGATAGAGGACAAACTCAACTTGTACACGTCAAGTATGGAAATTACCCTCGTGTCCTCCCGTATATTGTGTAGTTAGGGAATAGAGTAGTCGCCAGGCTGGGGTCTGGACACGAGGGTATTGTTGTAAAATAAGGATTCTGTAACCCCTATAAAAGAGAGGTGCACCCCTCCCTTTGGGGGGGGGGGCAATTTTTTGGAATGAAATACAACCCTTGATCTTTACCGCTGGTTTGTGTCTCTTGGCTAAAACTACAAACCAACATCGGTGGCCTTCACAGCGAAAGAAGAGAGATAGACACAACTCTGTCCTATACTTGTAGGATGTCACATCCGGGTTTTCACAGAAACCCGAATGCTGCCATATGTGTGCCCAGGAAGTCCACAGAACACATATAGCTTACAAATATGGAAAATCAGAGTACATATGCTCGAATAAAACATTTTACATCAGAGTTTACCTAAATAAAACACAGCAGAAGTCTAACTCTCTCGACAGGTAGAGCCTCAAGTCCACAGGGACACCGACTGGTTGACCACAGCTCAGAAGTATCACTGATCCATCTGTTACCCATCCGGGATTTTGTTGAATAATAGCAAGCGTAAGTAAATCTTACTTAGCAAATATAGCACGGGTATATGAAGGCACAAAAAGGCTAGACACGGCTGAACTGCATTAGCATTTTTAATTGGTTCATTTTAACATTACCCAAATTACTACAAGTGAATGAAAACCCGGTTGTAACCCAATTAATAAAGTATAAGTGACATTAAACATAAATAAACATCATCTTCTAATCAAGAAGGATCCAGGCCGCTCGTGACCCTGAGCAAGGCTATCATGATAGATTTTACACTCTGCAGAGGTTTCGCCCTTTACCCACAAGTCGCGTAAAAGTTCAAAAGAACTTTGCACCCAACCACGCACATCAACATTTCCAAGGTATGATTGCATAGGGACGCTACGACAGTATGGCCCAGGCACTCTAACAAGACAGTGGCCGATTATGGTACAACACACGCAGTATGGCCCAGGCACCGAGATTGACTGACCCTCAGGGCGCAACGTCAGGGGGTCAATGGCGTCCAGAGCGCGGGCTACGCAAGCCAACCTGTAACACCCAAAAATGGCCTATTTAAAATTTTTAGTAATTTATTGGCTTTTATTTAAATTTCTCATGATTAATATAGGTTAAATAAATTATTTATGAATATTAAAATCAAATATAAGTTGTAGAAATATTTTTGTTCCATTCATGTTGCTGCACTGTGTTTTGTTTGATAGCAAGTTAAGTTGGAATTTAAATTCTGTTTAAATTCGAATTTAATTTACATTTGTTTGAATCCTTAGAAAAGTTATTTCAGCCCGAGTCCGATTTTGCTCCTCAAACTTTAACCTTGGCTCGCCCTAACTCCCTCTACTCTCCCCTGACTCGGCCCAACACCTCCCCCTACCTTCGGCCCAGCTTGCCACCCCCTCTCCACTTGGGCCTTCGCCTCCCGCTCGGCCCACCACTTCCCACGCCGGCCCAGCCCCACAGCGCCACCTCCCTCCTCCCCTCTCTCACTAGCCGCCAGGGCCCGCGTGTCAGATCTCTCCCCTACCTCCCGCCCGAGCGCCTTCCTCTCTGCCGCGATCCCGCCACCCCAGCCGGCCCTTCCAGCTCCTCCCCCGCCCGCCATCTCCGCATCCTGGGCCCGCGCGAAGCTTCCCCGAAGCCTCGTCCCCCGCACCTTTCCTTCCCCGCGATGCTCCCCGTAAAGAAACCTTCCCCCTCCATGGAAGGGGCGGATCCGCCGGCCGCCGCCCATTTGGCATGGCCGCACACCGATGGACCCCCTGGGCGCTATAAAAGCCGCCTCTCCGCGCCCCCAACAACCCACCTCACCCTTCTCACGAGCTCTGAGCCCCGCAGCACCCCTCCCGAGCTCTGCGCGCCACCATCGCCGCCCGAGTGCCACCGCCGTCGAACTCCCACGCCGGCGACTCCCCCTTTCGCTCCGAGCCGCGCCACAGCTTCGCGCAAAGGTACTGAGCACCCCGAGCCTCATCTCCCCTCTCTCTCGCGCCTCTTAGCACCCCATCCATCTCACCGGAGCTCCGCTCCGTCGGCCGACCATCACGCGTCATCCCCCACTGCCCCCTCCTTGACTTGACCTACCCAGATGGACTCACCATCGCGCCCTGGTGCTGTAGGACCAAGTCCCGTAGCGAATGGAGGTCTCTAGCTCTAGATGGGCTCAATTCCGGCGAGCCACCGCCGCCGGACGAGCGGGGCCGCCGTGATCTCTTTCCCCGCCGACAGCCCCCAGCGCCGCTCCGATCCTAGCCCTTGGATCTGGATCGGACGGCCGCAATCGCACCCCCGCCCAAGTCAAACCGGGGCGTACCGGTCAGCCCTGGTCAAATTGCAGAAAAGTCCCTCCAATATTTAAATTAGAACCCGCCGTCCTTCGCTATTGAAAAGTATTTGCAGAAAGGTCCAATTTTACTCAGATAGCCCCCTGATCTTTTTAGGAATAGCGCCCGAGGTCCTGTTTTGGTGTTTTCATTCGCTAGCCCTTCTGTTCTATTAAGTAATTACGTATAGCTCCCTGGTTTCTTCAAAATAAGCCCCGGAAACTTTTAAAACTTGCCAGCAGGTCCGTAGTACTTAGAAAACCCATATCTTTTCTGTTTTAGCTCCGATTAGTGTGATTTTCGCGCTCATGTGTTCGTACTGAAGCGTAGAATATTTCTAGAACCTTTTTATGTACTGTTTCTACTGTTTGGTGTACTATTATAATAGAATATTATTTGTTTGCATGTATTGGTTTGCGTGCTCGCTTGTATGGTGATTCGTGTCCAGTCGGTGAGTCGTACGCTTTGGAGTTCGAGTACGTGGAGGACTTTCCGGAGCAGTACCCACAGCAGCAGCAGCAGCAACAGCCGCCCTTCGAGGAAGGCAAGTTATAGCATGGACAATCCTTGCTACCTAAACACACTTTTTATATACATTTACTTTCATATGCATGCGTCTAAATTGATGTCCTATTAAGGTTGTACCTAGTTTGTTTACTCCTATCCTTTGATTACCTTGGGTTTATGCATATGGGTAGATTTTGCTATGCGCAGCTACTGTCACCATTATTTAACTATTAATTTTGACTTAATGGTTCACTTAACATTAAATGATAAAACTTGCTTTTTAGCAACTTGGTTTAGGGAACTAGAGCATGTGTTGTGTGCTTTGCTCTAGTGTCTCTCCGTATGGTCCGTTTCTTAAAGCGGCAACCCAGGAGCCTGTCGCCACTGCTAGAACTATTATGGCTCTGGTCTTGGTCAAGTAACTTATACGTCTCTAGCTTGCCAGTGGTTACCGACGGGCCGACGGCGTTGTGGGAGGCAAGGTGCGGGGTGTTTCCGGATTCCACCGAGGACGGGTAATCCGTCGGCTAGGTCACGTTAGACCCAGTCCCGTGCTGGGAGTCCCTGTGATGGGGAACTCCACACGTTGCGCATGGATGGGTGTGATGCCCGCGCTCTGGACGCCATCGACCCCCCTATGGTGTGACTCCGTAAGCGTACGTCGATCTCGGTGCCTATGGTCTCACTGCCTTGTAGTACCCCAGCGGCTACTGTCTTGTTAGGGTGTCTTGTGAAAAACCTCGTAGCGTCCCTATGCGGTCACACCTCGGTAGTGTGATTTGTGAGGTCTGATCCACCTCCGTGTGGTTGGGTTTAAAGTTCGTATGAGCTTTTACGCGACTGGTGGGAAAAGGGCGAAACCTCTGCAGAGTGTAAAATCTATCATGATAGCCTTGCTCAGGGTCACGAGCGGCCTGGATCCTTTTTGATTAGAAGATGATGTTTATTTATGTTTAATGTCACTTATGCTTTATTAATTGGGTTACAACCGAGATTTATTCACTTGTAGTAATTTGGTTAATGTTAAAATGAACCAACTAAAAATGCTAATGCAGTTAAGCCGTGTCTAGCCTATTTTGAGCCTTCATACCCGTGCTGTACTTGCTAAGTAATTGTTTACTTACACTTGTCATTTTATTCAACAAAATCACGGATGGGTAAACAGATTGGGCTCGGCATGAGTCTGCTGCTGATATTTCCGAAGATTTACCGTACTACTGAGCTGTGATCTCCCAATCAGAGTCCCTGTGGATTGCGGCTCCATTAGTTTGAGAGTTTATTAGTCTTCCGCTGTTATTGGTTAGTTTATTTATGAAGCACTCTGTTGTAAACATTTTATTTAATGAAGAATTTATTTCAGCATATGTTCTCTGTTTATCATATTTGTTCGCTATATGTGTACCATGACTTCCTGGGCACACATATGACCGCATTCGGGTTTTTTTGAAAAACCGGGTGTGACACAACCAATGCGCAACGTGTGGAGCTCCAACGCGAGGGCTCCCATCACGGGACTGTGCCTAACGAGACATAGCCAACTGATAATCCGTCCTCGGTAGATCAAGACATACTCTCACCCATGCTTCCCATAACGCCGTTGGCCCCGACGGTAACCACTGACAAGCTAGAGCCGTACAAGCTACTTGACCAAGACCAGAGCCATAATAGTTCTAGCGGTGGTGACAGGCACCTGGGTTGCCGCTTTAAGAACCGAGACCTTAGGGAGAGACACTGGAGCAAAGCACACATCACATGCTCCAGTTCCCTAAACCATGTTGCTAAAAAGCAAGTTTTATCATTAACATTGAAGTGAACCATTAAGTCAGAATTAACAATTAAATAATAGTGACAGTAGCTGCGCATAGCAAAGATTATACCCATATGCATAAACTCATGGTAACAAGGACAAGGTAATCAAAAACTATGTACAACCTTAATGGTACATCAAATTGAGACACATGCATGCATGAAATAATTTAATACAAGTGAGTAGGTAGCAAGGATTGTCCGTGCTATAACTTGCCTTAAATCCAGTATAATCACTCTTAGCCTTCAGCTCTTGATCTTCAAACTCTTCTCCTTGAAATCTCTTGATGGCACTCCTCTACTCGCAGCAATCAACGACACGAGCACAACATGTAGCTAAACAAGCGAATAAACTAAGAACAGTACACCAATAAAAAGAAAAGCTATAAAAGAGCATGCTAAGCGGAAGGGCTCGATTCTATGGTCACGTGAGCGTAAGAATCACTCTAATCGGAGCTAGAACGAGAAAGTTATGGCTTGATCAATTCTCGTCACCATCTGACATAGTCTGTTTGTTTATTTTATATCTCGAGTTCTAGACATCCGATTAACGTGGTTCCAATTGGGTTAGCTTTATAATTTGATAATCTATCTTCTGGAAAAGGATGACGATTTTAGGAGCTACTGTCTAGAAACGACACATGATTTAGTGCACCGTTCAGAATCTGTTTTTGAAGGTGAAAATCTCCGCAGCGACTTATTCCTATCCGGAGGATTTTGGTTATTAAACAGTACGAATATATGCTTGATTGATTTTAGTTAAACAAAATCATATGTAATGGTTATTTCAAATAATTTTATTTGAATTTGTAAAACCGAGGTAAAACTTGAGTTCAAACAAATAAGAAAATTTTTGAAGCACTTCAGTCAAAGTGTGCAGGAATATGTTTAAATATTTTCTGCTCAGTTATAGGAATATTTTGACCTGACTTCTTGAATGAAAGTTGTAGGAAAGTTTCTGTAGATATCCAAAATGTATTTATTTGCTAGATTTGGTTAAGCGGATCAATAGTTATGGTCAAAACAGTGAGCAACTAAGGAATCTAGTCGAATTTTCAGAAAACGTTGGAATCGGCTATTCAGGATTTAGGCATTAGATTTCTTTGAATCTGTACCCTTGTGACCAACATGAACTAGTTTCTAAGTGTAGTTTAAGTTGACATGAATCTGAAACAACAAAAAAGGATTAAAACGAATCTAAAACATGTAAACTATGGACTAAACAAGATTTTCAGTGCTTAAATGCTTAAAACTAGCAGGGGTTTTTCTACGAAAGAGTATAGATTAAACGAATACGATAGAAATTATAAGATTTGCTGAGGGTCTTACTGAAAATCTTGAGGCCAAAAACGACGGAAGGCTCGGCGCGACGACGAGACGAAGAATGGGCAGCAGTGGAAGATATGGTGGAAGAAGACTACCTTAGGGAATCCCAAACAAAGGGGCATCCCTGTTGTCACACCCGAATTTTTACAAAAACCCGAATACGGCCATATGTGTGCCCAGGAAGTCATAGTACACATATAGCGAACAAATATGATAAACAAAGAACATATGCTGGAATAAATTCTTCATTAAATAAAGGGTTTACATCAAAGTGCTTCATAAATGATCTAAATAATAACTGCGGAAGACTAATAAAACTCTCAACTAATGGAGCCGCAATCCACAAGGACTCTGACTGGTAGACCACAGCTCAGTAGTACGGTAAATCTTCGGGAAAGTCAGCAGCAGACTCATGCCCAGCCCAATCTGTTTACCCATCCGGGATTTTGTTGAATAAAATAACAAGTGTAAGTAAATAATTACTTAGCAAGTATAGCACGGTTATGAATGCTCAAAATAGGCTAGATACGGCTTAACTGCATTAGCATTTTTTGTTGGTTTATTTTAACATTAACTAAATTACTACAAGTGAATAAAACCCCTTGTAACCCAATTAATAAAGTATAAGTGACATTAAACATAAATAAACATCATCTTCTAATAAAAAAGGATCCAGGCCGCTCGTGACCCTGAGCAAGGCTATCATGATAGATTTTACACTCTGCAGAGGTTTCGCCCTTTACCCACCAGTCGCGTAAAAGCTCAAAAGAACTTTAAACCCTACCACGCAGAGTTGGATCAGACCTCACAAATCACACTACCGAGGTGTGACCGCATAGGGACGCTACGGGGTTTTTCACAAGACACCCAAACAAGACAGTGGCCGATTATGGTACAGCACAGGCAGCATGTCCCAGGCACCGAAATTGACGTACGCCTATGGAGTCATACCATAGGGGGTCAATGGCGTCCAGAGCGCGGGCATCTCACCCAACAATGCGCAACTTGTGGAGTTCCCCGTCGCAGGGACTCCCAGCACAGGACTGTGCCTAACGGGGGCATAGCCGACGGATCACCCGTCCTCGGTGGATCAAGACATACTCTCACCCATGTTTTCCATAACGCCGTCGGCCACTCCGGTAACCACTGGCAAGCTAGAGACATACATGCTACTTGACCAAGACCAGAGCCATAATAGTTCTAGTGGTGGCGACAGGCTCCTGGGTTGCCGCTTTAAGAACCGGACCTTACGGAGAGACACTAGAACAAAACACGAAGCACATGCTCTAGCTCCCTAAACCAGGTTGCTAAAAAGCATGTTTTATCATAAATGTTAAAGTGAACCATTAAGTCAAGATTAACAATTAAATAATAATGATAGTAGCTGTGCATAGCAAAGATTCTACCCAAATGCAATGACCCAAGGTAAACAAGGATAGGATAAACAAAACTAGGTATAACCTTAATGGTACATCAAATTTAGACACATGCAAGTATGAAATAGTTTAATACAAATGAGTAGGTAGCAAGGATTGTCCGTGCTATAAGTTTCCTTCCTCGAAGGGCGGCTGCTGCTGCTGCTGCTGTGGGTCCTGCTCCGGAAATTCCTCCACGTACTCGAACTCCAAAGCGTACGGCTCACCGACTGGACACGAATCACCATACAAGCGAGCACGCAAACCAATACATGCAAAAAAATAGTATTCTATTAGAACAGTACACCAAACAGTAGAAACAATACATAAAAAGGTTCTAGAAATAATCTACGCTTCACTACGAACACATGAGTGTGAAAATCAAACTAATCGGAGCTAAAACAAAAAAGATATGGCTTTTCTAAGTTCTAGGGACATGTTGGCAATTTTTAAAAGTTTTTCAGGGGCTTATTTGAAAGAAAACAGGGACCTAAACATAATTACATGTTAAAACCCGAGGGCCTACGCGTAAAATAATCCCTAAAGGACGGTGGGTTCTAATATTTAAAAGCTCAGGGGGCTAAACGAAGAAAACATGACCTAACTGAAAATAGTTTTGAACTAAGCTGGACCGCGGGTTGATTCTCGGGAAAGGGATGGGTTCTTTTGCAAAGTCAGCAGCGCTGACCGGTATGGCTTAGTTTGACTCGGGTGTGGGGGTTGAATCTGGCCGTGGGATGCCGATCGGACGACTGTGGCTCACCTAGGGGGTTCGGTCGCCGGCGACAGAGAGCGCACGGCGGCGCTGGCAGTCCCCAAGGCGGCGCTTCACCGGCGTGGCTCGAACTCGAGCTAGGGAACTCGGTTTAGGGTGTGGCTTGGTGCTATGGATGCAGGACAACGTGGCGAGCTTGTCCAGGGTGTCGAAGTCGAGGGACTCGCAGTGGTGAGGGCTGCCGGCGGTGAGCAGAGGAGGCGGACGACGGCGTGCGAAAACGGACGGGGAGGGGTTTGGGACGAAGCTTACCACTACGCAAGGCCTCTGGAGCGGTCGAATTGAAGCGAGGTGGCTCCGATGATGGAGCCCATCGACGACCGAAGTCCGGCGGCGGCGCTAAGCGAGGGGAGGGGTGCTGGGATGCCCGAGGGTTCGTGGCGAGGCGCTGTGTGGCATTGGGGCTACGAGGGCCGGCTTTTATAGGGCTCGGGATTGAGCATCGACGTGCGGGCCACCCGAATCGCGGCGGCGGCGGTCGGCGATAGCCTTCCATCGCGGGGGGGGGGGGGGAGCTTGCCATGCTCGGGCAGGCCGGAAAAGGAAGGGGGTCGCGGGAAAGGAAGGGAAACTGCGTGAAGCTTCGGAGAAGGCCGGGAAGGGCCCACGGCGGCGCGGAGAAGGGGCCAATTCGGCCGGCGATTGCGGCGGACTTGGCACCGGGGGGAAGATGGAAGGGAGGTGGGGGAAAGAACTGACCCGTGGGGCCAGCTGGTCTGTGGGAGTGGGAGAGAGGGAGGAGGGAAGGGCGCGGGTTGGGCCGGCGCGAGAGGGGGGAGGCGAGTTGGGCCGGGCGAAGGAGATTGGGCCGAGGGAGCGCGGGTGGAGGGGAGGTGGCGAGCTAGGCCGGGGAGAAGAGTTGGAGGAGCAAGGATGGACCGGGGGAAAAGCTGAGGGGGCAAAAATGAACTCTAACCTAAACAACTTTTCTAGGGTTCCAAACAGGGTGATTCAAATTTGAATTTAAATAAATTTAAACTCTCGTTTGAATCACAAGCAATACAAAAATAAATGCAGCAGCATGAATGCAACAAAAATATTTCTACAACTTATATTTGATTTTAATATTCATAAATAATGTATTTAGCCTATATTAATTATGAAC
This sequence comes from Echinochloa phyllopogon, assembly GCA_033239725.1. Classification (NCBI taxonomy): domain Eukaryota; kingdom Viridiplantae; phylum Streptophyta; class Magnoliopsida; order Poales; family Poaceae; genus Echinochloa; species Echinochloa phyllopogon. Next base: position 42,230,127 of record BTCW01000015.1, read on the forward strand.
AAATTAAATAAAACCCAATTAATTACTAAAAATTTTAAATAGGCAATTTTTTTGTGTTACACCGGTAAAGGAGACGATGGTGTGCATTTTTCAAAGGAGAGGTGGTTCGTGTATATAGGGAGAAAATCTCTCACTTTCAGGTTCATTAGCAATATGGGACTAAAGGTGGGTTGGCCTATTCCAATGCGAATGTGCTTTGAAATTTGGCCCAATAAAGTGATGGGATGGATTTGGCCTAAAATTGGGTCAACTTTGGGCCAAGGCTGGTCTACTAAGATTTAGGGTGATTTTAATTTTCGGAATAATTATTTTTCTGGTTATAAAAATAATTCCAGATAAGTTCAGAATTGATATTAAAATCATGAAAAATATTCTGAAAATTCTAAAAATCCTAGAAAACATTCCAGAGATAGAGTTGGATATGAGGAACCCAAATAATATATTTGAACCTCACGAAATTTATTTTAGCCTACTCCAAAAATTGGAATTTTCTCTAAGGAAAATAGTAATAAATGCCAGAAAACTCTGAAAAATTCCCACTAGGCTTTTAAACGCGTTTTTGAAAACTTTACACACATAAAACCACTAAATGCAACCAGCATGAATGCAAAGCACTCAATATTAAACCTATGTTGTTTTAATTTAACTCAGAAAACAAAATTTTCCTATACTAAATTCATTGTTATTTATTTAAAGGTTGGAAAATTTTAAAAAATTGAGAAAATCATTGTATTAATTATGCTATCAATTCACGTCCCAAAATCCAAAATTTTGGGGTGTGACATAGGACAAACCACACCGATATCAACTTTATTTCAAATTTCGTTGTTTTTTAGTTTGCTGTAAATAAATTTGTTTGGCAAATTTATTTTCAAATATATCGAGTTTTTTTTTAAGTAGGAGTATATATATTATACGTCTTTTTCAGCTGATAACATGGAACGATGGAACCAAGAAAAAGATAAGAGAATAAGGCTCATATTCCTGTTTGGGAACCTTCTCTCAGCCACTGTTAGGTTGGGCCATCGTCTCTTCAACTTGCAGCCGTTTGAAGCATGAACAGATCATCGAACTCACCTTCTATCACTGCACCACAGGATCTCTTACTTAGCATCGTCATCGCATCGATCTGCAGCCCGCGTGGCTCCATGGCCACGGTGATGAAGAGTGAGCTACGGCCTCAGAGGTGGGGCAGCAATCGGCATCCCATGAGATGGAATCCAAGGAGAGCATGACTCGAGGGTCCAGTTTGGCGGAGGCTATTGTTACCCGAAGTGTTGGACAGACCCGCAACCTCCATCAGCGTGTGGCACCGTCCGAGTTCTAGCTTGACGAGGGATTCGACAAGGTGGTACCGCTCCCTAGACAGTGCCTAAGCGAGTCCTCCACGGCTACAAGTGATGGTGGCGTGGCCGGTCCGCCTGGCAAAGTGGAGTAGTGAAGTCGTGTGTATTGGCCTGAGAGGTGGCAGCGCGAGGGTGACGCGGCCAACCTATGCGGCGGGTCACCATGGGTGGCCTGAGCGCTGGACGGCACGACAAAGGGTAACGGCCAACGGAGGAGGCAGACGCACATCATGGTCAGGCGGGGGAGAGATGGAGGTAACAAGCGGGTTTTGGAGCATTTGTGAGCATCGGGTTCACGGTCTAACGGGCGGAAGACCCGCGAGGACATGGATCAGACGATCCACACCATGTGCTAGACAGATCCAACGACTTTGAATTTACGGGTGACATGGATCCGCTAACAACTCAGGAAATGACCCATGTTTTGTAGATTCTCGATTTTGATAACAAAATTCGGGCAAGGCCCACGTTGGGAAAAGAAATAGTAACCACTACCACAAAAACGACTTTTAGGCGTGCCTCATTTTTTATTCAAGGCGAACTAAAAGCTCGTATAAAGTTAGAAAGCCGCGGGTATTGTAGCATTCAGTTCGCACCTACAAAGGGTTTCACCGGGACGCACTACGGGGCAAGCCACCCCTAGAAATAGGGTCCATTTCCATGTGTGGGTGGCTGCATCACCCACCCCTGCAAATGATCATATTCAGGAGTGGGTCACCTTATCGTCCGCTCATGGAAATAGAAACCATTTTAGGAGTGGATGGCATCACCCGCTTCGAAAAAATGATTTCTAAAGGTGGGTGATGGTATGTCCCGCCTATGAAAATGGGCCACTCATAAATATATTTATAACTTTTAAATATGATCACAGATGAAGACAAATTGTCGGTGTTTCGGGCCACCGGCGGTTTATTTTAGCGGTGCTACCTTACGGCTCTCGATGGTAGGCAACCGCTGACATGGAGGAAGTATACTGGTTCGGGCGGAATGTCCCTACATCCAGTGAGAGCGAGTTATGTTCCTTGTGCAGGATGCCTCGGGCTTACAACGGGGGAGTTCGTAAGCATAGATGTGAGAGTGGTGTCTTGTGATCTCTTGTTTTTCTCTCGATCTCGCCCTTCCTGAGGGCCCCCTTCCCCCATATATATGACCGGGTCGGTTACACACGGGAAAAGGAGAAAATAGGGAAGTCAGAAGAGGTCTTCGTGGGCCCTTCGGCTTCAGTCTGCTTCGCGCTCGTGTCCCCCGACCTTGCTCAGCAGGTCGGAGAGCCTAGCCTGGTCGTCGTGTGATTCCTGCCGGCCATGGCGCTGATGTAGTGGTTGACACAGGGCAAGCTTGTGTTGTCCCTGGTCTCACTGCCATTCGCACGGCCGTATGAGTGAGAACGCCTGTCACTGTGTCCCACTGTTCAGGGAGTGGTTGGCCGTGCAGTTAAATCGTATGGCAAGGGAGTTGTTGGCGGGGTACGAACCTCTCCTGAATTGGCGTCGTTCGGTCCAACCCCGACCCTGCCGGGAGGTCAGGGGGTCAACTCTTGTGACAGGCGTGGGCATGTGTCTCTGCCTCTCATGGTCCTTTTTTAGGCCTGCGCCTATGCCTCATTGTGGCAGGCCTACGATTGCTTGCCGCCTTGGACTAACTGGGCTATGACATGGGCTTAGCTGGAAATCCTGGAAGACATCACGGGCTCCCTATTTGGGATAAGGATGGGGTGTTTAATCGCCTGGGCCGTTGTACGATCCCTTTGTCCTATCTTGTTACTGGTACAGGATGTCTCCCCCCCCCCCCCCGAGTTGTCGAAGGGGCGCCTCATATCATGTGCACTCCGTGAGGTCGGGGGCAGTTGCCCTTAGATGAGCTGCCCTCCCTGACAATCGGGAAAGCACCGCATGGCTAAGCCTGCAGCACCTTCCGATTGGTCGGCAGGTCGCCACGTGTCTCGGTCAATGGGACCTTCCCAGTCGGTCGGGGACTGGCGACTATTCTTGGCTTTTGTCGTAGTGTCTGTCGCGGCCTTGCCCGGTCAGAGCGCTTTTTACCTGAAGCTGTAGGCACCCCGACTATGAGTATCCCACACAAACTTTATATCAAAATTGTAGAGCTAGATGGGACCTAAAACTTTGTAGTTGATAAATTTTTTATTTAACATAATTTAATAGTCCAAAAATATTATAATGTATATAATTTTGAAATATAGAATGTCTGGGTTTTTCGAACAACCTCGAATACAGAGGAGCTCCATATCAAAGTTGTAGTCGTCAACGAGATCAAAAAATTTTAGCCCGCGGCCGGCGGAAGCGAGCAGGGTCGTGCGATGGCCCCTCGAATGCACATGGAGGGCGAAAGCTGCATCCAGGCCACCACGACCTTGTCATTCGTCTACTGCCGCCGTACAAGCTGATGAAGCGGCCACCGGCAATGATGTGGATGTGACTGTGGGTGTTCCTGATGGCAACAGTTTGGTGAGTATGTGTTAATTTGTGAATTGTTTGTTTATCATCTGCATCCATTGTCTTTGTAGTTATTTGATTGGATTGCTCTGTACAAATGGTGTTACTTTGCACAACTAACAGAGACCTAATTTTTGTTCATGTCATGGTGTCAAACGGTGAAAGAATGGTGTTTTACAGTTGCATGTTGGTGCCATAGAAAATTAGCAGGCACTTTTGACAGGGCAGTCTGGTCTCTCAAACACTAGAACATTTTGCAAAATATGTATTGAAGGAATAGTCCTAATGGGGTTATGACAAGCCGAGCATACAAGAAAATAAGTGCTACGTATCTGGAAATGATGGGTTTGTACCGCTCAAGATTACAACTCAAGAACAAGTGGGACCTACTCAAAGGGTTGTGGGGCTTTTGGCTAAGCCTTCATACACTGTCCTTGGATTTGATCCAGTAAGAAAAACAGTGGATGCAACTGATGAGTACTGGAACAAGATAACAAATGTATGTATTGCACTTGATGATTATGTGTATTATGTCTTTCTTTGTAATTGGCTTGACACTAAATGTTTTATTATTTTTTTCTAGAGACACTTAGATGGCGTTTGGTTGGGACAAATGTAACGTGACCTGATTGCGGGCGGTAAGCGATTACGTTGTTGTGTGTTTGTTTGAGCTTCTTGTAATCAAGTCCCGTGTAATCAGATACGGGGATAGCACGCCGATGATACCGCTCCTAATCCAGCGTAATGGGATACCGGCTTTTCAGTGCGTGCGCTGCCTACCGCCTGCTTCCTCCCCTGCCTATATTTTCACGTAGGCGCAAGCCATGTAGAACTGACCACCTCCACGGATCAAAGTTCACGATAACAGGTGAAAAAGTATTTAATTTCATTACTGTTTACGTTTCCACTTGCCAACCAAACAAAGACTGTAATATGATACATCGTTTACCGTGGCAGCATTATTTAATTACATTTCCGTTTACGTTTGCACTTGCGAACCAAACACTATCTTAGATTGGAAAAGGCTGAGAAAAGGACCACCAAATAATGAAGATTTGATGGAAGAAATTTTGAAACAATTGTTGTTGATGGCTCCTCTTCCTGTGCCCCTGGTGAAGCTATTGGGCAAGGTGCCCCTGGTGAAGCTATCTAGCACAAATAATCTGGATTATATAGGCCCTGTTTGGGAACGCTTATAAGCCGCTTCTCGGCAGGAATAAGCGAAAAGCCCACCCAAACGCTTCGATTATTTCTCGCGTAGGATGTAAGCCGATTAGTTGAGAAACCAGAAAATAACGTGAACGCCGATTTTCTCATACGCCGGCCCAAGCCCGCTTCTCTCCCAATCCTCGCTCTTTTCCTCCCGTGCCCCGCCCGTCCTACCACGCCCTCTCTCTCGCGCGCCGCCCTCTCTCTCCGTCGCCAGACAGCCTCCCTCCGGCCGACGTGATCCATGCCGCCCCTCCCTCCGGCCGACGGATCCACGGCGCCCCCCTCCCCTCCTCCCTCCCTCGCTCTCCTACCGACGATAGATCCAGGCCTCCCTCCCTCCGTGCTGCTGTCCGCCCAGCTGGCCTTCTTCTCTGTGCTTGGCTGGGAGCTATCAAGGGAGAGGCAACACACCACACCGGCCACAGTCCCGACGCGGTGCAGGGCCTGCACCGTCGGCCTCTCTCTCCAGGACGACACCCCTCTCCCTGTGTGGGCAAGGTAACTCCCTGTTCAACCTGTAGAGGAGGTAGATGAGGCCATGGTAAAGGTTATGCAGTAAGAATTGTGCAAAGATTCATGAATTGTTAGTGCAAAAGACTAAGAAATTGTTAATGAACTGTTGGTGCAAAATATTTAGTTTTGGTAATGAATTGTTCATGTTCTGCTAGTGCAAAGATTTACAAATTGTTAGTTCATCCTATATTATTGTCAAGTTTCCTTGCTAGTAGCTGTCAATTTTGCTAGAACTATGTTCTCTATTGTTTTTTATTGGTAGCTCCTGTTTTGCATACTAGATAGTTATTCTGCATACTGTAGATGGAAAAGTCGACAAAGCTTGTGGCGAAATGGGATTCTTTTGCTGCCAAAGCTTTCAATGACATTTGTGTGGAAGAAGTCCTTGCCCACAATCGGCCAAGACAATGTTTGAATAATGCGGGATATGCAAACTTGGTTCGAAAATTTTATGATCGTACCAAGAGGCCATACAATGAAGGGAAGATGAAGAACAGGTGGGATATATTGAAGAAAAAATATACCCAGTGGAAGACTTTGAACCAAAGAGCAACCGGATTGGGGAGGAATCCTGTTACTGGTTGTATTGAGGCTTCTGAAGATTGGTGGGCAGAACAGAATGCGGCGAGCCCATAATTCAAACTTGTCCACATAAACCTTTATTTTCTAAGCATAATTGTGTAATGAAAGTCTTTGCTATTTTTTTTAGGCTATGCCAGGCTGTATATGCTTCAGAGATGTACCACTTGAGCATGAGGACCAAATGCGAATCATGTTTGAAACCATCATAGTTACAAATGAGACTTCCTTTGTTCCAACAGGTTGTGCCAATAATGATCAACATGAGGAGGTTGCTGCTGAGGGTGATGGTAACGGTGACATTGGTGGCACACCTAAGGGCCCATTAGTTTAGAAAGGAGGGCAGAGAAAAGGTCTGGATTGGATGAGTACTCCTAGTTGCATTTTTTGTGATGAGTACTCCTAGTTATGACAATGAGTCTTCTGGTGGTGGTGGTGGTGGTGATGATGATGATGATGATGATGATGATGATGATGATGATTTCATGGTGGCAATGATAGCTCTAGATTGGATGGGATCCTCAAGTTCAAAGAAGAAGGCAATCCCTACTACAATACCAATTATGACTGGAATTCAGTGGGTAGAGCTGCAACTACAAGATCCAGTTGAGTGCTTTAACATGTTCAGAATGAGAAGGTCAGTTTTCTTACGCCTGCATGACACCTTGGTACAAGACTATGGATTGAGATCGAGTAGAAGATTTTGTACAAAGGAGGCTTTAGGGATGTTTCTATGGGCTTGTGGTGCACCCAATCTTTTAGGCAATGCAAGAATAAATTTGGTCACTCATTAGAAACAGTCAGTAGGAAGTTTGCAGAGGTTCTTGAATCTGTCATGAGATTGGCTTTTGACATTGTAAGGCCTAAAGATCCACAATTTAGTATGGTACATCCTAGGCTCCGAGAAGCAAGGTTCTGGCCCCATTTCAAAGATTGCATAGGTGCAATAGATGGTACCCACATACATGTAACTGTGCCATTGAGTGAACAACCAAAATATATTGGCCGGCATGGGTATGCCTCACAAAATGACATGGCGGTATGTGACTTTGATATGCGATTCACATTTGTTGTCACTGGTTGGCCTGGTTCTGTTCATGACACTCGAGTATTATTGGATACACTGCTCACATACAAGGAACAATTTCCACATGCTCCTGATGGCAAGTATTATCTTGTGGACTCTGGATACCCCAACAGAAAAGGATTTCTTGCACCATACAAGGGACAAAGGTATCATGTTTCAGAATGGCAACATGGTCATCAACCAGTGGGATTGAAAGAAGTGTTCAATCATGCGCATTCATCCCTTAGGAATGTGATTGAGCGTTCATTTGGAGTTCTAAAGATGAAATGGTGAATTCTCTTGAACTTGCCTAGCTATCCAGTTAACAAGCAATCCAAAATTATAGTTGCTTGCATGGCTCTTCACAATTTTATTAGAGATAATGCCATACATGATTCGGATTTTGAAGCAGATCTTGAAGATGGTGGTGCTCACCCAACCCAATCTAGCATAGATGATGAGGGTGTTTCAGGAGATGACATGGATATGGGTGCATTGTGTGATGCTATTGCTGTTGCTATGGTCTCATGAGTTCATTGTTAACTTGTCGTTGCATTATCTAATGTATTCAGACTCTATAATTATTATTAGATATTATTGTAATATAATTTCTATTCAACAAACTCAAAATAGATTAGAATTATTGAATTCTCCTCTTATTTTGAACAAAAATGAGATATTATTAGCATCAGGGGCATTCAGGTCATTTTATCAACCAGGACAGAGAATCGACTATAAATAATCAGGATTGCCAAACACCCAGCTTATTTAGACAGCGGATTCTCCAGACAACGGCTTATCAAATAAGCTTGCTACTCAGATAAGCGAGTTTCAGATAAGCGTTCCCAAACAAGGCCATAATCTAACACAAATAATCTGGATTGTATTATATAATCTATCTAGGAAATAATTAGGGCCTTAAATTAATTTCTGATGGCCCTGAGTTGGGTCGCCACCATTGAGTTGTTGGTCAACACACATGCTATCGATTTATATGGGGCTAGTTATGTGCTAATTGGATACATTGGTTATGTTATGCATCTAAATATGACGTGTGGTGGGATAGTTGGTTTTATACTATTATTAGTAGCACCTATTACCAAGTCTCCAACAAACTAGAGAAGTACTGACAGTTAAAATTTGATCACATCTGTTCAAAACATAAAGTATCTATGACTAGAGAAATTAACATTTTGTTTCTCCAGTGAACTGCAGAAGGCAAACACAAGGAAAAAAAAGGAACATAAAAGGGAAGTCCTTCATTTTAGAAGTCTAAATAGGCCTTCTTTAACAGTTCCATTAGCGTCGGCCCCATTGGCCAGGCCCCTAGTTATTGGGCTATTGGGCCGTGCCCTACCGCTCGCTCATGGACTCTCTGGATTATATTAGTTTAGACGTTTATTATGGGCCTGAAAGGACTGATGTTTTCTCTGCCGTCAGCATCCATCCCTTTTGCACTTCATTCATGCAGCTGGAGTATTTGCCATGTTTTCTTTCGCCGATTTTCAAACCAACTTACAGAAAATCCGTGGGTGAATTCTACTCGGTCTTTTGCTTTTCCCGACTCACTCTGCATTTGTCCAAGGATTATGTGACCTCTCGTCCATTGCTAACCTTTACAGGAGCATAGACGCGCCTCCAATCATTCTTACGGTTGTACCATAAGGTCAGTAGGTCACACCATGATTTGACAAAAATTTAAGCAACAAGCTGAATTGCACCGGTATGGTTGACAATCAAGCAAGACAAATATGGATGAATCCAGAGAGCAAGCCACCTTTGGATCTTTAATCCTGATATCATAGTCGTCCTGAACTCTTGAGCGCTATAGCCATGCAAAACACAGCCAAAACAGTACACGATGAGCAGCACTGCATCAGAGCCTCGGAGGTAGATAGAGTAGGAGAGACAATGAAAGCTTTTTAGGTGCGAGATTTCTGCTGCCACTCGACGGTGTCAGCAAGGCAAAGGCAACGCAGCGAGCTGACAACTTTTTTTGGGCACATGACTGACTGATTGGCCGCTTCCGTTTCTTCAGCGTTTGCTATGCTCAGCTACGCTGTGCTCGCCATTGGATGGCTGCGGGCCTCTGTGCCAGATGCACGCAACTTTCTGCTGCTGCTGAAGCAGGTCGGCACAGGTGAAAAGGCATTTGTGGACCATGAACAATCTTTGGATACGATCTCAGTTTTTTCGGCATGCGTTGGGCGAGCCATGTCCTTGCAGCTCTGATGTGTTTGCTGCGTTGCGAATGCTATCACCACACCTCCTTTCACTGTCTCGTGCTACTGCTAGAAAGGGGTCGACTCAGCCAAGCTGCAAGATGAACAGCCAATGGGTCGACGAAAAATCAACGCTCCGGATGGATGATTATGGAACAATGTGGCGAATTTGAGGGCGATTCTTGAAAAATTGTTGGCAGAGGTTACTGCTGTTTTGTTCCGGTCCCAGCAAAAACTTGGCCCAGGTTGCTGCGGCGCTCAGCTTTCTTCGTCCTGCAAAACAGTCGTCTGACAGATGCTGAATTCTGGATTTGCCAGCGCCTAAAGAAAACATTAGCAACACAGCACAATTCAACAGTACCCCGCTAAAATTTGGTCTTTTCGATGTCCAGTGCTGATGTCTTTTTCCTAGACGTGGAAGATACAAGCATGAATACGACCCATTTGTACTATCTGCGAAGAAAGACAACAAAGGGCATCCATACTTGCTCAATAAATCATAGCAGTGAGGCATCTGTCTCTACCATTGTCACATTCTTTTCCATGAACAGTTCAGTTTCCAGGTAAAGACACCCAACAAACTATAGCGTCATATTGTGATATGTAAGCCGTAAGCAAGCCTCAAAAAGGGCATCAATAATTCGATGAGCACGAGCATGAGACATCTATCCTTTACAAAAACAGTCCCTTATTGACCCCAAATCAAGTCACTAGCTACAGGTGCAACTGTGAGTTTCACAGTAGAAAAAAAAAACAACATGCCCTCAAAAAAACAAAGTAGAAAAAAAACAACACAATCTTTCCTTGCTTTTTCCCTTTTTGAAGCAAAGCTTTTCTTGGAAAGGAACTAGTAAATGATTCAGCCAAGGTGTTACAACAGACTATAATCATTATTATATGCTTTACCTGACCAGTAGTTTATACTAATCCGCAGCTTTCGTTCAAATGCACGCCGGTTACTTCCAGACTACTGACGATTCAGCAGTAGTATAACTATAACACAAGCACTATGTGCTCATTGGGTGCAGCAAACCAAGGTCACATGAGAACGGTTAGGCAATTTGAAAGACACGCTCTCTCTGCCGTCCAATCAGCAGAAACCCACACGTTTGCAAATGTCATTAGGCACGACAAAGCTGCATTCTTAGCATGTACGTCCTGCACTTTCCGAACAAGCTGAACCATTAAAATACTCTGACGCAGTCTTGTTAATGCCTTTCTCCAGTGCAGTAGCTGCTGATCCAGCATTGGCACTGCCACTAGCCATGAGCTGAAAGGAGGTTTCAGCTTTGGATTCCAGGGGTTAGGAGAAGGATTATTGTCGGCTTCCTGGCTTCTGAATCTCTCTGATGCACTGTCAAGCCAGCCAGCCGACCTTTCATCTGCAAAGCATATGGACGGCTCCTGGTTTGAATCTGCTTAAACGAGCAGCATCTGCGGTGGGTTCAGAAGAAGACAAGCAGAGTGTATCAGTTTAATCAGCAGTGGTGATATTGTTTAATCAGATTGCAGTAGGACATGGATCCTCTGCCTCTTGACAGAGCAGAAGGATAGGCTCAGACTTCAGTGCCATGAATCTCGTTTAAACCTAACGGCTATGAGTTTTGTGTATTTGTTTATCAATATACAATCGTACACCTTATACTTCAGATACTCTAAAACATTTTCAGTAGAAATGGGAGGAAAATATTCTTATTATTACTGATTGGAGTTTTTTTTATAACTACCAATTGGAGTTGGAGGTTCCATATTAATTCTCAAAGACATGATAAGAAAAAAATAAGTCTTTGAAATTAAAAAGTATAAACATCCATTCATCAACCTAGTAGACTCTAATGATAATTAGTAATAATAGCCATTGAATTTATTATGTTTTCTAAAAGTTTCCTACATGACATTACAAAAAAATACATCTGTAACTAAAATACTCACATTAAATATTTTGGAAAATAACCTCCTCTTCGTCTAGATTACCCACCTAGACCATTATAAAGCTAATTTGAAGTTATCCTCTAAATTACTCATATCTACCACTGTTAAAATAACCTAAATTAACCATTGACATACACCTAAATTATCTACATTTATCACTACAAAAATATTTTAAATTTTGTCATTATAAAATATTTTAAAGTGCACCAATATACTATGATTTAAAAATGCATAGTTATGTCATTGTTAATATAGTAAATATTGATTTCAAGGTATATATATGCATGATATGTGTCAGCGTATGACCATGTATAATTTTAAAAGGAATAAGAATGTTTATTTACATGTTAGACACTTACCTCAAGGTAAGGACACATGTCAAAAACATACGAACATGAGATGAAAGTGGAGAAAAAACGTGTGAACATGGATGAGAAAATGTACAGAGTAATTATTAACTAGAGTATATCACAAGAAGATAAATATTGATGTGTATGTATATAAGTACCGTGTTAGAATATTTAACAAATGAGAAAAAGGAGCAATTCAATTATTAGCTATGAGCTCTAATGTTTCATAAATATCTAGTATTTATATCTCTCAAGATTACCAATCCATACAGGAGCAGTTGATGGACTAATTTGTACTAAAGATTATACTTAGTATCCTAATAACGTAGTAAATTGTCCTAGACCTACAACTAATCCTCAAATGTCAGAGTATGAAAACATTGCCACATTAGTCATGCATGCCTCCAAATACGACACCTTGTTCGGTGTTGCAGCCTTAGGACCGTCAAGTAGGATATGTGCCACTGTCACATGGACCCTGTCAGGACGTAACGAAATTTTGTCGACAGAAGAAACGGGGTTACTTGATACCCATTCAGTGCAGAAACTTATGGGTAATTAACAATCCATTTTAACGCCTGAAAAAAAATCAGCAAACCAGAAAATATTTAGCACATGAAGTTGCCACCGCTTTCAAAGGTACGGGAGCTTATCTCGGTCCTTATCTTGTCCTGCATCTAGACAGAAATCATATGCTTTTCACCTTCTTTTCCTGTTCAGATTTTATCCAGAAGATAATCTCGGTCTATCCTGACCAGAATTTCGCCCTCTGCAACGCAAAATCCGACGCCTTTTCACCTGCCACCTTGTTCCTGTCCGCTTGTTGTAAGTTTGTAACCTTGCAGAGGTGGAGACGGAGGAGACGTGGTGCACACTTCGCCACGGCCGCCTTTGGTAAAGTCCCTGCCCTGTGGTGTCCGGCTTAACGGTTGCATGAACAAAAGATAATTTCTCACGTGGCCGCGAGCCTGGCGTGCAGCGGCGGCCGGCCGGCCGGCGACAAATGCGTCTTTATTTCACATGCACCGATCGATCGGAAGCCTGATGGTGTCCATGGATGGTAGGCCAGCCAAACTGTCTCGAACGCCGATGTTTCCGTTCTCCAACTAATCTCCGAGCCTTTTGGTACCTTTAGATTTGTCACCCTGCTTAGGGCTCTTCACCGTGCCTTCTATGGATGGTATGCCAAATTTCCATATGCATTGATCTATCAATAGCCTCATTGTGCTTGTGTGGATGGTAGCATTTAACTTTGAGCCTGAATCAATTTTGAGCCTCTAGGCAACTTGAAAACAAACAAACTTAAAATGTCGAATGATTTTCTCAATCTTTAAAATAAGGCTATTGATAGATCAATGCATATGCAACTAGCCTATCAATAGCCTCATTGTGCTTGTGTGGATGGTAGCATTTAACTTTGATCCTGAATCAATTTTGAGCCTCTAGGCAACTTGAAAACAAACAAACTTAAAATGTCGAATGATTTTCTCAATCTTTAAAATAAGTTCTGCTTGAAAAGTGACACCATATTGGTTGTAAATTGTCGAAGAATTGCCTTCTAGGACGATGCTCGGTGTTGGTCAATGTCACTCAGAACATGTTTTATCGATACTGGTTCATAAATGAACATCAATTTTTTTTCCATGGCTCATTTTACTGATATTAAGGGTGTGTTTGGACCAAGGGGCTAAAGTTTAGTCACTTAAATAAATGATAATTAGAAGTATTAAATATAAACTAATTGTATAAGTCATGGCTATTTCGCGAGACGAACCTAACAAGCCTAATTAATTAGTACACAATTATCACATATTTATTGTAGCATTATATTATCTAATTATGGACTAATTAGGCTTAATAGATTCATCTCGTAAATTAGCCGTATTTTTAATTAATTTATATTTAATACCTCTAATTAACATCCTTACATCCGATGTGACGTGACTAAATTTTAGTCCAGATGATCCAAACACCCCTTAAGTCTGTTGTACTAAACTTGTAGATTTGGTAATTAATTTATATTTAATACCTCTAATTAACATCCTTACATCCGATGTGACGTGACTAAATTTTAGTCCAGATGATCCAAACACCTCCTAAGTCTGTTGTACTAAACTTGTAGATTTGGTTCATGGTAGGAGGAACGGATACAAAAAATCAAAATAATTAAACAATTGTATTTGTTTTGGCAAGAAGATAATTAGACCTTCTAATGAGATCATTTGCTAATGCAAGAAAGATGATTGCTAGGTGGACATTGGAGTATAATTCTGGTGAAACGCATCTAAAGCCGATCTAGTCATGCAAAATATCCCAAGCTTCCCTGTCCTCTTGAGGTAGTATGTTTGTCCTTGGTAAAGTGCTCTTGTCATGTTTGGCGGTAGATGCTATGGAGTTGAACAATGTTTTTGAGACAGCCATTATAAAGCCGTTGGTGTTGTATGACATGTGTCTAAATATACTCTAGACCTTGTATGAGCATACGCTGTAATTCAGGCTACGTGTATTGTGGAAAAAGAATCTTACAAATAGGGCAATTGCACATGATACGAGCTAAGGCTATTCTCGGGGATATTTAATTTATAGATAAAATAGTTCATACAATGCAGCGTTTTATTTTGGTGTTTTGTAACATCTGGATGAAATCATTTCATCTTTGTCCTCATTAATTGTTTGCCACATCATAGAAAATGTTGATTTTGACATTCTATTTAATGTGTATAAAACTCTATAAAACTTTACAATGAGACCACAGTCATCGTGAAGGGCCCTTCAATGTGCCATTGGAGAGAGCGGGGCTAAGGGGTTTGTGTCATCACCTGGGACGAGACAGATCATGTTTACCCTCAATTTTAGCTTTTCCGAGACCGCCCTAGTTTTTTTTCCCGTTTCTTACAGCGTGCCAACAGTCAAATCGAAGGGCTGCCCCTCCACCGAAGGAACAAAAGGGCAGTCACCAGTCAGGCAGAGCCGCAGGCAGAGGCTGATGATCCCCTGGAACTGGAGGGTGGGTGCCGGCTGGAAAGCTACCGCGGCGAGCGCACGCTGCCCTCATGATTAGCCGCGCGGCCGGCCCCATCCGGGCAGAGAGCAGAGCGCTGACCCGTCCGCCCCACGCCGCCTCACCCCACCCCAAGCACAAGGCAACAAGCTCTCTGGCCTCTGGCTCGCCTCGACCCCGATCGCAAACCACCCGCGTTGCAGCCTCCCACCACGCAGGCAGACGCGTGCCCCCCCTCGCCGAGTGATCGCGCCGGGAAGTCGGCACGGTAAAAAAAATGGGAGAAAAAAAACCCACGAGCCCCGCACCCGAACGCACACACACGTACACGCCGAGAGCCACGCGATCCGGCCCAGTCCAGATCAAAACGGCGTCGCAAACCCACCGCGCCACGCCCAGGCGAGACGACGCCAGCCAGCCAGCCAGCCACCGTCGCCATCACCACCGCCGCCGCCGACGCGTCTCCCGCCGCGGCACGCTTCCTAACCCGGAACCCACCCAATCCGCGCGCGCCTGCCCAATTCTGTCCGGTCGTCCCGCTCCAGGGGCGCCCCCCGCCAGAACCAGAAACCGCCCCCCGAGCTCCAGGGGGCGCGCTGCTCCTCGCCATCAATGCCATCCATCAAGGCTCCTTCCCCCGCAGCCTCCTAGCGCTCTCCACCGCCTCGGCGCAGCTCCGTTACTAGTGTCTCCCGGTCGGCGCATTCGAGAGGGCAGGGGCGGACGCACACGCCGTCGGAGGCGATGAGCGGGAGGGCGCGGCGGCCGGCGGCGGCGCGCGGCGGCGCCAGGGCCGCCCCGAGGAACGAGAAAGTGAGTAAGCCTTGCGCTGCCATCGCCCCTCTCTTTTCTTGGGCTCCGCCGCTCCGGCGTCGGAAAAGCAAAGCTCGCGCCTTTCGTTGAGCTGAGCGCCCGCGCGATGATGATATTCTCTGCGCTCCCCGTTCCGGGCGGTCTCCGTCTCCGAGATGGTATTTTTTGGTTTCCCGGCGCCGTGCGTGCCCCTCGGATCGGAAAGCTGGCTGCGGCTTTCAAGCCCCCATATGGTGATGGGTCCTCGAATTCTTTGCGCTTGCCTCTTTTACCCTGCGCTTTTGGTGTCTTCGAGACATGAGCGCAGCGCTCTACTACTCCCTGTTCTTGGAGGAAGCGATAGCTCCAGTTTCAAACTTTCTGTGAGCAAGGATTGTTTAGTGTAGTGGGTAGTACTATTACGCTTGTGTGCCTTGTACTCTATTCTTCTATGCTTTTCCGAGCTCAATTTGGCGGGTTCGTTCTAGCAACCGTTTGAAATGGGCTCGGTTGGATCCGTCGCCGTAGAGAGCAGCTCCAATTTGGTACTCCATCTTCGATCGCTACCGGCGTCTGAACCCTACTCTTTCTCTGACTCGAATTTCGTTTTCTGTTCAAGGTGATGGAGAAGGATCAGAGGAGGCCGCCCAGCTCCAAGACGGCGCCGGTGGTGATGAAGGCGGCAGTCACCAGCGCGACGCCGCAGGGCATCAGGAACAGGAGCCAGTCGAGGAGAGATAGGAAAATTGCGCTTCAGCAAGACGTACAGCATCCCATCTCTCATTCTCCCTGGTGCTTTCGCTGAGGAAATTCAGTCAGAGCTATTCGTTTCGAGTTGCAGGTGGACAAGCTGAGGAAGAAGCTGCGGCACGAGGAGAACGTCCACCGAGCTCTGGAGCGAGCGTTCACGAGGCCCCTCGGCGCTCTGCCTCGCCTGCCCCCTTACCTGCCGTCTCAGGTAATTGCCCTGCAGCCCCTGCTTGCTTGCAGTCTGGAATCAGTTCAGAATCCGGTGCAGTCTAGAAGTGATTTCATTCTGATCTCCCTTCTTCTGAATTGTGCCCAGACACTGGAGCTTCTGGCCGAAGTCGCGGTCCTGGAGGAGGAGGTCGTCCGGCTCGAGGAGCAGGTCGTCAATTTCCGGCAAGGACTGTACCAGGAGGCCATCATCACCTCCATGGCGAAGAATGCCTACTTCCCGGACGGCGACCAGTGCACGCCGGCACGGCAGCACAAGCCGTCGGCCCAAGTGCAGCAGAGTTCAGAGGTGTCCACCTCGGCGCGTCAGGCTCCCGATCAAGATGCGGCCGCCGATTGGTCATCTCTGAAGCGAGCCACCAATGCCAAGCAGACACCGAGAAGGCCCGGCCGTTCCCTGAGCCAAGGGGATTGTCCGGGGAAGGAGAACCAATCGTGTGGCACGAACTCGTGCAGAGATTTTGGCCGGGCGCCATTGAGTAATGCGCCAAAATTCTGGATACGGCCAGCGGAGAAATGCACCGGTGTTCAGGTACAAGAGTTAGTTTTAAGCTGAAATTGAGACTGAATTCAGTATTCAGGCTAATTGTTCTTGCATGTTCATATTCCGTTTCAGACAACCAGTACAGCGGAAGATCAAAAAGCTATTGACGGCGGCAATGGCATTAATTCAGACACGTCCTCAACCACGGCGAACAAAGTCTCGGAGGAGCTAATGACGTGCCTATTGGCCATCTTCTCACAGATGAGCACCTCCAGCAGCCAAGACGAAGAGCGAGCGTCGCCGCCGTCAGTCTCCGGCTCCTGCAAAAGCAGCTCCGGCGCCACCTGCGCCGGAGACCCCTACGGTGTTCTAGAATTCGGGTGGCGAGACATTGGCAGGTACAAGCAGTTCCGATTAGTCGACGCCGCTTCTTTGGGCATGAATGTTTCTGCCGGCGACGCCGCCGCTCTTGGC
Organism: Echinochloa phyllopogon; assembly: GCA_033239725.1. Lineage (NCBI taxonomy): Eukaryota > Viridiplantae > Streptophyta > Magnoliopsida > Poales > Poaceae > Echinochloa > Echinochloa phyllopogon. Next base: position 42,247,529 of record BTCW01000015.1, read on the forward strand.
CGGAGATTGAAGTGAGTTCCCATTGATCGGTAACTACTGCTACAAATCTGTTTGGTGCAAGCTAGATTTGGTTGTTGTGTGTTGAGCTGGAGTCTGTTTGACTCCGCAAGCTGATGGAATCATGGATTGATCGTCGTGTGTTACATGCCAAAAAATCAGGGTGTTGCTCCGGAAGCTCTCCTCGGTTGACCTAGTGGGCCTCTCCCATCAACAAAGGCTGGCGTTCTGGATCAACACCTACAACTCCTGCATGATGAACGTAAGCTGTCGCCCATGATTGCGGCCTCCCTTTGCTTCTCCCCTCAGCAACCATGATTCATAGCTTTAGAACTCATCTTGTCGCCATCGTTAAATGGGCAATTCTCATTGTCAGGAAGTTTGTTATTATAATTTTGGTGACCATTTGAAATTGGAATTCACAACTTGTGAATCACAAGCACGTTCATCCTGTAAAGGGGTAGAATTGGAGGTGGCTCTGGTGATGTGCAGGTTCAAATTTATTGAATCGCTTCTGTTTGGAAATTGAGCAAAAGACAGGGCATGTCTGTGCCCTGCATGTTAGCATCAGTTATTAAACTGCAGTTCTGAAAATGCTTCCTGTCTCCTTAATCATGAGCAAACCCCTAAATAATTGCGATCTTGGCAGCATTAGCCTTTGACCGCAGCACGTCTTCCGTGGTACTTACAGCCTAACTGGAATACTGGATACATTAAGAGGCTCCAGTGGCATGTCCTGACCTGGCACTGATGCTTGTTTACTCTGCATTTCCAGGCATTTCTTGAGCACGGAGCACCTACCAACCCCCATACGTTGGTGGCCATGATGCCCAAGGTCCCATCCCATGTTCACCTCACCTCTCTAGATACAAAATTTGGTCGCATTTGCAGGATATGCAGTATGAGAAAATCTCTGACACGAATGAACTGGCTGTGCTCATTTCTTCCCCGCAGGCTACAATCAACGTGGGCGGCCGCGTGCTGAGCGCCATGACCATCGAGCACTTCGTTCTCAGGCTGCCCTACGGCGCCAAGCATGTAAGGCCGCGTCGTCGTTGCCGTGTGTTCCTGTCTGAAAAAAGAATGCTGAAAACCTCTGAACCATCATCGTCTACGATCGCGTTCTGACAAACTGACCATGGAATTCGACATGGGTGGGCAGGTGGACACGGACGGGGCGAAGGGCGATGGCACGGCCGCGCTCGGGCTGGAATGGCCGGAGCCGCTGGTGACCTTCGCGCTCTCCTGCGGCAGCTGGTCCTCGCCGGCGGTGAGTTCCTTCCCTTGCTTGGCCCCACCGACATCGTGGCACTGAACTTTATCTAGCTCAGTCGCACTGTACAACTCTATACTCCGATCCAGGACCGGTGACAGAAGGAAAGGTGCTGTCGCGATGCATCTTTTCAACTGCTACAGTGCGAATTCTTTCCTCTGGTATTTATCATCGCACGGGACAGGACGTGGGAGCTAACGATCAAAGCATGTGCCAATGTTGAGCATGCCGCATTTTAGTACTGCGCAGCTTAAATAGGCCACACCCTATGCTGTTACCGGCACTTCAAAGTTAGTAACGGTCTGGCACTATATGGTGATCTACTGGAGAGCGAATATCCCACAATGCACAGGGCGAAATTTTCTGAAGCATTTTGGCAGTTTCAGCAAAACCATGAGTTTCAGTGTTCTGCCCAATTGTCAATAATAGTCTGTTGTAGTTCTCCCCTTGACAGCTCCTTGTTCACCTTTAGTACTATATACGTTTCAGTGCAAGAATTCAGGCATGGCATAGGCAATCATGCAGAAAGCAGGCGACACTTTTAGGTGTCTGGATGTCCGGTCTGTCCTCCGCGGCAGAGTGGCGCTGATCACTGACGGGTACTACACGCCGGCCCCGGCACAATTGGCTCACCCCTCTTTTGTTCTTGTCCGTGTAGGTGAGGGTCTACACGGCGGCCCGCGTGGAGGAGGAGCTGGAGGCAGCGAAGCGGGAGTACCTGCAGGCGGCGGTGGGCGTGTCGCCGGCGGGCGGGCTGGCGATCCCCAAGCTCCTGCACTGGTACCTCCCGGACTTCGCCAAGGACGTGGGATCCCTCGTGGACTGGGTCTGCCTGCAGCTTCCCCGAGAGCTGCAGCGCGACGCCGTCCGCGCCGTCGAGGCGGCCTCCGCCGCCGCGTTGCCACGGCGGCGGCCCGTGCGCCTCCTGCCGTACGAGTTCAGGTTCAGATACCTGCTGGCCTCGTAGACCATGTACTGTACTTGTACAACAAAGTGGATGCTCTTCAATTTGTACGTACACAGGTTTGATTGGGCCATGGCTTCTGTTCTGTGAGATGAGGTCCAACAACGAGCAGCTTCGAACTAGGTCCACCTAGGCCTAATACACGGCCTGTTTTCCAACAAGCCCAGCCCAGCCATGCCACCGAGACCCACCCGACGGCATGGCAACGCTGGGCTTCCGGCCCGTCACCACCTGCTTACCGGGGCCTTAGGCTTTGGATAGTCTACATGGTGGTAAGGGCAGCTCCCATGGTTGTCAGCTGCCCTTACCACCATGTCTTCCTGTCGCTTCCTTGCCCAAACGATTAGATGAACCTAGGCTAATCCCACCACGTAGGACTGTAGACTATCCAAAGACGAACGCATCCAACGCAGGAGAAAGCTCTCGCATTCGGACACGATATGGTATGAAATCCGCTCCACTGTCCCAGAAAAGGAAAGCCCGTAGCGGCAGGCGCTAGGGACGGCGCACCACCCATCCCGTGCATGCCAGGGCAGCCAAAAACGGCATAGCAGATAGTGAACTGGTCGGAAATCCCAGGCCGGGATCCGGCAGCCACTCCGCCATCGTACTTGGGCTACAGTTCGGCGCTGCTGCTAAATGCCCCGGTCGAGAGGGGCGTCTCGTGGTCCTGGCGCGTCGCAACTTGCGAGGATTATTCGTATCCCCATCCGAATTCCTTTGGGGTCCCGGCCGCGGCGGGGACGGCGACGGCGACGGTCTCTGCGGAAACCGGCGGGGTAGCTGGCTGGCAGATCGATCGGCGAGGCATCGTATTGTTTCTGTTTGGCCACGCTCTTGGTTGTCTGCCATGATATGATGCTACTGTTGGAGTTATGCTCCTGCGCTGTTTTGATCAAACAGGTGTCACTCGTACTGTTTGTTATAATACTCTTATACTGTGTTATGTCCATCTAGTATCTACTACTGACTACTGTTATTTGTATTGTTTGTGGTACTTATGCCTCCAAGTGACTCTTATACTGCTCGTAGGGACAGCATAATCATATCGGGTGCGATGCGAGGCAATGTAATGACAGGTACATGTAAACCACAACGTTTAGCCAATAATTGCAGTCGCATAAACAACAACACGAGACAAAGTCGACACCAACAACAACAATGTCAAGAAAGATGAAGTCAAAAGAAAAGCCCCAAGCGAATTGATCGTAGATCAATCGGTTAGGTTTTTTTTAGAACCTATCCAGTAGTATTTGAGTCGGCTCAGCATTGATGTCGTATTTTTTGGATTTATTTCAGGATTTAACCGGTTCTATTCTTTCAGGGGAAGGCGACATTTCCGTCGACAGCAAGACGTCTATGATGACTTCGTCAATCTCGAGATCTGTCGGCTCGGTCTCTCGAAGATGCTCATAGAGGTAGAGTTACGTACTTGTTTTTATAGGAATGAGTGTGCGTGCGTGTTTGTGAGCGTATGCTTCTGTACTGTGTTTAAAAAGAAGCGCCGAAAAGGTAATCGAATACCAACGGATCGGAGGTGAGGCTTGTGAGGCAGAGGGACACCATCAGCCATGGCATCGGAGGACAACCCACTTGGGACAGTGCTGGGAGGATATACAGGCACTGTGAATCCCCACAGCAAAGCCGGTTTAGGGCAATTTGGGGGCGGCGCCCATGGATTCAGGAGCAAGGATGGCACCGTGGATGTGGACCGCCGGACGAGACACTGGAGCGAGCTGAGCAGTGGCAACACAGCGAGAGAAGGTAGATGATGACCGGTGGATGACAGGTGGTCGATCGAGGAAAAGAGAGAGCCCATGCATGCATCTTCAGTCAAAGGACCATGTCAGTCGGGTCTTTCGGTAACCTAGTTTACAAGTTGTCTGAAAATTAGCGTTTATGTTTAGGTCGCATATAGCAAGGGTGTGTTTAGATCTAGGGCTTAAAGTTTAGTCCCTACAATAAATTACAATTAGAAGTATTAAATATAAATTAATTATAAAATTAATTGTATAAGTCATGGTTATTCCGTGAGACGAATCTAACAAGTCTAATTAACCTATAATTAATACATAATTATCAAATATTTATTGTATCATTATATTATCTAATTATCGACTAATTAGATTTATCTCATAAATTAGTATTTCTTTATGTAATAAATTTTTTAATTAATCTATATTTAATATGTCTGATTAATACGTCCGATTCGATGTGACAGGAAAGTTTATACGTCTGGAATTCCCTACGTAAAAGGCTGGCACTGATGTGATGTGTTTCTAGGAAGCAAACATGGGCCTTGTTTCCCGAATTTGGAGTCCAGATTCGGGACCGACCGTCTGCATAATAAATGTGCACCGTAGTATTTCGTTTGATGTGTGAAAAATTGTTTAAAAATTGATTAATTAGGCTTAAAATGTTCGTCACGTAGAGTACAATAAAACTGTGCAATTAGTTTTTGATTTTATCTACATTTAGTACTCCATACATGCTATGATATTTTAATGTGATGGAAATCTTCTTTTTATATAGTAAATTTTGAACGTAGAATTTGGGATCTAACCAGGGCATACATACAGGACCACTCAAGGAAAGCATAACTTGCTCATACTAGCCCTTGTTTAGTTCTCAAAAAGCAACCCTAAAGTTCACTATGAAAAAAAAGATTTTCATCACATCAAGATACCGGCTCATGCATGAAGTATTAAATGTAGATGAAATCAAAAACTAATTGCACAGTTTTATTGTACTCTGCGAGACGAACGTTTTGAGCCTAATTAATTAATTTTTAGATATTTTTTCACGCATACAAATGAAATACTACAGTGTCGCAGTGACTACGAAGTGACCCAAACCCCCGATTCCCCGCCCCCTATTCTCCAACTAAACGAGGCCTAGATCGAGTTTACTGCGGTCCAGAGCTAGCTGTTGGCCAAGATAGAAACGGCGGAATGGATAACGCCAGACGGGACGGGGTCCCATGCACCGGTGCGTCTCGTCACCATGAGTTGTACTTTCAGGCTACTGCACGCGCGGTGTCGAATTGGCAGAAGCGCGCGCCGGGACCCACCCGGGAGCAGCACTGTGCTCCTCGAGAGCTCTCCGATCGAGCAGGGCAGTGACTCACCGAGCGCTGGTTTCTCTCTTCTCCTCCTCTTCTTTATCAAGCGCCTAATATATATAAACGCCATTTTTGAGCTGGTTCAGTGCTCCTGGGGCGCGGCTGTTAAAAGCAACGGAGAAACCGAGGGACAGCCATCTCTTGTCCGAAGTCATCCAAAGTTCGTTCCAAACCAACGACGACTCGCAGTTGAAAACTGGACACGGTGGGAGCTGCTGCTTGCTGCCGCGCCAAGTAGCAGCAAGGAGTTCTCTCGCTCGGCTTCTCGCACTCCAACTTGAGGCTCCGGCCTCCCTCTCCCTCGTCTCTCTCCCCTCTGTCGTCTCTCCATATGCTGAGGTCAGTGTCCGGCTCCAACTCCTCGAGGGGCATCGCCGCCGTGCTCGGCGTCGGCCCCCGGCTCGGCTCGGCGGTGGCGCGCAAGTTCGCCTCCGAGGGCTACACCATCGCCATCCTCTCCCGCGACCTCGGCACGTCGTCGTCCTCCCCTCAATCTCCCCGTTCGTTTTCAGCGCCGGCGCGTGGGCTAGTAGCAGCAAGTAATTAACAACGTGGCTGTGTACATGTGCGTGCGTGCAGAGAAGCTGTCGCAGCTGGCGGAGGAGATCGCGCAGGAGGCCAAGGCGCAGGTGTTCGCGCTGCGGGTGGACTGCGGCGACGCGCGGTCCGTGCGCGAGGCCTTCGAGGGCGTGCTCTCCCTCGGCCCCGTCGAGGTGCTCGTCTACAACGCCTGCGAGCCGGCCGCCGCCGACGACGCCGCGCCCGCGCGCCCCACGCCCTTCCTCGCCCTCACGCCCGACGCCTTCCACCGCTCTCTCGCCGTCTCCGCCGCCGGGGCCTTCCACTGCGCGCAACAGGTACTACATGTCGCTCCATCTCCCCTGCTGCGTGCCGCCCGGCCGCCGCGCTCATCGTCTGATCGAACACCACGCGTGCCTCGCGTAGGTCATCCCGGGGATGGTGGAGCGGGGCAGGGGCACCATCATCTTCACGGGCTCCTCGGCGTCGGTCACCGGCTTCGCCGGCTACTCCGATCTGAGTAAGTGGCGCTTAGCAAACTTAACCGCACACCACACCAACTTGTTGCTTGCTTCCATATATATATCATCGATATGCTGCCAAAGCAATTCCTGAAACGAACAAACGCACGCGTGTAGGCTGCGGCAAGTTTGCGCTTCGGGGTTTGTCCCAGTCGCTGGCGAGGGAGTTCCATCCGGCGGGCGTGCACATTGCGCATGTGATCATCGACGGCGTCATCGGCGAGAGGAGGTCAGTTTCCTCGATCACATTGATTGACTCATCGCCAGTAATCCGATATATGCATGCGCACGTCGTCCTTCGATCTCTTTGTATGAACAAAAAACACAGCACATCATCTGCAAGTACATTTGTGCCGAGAATTATATTAGTGTTTGCCGGATTCAGACCAGGGACTAGGCTCAGGAGATGCCAAGTAGGCAGGGAATATTGTTCTTGTCCCTGCTGAGCTGGGAGATGAGACAACGAGGAGGGAGGGAGACCACAGTTTGGTTCCCAAAGCTAGCAGCTAGTAGCTCTGAACGAATCCCCTCATCGTCGTTGCCTCCCTTAGTCAGAGTAGTGGTCCAGCGGTATCCCAACGTGTAGATCTGATCCTCCCGGAAGCCATTTTCAGAAAAGACAACAAAAAGAAACTTGCAAGAATCCATTTCCAAACGGTGCCGCAGATATATACGACGGCTCCCAACAAACTCAACCTCGGCGAGGACCCGAGATATTTGGCCTATGCCAAGAGGCATTAACAACGGTCTTAGCCTTGACGATGAATGAATATATAATATTTTATATAGTCGATCATGGATATATAAAAAATTATATAGATAACATTGATATTACCGTATTCATTACGAAAGAAATACTTTTGTACAGTAGTATGTAGTATTTTTCCATTAGCATGCCAACATATTTTTTTATTTAATTATTGCTGGTCCAGTGTCATATTGAAGATCTTGTTGCTATTCCAACAGACTTATGTTAAATTATTTAATATGACGTAGATTGATCAATATATAGTCCATCTATCCATTACGGCATCCAAGTTTAGCTTTGCTTAAAGAAAACCATCTGGCTTATTTTTCTTAGGGGAAAAACCATTTAGCTTTTGAGTATGCTTGATATGCAACCATAAATAAAGTGTCATGTTGTTAAATGGAAGTACTGCTTTCCTCCGCCTTAACTACAATTTATTTTGATTTTTCTAAATATATAAATTTTATAAAAATAAATGAATTATAATTTACAATGGAAGGAGTACTATCACTACTAAAAAATACAAATTCGTCCACTACATTTAGTACCGGACGTGAAAAGGCCCGATACTAAAGTGGCCGGAGCCCCTGGAGGCAATTTTAGTACCGACTCAAAACACGAGTCGGTATAAAAGTGGTATACTAAAGTGGCACACTATATTTAGTACTGGCGGTCCAACGGTATTTTTTTTTGACGTGAGGTCATTTATTGACCGGCACTAAACCGTGTTTCCTGATCGGTACCGACGAAGACTTTTGTAGTAGTGCAGTGACTCCAATTCAACAAATATCGAGTAGAATATTGGCTGCGGACATTGTTGCCTGTACAGATTTGTGACTAACGCGTATGCAGCTACGTAGATACATCTCCCCAGTGCCATCTCCATCTTTATTCCGCCAGTACGTGTAAGTTTCCCGTTCACCTGCAAAAAAAGACGTTCAACGGAATCGCGATGCGCTTTTGGAACTCTCGGCCTCCGGCCTGCTCGGAGACCCCGGCACATGGCTCCCGCCGCCGCCGGGCACGTCGCACCCCCTGAGCCCTTTTCCCGGCGCCCTCGGACGGAGACCCCCGGCTCGACACGTACGCCCGTCCGGCCCCCGGGAAAAGGCTGCCGACTTTTATGCCGCCGGCACGCCGCGCGCCGTCGTGCGCGTGCGCCCCGCGCGTGCTCGCCGCTTTTGGGGCAGATCGAGGCGCGCGGCGTCGCGCCGCATGTCGGTGCCGTCGGCGCGGCGTGCCGAGCTTTTTGGTCCCCGGCGACCGAGCGATGCGTAGTACTCCCATGTCTCAAGCTTTCTGACTCTCTGGCGCTGACACACGGACGTGTCGCGGTCCAGGCGTACACGAACGTAGCCACATCGCCAAAAGGATCGATGCTAGTACGCCAGAAAAACCGGTGATTTGACTCACATCGACCCCGACACAGTGGTACGCTGCGAAAGTGAGGTGAACGGGTCGTCGGGTCGTATGTAAACTGACGCGAAACGCTGATGATTTGGTCTTGTCATTTGGTCAGGTCGCCGAGGAGCAGCAGCAGGGCCGGCGGCGCGGGCGACCCGGCGGCGGGCGCGGACCCGGACGCGGTGGCGCAGAGCTACTGGCACGTCCACACCCAGGACAAGAGCGCCTGGACGCACGAGATGGACATCCGGTCGCCGTCCTTCATGTAGCAGCTAGCTACCAACGAACGGCCGGCCGGCTTGCCGATCAGCATACAGCAGCGAGCAGCTGCCGCGCGGTGTGTGACTGTTGTGTGACCCCGTGGAATCTTTAGCGGACTGGTGCTGTGCTTGTCATTAGCAGAGGAGAGAGATCGAGAGATTCAGTCCCCGTCCCGGTCGCGTCTCCGTCTTGCTGTACCACGTACTCATCATTGCATTGTGTGTGTGCGCGCGCGCGCGCGTGCGGCTGCGGGCCGGGAATCGTGTCCCCGTTCCGCGTCGCACGTTTGCGCCGCTAGCTTAGCTATATACTATAGCTTTTAGTGTGATGCCCGCCGCTCCCCAGCGGGTTCGGTGCTCAGGGATCGCGCCCGACGGCGACGGCGCGGCGCGGCGGTCTCCGCGTACATCGTCGTCCCCGTCCCTGTCCCAATCGCGGGCCGGCGGCGGCCATCAAGGCCTGCAAGTTCATGTGATGATTCGTGCACCCACCTCACCCGGCCATGTCCATGTGTATGAGCTGATCGATCGATGCATATATGATTTGTACATATATAGACTTATGGTGGCAGCGGTGGTCTTTGTACAGGTAGGTTGCGCACAGAGCATTCTCGTTCGAGCGAGGCGCCCTTTCAAGTGGCCGGGTACGGCGCGCATGTGTGTCAGCAGCGTGGCACGCTAGCTCCAAGTGGTTAGCCAGTACAAGGCCGCAATCGTGGCGGCGTCCTTTTGGACGAAAGGGACGGGGGGCGTGATATGTCATCGGCGTTCAGTTAGGCTAGCTGGAAATGGTCTCGGCGCCCCCCATCCGACAGGGACTCGCTACTTCCTCGGTCCATGCCCCATCTGGGCTGGGCTGGGCTCTGAGCTCGCCTGCGTGCCTCATCGCAAACGATGATGTGCTCCGGGTGACAGGGATGCCGTCGCTGTGCCCAAACAGCAACCAAATCGACCGGGACACGAACGAGGAATAGAAGCCGATAAGCTGAAAAGAAAGCTAGACGATAAGCCATCTGAACACAACCTGAAAAGAAAGCTAGAACATGAACTTTTCACATCCAAGACAACCTAGACGAGTGGCTCTATGCGGAGCCCTCAGTCGACACTCTATCCCATAGAGGGAGAGGTCTTGCTCTTATTCTTCAACATCGGGGACATGACCCTCATTACATCCATGTGTTGCATTGGATGCCCTTCATCAAAGTATTGCCTCACCGCTTGACGTGACGGAGCCGTCAAGGGCAGGGGCACACCGACCTCACCAAGCCGGCGCATCAGGACCACCTCCCCTTGCTTTGCCGGCTTAACGCCTAAGAGAGGGTCTAAGGCTTGGCGACAACTTCGCTTGACCCGACATGCCTCAGGAGAAGGTGGCCGAGGGGGAGCGTCTACGAGGACAGGGTCAACTCGACGACGTTAAGGCGGCTTGTCCGCAAGAGGCGCCGGGATGTCCTTCGTAACCCAAGCAATGAAGTCTTCTAGAGCCGCTGAATTGTCGATCTCCGGTGCCACGACCGTGGCGCTTGCCTCCACAGAAGGCACCAGGATCTCTGGTGGCACCACCGAGCACCCAGCTAGTGCTTCAGAGGGGGGCACAGGGGTGGTAGGAGCAACCAACGAAACACTCGCCATCGAAACCCGATCACAGATTTTCGGTGACCGAAAGGTGGCCACGAACAGCTAGGGGAAGGCAGGCTCGAGGGTAAAGTCGTCCTTCTCGATGCTAAGTGCAGCCATGATGGCGGACTTAGCTGCAGCCACAACAACCATGGCCAAGGCATCGATGGGCTAGAGCGTGAGGGCGAGGCCACTATCAGCAACCACGGGCAATGTGCGCTCGTCTGAGAAAGGGTGAGCATGGCCCTGCCCAGACCTAGCTAAAGGGGCAACATGGCCGTCCAATCGAGTCTGGCCTAGTGAAGCTTCGGTTGACGAGGCTGCCTGTAGTCCTTGGCGCGGTGTCAAAGGCCATGGCATCGCAGGCATCGTGATGGTTGGCGACATGAAGCAACATGATGCTTGAAGGAGAGGCAATTCAAGTATCGTCCATCGAGCACCTTGGGGAAGCACCTCCGCGGCGCCTTTGACCGAGGAGGCTGCTCCTGGTGCGGAGGTTCCACGTGCCACGACGCTCGTCGTCTCTCAACTCGCTGCCAACCATCAGGGTTGACGCGAGGAGAGCGTTGTGCCGCGCGGCCCCGGTCATAGCTAGCGGTAATCTGACCAACCATGGGGTGGCCTTGCCGTTGTAGACCGACGATCGTCTCCGTCGTACCGCGCCGGCGGTTGCTGCACTGGGAGCGACGCTTGGCCATTTGGGGCGGTGGAGGGGGTGGGCGGCGGCCCCGCCGCCGAGGGCGCTTGCGGTGTCCACCCTCACCACGGAGAGGCTACAGCACGGTGGAGCGAAGCGTGGGCTTCAGAGCCGACGCGGGGCTGCGACAGACGACATCAAGGTAAGGGGTTAGGGAGGATGCGCCAACCTCACTGATGTTGATTACCTCGTCGATGTCGTCGTCGTAGTCCATCCATCGCTTGACCATACCGCGGTCTGCCGACGAGACGACGGGGAAGAATGGCTCCGCCGCAGATGAAAGCGACGAGGGGGAAGGAGATTGGGAGGGGGAGGGTGCCTGAAGTGGCCATGGAGTTGGAGGTGGGCGTCGGCGGAGGATGGCCCCCGATGTCGGGCAGCACTGGCTCGGCGCTGATGCCGAGCGCCGCACCATCTTTGTCAACGAGGGCCGCTACGTCGGCAGCCATGGCTGTGGCCTCCACGCGTCGTCCCAGATCCAGGGAGGAGCGCAACACAGACGGAGGAGAGCCGTGGGAGGAGCTGCGGCGGCAGGGAAACCCTAGGCGGGTCGCCCCCTGCGCTAATGTCTTTACCTAGAGAGTCCCTACGAAATTCTCAGGCTATCTCTAACAAGTGACCCAAAAAGAGATCCAAACCCAAAATAGGTCTTCGATGGTATTATTTCAACCTCCAAACAGAGTACACATACCCAAACCCAAAATAAATTTTCAGGAGAGAACCTAAATCTGAGTATCCTCTCTCTTCATGACCCATTCGTAGAAATGATTCTCTTTTGGGTCTTCTGTTAAAGAAATGAGTTTATGGGTCACGAAACTTTTTACCGTAGGCAACCTAAAGTGGTAAATGAGTCTCCAATTTAGATCTTCATCGTTGGAGACAGTCTCACGTTCCGATATTTTTTCCCAAGGCAATTCTCACGTTCCGAATGGGACAGTATCATCCTCCGCTGTCTCACACACATTCCGACTTGGGCAGTATCATTCTCCGCTAGTCCGCTACTGATAGTAACAGGGTGATTGGTACAGTTAAAAAGATGACGGGAACGGAACGGAGTACTCGCTGCACACGTGATAAATGCAATGCTGCTGCAAGTACGATGGTCCTAAATCTGGACGAATCAGGCTGAGGTCTTATCGCCACCGAAGGCGTTCTCCAGGACGCCGATCTCCTGAAGGTGACTGATGTCTCCGCACGTCTTGACGATGCAGCGGCCGGTGGTTCCCGACACGAGGATCACGGTCACGGACGTGTTATGGATCTTACCGTGGAGCGGCCTCGTCGGGCTGGCGTGACGGTAGAGCTCTCTGATGGTGCCGCCATGTGAGACCAAGATAACTCGCTCACCTGTCAATAGGTAACCCCTCGTGAGCTCGTTGGCAAGGCAACTCTCAACATGTCACATGCAGGTCTCTAGTGTAAGTAAACCATTATATATCTTAAACGGAATTCCTTTGACAGGTCTATATCCAAGTAACCATGTGTATGGAAATATCAGTAACTTGGATTTGTAATGAAGGACTTGTCACAGGAGGCAAGGAGTTCAAGAATGAAGCTCAGAGTTTACGTTTGTGTTTCTCAACAATGTTAAGCAAGCACGACACACATCGTTCTGACAGTTGATCAAGACTCTCTCCACCACCCTGAGAAACGACTCAAAGACTCAGAAAACAATCCATAAGAGAATCTACAGCAATGAGCTAGGTATAAATCTAGTTAAAGAAAAGCTTTAAAGCAAATGTGTCAATCCCTGAAACTAAAGGTCTTTCTTTCGAGATACATCATATCTCAGGGAAAAATATTTTCCACCAATAAGTAGTTCTCTGAGCTTTATTGCTTGTGTAGTGATTCAACTGTCTGGAGTAACTGTATAACCAAACAAGACTGACTTGATTAAACTATTGAGCTTCATATCAGTTCAGGTTGTCTATAGATGTAGCAGTAAGCCTGTGAGAGGTTACAGTTTCAATAGGACCATATTTGGGTGTGCAAACTGCAAAATCACTAAATGTTCCAGACTTCCAGTTTGACTCGTCGATGCTTATAAAGGGTTGATCATGTGCCATTTAAGGCATATCTTTTATCAATCTGCTTAAGAAGATCCCTGATATTACTCATACTTGCTACGACACATTTTAGCTTGTGCAGGATTACTAATAATAACAACTGCCAACAGGCTACAACACTTACTGGAATTTGTTGGTTTCTCTTGTGGGACACAAAAGCTTTGTAAGCCTCTGGCCTCTGTGTAGCAGCATCTTGAAACTTCATGCCCTGCATATCTCCTATGTGTCTTTCTCTCAGTGCTGGATCGAACACAACCTGGATGATCAAGCATTGCATTCTACTAAGAATTTTACAAACAACTAAACCATCTATAAGCAGTATGTTTCCCAGCACAGAAGAAATGTGTTATGCAGAAATATTCACGCAAAAAAAGAGGGGATGAGTAGAATGCACATACATTTGGCAGATTGCAAATTCTTGCGATTGTTTGCGCAGTCTCTGCTGCTCGCTTCAGATCAGAAGAGTATATGGCAGCTGCTTTCACTTCTTTAGAAAGGCGATGGGCAACCTTTGCAATAAAATTACACATAAGGAATGTACTGCAAATGTCTAGTGAAAACCGCTATAAGTCATACCATACCGCGACAGCTTGCTGTCTCCCAATGTCATTCAGCTCTGCATCCAAGTGTCCCTGGTGCAGGGTGTCAAATATGAAACCAGCATGAAGTAGGTAAAAAAGAAACACAAATATGCTGACAATCCAAGAGTTGAACAATACACTGTTTGCCAGTAAGTTCTAATTTCCTGGTCTAAGACAGGGTATCAGGTTCGTGGCGTTATAGCTGGTTATCGTCAGTAAATAAAACATGCATTCCATTTCATCATGCAAACACTTGAGTTATGAAACAGAACCATTATCTTCCTTTTGTTTTGCATTTAGTAATGCTGCATACTACTGCCATCAACCAAATGTAGTCACATAGGCAGATATTACCATTTCCAAAGACATATCACATGAGGCATGGATTATTTGAGAAAAGTAGTAAAGTACAATGCATCATAGGAGAAAGAATTTTAACAAGTTATAACGAGCAAACACATTGCTCTGATTATATTAGAGTTGCGACCTTTTTGAGGGATAGAGTTGAGGCTTAAGATACAACCACTTGAATAATGACAGTGCCAGATTTAGACTGAAAAATGAAAGCCAAAACTAAATACTGTTAGTCAAATGATGTCAATGTGCTTCCAAGTCTCAACAGCCACAGAAGCCTTACTGGCTCCTGCACCGAACTATATGCAGTGGAAGCTGGGGAAGACCTACCAACATCCCTTCAGCAAGTTGACAAAACATCTTAATTGGCTACATGACTAGATCAAAATCATCCAATCAAGGCAATACTTCCCATACTAATAAAAGTCTTACAGATATGCAGTCTAATCATTTGGTTGTCCCCCAACACAGATCCATAATTTTGTTGTCCCTTCAATTCAATCGAGAAGTTAAACTGTGGACTAGCCCCTACAGTCCTAACCTCACAAGTCCGAAACACTAAATTAAAAACACAACAACACTAGTGCACCGCATCTTGGGTCCTACAGGAGTTCTCCATTGCGGTCGCTCTCTAGTTTAAGCCAGCAGTCAAAGATTGAAGGCCAGTCGTAGTTTAACAGTATGGTGCATGAGGGAGGAAAAGCAAGGGGGCACCTGTATGATGCGCGAGGCGTTCCATGATGTCTCCCCGTGCCGCACGATCACGACCTCCGTGAAGTCGCCGCCTGCGGCGGCATGCCCCTCGGCGCTGGAAGCGGACGACGACATCCCCGGGGCCGCTCCCGGGGCGTGGGCCCGACGGATCTGCGGGAAACTCTCTGGCCCGGGAGGGCGGGATGCGGCGACGGCGGAGGCTGGAGAGGGGAGGAAGGCGGCGAGGGACGCGATCGAGGGGGTGGGCGGCGCGGGCAGCGGCGGCAGTAGCGTGCTTGTGGGGAGGCGCCACAGCATACCCGGGGCACGCGGCTCCGCCGAGATGACGACCTGCTGCGAGTCGGATGATCAGAAGGTTCAGATGGGCCGTTTGTTCGGTTGTTGGAGATGATGAGGGGGGACAGCACGATCGGGCTGAAATAGATTATGCGGAGCCCAAGTCAGTAGATGGGCCATATATTTTGCCGAAGGCAGGCCTGACTAAAACTTAGGTTTGCACTGGGCCGTCAATGAATTTCACTCTTTTTCAAGGCGCTTCTCTTCGTTCCCTCCCCACAAGCCTAAATAAAGTTGATGATGGAATGAGGATAATTCGATTATTTATACTTCAGAAAGTATTAATAGTATGTTAATTTCTAAAATAAAATTAAAAAAAATTCAAGCATCCGTGATAAGTTTAGCTCGAATAGTGGCCAGGTTAAAAAAAAAAAAGCCAACTGAGCTGGATTCGATTCGCAGATGAGCCCCACCCGCGCTACTGTGATGTGCTGCGCTTCCTACCGTTCATAGAACAGTTGCAATCACTCGCAGTGCTGCCACACTGGTTTTCCGGTCATGAGAACCCAGCCCTAGCAGTAGCAGGAGCACGGCTGTACGATGTGCATCCATTCATGCACCAGCGAACACTGCATGTGCTCACCGATGGCCAGTGAGCTGCCTCCAACCATTGCTTTTGCAGTACAGAGTTTAACGCCTCCCATGACTTGAAGCGCAATGCCACGCATCTATCACTCTCAGTTATCACAGCTAAAGCAAACCGAGAAAGTTTTCCCAAGTCCCTGAGCAGATAAAAGCATTGGGCCGTACCATTCATGGCTACCGATGAACATCTGTCCTTGCTGCAGTTGACTAGCTTGCAAGTACCACGAACTAGTAGACATCTCAGACGAGAACATGCACAGTCCATTTGAGATCACCCCAAAGCGCAGAATCGACACGATGCACCACCAAACGCCTCGTTCCTCACCACATAAATAAAACGAGGTGACCGATCGGCTTCCTCCCCCCTGGTTCGGGGCTCCATCGATCGGAGGAAACCTGCAGCTTTCATATCAGCTGCTGCATCAAATCCACCGGAATCTACCGATCCAGCTACATCTCGATCATCTCACCCGGCGTCACTAGCTGATGCCATCTCTTATCGATTACAGCCCGGCCGCGCTGCGGTCGCTGCTCCGGCCGTCCACCGATGAGCGGCGGACGAAGCTGTCCGGCGCCGGCGGCGGCGGCGGCCTGGGGTTCTTCAAGATGTTCAAGCTCCTGCCCATGCTCACCACGGGCTGCAAGATGGCGGCCATGCTGGGCCGGAACCACCGGGCCCTCCTCGCCGACCACGCACCGACGGTGACGCTGTTCGGGCACCGGCGCGGCCGGCTGAGCCTGGCCATCCACGAGGACACGCGGGCGCCGCCGGCGTTCCTCATCGAGCTGCCCATGCTTGCCTCCGCGCTGCACCGGGAGATGGCCACGGGCACGGTGAAGCTGGCGCTGGAGAGCGACACGCGCGCCGGCGTCGCGGCGCGGCGCAGGCGGCCGCTGCTGGAGGAGTACGTCTGGGCGGTGTACTGCAACGGGCGCAACGCCGGGTACGCCATCCGCCGGAAGGACGCGTCCGACGACGAGCGCCACGTCCTGCGCCTCCTCCGCGGCGTGTCCATGGGCGCCGGCGTGTTGCCGCCGCCGCCCGACGGCAGGGCGGGCGCGGGCGCGGGCGCCACGCCGAGCGCTGGCCCCGACGGCGAGCTCACCTACATGCGCGCCCGCGTGGAGCGCGTCGTCGGGTCCAAGGACTCGGAGGCGTTCTACATGATCAACCCGGACGGTGGCAGCGACAACGCCTCCCGCGGCGGCGACAGCGCGCCGGAGCTGAGCATTTTCTTTGTGAGGAACAAGTGAGAATGAATCCACTCTAGTACGTATCTATACACTCTTTTCTTCGTGAATGCACGTACATGTACATATACAGTGTGTGAGAAGTGAGGCATATAAACATTTATGCACTATGACTTAATTATTTTGTTGGCAATGCATCGGTGGTGGTTGATGAATTGGATCGATCAAATCGCCGCAGTGAAATGGTGTTGCGTACACTGATCACTGTCCGCTCAAATAGTCTTTTTTTTCTTTAAAAAATTTGCCTTGCATTTCATTAAGAAGAAGAGAAAGTTTACGACCGCTCAGGCCCTCACCTAAAAAATTACATTGTTATGACATAGTGAAAGAGAAAAAACGATTTAGAACTAAAAAAAACTAGCCATCGGACACTATGAAAAGCGGTTACCGTGTATGTAGTATGGTGAACTACCACCAGCAGTTTCTGAATTCTGGTCAAACAATTTTTTCGTAAGGTAAGTTACTGGGTGTTGACGAGTGCTCGCTTGCTCGGCCAGTTAGCATCTTTTGCAACTGGTCCACGTCGCAAGATTGCATGCCATAAATAATTGTGATGGGACATGCGTACCCCTAATTATTTTCTCTGTAAAGCGGTGCGCACGTGGTAACAGATACTGACACAATGTTCATCGAGTTGGCAGTACCAGCAGCACTGCTTATGCCCTCAACTGTGGTTTAAATTCCTGGAGACTTCTATGAGTTTTCCTGAAATTTATCTGAATCTGTGTTGAAAATTGGCCTCTGAGTTTTGAAAACTTACAAAACTCAGAGGCCAAACTCGGTTACTAGTGTTGATATACTCTCGACTGTGTTTAGTTTCCGAAAAAGGAATGTGAAGTTTGGTGAAAATGTCACATCGAACACTGTAGCGCATTGTAGCACTTTTCGTTTGTTTGTGGTAGCCGTTGTCCTACCATGATCTAACTAGGCTCAAAAGATTCGTCTCGTCGTGTACATCAAAACCATGTACTTAGTTTTTTTATTTACGCACGTTTAGTATTCTATGTATGAGGAGAGAGATTTGATGTGATAGGTGAATAGTAAAGTTTGGAGAGAGAATTTTTGGCTTTTCAAGGGAAGCCCAGGCGTGGTCACCGGTACTAGCATTTGACTCCTAATATCTCATATACTATTATATGTCCATAACAATGAAATCATAGTCATATTAAAGTATTTTTAAATACAAATCTAATGATATAATTTTTGTAATAAAGAATTTTCACTATACAAGATTATCGATAGGTAAAATTTCAAAGTTTAAATCTTAAATTATGTACACATGTCTTATATTAGGGGACCGAGGGAGGTAAGGATATACGAGTGTGCTTCTGTCTGATGGTGTATGACATGAGTTCTCCATTGAAGGTTTAGTTATATACTATGTATTCCTGGACTTAACGGCAAAAAAATACTCAATTATGGAATAATTTTTCTCATCCTTGTTGGGTGCTTCTTCTTCTGGGTAGTCAATGCACAAATAGTATCAGCAACACTTCTCTGCGTCCTGGACTTTCCAAGTCGCCAGCTTGTTGATCCACCAGGAAAATGGCAAAGGTGACCAATGATCCTTCATTGATAAGCTTTTGTACGTTCTAGAGTTGGTCAATTTCACAGTGCACACACTCATCTGCATTGATTTCTTGCGGTGTTGATAGGTTTGGAGTATATTCGTTGTGTTTTGGCAAATTGTCCGTCTCGTGCGTATGGAATTTGGATATGATAAATTGTTTGCATATGTACACTAGTACATAATCTTCTTTTAGTCCCGGGCCAGAACCCCCTTTAGTCCCGGGACTAGGAGGCCGGGTCCGGAACTTTAGTCCCGGTCCCCGTGTCCGGGACTAAAAGTCTCTAAAAATAAAAATAACTATTGCATCCAAGAGGATTTGAACCCATAACCTCCTTGCATGGTCTCACACATACCCACTAGTCACTCCACCTACACAGTACATATGATAGAAAATGTGATGTTTCCTGTTTTATTGTAACCCGTGAAGCACCTACACCCGAGACTAAAGACCATTTAGTCCCGATTGGAGCCACCAACTGAGACTAAAAATCACTCATTTAGTCCCGGGTGAAACCACCGCCCGGGACTAAGGGTCTCGGGACCTTTAGCCCCGGGCAGAAACACTGACCGGGATTAAAGGGTGGCTTTTAGTCTCGGTCGGTGTTTCCGCCCGGTACTAAAGGTCCTCTTTGGACCTTGAAAAATACGAGCCGGGACTAAAGGCATATTGTCTCGGTTTAAAACCTAACCTGGACTAAAGATAGAGGATGAAAGGTCCTTATTTTACTAGTGGTATTAGTACCTTAGTATATAGAGTTTGTCTAAAAGTATGCTATAATCACTCTTATTACTCTTCTATATTCTTCCACTCTAAATTATAGAACATTGTTCTGGATTTTCTTGATGCATCGTGACATAGCATATATTTAGGTGTTTTGTTATGTTCATACAAAATCTAAAAAAACCAAGTCATAGTCTGAGACTGAGGAAGTAGTATATATTTCCTATTTGGAAGAAAAACTACTTCCGGCAAAATATTTGGGTGACTTTTTTCAATTTAGTTTTGAACACAACCTTGAAATTTCTAAATTTATAAGATTCCATTTTTTAAACCGGCTAAAAGAGTTTCAAAATTTAATACTGAAACATCAACATACAGTTTTAAGGCTGTACTTCAGTATGTATTTACATTCGGTCACCTCATCATTTTGTTTTACACACTTAGAGCATGTTCGGCTTATCTATGTTTAACTTATTTCGGTTTGTTTCGACTTATTTTCTCTCACACGGTACTATTCAATCTATTAGCCGAGGACTATTCATTCTATCAGTCGAACAGATTCTTAGTACTCATACTTCAAAAACAGGAGCAATAATGCAATGAGAGAGCCATATATGCACTTAGGGGTGTATGTAACATACATGCATGGTCATCAGTCTCTCCGTCACGCAACGCATGGGACCAAACATCTCACTATAAGCTGGCTAGAGGGTACGTGCAACAACTGATTGCTCTTGTTCCATGCATGGCCCTTGGCCCATGCAAGTATCAAATTAGGACACCAACGGTTTGCACACGTCCTTGTTTAGCGGCCACACGTGGTAGGTCCCTCGATAGGACATCCAAACCATTGTGCATACTGCATGGCATATATAGCTCTCATGTTCTAGGCCTCCTTTGGTAGTGCTCGTTTTGCTGGAGCTGCACCAAATGGTCATGCCGGTGAATCACTTCTGTGGGTTGCCTGTAAGAGGTGGGACTGTTTTGTATGACACAAGTGAAGCTGATAGAGCTAAAAAATCAGCTCATCCACCTCCAACTTCACACTCGTGTGGAGCTCTAACAAAGGGGGTCCCAGTATATCCGCACTTATGCAGCCTGACGCGTGCTGCGTGCACACAAACCCTTCTACACTATGTAGCACAAAAAGGTTTCTCCATGAAAACTATCAGCCTGTTAATTCGGAACACATAAATTTTACAAGATCTTTTGTCGAAAGAGCTGTCAACCAGAGTATCACATTTTTTTATGAGAAAGAAATTAATATAAGTGCTATAGCTTCGTCATATCATTAGGGAAAGCGATGGCGGAGGAAAGCAGCAAGGCTACATGCATACATTCATATAAATAAGTCTGTGTGACTGTGTGCATGCATGTGAATAACTGCATTCATGCTATTGTTTCGATTTTTTATTAGTAAATCTCTCTTATATATATAAAAAAGAAAGAAATGAGTGAAAATGATGTCACGTTTCAAACAGGGTAACCCCACGGATATTATCCTGGGGTTGCATTTTAGACAGAGTATGCATCCTGGAAGCTAAAGAAGGTCACACCACCACTTTAGTTGTTCGATCGATCGATCGAGGTCGAGGTACGGTGGTCCTCGCGTGTCGTGTGTAGGGCGCACGGCACCATGGGCCATTCAACGCCCAGTAATTGGCGACCGGTCGATAGGATTTCACATCAGCCTACGAGTTATTTCACATGGCAAGTACACATTATCCCTTCCACGGTGCATGCAGTCGGGACACTACGAAAAGGATGGACATGCTAGGACACTCTATGAGGTTTCCGTGCTGACTGTGGTGTTGATGATTTCTATGGCTGTGTGCGGTCACATATGCCAGAAATTAATCTATTTCCTAAAAAATAATTATGTCACAATATGCTGAATTTTGTAAATGCAGGTGTAATGTCACACTTGATTTCTATTTTTTCCACCGAAACCATGTCCCAACCTAATGGATATAATAATATATATGTCTTTTTAAATCACTTGCCTTTCATAATCAGGACAGTGATATAAATATATAGGCCCCCTTTGGTAGAGCTCCACATGAGGGTGGAGTTGGAGTTAGAGTGGAGGAGCTGATTTTTTTAGCTCCACCAGCTCCACCTGTGCCATGTGCAAAACAGCTCCACCTCTCACAACCAAGCCCCCAGAAGTGATTCACAGCCGTGGCTATTTGGTACAGCTCCACCAAAAACAGCTCCTGGAGCTCCTTTTGGAGCTCTACCAAAGGGGGCCATAATATCTAGGTTTTTTCATATACAAAGATTATTATGACTCCTTTTATTATTCCACATGTTCTTTTTTGAAAACCATATCAGGAGAGAAAAGATAGAGTTTCATGAGATAAGACGGGGTTTTTTTATCCCCATGACGCTCATCAGGCTCAGGTACCAAGTCCTCTCTCTTGGTAACAATGCCATGAAATCGTGCATTGAGACCGGTCTTAGGAGTGGGATGATGGTTTCTATTTCACCCCATTTAGAGGTCATTTTGGTCTCAAATCAATGGCAAGTGTTCTAAAATCGAGGCTCACTTATGTGGTTTTGCCCTAATTACTCTCAAGGAGAGGGTTGCTTTGCCCATCAAAACTAGTGCATGCTCAAAAACATAGTGTCTCTCCCCATTATGAGATTAAATGATTGTCTTTGCCTTTATAGACCCATAAATTAGAGAGTACTTGTGAGCATATTCATAAGGCCATTCAAAACTCCATTTTTTGTACATTGGTTCCCACCATATATCTCCTTTTCCAAAATGTTGCCATAGTTTTTCCTTTAACGTGTATTCGCATAAATTGTGGTTCAAATTTTATTAAGGTAATCTCTTGACGTCTTTAAAAAACAATTAGTCATTTTTAATCTAAAATTATAAAAACAACTCTTCTCAAACTAAAATTCTAGGAAGTAGCTCTTGAACAATGATTTGGGATAACTCAACTAATATCCACAAGCGACCTCACTTCTTATGATTCGAGAATGATTTGATGATTAATGATTTGCAATGCTTTGCTCTTCATGGCTTCATATGTATTCTTATATTGGACAACTAAACCCTTAATCATCCATATTCTCAATGTCTTATTCTTGATCATTCATCATGCAAATTTCACCTTTATTTGATTATACAAGCAAACAACCAATGAGACCATACAATTCACTTGCATCTTTGTCTCTTTTGCTTATTTCTATCTTTCCTTGTCATCTCTTACTCACGCATGCACCATATGACATCAGCTCGACTTTACTATTTGTAATATAAAAATCTATGCATTAATCCTTTAATTGTTTGTGTCATTCAACCACCAAAAGCCACAAGGGCGTAGATGCACTTTCATGAAATTTGGCCAAATATAAAACTTGAAGTTTGAAAAGCGCCAAACATGATGGAATCATAACATGTTGATGTTTTGGACCCAAACATTTGAATTTGAGTGGTCAAAGTTCCAACTTAAAGTTAAATAGGACACTAGTCCCAGAACAATGATGACTAATCAAACTTGAGCCAAACATTTTGGAAGATTTCATGCATCAACTCTGGACTAGATCGTGCAAAATGGTTTGTAGGATCTTTGGTGAAAATTTTGGACTATATCCACTTCACAAAAATATAAATTTGCATATTTAAAATGGAGCAGCAATTTTGAATGTTTAACTAACCTATATAAGGTCGAGTCACGCCAAACCCTGTGGCGCCGGCCATTGAACCGACACATGAGCGGCCACATCGGCTGTGGTCAAAGAGACGTGCCGATATGGTGGCACAATCATGCCACTACATGTGGTATGACTCAACAAGGGGTAGCGTCGCGTGATGTGGCGCTGTCAAAAGGGCTATTTTCTAGAATTTTAGTTTAAGAGAGATTAATTTTATATTTAAAAGGGTTAAAATTATAAAAAATCTCTCTTAATAGTTTCTAATTGTGATATGAGAAGAAAGTGGATATAGTATGTTGATGTTGGTATATTATGTGTATTGATTATAATGCACGTACACAACATGTCTGATGAAATGTCCGAGAGGACTCAACCGTTCCGTTTGGTTCTCCCTTGTTTCAATAGTGTATCTAAATCTATACCAAAAGCCTTTGGCCGCTTTATATATAAAGCAAATATACTGGGATTACCAGTTTTACAACGAAGTACACGTCCGAAGACGACACCAACTACTTACAAACCCGCAACAGGACCCTCTAGGCGTTACACTAGATACAACTCAGGGCAACTCTAGTTAGAAAACCTAAAACGCTGTGACTCCATCACAGAACTTGCAAGATCGGGCCAACCTCAGGGTCCAAAAGTGCCAACGTCACGGCCGTAGGAAGAGCAACACAACAACGCATTCAGGAAGGCAAAGGCGCCGAGACGGTGCTAGCGTTAGGTTTTCACCTCAAAGCCCTCCGTGGACCGCTAGCGGTAAGGATCCTAAGCAACGCCACCAACAGGGAAACATCATCGCCGATCCGGCACCACCAGACCAAAGCTTTCACTGATGGATCACTACCCGAAGAACCAGCAGAACCTGCCCAAACACGACTGCCACTGACTGAATCCGACCGCGCCACCAATGACCCCAATCCTGCTGGCCCCATAGGAAACTAGAACCGCCATCAACTCCACTGGAATTGGCGGAGCATGACCTCGCCAAAGACCTAGAGACCGCCCCCTTGATTAGGGACGACACCGAGCGAACCAACTAATCACCTGCTCCCAGCGTCATCCCCCCAATGGGACTCCACCGAGCGGTTCTGGTTGAAGCGAGGACCATGAACCCTCTAAAACATAGTCGGGGGAACACCGGGGACAAAGGAGGGAGGGCATCACCGTGAGCAGGGCCACCGGAGACGACGACGCCAAGGATGAACCCTCCCAACCTCCCATAGACTGACCCCACCGGGTCGAGTCCAGCACCGGGAGAAGGCGAGGGTTCGAACGCCTCCATCCTCACCCCCGAGACCTAGGCAGCGGCGCACAGGGAAGGGTGAGGTCGGAGCCAGGGTGAGGGCCGGCGCCACCCCAGACGCTGCCACCGTCAGGGAGACGACCAGCCCTCACCCCCGACCAGAGCAGCAGGCACGCATGACGCAGCCCTGACACCATACCGCCACCACAGCGGCCCCGAAGCCAACTCCGCGCCAATGCCACCCGCTCCTCCGAACCGCACCTGCACCATGGCGCCGGTCGAGATGACCGCTGCCCCAACCAGCGCGGCCGGACGTTGCAACGGAGCCTGGCTCCCAGATCTGGGGGCCAGCCCCCAGATTCGTCCGTCCCCGGCGGACCCGAGGGCCACGGCAGAACCCCGCAACGGCCCGCGCCAGGGGAGCACCGCGCTGGCGCCGGGGGGAGGCACGCGGGCACTGTGGGACCTGCGCGTAGGGGAAGCGCGCCGCCGGCGTCACCTGGCGCCACGGTCGCCCGCGCATAGGGCGGGCGTCACCGGTGGCGGGCTCCCAGGCGCCGTGGCCGGCCACGTGCAGGGGGCTCCGATGGAGGAGAGGAGAGGGGGAGGGGAAAGGGCCTTGCCGCCACCGTCATCACGGCCGCACAACAAGGATGGGCGGACGGGGCATGTGGAGGGTGGCTGGGCGGCGGCGGCGGGGCTAGGGTTCGGCCCACGTCGCTCTCTCTCCCGAGAGCGACCGGGCGTCCCCCACGCGGTGAGCCTACGCCTCTGTATCTCAATCTATAGTAGGGGGTATTTGTGATTTTTGTAAGAATTTTTATAATATACCTTTATTTCTAATATATATTTAGGATTAGTAATAGTAAGATATGCCATACGTAATTTTGTTCACGTACGCTATAGATTGTTAACGAGTGATTAGCTCCTTTATCATATCTTTTTCGAAGCTTCCCCCTGTGTGTGCTCACAGGGAAGAATGCTATCAAACAATGAGATCCTACCAAGCAAATCCGCCTGATGTTAGAAAGCCTATACTACTTTTTTTTTCACAAAAAACAATCTACAATTTATGACGACTCCGTACGATAATCTTTTCCATTTAATAGTGGTACATGTGTACATATATATGGTATGTGACTATGTGGTACGAATGCACACTAGCTAGACAAATAAAGAATCTACAATCTTTTGTGTAATGTATGCTAGGAAGGCAGGCACACTTGGAACTACCAACCAATCTGGAGAAAAGGAACATGAATAAACAAATGAATTATATTATTACAGAGCACGCTTAGCTAAGCTATCATGCATATTTTCTACCCAAATATTTGACAGAAGTATCCAGGCGCATCCATGTTATTTACAGCGTGTTGTTGTTGCACTTCTTCTTGAGCCTGGCCCGGCGCTCATCCACCAACATCTTGGCGAAATGGGTCAGCTCCTCCTCGTTGGTGCGCCCGGTTCCATCAGGCTCGTTCTTGCCGATCTCAATGTTCACCCTGCACGCCGGCTTCTTCAGCAGCGCCTTGCCAACGTCAACGAGACGGTTCAGGTTCTCCTTGGTGGAGATGTCTACGGACGAGGTGTCGCCGGTGAGCTCATCGTCCTGGATCCGGAGGTAGTTCTTGTCGGAGTGCAGCGCCTGGAAGAGCACGGAGGCGTGGATGTCGACAAGGTCGGAGCTTGCCTGGCTGAAACTGTCAATGATGGGCGTGGCGCCCTTGTTGTAGAGCCACCCCAGGAGGCCCCATTTGCTGCACTGGACGGCGTCGTACTTCTCCTCGGCCTTGGCGGAGCCGGTTCCCAGCGACAGGACCATGAACTTGCCGTAGTCCGCCGCCTTGATCGGGAAGAAGTCCTGGTCGTCCTTGCCCAGGAGGATCTGCTTGCTCACGTGCGTCATCGCCAGCAGCGTCTGCAAAGTTCGTCCAATTTGGCGCACATTTGTCAGCTTCACGAAGTCAACAGCTCTATCAAGCTTCTTTGTTTTTTTGGTTTATTGACAATACTTAGTAAATTATTATTCATCAGCCTAGATTCAGGTTGATGATGATCCAGTTGTTGGGAGCAGCACATTCGCATCGAATTATGTATGCGTGCATGGTTTCGTGTGTTGCTAGTTTTCTACGTGTTCTTTTGTGTTGATCGATACGCTTTGTTTGCTGCCGTTACGAAATGCCACGCGTAGCATGCATGGCCAGTGGATCACTCACCGGATTGTTCGCGGCGACGCCTCCGTCGATGAGGTTGAAGGCCCGGGTCTTGCCGTCCTTGTCCTTGGTCTCGAACTGGTGCCCCGGGAGGTAGGTCGGCGCGGCGGAGGTGCTGATGCACACGTCCGAGAGCAGAGCGTCCTTGGAGACATCGTTCATGGCCTGCGTCAATAGCAGTCACGTCAGTAAGATCAAACGCATTCATCAGGTTCAACCATGGACAAATTTGCATGCCAATGTAAATGTGTAAGCACAATAGCACATACGTCGTATCTGGAGAAGATGGTGGGCTGGAGGAGCTTGATGTCGAAGGTGGGGATGACGATGTTCCGGAGCGCCTGGCTGACCTTGGTCTCGCCGACGAGCTTCCGTACGATGGAGTGGAGGTACTTGCCGTCGTACTTGGGCCCCGAGAAAAGGTTCTTCAGAAGACCAATAGGACCGCCGCCGCTGCAGAACACACAAACAGCACGAGTAAAACATTTGCTCCTGCCCGGCTGAGCTGATGAATGCACGCCTGCAAATTAAAGGTTTCAATATGCTCACCTCCGGGCCGGGAAGATCTTGGGGCAGTGCGTGAGGTAGAAGTCGTTGATGTCCTTGGCGGCGAAGAGCGGGCGGCCCTCCTTGTTGGGCGCCGTGAGCATGGCGGTGACCAGCCCGCCAGTGCTCGTCCCGGCGATCACGTCGAAGTAGTCCACGAGCCTCGCGTCCGGCCGCTCGTCGATCTCCTGCAGCTTCTCCTCGAGGAAGGCTAGGATGGTGCCGGGGATGATGCCGCGCACGCCGCCGCCGTCGATGCTGAGCACGGTGACGATGTTCCCGAAGGCCACCGGCGGCAACATGGGCGTGGACAGCGTGGACGCGCCGCGGGTGAGCGCCCGCTGCGCCACCGGGTTATTCAGCGTCAGGCCGGAGCCGTTGGTGCCGAGACCCGGAGCGTACACCGGCGCCATGGACACGACCACCTCAAGTCCTCAATCACCAAGGTTTGCAACGCACACCACCACGACACGACGTAGCCTCAATCACCAAGCAATCGGTAAACAGAGACTCGGGATCGTGAGATGAGAAGATGCTCGATCTCGCTCGGTCGGTCGCTTTACAAAAGGGCTCGATCGTCGTCTGTCTTCTTGTCTCCGGCTTTTGCGCTTCGTGGTCGATCTGTCTGTGTGGCGAAGGCCTGTGCAGGAGCGCGGGTATTTATAACCGGGGGAGATCAGAGAAAGAATTGAAGGGGCTGAAGATCCAACGGGACAACACGGAGCTGCTAGTTTTACTGGATCAAGAATGGAGATTATTAATTCCGTCGACAGCTGGTGATCGTGCACTTGTACGTACACTGGTACTAGTCGTGTGCACACAGGGACACAAGTGTGTACTGTACAAGCTAGGTAAGGGTGGGTCGGTCAGAAAAGTCGAACGGATATATCAAGCTAGCAGCGGCAGAGATAGCTGAGAGCCGAGCACGCGGGGCCGTGGATCCTGTCGTCGCGCCGTGTCGCGTGGCGTTACGGCGATCGCCGGATCGGGTCAAGGCCGCGCACGAGCTAGTGGAGACCTGATATATACTAGGTATTTTACTTGGAAGCCATCCGGGTCGTCGTGTCCTCGTGTTGGCTTTCCGCCTGCGTGCGCGGGGCCGGGGCGCACGGCCGCGTCAACCGGTGGCGCCGGCGGGTCACCGGCGTAGGTGCTACGTATACGGTATACGTAGCCGCCGGCCAGCCAGCGCCGCCTTTGGCGCCGGTATAGACGGCGATGCATGGACGTACGTATGCGTACGTACAGCGTATCGGAGTACGTGTGTACCGAGCGGCGAGGAATTCTACGCCATGAAATTAATTAAAGCGGCGGGAAGTCTCGCTGTGAATGAATGGGTCCGAAATACTGGTGGGTTCCAGTCTTCCAGGTGTTGGCTCCTGTGCAACCGTGTTTTCCAAACATTTCTGAGGACAGAATCAACAAGCTAGCCGCTAGGTTGACCTGCTGAAAACTGCTTCGTGATCTCTGTCGGTTTGTTCCGGTCTTTGAGGGTTACTGCACGCTAGAGTTTCGAGTTCTGACCGTTGATTTTCCACTGGTCATAGCTAGCTAGCTGTAGCTGTTGATATTATTCTGCTGTTTTTGTCGCCTGTACTGTTGACCAATAGTAACCGGAAAGAAGAAAAACAACAACCGATCAGGAGGACGAAGTAACTGGAATAATAAATAGGAAAAAATCCTATTTTTACCATCAAACTATCACATAAGTATGATTTTTAACCTTGAACTATGAGACCGGACGCCGAGGGCCATATATTCAACTATTAAAACCGGACAAATTTAGCCTTTTGAGTGGTTTCAAAAGTGGTTTTTCGTTTTATAGCCATTTCAAGAAGAGTGGTTTAACCTACAAAATTCATAACTAATTTATTTCAAATAAAAAATATGAATCTGGTACACATGTTTTTCTAAAAATGTAACATATACGTTGGTGTTCTTTTTTGAGTTATTTACATCTTATTTTTCTTATTTCTAGTGTTTTTACAAAAAATAATAAAGCACTCAGAACATAAACAAATAATATCCAAATGACTCAAAGTAGTGCACCAATAGAGGGGCTATATTTTTAGAAAAATAATGATATTGGTTTCATATTTTTTATGATTTGAAATAAATTAGTTATGAATTTTTTAAATTAAACCATTTTTCTTTAAATTTTTATAAGGCAGAACACCACTTTGAAACCATCTAAATGACAAATTTGCCGGCCAGTTTCAATAGTTGAATGGTCCTTAGTATCTGATTTTGTAATTAAGGGTTGAAAATTAGACTTCTATGATTGGTGAAAGGTGTAAACCAGATTTTTTCCTAATAAATATATTTAATTAGTTGGCACAACCCCTCAATTGTTTCATCAAAAAATCAATAGTAACCGGAGGCCAACTGGGCGAAGAAAGGAGAACGTGCGGTGAGGAGTGAAAGTGACAAGTGTGCTCGATTTAGAATCAAACACGTGCACACACTTCAACTTGATCAAATGTAAGAAAATGCATGAAACCGATTTATAGAGACACCTGATTTAATTTTTTTAGGCGTGCTGTAGGAGGCTTCATATATTGAATTGATAGTCCTGATTCTACGCTTCCATACACCAGTGGCCTGCCAATTGTGCTCGAGTTATATATAATCAAACACATGGGCACACTTCAACTTGATCAGATGTAAGAAAATGCAAGCGATTTATATACAGACACCTAATTTAGTTTCTTGTAGGAGTGCCGTAGCCTCGTAGGAGGCTTCGTAATTTCGTATTGAATTAGCAATCCTCGTTCTTCGTTTCCGTACCAGAATCCTCAAAAGTTCGAATTATACTGCCACTGTTGCAGAAAGGTGTAGCTATTGTCGTTAGCGTTTGTTTAGTTCGATTGCCGCCCGTGGTTGTTGGCTTGCCTGCTCCACTTTTTTACAGGAGGCGTGATTAGCAGCAGTGAGAAGTTCCATCGCATTTTCTTTTACACGGCGAACATACTTTCTTATTATCTTACTATTACTAATTGGAGGCTCCTTTTGGAGCCTCTACGTTAATTTCCACGAGACGCACTAGAAAAAAAGATAAATACTAGAAATTCTCAAAAAATTAGAAACATCTAGCCATCAATTTGATCAAGTCTAATCATCCCAAGAATAATAGCCCTTAGATCAATTATACTTTTTAAAAAATTACCTACATTTTCCATTATAGAGAGAAGCTTAAAGTAACCCCCTAATGTTGTCTAGGAATTACCAACATATGCCATCAAAGTGTTATATCAATTAATCGATATTTAAGTGATCTAATATCGACAATCCAATAATGAGCTCGTGATCTCAACAGAAACAAGTAAATAAATATATAAATGAGTAAACAAATACAATATAATCTTTATGTGAACAAATACAATATATAGATAGAGATCACATCATCGTTGGCGCCTGCCGCATGGCGGGCAGCAGATCGATCTGCATGATCATCATTATCAATGCGAATGTGGTGCAGACTACCAGCTGCGGCCATGGTCACACGTCTGTCTTAGGATCCAGCGGCAGTGCATGCACAGGGTCTCAAGGCCGTCAAACAGATCACGCCGCCGCCACAACCATTCAGTGGCCACACGGTAGAGGTTAGATACAGGCTCGAACAAGAATCTCAGCAGGCCAGCAGTGATCTTTCAAAAAAAAACCCAGCAGTGGTGTTTTGGATGCACATCAGGTGTATTTTCACGTGAATGACAGGATCCAGCAACATGTGACGCGATCCGGCAGCTGTTCAGCAGTGAAGGCAACAACAACAACGTAGCAGACAGCAGGGAGCGAGACGGTTTGCTCAGGATCGAACAATTGTTGTTTGGAGTACACGATAATTATACAACTAATAATGTACATACATAATATCAAAGATTGATGAAGAATGAAGAGCTGTTGTATATCAATAAGATTGGGATAGATGGAGGGAGTAGTTGAATTATAAGCGCTCCAAGATTTTCAAGATATATACAATTAAATTAATGCATATCTTCGATAGAGAAATTTTGATGTAGGCTAATAAAAGCACATGTTTATACCGTTGTAGTAACTACTATCTTTAGTCTAGGACCTTGAATCCAAGTTCATAATAAAATCAAAAGAGAGTATAGAAGGAGAGCTAGAACAAACACGGGCTTCAATTTAACATGCAAAAGGAATATTTTTCTTACAAATTGTGGCATGTGTGAAATTGGAAGCTAAAATTCGGAGTGGCACAAGCAAGCAGAGTTAACAAAGCTTAAAATGGTTTGAGTTTCTAACACAAATAAAGAAGAACTATGAGTGGAATATACCTCCGATGATAGAGAAATAATAATAACAAAAAAGGGAGAGCAAATATAAATTTTTTTAATTAGCTTATGCCTTTTAAATTTGTCCTCAGATTTTTTATACACAATTATATCTCTTTTTTATTTTCAGTACTTATCTTTTTAAATTTTTAGCCCGTGCAGAAGCACGGGTTGATAGACTAGTTACTAATTGAAAGAACATCCGGTCATCAATTTAATGGGCTCTGATAGTCATCAACAACCATAACCATTGGATTTATTATGTTTTAATTACCCACCTTTGCTATTATAAAAGTAGTGTAAAGTAACCCCTAATAGTTGTTTCAAAATTACCCATATATGCCATTAAAAATCAACATAAACTACTCCAAACCTTGGCTCGATCTCTACCGTGATCTGAACAAGCACGTGATCTCTGCCGATGTCAACAAACATACGTCTCTACTTGCCTACGATATCGTCAATTGCATATCCTCTCTCATATGGACGGGAGAACTAGCATGCCGGCCACCGGCCGGCTTGAGGAGTTCAAGAGAAGATAGACAAAAAGAAGACTCATGGCGGTCATCAGGCATGAAACGAAGTCCATCGTGGATGTGTGAAAGCAATCTATCAAGATCTTCATCAGGAAAGTATGTCACGGTGCCCTTCTAGATCAACCAAGACATCTCCTACCGGTAGTATCTCACGTTTATGTGCTTGCAGGCTGTACGCTGTATTCCATGCTGTTCCTATACACGGACACGAAGCGAAGTGGCATGACAGGCGCAAAAGTGATCCTCCATTAATTGGATCACTTTTGGAACCTAAAGGTATATATAGATTGGAATTTTGTTCCCGTCGGTCTTAGAGCAATTATTATGGAAGGCTACAAGAAAGCTAAATAGTGAGGTGGTGGAGAGATAAGAGGAGAGAGAGGATGTGGACTGTAAGTTTACCGTCAACTTGGGCACAAGAACCAATAAACTTTGTAACAAAGACAAGTGGATCATGTATTAATGATGAAGAGCTAAATCACTATACTACTAGAGTGAGAGATGGGCTGTAAAGATTCTTACAACCCGTTGCTGGCTAAATCATTAGCCTTGCTTTTATCATGCATGATGCAGGTTTTTAATTTTTTAAGCAAAGCACGTGGAATTCAGATCCATCTTCCCATGCGTGACCATGCAGTTTTGATTAGAGACTTGAAACGAGGCTGATCTTGATGTCCTACCTTGGCCGGAAGGAAGCAGCTAGCGTATTGGTATGTAACTCTGAACAATTCTAGCATGTTCTCTATTACGTTTTCTACTTAAAATTGCCAATGGATCAACCCTGCTGCGTAGACAATGCAAATAGTTTTGAGTGATTGGTTGATTCTTAATGAGAGAGGCAGGGAAGAGTTAAAATAGTTAATGCAATTTCCTACACATGGGAAGAAAAAAAGATATGAAGCAATTGTAGTAAAAAAATAAAGCATCATACATCAAGGCAACGTCATGCAAACAAGTCCATGCTGGCACCAAGACTATGGAACATGCATGTAGATGACATAAAGAGGCGCATCAGAACCATGTGAATTCTTATGGTGCTGTTAGTAAGGCATAAATTTATATATAGAGAAGAATTCGGTACCAATGCTACATTACTCATTATTCTAGAATTAATGGTGCTCCTTGCTGGTTAATGATTGTGAAGTTTTAGACAAAACTACCGAAACCAAGAACATGTAGATGAAATAGTGAAATCTGTACACTCAATAGAGAAGCGATGCAGAGGGAGATCTTAATATAGCCTAATTAAGATAGGCTTATCAAGTGAATGTACATAGGCAAATTATTATTATTATTCCATAGCACATGTAATTGTGTGAGGTGATTGCCTAATTGGTAAAGAGAATTGGAATCTATCAAAGCCAAATAACGCATAATGATGTCAGTTAGGGTAGTGTGCTAAAATAAAAAGGAAGAAGCAATAAGTGAGTTGCCAAAAAGAAAATGAAGAAACATAGCAGGTCATGGATTAATATCATATTTGGAAATATATATTCTAACATTTGAAGTGTGAAAAGGCCTAATTCTATGTACATGCACGTAAAGCCTCTGTTATTATGAATGAAATATCTAATCTCATACCATATACTATTTACTTAAATATATACCCAAATAGTATCCAAAGTATATTTTCTATATTTAAGAAACAATTTCCCTTATAAGCTGACTATAGAAGTGTAATATATCTAAATAAATTCTATATGTAGTTTCACAGATGCTGCTACTCTATGGAGATCAAATAAAGGGTTCAAATAATTTTGGTGGTTGCTCACTTATCAACCGGAGGTTCAAGTCAACCGGGCATAACATAGGTATACAAAATACAGAAATATTTTCCATTCGGTATCACACCTTGAACATATTAATTTAATTAATTTATATAACATCAACTACTCATCTATATTTAAAATTACTAGATCGTGCAGGTGCTGCACGGCACCTGCACGGGTTGATGAACTAGTTTTTTTTAAAAAATTGTTACACTATAAAAACATTATAGCATAAGATAAATGTTATACTTTGAAATGGAGGGAGAGAGAGAGAGAGAAATATTTCTATCTATCCACATCCACCATGTGAGTACGTACTGAACATTACGTTCACGGATTCCTTCACTGTTGTTCTCTGTGATTTTTCTTTTTCATCGAAAGATTACCACAAGCTCAGCATGGATTAACATAGTCAGTGGAAATTAAAATTAGCTATCGTACAGCTAACGATGTCGTCGTCAGTAGGGTATCAAATTCAACTCATAGACAGCATAGGCCGCGACAATATTAAACGTTGATTGTGATAGTCAGTCAGATACGGCATCTAGCTTGATTCGCTTCTTAAACACAAGGACATAAGTGCAGACCAAGATACATCATCCGTTGAATCTTTCTTAAAGTACTCTGCGTACCAGGACTTAATCTCCGCAGTTTCTGATCGATTTCGGGGAGCAACATCTTTGACTTCTCTAGGTATCACATTTTCTCGACAGGAAAATTCGTGCGTGACTTGGTTAATGCACCATGATGTCGTGTGTATACCACTTCAAAAAAAAAGAACAATACACAACACATTAATCGCTTTCCGCCAACAAGAACAAGGTTTGCAATTTGTATAGTCCATAATCTATAACATGGACGTGTTAACTAGTTTAGGCAGTAGCGTAGCCACAGGGGGGCTATAGCCCCGGCCCCCTACTCATCTGTAACATATGGAGGCCTAGAGAGAGAGAGGGGAAGAGAGAAGAGAGGGAAAAGAGGAGGAAGAAGAAGATTAGCCCTTCCAGAGGAGGATCAGCCCCCCTAGGGGGCAATCTTGGCTCCGCCCCTGAGTTTAGGGTACGCGGTAACGAGACAATAGTCCATAAATTAGTGATGAATTGAATGACGCCATATTTGAGAGTAGGATAAGCACCCTATTAATCAACCGGGATTCTGTGGACTATGTTTAGATGCATAGCTAGCTAGTTAGTAGTGATGATTTTACTTCTTTTAGATATGCATCGCTGCCATTAGGCAAACAGCCTTTTGTTTTACACCGTGACACTTCTGTTAAATGTTAATAATGAAGTATAACTCAACTCTAGTTTCAAGTGACTAGAATCTATAACAACTATATAATTGGTACCCACTAAAAGTCACACCCATATTTCTCTCCACATGCAAGATGTCCACGTCACCATCCACTAGATCTTCTCTCAACATGCAAGCTGTCCACATCACCATCCACTAGAATTATGAATTTATGTCTTCTACTGATTTTCTGCGGCTATGCATTGTGTTAGTCTTTGCGAGTACCGTGCTACAAATTTCTAAGTAGTTCTCTCTCAATAAAATGAATGTGTTTTCCTCTACATTGTTGTTTAAAAAAATTGCAATGCAATCATTTTAGTGTTTCTACTTTCAAATTGTATCTTTAAATTTTGTATAAATTCCCGCAGCAACGCGCGTGGTACCACCTAGTTTTCTTAGTTTGTGGTCCTGTGGATGCATGAGTTCCCAAGATATGTAACCGTACAAATGGCTGAACTAAAATATATGATGTCGATTGTGATTGAGGTACGGTTCTCTCGACCTGCCAACTAGCTAAACCAATACCAGCGGAGATCCTTTGTTTTTTTGAGACAAAGCGGAGATCCTTATCTGAAACTTATACACGTCAACACACGATATATGCATGGTGGTTTGGTGCTTGTCTTAGATTTCTTGTGGGCAAAGAGCACAACTATGAGATATGTAACAGCGTATCGTTCTACGGAATCCTCAAAAGTTTGAATTATACTGTCACTGTTGCAGAAAAGTAGCCATTGTCGTAATTAAGCGTTGTTTGATTGCCACCCGTGGTTGTTGCCTTGCCTGCTCCACTTTTTCACAGGAGGCGAGATTAGAAGCAGCGAGAAGTTCCATCGCATTTTTTTCCACGCTGAACATATACTCGATTGTATTTTTTTTAATTTGTTACACTAAAAACATTTTAGTATATAAGATAAATTATACGCCAAAGTTCAATTTGGAAGATCTCGTACCAAGTTATACTTTGAAATGGAGGGAGAGAGAGAAACCTTTCTATCTATCCACAATTCCACATCCACCACGTGAGTACTGAGCATTACGTTCACCGATTCTTTCACTGCTGTTCTCTGTGATTTTTCTTTTTCATCGAAAGATTACCACAAAGCTCACCTGGATTAACATAGTCCGCGGAAATTAAAATTAGCTATCGTACAGCTAACGGATGTCGTCGTCGGTAGGCCGGGTATCAAATTCAACTCCATGGACGCGGCAATATTAAACGTGTTGTGATAGTCAGTCAGAATGTCAGTACGCATCTAGCTTGATTAATTTCCTTCTTAAACATCAAGGAGATAAGTACAGACCAAGATACATCATCCGTAGAATCTCTCTTAAAGTACTCTGCGTACCGGGGTTTAATCTCCGCAGTTTCTGATCGAGTTCGGAGAGCAACATCTTTGACTTCTCTAGGTATCACGTTTTCTCGACAGGAAAATTCGCTGGTGACTTGGTTAATGTACCACGATGTCGTGTGTATACCACTTCAAAAAGTAATAATAATGCATGGTACATTAATCGCTTTCCACCAACAAGAACAAGGTTTTTGCAATTTGCATACTCCATAATCAATAGCGTGGACGTGTTAACTAGTTTAGGGTTTACGGTACGGTAACGACAATAGTCCATAAATTAGTGATGAACTGAATGACGCCATATTTGAGAGTAGGATAAGCACCATATTAATCAACCGGGATTCTGTGGACTATGTTTAGACGCATATCTAGCTAGTTAGTGATGATTTACTTCTTTTAGATATGCATTGCTGCCATTAGCACTACGGGAAACCCGACGTATGCCGAGTGCTTCCCTCTTTGCCGAGTGCTTCTTGTCGGGCACTCGGCAAAGACTGGCTGTGCCGAGTGCCCAGACAAAGGCACTCGGCAAAGAGGCGACACTCGGCAAACAGGATCTTTGCCGAGTGTCAGAAAAGAGACACTCGGCAAACAGGATCTTTGCCGAGTGGCATAACAGAGACACTCGGTAAAGCTGACGCACGTGCCCTGCGCGTGCCACGCCACGGACGGCCGTTTGGGCTCTAGTAGCTTTGCCGAGTGTCACACGGCATACACTCGGCAAAGCCGTGGCACGTGTCCAGCACGTGCCACGCGCGCCAACGGCCGTGGACGGCCGTTTGGCCTGTCAGTTCTTTGCCGAGTGTCACAGTCCAGACACTCGGTAAACATGTGGCACGTGCTTGACACGTGCCAGGCCCGTTGACTTGTTGGCCCTTTGCCGAGTGTCTGGGTCAGATACTCGGCGAAGAGTTTGAAAATTTGAAAAATATTTTTAAAAAACTTGAAATTCAAACTCAAAAAATTTGAACATTTTAAATATAAGAGTTTTTGGCCGGCTGGATTGGTGGTTTTGCCGAGTGCTTCGGCGGGGCACTCGGCAAACGACCTCTTTGCCGAGTTAGGAAACACTCGGCAAAGTTTGGCCCTGTTTATTTCAACTTATGTTTTTGGGATCCAAAGTTTATTTTTTTTCCAACAATACTTGTCAAAGGCTCTTTATATCTTATGTGGAGCCTGTGGCAAAAAGTTGGGATGATTTCGAAAAGTTTATATATACGGCCCTTACCAATCGGAGCATATCCCCACAGAAGATTCGGAGAGTTGAGAAGGAGACAGCTGGATTTCGAAACGAAGTGAAGTTGAATTAGAGTTTGAGTTCATAACTTTTTGTATAGGCAATAGACGACGTAGATTGCTTCATTTGAAGTTATCATATTTTTCCGGACCCATTTGATATTTTTTAAATTATTTTTACAACAATCTCCACATGAAATAATGAAATATATGAAGGAATTATGAGATATATATGCTTCAAATAATGAAAACATTTCATCTAAGCATAAAATGTGCATTGTTGAATGTATTTGACAAGAAATTTTGATGTGTATTTGATCGAATTTGAAAAATTTGGTATGCAAGAATTGTTCTGGGAAATGTTTGCCGAGTGGTACACTCGGCAAACAAGACCTTTGCCGAGTGTCAGGTCGTAGACACTCGGCAAAGAGCACCTTTGCCGAGTATCAGGTCAGAGACACTCGGCAAAGATGCCACGTGGGTTGGCCGGCCCGTGGCCACGCGAGACACGTCATTGGCCCACGTGGCACCTTTGCCGAGTGCCTACACTCGGCAAAGGGCAGTTTTGCCGAGTGTCCCAGATCCAGGCACTCGGCAAACAGATCTACCACGTGGTCGTCCCCTTCGGCCGCGCGCGGCCACGTGGTAGATCTGTTTGCCGAGTGCCTGGATCTGGGACACTCGGCAAACAGGGGGTTTGCCGAGTGCCGGATCTGGGACACTCGACAAACAGGGGGTGCCCGGGGGGACTTAACCGCCCACGCGGCCCCCAACCCTACACACGCACACGCGTCACCTCCTCTCCCCACACGCCGCCGCCGCCTCCTCTCCCCACCCGCCGCCACCTCCGCCCGGCCCGGCCGCCGTGCTCCTTCCCGCCCCGGCCCCGGCCGCCGCACGCGACGCCGGCCACTGCTCCCCGCCGCGCCCGTGCTCCTTCCCGCCCGGCCCGGCCGCCGCACGCGACGCGGGCCGCCGCCTCCGCCCGGCCCGGCCGCCGCCTCCGCCCGTGCTCCTTCCCGCCCCGGCCCCGGCCGGCCGTGCCCGCGCCGGCCCCGGCCGTCCCTGCCCCGGCCGCGTCAGCCCCGGCCCGGCCGCCGCGCAGGCCCCGGCCGCCGTGCTCCTTCCCCGACCGCCGGCTCGTCCTCCTGTCCCCGCGCCCGCCCATCCCGTGTAGGTACCCCGCTCGTCCTCTTGTTACCTTTGTTATTTTGTTCATTTTGCTGCAAAACTATGATGTGGTAGTTGCTATTTTTGTGGTAGGAAGTAGTAATATGAATTTATTTGTGAAATTATGAAATTGATGTGAAATTGTAGTTGTTAGATTTAGAATTGGTATACTTTGAATTGGTTGATTTTTGGTAGAATTGAGTAATGAATGTGGTTGTCGGCCTTTGTTTTGCTATCAAATGGATTAGGCCATGTCAAACAAGTGCCATGAATATTGTGTATGTGGTTGTCGGCCTTCGTGCCGCATCCTTGTTATGTGGTTGTCGGCCTTCGTGCCGTGTTTTTTTCCAGGATGCGTGGTTTCAGAAACCTCCCCGTGTAGGGGAGGTGCTGCCGAATTTTTTATTTGACAAAAATTTGTTTTTATTTCAGTGAGGCTGTTGCACCGTCTTCTACTTGGACCCCGACGCCGCACGTCGTTCCCCGCCGTCTGCACCGACACGAGCGTCACCGACTCGCCCGCCGTCGAGCTCGTAGGTGAGCACATGCAAAACCATACGCCCTCAGTTTTTAATTCGTAGATCCATATTTAAGTTGTGTACCTTCTTCGTCTCTTGTATTTATATTTACCGTGTGGCTTCTTTGCCATGTTCTTGCGTTTCCTACAGTAAATAAGATGAAGGGTCATCTTCCTCTTCCGTCTTGAGAAAGATGATATGACATCTTATTTACTGTAGGATATGCAAAAACATGACAAAGAATTCATACCGTACAGTTAAATACAACAGGCCAAGATTGTGCACAACTGTGTCACGTAACCTAGTTAGGCGTCTCCCGTTCGAAAGAGATACGGATGTTGGATGTTCGGATATTGAATTTGTGACATTTCTGTGATGTTGGATGGTTTAGTGACTTATATGTGTTTGTTTATGGTTGTTTGATGGTTTAGTGGCTATATATATATATATGAATTGCCTGTGATGCCTATTATAAACTGCCTGTAATGCATATTAGAAACTGCATGTGATGTTTTTGTTGAGGGGTCCTTTTAACGCAAAAAATTAATGAAA
Organism: Echinochloa phyllopogon; assembly: GCA_033239725.1. NCBI lineage: Eukaryota > Viridiplantae > Streptophyta > Magnoliopsida > Poales > Poaceae > Echinochloa > Echinochloa phyllopogon. Next base: position 42,287,223 of record BTCW01000015.1, read on the forward strand.
ACAGGAAAAAAATTGATGCTTTGCCGAGTGTTACACTCGGCAAAGAGGTTGTTTCTGTCATTTCTGGAACAGCCTTTGCCGAGTGTTCAAGCTTTGCCGAGTGTGTTGGCCTTAACACTCAGCAAAGATGCAACCTTTGCCGAGAGTTAAAGCCCTTACACTCGGCAAAGGGTTGTCCAGGGCCTGCCCCTAACCAGCCTTTGCCGAGTGCGACACCCGGCAAAGGATGGAGTCTTTGCCGAGTGTGACACTCGGCAAAGGCTCCGTTAGCACTGACGGCCGGCCGCGGACGCCGCGGCCGTCTGTTAGTGCTTTATTTTGCCGAGTGCTAGCTTTTGCACTCGGCAAAGCCTTTGCCGAGTGCCCGACAGAAGACACTCGGCAAAGGGCCTGTTTGCCGACACGAGCTATGCCGTAACCCCTTTGCCGAGTGTTACACTCGGCAAAGGCTTTGCCGAGTGTATTTCGGGGTTTGCCGAGTGCCCCAGACTCCGGGTTTCCCGTAGTGTAGTAGGCAAACAACTTTTAGTTTTACACCGTGACACTTCTGTTAAATGTTAATAATGGAGTATAACTCAACTCTAGTTTCACGTGACTAGAATTTCCTTAGTTTGTGGATGCATGGTTTCCCAAGATATGTAGCAGTACAAATGGCTGAACTAAAATATGACATCGATTGTGATTAAGGTACGGTTCTCTCGACCTGCCAACTAGCTAAACCAATACCAGCTCAGATCCTTATCTGAAACTTATACACGTCAACACACGGTATATGGTGGTTTGGTGCTTGTCTTAGATTTCTTGTGGGCAAAGAGCACCACTATGAGATTTCCTCTTCTGATGGAGCCTTAATTTAGTGACCTAACTAAGAGTAGTATTGGACACTCAACAACCACTAGCTAGGATATTCTTCTGGAATTCCTTCACAAGTGAAGCCTCAGCTCGAGGTTACTAGAGGTGATATGCAGTTCAATCTAGAGCAGCTCAGACTGAACCCATTTAATACGTTTCATTCTCATGTGCTACTCTTAAATTAATGGCTTCATCAACGTTATTCTTTGTCGTCGCAAGAGGAATTGTATGTATAAATTGTGTTTTATGATGTTTTTTTTCACAAACATTGCTCGAAGTGACCAATATATTCACGAACAAGTTGTCCTGAAAAAAAATTATTTGTATACACAGTATTTTGATAAGCTCTCTAGAAAACTCGTATGTATAAGTTGTGCCCTAGAGAGTTCTCTTTGATCTAGAATGCATCTTTTGTTCATTTGCCTACAAGTAAATTGAATAACTAAGTCTCGGGGCAGGGGCTCAAGCTCCTCGTCATCACCTCCTTGATCTATGATGTGCTTATTATTTGATGGAATCCCTGTTTGATTTATTAATGTTGCCAATTGAGTTATTAGCTTCCTTGAATCTTCACCATTGTTTGTGAATTACACTAATGCATACGCTCACATACACGAACACGCGTGCGTGTACGCTCATCCCCTATGGATATACATACGCAAACTCTACTTCTGTGAGCACATTTTCGAAAGACTGAGCCATCAGATCTTGACATTGATGAAGTCATCGTATACATGTTGTTGATGGACACATTGTCTACCACTGAAGAGCATAGTGCCACTAATTACTGCAATAAATCCAGAAAAATATAAGCACTCCGGTGGACAGGTTTCGTCACAAGTAATCTAATAAGCTAAGCTACACCCAGTTCACTTGAATCTTCACCTCTTTGTAGCAACCATTAAATGCAATCATTCTACAGGCAAAGGATCGAATTAAAGCTCCCATGACCCAATGGCTGGAGACCTGGCCCTGTTTAGTTCCCAAAAATTCTCTCTTCAAACTTCACTATTCACCTATCACATCAAATCATATCAAATCTCTCTCCTTGTGCATGGAGCACTAAATGTAGGTAAATAAAAAACTAATTACATAGTTTTGATGTAAACGACGGGACTAATCTTTTGAGCCTAGTTAGGTCATGATAGGACAATGTTTACCACAAACAAACGAAAAATGCTACGGTCCGCTACAGTGTCCGATGTGACTTTTCTACCAACTTTTCACCCTTTTTTCATCAACTAAACACAGCCTTGTAATCTGTTTCAATTTCTTTACGTCTTTCTTCCTGAATTTTGTACTTGTGCACAATCTCCTGTAATATATTCAGTAGGGGGAAACATCTCCTGTTTCAACAAAAAAAAGTATATGCATGTTGAATACATGTGGCCTGTGATCAAGATGATTAAATTCTTCGTTGAATTGTTTTTTCATTGGAAAAGGCCTTTGCTCTCTGGAAAACTTGTTGAGTAAAATGGATGCCAATGCAAGACACTAAACTTGCACCAAATTCTCATTTGAATTTGAATTACATTTACTCAAACTTGTTTATAAAAGGATGTTTCCTAGATAATTTTGTCGAAAGAGATCTCCCTATAAAGTTTTCAACGTAGTTTGACTGGTCAACAGAAAGGGATGGGTGCGATGTTCAGCAGAATGAAGTTGACACTAAGAATATCACACTAGATGGATGATCGAGGAGGATGCAACCAAGATAGATGCAACGAAAAAAAGAAACATAGTGACCCGTAAGACTTTTCTGTATCAGGTACAATTCTGTGCAATTATATTGACAAAGATAGCTTTTTATTATGTAGTGTGACAACAAACAGACACTTTGGAAGTACTGATTAAAGTGGTTACAGAAAACACGAATAAATAAATGAATTACAGAAGATGCTTAGGCTGCTATCATGTAAACATTTTCTACTACATACAATATGACACATAATTAGTGCCCCGGCCCATCCATGTGACCATGTCTACTGCGATATGTCGCCTTTCTTCTGGAGCCTGGCCCGGCGCTCCTGCACCAGCATCCTGGCGAAATGGATGAGCTCCTGCTCGTTGGTCCCCCTGTTCCTGTCAGGCTCGTTCTTGCCGGTCTCGATGTTCACCTTGCACGCCGGCTTCTTCAGCAGGCCCTTGCCGACATCCACGAGGCGGTTCAGGTTGTCCTTGGTGGAGATGTCCACGGACGAGGTGTCGCCGGTGAGCTCGTCGTCCTGGATGCGGAGATACTGCTTGTCCGAGTGCAGCGCCTGGAAGAGCACGGAGGTGTGGATGTCGACAAGATCGGCGCTGGCCTGGCTGAAGCTGTCGATGATGGGCGTCGTGCCCTTGTTGTAGAGCCACCCCAGGAGGCCCCACTTGCTGGACTGAACGGCGTCGAACTTCTCCTCGATCTTGGCAGAGCCGGTGCCAAGGGACAGGACCATGAACTTGCCATAGTCCGCCGGCCTGATCGGGAAGAAGTCCTGGTTTCCCAGGAGGATCTGCTTGCTCACGTGAGTCACCGCCAGCAGCGTCTGCAAAATTTGTCAAGTGTTAGGTGCACATCATCAGTGTCACAATTCGTAGAAGTCAACAACCAGGCATATTTTTGTCTACAGTAGATTGAATAGGTCGGTCTAGATTCAAAGGTTGGTGATCCGGCCACTTGTGGTACAGTACATGGACGTGTACGTACACTTGTTGACTGCACAGTGCACACGCTGACAACACGGGCCATTGCTTGGCCTTGCTTTTTGCCTGGTTTAATTTCATGTGTAATTACACACGTAGTCTTGTCAGACGATGGTTCACTTACCGGATTATTCGCGGCAACGCCTCCGTCGATAAGATTGAAGGCCCGGGTCTTGCCGTCCTTGTCCTTGGTCTCGAACTGGTGCCCTGGGAGGTAGGTCGGCGCGGCGGAGGTGCTGATGCACACGTCCGACAGGAGAGCGTCCTTGGAGACATCGCTTATGGCCTGAGTGAATTGCAGTCAAGCTTGTTAATTAATTACCAGGCGCACAGGATAAAGCATGCATGCATGAAATTGCACATAAAAATTCTTTCTGTATGCGTGCATGCATACATACATACATACATACATACATACATATATATATATATATACATATATATATATATATACAGTACACGTACGTCGTATCTGGAGAAGACGGTGGGCTGGAGGAGCTTGATGTCGAAGGTGGGGATGACGATGTTCTGGAGCGCCTGGCTGACCTTGGTCTCACCGAGGAGGTCCCGGACGATGGAGTGGAGGTACTCGCCGTCGTACTTGGGCCCCGAGAGAACGCCCTTCAGGAGACCCAGAGGGCCGCCGCTGCGGGCTGGGAAGATCTTGGGGCAGTGCTTGAGGTAGAAGTCGTTGATGTCCTTGGCGGCGAAGAGCGGGCGGCCCTCCTTGTTGGGCGCCGTGAGCATGGCGGTGACCAGCCCGCCGGTGCTCGTCCCGGCGATCACGTCGAAGTAGTCCGCGAGCCTGGCGTCGGGCCCGTCCAGCTCCTGCAGCTTCTCCTCGAGGAAGCCGAGGATGGTGCCGGGGATGATCCCGCGCACGCCGCCGCCGTCGATGCTGAGCACGGTGACGATGCTCCCGTACGCCGGCGGCGGGGACCTGGGCGTGGACAGCGCCGACGCGCCGCGGGTGAGCGCCCGCTGCGCCGCCGCCGGGTTCAGCGTCAGGCCGCCGGACCCGTTTGCGCCGAGCTCCGCGGAGTACACGGGCGCCATTAATTGCCTCGACCTCGGATCAAACGCAGGGAGGGCTCAAACACAGCAGCCTGATGGCTCGGATCCCTAGCTCGACTAAACAAAGACGTACGTACTACTGTACTAGCTGCGCGCGCGCGCGCGCGCGCGCGCGTGAGAGAGAGAGAGAGAGAGAGAGAGAGATCCCTTTTGGCTTTGCAAGGCAAAGGCCCCGTTTGTTTGCTTGTGTTGTCCCTGGCTGTGTTAGTTGCACTTGGTGCGAGATCTCGGTGCCTGTGTGGAGTGGTTACGTACAAGCGCGGATACTGTACTTATACTGCAGGGCAGGGAGAACGGAGCAACACGTACGTACGGGATAAGAAAAGGTCGCGGCTGCGCTGGTGCTGCACCCAGGTGTGGAACTTGGAAGTGGGAGCTAATGGCCGAGCACGCGGGGGCCAGGGCACGGTGCAGGAGGGGGATCCCGTCGCCGTCGCGGTACGTGGTCCGGTGGCGTCGACACTCGACACAGACGATCGGGTCAAACTGCAACGGAGGTCGGCGTCGCTTTCGCTTGCGTGCCAGTGCGGAGGGGAACGCACCCGGCCGGGCGCGGGCGGAAGTCACCGATCGAGAGCGCGCGGGGAGGAAATCCACGCAGTACGTGCAGGGAAAGCGGCTGGAAGTCTCGGCGTGCCATATCATATTAGGTCAGGCAGCATGGTCTTCCCAGAGAACGGGGACTAGTGGCTCCTCATTCGGATGATGGTGATCCGTCATCCGTACGCGTGCGTGCAATGCATGCAACCGTGTTTTTTCCAACCGTCGGAGACGACGAAATCAACAAAGCCGGGGGGTGACCAGCGAGAGCACCGCCTTTGAAGTGTCAGTACGTCGGATTGTTTTGGTCGTGTCCAGTCGAAAAAATAAACCTGCTTCGGTCGTGGGGTACAGCTTGGAGTCTAGCTGAGTTCTGACCGTTGATTTTTCTGTGGTCATAGCTAGCAGCTACAATTTTTTTCTCTCTCAAGATAATGGACTAAGCAACTGGAAGACAACTCAAGGAAGAAAGAAGAAGAAGAAGAATTTATATCAAAAAAATGAAGATGAAAGAAAACGTACTGGAGTGTCAAGAGCGCGATCGATGAGTTACATTATGTTATCCGTGCAAATCAAAACCGCAGACACGTGTTATTTATGCGCAGTTTCGCGCACCCAAGCTTTGATCAAATCATGTTTAAGAAAATGTAATGGACTTCTACACAAACCTCAGGCCGCTATTGTCGTTAGCGTTGGAACAGCCCTTTGTTCTGCTGAGTTTAATTAGCTGTTGCGGGGCTTTAATTAATATTTGAGTCGTGATTATCAGCCCAAGGCTCGCCGCCGGCGACGGTATCCGTGCGCATTGTTTAAGTACGCAGAAAAAAACCTTCTGCCTTTTGGCAGCAGTTCAAGTCGGACGAACATTCCGTGCATTGTATCTTGCCACGCGCCGAACATTCTACCAAGATGCATGCACCATTTCTTAAACAAAAACCAAGATCGACCCTGATGATCTAACGCGTGATATATCTCTACTATTCCATCGCAGGATTATTACTACTACCTCGATCGCCATATGGATTATAGACTTTGCATGCTGTGTACTAGTGTTTAAAAAAATGGATGGCTCTCTAGGGATTAATTATATACACATTTCGAAACGGTAACAAACGGCTCTAGGGATAATATAGACTTTGCATGCAGTGTACTAGTGTTTTAAAAAAATGATATAAAAAGAAACGTTTAAGGAAATAAAATCGACTTTTATTTACCACACATCTCTCAAATATTTTCTTTTTTATTTAATTTAATTATTATTTTAGAGGAATGTGGTAGAGACGAGGCTGCTTCTCCTTTGATCTTTAGTTCTACGTACGCTTCAGTACAACCTCATGCAAATTGCAAACAAGCAGGCATTGATGTCGTTAGCATAAGCTCGCCCCTTGTCCTCTTGATGAGTATCATTTGACTGTGGCGCCTAGCCGCCTAGCACCTACAATGGTTGCTGCCTGCCGGATTTTAATACTGGAGGCGTGATAGAGCAGCCCAAAGCTCGCCGCCAGCGACCATATATATATCCGTGCGCATTGCTTTATGCCGAAATGGCGTATTGCAGAAAGCAAAGTCTTTTACACTAATCTATCTCGTGTTGTTCGGAGAACATTCCATTCATCATATCTTGCATGCCAAACGCCGAACATTCTACCAACATGCATCATTTCTTAAACTGAAAAAAAAAGATCTGCTCTAACCAACACGTGAGTATTGAACGGGGTACAGGTACATTGCAAGATGGATATCTATCACCGTGGATTAACATTCAAAATAATGGCAGCATACATACACCATAGAAAATAATATGGAAGAGCCCGGCCTGAATCCATTCATCCATGCACGGCAATATCAAACGCTTTCCTTCTTAAACAAAAGGACAGAAGTACCAAACATGACAAAGGCATGCATGCATGCATCATCCGTAGAACATCTCTTATACCAGCGCTTAATTTCTACCGGCTCTTCCCGAGTCCAGTGAACATCTCTGGCTTCTCTACCATGTGTGCACATTTTCTCGTGTGGAAGTTAAGTTGTCACACCCCAAAATTTGCGAATTTTGGAATGTGAATTTTCAACATATATAATACAATATTTTTCTCAATTTTCTAAAAATTTTCAAGCTTTATATAATTTTTAGGGGATTTAGTATAGAAAAATTGTTTTTGAAATTAAATTAAATCAACATAGGTTTAAATTTTGAGAGTGATGCATTCGTGCTGGCCACATTGAGTTTTGGTTGTGTGTAGTTCAAATAAGAATTTAAATCTAATTTAAATTCGCATTTGAATTGCATTAGTTTGAGCCCTAGAAAAGTTCCTTTCAGTCGAGTTCGTTTTTGCTCCCTGGACTTCTCCCTCGGTCCACTTTAGCCCCCTCCACTCTCCTCCTCGGGTCAGCCCAGCTCTTCTCCCGCAGGCCCAGCACAGCACCGCCCCGGCCCAACCCGCTGCCGACCCAGCTCCCCGCCGGCCCAACCTCCTTCTCCCTCAGCTTGGCCCAACCCGCGCAGCGCTCTCCCCCGGCCCAGTTGCGCGCTCAGCACCCCCCCTGGCCCGGCTCGCTCCAGCCCGCTACCCCGCTCCCGGCCCAGCAGCTCTGCTCGGCCCAGCTCGCGTGCGCCGCCGAGCCGACTCCCGTCCGCCACGCGCAGCGCCGCCGCCGCCGTGAATTCCGCCGCCGAGATTCCCGCCGCCTTGCCACCCGAGCTCTCCCTGCACCTCCGTTGGACTACTTAGAGCTACCACCCCCGCCTCCCAGCATTATCCCAGCACCGCCGCTCTCCTCCTCGCCTCACGAGCGCCGCCGCCCTCTGCTCCCTGTGCCGAGCGCCGCCGCCGCCATTGTCGGCTCCCCGCCGCATTTGCTGCACGATGGGCCAAAGCGAGGCCACCCTGAGCTTCCCCTCACCAATACGAAGCTTCGACGCCAAGTCCCGACCTCGCTGCGCCGCCGGAGGAGTTTCCCCACGCAAGGACCCGAGCCGCCGGCCACCGTCTCCGATTGCGGCACCCGTCGTCCACCCTGAGTCGCGGTGAGCACCTCTCTGAGTTCGCTGTGACCTCCTCTGCCTCCCGCGCTAACCTCCCATCGCCCTGGAACACCAGAACGCCGGCGCGCCGAGCCACCAGAGGAGCCCTGCCCCGGGAAGTCGCCGCCGCCAGAGATGGACCACGGAGTCCGGCCGATTTGGTCATCGCCGGAGGAAACGAACACCACCACGGGATCCGCATCGCCTCCGCGCGCCTCCGCCGCCGGCTATTGTCGTCGTCTCGCCGCTGGAGAACCTCGTCCCCGAGAGCACCCCGTCGCCGGCTCTGTTCCTCCGCCGCGGATGAGATTCCGGCCGGCTTCCTGCGCCTCTGTCCATGGTGAGCACATTTCTGCGATCCCCTCTACCTCCCCCCTCTGCCGCGCATCTCGCCCAGGGCCGCCACCCACCGTAGCGCCGGCAACGCCGACGAGCAGAGCGGCCGCCGCTAGACGCTCTGCTCCGGCCGAAGGAAGAAGATGCTGACTTTGCGATTAGGTCCCTAGAGATTCCTGTAATCTTTAGTTAAATTTCTGTGTCTTGGAAATTTCACAGAAAACCCCCTACAAGTTCTCCTTTCCCGCACTTAAGCCCAACCGAGCTCTTTTTGCAGATCTAACCCCAGCCTTTGCTGATTTTGTGGGCACTGTTCTCTGTGTCTCACGACTCTTACTAACTAGCCCCTGAAGTATATGGTTCTTCGCGAATAGGTCCCTAAAACCTTGTTTTGTGCATAAAATCCACGTTTTAACTCCGATTTAATCCGTTTTCGTTGCGATAGGTTCATACCAACATAAACTACACGTTAGCACTTTCATTTACCATGTGACATGTTTCTGAATTTTTATTTAATATTAAGTTGACTAAATGATATTTAAATGCATTTTCCCAAATAAAAGCAAATTAGGGTTTACCCATCGGTTTTCTATAATACTTATTAAATTGAATAATTCTATTTAATCTTAATTTCAGAATAACATTTAATTAGAGTTATACCTCGGCTTCATAAAATAATATTAATTTGATTAATGTTTACTTAACTAGCTCTTTCTAATAAAAAGCAATTTAGAGTTAAACTCCGGCTTTCATAAATAAATGTTAATACTGATTAATATTAACATAAATGTGTTTTTGATTATAATATTGATTAGTTCAACACGGTTCATAAAGTTATTCGATTAGATGCTCTCACATCCTTCATTTCAAGTTGGTGCTTTAAATTGAATAAATTGCACTTGAATATTTACAATTAAAATATGACTAAGTTTACTCCGTATTTTCTAAAGATTAAAATATAATTTGTATTCATAATTTATACATGGTTTTATTTAAATTAAAATAAATGAAGCTTATAGACTTTCATTAAATACAAATCTTCCGATAGCTGTATCTCTTCAATCGTTGTTCCATTTTCAACGATCCTTACGCTCTCGCGACCATCGAACCAAGCACTATTCTTTAGCGCGCTCTTTTAAAGCCTTCTCTATCGATTGGTGTATTGTTCTTAGTTGTTCTTGTTTGTTTGCTTGTCTAGCTACATGTTTGCGCTCGATGATTGTTGCGAGAAGAGGAAGGTCGTTCGAGAGATTCAACCGAAGAATTTGAGCAGCTATTAATTGGATTTAAGGCAAGTTATAGCACGGACAATCCTTGCTACCTATCTCACCTTTAATTCATTGTACTTTACATACGCATGTGTCTAATATTGTTTACCATTAAGGTTGTACCTAGCATTTACTTTCCCTGTCCTTGTACTCCTATGGGTTTATGCATATGGGTAGTATTTTGCTAGGCGCAACTACTGTCACCTTTACTTAATTGTTAATATTGACTTAATGGTCCACTTCAACATTAATGATAAAACTTGCTTTTTAGTAACATGGATTAGGGAGCTAGAGCATGTGCTGTGTGCTTTGCTCTAGTGTCTCCCACTAAGGACCGGTTCTTAAAGCGGCAACCCAGGAGCCTGTCACCACCGCCGGAACTATAATGGCTCTGGTCTTGGTCAAGTAGCTTGTACGTCTCTAGCTTGGCAGTAGTTACCGAGGGGCCAACGGCGTTGTGGGAGGTACGGCGCTGGGTGATCTCCGATTCCACCGAGGACGGTAGCCCCGTCGGCTAGGTCACGTTAGACCCAGTCCCGTGTAGGAGTCTCAGCGATTGAGAACTCTGCACGTTGCGCAGTATGGGTGCGATACCCGCGCTCTGGACGCCATCGACCCCCTCACGGTGTGACTCCGTGGGCGTACGTCGATCTCGGTGCCTAAGTTTTCACCACCGTATAGTACTCCAGCGGCTACTGACTGGTTAGGGTGTCTTGTGAAAGCCTCGTAGCGTCCCTATGCAATCACACCTCGGAAGTGTTGATGTGCGTGGTTGGGTGCAAAGTTCCTTTGAACTTTTACGCGACTGGTGGGTAAAGGGCGAAACCTCTGCAGAGTGTACGATCTATCATGATAGCCTTGCTCAGGGTCACAAGCGGCCTGGATCCTTTTTGATTAGAATATGGTATTTATTCATGCTTAATGTCACTTACACTATTAATTGGGTTACAACTGGGATTCATCTAAAGTAGTGATTATGATTAAAACGAACCAACTAAAAGTGCTGATGCAGTTAAGCCAGTGTCAAGCCTCTTTTGCCTCATCCCCCGTGCTATACTTGCTGAGTAATTCCATTACTTACACTTGTTATTATTATTTTTGGATAAAATCCCGGACGGGTAACAGATTGGAGTCAGGCTGATTATGAGGTGGAGTTTCCTGAGGATTTGCCATACTTCTGAGCTGGCGTTCTCCCGGTCAGAGTTCCTGTGGGATTGCGGCTACACTTAGAGAGAGTTTATTAGTCTTCCGCTGTCCATGCATTTCATTTATGCAAAACTCTGATGTAAATCGCTACTTTATGATGAGAATAAAGCATTGTACTCTGATTTTTACCACATTTGTTCGCTATATGTGTCTGTGGACTTCCTGGGCACACATATGGCCACATTCGGGTTTTGTGTAAATCCGGGTGTGACATAAGTTCTCACGTGGAATTGGTTATTAATTTGTCGCGATGTCGTGTGTAGCTTTCCAAAAATAAGAATGGATAACACATGGGTAGCTTTCCAAAGTGAGGCTAGTTGTAGATTTGTAGGCTGTAGCCAACAGGATCAATGTCTCCGCGCCGCGCGTGCGCGTAGCAAGTAACATCGGTCTATTATCAATAGCGGGAACGTGGGCTGCTAGTATGGATTAAAGACCCATCACGCTAGCTATCTTACTTTGATCGAGTATGATAGCTACCCTAATTTTAATTTAAACTAGCAAGTTGACCCACGTAAAAAACACGGGTAGCTAGCTTTTTTATGCTAGCAATTTAATGATCTTTTACATGATAATACATTTATTTGAATGATTTTTTTCATTGACATTGTTTTTCTATATGGTCTAAACTCTATTTTTACCATCACTATGTGGCACGGAACATGAATCCATGATAAAAGAAAGCACCTTATATATAACATTTATTTAAAGTATTATAAATTGGTATTGTCTTATAATATAAATTTATATCATGCAGTTTCACATATGGTGATAAATTATTATTTTTTTGTTTTACACCTGTGTAGAGCTTCCTTATGCAAACGTACGAATAATCAGAACTCCTATACCTACCCCTACTTCTACCGCTCATTTTTTCCTAAGTTTTTGGTCCTTTTCTTTTGGTTTCCTGTTTCCCCACACAGTGGTGAAATTGAGCCGAATAATAATGAACGGTGAAATGTCTCTTTCCCTCACAACAGAATCAATCTTAATTCCAATTTTGAATACAAATTTCATATAATTTTGGTTGATGCTCAATTTTTTCTGAAATCGACTTTGGCATGTCTGTGTCTCCCCAACGTTCTCTCTTTTTCTTTTTGAAAGAAATGCACAACAAAATTGCTACCCACTTATGGATGAGCATACAACACATCTTACAATTTGGAGAAGAAAAATTACAGTTGCCATTGACTGCTCCTCGATGGGCAAGAATTGTCAATTTTAGGACGTTTTTCTTTATTATATATCAACTTTAGTGGCTATTCACCTCATCGCAAGCACAAAGCTCATCTCTTACATTTATATGTTCTCTCATCCCTCTTTCTTGAATCCAAAATGTGTACAACATAACGGTAGTTAGAGTCGATGCCTCAGCAGCAAAAATAATTCTTAGTTTTTGTACTTTCTTTGGTATTGTGATGACGCTGCAAATTAGATTATTTGATGGCACAACCATGTTTTATAAGAGGAAAGGGCACACAATTTTATGGTTATATAATTTGTTTGTTGATATTAGATATTGGCTCTTTAATAATCTAGAACGTTAGATCGTCATAAAATCCAACGACGCTATATGTATTTTTTTTCTTTTTCTGTTAAGTAATTTCTAAACCTCTTGACGAATATGGTGGCGTATTTTATATAATTTTTGAAAACAACACTAAGATAATAGATACAAAAATTGTACAATTAAAGGTTGAGCAAACACTCCGTAAGATGTAAAATTTGACCTTTTGATATGTTAGTTAATTGGACAATTAGAGACCACGGACTCGTAGAGCTTGTCGAATACATTTCGTTTGACTATTCACATGAGTTGTTTGGAGTTCAAATGATGGAGTTACATTTATCCTGAGGTAAAAAAAAATCTACACAGTAACCAAGTCCAATTTGGACACCGAGTTCTCGTGTTATATATTTTTTCTTTATCTATTTATTAATCATATTCGGTCTAGACTCATTGGGTTGATGCGAACCATTAGATCTTCGTAAAATCCGATGGCATATATTTTTATCTTTTTTTTGGATTAACAGAATAATATGAACCGTTAGATCTTCATAAAATACGATGGCTTATATTTTCCCTTTTCATTTGGATTAATGGAATAATATGGACCGCTAGATCTTCATAAAATCCAACCGTATATATTCTTCTATTTTTTGGATTAACGTAAGAATTTATGTGAAATGGCCTCTTGTCTAGTGGTTAGAGCACCTGAGTAGCACAGAGCAGACCCAGATTCGACTCCCTGTGGGAGCGAATTAACTATGTTTGAAATAAAAAAATATAAAAAATAGGAAGGGGCATCCCCTGCTCACTTCGGTAAAAAACGTGGGAACTTATTGGTTCTCTCGGTGAACGAGGTGGCTCCTTTTAATACTACTGTATTAATATAACTAGCAAGGTGGCCCACATAAATTTGCACGGGTAGCTAGTTTTTTATACTAATTTTTAGGGTTTTTTTAACTTAAATATAATTTTATTTAAATACCTGTTGTTTTATTGCCAATACGGTTTGTCCAAGTGTGCCCAAACTAACGTATCATTTTTTATCATCATGTATGTGTCAAATGGTATGAATTAATGATACAAGGTTATATTTACTAATTGTATTTAACGTTGATTCTTTGATAAACTTATAATTTCCTTATTTATTTAATTTATAATTTAACTATTTATTTACTCTAATCATAAACTTTAAGGGTTAATATAGATTGTTAGATCTTACCAAAAACCAATAGGGTGTATTATTGTTATTTCAATTAATATGGTAATAACATTATATTATTAAGATTAACTTCATGAATACCTCTCAAATCAGACTCTCCAAATACTAAATGGAGGCTACCTCTATTTTTTAAGGGCCGCAAAAATGCTACAACTCCAGGAATAGCCCTCATAAATATAGGGCTTTTCTATAGAACCCTAAGAATGGATGATGGATTTGGAAGCCTCCCAAATAGGGGCTGTAAAATAGAGGGTCTGCTGAAGTGTAACTTTTTTCTGGACCCTTTAAACTTGGGATAGGGGCTTGTTGGGTCTGCAGGAGTGCAACTTTTTTCTGGAGCCTCTAAACTTGGGAGAAACACTTTGTTGGTTTTGCTGGGCCGTAACTTTTTTTAGACCCTCTAAACTTTGAACAGGGGCTTGTTGGGTCTGCTGGAGTTGCTCTAAAATAATAGATTATGTGACATGATATTGACGTAGTGACCATGGGTAAGTGAATAAAGTAATTCATATAACTTATATGCAAAATATAACTTACTGACATGAGATACTCCCTTTCTCAACGGACATGCGAACTACCTCGATGAACTTCCAATAGCGTAACACGGGACGGTTGGATTAAAGTAGAAACCTTTCACAAACATAATGGTGTTTTGGTCGACTCCCTTCACAAATATGCGGTATGATTGCTAGCCTAGCTTGCTGTACAAATCAATTATCAGAATGGCATAGCATGAAGGAAAGCGTAAGGAGGGAGAAAATTAAATATAGAGGGTAATCAATCACACCAGAAAAATGTTATCCGAGAAAATATTATGAGAAAATTCTGCTATTTTTCTAGTTATGCAATGAGAACTTAGGCTGCAGTAACCAATTGGTGTCTATCACGGTTATGGATCAATCTTTTGCCTTTTTCCTCCTCCGGTAAAAGATGGAGTAATATATAGACATGGTTGATGCCTAATCTAGCGAATGATCGACAATAGTTTACTGTTGCATGATCATATTTGGCATTAAGAGAAGCATTTCTTTTCCCAGCATGTTGTTACTCAACTTCCATGTCAACACATGTGCATGGCAATCACGTCCATCATCAAAACTGTACGACACATGAGTTTCTTTGCTTTGTTTTTCCTAAATTTACTCGTTCCTCGTTAACAAAGACCATCAAACAGGTTCAATGTCGGCAAACCATTTGATGATATTTCATGAGTGTTGAGTGTGGCCACGGTGATGATAAATCCCGGCAACGATTCACTTCTTTCAGATATGGAGAATTTTTTTCTCTCGTTGTGCTCACAACCTTGGTGAACGCCCTAAATCTGAGCATCTTTCATCAGTTACATGAGCAAATCAACGTGATGTCCTCCGCTCATTGTTGAACGCTACACCATCTAAGTTTCTTCGCTTTGTTTTTCCTCTCTCTGCTCATTCTTGCACTAACTCGTTAACAGAGACCATCAAATGGGTTTGAAAGCGGGTAGCCCATTTGATGATCTTTCACTTGCGTTGATAAAGATACTAAGTGCTGAGTGCGGCCATGGTGCTCAATCCTGACAGCGATTTGCTCCCTTTGGACATGGAGAATTATTCTCTCCTGTTGTGCTCACAACCTTGTTCAACGTCCCAAATCCGAGCACCTCTCATTAGGTACACGTGCAGATCGACATGTTGTCCTCTGCTCATTGTTGAACGTTGCCTCCTATATAGAGGAACGCGGTAGGGCACATGGGGCTTCAGGCTGTCCACACTTGTCGTACTCTATTCTCATCCTCTAAAAGAAATATTCCTGCATAGTCATTGAGATTCTCCCCTCTATATCAATTTCTTCTGCACCTGTTATCATCAATATCTCAGTCTATATCAACTACCAACACGTGAGCCCACCCATCTCTTTTTCTTCTTTTCTTTCACCGACGCCACCACTCCCCCACCATTCTATCTATCTCCCTCTATCTCCCCCTTTCTCTAGTGGTGGTGGCAACTGCAAGGGGTGCCAGTCTCTCCGACCGGTAGCCTTCAGCCTCGAAGGCTTCCGGCTGCGCACGGAGCGGACGGACCCCGAACTACGAAGGCGCGTGAGCGGCTCCCATGACGGCGATGGTCACGTGGCGAAGGCGGAGGCTCGCGGCGGCCGCAGACGGCCACGTGGCGGCGGCGGAGGGCTCCCGCGGCGGCCACAGACGGCCGCGCAGCAGCGGCGGAGGCTCGCGACGGCCGCGGACGGCCACATGGCGGCGGCGGAGGGCTCCCGCAATGGCTGCGGAGGGCCGCGCACCGACCACTAAGGGGTGGCGGCAGACGGAATAATATATCTCATATTATTTATTTTGAATTATCTATTTATTAATTATATTTGGTCAAGTTTCATTCGATTAATATGGATCGTTAGATCTTCATATAATCTGACGATGTATATTTTCTCTTTTTTGATTAATAAAATAATACAGATCGTTTGATCTTTATAAAATCCGACGGTATATATTCTTTATTTTTTTAATTAACGGAATAACATAGACCGTTAGATCTTCATAAAATTCGATGACATATATTCTTCTCTTTTTTTATTAACGTGGGAATTTTTTGTCCATCTCGACGAATGTGGTGGCTTATTATTAATATAATAGATAGATTTAAAAAGGATGAATATATGGTAATAAGATGGTAAGAGGATATTTATATGTGGACTATGTCTAAATAACTACTCCCTCCGTTTCAAATTATAGGTCGTTTGATTTTTTTTAACCACAAATTTGACCACTCGTCTTATTCAAAATTTCATACAATAAGAGGAGCGGTCAAATTTATGGTAAAAAAAAGTCAAACGACCTATAATTTGGAACGAAGACGATAGCTTTTTCAAGGGAAAAACTAAATAACTGGTCAGTGTCGTGGCATGTTTGGATGTACGTCAGTGCTGTTGAGCAAGCAACTTACAATGCAACATTTTTGTTTCCGCCCGCCGCGTCGCTTTCGCTTGCGTGCCAATGCGGAGGGCGCGGCCGCCACGCTACCGCATGGGTGTGGCGTTGGCCACTTCCGCCGCGCGGCAGCTAGCCGGGTGGGGTGGTGTCGTGGTAGCCGCCGGTCGGTGCCACGGCCCGCCGCCGGTGTAGACGGACGGACGCATATGGGCGCGCACCGAGAGCGCGCGCGGCCGGGGAGGAAATCCACGCAGTGCAGGGAAAGCGGCGCGGCTGGAAGTCTCGCGCAGGCGTGCCATAGGCAGCATGGTCTTCCCAGAGAACGGGGACGAGGGACTAGTTGCTTCGGATGACGACGATCGATGGCAACCGTGTTTTTCCAACCGTCGGAGACGACGAAATCAACAAGCTATAGCCGGGGGTGATCAGCGAGAGCACCGCCGGCCTTTGAAGTGTCAGTCGGATTGTTTCCGTCGTGTCCAGTGGGAACAAATTGTTTCCGTCGTGGGGTAAGCTTGGAGCCTTTTGGAGTCTAGCTAGCTGAGTTCTGATTTCTGACCGTTGATTTTCCTGTGGTCGTAGCTAAGAGCTACAATTTTTTTTCTCAAGGTAATGGACTAAGCACCCGGAAGCCAACTCAAAGAAGAGAAGAATTTATATTAAAAAAAGAAGAAGAAAGAAAACGTATTGGAGTGTCAAGTGCGATCGATGAGTTACATTATGTTCCTGCCCTCCACGAGCCGCCCCGCACAGCCCTTCCGAGGGGCGTGCACGCGTACACACAGCACCCTGCTTACACTTTCGTGCTCGCTTCGTGTAAAAGGGTTAACCTGAAGGTGCTATGGCTGGAAGACAAAGGCTTATAAGTTGCCTCCACCCTTGCTCAATTAGCAATGTGGCACTAAACATGTGCATCCCGCACTAATGGGCCACTACCGGGCCATACAAACTCGGCCGGGTGTGACATACACCCCCCTCAAAGAACCCGACGTCCTCGTCGGCGCAACTCACCCACCCGGGCAAATGTACAGGAACGTTCCCCCTTAGCGCACGACTGTACGTCCAGTGCCGGTGCCATAGTGCATGCCGTATGCCCTACCCGGGCCATACGCGCCATGCGCCCTATGCCCGCACACTGACCCGTACGCGCAACCGCGAGGGTCGGCTCTGATACCATTTGTAACACCCTGCCCTCCACGAGCCGCCCCGCACAGCCCTTCCGAGGGGCGTGCACGCGTACACACAGCACCCTGCTTACACTTTCGTCCTCGCTTCGTGTAAAAGGGTTAACCTGAAGGTGCTATGGCTGGAAGATAAAGGCTTATAAGTTGCCTCCACCCTTGCTCAACTAGCAATGTGGCACTAAACATGTGCATCCCGCACTAATGGGCCACTACCGGGCCATACAAACTGGGCCGGGTGTGACATACACCCCCCTCAAAGAACCCGACGTCCTCGTCGGCGCAACTCACCCACCCGGGCAAATGTACAGGAACGTTCCCCCTTAGCGCACGACCGTACGTCCAGTGCCGGCGCCATAGTCCATGCCGTATGCCCTACCCGGGCCATACGCGCCATGCGCCCTATGCCCGCACACTGACCCGTACGCGCAACCGCGAGGGTCGGCTCTGATACCATTTGTAACACCCTGCCCTCCACGAGCCGCCCCGCACAGCCCTTCCGAGGGGCGTGCACGCGTACACACAGCACCCTGCTTACACTTTCGTCCTCGCTTCGTGTAAAAGGGTTAACCCGAAGGTGCTATGGCTGGAAGACAAAGGCTTATAAGTTGCCTCCACCCTTGCTCAACTAGCAATGTGGCACTAAACATGTGCATCCCGCACTAATGGGCCACTACCGGGCCATACAAACTGGGCCGGGTGTGACAGTTATCCGTGCAAATCAAAACAAGGCACGCGTTATTTGTGCATACCCAAGCTAGCTTGATCAAATCATGGTTAAGAAAATGTAATGGACTTCTACACGAACCTCAGGCCACTATTGTCGTTACCGTTGGAAACAGCCCTTGTTCTGCTGAGTTTAATTTAGCTGTTGCGGGGTTTTAATATTTGAGGCGGCGTGATTAGCAGCCCAAGGCTCGCCGCCGGCGACACGGTATCCGTGCGCATTGTTTTAGTACGCAGAAGAAAAAAACCTTCTGCCTTTTGGCACCGGTTCTCGTCGGACTAATTCGGAAAGCATTCCATGCATTGTATCTTGCCACGCGCCGAACATTCTACCAAGATGCATGCACCATTTCTTAAACAAAAACCAAGATCGGCCCTGATCTAACGCGTGATATATCTCTACTATCTCATCGCAGGATTAATTATTGCTACTACCTCGATCGCCATGGATTATAAAATTTCAAAGGGTACCAAACGGCTCTAGGGATAGTAGACTTTGCATGCGCGCTGTATACTAGTGTTTCAAAAAATAATAGAAAAAGAAACGTTTAAGAAAATAAAATCGACTTTTAATTTACACGCATCTCGACTCTCAGGTATTTTTCTTTTAATTTTATTTAATTAATATTATAGAGTAATGTGGTAGAGAGGAGGCTTCGCCTTTAATTTGATCTTTAGTTCTACGCTTCAGTACAACCTGATGCAAATTAATTGCAAACAAGCAGGCATTGTTAGCGTTAGCTCGCGCTTATCCTGTTGATGAGAATCGTTTGACTCGCGCCTAGTACGTACAATGATTGCTGCCTGCCGGATTTTAATATTGGAGGCGTGATAGCAGCCCAAAGCTCGCCGCCGGCGACAAAATCCGTGCGCATTGCTTTACGCCGAAATGCCGAATTGCAGAGAGCTTTTGTCTTTTGCACTAATCTATCTTGTGCGGTTCGGATAACATTTTCATTGGTCTATCTCCGTTCTCAAATATATATAATTTAAAACAAGATATTTAGTTTTAAAATAAACTAATTTGTTTGTTCTAAACACCATATATTTAAAAATGAAAGGAGTATATTGCATGCCAAGCGCCGAACATTCTACCAACATGCATCATTTCTTAAACCAAAAAAAACCTGCTCTAACCAACGCGTGAGTATTGAACGGGGTACAGGTACATTGCAAGATGGATATCGATCACCGTGGATTAACATTCAAAATAATGGCAGCATTCATACATCATAGAAAATAATATGGAAGAGCCCGGCCTGAATCCATTCATGCATGCACGGCAATATCAAACGCTGGTCGTAATCGTAACAGGATAGTCACATACGCTGCTTTCCTTCTTAAACAAAAACACAGAAGTACCAAACATGACAAAGGCATGCATGCATCATCCGTAGAACATCTCTTGTACCAGCGCTTAATTTCTACCCCGGTTCTTCCTGAGTCCAGCGAACATCATCTTTGACTTCTCTGCCATGTGTGCACATTTTCTCGTGTGGAAGTAAAGTTCTCACGTGCTGCCTTGGACTTGGTTAATTAATTTTGTCTCGATGTCGTGTGTAACTTTCCAAAATAAGAATGGATAACACATGGGTAGCTTTCCAAACTGAGGCTGTAGCCAACAGGATCAATGTCTCCGCGCGCAGCAAGTAATTAACAACAGTATCGGTCTATTATCAATAGCGGGAACGTGGGCTGCTAGCTTAGTATGGATTAATGACCCATCACGCTAGCTATCTTACTTTGATCGAGTATGATAGCTACCCTAATTTCAATTTTAATTTAAAAAGGATGAATATATGGTAATAAGATGATAAGCAGATATTTATATGTGTGGACTATGTTAAAGCTAAATAACTAGCTTTTTTAGGGAAGAGCTAAATAACTCGTTAGTGCCGTGGCATGTTTGGATGTGCGTCACTGCCGTTGAGCAAGCAACTTACAGTGCAACATTTTCGTTCAAGAGCTTTTATATATATATATATATATATATATATATATATATATATATATATATATATATATATATATATATATATATGACGAGTTTTATCTACAAGCGCTTGTAGCTACCATCACCATCAATATACTATTGTGTGTATGTTCACATACTCATTTATCATTTTGAGTATGTTCGTATACTAATTCTAAGATACTCCAAAGCGAATTGCACGAAAAAATTCAGAAGCAACCATATTTTTAAAATTTATTATGATTATACCATTATACTAGTATATATAAATTAGTACGTCCACGTACTCAAAGTATGGTTACATACTCAACCTACATACCATCCAGACAGTCTAGTATCATCATATACTACATGTGCATACTCTTCGTTGGGTCATACACGTCTTCTAACATGAGATACACAGGTGAAGGTAGCAACGTGCACATGTAGAAATGATTTTTTCTATATATATATATATATATATACATGTAGAAATGATTTTTTCTATATATATATATATATATATGACGAGTTTTATCTACACTCGCGTGTAGCTACACCCACTATCGGTATACTATTGTACGTATGCCCGCATACTAGTTTATCATTTGTAATATGTTCATATACTAATTCTAAGATACTTCAAAGCAAGTTACACGAAAAAATTTCAAAATCAACCCTATTTTTAAATATATTTTGATTATACTTTTATAATACTATATATAAAATAGTATATCCATATACTCAATGTATGATTGCATACTCAACGTATATATCATCATAGATAGTCTAGTATCATCACATACTACATATACATACTCTTCGTCGGATCAAATTCATCGTGTATCATGAGATACACATGTGGGTGTAGCTACACGCGCGTGTAGAATGTATTTTTCCTATATATATATATATATATATATATATATATATATATATATATATATATATGTGTGTGTGTGTGTGTGTGTGTGTGTGTGTGTGTGATCCATACGTACTATTAATTAGTAGTATACTAGTATAGAAAAGATCTAATCATCAATTTTCAAGGATAGCTTAGTGATTATTTTGATCTTTTCGGTGTTAATAATATTATAACTTTGTACTAGTGTTAAAAAAATATAGTAATGATGCCATTTGTGTATTTTTTATCCATAATATACTTATAGTACTTATACTACTCATATATGCTACATATATCACATGTGAAGTAGTCTCCAATAGTATACAGTTAATTTTAGCTGTCGAATGTTTTTATACTATAATTCTTTTCAAAAACTAGTATAGCATAGTAGTATCTATAGGTTTCAACCGGCTGAAATGGTCTTAATTTGTGGGCGCGTGTTCTTTTTTTTCCATACTTGTGGAGATGACCGAAAATGTTCTTGGCATGCAAGCTAAACCAAAACCAGATCAATCCTTATCTTATAGTATATGTCAATATTGATCGATAGTAGCTTGTGGGCAAAGAGTACGACTATGAATGTGGCAAACCATATCGTTTACTTGGAATTTGCTAGTGGCCTAATTAAAAGTGGTATAGAAGTGGGCAGATCAAAGATAAAGAAAGAAAAGTTAAATGTTGGATGAATGAGGCCGAAGCCCTCCCCTATCTTGAACGATCATATTAGGCTACGTTAATAAAACTTTAGAAGATAGAAAACTAGATCGCAAATCAAGGTACCAACAAAGCTTTGGAGCCACAACACCCCAAGGGTCACATTTCATAAAGAAGAAAACACCCCAAGAGCTAGGGCAACCCCAAGATAGCAAGGGGTGTCTTGGGCCAGATGAATTAATTGCTTTTGGAAGAAATGAGAGTTTAAGCCTTTGGTCCGGCCTGGCCATTAGAGCACCGGATCACAAAAGATATAGACAAACACCACGTCAGAAAAAACCCTAAAGGCCTCTCCGACAACTAGTGTAATTGACAGCTGACACCATTTTTTATATGTGTGGATGACAAACAAGAAGAAAATGAACACACTCACAAGTCTGAAATCTAATGAAATCTATTAGCTCGCATGGTCGCCGTTGAACCCTCACCCCTTTTATTGTGAAAGACCACTCACATACGCATGCACACTTCTAAGAATACGCGTATGCAGACACTACCTCTCTATGACCACCTTCGAGACTGAACTGACAAACGCTACCCCTACAACCACATCGGAGAGACTGGGCTGACAGATGTCCGGATTGACGAAGTCACCTCAGGCACCTTGTTGTCGACGGGCACCACTAAAAGAACATCGTTGGTTATATCGGCCTCATGTAAGTCGAGGACTCGAACCGGGTAGACAGATTCCATCATAAGTTCATCACTGAACCTTCACCCTCTGATTAACCGGTCCAGCATTCCATACATACTAAAAGTGGCCTACACTTTTATTTTATTTATTTCTCTTATCTCCATGTAAACTATCAGTATTGAGGCGCTGGAGACATCTAAAAGGTGTGCTTGCCAGGGGAGGCCATTTGCTCCGAGAGTGCTCTTTTGAAAGCAGCACACCGCATCACTCAATTCGCGTACGGCGGGAGCTACACGGGAAGGACATGTGCAATATGGTTATTGGTTACCTGCCTCTTACCCTCAGATTGTTGTGGGTAGGCATACGAGGGCAGTCTCAACCCTCCATGTAGGATGGTTTCCATAGCATTAATTAGGCTGTCACATAGGACTTTTTACTTGTGTGCACTGTATTAAATAAGAGAGAGAGTGAAAAGAGGAAGAAACTGGGTCTCATGCAAGACTCAGTGTCGACACGAGAACCTATACATAGGACACTACTAAAGTTTGCATTGGGAGAGGATAGTGTCTTCATGATAGAAAAAGAACAAGTATGATTGGTAGAGAGAAAAGATGATGAATTTATTAATGATCCATCATAAGAAATCATGGGTTGGAGAATGTAGTGTCTAAGGTGACGTCTTGCTAACATGGCAGCATGGACACTACCCATAGACACGATGGGTTGCCTCCAACTAGGATGGTTTTCATAGCATTAAATAGGGTGACACATATGACTATTAGCTTATGTGGTGCTACATTAAATAGGAGAGAGGGGGAAAAGAGCAAGACATTGGGTCTCATGCAAGACCCAGTTTCTACACGAGAACATATGCACCGGACAATACTAAGTTTAAGTTGGGAAATGATAGTGTCTTCATTATAGTTAAAAAATAAATACGATTGGTGGAGAGGAGAGATGGTGAATTTATTGAGGACCCACACTAAAAATCATGGGTTGGAGAACACGATGTCTAAAGTAGTGTCTTACTAACATGGCATCATGGACACTATCTATGGACATCATAGGTTGGGACTGCCCTAAGTAAGAAAGCAGCTAGACTGCCATCCCTAAAGCACCCTTGACATGTTGATATTATTGTAAAACTTGTGTAAATGCTTTTCAGTTCCATCTTGGCTTCAATGAACTAGGACACTCCATCTTTCTATTCTTCACTCTCCCTACCACGCACCCCTCGAGTCCAATGCAAATATAGAATCAGTTTGTGGTTTCGTGCCCAGCAATTATGACATCCATTCAAGATAACAACATTTGAGACATCCTTCTGGAAATCCAAAGAATTGCAGCCGAATTAAAAGGATAGATGGAATACATATGCCAAAGCATGGAACATGAACAGAGACTTTGAAAACCCATTTGATCGGCATGCGGTTCAAGTGTCACCAAGCTTGATTTTGGAATCCCACTTCATCAGAATAATTAAGCTCGTTCTGGCGCCGACGTCGCTCGTCGGAGAGCTGCTTTGCAAACTTGGTGAGCTGCTCGGCATTGGTTCCCACGCCAGGCACCTCCACGATCCGTCCAGTCTCCAGGTCCACCCGGGAGACGTTCATATCCAGGAGCCTCTTCCCAATGCTCACCAGTTTATCCATGTTCTCCTTGGAGCAGTCGTCTATGGAGCCTGCGCTGCCCGTCAATTGATCGTACTGCATTTTCACAACAACTACTAGTCACCACTCACCAGTTAAATCAGCAGTAAAAATTGCTCATCATCTCTATGTATGTATGTATATGCCTGAATTCGCAGGTAGTTTTGGCTGGAGTGTAGGGCGCGGAAGAGGACACAGAGGTTGATGTCGACCATGTCGGCGCTGGCGGAGTTGAACATGTCGACGATGGGAGTATTGCCGTTCTTGAGGAGCCAGCTGAAGATGCCCCACTTGGCAGCGGCCTTGGCGCTGTACCTGCGGTTCCGGTTCGACCCGCAGCCAAGGGAGATCACCATGAACTTGCCGTAGTCCGCCGGCTTCACCGGTAAGTGCTCGTTGTTCCCCATCAGGATGATTTCTTGCGACACCTGGTTCATCGCACACAGAGTCTGCACAATATATCCATATCCACCCCGTTCGTTGTTGCACGAGACCACAAGCAGAGAAATGTTAAGTGGGAGCCATGCGTATGTGAGCTATGGTGCATGCTGCGAGGCGGTAGCTTACGGGGTTGTTCGCGGCGATGCCACCATCCACGAGGTTGAAGGCCCTCCTCCTGCCATCCTTGTCCTTGGTCTCGAAGTAGTGTGGCGGGAAGAAGGTAGGTGCCGCCGAGGTGCTCATCGATATGTCCGACAGCAGGGCATTTTTCCATGGTCGGTGTTCTAACTGATTTGGTAGCATGAATGCGACGAGTTAGCTAACACACACAAAAAGAAACTCCTTTGACAAGCATTAGCAACTAGTGATGTTAAATTGTTGATATGGATCTGGCCATGCATATGAAACAAAAGTTGTTGGTCGTGATTGGACTATACTAAAACTAGCAGTTAGCCTTAAAAGGTACACATGAAAAGCTAGGTGGTTGGATCACAGCCCATCAGCGCCTGATAAAGTGATAACCCAAACGTATATGGAAGTAGCACTACTGACTCTCATATAATAGTTTCTACTTATGTAGATATGGATATTCATTACTAGAAACTGGAATATCCATGTGTCTCAAATACCGGCAAGCAAATGCTAAAAAACATCAGACAAGTAGACCAACAAGGAAAAATATTCGCTTGACTGGTAGACCTAAAAAATATTATTAGTGATAACCAGTTTTCCACGGTGCTGGTTAAGGAAATTTACCAGTGTAGTATTTGTGTCATCTACCCTGATTATTACCTATCAGAAAAAACAGCCAGGAATGGTTTACCTATCAGGGAACATCCCTCAGGTATAATACTGTTCTCTATCAGTATTGAACCCATCAAGAAGAAAGATCGACTATAGTAATGGTTGTAACCCGTCAAAATATGTCCAACTTTTATTTCCATGAATTTAAACGAATCTGGCAAGTTAATTAACGTTTTCCTTGGAGTTCTGAAGAAATCGGCAAGGTAATATTAATTTTCCTGAGTATTACCCTAAACCGACAAAAAGTCATGCATCAAAGGAAAAGAAAACGAGAACACAAAAGCCACCACATGCCTCTCATTCTCTTATATAGTTATATCCATAGATTGGAGAACCTGTTCAATACTTCAGTTACCTCAAAGGTGGAGAAAATCATCGGTTGCAGGAATGCAATGTCGAAGGTCGGGATGACAATGTTGGTGAGTGTCATGTCCAGCCTCGTGTTACCGAGGTACCGACGGAGCAGCGCATGGAGATATTTACCATCGTACTTGGGCCCACACACCATCCTCAGATTTCTAGCAATCTTGGACCGGATGTTCCTGCAAAACGTATGGTGATCACCAACACATGCTTAGAACAATCACCTGTGTATGAACAAACTGTAGTCAAGTTTCAGCTAATTAACAATGCATGAATCCTTCGTAGAACACAAACTACTGAGGAAATGCTGCTTCTGAAATGTAAGGAACCTATCTAGTTTTGCTGCAGTAAAATTTTTTCATGCATGTTTGGTTACTTCTGTCGGAAGATTTTGGGAGCGTGGTTGATATAGAACCGCGCCAGGTCCTTGGCGTCGAACAGTGGTCGTCCATTAGCATCTGGGGCTGTCAGCATTGCAGTCAAGAGGCCGCCGGTGCTAGTTCCAGCGATGACATCGAAGTAGTCTGCAATCCGAGCATCTGGTCCATCCAGTTCCTACACATATGCACAATGGGAGGACTCAAAGAGACATCATCACCTGAGATAAATGAAAGACCAGATGAACTTATGTCTTGATTACTTGGAGCTTTGCTTCAAGGAAGGCGAGGATGGTGGCCGGAATGATCCCTCTGATGCCACCTCCATCGATGCTTAGGATGGTGACCAGCTTGAACTTCTCAGGGGACGTCCAGGTCCAGCGTGCACCTTCTGCTGAAGTAGCACTTGCCATCTCTGATTTCCGTGGCTCAGAGCAAGCTATGCACTTACTATGAGTTATCAGAAGGAACAGGAAAAAATATCCTGAAGGTAGTACTAGGAAGCGGACCATTAAGGTTTTAATAGAGCCAGTATAAATTACAACTCGAGCTGAGTCAAAAAAAAAATTCAATTACCTGTAGTTAGACAAGCAATGAGAACCAGAAACCTAGAACCACCAATTGCACACTAATGAATCCAATATGCAACCAACATTTCCACATCGTTTTGGGCCACCTATTAATTGCACGCCAGTTCAATATGCAACCACCAATTAATTACACATCAATATACACCAAATAATCGTGACAAGTTGAACTACCAATTGCACATCAATCCAATATGCAACCATCATTCCACCCACGTTTCCAAACTCAACGACTTAAAGTTATAATGATTTATATTCCTAATGTTTGACTAAAATATTGTCTAAAACGACATCTAAATCGTATACGGAGGGATTACAAGTCAGGCGGAGCTAGCCAAGCTTATCATTGGTGTATTCTCCACAGCAAGGCTGGGGTCTAAACTGCTGAGAACAGTGATTTTCCACTGTATTTGCTAAACTTCATTGGGGTCAGCTGGCCCTGATAATGACCCCTAGCTCCGCCTCTGACCCAAGCGACAAATTGTTCATATCATTAGTTTTGCATGAACCTGCAACTTGTAAATGGGCTGCAACGGCTCATGCATTAAGGAAGGAGTATATAATGATGCCAGTGTGAAGCAGTCATGTTTACATTTACAAGTTTGTGGTCCCCTCTTTCAAGTTTCAAGGGTAAACAAAACGTTTACCTTTCCTTTCCTTGCGATTTTCTCAGAGAATTTCTTCATAGTGACTGGTGAAATAGGATCCCAAATCAAACATTAAGCCAGTCTGCAAACATGAACGTCTATAATTATAAGCTCCAAAACACAAGAGAGGTTACCATGAGGTGTCTCTTTACTTAGGATGAGTGGCTGATACCAGTAAATAATGAGAATCAGAAAGATTGACACCAAATGTTTGCAAAAATTCTGAGGGTCTTGGTTATGCCTCATCTGGCAATTAAACATTTTGAAGTTTCCAGCTTAATTCATTGATTCTCCCATTCATAATGTCTTATCAATGATTGCATGAGACAGATATTAGGAGTTTATGACCACCATCATCTGAGTCAAATTCAACCTGCCATCCAGCATACGATGTTTCATGGACAGCAAGATTATTGAAAAATCGGGATGGTATAAAGCATGAATATTTGTACTATATTTAAGGAATTCTTTGTGGATCATCGTGTCAAAAGTTCGTATACCACATTTACTGACACAACTTTGTCTGAGTAGAAATGTTAATGTGTATTATACTTTTTTTTTGAGAGAGAACAGGAGGGGGCAAGCCCCTACTGGATATATTAATAAAAGGAGAAGTTAATGTACAAAGGGAATTACAAGCAGGGAACCCAAAAGGAGAGGAGAGGGAGAGCCAGGGCCGGTCCTGACATTTTGGGGGCCCAGGACGAAAGTAAAAAAGGAGGCCCTCTTAGTAGTAGTAAAAAACACATATAAATAATCTAATTACTATGCAAAAAACATTTCATATCAAACAATTTGTACATATTATTATTAAGATGTTCTTTTCATGATATTTCTATATGTAAAATGGTATTAATATCAGTCTCATCCAATAATTTTTTGAAACTTCTTCTTAAAAAAATAACTAAAACATGAAAGCTAATGCAAAGCTACCGGATCAACTCAAGGAAATAAAATCATCAATTATCGCATAGAACTCTCAAAGGCCAATATCATTTATGCTTAGCCGCCAATGTAAAATCATTTGATTATCAACGATCTAGTGCGATGGACAATAATGATCGCCATTTATAAATCCAAATCAAACATCAATTCAAATGTATCATCTTGAGCTAGTTAGCGTCAGGTGCTCATTGCTCAGGAGTTAGGACAAATTTCCTACCTCTTCCTAAACTCTTCGGTTCATTTGGTCCTCGTCCCTGCACCTGCCGGCTGCCTTCTTGTATGTCTTCCTAAATCCTGATGTCGCATGCTGGCGAGATGCCGGCGCCAGCCTACTGGGCGCTGCTGGAGGGAGTCACGCAAGCATAGGTACTACTCATGGAGTCGCGGCGGAGCTTCGATATGATGGGAGGTGTAGAGCGCTAGATGTAGATATATGATAGCGTAATCAGCGGCACGGCTGCTAATCAATGAGGTAATCGCATCGCAAGGAACGATGATTGCCGAAGAGTCGTGCGTAGTCAGCGAGTCGCCAGAAATCATGCGTGACGCATCGTTTCATTCGCTGGGCAGTCCTACTTTCGCTCTAGCTTTCCGCAATTAATATGAGTGTACGACGTGCATAAGTAGTACAATACATGTATGTATACCTGTATATACACCTGGGAGGGGGGCCCGGGGCGGCCGCCCCTCTCGCCCCCCCTCAAGACCGGGCCTAGGGAGAGCTAGAGCATCTATCAACTATTGAACAGAGCTAAGCCATGATTCCATTGTTTGAAGAAGACTTCTCTTCACTCTATGCCACAGTAAAGTGAATTCTGCTATGAATTTTCTAATATCAACCTAAATTATCAAAGTAATACAGAGAATAATAATACCAAATGAACAAGTTCTGAATATATTGTCTAATGGCACTTTATTTGTCACACCCGGTTTTAGAAAATGAACCAAGTGTACACTATATGTATGCCAGGATCAAGTTTCATACATACAGTAAGCCAGTAGTGAATAAAAGATGCAGTATCACGTATAATAAACTATATAAATGACTTACGAGTCTATCAGAGTATACAGCGTATCCTGGAAACGAAGGCTCCAAACTTCACAGGCAGTCGACTGGGGGTTGCGTACGCCTAGAACTGAGCCTCATCTTCAAACAGCTTCATACAAGTTCTTCTTCTGAGCAGCGGTTAGCAAGGGTGAGTACACTTATGGTTGGTACTCAGCAAGGCCACAAGAAATAACCAGAGATCAAATTAATATCATGTTTAAGTATATTACTCATGTGAGGACCCAGGACGCTCTTAACCGTGAGCACGGCTGTTATAACAGTTTTACACTCTGCAGAGGTTGTACACTTTCACCCTAAGCCGCGTAAAAGTTCAAAAAGAACTTTAAACCCAACCATGCCGAGGGGGCCAATCCTATTAAATCACACTACCGAGGTGTGACCGCATAGGGACGCTACGAGGCCTTTACAAAGATTCCTTAGTAAATAATAACCCGCTAAGGTTTCCGGTTCAGAAGCAAAGCATAACCCTCCCTAATGAGATCTGTCTCTTACCAAAGCCCACAGCTCAAGAGGACCGAGCTATACCCCGTCAACCGCCGCACCTCTTGCCCCTTTCGGGTAAGGTCACCATCCACTAAAGTCTCTAATTAATTAGCCAAGACCAGAGCCATATAGTACTTATGGTTGCACTGTTTTCCTGGGTGGTTCTCCATGTTCCGATTAAAACATCTTGCTATTATAAATAAAGCATAGGTAGAAGGATGGTTAGGGACACTTGCCTTTCTCCAAAGTGTAGCTGCTCAAAATATCTTCAAAAGTCTTCTTCAGTTGAACAACGTTCCGTCTACTCGTAGCAATCATCGAACACAAGCATGCAAGCATAAAACTATACAAGCAAACAAACAAGTACAACTAAGAACAATACACCAATCAAAAGAAAAGCTTTAAAAGAGCGTATTAACGGATAGGGCTCGTTACTATGGTTACGAGAACCTAAGGACCACGAAGATAAGAGAGAGAAAGAAAGATACGAAGGTTCCAAGGCAGAGCTTTAATTGGCACAAGGAATATCACACGTACAGAGGATTTATGAATACGAGGATCTCAAACAATAATATATTACTTTAATAATTTAATTTTATATTACAATACAATGACATAGTAACTCACACCATATCATTGAAGCAATATAAAGTTAAAAATTAAAATAATATTGATTTGCAGAGAAACCACAACATAAGAAAAGATCTATACTCAAACTTAGTGATATGGCTCAGAAAAGATGGACTAGCGTCAGGATTGCAGAAAAGAGTGCTGCAGACATTGGAACATTGGCCGATGAATTTATAGGATGCGATAAATATTGGAGACAGTTGATTAGCAAAACAGAATAGGGACTAAGTGAGAAACGTAGGGTGCACTAACAGGATTGGGTTTAGAGGCATAGGAAAGGCTGAGAACAGAACTACGATTGAAAACTTAAAACTAGCGGAAGACTTTAGATTATAAAAGGAAACACTATACGCTTTATAAATCTTAATTTGATAAAATCATATATAAGAGACTATTTCCTGGAAATTGATTTAATTATATTTAAATATGTAAAACCAAGAATGTATTTTATTTATAACTATTTTTTTTTGCAGACATTATGTAATTAAACACATAACTTTAGTAATAAAAACAGATGCGAACATCTAATTGATTAACTTTTATTGACCATGTTGAACTAATCAATATTATTGATAAAACACATTTATGTTGACATTCACACAAATTAATACTCATTTAAGAAAGCATTAAGTTTGACGCTAATCACCTTTTAGTTTGAAATCTAGTTTAATACTCATTAATCAATTTTACATAAGCTTATTAAAATCTGAAATATTACTTAATCATATTTTATAGAGAAAACTTAATAGATAGATAATTAATAAGCAAAACGAGAACACTAGAACAAAGTCACATTGAAGGTTTATTAATCAAATTACTTGGAAGTGAAACTTCTAAGTTGGCTTTAATTAGAAACACTAGTTAATAACCATTTAAACCAAGCAACAGTGATCTATGAAACATATGAAATCTAAATATAACCTTAATCCAAGTTACATCAAAGTTATACCTAGGTTTCCAATATTATAACTTGTTCAACTATCCCTTTTAAAACTTATAATATATTAACCATATTAATCATTAATAAGAAAACCAAAATATAATTCTTAATTGGCTTTTAATTAAAGGAACATGTTTATCTAATCAAATAACTTTATATCTCTAGTTAAACTAGTCATATTGTCATTAAAACAGATTTGTGTTAACATTAATCAAGTTAACATAATTTTATGAAGAAACAAGATAGAGCCTAATTAAATTTTAGTTAGAAAAATACAAAATAAATATTAATCATGTTAATATTATTTATGAAAATCGAGATATTACCTTAGTCAACTTTTATTTACAAAACACATGGAATAAGTATTAATCAATTTAATATTTAACAAGAAAAACCGATGTGTCAAACTTAATTAGATTTTATTTAAGAAAGCACATGTAATTAGCCTTTAATTAAATTAATAATAAATAAATTTCAGAAATAAAGTATGGTGTAAATAATAGTGCTAACACGTAGTTTAAGTTGATACGAAGCTAACACAACAAGAATGGATTAAAACGGAGTTAAAACGTGAAAGATATGATTTTTCTAGGGACTTGCTGGCAAAGTTTTAAAAGTTCTAGGGGCTTAACTGCGAAAATCCGAGGGCTAAAACAGAAGAAAAAGGACCTAATCGTAATTATTTTTGAACTAAACTGGACCGCGGGTTGATTTTCAAAAACCTCAGGGGCTCTTTAGCAATTTGGCCAGGGCTGACCGTTATTCTCGGGTTTGACTCGGGGCTGGCACTGACGAGGACCGTTGGATCTTAATCCGACGGCCGGAATTGGATCTGGGAACGGCTCGTCGGCAGGGACGGCCGGGACGGCGGCGCTGCGGGATCCCGCGGCGGAGCTTCGCCGGCTTAACCTCGATCTTCGGCTACGGTGCTCCAAACACGACGAGATCAAGCTCTACGGGTTCACAGGGCCACGACGAGTACATCTAGGGTGGATTGGGTGGCTGGGATGGCGCACCGACGATGAACCACGATGGCGGCGTCATGGGCGGCGGCGGAGCTCTCGGGCGCGACGCGAACGCGAGGATAGGGACTGCAATTCGCGACAAGAACAAGACAGGAGGGATGAGAAGGCGATGGCGGACTCGCTGGGCTAGGTCTCGACGAGGGAAGGGCGACGATGGCGGCCGGCGACGAGCAACGGCGGCGGCGGAGCTCGGACGACGCGGAGCAACGACGACAGCACGATGCAGAGGTAGAACCCGAAAGCAAAATAGGCTTGGGAGAAGCGGTACCTTCTGGCGAAGCTTCTGGCGCAAACGATAGGGGTGGAGCGGCGGTGCAGCGGCGGATCGACGTCGGCGGCGCGGAGCTCGGCAATGGCGACGAGGGCGGCTCAACTCGGCGGCTCGGGTTGCGGCTCTGTTGGGGAAACTCAAGGGCAGTATGCGGGCTTTAAGTAGGCCGGGGAACAGGGTCTCGGCAGGCGTGCGGTGGTGGGACTCGAAGTCGGAGGCGGCGGCGTCGGGACGGACTCGGCCTCGGGGAAGGAATCGGGTCGGAGACGACGGACCCGACAACCGGGCCCCACGCGTCAGCGATAGTGAGAGAGAGAGCGGCGGGGGAGAGAAAGAGTGGGCCGAAGCTGGGCCTAAAGAGGGGAAGGCCGGGCGGGGAGAAAGGAAATCGGCCCGGGAAGAAAAAGCGAGCGGGAGAAAAAGTCCAGGGGGCAAACTTGGACTGGGCCAAGAGTTTAAGGGGCGAAAACGAACTCAGCTATTTAAACTTTTCTAAAACTCAAACAAAAGCAAATTAAATTCGAATTTAAACAGAATTTAAATTCCAATTTAATTTACTAGCAACCAAAAATCAATGCAACAGCATGAATACAACAAAAACTTATTTTGACTAAAATAATTGTTTAATGTGATATTTAAATTGATAAAAGGGCTAGAAACTCCAATTAATTCCTAGAAAATTTATTTAAGCCTTAATAAATCCTAGAAAATTCATAGGGTTGCTACAATTTAATTGTGATGAATTTTAGGGAGTTATAAACATATGTTGTTTTGAAATTAGAATACATATATATATATTTTTATATATATATATATATTGTATATATATTTTATATATATATTACATTCCCTGTTAATTATTTGAACCTTGGAAAATTTTATAAATTAGAAAAATCATTGTATTTATTTATATTATTTATTCACATCCCAAATTTAGAAAATTTGGGGTGTGACATTATTCACGCCAAATAAACATGTACCTTTGCTGTGGCAGCCCCATTTCCAGCCCAAAGCAGTGAACTTAATTTCTTGTTCCTGGGAGTTTGTTTTGTAACTAAGACTTCTCCTTCCTAGTGTCATCCTGTTAGGTTCAGTCGATCCAGTATTTCCAGTCTAGTTTCTATTGGATCACCAGCAGAAACATGGGAGTCGCAGACTCACAGAATGAACCATTTGCTACCCTTTTTCTGATCACAAGATACTTTGTTAGCACTGAATAGTTCAATCTGGTGGACCACTCCACAACACCATTTGGATTTGTTCAATTATTGGTTTTCCTGTCGTTTATGAACTGGACATAACACCAGCACATGGATAGCCAGAACTTGAAAGGAAGCATCTGAATAAAATGCCAGTCTCTTGTCAATTTCCTGCTGCTTTGACAATTCTTTATCACTCAGCGTAGATTCTGGTACCATGTGTATTCATATGTTAATTTATTGTCATTAGAAAATTGAGAAAAATAGAAGAAATATGTAGCATGAAAAATAATAGCAGAAGAGCATAACCCTGCGAGGTTTCTGGTTATAGAATACACTTATGAAAGAAGTATTCAACATTAAAGTCAAACACATGGTGAACTAAGGACCTATAACTCGGTATCATATACTTTGTATATAAATGAATGTTGTTTTGGACAAACTACATTCTAATATTTCAAAATTTAAACACAATTATTGGCAACATATAGATTAATCAAGAGAAATTAATACTGAGCTTAATTATCGAAAATAGTTTCATCAGATTTTACCAACATGTTGCGTTAAAAATTAGTTACTAAAGTTCTCTCTTGTAGAACATGTCATGCTCAAAATAACAAGACATGGAAGAGGGGGCATTACAGGTTCACCAGTACCACAATTCGGGAAGCTACAGAAAACAGCTTCCTGCATAATATTTACATTTTACAAGCCTTGATGTGTGTCATTTTCAGTGTGATCCTGGGCGCCCATGAAGTCGCTTTCATGCGAAGCCCCTAAGTGAGCAGCCTTCAGTGCTTTTTCTTGACTTTAGATGCATGGCTTGGCAAGCTATATTTCCGTGTGTCGATTTTTTTTAAGATGTCTCCATGTAGCAGATTTATCCAAGATGCATCAAGAGACGTAGATTCACGAGAGAGCAGCTGAGTACTTTGAAAACATATAATCCAACCTGCAATTGCACAGGGACACCGATATCCCAAATCAACAAAACGTCCCTTCTCAACAATTATATAGTGACGCATGCCTGATACCCAATCACGATAATCAAAGCCAGCGAGACAAATGATAGAAGACGACTAAGGCCTTGTTTGGTTACTCTGGAATGAGCCCCTGGATCGGTTCCGGTTGGAACGATTCACTGATTTGTATAGCGTTGATAAGGTGGAATGGTTTCTAGCTTCAATCCTAGCTAACTGTACAGACCCCCAAAATAGCTCAAAGCCAGCCAATTCTCACTAACCCACCGCCAAAACAATCCTTGCAAGCGCAGGCAATCCATCGGTAGGTAACTAATTGAGTTTAGCAAAGAATGAGACGATGAGTTGGAGATGGAGATTGGAGAGTGGAGAGTGGAGACGAACATACCGGCCATTGGGGAGGCTCTTCACTTCTTCAGGATCAGACGTCAAGCGCGACGAGGAAGCCGAGGCGGGGAGCATGAGATCGTCGGTGTGAGCGTGTGGCGCTTCCGCTTCTGCGCATCGCCCAGCTGTCGCCGCCGAGCACGCTCATGCCGCTTCCTCACCGCCGCGGCCGCGGCCGCCGGGAGGCAGTGGTGGTGCCGGGGGCTCCTATATAACTTCCGGAAGCCCTTCAGCTTTGAAGCCCACGTAAAGCCTAAGTGTCCACCAAGTTAGTTTTTAAGCCCATATTGATGGTTATTTTGTTCGGTAACGATCCATAAATTAACCTACTCTCAAATACAGCACACACGTGGTTTTATTTGTTCCTAGCACATACGACGGTAGATACAACACGTATGTTTTTTCTTTCTTTACGCTTCTAATTATCTCTAGCTGCTAGCTAATTATATGCAATACGATTTACAATATTGTAGTCAACATTTTAAAATAATGATTCAACATTCGGAGTTTGGATAAGCTAGATCAACATTTTGTGTGGAAATGTTGAAGCAATATATCTAAGATGTTGACATAGTTATTCAAATTGTTGAGATAGCACAATAGAAATATTGATTTTAAAATATACTCATATAAAATAAAAAATATACTCATATTGGATCTTATTTTATTGCATTAATTTCAAATAACATGATGGTTCAAGCGGATTTGAAAAAAGATTAACGGTCTAGGAGAAAATCGTATCTAAAGGTTGAAACTCAAATAGATTCTCGTCTGTGCTGACGTAGTACACCTCCCGCCAGTTCTCACCCGCGTGTTGTGAACCCACTTCGGATGCGAATAAAGATGTCGTCCCGACCGTTACACGAATCTCCAACAGTGAAAGCTAGACTGGAAAAAAAACTTTCGAAAGCCATATAGGTTTCCCGGGTGAAGCCTGCCCACTAGGTCTGCTTGGGCTTTTAAAGGGATATATGGGCTCTTAGCCCGCGAAGCTATTGATTGGGCCGAGCTAACGATAGAATCTGATTCTTCGGTTGCAATTGCAATTGGGACGAAACTATTCCTAAAAAGGGAAGACCAAACTTTTTTTAAGAACACAGATGCTAATGCTAACATATACGCACGCTCATCACCTAACAACATGGCACCATCTAAGAAAATGGAGACATAAGTACAGTGCATGCAAACTACAATCTTCGATTATTCATTTCGTATTAGTTTATTGTTTACAAGAGAGGCAGACCGGGTCAATGAGCCAACGAGGAATCACTACGTAACAAGCATGCATTCACCGTTATGAAACTTACAACTCATACACATGATGGCATTTTTAATACATCCCAACAAAATAAACAAATAATTATAGGTTGCTTAATAGGCAAGCTAACAAGCACATGGGTCATAGCAATTCAATTTTTGAACAAAAATGGAAATAATTTTACGCAAATGTGATCTGTTGACTACTCGGTTGTTGAAATATGCTCTCATTTTTATTCGACCTGTTCGGCTGGCCGGTGGCTAGTGGCTAGTGGCTGATGTTGGTTTGTGCTGAGAGAAAAATACCGCTATCTGACTCGTGGCTAGTGGCTGGTGCTGATCTGTGCAGAGATAAAAATATTATTGGCTGGCAAGTCTTTTAAGAACATTCATCATCCTTTTCACCCTTGCAGTTCATGCCATATTAAAATGTTTGTCATGCCTGATATATCTCCCCCTCTTAAGATAATACCAATACATATGGATCATCCATAGAAGCTCTTAATTAATTAAGTCTTTATATAAATATATCACACCTTATCTTTGACTTCTCAATCACATTTTCAATCTCGATCGAGTTGTAGAAGGTTGTCGTGTGTCTTAGTTTGTCACGGCATCTTGTATCTACCACTTCTCAAACTAAGAAGTAAGAATGGACAATACATGAGTTGCTTTCTACATCAGCCTGTAACTGTAATCAACTGGAGCAATGCAAGGTCTGCATAGTAAAATGACGACATTACAGTTCAGATTCCAGAATAAATAGCGTGAACGTGTTAGCTTCTGTGGATGATGACGACCATTACCTATATTCTCAAACTAAATACCAGCTCAGATCAGATCCTTATCTCAAACTGTGCAACGTCAACACTCAATAGAGCTAGGCTCATCGTTGGTGAGATTTTCTTGCGGGCAAAGAACACGACTATGAACGTGGAAGCCCGTCGTTTACTCGGAATTCGCTGGAGCTTTAGAGCTTTGTATTGGACTGAACGAACATATTGAAAAATAGAAGTATGATGTATTCAAGACCTGTGAAAACAACACGAGACGTTCTTCCGGAATTGCTTTACACAAGTAAAACCCGTCAGCTTATCAGAGCAACTTTTATGTAACCGGCGACACGTGCCACCCAGATATTGAACCCTTAGATTGTTACTGAACGTCCGAGATTCGTCCTATGCATCTAACGACGTTGCACTAACTTCTGTTACTTTCCTTCCACCATGTGGTGGGACCCGCTACCGTCCGCAGCTTTTCCCTTTCCCTTTCCCGGTTCCCCTCCCCTCCCCGTTGCTGCTGCTCATCTTTCATTTCCCTTTTTTCTCATCGAGCGGAGCAGGCGCGGAGTCCAGCGGCGCATGCGTAGACGGGATGAAGGCGATGGCGCACAGCTGAGGATGCGTGAGGGGCAGGTGCTCACTGACTAGCTTGACCAGCCAGTCCATGTCCCTGCAGTCACATCGGTCAGGCCCTTTGATTTTGTCGCTTGAGTTTCCTCTTCTTCAGATCTGCATCTGATCCCCTCTCCACTTGAGCAATTTGAAGGCCAGAGGTACGAACCATCTACTGCCAGTCTCCAACTCTTCTTGGTTACCTATCCTTTTTCTGATGGTTTCCCTCTTTCTTTTTTCCGTTCTTCTCCA
The DNA here is from genome assembly GCA_033239725.1 of Echinochloa phyllopogon. Lineage (NCBI taxonomy): Eukaryota > Viridiplantae > Streptophyta > Magnoliopsida > Poales > Poaceae > Echinochloa > Echinochloa phyllopogon. Next base: position 42,325,671 of record BTCW01000015.1, read on the forward strand.
TGCTCTAGGTGAAACATGAGCAATCCAGCAGGCATATCAGTGACAGCCGCAGCATTGGTTGATCTGTATGATCCTACTGTGTTCTTGTCAAATTGGTTGTATTGGTTCTTGAGTTCATGGCTGATTCTTGCCAAAATGATTCACGTTCTAATCCTAAATTTGTTTTTATCTGAAAATGCATGTCTTATTTTTCACTTCCATGCCAAAGTTAGATTGAAACATGTGTTCAAGCATCAGGGCGAGCGCACATTTACTTCTTAATGTGTTTTTGTGATTTCTTCTTTTATTGTGTGACAGGTTGAATCAGAGCCTTTTGATTCCTTAGAATTTACAGATTTGTTCGTGTTCCAACCTTTCTGGTAGATTGGGATTTGGATTGGATTTAATAGAAACTATTTTGTGAAAAAAATGCTAAGAATCAAAGCTCTTTTTACAAAATGGTATATAAATCAACTTGGATCCCAGCAAATTTCTGAATCAATACAAGGATATTTTTCATCCTATATGCTCAGCTCACATATGTGTGGGACCCAAACACTCTCTCTCTCTGTTAACCAAAGCTAACGACATAAGGGTGGGCATCCGCCGCCCGGTGCACCGAATGTTTTCCGGTCAGTTAATATAGGCCATGTTTTTTTGGCCCCCAAATAATTTTTCACCCTGGGAATCTTGCATATATGTAGTATTAAATGAAATCTATTTGTAAAATATTTTTAAGAATGAGTGTAACTTAGCGCGACGAATCTAATGAGTCTAATTAACCTATGATTTACTATAGTAATGATACATTAACCATTCTCTGATCATACGGTCAAAGACCTCATTAAATAGGTCTCGCGAATTAACTCGGGGGTTTTGTACGTAGTTTTGTAAACTGACTTTATTTAATGGCAATGTATCAGGTGAAAACTAACCCCTCCGTGCAAACTTTAGAAACCACAATCTAATCCACACGATGTTGATCGAGCCTCCCACCTCCCATGCATGTTGATTTTATCAATCCCCCCTCACACCTTCCCTGTGATTTTGTAAATTCTCCCTCCCACCTTCGGGACATGCATGTTGGTTTTCAAAGTTTGCACAGATTGGTTGGTTTGCACGAGATATGTTCTCTTGTTTAATACCCTCAATTAGTAGTCGAACATGTGCGTAAAAGTTTTCACACCCAAACTAGTACGTGACGACAACACGGGGAATGAATGGAATACGTACAGATGCAAAACGCGAGCAGCTAGATAACGTTGAAATGGGCGGCAATTGAATTGTCACCAAATTTAATTTTCAATATGCTAGTTTGAAAGCTTCTGGCGCCGGCGTCGCTCAGCGGAGAGCTGCTTTGCGAACTTGGCGAGCTGCTCGGCGTTGGTGCCCTCGCCGGGAACTTCCACGTTCCGGCCGGTCTCCAGGTCCACCCGGGACACTTTCTGGTTGAGAAGGTCCTTCCCAATCTTCACCAGCTTATCCAAGTTCTCCTTGGAGCAATCATCAATGGATCCCGCGCTCCCCGTCAACTGATCATACTGTACCAATTCACGACAGATAATAGTCAGAAATCATAACTTCAATTCTTTAGTCACTCGATCATGCTCACAGCATGGACAACAAAATGAAAATAAGCTCTGGCAGATGCTACCTGAATGCGCGGGTAGTTGCAGCTGGAACGCAGGGCCCTGAAGAGGACGCAGAGGTGGATGTCGACCATGTCGGCGCTGGCGGAGTTGAACATGTCGACGATGGGGGCCGTGTTGTCCTTGATGAGCCAGCTGAAGATGCCCCACTTGGCCGCGGCCTTGGCGCTGTACCTGAGGCTCCGGTTCGACCCGCAGCCGACGGAGATCACCATGAACTTGCCGTAGTCCACCGGCTTCACCGGGAAGAAGTCCTGGTCCCCAAGGATGATGTCCTGCGACACCTGGCTCATCGCACACAGTGTCTGCGCGTACACGTTCATGAGATCAGCAGAGACATCGCGTCACTGTGTGATGATAAGGTAAGGGTGCACACAAGGTGCGCCGGGAAGAAGGTCGGAGCGGCGGAGGTGCTGATTGAGATGTCCGACGGGAGTGCATTTTTCAACGGCCGGTGCTTCAGCTGATCGAAACCAGGGCAGGCAGCACGCATGCAACGAGTTAATTGAGAAATCACCAAAAAGATTCCCCGTTGACATTGCGACTATTGTATGATAAAAGTATTAGCAGTTGATGATGATGATCTGATCATAAGGAACAAAATAATTGGCTGTTCAAAGTATATAGAAAATACCAGTTGGTTGATTAATAACACATCAAAACCTGTATTGGGTTTTCCCCAAGTTTAAGCTACAGAGACTGGAGAAACAGAATAACCTAACTGTGACGTACAGTGATATACATGCAACAATTTCTACGAATTTGCATGAAGAACTGACCACATGTGTAATTTAGGGGAAGGAAGTTCAACCTTTTCTGCTTATTTTAATATTTATTTTCATTTTATATACTGACTGCTTCAACAATTTAATTATTCAACTATAACCATGGGGTAGCTTCCATTGGCTTGACCCAGTTAGTCAGAATAGAAAAATGCTTCCTCTGGGGTCCTATTGGCTCTTTTGCATGCCAGGATGCTTCGAGATCTAGTTCCTTCAAATCGCCTTCCTAACCCATGTTGCCCTCCTTCAGGAGTTACCATCATTCTAGGATAACTGGATTGTTCCTCACATTATTTTCGTTTGTAGCGACGATTTAGTAACAACTGTTCATTTCTTGACTAAGTGGTGCTTAATTCATTCTTTTGAGTGATGATCAGGACCTGTTCGTCAGCACTAGCCCGCAGTATTTTTCTCTCAGCACAAATCAGCACCAGCCACCAGCCAGCGGTATTTTTCTCTTAGCATAAATCAGCACCAGCCACCAGCCACGAGTCAACCGAACAGGTTGTCAGAAGCATATACATATATATATATATATATATATATATATAATATATATATATATAGTAGTATACTACTGCCAATGCACAAGAGGACCCATTCAGTTACCTCAAAGCTAGAGAAAATTGTGGGTCGCAGGAACGCGATGTCGAAGGTTGGGATGACCACATTTGTTAGCGCCTTGTCCAACCTCAAGTCGCCGAGTTACTGACGAAGCAACGCATGGAGGTACTTGCCGTCGTACTTCGGGCCCCTTACCATCCTCAACGTGCTAAAGATCTTGGACAGGATCCAATTCCTGCAAAACGCCCGACAATCATCTGGCTCACATTAAACTGGTTACCATGCTTCCTTTCTGTCGCGGTAGTAGTACTGAGTAAATTCTCTTCTGAACTGTAAAGAAAAACAAGCCTAGTGGCAGTATAATTTCGCAATGCATGTGTGGTACGGTTACTACTTCTGTGGGAAGATTTTGGGCGAATGGTCGATGTAGAACTGTGCCAAATTCTTGGCATCGAAGAGTGGTCGTCCATTCTGGCCCGGGGCTGTGAGCATCGCCGTCAAGAGACCACCGGTGCTTGTGCCGGCAACAACGTCGAAGTAGTCAGCGATCCTAGCATCCGGTCCATCCAGTTCCTGCACACGCAAATCGAGAGAACACGAGACATCAGCACCCGATGTGCATGAAGCAAATGAAGGAACAGCGTATATATCATGACAGTGTTCCACAGGATAGAGTACGAGTGCACCCTATGAACGGTGACCAGCTTGACCTTCTCTGGGTTAGTCTGGTGCGCGCCTTCAGAACTACTGCTTGCCATCTTTGATTTAGATGATGGCACAAAGCAAGCTATGCACTTCCGAGTTATGATAAGGATCAGAATGTCGTGCAGATAGGACTAGCAAGCAAGCCATTAAGGTTTTTTATAGAGACATATCCTGGAGTCTGGATTAACTCAAGTTAGAAGCAACGATGTTGCCTCCACCTCAGGGTTCTACAGGGTCAAAATATTGAGAAAAGCCCGCTAATACGATTAATTTACTCGAGCTAAGTCATCAGTTCCTTTCAACTGCTTCTAGTTAGAAGAAATCAGTGCCATGGATATTCAACATACTGTCTAATACTATAGTAAGGATTGATTCAGCGGTACGTCATAATTTTATAGAAGACCCGCTAATATTTATCCAATATTAAAGCAAGGATTGATTCTGCGGTACATCATAATTTTACATAAAACCCTCTGATTTTTTTTTATTTTGCATATGTTAGTAAGCACCGAACCGGACTCCAACATCGGTGATTTTGCCGAGTACGGATTGGTTTCCAAAAGCACGCACTCCATATTTTGGTTCTATTGTACGTCTATTTCTCGGTCTCTTTCTTTCTTACTAAACCATATGCAAAGACAGTCGGATACTTATAAATAAATCAAAAGCTAGCACTCGGAGATGGCGATTGGATGTCACAGAGATGACCATCACCGAGCACGACCCCTGGAGATGTCGCCGTTGGCCGTTGCTAGCGGTTGCAAATCCTGCGTGATGGCAGCAACCATATGTTTCTTGCATAAATTGTTGCTCTGTTGTCGCCGAGCATGATCTCGATCCGAAGCGTTGATGCGTCCAGTATATATATGGTGGGCATGACCATGATGATGCAGAAGACGTAGTGGAGGATTAGTGGTAGAGGAAGACACACCGGCCTCGACGGAGATCGAGAAACGATGAGAGCAGCCAGTGAATAAGATAGGGAGTCGAATAGTCGATGCAGTCATCGTCGAAGTTGAAGGCCAGGAGCGTGGCGCTGCCGTCCTCAGTGGCGCTAACCCCGATCAAGCCACGCCTTGCCGATGATGCCCTATTATACTAGGGGCGAAGCTAGAGAAAAAAATAGAGAAGGTGCATCACTCTAGAATACAACTGTGATGTTCGATTAAACATGGTCAAAATTTACAAATGAACCCTTTTTTTTTTGCTGGGTGCGGCCGCACCCAGTACTATCAACCTAGCTCCACCCCTGATACTACCACATATTTACCTATCTTTATACTGCAAGTGCATCACAGCAGCATGAGTGCAAAGTTCGACTCTAAGCAACCCTCAGATCGACCCTCGGCTACTCGTGAATCAGTCATGCCAACGAAGCCGTTTGACCCACGACCTTACGTCCGTGACAAAGGAGTGTCAAGTCAAATTTGACTCTCTACAAATAATATTAATAGTTTATTATATACTATACTTTGTTTATCATTATAGTATGATAATCTATATATATTTTCACCCGTAGCAACGCACAGATGCTTTTGCTAGTCTCTACCTAATACTAAAGCAAGGATTGATTCTGCGGTACGTCATAATTTTTAAAAAAAAAAACCGCTAACTTTTACAAAAATTCTTTAGTCCGTTAGTTCCCTAATCCGGATCAAATACCGGAAAGACCGAAATCAATAAAATCACATGGGCCTACTAATTTTCGTAAGTCCATCTGTCACTTTTTTTTCTATGCAAGTAGGAATCGGATAAAGAAATCCAAATACCACACAGTTCACGCCACGAAAACAAAAGCAAATTGGAGCGGAATAGGAAACGGCCACGTCTTCGTCGTTCCGCCTCGACGGCTCCCCCATCCGACCTCCTCCCTCTCTCTGTTCCAGTTCGGCGCGGGAACTCCTCCGGTCGTGAAAGCTCTGCAGGCCATCCAATTTTTCACCGCTTAAAATGCTGACGATCCAAAAAAGAGAAGCTGATGATCCAAAAAAGAGAAAAAAATAGTGAGATCCGACTGGACGCACCGGGAGAAAGTACATAAGAATGTCCTCATGGGGCATCACGTAGATGCAGCTATACGTATACGGTGGGAAAAGAAAAGAAGACACAAAATACGTCTGTCTCGTGGGTAAAGGAAGCGAGATATCTCAGCTCGGTTCATCTTGACACAAGCTGATAAAACCTCAAAAACAAACTAAAATTTTTATTTCTTCTCCAGCTTCCCCTTCTGCAAAGGTTTGAATGTACTTTCACCAACTATATGGGATTGGGAGGCCAGAAGGAAACAGGAGGCGCATGAAAAAAGTTTAGGATAAATAGCGCGTGCATGACAATGAACATAATGGATGACTAAAAACTATGAAGGTGCGGTCACATCTGTGCGGGGCGAAACAAAGGAAAATCGAACCATTCTCAGTGGGCAATGTACATTGAACGATGAAGTAAAAAATATAATAAAAAAATCACACACAAGTCAAAACCAAATGATAAAGTCTATACTAATATTAAACATAGGATAAAGTCTCTACCACTATTAAACAAGGAGTGTTTATTTTGTTTCCTCCATAACACATATAAAACCAGAAAAAAATATTTGGTTTCGCTTGAAACGCAGGTATGCGCGTGAGCTTTACATCAATAAACCCTTTCTGATGAAGACATAGAAATATAAAGAGATATAATATTTTTTAGCGCATGCATATAATGTTATTATGATGGATATAACGAAAAAATATAAAATATTTATGCTTTAAAAAGTTTTCCTCCGTAGCATATTGTTAGTACTAATAAAACACGTAAAGCCTATGTTTAAAAAATCCGTACGTCGGTTCGGTGGGCATCAAACAACAGATCTACGGAATAACCAATCCTACTCTATGGAATCACCGAACAGAAGTTCAATCAGAACTTAAAACAGAATATGAAAAGGAAACCACGGTCAAATATAATAGAAAGTATCCGGCAGAACATCCAAATCGGCCAAAGCAAAACCCAGCTAGCGCCGAGGAGGTCTTCATAAACTCTGCACGGTCGGAGATGACCAGGGGTAGCTCGGGGACGGTCTCGATGCGGTCGCCATGCACACTATCAAGAGCTATGACGGCGGCGGCGATCGATGAGCTGCATCGAGGTGTGCGCGGCTTTGCACCGGATCTTTAGGATCCCTGGCCGAAGCGGGTCATGTCGCCAATGTCTGATGTTTGGCACAGTGGGAGACAGCGTAGGGTTGGCGCTTGTTGCAGGACACTACCAGCTGGACCAGGTCAAAGTGGATCGATCAACGAGCGTCGACGTCGAGCTCACCGCTGCCAAAACCAACCTTCCAATCACCAAATTCAGCACCTAGGTAGCTAAATCGAACCACAGTCCGTTGAATTGAACTTGCTGGCGATAAGAGGGGACTGATGCTGCGAGGAGCACTGACTGTTGTTGAGCGGCCGATCTGCCCGTCCATCAGCCCATTGCAAGGACGGGCAAGCAAGCAGTGACGGAAGGCCCGACGCAAGAAAGGGCAGCAACGCGGTCGAGGCCATCATAAGGCCGGAGGAGGAGCGGCTGAGGGTAGGGTCAGCGGCGGATCGGAGGAGAAAGGGAGCAGGGAGCAATGCTGCAGATGTTATCCATGGAAGGAGTGACCTGCGTCATATGTTCGTGATTACGGGGATAAGGGCAACCATTGTTTTGCACAAAAAAACCCTATATTTTGATGTAAAATGTGTATACGATAATACATGAAATTTGTTATGTAATCTTACATATTAAATATAAATTAATTATAAAACTAATTACATAAGCCATGACTACTTCGTGAGACGAACCTAATGAACCTAATTAATCTATGATTAGTACATAATTATCACATATTTACTGTAGCATTACATTGTCTAATTATGGATTAATTAGGCTTAATAGATTCGTCTCGCGAATTAGCCCTCATTTATGTAATAGGTTTTTTAATCAATCCATATTTAATAGTTCTAATTAGCATTATTACATCCGATGTGATGTGACTAACTTTAGTACATGGGATCCAAACACCCGCTTAATCACATCTTACTTGACCCATGTTTGTCCAGGAGCCTGTGAATCATTATGCATCTACCTTTGCACTAAACCTTCTAACTTCATTCATCATCACTTCTACAAGTAAATAAAACTGGACAAGTAAATAAAACTTTATTCATCATCACTTCTACATCACTGTTTTCCAATTCGAGGCACAGCTGGAGTAAACCAATGCAACCGCTATTTCTGCATCAATTTGGCGTGAAACCACTAATTACGTGGAGCTTCAGCTGGTTAGATTGGAATCCACAACATACAATTCTTGGAAAGATATTATGGATATAGTATATATCAAAATTAATATGCGCAGGCAGAAAGTTGGTAACTTACAATGGAGAGAACACAAAATGACAAAGGCCGCATGATCAGATAGTACATATTGTGCAACACGACAATTTATTGGTTCTCTATAAGCTGTAGCATTGGTACAAGCACTAACTGGAAACATGGATCATGTGACTGTTTAGATATTACCAAAGGTGGAAGGTGCCTATGGCATCAAGCAATAACGAAACTGCTACTTTACATAACATGGAAATGTACCTGACTTACTTTCCAAATAACCGAAGTGAGAGAATAGAGACGTGAAAACAAATAAAAGAAGTCTGAAATACAAACTAATAATACCATATTAAACTACTTTAGAGGATCCTATGTTGTTGCCACGACTGCACACCCTTAACAAAGAGATCAAAACTGATCTAGCAATTAACATTATAAATGTTGGGTATCTCTGTTTGAAAATTGTTGCAGCATTTTTTGCTTTAAAGTTTAGAATATTCAACAAAAATTTCACAAATATCATACTTGGGAGGAACCTAGAAAGAAGGAAGCTGTAAGACACCAGCAACAAAGCGTTCATCTCATTAGCTTCGCGTGCACCTGCAACTTCTACAGGATAACAACAACTGCTTCTAGAATGGAAAACAAATGCAGTTATATTCATATTCATAACACAAAGTTTATGGTTGCCACTTTTAAGAGTATAAGGGTACAGAATATAGGGAGATATCTTTTTTTAAGAAAACGAACACAGTGAGGGAGTAGAATATTGAAGTATCAGTCTTTCACTGTCAGGAATACATATCGTGCTTCTAAAAGGAAAGAAAAAGAGCAATTTGGAAACTGGTTATTGACCAGAACTCCAGAAGTAACACGTGGCTCAGAAAAACGTAGAGGTTATACCTTCCAGCTAATCTAATGCACTACTGTGCACTACCATCCCACCCTTTTGTTATTATTATCTTCAAAAGCTTGCAAGACGAAAACAAGGAACAATAACGACAGTTATATGGCACTCCGAAATTTTTGGGAGGTCTTAAGATTTTTATTTGTAATGATGACCAGTTAAAGAATATTATGTGTGTTGTCCATTGACTTCTTGAGCCAGGGTGTGTTGACAAGAAAGCAGATGAAATTCTAAAACTGGCTGTTGAGTGTAAGGAAGAAAAATCTATTGCAGATAACTTGTTTAGCTGTGTTTTGTTTATGTCACATGATAGAAGTGGTTTGCTATTCATTATTTTGTCCAGCTTTAAAAATCTATCAGTTCTGTAAGTAGGTGGCCCAGTAAACTTTTTGCTTCCTTGTCATTCTTTTCCTTACAAATTGTTCTCAAAGTATCATCATACTATACAAACCAATACCTAGATCAAGCATAAGCCACTTGCCAAAAATGGAAGTCTGAAAACAAGCTCCAAAAAAATGCCTAACATATCTTTACAGTGGCCAATAGCATGTCTAGGCATGAACATCTTCAAAAATTCTCTGGTCTCCAAGTAATTAGTAACAACATAATTACACACTTTATTTCTCGCGTGTCGTTATACAGGTTTGGTTCACATGAAACAAATATTCAAGTTCAATATGCACATAATCTGACATCACCATTTACCAGAAAACCTGACAGACTGACAATATCAATTCTACCATTTCTGGAGGTGCCTAATTGCTCTTCATATTGCATTGTGGTGAATTCGATGTTCCCAGTTCAGCCATTAGGTTGATCAAGTTAGAATGTCATCTTAAATGATCAGCGGAGACAGATATTAGGATCATCTTCATCCGAGTCAAATTCAACCTGCCATGCAGCATAGGATGATTAATGAACAACACTTCATAATTTGTAAAGAAAAACTATACAAATTTGGATAAAACAAAGCGTGACCACGTTGGTGTATGTATTCAAGAAGCCACTTCTTGTGGGGTATGGTGTCATAAACTCACATGATAAATTCACTGATGTGACCTTCTATGTCAATGTGAAAAATGTAATATGTACTATACTTATGTTCAGACTAAGAGCCTTACAGTGTAGATAATTGCGGTTTTAGCAGAGCACAGCACATCTCATTGACAAATTCAGCTAAAATTGTGTCACAATAATATTGAAAATTAGAGCAGGAGAATCAATCTTGATGGATACTGTCTAATAGAAATAGGTTCACAGGCGAGAGCAAAAATCACTAACTCACATTTTGATCTCTGTACCATCTTCCATGGCCATCCCGCTTCCAGCCCGAAGCAGTGAACCGAAGTTCTTGCTCCTGGCGTTTTCGTACTTCTGTTTGCCAATCTGAAAGTAACTTGCCTTGAATCTGATTTCCGGCAAAAGATTCTCCTTTACTACTGTTACATTCTATAGATCCAGTATTTCTAGTCAATTTTTCCATTGGAACATCAGAAGGAGCAATGTGGGGATCACAGGATGAAGTATTTGCCGTCCACTTCAAATCATGTGATACCTTCTTGCCATTGAAATCATTAAACCTGCTTGACTGTGCTTCCAGAATTGCCCTCCGTGTCTCCTCAATTAATGGTTTTTCTTTCATATTGGTAGGCCTAATACTGGTGTGCTGATTACCAGGATTTGAATGGGAAACATCTGGTGAGAGAGCCAGTCTCTTGTTAATTTCGTGCTTCCTAGACAATTCCTTCTCCCTCAGCCTAGATTCTGCTGCGATGTGCTGTGCACCTTTGTTATGCATCTGTTGAATTGTTGATATTAGAATGGCAATAGTAACAGAAGAACCACGGCTACAATGTCTAACAAGAGAGACCCAAAAAAAGTACATAAGGAAGAATGAGAGCTAGTTTCCTGATAAAAAACACATTCCTAGCGAAGAGCTACATGACTAGACAAAAAGTTATAGAATGACTACCGCAACATCGATAGATGAAGCACTGGTACTGTGTGATAAAGTACCATGGTCTAGAAATGTACGTCGTTTTGGACAAGCTGCAGTCCAATTTTTCAGTTTTTGACCACTCATACGAGCAATGCATTTACTTTAACTGAGTAGTACAACGGCACAGCCATTGCCAACCAGCCCACAGATGTATATCAATCTTTTGTTTCTTTAGGTGGCGTTTGGATCCAGGTGCTAAAGTTTAGCGCTTTAAATAAATAATAATTATATGTATTAAACATAAACTAATTATAAAACTAATTACATAAGTCATGTCTATTTCGCAAGACGAATCTAACAAGCCTAATTTTGCTATAATTAATACATAATTACCATACGTTTACTGTAGCATTACATTGTCTAATCATGGTGTAATTAGGCTTAATAGATTTGTCTCGTAAATTACTCCTCGTTTATGTATTGGGTTTTTAAATTAATCTATATTTAATACTCCTAATTAACATATTTATATCCGATGTGACGGCGCTAAAGTTTAGCACGTGGAAAACAAACGGGGCCGCACTAAACTTTAGCGCCGTCACATCGAATGTAAATATATTAATTAAGAGTATTAAATATAGATTAATTTAAAAACCCATTACATAAACGAGGAGTAATTTGCGAGACGAATCTATTAAGCCTAATTACACCATGATTCGACAATATAATGCTACAGTAAACATAAAGTAATTATACATTAATTATAGTTTAATTAGGCTTGTTAGGTTCATCTCGTGTGAAATAGACATGACTTATATAATTAGTTTATGTTTAATACGTCTAATTATCACTTATTTAAAGTGCTAAACTTTAGCAGTTGGATCCAAACACCCCTTAAACTGCCTTCTCAAATTAAGCAACATTTGCCGTGATAGGAAACCAGAATCATGATAATTCAAGCCAGGAGAAACAATGAGAGGATGTCATACAAACTAATTCTCTCTAAAATCATTCGCCAACAGCCATTCACGCAACCATAAGAAATTCATCAGACAATTAACTGGGGGAGTCTAGTACAGGGAATTGGGGGATTGGGTGCTGGCTTACGGAGAGCATGAGAGGAGAGTCGAGGACGGGGCGACGGGGGCAGACGAGGCAGGCGAGCTTGCCGCTGGGGAGCCTCTTGAAGGAATCGGGCGTCGAGGGAGACGAGGACGCCGATGCGGGTAGCATGAGGTCGTCCAGGCGGCGCTTCCGCTGCTGCGCATCACGCGCCCAGCTGTCGCCGCCGAACACGCTCATGCCGGCTTCCTCGCCGTCGCTGCCGCGGCCGCCGGGGAGGAGGAGATGGAGAGGTGACCGGTGGGTGGACCCTGGTGGTGTGCGGTGGTTTTGGCCCGTGTCCTCAGTCAGCCTGGTGGACTGGACCCGGGTTCGCTCATTGCTTTCTGTCTACTTGGGCTTTTCGCGGTGTGCGATGGACTGGTGGGCTTGTAGTTGGGCCTTTGCTGACCCTAGCTAGCTTTGTGTTCCTAGTGCATGTGTGAAAAAAATGTATAGCTTTGTGTGGCGTTGTATATGAACCATATCTTTTTTTTAGATAATGATATGTAAATTCATATGAGATGTATAAAAGTATAAGGACACTGTGATATAGGTATTGTTCAGAGGGAAAAGATAGATCAACATTCTGATTTAGCTTTAGCTCTTTCTACTTCAATTTTATTTTGAAAAAAAAATAAACTTGTTCTTCTACTCTGATTCACTCCATTTGATTACTATCGTAGACAAACAGCTTTTGATAATTCGTATTCAAAGTAATAATTTACCAAAAGTATAAGAAATATATTTTATTTGAAAGTACTCTTGTAACAAATTTAATGCTACCATTTTAGTGGTAAAGAAATAATTATCTTGATATGCATGAGGGTTACAGTAGCAATTTTAATTCAAAAGCTGAATACATTGTGTAACTGATGGAGCAATAGATAGTTTCTTATGTATCCCATATCACAAAAAAAGAGAGGAAATGGTTAATCTCTCTCTCTCTCTCTCTCTCTCTCTCTCTCTCTGGCTAAGACAAACGTTGTTACCATTCAAATTTCTCACTATTCTTTCCTAAGGCAAATCACTGTGTCACTCAAACTAGCCAAATATACTACTAGTAGACATTACGCCAAATATCCTACTAGTAGACATTACGAGGCTATCTATTTTCTTTATTTACTAGTAATTCTGGTTTACATCCGTTATTGTATGTCTTTGTTGTAGTAACCTAAAACTTATATATTAAAGTAGACATTCGGAGGAAATCAATTTTACTATGTTTGCTCGTAATTCTAGTTTACATATGCTTCTTGACGCATGTTTATTGAATCACTAGAAGGCTTAGGTGTTGCATGTTCTGTTTAATATAGTTGGTCTAAAGAATGTTTTCAATGATATTCTCAAAAGTTTTTAGTATACATCATTTATCTATGTCACCATGTATCTATCTTTGGCTAGACATAATTTGATTATAAATATGTTATGAAATGGCAAATATAGCTGCCCCACCATGATTCTTGATTTTTGCTGCGACTTATATGAAACCTCTTTCTCAACAGGTTTGATTCAAGTTTAAAAAAAGAAAGGTTGCGGGTGCGCATAGCAATTACCATAGCTCAGACGCGAAGACCGAACCAAGAGGATAAGCACCAGTGATGCAACCAAAAATACTGTGTGCACCCACAGTCCGCAGCCCCACAAGTTCCCCCGATCCATTCCCCGCCCCCGTCAAATCGCCTGGCCTCCTCCCCTGTGCTGTGCGGCTGCTCCCCGCGGCCGCCGCGAGCCATGGATCCTTCCCCCGCCCAGCGGCGGGAGGCGGAGCGGTCCATGAGCATCGCCGAGAAGCTCCTGATGGCGCGAGACCTCGAGGGATGCAGGCAGTTCGTAGCTGAGGCCCTCTCCGCCGACCATCGCGCCCCGGGCGCCGAGGACCTCTTCGCCGCCGCCGACGCCCTCCTCGCCGCCCAGCGCCGGCGCCTCCCGTCGGGGCCCCCCGATCCCTACGCCGTCCTTGGCCTCGACTCCGCCCTCCCGGCCTCCCGCGACCCCGACGTCGTCCACTCCCACTATCGCCGCCTTTCGCTCCTGCTCAACCGTTTCCACCCCGACCGCCCCTGCTCCCACGCCTTCGCCGACGCTGCCCGCATCGTCGCCGATGCGTGGGCCTTCCTGTCGGATCCTCTTCGCAAAGCCTCCCTCGACTCCGACCTCGACGCTGCCGCCGCTGCAGCTAGCGCGGCTGCAACTGCCAAAGCCGCCGCCGCCGCAGCAGCAGCAGCAGCAGCAGCTCGTGTACCCACCGCTCCCTCTCCAGAGAAGCAGCATCAGCCGCCGCCGCCGCCGAATCCTCAGCCAGCCTCGCCACCGCCTGCTCCCCAGCCACGGCAGACGGTGTCGGCCACGCCGCCGTCAAAGCGCGGCCGCCCGCCACGCGCTGCCAAAACGCCGCCGGCGGTGGAACGGATCCAGGAGGGGGAGGCTCCGCAGGCGCCACCGTTCTGGACGGCTTGCCCCTCCTGCTGCCACCTACACCAGTACGACCGCTCCTACGAGGCGCAAACTGTGCTCTGCCCCAGCTGCCGCCGGCCGTTCGCCGCGACGGCAATGCCCACGCCGCCGCCCATCGTGCCAGGCACCGACATGTACTACTGCTCCTGGGGGTTCTTCCCGATGGGGTTCCCTGGTGGCCCTGCATTCGCTGGACCAGTCAGTTCCCCGGGGCAGCAGGCCCCATCTGCTCTAGGATTTTATCCAATGGGACCATACTTGCCATTGCCAGGCCAAGGTGGTATTGTGGAAGGCAATACGAGTACCGGCAGTGGCGTTCCGGTCACCCCCACTGTGACAGCGCCAGTGCCGGCCACCCCCACAGTGACAGCACCAGCGCCGGCAGCGGCAATGCCAGTCAAGTCCTCTCATGAAAAGGTTGAGCCAAGGAAGCGAGGGCGGCCCAAAGGCAGCAAGAACAAGAAAGTGGTGATTGAGATCAATTAGAGGTTGGATAGTTGGTGACTGCGGTGGCATTCCCGTCACTCCCACAGTTACAGCACCAGCGCTGCAGCAACAATGCCAGTGAAGCCCTCACATGTAAAGGTTGGAGCAAGGAAGTGAGGGCGGCCGGAGCAAGGAAGTGAGGGCGGCCAAAGACGACAAGAGCAAGAAAGTAGTTATTGGGATCAAATAAGGACCATTATGGAGACGGAATGATAAATTGTGTACACTGGCTGCGCCGATCGACATCTGCATCTGTTGTGAACTGAACAATCTGTATGTGTAGGGTAGTGTTTGCATATGACATTGGTGCGGTAAGATGGTCGAGAACCTGAGCTTTCTCCGTGATAAGGTGGTCCAGAATCAGCTCCATTCACGACAATTTTTGTGACTAGGTTGTAGGTTATTCTCCTTGCTTTCATTGCAAAGTTTAGCATAGTGGTTAGTGTTAGCTTTCTTTGTATCATCCCATTAGATCGCCCGTAGATGTTTCATGTTGTACAGTGGCAGCTGCTCAAGTGCCAGATATGCTGTCTGTGCTTGTAAGATTATGAGATGGATAACAAGCCCATTTGGAAAAAAAAAACAAGCTCAGTGAGTGTGCAACTGTGCATTAACTAGAAATAGTATGAAACTGATGAAATTGTGCACATGCAATTCTATGGTACTTGTGTATTCTATTGGCTGGTGCATTAATTCTTTGAAAGTGATCAGATTATGAGATGTGTGTCAGAACTCTTGTGTGTTCTATTGGCTGATCTGAAGGGCCTGCTAGTTTTGCATCAGCCAGGATGGGGGAACTGGCAGAAGTACTCACTCCTGATGATGCAGGTACACTCGGTAAGCATGATGGATGTTTTTTGGTTGAGTAATTGTGCAAATTTTCTGCATGTTGAGTGGAAGACCCCGATTACTATTCAACTGTGAGATCCTTACTCGACTTCACCATGGAATAGTAATCAGGGTCACAGATCTGAACAGTCTGCTGATATACTGGTCTCTTTTCAATTACCAGTCGCCTGGTTGCTTCAACCAAAAGACCTGCCGGTTTTCAGTCAGTTCAAATGATGTAGGCCTGTTTTAACAAGTTCAGTTATTTCACAGCAAGCTATTCCTAGGCCTCCTCACATCTGGACGATGATACTTTTGCAAGCTGCATTTGGCACAATTTTGCTGCTCCTCGCTGCCGCTCCATTCTCTGTCAGGTACATTCACCACAAGCTGAACACCATGCTCGTCTGAGCTGGCCGGCGACATTGGGGTTCTTTCATTTCCTGTGGCCAGCGACAAACTCCTCTGCGAGCTCAATCAACCGTGAGTCCGTGATCAACGGCCCAACATCCCCTGACAAGGTGTGTTTGGAAGACTGGAGCTCGTTCTTATCATGTAATCGCGTATGATGCATTGTTGTGTTCCTGTTGATGTAATCTTTCTTCCGCAGTTTCAGATTTTCAGTTTGCTCTCTCGTACCCCTTCTCCTCTGTAGTGTACCCTGATCTGTGTTGAAAAAAACTAGCTTGTCTGAAGACCAACGACGCGCGTTGGTGCAGTGACAAGTGACAGCTACAGAAAAATAACTGCCGCACTGAAAAAAAAGAAACAAAACGAGATGAAAGAAGACATGAGGAGCCCATGAGCATCCGATTTCGGTAGTCTCTAGGGGAAGATGGTAACCGGTGGCGTTTGTGCGGCGGCGCTGGAGCAGGAAGGAAGACAAGCAGAGGGCAATGGCGGCTACGTTCGTGCCAGCCTGGTGAAAACAGAGAAGAGGCCGGTAGACATGGTGGGCTAGATGGGCCAACAAGAAGTAGCCCATTACATTCTTTCTACATTTTCTTCTTTTTTCAGAACAGTAACAGAGCTTTAATTGCTACGTAAGTACGTCATTGGTTCAGTACTTTTGCAACTGCGCAAAATTGGCGAATGTGGCGCAAATATGTGTTAAAGCCCATGAATTACTAATTTCCGGCATTTCGGCGTTAATTTTTTTACTGTCACAACAGAGACGACGACGCCAATGACTCGACGCTGCAGATGCAGCCGGTAAAAGCAGTGGAGTAGATGAACAAGAACCATGCATGTGCACAGTAGAGCTCTGAACTGATGGATCGAGGCCTGATTCCAAATTTTACCCACAAAGTTCACTATGCAAAAAGAAGATTTTCATCACATCAAAATGTCATAGCATACATGAAGTACTAAATGTAGATGAAATCAAAAACTAATTGCACAGTTTTATTGTACTCTACGAGACAAATATTTTGAGCCTAATTAATCAATTTTTGGACAATTTTTCACACATACAAACGAAATGCTACAGTGGCGCACGCACCGCAAGACGCCAAAGTTTGCCCCAAATTTGAGAACTAAACAAGGCCGAAGCTTTACCTGACCTGCCACTTGGAGATCCTGCAGAGACGGCGAGCCCGGCGTCAGAGGAGCAACACCATACTGTACGCATCAATCGAACGTGTCGGGGTGGAAACGAACGATGTCACGTCTATGCAGAGAAATTCCTGTTGCCACTACATGGTGGTGTCAGGTCAGGACGGAGCAAAGCGGGTCGAACAAGAACAATAAATTCCAATGCATGTGTTGCGACGTTGCTAGATTCTGGTCTGAGAGTAGGGGTGGTCTCGAGCTCCGTATGCATCACGAATCGTGACATTTCCCCGACGCTCTCTTTCTTTTTCCTTTCCCTTCGGTACTGCTAGCCTCCTGCTCTGGGAAATACGAGTACTGGCTGTTGTATGCCAGGGGACACGCGATAAAGTTACACAGTGAATATCCCCCTCGTCTCGGTTCATCGGTCGCCATGAAAAGGCTGCATAGTTACACCGTTTTGTTTTTACTGGAGCTGGTACGGTGAAAGGTATTTTCCCTAAAAAAAATCAAATTTTGGCTCTACCATGTACAACAATTAGATAAAAAGCTGTCTACGAGTTCGTATTAGTAGAATGAGCTGATCATCATTAAATGAGAAAATATCCCGTCTACTGCTTTGACGGGTGCTCTCATATAAAACAATACTAACCAGAGTACAAATTATCACACAAACAACAAAATAGACAATTTATTGTAGAGTTGTCTATTTAGTTATATCTGTGTGTCAAATAGACAACAGTCGTTTAAACCATCGTAGTTGCCCTAAGTTAAACTCCCGTGGTTCCGTCTCGAATGGCTCACATGCTAGATCCACCACCTACCAGCCCACCCGTAAGTGATCTGATCTTATCATAGGCCTTGAACAAGTTCCCCAACTTTACCTCAAATTCACTATGAAAAAAGAAGATTTCTATCACATCAAAATATCGGCACATCCATATAGTACTAAATGTAGATGAAATCAAAAACTAATTGCACAGTTTTGTTATACTTTGCGAGACGAACATTTTGAGCCTAATTAATCAATGTTTAGACAATTATTCACAAATACAAAGGAAATGCTACAGTGGCGCATTAGTGGCAAAATACCAATTTTGATATGTCAAAGTTGGGAACTAAGGGGGTGTTTGGATCCAAGTGCTAAAGTTTAGCACTTTAAATAAGTGATAATTAGACGTATTAAACATAAACTAATTATAAAACTAATTGCATAAGTCATGTCTATTTCACGAGACGAACCTAACAAGCCTAATTAAGCTATAATTAACGCATAATTATTATATGTTTACTGTAGCATTATATTGTCTAATCATGGTGTAATTAGGCTTAATAGATTCGTCTCGTAAATTACTTCTCATTTATGTAATGGGTTTTTAAATTAATCTATATTTAATACTCTTAATTATAGATGGCCACCGTGCCGTGCCGGCACGACACGCGGCACGGCCGTGCCGTGCCGTGCCGTGCCGACACGGTGACGTGCCGAGGCGTGCCGGCGTGCCAGCCGTGCCGTGCCAGACCGTGCTATGGGCCAGGCCTTCGGCCCATGGCACGGCACATGGGCCGTTTAGCCGTGCCGTGCCGCCCATGGGCCACGGTGCACGCGTGCCACGCCCCGCCACCCGCCGCGCTCCGCCTCGGCCGTGGGGGAGAGAGGAGGAGCGGGCGGCCCCGTCGTGCTCGCACCGCCGCCCGTCGCGCCAGATCCATCCCCGCCGCGCTCCGCCTCGGCCGCGGGGGAGAGGGGAGGAGCGGCCGGCCCCATCGTGCTCGCGTCGCCGCCCGCCGCGCTCCGCCTCGGCCGCGGGGGAGAGGGGAGGAGCGGGCGGCCCCGTCGTGCTCGCGCCACCGTCGTGCTCCGCCGGAGCCATCCCCGCCGCCGGCGCTCGAGTCGAGGAGGAGGCACCACATGGGAGGCGGGCCCGGGATCGGGCTGGCGTCCATGGACGCGGCGGCTGCGTGCTTGGAGAGGCGGCGGCGGCTGCGGTGGGGGGAAATGATTTTAGGGTTAGGGTTGGGGGACGGGGGTGCGGCTACGGCCTTTGTATTGCCGGCACCGGTAGTGGGCCGTTGGGTTGGGCCGCGCGGTGACGCCGTGGCGGCCTGGTGGCCGTGCCGGCCACCGTGCCGCCGTGCCGTGGGCCAGGCCGGCGGCCCATGGCACGCACGGGCATTCGGGCCGTGCCGGCACGGGCACGCTGCCGGCCGTGCCGTGCCGCCCGTGGGCCGTGCCAAAAGGCCGTGCCGTGGGCCGTGCCAAAAGGCCGTGCCGTGGGCCGTGCCGCTAGCCATGGGTCATTTGTACACATATACTCTTAATTAACATATTTATATACTCTTAATTAACATATTTATATTTGATGTGACGGCGTTAAAGTTTAGCGCTAAAGAAACAAACAGGGCCTAAACAAGGCCATAGCATGTTTCTAACACCCCACCCTGCAGCTATAACCTCAAGCCCGCCAGCCTTGTCCTTGTGTTAACCCTAACTTCAAACCTTGATCTTTAGACTACATCTCTAAAAGATTTCAAATTGAAGCTCCAATCTACGTTAAAAATTGCACCATACTCACTCCATATTGGTATTAGATGACATTTTGTACAAGATTTTAGTCAAACATCGGGAATATAAATCATGAATAACTTTTAAATCATTGAGTTTGGAAATGTGAAAACCATATGAATAGATTTGTCTTAAAAATATTTTTATAAAATTATATATTTATTTTTTAATAAATATTTTTGTAAAAATAAGAAGTCAAAGTTATATTTTGGAGACCGTGTCGTTGTCCTAAACATCATCTAATATCAATATGAAGCGAGTATAAACGGCAAAGAAAGGTCAACAAGAAATCTGAATCATTGAGCACATTGGATGAAAGAAAAATGAGCGGTTGCTCCCCTTAAGAAACACTCGATCAAGAAATTGGATCCCCATGAAATGATGTTAGGATTTGGACCACGACTTTTTAAGTATGCAGTCGTAACCAAACACCGAGCCTTTATTTTAGATAGTGTACACGTTTCGTTTTGAGTTTTTGTACTACGAAATACAGTGTACATGCATGTTTCATTTCAAATGTTTGCCCACGGGATCAATGAATTATTGTTTTTCAAAAGTAGATCTCCGACCAGACGGGTAATTTTTCAAGCAGCAAAAAAGCTACGGTTCAGCAGCGTTTTGGCCGCCGACGCTTTTCGCTGACCGGCCGACAGGTTACGTTCCAAGGGAACGTGGAAAAGCATCCCCAGCCAGCCCAGCAGGAATTCTGATCCATCCCTCCCAACCCCAAGGCTGCCGCGCCCCCTGACGCAAAGCACCGCAGCGATCAGCCACAGGCGCCGTGTCGCCCCCATGTCCCCGCAAACGCGACGCGACGTGACGCCCTGCCTCTGCCGCTGCCGCTGCCGCTGCCCGACCCGCCCGAGAAGCCGCTTCGGCTTCGGGGTTGGCCCGCGCGCGCCGACGAGGAAAAAGCGCCCCCGTCCGTCTCCACCTCGCGCCAGCCGCCAAAACAGCCGTCGTCGCCGCGCTGACGCCAGCCGGCTGGCCAGCCAACCAGCCCCGAACAAAAAGGGAGCGCTGCGCCCAGCATGTCGTGGTCGCCTCCTGGGGTTCCCCGCCGACTCGATCGACGCGGCGGTCTCCTTTTTTAAAAGCCCCCCGGCCCGCAACGTTTCCACTTCCGGTTGATCGCCTCGCGACACGAGCTTTTTACTACGGCAGCCGTTTTTTGGCGGCCCGTCCAGTTCCTGGATTGGGGTTTGGTTGGCGAGTGGTGAGCGAGATGGTGGCGGCGGACGAAGGGGAGGGGGAGCGCCTGGCGCCGGCGCCGGCGTTGCGGAAGGAACGGGGCCGGAGCCACAGCGAGGCCGAGCGCAAGCGGCGGCAGCGGATCAACGCCCACCTCGCCACGCTCCGCGCCCTCGTCCCCTCCGCATCCCGGGTACGTGCTCGCGCCATCACGCCACGCGCGTTACACATGCATGGAAAACCGAAACGAGGCATGGGCCTCGGTCCTGACACGGCCGAGTGAGTGCAGATGGACAAGGCGGCGTTGCTGGGCGAGGTGGTGCGGTACGTGCGGGAGCTGCACGGGAAGGCGAGCGAAGCGTCATCCCCGGGGAAGGCGACGAGGTGGGCGTCGAGGACGACGACGACCGCCTGCGGCCGCGGCGGGTCAGGGCGTGGGTGTGCTGCGCGGACCGCCCGGGGCTCATGTCCGACCTGGGCCGCGCCGTGCGGTCCGTCGGGAACGCGCGCCCTGTCCGCGCCGAGATCGCCACCGTCGGCGGGAGGACACGCGGCGTCCTGGAGCTGGACGTCTGCTGCGACGACGGCGACGGCGGCGTGACGGCCGCCGCCACGGGCAAGGGCAGGGCGGTGGCGCTGTCGACGCTGCGGGCGGCGCTGCGGTCCGTGCTGATCAACCGGGAGGAGCACGAACACCGCGCCGCCGAGGAGGGGTACAAGCGGCCGCGCTTCTCCTCGCAGATCGCCAAGGTGCAGCGCACGGACGCCGTGCTGATGAGCTAGGCGGCGGCGGCGAAACGAAGCGAGCAACGCCGTGCTGATGCTGGGATACACCCGATCGCGATCATCTGCATCCCCAACTCTGTCGTGATTATCTGATCCTGCGTGTCATTCAACAGTTGGTCTTGTACTTGCAAAGTACTCGTCGTATAGTATGGTCATATGCAGACTTGTCAGGTATACTGTTGGCAATAGTGGAATTCAGGGCTGGTGCTGCTGGGTTGGAGGGCTAGACATATGCCACGCTGCATGAGCACACGAGGTAGTTTTTGAGACTTTGTAGGTGGTTTTAGCAGCTCCATCTCTAAAACAAGGATTTATTGAATATTATTGTGTGCTGCGTAGCTTAAAGCTTTTTTTTTCTGTCAACATATACGAACACAAAGCTGTACGTCCCACTCACACACTATATATGTACACATTGTACACATTCAGATCGAACATGTCTAGTGCATAGCCAAAGGGGGGGGGGGGGGGGAGCGCCATCGCCGCCGGCCGGGCGACGTACGACCCCCGGTGGGCGGTGCTGGTAGCGGGGCAGAGACGACAAAGAGGTTACGGCGGCGACGGCGGGGTAGCGTGACGGCGGCGGAGGCAGCGAGGCGCCGCTGGAGCCGAGGACGGAGAAGACGATGACAGAAGGGTTAGCGTGGAGGCGGGCGGTGGGCGGAGGCGGCTCCGGACGGAGGAGGCAGCGGGGGCGAGGAGACGA
Organism: Echinochloa phyllopogon; assembly: GCA_033239725.1. Lineage (NCBI taxonomy): Eukaryota > Viridiplantae > Streptophyta > Magnoliopsida > Poales > Poaceae > Echinochloa > Echinochloa phyllopogon. The sequence continues at coordinate 42,348,215 of BTCW01000015.1, forward strand.
CAGGGTCGCGCGGTCACCTTGTAGCGCAACAGGTCGCGGGATAGCCCGGTCCAATATCAAACACAGGAGCACAAGAATGGATATGGTGATGGCATTCCACAAGGAGAAAAAAAATCACACATAAATAGGCTCATCGCAACCTTTTTAAGTTTTAACTCCTTGGTCTTGGTCTTTGTTCAATTTTATGAGCGTGGGCATAGGAACTTAGCTCCAGCCTCCAGGACCTCCACGGCTGCACGCACACAATTTTCAAGCGCAAAATGGATAGCCTGAGTCACAACTCACAAGTTATAGACATTCTTATATTCGTATATTCATTTGCAAAATACATGTCATTTGTGGAATCCAAACGTTCGTCGTTCCAGATACACGCCCATATGCCATGGTATGAAGTATATAAAAAAAAATGTCATGGTATAGGTTTGGAATGTTCCAAAAAAAAAAGAACTCATGCTGCCGTAGCCCGTACGGAAATATCGAACGTTGTTCCCGAAACCAAAAAAAAGAGTGGAACTCATGCTGCCGTAGGGAAAGGTCGAACGTTAATCCAATATCTGTAGTGCAATGTGAACGAGGCTCTCGCTCAAAATTTTAAATATAACATTTAAAAAATAAAATGATTCGAGATTTGCATATTGAATTTCTCACCAGCGCATGTCAAAAGTTCAGCGCAACAAATCCAACAACTGTACTGTCCATCAGTTCAACAATTGAGCAAGAACTTCCCAACTCCCTGAGCTACACCCCAGAGCGCACTGGCCGGTAAACAACTATGCCCAGGTGAGTTCAGAAGCCAAGGCACAGGTCAACCACCAACGGGGCCACTGCTCTTGCCCACCTGACCACATACTGCTATAAATTGTCCCTGCATCAAGAGCTTCACAGAATCACAGACATCACCAAAGATCAAAACATTTCTAGTAGCCCCCCAGTAAGGAGAAATTTTCCTGTCACTTGCCATGGCTCGTCGTGGACCAAGTTGCCGTCTTCTCGTCCTGCTCCTAGCCTTGATGGCCTTCAATGGCAGCTTCGCGGCTCGCCATCTTTTGGACACAGCAGCTGCACCAGAGGCCGCACCAGCTCAGCCGTCCACACCAGCAGTTCCAACCACACTGCCCCCAGTGCCTTCCATACCAGCAGTTCCAACCACACTGCCTCCAATTCCTTCCATTCCAGCGATCCCAAAGGTGGCGATCCCATCGGTTCCGTCCATTCCCATTCCAAATGTTGCACTGCCACCAGCAATTGCTGGCGCAATCCCATCTCTAACAAACCCTACGATTCCGACCACCGTGCCAACCATTCCTGCAGTGCCAGTTACACTGCCACCAATTCCCTCCATCCCCACTACCATGCCATCGATTCCAACCACGATGCCAACAACCATCCCTACCATTCCTGGGCTCCAGGTGCCTCCCCTCACCGCTCCACCCCCACAAACCGCCAGCCCTTGAAGTTCATGGTAGCAGGATACTTCTATTTATTATTGTTAGTCAGGAATTTGATTTGTCATGTGTTCATTATCAGTATGTTTGTCATGTTTGTGCTATTTGGGTGATACTGGCTAGCATTTTGTGTGATTGTGAATGCAGCCAGTCGATTGTACCATCTTGTCTTCTGTTAATAAAGTATTATTTCCTTTTATACATCGCTGAGCAAGATAAGCTTTAAGATAAGACTTCAAGTGGCTTAGATATGAAGTGTTTGAGCAAACTCTCGAAGCACTAGATGATACAGATAATAGGGCAAAATCTAATTTACCATGCCAATACTACTAGAACATGGAAATGGAAAACTGGAACTAAAAGAATCACCAAATTGACAACAATCAGTCACGAAAATCATAAATGAATCTATTAACATTGTGAAATTCAAAAGATAGAAGACTGTACAGTATGAACTGGAGCATTTCAATATGGCCTAGAAATTAGCTCAAACAAGGTGCCAAATATTTTGATGCCAACATGCTGGGTAGAAGAATAAGCCATGAAGATTCCAGAACAAAATAGAAAGGGAAATGAGTATCAAAGCAGGAGGGAATGAAGAACAGGCTTTTAAGTACAGAGGATTTGAGTGTCTCCATACTTACACTCAATTAGCAGAAGCTGTACCAGTTGCGACTCACACTGCAACTGAAAAATAAGCCTTATTCCTGCCAACCATTTATAGAAAAAGTTCTATTTTCCTGCTACAAGCTGAATTCACCGAATTGCCAAGATCCTCAATTTTTTCATATCCCACTCTGAACATGACCATAACAGTACCATCTTTGCCAGTGTCATAGTCTTGTTTAATATCTTCAGCTTGGAAATGCTGCAGCTGTTTGAAGATTTAATTCAGTTATGGAAATCAAAGAAGTAAGAAGTCATAAGCATGTTAAATGAACAGGGATTAAACAGAGGTCTATATGTCATAATGCACCAGAACCGGTGATGACAGGTTTTTTGGGTCTCGTGTGTGAAAAACAGCTAGTTCGTGGGGTTGAAATTAGCTCCTGCAATCTAGAGTTTAGGTCCCATGGGTTCGCTAAGTTTTGCTGATTTTTTTCTTTTTTTTTATAACCAGTCAGTTTTCAGCCTGTTTTTACTTTATAATCCGGAAATCCCTACCACCCACAAAGAGGCACAGATCAACCCAGTATCAATGTCCTAAATATTGGATGCCCCAAGCATTCGAGTCCCATATGCTAGCATTAGCAAAGCAAGAAAATTAAAACCACTTCAAACAATTTGGAGTTAGGATGTCAGTTTGGCGTCATAATTGACAGGGTTTCATTATGTCAAAATACAAATAATTCCGCTCAATTGTTTTTGCCATGTGAGTTAAAGTTCACTCAGATGTAAATCGGGACAACATTAGCGCCTCAATGTAAATAGGCGATCAGGATTCAGGAGTTCAACTCTGCTCAGCTGAAACAACTCTATTAAGATGTTCTACATCATGGTCCAAACACAAGCAGTAAAAATTAGTAAAAGAAATATTATGACCAAAGAGAAAATCAATTAGCTAGGCATTCTAATATGGAGGTGACTACAGGGAGAGGACCCTCCCGATAGCGCCACGGCGAGAGCCCCCTCCCCGGGCCGCTTTAAATTTTTCCGCACGAGGCCCCCACCTAACCTTATCTTCTCCATCATTCATCTTCCCCGACGCATGCAGCTCCACGCCTCCGTCTGCCATCCCGCCCCGCCATCCCGCCTCCTGCCACCAGCCCTCACCGGCGCCGGCGAGACCACCCTCCCTCCCCCTCCCCCTCCTCTTCCCTCATCCGGATCTGAGAAGACTACATGCCATGCTCTTGCCATGCTGCCCCACCACCGCCAGCCTCCCCCACCTCCCACGGCCGGCGGCGAAGCCGCCAACCGACCGCCCCTTCCCCTCCACCCCGCCCTTCACTAACCAATATGGTGTCTCGCCCCTGCCGCCCACCGCCGCCACAGCCATCCGCCCCCTCGCCGGCGTCGCCTCTGACGCCGGCGAGGACCGCCCGCCTCCCACCCCCTTTCCCCTCCTCCCGTCCCCTCCCCTCTTGTCCCTTTTGCCCGGATCTGAGCAGATGACGCCGCCGCCGCCTGGGTCATCTTCTCCGTCTCCAACGAGCTCCCCCCGCCCCGACCCCGCCCACCGGTTGTCCCCCGCCGTCCCGACCGGCGGCGCCATCGCCGCTCGGCCTCACCGCCCTCGATCCGCCACCACCGCCAGGCCGGCCGGCTCCCCGGAGCTCCCTCTAGGTCTGTCGGCCATGGATCCCGCCCCGGCAACCCCGAACCCCCTAACCCTAATCGGTGATTTGCTTCTCTGATTTTTTGCGAGTGTGTACTCCGACGAGGAGGAACAAGTTACTTTGTAGTGCAATATTGTACTTTCTTGTGTGCTGTCAGGAAGCAACAAGAGGGCTCTCTGGTTAAGACTAAATGGAGAGGGCTCTCCATATAGATTTTGGGTTCTAATATTATGCAGCTGAGAGTTTGCTATTAGTTTTCCATGCGGTGGCTGGCACAGTGACACTGCCACCCTAGATCCCAACTAGCCGATTATAGAGGACCTGCAGTAATCTTGCCAAAGGGTGAATTTAAATTGGGGGTGAAAACCTAGCTAGAAGGCATAAGCCATGGCTAGACTGGTTTTGAGAGTGTGTTTGTTACTTTGTTTACCCCCCCCCCCCCCCCCCCCCCCCCACAAAAAAGCTTATATGCGGGGAAGAAAAAAGTTAAAGCTGAAATAAGCTTGTCCATGGCAGCCTATATTAAATAACTTTGGGGTCCCATTCCTACATTATATAAGCTACCTTATAAGTTGGGGTGTTTGTTGACCACATGAGCTTATATAAGCTGAGGTGCAAAGAAACAGGAGACATTGCTTTAACTTCAACTACCCATTTGAAGAATTTGCAGTGCATGTACAGGGGTCCCGAGCAATAGCATCAGCGCAACAATTTCTAAGAAAAAGGTTATAGAAAGTATATACCAATGTTTAAATTTGTCTAACAAAAAACAAACATTTTTTATATTAACCAAATCAACTGGTCATAGGAACCCTTTAGTTCTAGATCGCCACAAGATACACAAAAAAGAGGTAAATTTTTATATTTAACCAAACCTATTGGTCATAGGAAACCTTCCACTTCTAGCTAGCTGCAAGAGGCAGAAAGTTGCTGGAATCAGGTCACTAGTTACAGGTACTACAAAATCTACACACAGCATGACAGATCAAACAATTAGATGTATAGCTTTGATGTATATTGTTGCAGGTACATAAGAGGTGCATGGGAATATGTCACAACCGCCCCTTGGCCGCCGATGGTGAAGACCGGGACGTGAGGAAGATGGACGAGCACTCACCGGTAGATGCTCCCGTGGCCACCGACGACGAACGCCGGGACGTGAGAAGGGGTCGCCGTCGCCGACGAGGAAAGGGGAAAACTCCCGATCCAATTTGTGATTCGATTTCTGATGTCCTTCCCTGTTCTGTTTGCTGGCTTATATGCCTTCCTTCTTCACATACACTGACATGTGGGACCCGCTGTGTATGGACCATGCCCACAGGTGTTACATTTCCACCCCCCACAAATTGTTGCTTGTCCCCAAGCAACATCATGGCAACAACACATGTCTCCTTTCTGTTGTCTCCACTGGTCTAAACTTGTGAATACCAGGATCCCATGGTCTGATGATAACCAAAATAACTAAGAGAGTTTCTTTGATTTCTCTACACTTTTGCCATCTGCTTTGTGCCTTCAATCGAGACAATGCAGCTGCGTCTTCAACACCTTTTCTAATATCAATCGGAATAAGCTGAAAATTAATCCACTCCAATGCAATTGAAATGCAGTCTGCAAACTGAGTGGCGGAAGGTGCTTCCCTAATTTCAGCACATGAGCAAAAGACGTATTCTTGTGAGTACAAGTTACTAGAAATGCTCCTCAAACACAAAGTTATGTCCAACGTTATCAGTAGGTCACTTTGTTGGTCATGCCACTGTGTTCTTTTCTCTGGTTCACAAATTTCCATGTCCATAGACATTATTTTCAAAGGAACAGTAACCACCATAATCACAATAGTCTCTGTATCTGAATATAACCTGAGAGCCCAGTAGCTCCTCAAGACAGTGAAGAGGGTATTTTGCCGGAGAAGCACTAATAGCTTTAGTTGTTTTAGAGAAAACTGAATAGAGATTTGTCTTGCACACATGCTCATGAATGAGCCAACAATCAGGTCTGAAATCCTGTGGATGAGATTAGGCTTGACCACCCCCTTTTGTTGTTCAAGTTCTCCTGGACTAAAGCCATTGTACCTCCAGGCTGGCATTTTCTCTAACATGTATCCCGTGACATTACTGCACTCACTAAAACCACTGAATGATGGTCTTTTGTCAAGCAGTAAGCGAGCACCATCAATTTCACACTTCACAAATAACTCAGACTTGAGAGCTTGATCGCTAAGCTGCATGTCAGAATCAATGCCGAGATGAGAACTGGCAACATTGGTGTGCACATCTTCAAGGTCCAGCTCAGTAATATCATTTATATTTTCATAATAAAAGGCCTCTCTTTGCAATAAATTGTCATGTGCCTCAAATGCAAATGGCAAATACTCAGGCATGCCAAGACTGACTGGCATCCCATACACATAATGCATACCAAATTCCAAGACAAAAAGATTGTCTCTGTCAAGAGTTAGCTCCATGCCTGCTTCCAAAACAAGTTTGCTGTCTTCCCCAAGCTCTTTCACAAAAACATGGTCTCTGTCAACCAATCCAAACTCTATGAATCCTGAGGAATCTTCAGAAACCTGCACACCATCTGGATTAATCTTTTTTCCATCAAAGTACTCCACACCTTGTGCTATCTGTCGCAACAAGGTGTCATGCATGCCAATGTCATATGCTATGTCCTCATCCCAAACGATATCAGCACTAGAAATCTCGTCAAACACATGTTCCATGGCATCCATGCCAAGATCCAAAAGAAAGGGAGTGTTGCTCTCATGAGTAGGAACGACAATGACTGGTTCAACATTGGTCTTGTTGTCCTTGTCGACTATGTACTCTTCACCTGTCGCCAGTTGTTGCAACAAGTCCTCATGTGTGTCAAGAACATATGATTTGTCCTCATCCCACACAACTATGTTCTGCATTTTACCGAACACCACATCTGCAACACTCATGCCAAGCTCAGAGACATAGGCAAAGCCATTGGCATGAGTTAGCATGCCATCACTGTCCAAGTTGGTAATTGACTTTCTCTGTTCATCAAATACAATATTCTTGTGGTGCTTTTCATCGAGCACCTCAAAGGCATGCCCCTCAGACACCACCGGAGGCATGGACATGAGCTGCTCTGTTCGTGTTTGTGCATTGTTCCCAAAAGAAATTTCATCGAACACCTCGTGTGCACCAGATTGTGACCTTTCCACCGTGATGAACTCAACCTCCTGTGCTTTCAGATTGCACAGGTCCTCCCGCAGGGAACTCCACTGCTTCATCCACTGCAGTCGATTGACTTCATCCACTTCCATCCTTGCCCTCAACTGATTCATACCATCCCTCAGCTGCCTCAACAAGAGCTCTGCTGACACCCTTGCCATGGCCACCACAAATCGATCCCACAAGGAACCAGAAGATAGCGAAGGAAATCACCACAGGAAAAAAAAATCCAAACGAGTTGCAGACTGATTGGAACCGAGCATCACAAGGAAGAACGAACCCTAGGCCGAGGAATCACTTGCTCTGATAACCAACTGTCACAACCGCCCCTTGGCCGCCGATGGTGAAGACCGGAACGTGAGGAAGATGGACGAGCACTCACCGGTAGATGCTCCCGTGGCCACCGACGACGAACGCCGGGACGTGAGAAGGGGTCGCCGTCACCGACGAGGAAAGGGGAAAACTCCCGATCCAATTTGTGATTCGATTTCTGATGTCCTTCCCTGTTCTGTTTGCTGGCTTATATGCCTTCCTTCTTCACATACACTGACATGTGGGACCCGCTGTGTATGGACCATGTCCACAGGTGTTACAGAATATTAGGTAGATTAACCTTGTTATGGTAGTGGGACCAAGTCTAGGCCTGGGCCCACTAATCTAGCGCAGCATAGGGGTAGGGCGTACTGTTCACACTGTTCCTGTAGTGCGTGAACAGTACCTCAGTTTGTTAGGATAGAGATAAAGTTAGATGAGTTGGTTAGGATATTTGCTTAGGGGTCAAGTTAGTCGTCTCTATAAAAGAGTCACCCTTGTATCAGTTAAAGGCAAGCAAGAAGAACCGTAAAATTAGTCAGAGCCTCTAGAGAGAGGGCGACAAATAGGTTCTTGGGGCTATCTCTAGATCTACCATATCATCCTAGCTTTTTAAGATAATTTTCTTACACCATAAATGCACTGTGGCATGCTTACAACAGTTATGGACTAATATGAAAAGTCTTGGTAAATCCAGTTTTACTATCTATGCTATACATTCTTAAAAGCAAGATGATTATGATTACCTGATAATAGACTGTACCCAACAGATCAAATGGTACCTCCATGCCCACACGGGCCTGTAATGTAAACACGAACCAAACATTATAGCAACAAACAAGGAAAAAAAAGAATCAGGCATTGATCACCTTTGGTTTCACAAGGCAAGTAGGAGCATCTTTAAGGCATTCAGAAGCAACCCCACCATAAGCTCTCACAAGCCCACCGGTTCCCAATTTTATGCCTCCAAAATATCTGTTCATGCCATTTAAAACAGAAAGGTAAAATACAGTGATAATCATGGGAAAGTGTATCCTGTATGGAAGATACCAGTTACTGATTACTAAAGCCACTTGGTTAAATCGTGATTGGGAAACACATGAGTGAAGTGTGCTACTTGACAAAATGAGTACCTAATCACAACCACCATGACCATATCAACGCCAGAGGAAATGATGGCAGAGTATATTGGCTTCCCAGCAGTGCTAGAAGGCTCACCATCATCATTGTAACGGAATTGCTCTCCCAGCTAAACACATATTCGATCAGCATCGATCCGCTGTTAACACACATACATGAATAGCAAGCTTTAGATAGGACTACAAAGTACAAACCTTGTATGCCCAACAATTATGGGTAGCACGTGGATCCTTAACCTATCACAAAAAAAAAAACCAAGTGGATAAACTTAACAGAATCACTCGTTAAAAACAAGTTGACAGAGTTATGGGTCAAAGAAGTAGTTCAGTACGTTTTAGCATGGATAAGTTTGGTGTACAGATAAGTGGAAACACTTGTGCGAAATTACATGAATGAATTCCTTGATGCAGCATTTCCAGTGTTTGAAATTGCTCCACATTAGTTGATCAGCTAGTGCAAAGCAATGGCGCACCGCAATTACAGCGAAATTGCAACGCTACTTCTACTATAGTTGAGGCGCAGATTCTGCTGCAGCTGGATATGACGAATTAGGAGTAGTAACAACGGAGGGAGGGAGGGAGAGAGGGAGGAGCACCTCGTCGAGGAAGGCCATGGCGGCGCGCTCGTCGGGGACGGGGGCGGCGATGGCGATGAACTTGCTGCGCTTGATCTCGCGCTCGCAGCTCACGCGGCCCACGAGCGTCGTGTACGGGGACGGGGCCGCGGACGACGAGGATGAGGACGCCATGGCCCGGGCGGGTGCGGGGGAAGGGGAGGCGCTGGCGCAGGAGAAACTACGCCGGACTGCGGCGGCGGCGTCTGGCTGGTACTGGGAGAGCAGCAGGGGAAGGGAGCGGAGGCGTGGGGATGCGCGCACCGCCGCCATGCCGCGGCGCGCGTGGCTTGGGGGAAACCGTGGGTGTGCGACGCACGGGTTCCGTGTAGCGGCCGGAGCCGCTCGCTGGGCCTCGTGGATTCCGGGTCAATGACAGGTGGGGTCCGAAATTTTGATACGGATCATAACGGATCAAAATCCAGTGTCGAATTTGCCCTAACAGGGCGATGGGCTGGGCCTATCCCGAGCTTCGATTACGGTACATCGTCCCCATCTCTTCGTAAACTACCGATGAGGGCATCAAAGGTAATGAATGAACTAATGGAAGCACAGAACAGGTGTACGTGCTAAAATTTAGATTCTCATTGCCAAATAAATACATGAATTTTGCATTCATAAACAAACTGCATTTGAGATTAATATCCTTTATGTTTTGAAGCCTGTTGATGTCCAAGAAGACACCGGAAGCACTATTTCAAAATAGGCATCAGGCGGCAGCATCAATGTTACACTCGGACTGAACAGCACTTAAGCATTCAGACCAAAGACCAACACGTCACAGGTGGTCAGTGGAGGAACAAAGTATGCAGAATCCTCTTATTCAAAGTAGAAATCAAAGTAGAAAGGAGCTAAGGACATAACATGATCTTTATAAGACAACCAACAATCCTCTCGAAAATGAGGAGGTCAAACAAAATGTGTTTCGATGGCATTTCAAGAAAGCTCGACACAGTCAAGTCTGTAGGCATTCCACCAAGCCCCATCATATGTTATGGAAACCACCAGATTTGAGATAGCGGATTTCCCCTATGCATATCAGGGCACAGAAAAATTATTGGTTCTTCACAGACATTGAAATGGCCAGATAAGACTCCTCTGCTCTTCAGTACCCCCAGTAGTCATTACGGATTTCGTCGTCAAACTTCTTCTTGACTTCAGGGTGCTTCTCAAAGTACTCATCCGCTGTCATTGTGCTGATCTTTTTCTGAGCACACAGAAAAGATATCAGAGTTAATGGACATGTCTGTCTTAAAATGATCTTGTATGAGCACTAAAGAATGTCCCCCACCTTCATTTCCTTGAGTTCAGCAATTTCCTTCTCTATCCTTTCTGACTCCTTCAGAGACGCTTTCTCAGCCTCCTTCAGTTCAACAACCTACAGGTAACATGCGTATCGGGACTAAGCACATCAGTGTATGAAAGGGTCAATGAGGAATGGATACAGTCATCTAAAAAATGGAAATGTTGGTTGTGCAACTCAAGACACAACAAACAGAACAAAAAATTTCATCAGGCAATAAATTTGAAAAGACCAATGAGTGTAAGAGCAGTAGCCGCTGACCAGAGCATCAAACTTTGGCTTGTATTCAGGAGTAACGGTGTCAACATACTTGGGGATCTCGATGCCTGCAATTATTTCAAGATTACTATCTCAGAAAGTAGGTGGTATAATGATCTAAAAGCACATCTGTAGGACCAACAACCACCCTGTATTTATTTTTTTCTCAAAAAATGCAGCAGAGCTGCGCTTCATTATTATTAAGAAGAAACAATCACCCTGTATTTCAAAAGACCAAGGACTACTTCACGGCATCAGTTAAAACAAAATTGTGTACTGTGCACATACAAATGTAATTTTAATAGAGTAAGATCCCCTATAAGAGGAAAAAAACAATATGACACATAGTGCTCCATGTCCATAGCTTGCAGTAGAAACATGCTAACATATCACAGCACAAGTATTTATATCCTTCTAAACATACAATAAATTAATCCTTCTAAGGATACTTTATAATTTATACACAGTGGAACAGTTGTTATGATCAATAACAGAATGAACTGAAACCAGAAACACATTGGCAGATTGATTTGTGAGTTTCAAATGTCTATAAGGGATATCCATGAGTATGAACCCTTGCCCAGTAAGGCAGTAACTATAAAGAAGCTTGAAAGGCCAACAAGAGCAGGAAAAATTACAGTCCAAAAAAGATAATCAACGGAGCAGAACATTTACTTCAAAATATCCTCAAATGTTACTGACAAAACACTCCTTCTAGAAATCTAGAAACAAAATTAGTTTCGCAGCACAAGGATGCTTACTCTCATAAGCCTCTTTGTACATATCCACCACTTTAGATCCAATTCCCTTTCTGTAGTACTCCCAATCAATCGGTTGGGGTTCCTGCAACAGCAAAACACACACACATACGCAGCTTAGAGAACACACTGATCTAGGATGTAAAAGTAACACATGAGGAATATGCAGTATTGCAAGTTTCTGGGACAATGCATGTCTATGCTGTCCTAATACTTCCAGGAACTTGCGAGATAATGTAGCAATCGAACATGAAGACAAGCATCCAGCCTGCCAAAAAGGGCCATTCAATCCCCCGATACTACTTATTCTAGAGGAAGCTTGTTGCCTACCAAGGGAGATGTAATTGCAGTTTGAAAAATAAACCCCCACAACTCACAAGGACTCAAACAAATTTTTCTGGCCAAGAGACATTCTCTATTGATACAATGGATATTTACTCAAACTAATTCTTCAAATGCATATGTCTCCATCTTCTCTCGTCATTCTCTCATCAGAAACAGAATGAAGCCTTCTCACAACAAGGGAAAGTTTAAGGACCCTAAGTCATGGAGGGCTTGAATACAGTTCAGAAGGTTACTAGTTGACTTGAAATGGCCAATAAGTGAAATGTAGCATAACAGCCACTCAATTTTGAATAACAGCCTATCTGAGAACCATCCGAATTACAAACACAATAATAATTAATCCAGTCTAGTTATACTGGCGCTCACAAGAGAAATGTTAACACACACAAAACAGCAAGCGCGTTAAAAAAAATCCGAACAATCGGATTGCCTCCACTCCACTAGACACTACTACCGGGAGACGCCATTTCTACATCGATTACTCAGACGGATCGGATCCATTAAGAAGAACGCAGGACGAGGGGCGCCAGATCTGGAAACCCTAGACCAGATCAGCCGGTGAGGAAGGAGAGAGCGGGATCGGGCACCTGGGAGAACTTGGTCTGGAGCTGGTGGTTGACGTCCTTGAAGGTGCGGCGGAGGGTGGCGAACTCCTTGCGCGCCTCCTCGGAGACGAGCATCTTGGCCATGCCGTCCCAGTCGATCGCCTTGCCGGCCTTCACCGCCATATCGGCCACCTTCTTCCCGTTGCCGCTCATCTTCCCAGACCCGCCGCTGCCTCCTCCCTCTAGTCCCGCCGGCTCCCCTCTCTCGCTGCCGCTGCCGCCGCCGCCGCCGCGCTGCGCTCCGACCGCACGAGGAAATGGGTAATGCTGGGGTTGGCCCTGGTGGTGGTGCTCGCGGAGTGGGCAGAGAGGAGAGTATTTGGTGGGTTCAGCTGGGCCGTGAGGAACAGTGATGACGCCTTGGGCTGGGCTTGAACGGACCGTGTCAGAATATAGAATGGTCGTTAGGTTTGGGCTGCATGCCTCGCTTTAAAAAGCCCGCTTTATTTTGGAGATGCGATTTAAAGCCCATACTGACCACAGTGCACGCCAGTATGGGCTTTTGTGGTCAGTATGGGCTTTAAATTGCATCTCCAATATCACTGTCCAAAAGGCACCCGTGCACCCAATTTCAAAAAGGCCCGCGGCCACTGTCACTGTGTGAAGCTAAAGCAAAGCAAAGTTGTGCATGGGTCTCAGCGTTTCCTTTCTCGACGCGGATCAACTTCCATGGAGCAATCTTCTCTGATGGCTTATTGCACTGTTATTTTCAACAAGTTACATACAGATCAGGAAGAGAAGAAATATGGATCAGAGGAGATGCAACGACAGTAGCAGTGGCATGAGAAAATGAGAACAGGAGTCGCGCGCATCAAGCAAAGGGAGATACGGGGCCCGGCGGCGCAAGTACAGGGAAGTGCTAGAAAAGCCGTGAAAGCAGGCAGCTAGCCGATCGATCGATAGCTAGCGTTCCTTCGAGGAAAGCAGAGAAAGCAGCACGCTGGCTCATAGTCACAAAATTCCCGGTCGATTGGGTCGAGGAACGGGATCGATGGTCGAGGGTCGATACTTTATGAAATTGTGGTACGGAGAGGGTATACCTCTTTGAGACAAAAATTCACAACATGATACGTGAACCAAGGAGTGTCGGGTCGATGACCCCGGAACAAGGTATAGAAGAGTCAAGAAAAACAAAGGAAAGGAAGAAAAGAATGAAAGAAAAGGGCTAGATGGGCTGCCAATTACTATGCTTTACATTATGTTAGAGCTACCAATTACTGTGATTTACATTTATGCTGCAACATCGTGCCTGCCTCATGTTGGAGCTTCTCTATGACGACCTCCAGGACCTTGATCCAGAGTTCATGACCCTATGGGGTGGGGATGATGATCTAACGAAAATTGGGACGATGACCTATGGTGACCCCGACCCACGAATTGGGACGACGTTCCCGGGTCGAGGAACGTGCCACCGACCCCGTTTCCTGTTACTGGCGCTGGCTGTACCTGGACTCGATCTACTGCAGCGGCACAGCAACGTATCGGCATCCACATCGCGATCCGTCCCGTCATCGATCCGAGGCTAGCTTTCCGAAAGCTGGGCGCTGTCGCGCGCGGGCTCGGCATCGCGGAACAATCCCCTCCTGGTGATCTCTTGCTTCGGGACCGCGCCTTCTCCCGACCGGCACGGGACAGGATCTCCGTGCCCGCGCGGACGCGCCGGTGACACGGCGCGCCACGCACGCTCCTACATACTGCAACGCTGAGGAGTAGTGCTGGGCGCACACAGGACGCAGAGAGAGGTAGCACATGGAAGAAGCAGGGATCAGCCTCCTCCCTTCTTCCCAGGAACCCAGGGAGCTAGACTAAAATTTAGCTATGGCCTTAGTTTAGTTTCCGAATTTGGGAGCCAAACTTTGGTCTTTTGGAGTGTGTGCGTCACTGTAGCATTTCGTTTGTATGTGTGAAAAATTGTCCAAAAATTGATTAATTAGGCTCAAAATGTTCGTCTCGTAGAGTACAACAAAACTGTGTAATTAGTTTTTGATTTCATCTATATTTAGTACTTCATGCATGTGCCGATATTTTGATGTGATGGGAATCTTCTTTTTACATAGTAAACTTTGGGGGTGGAATTTGGGATCTAGCACTTATTTAGATCCCAAATTCCACCCCAAAATTTACTATGCAAAAAGAAGATTATCGTCACATCAAAATGTTATAGCATGCATGGAGTACTAAATATAGATAAAATCAAAAACTAATTGCACAGTTTTATTGTACTCTGCAAGACGAACATTTTGAGTCTAATTAATTAATTTTTGGACATTTTTTTACGCATACAAATGAAACGCTACAGTGACACGCGTACTTAAACAGGCCAAAGTTTGGCTCCTAATTTAGGGAGCTAAACAAGGCCTATAGCTAATGTACAATAAAGACCTCACGGCTTTGCTCACCGGGGCCTTGTTTAGTTCCTGATTTTGGAAGTTAAATTTGGGTTTTTTGGAGTGTGTGCGCTACTGTAGCGTTTCGTTTGTACGTGTGAAAAATTATCCAAAAATTGATTAATTAGGGTCAAAATGTTCGTCTCGCAGAGTACAACAAAACTGTGCAATTAGTTTTTGATTTAATATACATTTAGTACTCCATGCAAGTTATGACATTTTGATAGGACGGGAATCCTCTTTTTGCATAGTAAACTTTGGGGACGAATCTAGGATGGGTGGCCCCGTCACTGAACCCAGGTCCACGCACCTATCCACACTGCCGTGTGGCATGCATGGTCGGCTGTCGCATCGCGATATCCGCACATATCTGACGCAGAGATGGGCAGGGACGCCAGACCTGTCCCACCGGTACAGTTTTTTTTTTTTTTGAAAAGAGAAGCAGCAGCCCTGCTATATCATATAAGAGGGGAGTAATCAAAGTTTATCAAGTTTACATAATCGATATTACATAAAAGAAATGAAGCTCAAAACACCCGAAGAGCAGCAACATGGAAGGCAACTAATCTCTCCCTGACGGCAGCAACTCTTCCCCGCACGCCACCCTCCGCAGCTTGATTTCTTCCTGGATCAACGCAAGGATTCTTGGTGGCGCTGCGATCTTCTGTTCAAACACTCTTCTATTTCTTTCCTTCCAAATATTCCATGTCGTATAAATTAAAATTGAAGCAAGCCTGTGCCTGTTCTCCTTCATTGCTCCCTTCAACGCCGAGTTCCACCATTGCACCAAGTTGCTATTAGCTGATGGGATAGGGACCAGACCATCCGTCCAGGCATGCACCCGGTACCAGACTTCCTGCGCATAGACACAATGTAGACACAGGTGCTGTGCTGTCTCCTGAATTTGATCACATAAAGGGCATATTAGGTTGCATGGTCAATTCCGGGCCTCTAGTTTATCAGCTGTTAGCAGTTTGCTTTGAATGAGCAGCCATGCAAAAAATCGGTGCTTCCCTTCCACTTTGGCTTCCCAGACAGCATTGCAGTTACAGGTACAGTAAGATCCTATGAATTGAATTTCATATGCAGACTTAGCCGAGTAGGAGCCATCTGCAGTCCACCACCATCGGATATCATCCTCACTGTCCTCTAGCTGTACCTCTTGAATAAGCATCCAAAGTTCAATTAATTCAGCCATTTCTTCATTTGTAGACATTTTCCATAATCCCCTTGTCCAATTATCACTAGCAAGATCATCAGAAACAGTCTGGCCCTTTCTCCACGCTAGCCTGTATAACCTCGGTGCAATGTCGCGTGGGGCGCGCCCATCCAACCACGTAGACTCCCAGAATTTGGCCTTTCTTCCATTACCTAGTATCACCACAGTAGAAAGCCTGAACAGCTGCTTGTCTACATCATTACAAGGCACCTCTGATCCCACCCATGGCCGATCAGGATCTTTCCATTCATACCAGAGCCACCTCAAACGCAACGCTCGGCTAAAATATTCCAGATCAAGGATCCCCAAACCACCTAGCTTCTTTGGCCGTTGGACCTTTTCCCATCTGACTAAGCAGCTACCCCGGTACAGTGAGAGCAGTGTTTTGAGCAAGTACGCCTGGTTACCGAATTTTGGGAGCCAAACTTTGGTCTCTGGAATACATGCGTCACTGTAGCATTTCGTTTGTATGGGTGAAAAATTGTCCAAAAATCGATTAATTAGGCTCAAAATGTTTGTATCGCAGAGTACAACAAAACTGTGTAATTAGTTTTTGATTTCATCTACATTTAGTACTCCATGCATGTGCCGACATTTTGATGTGATGGAAATCTTCTTTTTGCATAGTGAACTTTGGAGATAAAATTTGGTATCTAAACAAGGCCGCGTGGTGGACGCCACCAGTAGGACCCACACGTCAGTAGGTGAGGTCCTCTGTGACTCGCCCATGGTGGACTGGGTGGCAAAACTTGCGCCAGCTGATCGCGTCCAAAAAACACAGGGACGAGTAAAGATCATTAGGTAAATAGTCGTACTCCGATCGCTTGAAAATCCAGCATTCACTGATTACATACTTACACTTAGCATCAAACGGCGCGTGACCTTTCTTTACGGATTATAATACCTAATACAGGCGCCGCTCTTTTTGAAGCTCCATTTTTTTAGTCCATGCAACAATAAGCATTTTGAACCCTCCACGGGATCTTTTTTTACCGGCTCGGTAAAGTTAGGGTCAAAACATCAGGGTTTTTTTATAGAGGTTTTACCTGAGGGAAAAGCTAAGTGAGGCTTAGCATCTCTAAAAGATTAGCTAAAAAGATTAGTCAAATTTATTGATTAGCTACTCTCCAAAATAGATTGACTAATAAATAACAGAGTAATCCAACAGATTCTGTAAAGATGGTCAGTGAGGTAGGCTAGCTAAAAATAGCTAGCGAATGAGGTGGGATAGAGAGCCACTAAATTTGAAGAGTCGTTTACAGAGTCTGTTGGAAACGTTTTTTCTTAAACAATAGCTAAATTTAACTTTAGAAAATGATTTGGCTAGTCTCTTGGAGACGCTTTACAGGGATCGAGAATAACCGGCTGCAAAGGGTAGCCCAACTATGTCGACGAGCACGGTAGCGCGGTGATGCGGTAGTAAGGGTGGTAGAACGAAGGTGGTCGATGAGTAGATTGAGGGGTAAAGTATAATAACAATATCAAAGAGAGAAAATAAAAGGCTGAGGAGAGCAGGGTCTCGCCGATGCATTGCTTGGGCGAGATAGTCCACCGCAACAAAGTAGCTGCATATAAGATGAGAATGGGACAGGGAAGAAATGGACCTTAGCAAGGAGAACAAAAGACCTATATATATGCGTAGGAATATTATGGAGGCCTTAAAAATCAAGTGACACGAAATGCTCAGAACCATTCCGACATTTAGAACACTTCCACCCACGCATCTCCTCGGTCTCTAGTGACGCTGTTTTACTCTATAACCACCGCCACCTTGCTAACGCTGTCAAGCCATTGCTTGCCCCTACCGTCTTTCTACTGTACATTGATTAGTACATGGCTCCGGCACCAGGATAGCCAGTTACGCATGTTAATGTTAGGTTATCATAGATCAGCTATTAGACGGCACCAATATAATTATTCTAAGGCTTGTACAAAATGAACCCAGGCACACAATGACGATGGTGTGAAACGCAGATAGGTATTCCTTTGATTAGGGGTTGATTTTTTTGTTAGAAAAACAGTTTACCAATGATCACTCTATTAATACATTATTTTATATTTTTATTAATAAATTATGTCATCAACTTTGTATTCGAAATACTTTCTGAACAGTGTAATTAGCTCATACTAAAAGGGAACTAATGAAGGAATTGCCCTAAAAAAGAAACTAATGAAGTAATTGCTGATGAATTATAAATGGCAAACTATTTGCATGTTTCGATCTGGCCACTGGCATCAGGCCGGTATGTTAACTCATATGCAACAGCAAGAATGCTAAACCCTAACAAAGTACTGGTAACAACTAGCTAAAACATCTAAAAGCATCAATGTATCCGATATTAAACCCTAACACTAGCCAGACTATCAAATGCCTCGAGATGAATTCGACTGAAATAATCATCTGTAATTGTGAAGGATCGAGCACCATTGACCGTATATAAGAAGTGTGGCTGTCCGATTGCAGGAAAAGCATTGTCATCGGAGGCTCGATCGGAGCGGAGCTATTGATACGGCGGCCGTGGGCGATGCGCGCTTGCCGACGGCGGCCACACCTCCTGGGACTGGCGGGCGTACAAGGGAACCGGCTGAGTCGCCGGAGCCATGCTGTGCAGGTGCGGGTGTACCCCGTTCGGGTCCTGCGGCTGGCGCTCACGAAGTTCACCGGCTTCGGCGCTGCCGGAGACGGACACCGCCACCGCGTCGTCCTCGAGGGGGAGGCGGTGGAAGGTGAGGTCGGTGAACGCGGCGGCCAGGACAACGACGGTGGTGGCGGCGACGAGAGGTCCCGCCACGGCGCCCCCGACGATCTGGCCGTGCGGGCCGGCGAGCGATATCGAGAGGTCACTGGCGGCGCGGGGCACCGCCGTGGCCATGGACGGGGCCAGGAACGTGGCCGAGATGGAGAGGATCTCGTACCGGCCGCGGAAGACGACGACTCCGGAGCCGCCGCCACCGTTGTTCGCGGCCGCGGCGGCGGGGGACGAGGACGGGTGGCGGAGCGACACGTCGGCGACGGCGCCCGTCCCGGCGAGCACGCAGATCCCGATGCCGCGGCGGCTTGCGAAGCCCGCGAGCGCGCGGGCCACGTCCCCGCCGGCAGGGACCTCGAGCACGTGCGGCTGCATGGCCGCCGCGGGCTCCACGTCCCGCGTCACCACCGGCGGCGGCTTCGGCTTGTTCTTGGACCCCGGCGGCCGACCCCGCCTCCTCTTCCCCGTCTGCGCGCTCGCCCCGTCACCGCCCCCCGAGCCCGACGCCGGCGTGCCACCGCCGCCGCCGCCGCCGTTCGCCTCCTCGTCGCCGTCCCGGCTGTTCACCTCGTCAGAGAAGCACTCCATCTGCTGCTGCTGCTGCTGCCCGTGCTGGAAGTCTTGGACCGCCGGGAGCCTGCCGTCGCCACGGCCTCCGTAAAGCCCCTCCCTGTCCATGCTTGCTGCCTGCCTGCCGCGGCAAACGGATACGATGGCGAGATTATCTAGCTACAGCTCGGGGCGCAAGGGCAAGGCTGGCGGCAGGTGGCACCGTGGCGGTAGTAATAGTAGGAGGGGTCCTTGGCGCCTCCTTTCCATGGCACGCGCACGGCAGGGGCAGCTGGGAGATGGGAACCGAATTTCCTTTGGACTTTTGAGCCGGTCGGCGAGATATGAGCAAGGGACGAGCAGCAGGGGCAGACAGGATTGGCCACCGGATCCGGGGCGAATGATAATACGGGGCTGCGGCTGGGCCCCGGCCCCTGCAGCTTTCAATCTTTTGACATCTCACGGCTTGCTTCCTTTGCTAATATTGACGGAGACCGACCGGAGGTGGTGGGTGGCTGATGGATAGATACTGTTGCCAAGTAGTACATACGCCATGGCCATGCGTCCGTGTTGGTATGCCGCGCGCGTGGCTGCTTGGGTGTGTCAGAATTGCGGTGTCCCGGCCGGTGAGGTTGCTTGGGGTGTAAAACTGGCTGATAAAGCGCACGCGGTGGCGAGCGGAGAGGCGGAGCCATCGATTCGGACGGATCAGAGCCCAACCACCGGCCGGCCGGGTCGCCGCCGCATCCTTTGACGGCACGCCAAGCTAGCTAGGTAAGCCGGCGATGGCGCTCGCGCGCGCGCGGCTGTGATCCGGCCATGTGCCAACGACGACGCGCGACTGGCGTGGGCACGGGGGAACGGATGGACGGATTGAGACAGCTCGTGTCGAAGGAGCACATGGCTGGCCATTTGGCCGCGCCGCTGCATTATATTGGCGTGGCGCCGCAAAGGGCCGGCCGGGGTGCGCGGCGCCGCCTGCATGCACGCGCGGCGCGCGGTGAGCATCAGGTTAGGCGCCGCGCGCGCGAGGTCCCGCCGGAGAGCGTCCGGTGCTGGCCCTGGGCGGTGGCGTGAACGGGAGCGGTACGTGCATGCGCGACATGGCCTGACCGGCTTGCTTGAGAATTTCAAACGTGGAGGCACACCCTTTGGACCGTCTTTACGGCGAGTGCCTTTATGACTTTTCGCTTCATGAATTATGCTATTTATTTTATGATATGTTTAACAGTCTCATTATCGGTGATGCGATTTATGTTGCGATTAACTCTTTTTTTATGAACTCTAGCTATTCATACACCATCTTCACCTTTATGCAGAGATCTAATAGTTAGAAAATTAATTAATTTTTAAAGGTAAAGATCAACCAAAAATAATTGTATTTTTTGGATCCCACCAAGGACAATTTAGCTCTTGTTGAAACAAAACGTACATAAACTATATACAGAGTGGAGGGACACATGCCCCCGCGCTCGGTGAAAAAGGAAAACGAGGAGTTATAAGGCAAACAACGTGCAAGACGTGGGTTAGACGACTTTATCATGCATCGATCTTTCACTCAAAATTTGTTCTAGGAGAGGCTATTATTCAGCAACTATACGGCGAGAGGACATGCCCATGATATACCAAGGAAACATGACACAATCTACATATATTATAGAAGCATAGGCAAGAAGTCGTCCTCAACGACTTGCCTCCCACGCTCATTCAACTCATATGTGCTTGTTGTGAAAAGGCCCATGCGTAGAGATGCAATTTCTATCGTGCGGAGCTATTTAAATTCCATAAATATGTAGCCTTTAGGGTACCCATACACAATGTAACTTTTCTTTTACCTCAAAATGTGATGAATATCTATAATTT
Organism: Echinochloa phyllopogon; assembly: GCA_033239725.1. Taxonomy (NCBI): domain Eukaryota; kingdom Viridiplantae; phylum Streptophyta; class Magnoliopsida; order Poales; family Poaceae; genus Echinochloa; species Echinochloa phyllopogon. The sequence continues at coordinate 42,369,241 of BTCW01000015.1, forward strand.
TGGGGTTGCAAACGGCTATTATGTTAGTTAAATTGATAGGACCCTAAAAATAGAGGTTTAACAGTTAGAACATCAATATTTAAAATGAAATCTAACAAAGATGACCTCAATAGTTTGTTTGGAACACACAAATACCATGGGATTTTATAAGAATGTCATGAAAATAATTTAGTCTTGAAACTTATCCTCTGGTCCAAACATATGTGTCGTTTTAATTTTGTTATAAATCAAACTTAACTTTGACCAAATTTATAAAAACCAAATTAATTCTATTAAATCCACCATAAAATATATTTTAATAATTTATTTATTTGATAATATATTAATATTTTTATAAGCTTGGGCCGTGTTTCTTTGGAGGTCGAAAATTTTTCCACCACATTTGATCAATACTTAAGGGTATTAAATAAAGTCAGTTTACAAAACTATCTTTACAACATCGGGTTAATTCACGAGACAAATCTAATGAGGCCTTTGACCGCATGATTAGAGAATGGTTACTGGTAAATCATGGACTAATTAGGCTTGTTAGATTCGTCGCGCAAAGTTACATTCATCCCTAAAAAGGTTTTGTAAATAGACTTCATTAATACTTCATGCATGTAAGATTCTCTTTGGAAAAAATTTTTGGAGAGGAAAGAAACACGGCCTTGATCAAAATTTTAAAAAGTTTGATATATGATAAAATTAAAACGGCTACTTTAGAACGGAGATAGTATATTTCTTGTTCCAAGCTTACTATATAGAGCGTTTCAATTCACGGTGTGACACTTCATCAGATTCATGGGAGAAAAAGAAACTAACAAAGCTACTACACACTACACAGTTGAGCCAATCCGATCCATGCTACTCGCTTGTAATAACGACTGGCGCTATCAATAAGCACGTGATGCATTAGGCCAACCAGATAGGACCCAATGATGGACCGGATCACCTTATCCGATACTGGTCCCGGCCATCACTTGGCCCATGCAATCAATCCGGCTGCAGGACAACGAATCCGAAGCCTCGCGTCGCTCTACCCACCCCAACCGTGTCATTCAAGATGTACCTGTCAAAATTGTACTTGTTGACACGCCATCAGCTTGCAACGTCGACACCTGAGTACCTGACAGGTCCTTGGATTCATAAGATTGTGTTGATTGAAATTTGCATTGCTGGTATATGTCGATCCCATGAGAATGCAATGTTTGATACCAAGTTCCTCGGGAGCATGTGATCAAGTTAGGTATTTCAATTTTATGGCTACCGCATTCCTCTTCTCTTTTTACACATTGCAACGAGATAATATTACAGGCTACATCATATTATTCCTCTACACAGCCCAAACCCTCCACATCAATAAAATGTTTGGGCGCACCTGTCCCTAGCCGGTCTTCTCAATAAAACGCCTCCCCTAGTTTCTCCAGGGTCATGTCCGCTCCTATCTAACTTCCTATACTGGTCTGTTAACTTACTGCTCGACTGATGTTTACTTCTGTCAGTATACAACAATGAAGGGCTCTCGTCACCCTCAACCCAACCCCCTCCTGCACCACCACCACCCTGAAGCTTGTGCTCCGCAAACCTCTCTGCATCGTCCACCATCCGACCTGATGAGCTGGTATTAAAGCTGGACCTCGAACGGGAATACGTTGGGTAGTCGTTCTCCACAGGTGCTCCCATGGAGCCTCCTGGGTGCATTTGATCTGAGGTACCAAACAGGTACTCGTACTCTTCGGTGCTGGTTGAATTCCTGGTGCTGTCGCTACTGTCGGTGCTAACAGTGCTGTGAGACGCAGCATCAGAGTTGCTGAAGAGCGATGAGCTCTCACTTGGACTTGGAGATTCTGCTGGTGGATATGGTGCATCTCCATATTCGTCAAATGTATGGGTAAGGTCATCTGGCATTTGGTCTCTGTGTGGGTGGTCAACTTGGTGTCTGCTGAAGGAACCTCCTCGCCATGATGTCCCTCCTGGAACTACCTTCTGCTTGGCCTTCTTTGGCCGTGCTGGATCTTGAACCATCATTGCTTGCCTCACAGAGCTTGGCGCCCTCGGTGAACACCTAATTTAATTAGAACAGGAATTAGAATATGCCCTCACAGTCACAGGCACACGCAGGACAAGTGCTAGAATATGCAATTTAAATAAGAGAATCCTGGTATCCACCTTGCATACAGCAGCATATACGCACACTTTGACATAACGTTGTCCAGAGATACAGGTTTCACCTGCAAACAACAAATGCAAGCTATTAAGATCACATATTACGAGTTACAACTGATTCTCTTTGATGATACCCACCACAGGTAGCTTTCAAGCCAAGCGAACATCGGTTCAGTGTATGACTGTTAAGTTTCAACATATAATATGCTTACTTTACAAACATATAAATTATCATCGCTATTTTGTAACAATATGCATAGTCTGAACCTATTTCATATTTTCCAGTAAGGATTTTAGTTTCATTTATGGTCAATGAAAAACACTAAGGGCCTGTTTGAAAGGAAATAATCAGTCTAGGGACTTTCAGGATTTACTTCATATTTGCACTAGATCCTAGAAATTTAGATCCCAAAAGGACCTTTCCAAACATGCACTGATTATGGGAACAGGACCATGAGAAGCATACCTGACTGTCATCTGCCTTGAACCACTTTCCCTGTGTATCTTTAACATAGCACACATAATGACCAGAGAAGGCAGCATTCATGACATCATGATGGACAACCACTGCATAGAGACTGTAAACAGGTGATATGTCATCAGTATCTGGATTCATGTAGTGAACCATGTTCAGGGTCTCCGGGAATCTGATGGCTTTGCTTATCTTCCCAAACTTGCCAGACTGCACACATAAAAGGGATGCTTATCTTAACAAAACTCAATTCCAATTAATATATCAAATATGAACACTTCAGTTGTCTACATGCACTTGTCCCCTTTTTCGCTAGGACAGTGTTCTATATAACTTTCAGTAAATGGCATGTACCTGATATCTCTTTAGTGCGATAGTCAGAACATTTGGTGCTTCTTCTATTGTCAACTTCTTTTTAGCACGCTCGTAGGATTTGCATCTGAATTGGTAGAATAGAGCTAGGAGAATCAGAATTTGGCCAAAGAACAATCGAATAGAGATACAAGCGACTGAATGTGAAGCGAGCATTAATACATTGCTAGAATAGTGAAATGAGCTAAGAATGCCGTGTGATGGCCCTCAGAAAAGGTTTTTTCCCCTCCTTTTTTCCATGATAGTGAAAAAAGACATCATTTTCAAAATTAAAAATGATTGCCATGCAGTTGGGTATGACGGCTCAGAAATGCAATTGTCCCTCAATGGCATAACAATGAGAATCTCTAAACCTCACATTAGCAACCGGAACAAAATGTTGTGCAGATGACTATGATTATTTTCAAATTAAGAGGTCAAGTTGGAGCAAGTCCTTTAGTTTTCTTAAGATTCAGTGACATCCGAAGATTATGGTCCCCGGATAAAGGAGCAATGCGATGAACACAATATGAGCAGATGAAAAGAAAAGATCAAGAGATGTAGGAAAACCTGCTGCAGTGATATCTATTTTCTCCATCCAAGACTTCTGTGGATGTAAACCGCACAAGAGCCTCATCGAGTGAATTGATGTCACCATCTATTTCAACAGTAAGATCCAACATACGCTCACATTGCTCAGAGCTAATATGACACCTTGAGCATTTTATCTGTGAAAGAATCAAGGAATACAGAAGGAACAATCAGTAAGGGTGTAAAAAGGATTAGTTCACTATATGACTAGTCTAATGTAACAATCAAAACAAAGTAACATTATGTAAATAAAACCTTAGATCGCAGATAGCCCCCAAATATCAATTGCACAAGTGTAGTTTCTTCTGCTGACCGAAGGGCACCTCCTTTTCTAGCTTCCTTAATGCATACGGATTGCATAGCATCAATTGCATACCTGCAAAAAGACCAGGTGCTAGCCTTTCAATAAAAGTAGAGGCAATGCCTTTGATCTTATAGGGGTTTTGTCACATCGAAGAACTATTGCAAATAAATGAGTTAGCTAAGATCAACTAAGTTTTTCGCTAAGGCGTGGGTCACTTGCAACACGTACCAAAATAAAGTGGATTAAAAGAGTAACCACAAAATCACTGTGGGGCCCATTGTTATATCAACTTCTCTTAAGCTCTAGTTTGCATAGAATTTCCATAGTGTGATTGTGTGAATGGCAATAGGAAACCAGTTGGGGAATATGAGTTAAAAACAAGCACTGAGTGGTACTGCAACTTGAATTTCATCCAGACAGGATATGGAAAACCAAATCAGAACATCCTAAGTTCCTAACTGTAAAGCAGTGTCCTTTGTGCAACAAATTCAGCCTCAGTAGGACATAAACAAAGCCACTATGGCAAAAGACCCATCCACAGGTAGCAAAATAGCACAACCGGATCTATAGAACATTTTTTTTTGTCACTCGAATGACACAACCACAATTAATTTCAATAACTAAATCATCATGAAACCTCTATATTCAATCTTTTCCAGACTTCTCTACACATAGCTTCTGTTTGATTATGAACTGCTTCAGATTCTTGATGTGTTAACTGTAGATGAACACCACAAAATATAGTATATTAATAATGCTGCCTTACCTAAGAAATTCATGAGCATCTTCTTGTTTACCAGGACCGAAGCTGCTGCCAATGTCATGCAAATGAGAGAGTATACCAGTTGGTGACAGAGCAGTCTTGCGCCGTTTGCCCTCCACGATGAGTTTTTCAAATTCACACATGAAGCACCATTCCCTTTTGGAACCTAAGGCACATGAGGTACTATATAAATATTCTAGTGCACGGTAAAAAAAAGGAAATGTTGTGACATAGTAGTGGATAATTACAATTTTTGGAATGAAGCCCTTCCAAAAGATAAGTTGTAAGTGGTCGAGTAAACATCAAGCACTGCAGAACAGCATTTGCGTAGCAACTACAAAAGAAGACGTGTGTTAGAAAGAGTGAACAACAACATTGTACTAAAAATAAATCCAACCAAAGTACCAAACAACACACTTAGCCCCTAAGCTATATGCGATGAAAGATTTCAGTTCTATATATCAGCTCACTGCTATAATCCACCTAAAAGTGTCACCTTCTATGTTCAAAGCAGTCTTTAATGGAAGTAAAATACAGACGTTTTAGGAACACTCACTTAAAGATCTTACATGCCTGACAAAAGAAAAGGATAACTTTAATTGATAAACCCTATATGCATGCCAGATAACCTTCCTACTCTTACTATACGAAAACAATTCACTGTGTACCTCTCTTTTTTTTAAAAAAAACATCGTTTACCTGTTGCCAAGGTTATCAAGACCAAAAGGGTGCAACTCAACCTTGTCATAGAGCTTCACGAAAAGTTCATACGGAAAGAGCGTCTGACACAAAAAGGAACTATTAGCAATATAGAATAGAAGAGATAAAGTAAGATGCCCAATTACAAAGCAATATTCAGTTAATTTACCAATTCTGATGGATAATGCCTCACAACTTTTGGTGCAGTTTGCTGTCTGACAATTTTTTTAAGAGATGTTGCAAGGTTATTTGCTGTTGAACCTGATCTCTCCGAAGGTTTAGAACTTCTATCAGAACGATTATCAGCCACTTTGGATGGATTAGGTACCACAGAACATATCCCACGGACAGTATCTTTGTCAACAGTCAATGCAGATGGCACAGGTTTTGTGCTTTGAATGTTGTCATTCCCAACAGGTTTCATTTTAGACCTCTCACGCTCTACACGAATTTTGGGTTCCAAGACAACAGACGCGGCAGCTCCGGTATTGCTACTATCTTCGAGTTTTCTGTCATCACTTGTCGGAGAATCCTCAACGACACTGGCATCCTGAGCTTTATGGTGTTCCTTGGAATGATTAAATGATTCTTCATTGAAAGAATTGCTATGAACACTTATCTTTGGTGCAGTAGCTTGAGACTTGCATGGCAGAACCTCATTGAAGTCCTTGCTGAAAGAACCATCTTCAACAAAATTTGCATGGTCAGTATTTGATGCCATCTTACCACTGTCAACAGATACTGGAACGTTTCGAGGGATTTCGACCGTGCTGTTGAATTGATGACCTCCAGGAACCTCTGTGCTGGTACATACATCTTCTAATGGCATATGTTTACCTTCACCACTTAAACTCTTCAAGGTGTGGTTTGCATCAGAAGTTTCAGATCCAACAGCAACTGGTTTTACACCAACTGATACATTCTCCTCAGCAGCTCTTTCCTGTTCAACTTTTCCTTCATCATCGGACCTAGGTGGATGGCATTCGTTTTTATGACCTTGTCTCCAGTGGGCTATCTGGCATTTGAAGGAACTGCAAAAAGGAAGGTGACAATAAAGTTGAGAAGCTAAGAAAGTTGTTGATCTTATAAACACGCACAATACTGCATCATTGTTTAGGAATTCAAACATGCTAGCTCGTGGATGTCAGTATGAAACTTATCCACTAAAAAACAGGATCCATCCAATCCACCAATCATTTTATCTCAACCACTAATCATATTATTTTGCTAAATGAAGTGTCAAACACATGCACAATGCGAGAAATGAATGCATGCCATTTCCGCATGGGGCATGCCCCTTTACCCTTCCCTTTTATGTTTTCTTTCCAAAATGTCCAACACTACTATTTTGATTATTTAAGGAAGCCATCATGCTACACACCCACTGACACGGGCAAATAAATGGTTAAACAAAGGATTAGCAAATAGAAAACCAATTAAGGAATATATCTTGTAAACTCGAGGACAAGCAGATACATGATGGATCTATAGCATACTAGATCCCACACCTTATCGAGCCAAACAGTTTCTCAGTGGTCAAATAATTTTGAAGTTCTTTGGTAAAATATGGAACGACATGGGTCAGTGCATGCCACTTTCAGCTAATACTTGACAGCTGTACTGTTGTAAGAAACTAGTGTGAAGTGTTATTGTAGCACCTAGTGGCCAGCTGGTGCATTTACTCACCATCAAACAAGCATGTCATGCATGGTACTTTCTACTATCACGAATCAGTGATGTTCGGGGCAATTTTTTTGGCATGGTCCCTAGACACAACTTTGACCAGTGATTAATATTGTTATAGACGCACAAATCTACTGTTGTAGTACTTCTCATCATACGTCCACACCCATACAAACACACTCACACATTTCGTTTACTTAGCTGTAAGGAACTAATATGGATGCCATATGTTTATGCAAATTCCAGTATCATAAAAAGTTTCAATCATCTTCTTGCACATACTTAAATATATCTATAGATGTAGGCACCGTTTAACTCATTTGTTCCTGCTGTATGGTAGCACCAGATCATGCCAGTATTGTCCATGCAACTGGTAACATTGAGGCATGGAAATAATACCATGCTAATCAAAACAACATGCACAGTCACTATGAGATGCCGGATACCATAAGACATATCATGGCCTAAATTGGTCAAAATCAACAAACAACCAGACAGACTGAATTGGCAGGAACCTAGACTCTGAGAGGCAGAGACATGGAGTCAGGGATCTGAAACATTTCTTGCAAGAAACAAGCTATAATTGATCCTAGATATCTTAAGATTAATTCGATAGCTGACTAACTCGCTACCAAAGTTGTATGAAATCCGAGTTCCAGTGACCAATGTTGTACACGCACCAAAGGTTACTGAATCACAATTAAAAACAGACGTAGGGACTAAATGGAGGATTATCGACGCCCTAACTCAGGGTAGCAGCACTCAAGGTATGGTGCAGACTGCAGAGCCTAGAGTTTGTTGAATTACCGGCCAAACACATGGTACCGACACCCAATTTTGTACCGAATACAGGACAACCCCACCCGCAATTGCACAAATCACGGACTATCTCCTCCACAATTCCCCAATCACTGGATGAAATTAAACAAACCCGGAATGGAATCAGGAGCAGGGCATCCGCCCACTCACCAGTACTTGACGGCCTTGCACTGCTTGCACCTGAACGTGGTGGGCCTGAAGCACACCGCGCAGACCCCCTTCGCCCCCGCCGGCGGCTGCGGCTGTGGCTCCACGTCCTCCTCCTCGTGCGCGGGAGCCACCACCTGTGGCGGTCCCCACACCGGCGCCTCGGGCACCTCCGCGGCGTGCACGACGCCCGGGAACAGCTCGGAGTAGTAGGCGAGCACGGACTCTCGCTCCGCCAGCTCCGACTCCTCGGCCGCGAGCCGCGCGAGGCGCCGCACCTCCCCCCTCCGCGCCGCGGCCCGGTGCCACCAGCTCCGCGCCAGCATCCCCAGCGCCAAAACAACCACGAGCGCCAGCAGCGTCAGCACCCCGGACGCCGCCGGGGACGACTCCGCCGCCTCCTCCATTGGCGTGGCGCCCGGGCCCCTGCCGCTCCACCCTCCTCCCTCAGCCCGCTCCTCCTCCCCCTCCGCCGTGCATAGATCTCGACCCCGCCGCTCCTACCCGCCGGATCCGCACCCCGATTTCCCACCTCGCCGCGCGAATCCGCTGCAATTTAGACCCTGGGTTTCCAATTTTTCCCCCCTCCTCTTCTGCGGTTCGGGTTTCCTCCCTTCCTTCCTTCCTCCCTGTACCTGGTCTGTGTCTGGTCTTTGGAAGTGACGGAGAGGCCACCAGCAGCAAGGAAGGAGCCCGGCGGTATCCGCTTCGGGGAATAATTGGCGACTTGTGGAGGGGGCGAGGTGCAAAAGGTGCGCGAGCGACGGAGGCGAGGCAGAGGCAGACGGGGCAAGTAACGGATAGCTTACGCTGTGCCGGCGCAACGGCGGGGTACGAGAGGGGGGAGAGAGACAAGAAAGGAATGGGTTCCCACGGGGGTACACCCGTGGGCTCGGTTCTCCGTGCGCGCGCGCGATCGTGGCCGTCCGATGTGTCTGACCGTCGGTCAGATGCTTTCGCGGGGGACGCGCCGCGGCGGTGTCCTGGATACGGAGGCGCAAGCGCTTTCCGCGGGAAACTGTGGCAGTACCCGCCATCATTCCGGGGGCCCCACGGGCTGACGCGTGGGTCCCGTACGAGTACATGTCGTGATCGAAGTGTTTCCCGATCTTTCCAGCAAAAACTGATCCCCCCGTCAAATAGTATTTGCGCTTCATCAATGGTAAATGATCTACTCCGTAGTACTTACTCCTTTATTTCGGCAAAAAATATGGTATGATCTGTTTTTCGTTGCGAATTAAAGTTGTACCAATCCGGTTGCGTTTATTGGAGTGCTGCATCGGTGAAGGTATGTTTAGGAGGCAATCTTTGGTAGCCCGACCTCTTTCATGTGTTTCCTTGTGTCACGCCACTTAAGAGGAACCTCCTATTTTGTGTGAGCTCCGAAGTCAATCAATCAATTGTTACCGAAATTCGGTTCTCACCGGATTAACGAGACCATCATGGCTATCCCAATCCAACTTGAGCCGAAATTTGGTCACCTTCCAAAATAGGCAAACGATCGGCTGTAAAGTGGCACGGGAAGTTGGTAAAAGCGCAACGTCTCCAGCAGAAAACGGCAACAGAGAAAAACAAGTGCTGCACGCAGAGGCGCCCAGCTTTTCCGCAATTCGTGCACGCCGTGCACCGAACCAGACCGCCATTTCCCGGTAACTTTTGAGCTTTGATCACATACGTACATACAGACGAAAATAATCTCAGATTTTCTCCGTCCCAGCATGGATCGGGGTCGGTTCCGTGAGTCATCCGCCAATGGCCGGACGAGGAAAATGATCGAGACGGGGCAGCATGGCCGCCGCAGCCCGTAGGGCGTGCGTAGACGTGCTAGCCATACGACCGGTGGTCCTTTCGTCACTGCCGCCGCGCCCACGCCACCGGCGCACGCGCGGCGGGCGCGCACAGGTGTCGCCCGCCCCCGCGTGGGGGGGGGGGGGGGGGGGGGGGGGGTGGGGGCTTTCCGGCTCACGTGCGGCGTGGCGCGCGCGCGACGTCAGCCACGTCCGCGCCGAGCCGAGCCGGTCGGGGCGCGCGCGGTCGGTGGGTCGAGCCGGGGAGGACCGGGACGACGCCGCACCACGTCGGCGCCGGAGGGCCGGACGCAAGAGCGACAACAAAAGCGAAAGGGGGCCTCTCGTGTCGTTCTCGTCCCGATCGCCCGCCCTCCCCGACGCGGCAGACCAGACGCGCGGCGCTGATTCGCTCGCCGCCGACTTCGCCCGCGCCTGCTGACGCGTGGGCCGGCCGGCATCGATCCTGTCCCGCGGCGTCCGATAGGGCGCCGGGGCTCGCTCGCTAGGGAACACTCGCGCTCCGCGTCATGCATGCTTCACAGCTCACGCACGCTTGGCTTTCCCTGGCCCCGATCCTGGATTTTTCAAACGAAAACGAAGCATCAGCACACGTAGCATGCAAGTTATTAAACAACGTCCACGGTGGACGGACGCGACCGACCAGTCGATGAGCTGAGAGCAGATGACCACGGCGTAGTAGATGGTCGATGGCGCCACTTGGCCACCTCCGATCCTCGCCGTCGCTCGCTCGAGATATTTTAACATGCGCTCTGTTCTCACCTCGCGCTAACTGTTCATCCGAAAAAATATATATATATATAAACTGTTCAGCTGGAAATGAAAATGACAAAAAATGTCCTCACCCTTGCACACCGGTGAAAGATACCGGAAGAAAAGAAGAAAGGAGATATTTTAACATGCGCTCTGTTCTCACCTCGCGCTAACTGTTCAGCCGCCCGAAAGTGTAAAAAAAAACTGTTCGATCAGCCGAAAAAACTGTCCTATAAAATGACAAAATGTCCTCACCCTTGCACTCCTGTGAAAGATACCGGAAGAAAAAAAAATAAAGGAGACGAGTCCACCGCACGTGCGGGACTGGTTGTTGGTTCAGCGTAGCGCAGGGTCGTGCCTACTGCCTGTCTGCATAGCTACGGTTAGAGTCTACGGAGTACCCAGTAAGTCTAAAGTCTCGAACTGTGTACCTGGCCATTTTCTCAAATGGAGCATACTCTACCGTCAAAAGCAGTACAGTATTTGTTAGCTTGTGGTGTGGTTTAGGTTCCAACTTGTCCACCTGGTAAAAGTCTCCGACAAAATACTTGGCCAAACCTCTCACGCTTTTGCCTTTTCAAGTGCACACCAAAATTTTCCTCTTCATATTAATGGCATCCAGTGTCATATCGTATGGCGTATTGACTAAGCTCACAGATTTCGCAACCGATCCGGCGCTTTCCGACGTCGGTCAGAAGATTAGATGCAGCTGACGAGACCGGGATCCCCAGGAGGGCCTACTCATTCCCGTAGCTAGCGACCGCTAGTTCACTGGATTGGATTGTAGTTACCGTCTGTATTCTCATGTCAGTAAGAAACGATTATCTGAACCACTGAACGCAACGCAAATGGTCTTTCTTTTTTTCTTTTGCGAAGGAGATGCAATGGTCTTGCGCACCGCACAACAGCCTTTTGAACAAACGAAGACCTCATTCCGAATGCGTGAATCTTCGTAGAAATTTTTCAGAAACAACCTTTTTCTTGCGGATATACAGAAACAACCTTTGTTCCCGCAGGGATATGGCCGTTCTCCAGTGGTGCGACACGTAGTTTCTGTAATCCCAGGCATAGCTACTGGAATTTTGATTAGATTCTGGTGGCAGCGCGCAGCCTGCGGAACTTGACGTTCCGTATGGTCTCTGCTAAATTCGTGTCCGCTGTTGTTTCATTGGCAAAGAAGCTCACTGTTGAGTGACAGCTCGATCGAGCAAACGTTCAAATTATTTGCTCTCTCGACGTCTTGGCGCGGCAGCGGCTGCGTCACTCCCCTTGACCATTTTAACAAAGAGATACGTATAAAAGGAAAATGAATCCATCACCACATTATATATGTAGTAAGATAGAAGATCGAACTTGCTTACTACGTGAACTTATATTATCTCATCAGTTTAGGCCTTGTTTAGTTTCAAAGTTTAACATACCAAACTTAACATTTTGTCATTAATAGGCACGATAGCATTTTGTTTGTATTTGTAAATAATTGTTCAAATATTGATTAATTAGGCTCAAAATATTCGTCTCGTAAAGTACAACAAACCGTGCAATTAGTTTTTGATTTTATCTACATTTAGTATTCCATGCACGTGCGTGTGATGATAATCTTCTTTTTACATAGTGAAATTTGGGGCCAAACTTGAGGAACTAAACAAGACCTTAGCCGTTGAGCGTAACCACGATGACTAAGGGGTGTTTGGATTCAATGGGCTAAAGTTGAGTTATTTAAATAAATAATAATTAAAAGTATTAAATATAAACTAATTATATAAGTCATGACTACTTCACAAACGAACCTAACAAGTCTAATTAATGTATACAAAGTAATTAGTACATAATTATGTTTACTGTAGTATTATATTGTCTAATTATGAATTAATTAGATTTAATAGATTCGTCTCGTAAATTAATCCTCATCTATATAATAGTTTTTTCAATTAATCTATATTTAATACTTCCTATCAACATCTTTACCTCGGATTAAATTTTAGTAGCATCCAGATACACCGATGATGTCGAACAAACGGTCCATTTTGTGCTTGAACCGTCCGCGTCTCGGGCCGGGGCGGGAGCCCACCACTAGCCCAATGGCATGCACCGTGCCTGTCAGCTCAGTGGTCTCACCGAGTCACCGCCATTACTCTCTGCCACCGGCGTCGGCTACTGCCGCAAGAACAAGCAGTTTCTTCTGTTCCAACCAACCCGCCTGGCTCGCTCCCGCGCATTGCCATCGCAACGTAAGATTCCCGGATCCCTTTCATTCACGTCTGAATTCCTCCATCGAGGTAGGGCACTCTTGCACTCGCCCACATTCTCTTCTCTCTCCTACTTTGTAAGTCAAGCAATTACAAATTGGTTTAACCAACTCCGATCAGCGATTACAATTTACAAACCGGATCGTTCTTCAATCCCAGGATGGCCGGATCCACCACCTTGCTAAATATAGGCACATCCCCTCGCTTTTGCCCGCACGCGGGGCGTGGACCACCGGTGGATCACGCGTTCTTAAAACCCCGCAGTCCAGGCGCGATGCGACAAGCGGAAGATGACAAGGGGAGTTGTTCGGGGGCATGGGAGTTACTCGGCCGCGCGCCGCGCCCGCGCCGCATGTGCTGGTGGCGGCCTTGGTTGCGCGACGCGCAGGCGGGCGGTGCTCGGAGCGCGCTCTAGGTGTTCGATGTAATGGGTTGGCAGGTTAAGTTGGCTGTTCGCGTCCTGAAGATCCCGCGTCAGCGTCAGGGAATTTGTTGGAATAGGTAATCCACGCGGAATCGTGGGCTTAGCGAATCGGTGTGTCCGGTGTAGGTGTTGTTTAGGTGGGATGTGCCTTTCATAGATTCCTGGTGTCGCCTCGGAGAATATTTATGCTTCAACGGTCATGGTTTAGTCCAGGTTTCTTGTAGTTGTTGTTCTCTTCCAGAGGGTTACCACCTGTTACACGATCGAAAATGCAATTGATTGTAGGTGCATTGCAGTTTCTCTATATTGGTTAATTTGGTCCAGAGTGCCCCTGATGGAAATAGAATGTTCGGTGATTAAAAAGCGTCACTGTCTCCTCTGTTACATTCGCAGAGCTTTTTGATTGTTATGTTTGGAGACAGGTTGTCAAAAATGGGTACAATAGTGGTTCCTGTGTGGTGGTCCTTTAGTGCAGTGCAGATCATCCGTTCCAAAGCTACACTAGATTAAGAATCCACTTTTGTTCTAAATGACGAAAAGCCTGTCTGGGAGTGACAAGTGCTTAGAACTTTGACAGAGTAGTTGTTGTTGGATCAAATGGAACTTTCAGTATGCACTCGGACAAAAGCTTTTAGAAGGATATATCCTGCCTTTAGATTTAGAATTTGGATTGGTTTCCATATGAAAAGGTCAGTCCACTTGTTGTAATCACGTTCCTATGTATGTGCACATGCTTAGTGTTGGATGATGCTACTCTTTCTGAACATGGTTCCCAAGGAGTTGCCATGTTTTGCATTGTATATTTAAGATTGCCTTAGTTAGAACTTTGTTCTGTATAGAAGTTTAGTGCTGCATCTGGCCTGGGCTGAGATTAAAGCTGTTCTCCTTTGCATGTATCATCTACCTGCCAGTGATGTACCATCACTACGAAGATAAGGCTGCTGTGCTGTAATGCACATGCACTTAAGGCAAGAAACATATTTCTAGTCCAATCTTTGAATAGCATTCATTAGTGTTAATTTGCTTCCATGATCTGATACGTTTACGTGCCACACCTAATTTTTCTAAGAATCCTTTTTGAAGGGAAATAAAGCTTGATAGAAATAGATTCACATTTATTTTCAGGAAAATGAAGTGTCTTCCACTATTGGATACCAAGCAAAGGATGCCAAAAATTGTTACCGTCATCTAAAGATGAGTATAGCCTCTAAATTAAGAAAGCGCCATATAACCATATGTCTTAATGCCCAATAGCCTATCTTTGTATGCTAACTTTTTTTAGGGGACAACATGGAGTCAGCCCCACCCGAAAACTCCATTGCGACCAGGGGTTAAACAAGCACAGGCAGTTTATGCAGTAAAAAACAAGAACATAACTTAGCTAGGAAATGTGAATTGCACCAGGCTTGAGCTAGCAGGGGTTGACCAGCAACTTTATCACTATCATTACTTTAGGTAAAGTAAAGTGGGATCTAAATTCAAGTTTACTACATGCTTCCAGATGATAGATACGAATTGTGTGATCCATGTCCACAAGCCACTGCCTTTGATCTCTAGATTACTTCAGGCTTGGACAATCAGGTATCCATGGAACCTTGGCCTATAGCTCAAATAAAGAGTTTATATATTCACATCAGAGTATACAGTAAAGGGTCATTCTGAATTTTGTTTCTATCCAGATTGCCCATGATAGGATGCTTGATGATTAAAAGTCTCTTTATCCCCCTTTCTAACATTTGCAGTAAGTAGCCTTTTGATTGTTCTGTTTGGGGACACAGGTTGTTGAAAATGGGTAGAACACTGTTCCTTTACTGTGGTCCTTTTGTGCAATGCAGATGTTCCATTCTCAAGTTACACTAGATTAAGAATCTACTTTTGACCTAATTGATAAGAAGCCTTCCTGTAAGTGACAAGGGCTTTTGCTATTTATGATATGGCTAGAACTTTGACAGAGTAGATGTTAGATCAGATGGAGTTTTCATTTCGCACTTGGACAAAAGCTCATATGTCCTTTTAGAACTTGGAAGTATCCCCAGCCTTTAGATTTATCATTTGGATCGATTTTAATATGAAAATGTCAGTAGACTTGTTTCCATAATTTTCCTATGTATGCTCACATGCTTATTGTTTCACAATGATACTCTTTTTGAACATGGCTGGATGGATTTCTTGTGTTTGTATTATACATTTAGAATTGCCTTAGTTGGAAGTTCATTCCTTCCAAAAGTTTAGTTCTGCTCAGTTTAGAAACTTGGTCTGGGCTAAGCTCTTGTGGCATAAGCTGTGATGCACATACCCTTCTTTTCTTAAGGTGAGATACCTATTTTAAGTCTGCTCTCTTAGTAGTATTCATTAGTTGTCTATTTACAGCATATTGTTTTTCCAAGACTTGTGAAGGGAATTTAAAGTTTGGTAGAAATGGATTCAAAATTCCTTAGACCTGAAATTTCTTGTCTGACAAGGAAAAGGAAGTTGTCTTCCCCATTATTTGATTCCAAGGGATGTCAAAATTCTTTATTTTCATCTAAAGCTGAGTACAGACTCTAAACTAAGAGACTGCAACATCACCATATGTTGTCTACTGTCCGATAGCCTATCTTTATCTATAAACACTATCACAACATTAGTTTTAGCTGCCTTCAGTAAGGTGGGGTCTAAACTCAGAAGTCCACTACATGCTTTCAGATGATTGATAGGAATAGTGTTTTTTTTTCTCGAATACGCAGGAGAGCTATATATCTTTGTATTGTAGAGGAAAAACGGCCCTGTACATTACCAAATCATGCCGGAAGCATACATGAGGTTGGGGTCATGTGCTTGAGTTACTTCCTTTGATGCTAGATCTCTTGGGTTTGCACAATCAGAATCACAGAGACCATGCATCCATGGGACCTTGGCCTATAGATCAACAGTTCGTCTTCATAAAGAACATGTTCAATGTCCCAGTAGTACTTTTTTTTGGTCAAACTAATAGTACATAGTTTATTTATTAGGTTATTTCCTCTGAAACACTGGATAGTTTAGGAAACTGGTATCTTTGAACTACAGATGTTTGTTCACATCACCGTGTCGTTCTGAAATTTGTATATTAACACCAGGGGGGATAATGTTAAGAAAACTGCTTTGTGTTTGAGTGTTTGTTCTGTTTGATGTTCTGTGTATAGCTTAGGTGTACCTGGGGAGTGGGAAGTCTGTTATTAACAGTTTGTATTTGTCACAAGTACACATAAGTTATTGTGTTAAATCAGATGGTGTTTTCAGTTTGCACTTGGACAGAAACTCATAGGTGCTTTTAGAAGTATCCCAAGCTCTTTGATTTATGATTCAGATAGATTTTCATATGAAAACGTCAGTCCACTTGTTTTGCTCACATTGCAATGCATGTGTGCACGCTACGAAAAAACTATACCCACATAACCTGATTTTCCTTATTTGTAAGTCGACAGCATGCTTATAGTGTAGATAGGAATTAAGGATTCGAAGAAGCAAGTAGCCATGCTATCTCTGGAATAAACAGGTTTCATGTTCACATTAGCTTAAAGTGCCATTTTAAAATTTACGAGTTAACATATTCAATGTTAAGAGAACTGCCTTTGACTTGAAATCAGTCAATCAGGTATGCTAGCTGCAATCCTGTATAGCAGATTGCTCGCGTTGTTTGATGTACTTGTCATGTTGAGGTTAGGTTTGGATGCTGATCATGTTATTTTTGAAGTTTACTCCCTTGTCTTAAGTGTGCAAAGATAATCATGTGCAAGCTGGCCTTTATTTGAAAATTTTGGATGATACTAAACCTGATTTCTAGGACTTCTATCTAACTTCATGCTATTAACCTGCTATAGCTCTTTGAAAAGTGGTAATTTACCTACCAAAGACAAATTTAGCCTACTAAAAATCAATAACAGTTGTCTAAAAGTTCGAGAGGTTATTAATTACTAGTCTGGTGCACCATGCGACAACCTAATCTGTTGATTGCTCTCCGTGCAACTAGTCCTGGTGGCACAAAGAAAAGCAGTTAAGTGGGCCAAATCCAATAGGCCGACATATTGTACTGGCAATTCAGCCCACTAGATGATCCCTACAAGTGTCAAGTGTCTGCCAACCAAAGAATTCTGGTTGTCTTCAAGCCTGAGGAAAACTTCTGTGTTCTCATGGAACTTCCGATCAATTGGTAATTCTTTCTTGTGATCTGCTTCGCTTTTCAGTTTTCGCTTATGTTTATGGCTTCCTGTTGAATATATATATACAATTTAACATGTCACGTCTATTCTGAAAAGAACACTTGTGGCTTCTTTCTCTCCGTTGGATGCCTGTAATTGTGTGCATGTACATGTTGCAAATTAAGCATGTTGGTCCAAAGTAATAATGTTATTGTGGAACGTAATTCAAACAATTGATCGACGATAAAAAAGGTATATATGATATTGATGATGATAAAAGGAAAAATAATAGTTTGCTTTGTGCTCACCATGCAGTTTCTTCTATAATGGGATGATACATAGCTGTCCTATGTATTTGAGAGGGGGGAAAACTGATGATGATTAAAAAAATCCATTCTGAACTGTATCATTGCACTATTGGTTGCATCCTCGCGGACTATACAAGCAAGAATTCATGCAATTTAGCTGGGTGCACAATTAAAACTTTTCTCAGGTGATTTATGACCTGGATCCTTTTGGCGCTTCTGTGAAACATGCCAGCTGTGTAACATACTGTCTTGTAATAACCTTCTTATCAGTTTGAGCATCATGTTATTCTGATTGTCATTTGTCAGATGGATATCTACAGGTACCATGATTGCCTCACAACAATTTTGTTGGAGTCGGTAAAGACAAGTAAACCATCATCACTCATTTGATCAGGTATGTATCTCTGGGTCCCTGCGCTTCATCTAAATGACAGGATGGGCATGTACTGCGAACTCTATTTTTGGCTTTTAAGTTTTCCCAACTAGTTCTGCCTGTGTAAATCCAGAAAAAAAATTATGAACCCTATCAATCTAAAAAAACATAACTTTCAAAAGTGCTATTTCTTCTGCACACTGAACTGGCAAGTGGACCATAATCCTTTTCTAGGAAAGTATATTGTAGGAAATCCTGATAGATAGATGTTTGTGAGGTCGAACCATGCTGTTTTCTTCAGTCCTCAGCAGTTAGATGTATATGTAAACCTAACTTCTTGACATCAATCTAACATAGCACTAATTATGATCTGGCTCATATATTCACCTTAAAATCATGCTTATTGTTATCAATTTTCCATACATCTAAATTATACCTTCCTAGTCATCACCCTTTGATTAGTGATTCACTAATTTATGGCTCTGCTTGACAGTTGACACACAGTATTCACCTTAGCCTTATTCATATGTACACGAGAGAGTCCATGCCTCTAATAGTGGACTTCATGCCCTTAATACAAGTGCCTCTCTCTAATATGCATCTGCCAGCATTTTCATTGATCGCCACAAAGTACTATGATATGCTAGCCTGAGAAATGGGAATTTTCAGCACAAGCTTGTCATAGCTCACACGCCACAAAGTGATGCGGTACGCTGAACAGTGCGCCACTTGCTAAAGTAATCTGATTGTCAAGTTGACAGTTTCTTTCTTTCCTGTAATCGATCAATGCAAGTTGAGGATGGAGTTCCTTTTATTGCTACCTGCCCCCCAAAACTGATTTCAGCCGAATTTCTTTGCCGCTACTAATACCTATGGCATATGATTCGTGTTGTTCAGCATCGCCCTTGTCTGCCCGCAGGATATGGGAGAACCTGGTGAGCTGACTGTGTATAGTAAGCACTGGAGAACAGCCATGGCTTCTCGATTCTCAAGAGAATCGGTTCGTTTTGCATCATTGACTTACGGATGATATCAACATTCCACCAGCTACGCTTAAAGGTAAAAGGACTAGTACGTAATTTACGCACCTAAAGCTTTGCTGAATTTGACGAAACCTGCTTCTTCATGATTGGCAAGAAACATCTATTTTGACGACTATTTTCGGGACGACTGGAAATTTGAAATCTGAACACGGTGTAACTAGAAACATCTACAGTATATGTTTGATTTGCGTCGCGATATTGTCCGAACCATCCGATCTTACTTCTGATGGTAACATATGCCGTTTGGTTTGTGGAACGGAGCCGATCCATCCGTCACCAACAGCGGTTGATTTTGTCGGGTGAACCTAGGAAGAATAATCCCGTGAAGCACCAACTGATCCGGGATGGATTTAGTCATCATCAAACCAAGGCCTCCAAATTTGGGGTGTCAAATTTGGGAGTATAGTGTCACTTCGTAATCATTGCGTCACTGTAGCATTTCGTTTGTATGTGTGAAAAATTGTCCAAAAATTAATTAATTAGGCTCAAAATGTTCGTATCGTAGAGTACAATAAAACTGTGCAACTAGTTTTTGATTTCATCTATATTTAGTACTCCATGTATGTTATGACATTTTGATGTGATGAGAATCTTCTTTTTGCATAGTGAACTTTGAAGTTGGAATTTGGTATCTACACAAGGGGCCAAATAGCATACCTGACCAACAGGGACCTTGCGTCATGGATGACTTGTTCGTTCCTGCGCTGCCAGTGCTTGCTGCGGCGGCCAAAGTTGGCACCCAATTTTCAAGTGGATCATTGGTTAAATCGTGCTTTAGGTCCAGTATCTGACAGCAGAAAGCGAGAAACGCCACTGTCAGAGCCGCACTTGCTACCATTGCTACTGGTCTAATGTTCGTCCACTGTCAGTTGCCGAGAGAACATTTTGTTTTGCGTGAGTGTGAACGTGCCGAGAGTTGGCAGGATCTTATTTGAATCTTCCCGGTGGAGAGAAATTTTAGCCGTTGTTTAGTTCCCATAAACCATAAAGTAACCTCAAAGTTCACTATACAAAAAGAAGAATTCTCATCACATCAAAATGTCGGCCCATGCATGGAGTACTAAATATAGATGAAATCAAAAACTAACTGCACGGTTTTGTTGTACTCTGCGAGACGAACATTTTGAGCCTAATTAATCAATTTTTCACACATACAAACGAAATGCTGCAGTGACGCAACGATTACGAAGTGACACCAAACTCTCGTATCCCCACCCCAAATAGCGGTCTAAACAAGGCCTTTGTGCTACTTGTACGAGTACAATGCCATAGCCCCAGGAACATGCACGTCGCTGTCGTGCTTGTACTACTATGTTTTGCGGATCGAGCGACACGTTGCCGCTTGGCTGTTGGCTGTGCGGGATCTCGTGATGTCCCAAGCTAGCAGCACAACAGGCTGGAACCGGGGAGGGTTCATTCATGGCCGTCAATTCCTCAAACTATCTGTTCTTGATCGAGTCTAGAACACCAGAACCACGCGATTGTTGATTGCGAGCTCCCTACCCTACTTCAATTTGAGGCCATTTGTCTATTCAGATCTTTCAGTTCCAACATCTTTGGAGCTCACCGAGATGAAAGCGAGAATCGCGAGACATTGCAGCAGCGATTTTTTAATAAATATTTGGAATTTCCATTTAACATCTGGTCCAATACTAATCATATCCATCCACATACAGCAGGATGCGGGAAGGGATTAACGCAAGGCTAACACGGGATGCAAGCAAAGGTCTCCGCCTCTAGGGTAGCAGCGATTATTCGTAGCAGCGGACGCGGTGGTAAACTGGTGACACGGTGGTGGTGGTGGTGGCTGTCGTCATCATCTTCGTCGTCACGGCGGCCGGCGGTCTCAGAACTCGACGCCCTTGAAGACCTTGCGCACCTGCTCGAGCGTGACGAAGAGCACCACGGTGAAGGGCCCCTGGCGCATCACGGTGGGGATGAAGCCCTTGTAGAGCGCCATGGGCCCCTCGGACCGCACGGTCTTGAGCGCGCAGTCGACGGCGCCGGCGTACGGCGGGGGCGCGCCGGGCGCCACCTTCATGTTCATCATCCGCGTCTTGACCACGTCGACGGGGTTGGACGCCGCGGCGGCCACGATGCCGGCGGTGAAGCTGGCGGCCACGTGCGTGGCGAGGCCGTCGGCGCCGGGGCCCCGGCGCGCCAGGATGGCCTCCTTGGCCTGGTCGTACGTGGCGAGCTGCGACGCCGTGACGATCATGGCGCGGTTCACCGTGAGCGAGGACCCGCGCCAGAGGCTGCGGACGCCCTCGTCGCGCGCCATCCGGCCGATGGCGTCGCCGACGCTGCGGTAGTTGCGGCGCTCGGCGAGGGGCAGCCGCCCGTCCGCCTGCATCCGCACCATGGCCACGTCGGCCGGGTTGCCCACGGCCGCGCCGACGCCGCCGGCGATGAGCCCCGCCGCGATCTTGCGGTGGAGCGGCAGGACGCCGCCGTTCTCCTGGGTCCACTTGGTCTTGAGGATGTCGTAGAGCCCCATCCTCGTGGTGGAGTAGAGCGTCTGGCGGAGCATGGTGGCCGACACCCCGGAGAAGAGCCCCGCGGCGCCCTCGGAGCGCAGGATCTGCGCGCCGACGGCGACGGGCCCGGGCTTCCGCGGCGGCGGCGCCGGGATGTCGTGGTGGTGCGGGAGCGCCACGGTGTGGCCGCTCGCGTGGAACGCGAGCGCCGGACGCAGCGCCGGCTGCGGCACGGCGGCCCCGGCCTCCCCCTGCAGCTGCATCCGGACCTTGATGAGGTCGAGCGGGTGGGTGGAGCAGCCGGCCACGATGGAGGCGATGCCGCCCTCGACGAATCCCTTGAGCCCCATTGCTTGCTTGCTTGCCTGCCCCTCGCCGCGGTTCCTCCCTCCCTTCTTCTCCGCCTCCCTTTTATCGGGGACGGACGGATTCGAGACCAAAGAAAGCCGAAGACCAAAAACGGAAGCTCAAGAAATCTCGAGCAAACCGAAACGAAAAAAGAAAAGAGGGGGAGAAAAAAAAAAGCTAGCTACTGCTGCCAATAGGAGCTGGGGCACATCTCACTGGAGACCAGGAGATGGGAATGGAGCGCGAAGGCTATGGAGGAGGAGTGTGGGACGCTGGGCCTCTGTGACATATGCTGCGCGCGCTTCCTGCTTCCCCGGTGATGGATTTGTGTGGGGGAGTAGGCGGCGGGGCGGGGGCGCTATTTATAGCTGGGTTTGGGTGGCGCCGCGCGGGGCGGGCGGAAGGGGCAAGGAAGGAGACGAGGCAACGCAACGCAACGCAACGGAGGGAGGTGGTGGCTGGCTTTGCGGACGGGGCTCCCTCCCGCGGCCTCGCGCTCGCGGTCGGACTGGGGAAGGCAGATTCGTGGCCGGAGGTGGGTGGGGTGGGAGGGAGACCTGGCCGCCAGCGGCAGAGCTTTCTGGGGTCGCTTCGCCTTGACGCGGAGTTGCGGGGGAAGCGGAGGCGGCCGGGCGGGCGGGCGGCTGGCGGTTGCCGCGTCGGTGGGTGCCCTACGGCTCCCGCACGTCGCGCGGCGGCGCGAGAATATAGGGAGGGAGGGATGCGGCAGGCAGGGGCGCGGCTTGGGGCTCGGAGCGCATCTGGGCCGTCGGCTGGGTCCCTGGCTAGGGTTTCGGGACGGACGGCGGTGGATTTCTTTTGGGAGTTTTGTATTCGTTGGCTAGGACTGGGAGGACGCAACGGGCGGAGGGAGGCTGGGACAGGACAGGAGGCGTTGGAATTGCCCAAAGTTTTTTTCTTCTTTTTTTTCCTTTTCGGTGTGCAGGGTGTGCGGTGGGCACGCGCGCGCTTGGGGTTTGGGACCGTGGGGCAAGCAAAGCCGAAAGAATAGGAACGGGATGCTCCGATCCGATCCCTTGCCTGTGACGGCCGACGTGTTCCAGCATTTGTGAAATGTGGCTGCGGCGGAAACGTTACTTGTGGAAGCGGCGACCGCGGATCCGCTGTCCCGTTCCGTTTAGGGCTTACAACGTGAGTACTTTGCTCCTACGTATAGAAGAGGAATTGCCTGCTGAACAACGGAACGGAGTGGGGGTACGAGTTTGTCCTAGTTGAGTGGTTTTGAATTCTCATTAAATGATCACATGTCACTCACACGAGCATTTAATCATTCGCAAGTTGGAGGGGAGCGCTAATCGTCAGATAAAAGCTTGGGTACCATCATGTCACTTAAAGCAGATTATATATTCGTACTAGATTAGAAACTGAAAGTTAAAATGAACCATTCCCTGCCTCAAGCACGTTGTGCATAACCATGCGTCAACCATAGAATAATAAACATTAAACAGGCCACCACCAACACGTTAATCAGCGCCCCCCATTCGGCGTTTTCTAAGGCCTGTTTAGATCCTAAATTTCACCTCAAAATTCACTATGCAAAAAAGATTCTCATCACATCAAAATGTCATAACGTGCTTGGAGTACTAAATGTTGATGAAATCAAAAACTAATTGCACAGTTTTGTTGTACTCTAAGATACGAATATTTTGAGCCTAATTAATCAATTTTTGGACAATTTTTCACACATATAAACGAAATGCTACAGTGGTACAATGATTACGAAGTAAACGAGGCCTAAATTATACTCCGTATCATCTCGTGCAAGCAGCAGACGCATGCGAGTATATAGCGGCTTGACCTACCGGAGCCTTTTTCTCTTGCTTGAAGCCACCGGAGCCCCAAAGTAGCAAATAAGCCAAATCCAAATACCATGCCTACTACACTTGCGTGATGTTGCGCGTCGTACTCATGTCATATCCTTAACCCCTGCAGGCTCAACTTGGATTACGTGCCTGGAATTAGTGGTACTAGTAGTAAGCAGGATCACGACGGAATTCCCTCTCGAGCGCGCATGTGGCGCCTCTTGGCAAAATGGCAACTAGGCTCCCCGCGTGAGTGCGTGACCGTGTCGAGCTGGTCCGGTTTCGGAGCCGGCCTCGTCGTCGTTGGCCTCTCGACGTCTACAATTAAATTACCTCGACAAATCGTCAGACTGGACGACGCCCGTTTTTACACTTGGGCGTCTCGGCGCATCACGGCATTAACCACTTCTTGTACTGTATGTTTCGTCTGCAGTCTGCACGACAGCGGCTCGCGGTTAACGCTTCACACTGCCTTCTCCTTTTGCTCTTGCTCCTGCTGGCACCGGTAGTTTTTTTTTTTGCCGTTTCTCCGCACGGGATCTTATTTTTTGTTGTGCGATTCTTGCGTTGGAACAACGTCGCAGCCGACGGCGACCAGCGCCGTTGGATCCAGCCACACACGCAGCGCTGCGCTGCAAAGATTTCGAGTTTCTCTGGTAGTATGTTCACTGAATATTTCTTTCGGAAAAAGTTATGCTCGCTGAATATTTCTTTCTGCAAAGTTAGGTTCGATGAATTGGATCCACGCACCCAGGCCCACCGGGACCGAGAGCGCTCCGGGCTCCGGCGGCGCCTGGCCGCTCCATTCGTATCGTCCGGGCACGTCGGCCGCGCGTGGTTCCGATGGGAAGGAGTTGGATGCGAGCGCGATGGCGACGGCTGGCCGGGCTCGCCCTCGCGCCGCGGGGCGCCGCGTCCGCCTGCGTGCTGGTCCCCGCCGCTCCAGCCCCCCGGGGGCGTCCGTTTGCGCCCGCGCCGGCGCATGGATGCGATGCGACCGCACATCCCCGTCGACGCGGCGAGCGGCACGCCCGTCGGGTCGGGTGGGTGTGCCGCTGGGCTGGCTCGGTGCGTTGGACTTGGACCCCGTCCCGTCCGTCACGTGGACTCGGGGCGGGGTTCCCTAGGTGGTGGACGAGTCACTACTCGTATAGTTGAAGAGGGTGGAAGCGCGTGGTGCGCGCCTGCCGTCAAGTCCTACTAGTACTGGTGCCAGTGGGTCCGACCGTTCCAGAAACGCGGGCGCAGCTGGTGCGGGCCGGAACAGCGAATTCTCCGCGCTACTAGGACGGCACGTCGACGTCTCTGACCCTGCCCGCGAGCAGCGTGCAATGCATTAAACCGGTGCCTTACTTTCACCAAGGGCATGTACAGCGCGTCCGTATACCGCGTCTGTAAAGCGGCAGTTTAGCAGCGTCTGTAAAGCGGCAGTTTAGCAAAAAAAACCCGCGTGCCCCAGCGACGACCCGTGCGTCGTCTCACCAGAGGACGGGGAGGTCCCGTTCTCCCACGCCGAATCGACGCGAGTCGCCGCCGTTGTACCTTTCGTCGTCCCGAATCGCCGCCGCCGCGGGATCCCGCGTGGAGAGAGCGCGCGGGAGATTTGCCCGCCAAATCCAGGTTCCTCCACCATATAGTCTCTGCTCTCTTCCCCGATCTGCTCTCTTCCCCCATCTCCCACTCGGTTTCCAACTTTTCTCGCCGGAGCTACAGCTGAGATATGTTACGGCGGCCGCAGGTAGGAAGAAGACCGGAGGCACACCGTCGGGCTTTTGTTATTGGAGTGCATCTGAACCTGATGTTTGTGAGATATCAATGCGTCATTGTTGACTTCTTGTCAGTCTAGCTGTTAACTTGAGGTTGCCGATTCCTCAATGGATGTGGATGGTTGAGGCCTTGTTTAGATGTCCAAGTTGGGAGGTCGAATTTGTGAGTTTGACGTCACTTCGTAATCATTGCGTCACTGTAGCATTTCGTTTGTATTTGTGAAAAATTGTCCAAAAATTAATTAATTAGGCTCAAATTGTTCGTCTCGCAGAGCACAACAAAACTGTGTAATTAGTTTTCGATTTCATCTACGTTTAGTACTCCATGCATGTTATGATATTTTGATGTGACGGAGAATCTTTTTTTTGCATAGTAAATTTGGGAGTTGCTTTTGGGATCTAAACAAGGCCTCAGTTGAGAGTAGTAGAGACAGTAGTAGACCATAGTTGGTCTCAATTACACTCTACTTTATGCAAGGATGATGGGAAAACTTGGGACTGGGTTACAGCTTGTGTCCAGTTTGATGATAAAAAAGATCACAAGCCTTCTACAGGTTTATTGCAGAGAGATGCATTCCGAGTTTGTGATGAGATGCACATAGGGTAATTTTGTACAAATGCCATGTGGATTTCACAATTAGTGTTTGAAAAGCTAGACTACAAGCGCGACGATAGCGATCCCACCCGAAGTGCATACAAATGAGAACCCTAATCTAAGCTTTGTGGAGGCACTCCATAGAAATTCGGCTATCAAAGCTCGGCCAACACATAGGCAACTCAAAGAAGGATCTAATCGAGCACATATGGCAACGCTATGGAAACAAAGAAATTAGACAAAAAGGAGTGTAACTATATATAATATAATTATTATCTTATGATTCCTAAAAATTATTGTAATCATGTTTCTATTATCTATGCTTGATATTGTTCAATCAAATAGCCACACAATGATATACACAATTGCATTCGTAGTTGATCTTAAGCTCCATGTAAAGTATTAAACAGCTTACAGACGGTCTCTCTGTCTGTAGGTTGCATGAGCTGTCTGTACATCTGTCTGTATGCTTAGTTCGAGATTCTGCAGACGGCTAACCGTCTGTGGGTTGTACATGCCCTAACCTGTGTCAAAAGTTGGGTACCGGTACGCTTTTGATGTTTTTTTGGACTTTTTAGTGTGGTACTAGCACTCGTGCCGCTTTAATCTAGCTCGTGGACTTGTCCTTTGTGTGCTTATATAAATATAAGAGTAAATTGTACCAATCATACAACAACTTGTACCTTTGTATCACTTTAGTCTATCAAGTTGTAAATTGTGCAATTGAGTGCAACAACTAGTTTACTGTGTGCATATACGATCCTAGATACGTCGGGTCACCATTGTGGCAGTCCGATGTGGAATACCAATGAGTTGTTGGTGACCTGGGCAGTCCCTCAGGGGTGAGGGTTGTGCACCTCGCTCTTACACGTTCATCTCATACACATTGAGCATATATAATTTTCAGAAATCTTCTGGCACGTTCACCTCATGGATGGCCATCACTTAAAATTTCAGAAATATTTAGCTTCTCGACTATGAATGAAACAAATGTGTTCATGCAAACATAACACAGTTCACTTAATCATCAGAATATTTTTACAAATCTGTGAACATATAAACAAAGGGTAATCCAAAATGAAAAATAAATATCGGCAGTTTTTCCTTCACAACCCTAAAAAAATCTACCCACCGGCCTTAAGGAGTTTCAATCCAAAATCCTGATAGAAAAAATAGTTAAGAAGCTAAATGCAACTTTACACTTATCCTAAAGCTCAAAATACAAAAAGTCTCCACCAGCCTTAAGGAATTGTAATGCAAAAATCCCCACACGTCAACACTCAAAAAATCTAAAATACAGAATAGATATGATCCGATAGAAAGGAAGGGTCAAAAAGAAGTAGAAAATGGAGTTAAGGAGCTATTTTAAAAATACAACCTATGTCTCGACTCTCGACATCTGTTAAACTGTATACTGACTTGCCGGTGTGTCTTTAAAACAGCCTACCAAGTGTATTTAGACTGTATATAATCGTATGGGACAACTTGCTGCACCCGATTGCACGATTTACAACTTGATAGACTAAAGTGATACAACGTTAAAAGTTTTTGTATGATGAGTGCAATTTACTCTAAATATAAATATAAAGAAAAAAAGGCTGAGGCCTTGTTTAGTTCTTAAATTTCACTC
This sequence comes from Echinochloa phyllopogon, assembly GCA_033239725.1. NCBI lineage: Eukaryota > Viridiplantae > Streptophyta > Magnoliopsida > Poales > Poaceae > Echinochloa > Echinochloa phyllopogon. The sequence goes on from BTCW01000015.1 coordinate 42,396,975, forward strand.
CAAATTTTACTATGTAAAAAGAAAGATTCTCGTCTTATCAAAATATCATATCGACGAGTACTAAATGTAGATGAAATCAAAAACTAATTGTACAATTTTGTTGTTACTTTGCGAGACGAACATTTTGAGCCTAATTAATCAATATTTGAACAATTATTCATAAATACAAATGAAATGATACGGTGCCGCATTTATGATAAAATCTCAATTTAACCGTCTCAAATTGGGGAGTAAACAAGGCCGCCAGTGAGCCGTTTCCTTTTGGGACGGTAGTCTCCAGTGCTACGGTGGACGGCGAGGAAGAACGCAGGCAGCCACTCGCTGTCTCGCTCGCTAGATGGCGGTGCGTGCTCACTTTGGTTTTATTATTTGGTACATACGTGTAGGAGCACCTTCCCTTTCTAAAGAAGGGCGTTTCACAAGCTAGGAGCTCGCATACGTGGCAAGCTGGCAGCGAGACTGACGTACTCGTTTGTGGTGTTCTTTGTTGGAAAAAGGCTTCCTTTTGTTGCGTGCAATTTCTAAACAAAACGTTCTTTTTAATAAAAATTTTAAAACTGACTACGCGTCCAAGCACTTTATTTGTCTTTGTGCAGTCAGGAGCCGGACAGCACTCGTGTGAGGAGATGCTACGAGCAGTGACAAATAACGGGTGGCCTTCATCATCTCCGCTCCTGTGGGTATCGGACTGACAAAGGCGACAAAATATCTCCAGAGCCAAAACTGCTTTTCGGATGAATTTGGCGTTGTTTAGATGTTAGAATTGGGAGGTTGAATTTGGGAGTAAGATGACATTTCGTAATCATTGCGCTACTGTAGCATTTCGTTTGTATGTATGAAAAATTATCCAAAAATTGATTAATTAGTCTCAAAATGTTCGTCTCGTAGAGTACAACAAAACTGTGTAATTAGTTTTGATTTTATCTATATTTAGTACTTCATACATGTTATGACATTTTGATGTGATGGAGAATCTTCTTTTTATATAGTGTATTTGGGAGTTACTTTTTGGAACTAAACAAGCCTACGGATCCAGACGGTGGAATCGGCTGAACTGACCGGTAACCAACACGGCGCGGTGTGAAAGTCCAAGGTTTGACGCCCGAAAGTCCCGAAGAAAACACGGTGCTCCCTCCGTTCCACAATATAAGCATTTCTTGATTTCTATGCATCATGTTTGACAGTTCGTCTTATTCAAAAAATTTATAAAAATATAAAAATAATTATGATATACTTAAAATATATATGATGATAAAACATGTCTTAATAAAATAAATAATATTTTCATAATTCTTTTGAATAAGACGAACAGTCAAAATTGAACAGAAAAAGTCACGAATGCTTATATTATGGGACGGAGGGAGTAGTAAAGTCGTTGGAGCCAGGAAAGTCACCGGTAGCTACCACTACTCCTCGAACGTCAGGTTCAGAAACGAAGCATGTATCTGACACGTGGTGGTAAGTGACACGTGGTCCGCGAACCAGGTCGTCGAACTGACGTTGGCCAGGACGTGAGCATCCGACGCACAACACCGTTCAGGTCCAGGAGAGTGGTTCAGTGGTCGGCGTGCAGCGCTCGATCACCTCCTTTTTTTTTTCTTTTGAGCAGAGATATCCTGAGATAGTTGAGAAGTCGGCTCTTCACCTTTAACTTACTCCGTTGAGAAACATAAAGTCAGCTAGGGGCGCGGCGCGAGCAGCAAGTACTTCTACGGCGTACGGTGGCGCGACGCCGGCGCGGCGAACGGTTCCTTCGTTCCGTTGCTCTGGGTAGTAGCCGAAGTCCCAAGGCCTTTTCCGATGGCGATGGCGTGGCTCGGTCCGTGCGATGCGAGTAGCTGCAGCATGAACCTTTTCCCATGGTTCCGGGGCAGAGGCGCCGAGCACGTACGACCACCTGAATAGAGTACCGTGTTTGCAGTAGTCAAACAACCTATTTCTATCAGGCACACATCACCCGGCTGTCAGTGAGTACACGTTCAAAGTCCATGCCAGCAGTATTTTGTTGTAGCAGTACTACTACAACAGATAAGGCCACGATGGAAACAGCTGAAATTGGAACTGGTCGTGTTACGGCCCTTGGTCGACCTTCCCGGCGTCCAAGCCGCGGAAACAGCTCGGGTGCGGCAAAAAGGGGCCGTGCCCCCATGGTCGTTGGCTCTTGATCCGCGTCGTCGTCGACATGTCTCTCGGCGAGCCAGAGGGACGTGAACGACGAGCAAGAACCAGCCCGGCCAGCGGCCAGCTCGTTCGCCGAACCTGACGGGGGAATTAAATCATTTGCTCGTGGCCGGGTTCATCGAACGCTGGCCATCATTGCGACGGGGGCCCAGTTGGCAGCTGACACGTTGCCTTTCCTTGCGTGCGTGCCGAAACCATCGTGGTCCCGGCCTTGATTACGCTGGCAGAACGTTCTGTTCGGGGCACATGCGAATTAAGCGCGTTAAGCATGTGCACGCCAAACTGATCCTTTTCCTTTCTTTCTTTTTTTTTGTTATTGCAAAAAAATCATCGTTTTCTAGTCTAGAGAGAAAACAAAGTATTTCAAAAAAAATTTATCGTCTTGTGTGAAGGCGAGAAGCCACTGTTAAGAAATCTAATTAAGGGATAATTGTGGGCTCATAGTAGATAGGAAGAAGTCTATTTTTGACAATTGAACTATAGCCTCGGTTTGGTTTTGACCTCGAACTCGAAAACCAGAAATCTTCGATCACTCAACTCTCAAAACCGTTCATATTTGACCATCGGACGATTTTGATGGGTAGTTTTGCTGACGTGGACGCCACGTGGTGGTGGGCCCTCACGTCAGCCCTTTATCCTCTCTACTCTCTCTCTCGTTCTTCTCTCTCTTCACCACCACCCTCCCTGCCGCCCGCACCCTCCCCGCCGTGCCTGCCAGACGCCGCGGCCCGCGGCCTCCCGGCTGCACCGCTGCTCGCGGCCCGCCACCGCCCTGGCCGTGCCTGCCGAACGCTGCTGCCCGCGGCCTCCCCGCCGCACCGCCGGACGCCGCTGCTCGCGGCCCGCCGCCGCGCCCACCGGCCGTCACTGCCCAAGGTCTCTAGCTTCGGTCTCACGCGTGTGGTCGCCGTAGCGGACGACAGCCTCATGACGCCAAGCTCGACATGTTCGCCTTCGAGGTCATCCTGCTCGAGCTGTTGTCCGGGAAGGAGGCCGCGACGGCGGCGGGGAGGAGGAGGCGCGACTGTGGGAGAAGGTGCTGGTGGCGGACGGCGGCGAGGACGTGGACTTGGGATCCAAGTTCATGGACCCGCGCCTGTGCGTGTTTGTGCCGCCGAGGCTGCCATGGCAAGCTAGAGGAGAGGAAGAGAGGGAAGAACCAAAGAAAGAGGAAAGAGAACAGAGAGAGAGGAGAGAGAAGGGAGGACAAATGGCTGACATGTCGGCCTCATCTCCACGTGGCGTCCACGTCAGTAAAATCACCCGTCAAAACAGCCCGGTGGTCAAATATGAACGGTTTTGAGAGTTGAGTGGCTGAAGATTTCTGATTTTTGAGTTTGATGGTCAAAACTAAATCGAGGCTATAGTTCAATGGTCAAAAATAGACCTTTTTCTAGTAGTTATACCCTGAAGAGTTCCTCACATCTATATAATCAACAACCTTATTTATCTATTATCTATAACAACTATATAATTGATAATTGGTACCCACTAAAAGTCTCATCCCTATTTCTCTCCACATGCAAAATGTCCACGTCACCATCCACTGGATCTTCTCTCAATATGCAAGCTGTCCACATCACCATCCACTAGAATTATAAATTTATGTCTTCTACTGATTTTCTGCGGCTATGCATTGTGTTAGTCTTTACGAGTACCATGCTACAAATTTCTAAGTAATTCTCTCTCAATAAAATGAATGTGTTTTCCTCTATATTGTTGTTTAAAAAAAATTACAATGCAATCATTTTAGTGTTTCTACTTTCAAATTGCATCTTCAATTTTTATATAAATTTTCGCAGCAATGCGCGGGGTACCACCTAGTTAACGAGAAAGAGACCCCAACCTCCACGTTCACGTGTTCTGTATTCATCTCGAACTAGAGCCGGAGCTGGGACTGCGCGGCAGCTATGAGACGAGACTGCCCGTTGGATCGAGCCCACGACGAGATGGTGGGCCATACGGTGTGGTGGTGCCGTGTGGGTTCAAATGGGCTGATGGCCGGCGCGGTCCATTCTGAGCCCAGATAAGTGCCAGTGACAGTTAGAGCGGCCGAAAGCCTACTCGTTTAGTACGTCCAAAGCACATCATCATCAAAGACAGAGAATAATGAACCTGGGCCTCCCAGTAGCTCACCCTATCAACCACTCTATTGGGTCGGCCTCGGCCTTCGGACCGGGTCGACAAATACTCAGGTGGGCCTTCGGACCGCCTCCATAAAACGTTGCAATTATAGACCTCAAAAGGCACTTAAGATGCAGATAGCGCATGTATATGTCCTCTAAAGTTGGATCGAAGGGACTAAAGTTTAGTCTCTCGAATAAGTGACAATTCATAGCATTAAATATAAAATAATTATAAAACTAATTACATAAGTCATATCTACTCCGCGAGACGAACCTAACAAGCCTAATTAACCTATAATTAGTACATAATTATCAAATTATTACTGTAACATTATATTATCTAATCATAGACTACAACAACAACAACAACAACATAGCCTTTTGTCCCAAGCTAGTTGGGGTAGGCTAGAGGTGAAACCCAAAAAGTCAAAAAAAAAGAGAGTTAGAGGAAAGCAGAAAAGAAAGCAAAGATCACGGCTCAGGCACATTAATTGCTAGTCTCCAAGCGCTCCTATCCATAGCTAAATCCTTAGAGATATTCCACTCTTTAAGGTCTCTAATAACCGACTCGTCCCAAGTTAGTTTGGGTCGCCCTCTACCTCTCTTAACATTATTGGCCCGCTGTAGAACCCCACTACGCACCGGCGCCTCAGGAGGCCTCCGTTGGACATGTCCGAACCATCTCAACCGATGTTGCGTCAATTTTTCCTCAATTGGTGCCACTCCGACTCTATCTCGAATATCTTCATTCCGTATCCTATCCCTTCTTGTGTGACCACAAAACCAACGCAACATACGCATCTCTGCTACACTCAGTTGTTGTATATGTCGCCTTTTAGTAGGCCAACATTCAGCACCGTATAGCATCGCCGGGCGAATCGCCGTCCTATAGAACTTACCTTTTAGCTTTTGTGGTACCCTCTTGTCACAGAGGACACCAGAAGCTTGACGCCATTTCAACCAACCGGCTGAAATTCTATGCCTAACATCTTCACCAATGTCACCATCCTTTTGCAGCATCGATCCTAAATACCTAAAGGTATCTTTCTCGGCCACCACTTGCCCATCAAGCCTGACATCTCCATCTTCATATCTAGTCCCACTGAAATCGCACATCATGTACTCGGTCTTAGTCCTGCTAAGTCTGAAACATTTGGACTCTAACGTATGCCTCCACAACTCTAACTTCCTATTAACACCTGCTCTACTCTCATCAACTAGCACCACATCATCAGCAAAGAGCATACACCAAGGGATATCACTTTGTATATCCCTTGTGACCTCATCCATCACCAGAGCAAATAAATAAGGACTCAATGCTGACCCCTGATGCAGACCTATTTTATTTGGAAAATCACTACTGTCTCCACCATAAGTGCGGACAACCGTCATCGCATCCTTGTACATATCCTTGATAAGGGTAATGTACTTAGTTGGGACTTTGTGCTTCTCCAAAGCCCACCACATGACATTTCTTGGTACTTTATCATATGCCTTCTCGAGGTCAATAAAGACCATGTGCAAGTCCTTCTTTTGCTCCCTATGTCTCTCCATGAGTTGTCGTATTATAAAAATCGCCTCCATGGTCGACCTTCCAGGCATGAACCCAAACTGGTTTTGGGTCACACTTGTCACTCTCCTAAGGCGATGCTCGATAACCCTCTCCCAAAGCTTCATCGTATGGCTCATCAGCTTAATCCCACGGTAGTTAGTACAACTTTGAACATCTCCCTTGTTCTTGAAGATCGGTACTAATATACTTCTTCTCCATTCTTCAGGCATCTTGTTTGACCTAAAAATGAGGTTAAAAAGCTTAGTCAGCCATACTATTGCTCTGTCACCCAGGCATATCCACACCTCAATGGGGATACCATCAGGACCCATCGCTTTACCTCCCTTCATCCTCTTCAAAGCCTCCACAATCTCTGCCTCATGAATTCTCCTCACAAAACGTCTGTTGGCGTCGTCAAATGAGTCATCCAGCTCAAGCGTCGAACCATTCTCCTCATTAAAATATTCGTATGAACCTAATCATAGACTAATTAGGTTTAAAAGATTCGTATCGTAAATTAGTCCTATGTAATGCATTTTGTAATTAATCTATATTTAATACCTATAATTAGTATTCTTCTATTCGATGTGACGGGACTAAAACTTTAGTCCGGGGAACCCGCCCTGTTCGCTCGGCTTATCAGCAGCCAGTCAGCAGTATTTTTCTCTTTGCACAAATCAGTACCAGCCACCAGCCACTAGCCAGCCAACAATATTTTTCTCTCAACACAAACCAGCACCAGCCACCTGCCACCCGCCAGCCGAGCAGCCGATAGATAAAACTGTCGATCCAATAGATCCTTCTCCCTCCAAGGATTCAACTTTCTCTAAAGCTAAAGCCCAAAAGGATCTTCTAGCGCACGCACACATTGCACACACACCCGTGTCGACGCTAGCCCCAGAACTTCTTTTGATAATTACTAATGTGCGTTGTTTAACTTCTACAGTAGTATACACGATAAGTTACATTCCCTTCTCCTGAAAGAAAACATAGAATTCCTTCAAAAACATATATATATGAAAAGTAAGATTATATCAATGTGATGTAAAAGATCCAGAGATTCGAGAGACCATTAATACATAATGCTTCTGCAATAGTATGTACTATCTAGTTATTAAACCTACTAGAAGCTAAGCTAGTGTTTGTAGTCCCTAGATCATTTGATTTTCGTACTGCAGGGACCTAGATTAGATGTACATGTACTGCTGCTCCCGTAGAGTGTAGTGCCAAAAAACACTGCAGAGATCGATCAGGAACACTGCCACTGCCATATCCTCACATCAGCTCCATTTATATGTTATGATTAGACATGATGCTGGGCAGCAAGCCTGCAGCGTTCTCAGCTCCCTCGCTCCCTCTGGACTCTGGTTTTAGGGTCCCTAATATTGCAGCCGCTGCACACTGAAAGTCTGAAACAGACAAACCATGGTCCTCCCTGAAGCACGTATACTAGATCTTTCTTGTATCTCTAACGCTGTGACAAGAGAGCAAGGCTCAAGAAGCCACCCTTGCATATGGGCATACGGAGTATATGGCTAGTAGTAGTAGGTGGTTCCGCCTTTCGGTACAGCCGTACAGGCTCGAGTCCTTCCCTACCCGAGCCCATATATATGGTGACATTTGAGCTTAGAGCTTGGACCAAGCTCGGATCGTGAAAGCTCGATCGAGAGGGGGACGTGCATATGACATATATACAGACTGACAAATTTACCACGGACGACCGAAAGAAATGTCCTGGTCCAAATGCCTCCATGTGAGCCAATGGGGCAATTATCACGAATTGATTTAATGCAGCCAAAGAAAAAAAAATGGCGATCCTTGTTATTAGACTGCAAACGACGTGGTTAAGATCCAGTAACACACATCATCAGTAAGTTTATAGGGGACCTAGCAGGCGGAAAAACAGACACAAGTCACAAGTCTAGCTCAAGTAGCTATGAGGTTTTCATGGGTGGCATGGTGTGGATGTGCATATTATGAATATGCATGCATGGGGATACACACGGTGGCTCAGCGCGGACGGCGGCGCCAGGCAAGGCATGGCGGATGTATTCTGGATGCTTGTTTATGGACCAAACATCAACCAGCAAACAAAATCATGCGCGCATGCATGATGCATGTGCCCAAGTTGATGTAAACATATTTTTGGCTAGCTGTAGGGGTACTCTCGTGTGGCACTCCGTCACGGAAGTGCCCAAATGCATCTTCCAAGAATGAAATTTCCAGCTCATCTATTAATCTATACTATGTTTAGAAGAAAATAAAAAACTATGCTACCGTCCAACTCAAAGCCTATGTAGTGAACCATTTCTTAACCTCATGCTCACGTTTTTACTCAAGAAGAGATTACCTACGAAGGATTCGCATTCTGACATTCACACGGCGACCATCATACGTTAACCTAGGTTTGAGTGTGCTTTGAAGTTAGAGCTGGTAGGGCACTACAGTCAGTGCAATTATGGGTCACACAACACTACAACAGGAACAAAACAGCGTACTAGCTATATAGTGCTACTTACTACGACTACGTACACGGCAAGGGCTCGCCATTTTGCTTGTTTTAACTGCTTGTAGCGGCCTTCTCTTCTGGCTCGAGAACTGCACCAGATCTAGACCTAATGCATGTCTAGAACATCTTTTTGAATATCGATGCATCAGAACATGCCCAGTTGGTTTAGATTATCCCTGCGTCGTCAGAAGTAGAGTTATCCCAGGTCAAAACACACGAATGAAGCAGGCAATTAGCAGCTGTGCGTCATGTTCTTCCCTACCCTGTAGGATTCTAGCAAATCAAGAGATCGATTGGACAACGGGACAAGAACCTTAATGGCCAGATCGCAATCCAATTGCAAGAGGTTAAGCTAGTTTTTACAGGATCCTCTTAAATGCCTGTACGTCGTCGTTACTACCCGTTTCCATTTTATGAGACACCCATGTGTTACCGGATTTAAACATGGAGGGATGCTATTCCGTCCGCGATTTAAAGTAAATTATGAACCCTGGAAAGGTTGAGGCGGGCACCCCCGTCGAATACCCTTGGCGCTAAAACGACCTAATCGACGCTTGATACACTCTGTTCCGATCCGTGAAAGTAAAGTGAGAGGAACATTTTCTCTTAAAAACGGTACGTAGTTAAGTATTTTCAAAGCATTTTTATGTTGAATCTAACAATATCCACCTTACAACGCATTCTATACATTTTTTTGATATATATCGATGACCAGACTGGAAGGCCATATACATATATTGTCATCGGCCAGGTGAGGCACAAGCGTTGCAGTACGGGTGAACGCAAGGGAACCTCGCTGGCCTACCCCGAAGACCATCAAATACATGATGCAAAACTCGATCGGCACTAGGTCTGGCAATGGACCGTCCTATATATTTATAGGTCATCCGAAGCACGGTGTTTTAGCACGACCCAAAACACGACATGACACGATAAATGTTGGGCTGTGCTGGTACGACACGAATGCGAGGGTCGTGTCGTGTTTAGGATCTCGACACGATGAACGGCACGGCACGACACAAATCTTGGACCGTGCTTGGGCCGGCATGGCACGAAAATGACCCATTGCACTAACATGTATTGTTATCCATATATTTTTTAATTGACTTTCCACAATCCTCAAATAACTATTATAATATAAAAAATCATAAAAATCTACCTTTAATATATGAAATCATATCAACGATTATTTATAAATTAAGAAAATCAATAGCATTGGCCACGTGACAATCCTAATGTTCACCAACAATATCTAATAGCAAGAGTCATTTAATCTATTAGTTTTATAAATTCTTGTATCGTATAGAGTAATTATATATATTAATATATGAACTATCGCAGAATATAAGCCCATGTATTTTAAGAACCATGCTTGGGCTGGCACGGCACGAACGCGGGCCACAGTGTTGCGGGCCATGTTTAGGCCTAGGTAAAAGCTTGTCGTGCTGTGTTGGCACGGCACGACGTGGCTCGCGTGCCCAAGAGTTTAGGCACTGACGTGGCACGATTCAAGTCCCACATCTAATCGGCACAACAAATTAAATTTAAAGTTCGAGGCAGAAAAGCAATGCAAATAGATGACCCGTTGGGAAAATATACATGCATGCATGTGATCGACAGACCTGCTCTATATGCACCAGTTGACGAACGCTGTCACGACCCATCTCCGGACTCATCTGATCAGACTGCTCATCCGATCCATATGCTAGCCCCGGCCCGATCCATCAGACCATCACTATACGTAATACGTACGACGCACCGGCTGGTTCGTTCTTGCGCGACCAGACTATAGCTAGAGAGAGCACATAGCTCATCACCATCTATCATCATCGCCATCCCCAGTTTCCCCCACACCGCGCGCAGAGATAACTAACAAGACACGCATGCATAGATAGACTGTTGCCTACGTACGCTACATGCATGTGATCGTACTATACGTACCTCACGATCGAAGACATGCACGTACTCCACGGAAGGCATGCATGGACCGCGGTCCACCGCGACGTGCTGATGCATGCGTAGTAGTAGTACGCCTGAGTAGCAGCAGCCCATGCCGGGCTCCGCCAGGGCGTTAGTTGTACGGAGTACGCATCTGGTACGTACGTACGTACGCGACAGGCGGGTGAGAAAAAAGCGTACGTGGTAAAAACGCCGGGGCGCGGGACGCGATCGATCGAGAGAACAGATCGAGACTGGGACGACAGAGCGAGAGATCGACAGCGCGGGCAGGGCACGGGGGCACGGGCCTGCGCCGCGCCCACGGCCACGGGCCACGGGCCACGGCGGCGTCGGGTTCTCATGTGATCGATGTGGCCGGGGCCGCACGTACTGGCTCGTCCGATCGAGCCCGGGCATGCGCGCGGGGAGGAATCTGGCCGAAGTGCGTTGCTGGCGGTGGTGGTGGGTCGGGACTCGGGAGGTTCCGTGCGCTCTCGGCGCGGCGCGGAGCTGCCATTGTTGGCCGCACGTACACGTACCTAGTTAGCTGAAACTAATCAGCATTTAATTAAGTAGCACGTAAGGGTGGTGTACGTGGTACGTAAAGGCCCCAAATTAAGTAGCAGTGCTCCTGTTACCGTACGTTAGAAACGCTGCATTGTTATTTCCCATCAGAGATGATGATGGTCTAATCTGCAGAGGGTAATCGTCTAATCGATCGATCTAAGTGGCCGCCTGTCTCCCAAACCACCGTCAGGACGACGTACGCACGTACACATACACATGGCCGCCCTGACGAAACACTCGTATCCGCGCGCGACAGGGCAATCAATCGAGTACACAGTTACAGAATACTACTCCGTACGTACGTACTGCCCTACTACTCCTCCAGCAGCTTGATGACGCTGTTTCATGTGTGCCACCTGCGAAGCCAATGCAAGGCCCGGCCTCGAGGGAGTTAACGCGCGAGTCCGTGCGCGCCCGCGTTAATAACTCCGGCGACAACGAACATAAAACTGTCGATTCGTATCGCCGTCCTGGATCGCGCGCAGGATCTGTTGTGTGCTCGCTCCATTGGTACGAATGTACAATGATGCTAGCTTGTCCTGTGTTCATGGACGCTAATTGTCCGCACATGTTGTACGGGGGGCTTCGGTAGCCTTATCTCTCGTGCTATTAGTTTCTCCACACTCTGTTTCTCTATTTGTTTCTCTTAAAAAAATTATATCATAATCATCGAGATTCTTTCCGTTATTTCAATTTCTCTCGCACCATGTGTACTCTATACTCTTCCTCTATCCCAACTACCACATATTTTATTCCACTATCTCCGACTATCGTCTCATTTTAATAAACACATTTCTTTTTACTCAACCGTCTATAACTGCTATCTCAAAATTTATTATCTTCCTTTTTCCCTTTTATTTTTCATTTCTTCTCCTCCTCCTCCTCCTCTACCCATCCCCACCGCCCGCCCCGCTGCACTTCCGCCTCCTCCCCGCTCCATCATCCCTCCGCCTCCCTCGCCCCATCTCCCCCCCTCCCTCTTCTCCAGTGGCGAGGGCCCCGCGGTGGACGGGCGCGTGGGCAGCGCGGCCGCCGGGTGCGTGGGCCAGAGCGGCGGCATGCCGAGCAGGGCGGTGCGCGGAGCGGCCGAGCGGGTCCTGCCCCTCCCTCCCCACCTGCTTCCTGTCCCGAGCGCAACGCGTCTACCGGCGGCAAGGCGGCAAGTGAGGGCGTGTGTGCTAGCGCATGGGCGGGTCGGCTCCCTGTGCGGCGGGAGCGGCTCCGGTGGCCAGCGCAGTCGACCTCCGCTCAGAGCCCCTTCCCATCCACGACGCCGACCAGGGGAGTGGCCAGCGTGGCGGCGTGAGTGGGCCCGCACAGGGATAGCGGTGCCTCGCTATCCCACTGAATACAGCGGAAACCGAGGCCTCCCCTATTTTATCGTGGCTGGTAGAGGGCCCTGATGGAGCGCTTTGTTGCGGTAAATGTTACTCCAGGGAAAGGTAGCGGGGGACGGTGCGGAGAGCCTTTAACTCCTTATAACGTAGTACCTGCGTCGGCCTTAGTGGAGATTCTTTTTTTTCCTTTGCCATATTTGATTTCTTTTGACAAAGTGGCATTCTCGATAGTGTGGTCATCTTTTGCCATGATTGAAAAAAACGATTGACTTACTCACCGCATATTTGTGGTTAATTAGCCACGAGAAAAGATTTGTTTTTTTACTGAGGGCGGGGATGGTGTCATACATGGAGAATAATTTGCGATGACAAAAATGGTCACTATGGAGGGCCTATTAATAAATAACGGTTCAGTTTATAATGTACTCATTTTTTAGAGGAGTGCTATTTATACAAATGTTGCCAGTTTTTAAATCCCAGTGTAAGATCATCTTCAAGAGACTAGCCAAATCATTTTCTAAAGTTATACGAAGTATTTAGCTATTGTTAGAGGAAAAACGTTTCTAACAGACTTTGTAAATGACTCTCCAAATTTAGTGGCTCTCCATCCCACCTTATTCGCTAGCTATTTTTAGCTAGCCTACCTCACTAGCCATTTTTACAGAATCTGTTGGATTACTATGTTATTTGTTAGTCAAATCTATTTTTGAGAGTAGCTAAATTAGTAGATTTGGCTAGTCTAGAGCATCTCCAAGAGACTAGCCAAATCGTTTTCTAAAGTTAAATTTAGCTATTGTTAAAGAAAAAAACGTTTCCACCGGACTCTGTAAACGACTCTCCAAATTTAGTGGCTCTCTATCCCACCTCATTCGCTAGCTATTTTTAGCTAGCCTACCTCACTAGCCATCTTTACAGAATCTTTTGGATTACTCTGTTATTTGTTAGTCAAATCTATTTTAGAGAGTAGCTAAATCAATAAATTTGACTAGTCTTTTTAGCTAATCTCTTGGAGCTGCTCTAAGAATAAAAAATATTTTGATAGAAGAAAAGATAAATATTCAGATTTAAAAATAAAATGTCCTGGAAAATTGCATACAAATTTATGAACTCGTCCACTTTTTCTACCATGGGAACAAAATAGATGAAGGAATCCATACTACTAGTTAACGGTTAGAAAAGTAACTAATTTTGTTAATTTTGACTGCCCCAAAATTTATAATAAACTGAAGCTTTAAGATTCTTTATAAATTTTATAATATTTTTTAATCCAAAAGATTAGTTTGATTGAGTGTGTTGTAACACCCAAAAATGCTCAATTTCAAATTGTTGGCATTTAAATGATTATTTAGAGCTTGCTCCTATTTATTATAGGCTAAATAATAATTTTCTAAAATTTAAAATCAAATATAAGTGATAGAAACAATAATTGTTGCATTCATGTTGCTGCATTTATTTTTGTATTGCTTGTGATTCAAACAAGAATTTAAATATATTTAAATTCAAATTTGAATCACTTTGTTTGGAGCTCGGATAAGAGTTTGCCGTATGCAGAGTTCTCCTACAATAACAGCTACCAGAAGAGTCTGCAGATGGCACCGTTCGAGGCATTGTATGGCAGGAAGTGCCGGACCCCATTGTTCTGGAATCAGACTGGAGAGAGTCAGGTCTTTGGTCCGGAAATACTCAGAGATGCAGAGCGGCAGGTGCAGGTGATCAGAGAGAACCTGAAGGTGGCCCAGTCCGGACAGAAGAGTTACGCCGATGTTAGACGGAGGGACCTCAGCTTCAAGGTTGAAGATTATGTGTACCTCAAGGTGTCACCCATGAGAGGCGTCAAGCGGTTCAATGTCAAAGGCAAGTTGGCGCCTCGTTACATCGGACCGTTCGGGATACGGGAACGGATGGGCGAAGTGGCATATCGGCTAGATCTGCCTGAGAGACTAGCCGGAGTACACGATGTGTTCCATGTGTCCCAGTTGAAGAAGTGCTTGCGGGTGCCAGAAGAGCAGATCCCGATTGATGAGCTGAATGTTCAGGAGGACCTCACATACGAGGAATATCCGATCAGGATCCTGGAGGTGTCAGAAAGAGTGCTGAGGAACAAGACCATTCGGATGTGCAAGGTGCAGTGGAGCCGGCATTCAGCAGATGAAGCGACTTGGGAACGGGAAGAAGATCTCAAGTCCGAGTACACACAGCTCTTCGCTTCTACATCCGAATCTCGAGGACGAGATTCACCTTAAGGGGGGTAGGTTTGTAACACCCAAAAATGCTCAATTTCAAATTGTTGGCATTTAAATGATTATTTAAAGCTTGCTCCTATTTATTATAGGCTAAATAATAATTTTCTAAAATTTAAAATCAAATATAAGTGATAGAAACAATAATTGTTGCATTCATGCTGCTGCATTTATTTTTGTATTGCTTGTGATTCAAACAAGAATTTAAATATATTTAAATTCAAATTTGAATCACTTTGTTTGGAGCTCTAGAAAAGTTGTTAGGCCCATAGTTCGGTTTTGCTCCCTGAACTTTTCTCCCGGTTCGTTTTTGCCCCTCTACCTTTTCCCTGGTCCGGCCCATAGCCCTGGCCCAGCTCTCCTTTCCCTTCGCGGCCCAGCGCTCGCAGCCAAGCCGGCCCAGCTCGCCCCGGCCCGCTCCGCCTCTCCCCCTCTCCCCGCGCGTCAGCCGCGAAAGCCCAGCGCTCGCGCACCCTCCTCTCTCTCCCCACTGGCAGCTGGGACCCACATGTCATCCCTTACCTTCTTTTCTTTCCCCCGCCCCTTTCCTTCCCGACGCCGGTGATGGCGCCGTCGATCTCGCTAGCGCGATCCCGCCTTCCCTACCTCCCCTTGCTCTACTTAATTGGACCCTAACGCCGCTCCGCTCCCATCTCGCCCCTCCCCAGCCACACCAGCAGCGCCGCCGCTCGCCACCGCTACTTCCCGAGCCGCCGAGCTTCTAGCTCCGCCGCCGCCCGTCGTCGTCGCGCTCTGGTGCCGCTCCGCGCCACCCGAGCCTCGGACGGTCTTCACCAAGCCACGTAGAACGCGCCGAGCTACTCCACGCCCGCCCTCGCGCTCCGGAGCACCATCGCCGGCGAGCACCGACGCCACCGACCGCCGCTCGCCGTCGACTCGTCGCTCCACCACCTCTCCGACCGATTCTTCGCGCCAGGAGCATCCTTGGGAGGTAACACGGCTCCCCAGCCCTTCAATTTCGGCGTTAGAGCACCGTAGCAACCCCCCCACGACCCTCGCCGTCGGCCGACCGCCGGTCATCGCCGACAGGCCAATACACCACGTGTTTCACCCCTAGATCACCACCATTTCATTCCCTGTCGTGCACTGTTGCTTCAGAGCCTAAAACCCGGTCCCAAACCGACCCAAACCGCACTCCCCGCTGCACACCGGAGCTCCGCTCCACCGCCCGACGCCGTCCGACCCCCTCGTCGGCCAAGGCTCGTCATGAACACCCTAATTGAACTCGCCATGCCACCCTGAAGCCATAGGACTAGATCCCGTTCAAATCCGAGCATCCTAGCCCGAGATAAGGCCAACTCCGGCGAAGTTCGCTGTCGGCCCGAGCAGCGCCGCCGTGGTTCCTTCTTCCCCGGCGAGCCCGAGCGTCACGGTCGTCCGATCCAAGATCAACGGCCGAGATTAGATCGGCCGATACCCTTTCGCGTTTTAAATCCAGGACGTCCGATCTCAGATCGACGGTCAAGATTAGAACCTAGGGTACCCCTTCGCGTTTTAAATCTCAGCCGCTCGATCCAGATCCAACGGCCCAGATCTGACCGCCCCCAAGTCACAGCGCTGGCACTTTTGCTAAAGAGCCCCTGGACTTCTCGGAAATCAACCCGCGGTCCATTCCAGTTCAAAAATAATTACAGATAGGTCCTGTTTTTATCGTTTAAGCCCCTGATCTTTTTTAAAAAAATTGAATCTGCGGTCCTGTGCGTGTAGTTTTGCGAGTTAGCCCCTGGCGGCTACTGTTACTTACGTTTAGGTCCCTGGTTTTTCGCAGTTTGGCCCCTGGAAGTTTCAGAAACTTGCCAGCAAGTCCCTGCACCTTAGAAACGCTATAACTTTCACGTTTTAGCTCCGATTAATGTGATTTTCGCGCTCATGTGTTCGTAGCGACGCGTAGATTATTTCTAGCTCCTGTTTTTGTACTGTTTTCACTGTTTGGTGTACTGTTCTAATAGTATTAATTTTGTTTGCATGTAATGATTGCTTTGGATGCGTGCGTGTTGATCGCGTCCAGTCGGTGAGCCCGTAGCCTTGGACTTCGAGTACGTTGAGGACGTGCCGGAGCAGGACTCGCAACAGCAGCCATACTCCGAGGAAGGCAAGTTATAGCACGGATAATCCTTGCTACCTATCTCACTTTTAATACACTGTTCTTTACATACGCATGTGTCTAATACTGTTTACCTTTAAGGTCGTACCTAGCATTTATTTCCCTGTCCTTGTATTCCTATGGGTTTTTGCATATGGGTAGTATTTTGCTAGGCGCAACTACTGTCACCTTTATGTAACTGTTAAGCTTGTATTAATGGTCCACTTCAACTTTAATGTTAAAACTTGCTTTTTAGCAACTTGGATCAGGGAGCTGGGGCTTGTGTGTTTTGCCTGGCCCCAGTGTCTCTCCCTAAGGACCGGTTCGTAAAAGCGGCAACCTGGGAGCCTGTCGCCGCCGCCAGAACTATAATGGCTCTGGTCTTGGTTGAGTAGCTTGTACGTCTCTAGCTTGGCAGTGGTTACCGAGTGGCCTACGGCGTTGTAGGAGGCAAGACGCGAGGTGTTTTCGGATTCCACCGAGGACGGTAGCCCCGTCGGCTAGGTCCCGTTAGACCCAGTCCCGTGTTGGGAGCCCCCGTGAGTGCGGGAGCTCCGCACGTTGCGCCATTTACTTGTTGGCATGATTTGCCGGCGCGTGGACGCCATTGACCCCCTCACGTTGCGCCCTGAGGGTCAGTCGATCTCGGTGCCTAGGTTCTCACCACCTTGTAGTACTCCAGCGGCTACTGTCTTGCTAGGGTGTCTTGTGAAAGCCTCGTAGCGTCCCTATGCAGTCACACCTCGGAAGTGTCGATGTGCGTGGTTGGGTGCAAAGTTCTTCTGAACTTTTACGCGACTGGTGGGAAAAGGGCGAAACCTCTGCAGAGTGTACGATCTATCATGATAGCCCGGCTCAGGGTCACGAGCGGCCTGGATCCTTTTATGATTAGAAGATGATATTTATTACTGCTTAATGTTGACTTACATTAATTAAGTTAGGATACAACTGGGATTCATCTAATGTAGTAGTTATGATTAAAATGAACCAACTAAAAGTGCTAATGCAGTTAAGCCAGTGTCAAGCCTCTTTTGCCTCATCACTCGTGCTATACTTGCTAAGTAATTCTGTTACTTACACTTGTTGTTATTATTATTTTTGGGCAAAATCCCGGACGGGTAACAGATTGGAGTCAGGCTGATTATGCTGTGGAGTTTCCAGAGGACTTGCCTTACTTCTGAGCTCGCGTTCTCCCAGTCAGAGTCCCTGTGGGATTGCGGCTACGCTAGAGAGATGTATTAGTCTTCCGCTGTCCATGATTTTATTTTTGAAGCACTCTGATGTAAACGCTATGCTATCATGAGATTAATAAAGCATTGTACTCTGATTTTTACCATATTTGTTCGCTATATGTGTCTGTGGACTTCCTGGGCACACATATGGCCACATTCGGGTTTTGTGTAAATCCGGGTGTGACAGATTGGTATCAGAGCCGTGCTGACTGTAGGAACGCAGCCTAGATAGTACGGATGACAAATTACTAGGAGACCCCCATGTTTTAAATTTAAAAACCTAACAGTCGAGTCTTGTGTGAGTTTATGTTTTTAAGTGCTTGTATTTATTGTTATTATGCATATGTTTGATTTGGTTCTTTGTAATGATTGTGATGGGCGTAGACACCTGTCTGCAACCATCTAGATGTTGGATTAAGGCTTAAGGACTTTATTGTTTAGATAGCAGGGGGTTATATATATTTTTCTCGTACTAATCAACTAATATCTGACCCTTGTGTTTATAGATGGTTAACCCCGGGGGCAATGCGGGCGGTCAGCCTCCGAACCAGAACCCGCCCCCGAACCTGAATCCGAATCATCAGATCCCCACCATTGAGCAGCTGATGTATGCTCAAGTTCAGATGATGCAGCAGATGGCTGAGACCATGAGGCTGATCCAGCAGAACCAACATCATCCCCAGGCAGCTGCTCCGCCCAGAGACAAGAGGGGCGAATTTCTGAAGGGACGCCCGCTGACCTTCAGCAAGGCCAGCGACCCCCTTGAGGCAGATGACTGGCTCAAGGCAGTGGAGAGACAGTTGGACATCGCCCGGTGCGATGACAGGGAGAAGGTGTTGTACGCCGGAGGGCAGCTTCAGGGGCCGGCGTTTGATTGGTGGGATTCATACCAGTCCTCTCGTCCGGCCGGTACTCAGATCACCTGGCAGCAGTTCTGCAGCAGCTTTCGTGCACACCACGTGCCGGAGGCTTTGATGGTTCTGAAGAAGGAGTTCCTCGCTCTGAAGTAGGAAGGGATGAGTGTCACGGCTTATCGTGACAAGTTCGTCGCGTTGGCCCGTTATGCTCCAGAAGACGTGGCCACCGACCAGAAGAAGCAGGCCAGGTTCCGTGATGGTCTGCAGGATGCTCTCCAGTACCAGCTCATGTGCACCAAGTTCCCGACCTTTCACGAGCTGGTGGACGGCGCTCTGATGTTGGAGCACAAGCGCCGTGAGATGGAGGACAAGAAGAGGAAGCTCCAGGGACAGCAGGTGGGCAGTAGCAGTCGTCCACGCTTCGCACCTCCACAGAGTCAGCAGGTGGGAGGCCAGCAGCGCTTCCAGGGCCAGTCCGGCTTGCTCAGTCGTGGCCAGTACCAGCAGCAGCGTCCTCAGTTTCCTCGGGCGCCACAGCAGCAGCGTCCTCAAGGTCAGCCACAGATGGGTCCAGTTCAGCGCAGCCAGGTGCCACCCAGACCAGTTCAGCGTCCGGGTCCAGTCAGCCCCGCAGGGACAGGGCAGAAGTGCTACTACTGTGACGAGCCTGGGCACTATGCCAATGCTTGTCCTCGCAGAGTTCAGGGTGTCACCGGTCAGGGCAGCGCTCAGAGAGTTGGGCAGCCGCAGGGTCAGCAGCAGGGAGGTCGTGCTCCGCGGACTCCTGTACGGGGCAAGCTCAACCACACCGGTGCAGAGACAGCAGAGACAGCCACTGATGTTGTCGTGGGTATGTTCCTCGTCAATTCGACCCCCGCCACTGTTTTATTTGATTCCGGAGCTTCGCATGCTTTCATTTCTGCTGCTTTTGTGAAGAAGAATTTATTAGCCCTGAAACCCATGAAGAACACTATGCTATTAAGCTCACCGGGGGGTGAGCAACGGGCCACTCTACGGTGCCCCCATGTTCCCATCATAATAAGGGGGGTAGAATTCAAGGCAGGTCCGATAGTCCTGGAGACCCTTGGATTTGATATGATCCTGGGTATGAGCTGGATGACCAGATATGATGCAGTGATCAGGTGTGCTACGAGGACCATCCAGCTGACAGCAGAGTCCGGTGACAAGGTGGAGTATCAGGCAGCCAGTTCCTCAGAGCAAGGCCAAGCCAATCAAGATGAAGGGACGACAACCGAAGATATCAGGGTGGTGAGCCAGTTCCCGGATGTGTTCCCTGACGAGTTGCCAGGTATGCCTCCGGAACGAGATGTTGAATTCATTATTGATCTAAAACCTGGCACTGCACCTATAGCCAAGAGGCCGTATAGGATGGGAGCGAAGGAGCTGGAAAAGCTCAAGGAGGAGTTGGACGAGTTGTTGGCCAAGGGGTACATTCGTCCGAGTGCTTCGCCGTGGGGAGCACCGGTATTGTTCGTCGACAAGAAGGATGGTACGCAGAGGTTGTGCGTGGACTATCGAGCACTCAACAAAGTGACCATCAAGAACAAGTACCCGCTGCCAAGGATTGATGATCTGTTCGATCAGCTGAGAGGAGCTTGTGTGTTCTCCAAGATAGACCTTCGGTCGGGATACTACCAGATGAGGATCCGCCCGTCAGACATACCCAAGACCGCTTTCACCACTCGGTACGGGTTGTATGAGTTCTTGGTCATGTCTTTTGGATTGACCAACGCCCCTGCATACTTCATGTACTTGATGAACAGCGTGTTCATGGATTACCTTGATAAGTTTGTGGTGGTATTCATTGATGACATTCTGGTCTTCTCCAAGAATGAGGAAGAACATGAAGAACATCTGAGATTGGTGCTGCAGAGACTTCGAGAACATCAGTTGTACGCCAAGCTGAGCAAGTGTGAGTTCTGGCGGAAGGAAGTGGCATTTCTGGGACACGTGTTGTCCAATGGAGGAGTGGCAGTTGATCCGAAGAAAGTCAGCGATGTATTGAGCTGGAATCCACCACGGGATGTGAGCGAGATCAGGAGTTTCATTGGGATGGCCGGATACTACAGACGGTTCATTGAAGGATTCTCCAAGATCGCTAAGCCACTGACTGCCCTGCTAGAGAAGAATGCCGCGTTTGTGTGGACAGAGGCGTGCCAGGTCAGCTTCGAAGAGTTGAAGAAGAGGTTGACTACAGCCCTAGTGCTAGTATTGCCGGATTTGGCTAAGAGTTTCTCCATCTACTGCGATGCATCTCGTCTAGGACTGGGTTGCGTCCTTATGCAGGAGGGCAGAGTCGTGTCTTATGCGTCCCGACAGCTGAGGAAGCATGAGCAGAACTATCCGACGCACGACTTGGAGTTGGCAGCCGTGGTACATGCCTTAAAGATCTGGAGACATTACTTGATTGGGCACAGGTGTGACATCTACACTGATCATAAGAGCCTCAAGTATGTCTTCACTCAGACAGATCTGAACATGAGACAGCGCAGATGGTTGGAACTGATCAAGGATTATGATCTAGAGATCCACTATCACCCAGGGAAGGCCAACTTGGTGGCAGATGCTCTGAGCAGGAGAAGTTATGTGAACAGGATCACTGGTCACTGTTTGCCGGAAGAACTCAGCCGAGAGCTTGAGAAGATGAGTCTGGGATTCGTCACCAGCATCACAGAGATGGCAGTGGAGCCCACACTCGAGCAGGAGATCCGGAGAGGTCAGCTGCAGGATGAGAAGATTAGAGAGATTGTGGGGAATGTTGCACTGGGAAAAGCCCCTGTATTCCGAGTTGATGATCAGGGAACTCTATGGCATGGAAAGAGGATATGTGTGCCAGACATAGCGCAGATCAGAGAGATGATTCTGAGAGAGGCACATGACTCAGCTTATTCGATCCACCCAGGCAGCACTAAGATGTATCAGGACATCAAGGAGAGATTCTGGTGGTACGGATTGAAACGTGATGTGGCGACTCACGTGGCATTGTGCGACACATGTCAGCGAGTCAAGGCAGAACATCAGAGGCCCGCTGGATTGCTTCAGCCGTTGAAGATCCCGGAGTGGAAATGGGAAGAAGTTGGCATGGACTTCATCACTGGTCTGCCCCGCACTCAGAGAGGATTTGACTCCATTTGGGTGATTGTTGATCGTCTGACCAAGGTGGCCCACTTTCTGCCAGTGAAGACCACCTACACCGGCGCCAGACTAGCAGAGTTGTACATGGAGCGGATTGTGTGCTTACACGGAGTGCCGAAGAAGATTGTGTCAGATCGTGGAACTCAGTTCACCTCACACTTCTGGCGGAAATTGCATGAGTCTATGGATACGAAGTTGCACTTCAGCTCAGCTTATCACCCGCAGACAGATGGTCAGACGGAGCGGACCAATCAGATACTAGAGGATATGTTGAGGGCTTGTGCATTGCAGTACGGTGTCAGCTGGGATAAGAGTTTGCCGTATGCAGAGTTCTCCTACAATAACAGCTACCAGAAGAGTCTGCAGATGGCACCGTTCGAGGCATTGTATGGCAGGAAGTGCCGGACCCCATTGTTCTGGAATCAGACTGGAGAGAGTCAGGTCTTTGGTCCGGAAATACTCAGAGATGCAGAGTGGCAGGTGCAGGTGATCAGAGAGAACCTGAAGGTAGCCCAGTCCAGACAGAAGAGTTACGCCGATGTTAGACGGAGGGACCTCAGCTTCAAGGTTGAAGATTATGTGTACCTCAAGGTGTCACCCATGAGAGGCGTCAAGCGGTTCAATGTCAAAGGCAAGTTGGCGCCTCGTTACATCGGACCGTTCGGGATACGGGAACGGATGGGCGAAGTGGCATATCGGCTAGATCTGTCTGAGAGACTAGCCGGAGTACACGATGTGTTCCATGTGTCCCAGTTGAAGAAGTGCTTGCGGGTGCCAGAAGAGCAGATCCCGATTGATGAGCTGAATGTTCAGGAGGACCTCACATACGAGGAATATCCGATCAGGATCCTGGAGGTGTCAGAAAGAGTGCTGAGGAACAAGACCATTCGGATGTGCAAGGTGCAGTGGAGCCGGCATTCAGCAGATGAAGCGACTTGGGAGCGGGAAGAAGATCTCAAGTCCAAGTACCCACAGCTCTTCGCTTCTACATCCGAATCTCGAGGACGAGATTCACCTTAAGGGGGGTAGGTTTGTAACACCCAAAAATGCTCAATTTCAAATTGTTGGCATTTAAATGATTATTTAAAGCTTGCTCCTATTTATTATAGGCTAAATAATAATTTTCTAAAATTTAAAATCAAATATAAGTGATAGAAACAATAATTGTTGCATTCATGCTGCTGCATTTATTTTTGTATTGCTTGTGATTCAAACAAGAATTTAAATATATTTAAATTCAAATTTGAATCACTTTGTTTGGAGCTCTAGAAAAGTTGTTAGGCCCATAGTTCGGTTTTGCTCCCTGAACTTTTCTCCCGGTTCGTTTTTGCCCCTCTACCTTTTTCCCTGGTCCGGCCCATAGCCCTGGCCCAGCTCTCCTTTCCCTTCGCGGCCCAGCGCTCGCAGCCAAGCCGGCCCAGCTCGCCCCGGCCCGCTCCGCCTCTCCCCCTCTCCCCGCGCGTCAGCCGCGAAAGCCCAGCGCTCGCGCACCCTCCTCTCTCTCCCCACTGGCAGCTGGGACCCACATGTCATCCCTTACCTTCTTTTCTTTCCCCCGCCCCTTTCCTTCCCGACGCCGGTGATGGCGCCGTCGATCTCGCTAGCGCGATCCCGCCTTCCCTACCTCCCCTTGCTCTACTTAATTGGACCCTAACGCCGCTCCGCTCCCATCTCGCCCCTCCCCAGCCACACCAGCAGCGCCGCCGCTCGCCACCGCTACTTCCCGAGCCGCCGAGCTTCTAGCTCCGCCGCCTCCCGTCGTCGTCGCGCTCTGGTGCCGCTCCGCGCCACCCGAGCCTCGGACGGTCTTCACCAAGCCACGTAGAACGCGCCGATCTACTCCACGCCCGCCCTCGCGCTCCGGAGCACCATCGCCGGCGAGCACCGACGCCACCGACCGCCGCTCGCCGTCGACTCGTCGCTCCACCACCTCTCCGACCGATTCTTCGCGCCAGGAGCATCCTTGGGAGGTAACACGGCTCCCCAGCCCTTCAATTTCGGCGTTAGAGCACCGTAGCAACCCCCCCACGACCCTCGCCGTCGGCCGACCGCCGGTCATCGCCGACAGGCCAATACACCACGTGTTTCACCCCTAGATCACCACCATTTCATTCCCTGTCGTGCACTGTTGCTTCAGAGCCTAAAACCCGGTCCCAAACCGACCCGAACCGCACTCCCCGCTGCACACCGGAGCTCCGCTCCGCCGCCCGACGCCGTCCGACCCCCTCGTCGGCCAAGGCTCGTCATGAACACCCTAATTGAACTCGCCATGCCACCCTGAAGCCATAGGACTAGATCCCGTTCAAATCCGAGCATCCTAGCCCGAGATAAGGTCAACTCCGGCGAAGTTCGCTGTCGGCCCGAGCAGCGCCGCCGTGGTTCCTTCTTCCCCGGCGAGCCCGAGCGTCATGGTCGTCCGATCCAAGATCAACGGCCGAGATTAGATCGGCCGATACCCTTTCGCGTTTTAAATCCAGGACGTCCGATCTCAGATCGACGGTCAAGATTAGAACCTAGGGTACCCCTTCGCGTTTTAAATCTCAGCCGCTCGATCCAGATCCAACGGCCCAGATCTGACCGCCCCCAAGTCACAACGCTGGCACTTTTGCTAAAGAGCCCCTGGACTTCTCGGAAATCAACCCGCGGTCCATTCCAGTTCAAAAATAATTACAGATAGGTCCTGTTTTTATCGTTTAAGCCCCTGATCTTTTTTAAAAAAATTGAATCCGCGGTCCTGTGCGTGTAGTTTTGCGAGTTAGCCCCTGGCGGCTACTGTTACTTACGTTTAGGTCCCTGTTTTTTCACAGTTTGGCCCCTGGAAGTTTCAGAAACTTGCCAGCAAGTCCCTGCACCTTAGAAACGCTATAACTTTCACGTTTTAGCTCCGATTAGTGTGATTTTCGCGCTCATGTGTTCGTAGCGACGCGTAGATTATTTCTAGCTCCTGTTTTTGTACTGTTTTCACTGTTTGGTGTACTGTTCTAATAGTATTAATTTTGTTTGCATGTAATGATTGCTTTGGATGCGTGCGTGTTGATCGCGTCCAGTCGGTGAGCCCGTAGCCTTGGACTTCGAGTACGTTGAGGACGTGCCGGAGCAGGACTCGCAACAGCAGCCGTACTCCGAGGAAGGCAAGTTATAGCACGGACAATCCTTGCTACTTATCTCACTTTTAATACACTGTTCTTTACATACGCATGTGTCTAATACTGTTTACCTTTAAGGTCGTACCTAGCATTTATTTCCCTGTCCTTGTATTCCTATAGGTTTTTGCATATGGGTAGTATTTTGCTAGGCGCAACTACTGTCACCTTTATGTAACTGTTAAGCTTGTATTAATGGTCCACTTCAACTTTAATGTTAAAACTTGCTTTTTAGCAACTTGGATCAGGGAGCTGGGGCTTGTGTGTTTTGCCTGGCCCCAGTGTCTCTCCCTAAGGACCGGTTCGTAAAAGCGGCAACCTGGGAGCCTGTCGCCGCCGCCAGAACTATAATGGCTCTGGTCTTGGTTGAGTAGCTTGTACGTCTCTAGCTTGGCAGTGGTTACCGAGTAGCCTACGGCGTTGTAGGAGGCAAGGCGCGAGGTGTTTTCGGATTCCACCGAGGACGGTAGCCCCGTCGGCTAGGTCCCGTTAGACCCAGTCCCGTGTTGGGAGCCCCCGTGAGTGCGGGAGCTCCGCACGTTGCGCCATTTACTTGTTGGCATGATTTGCCGGCGCGTGGACGCCATTGACCCCCTCACGTTGCGCCCTGAGGGTCAGTCGATCTCGGTGCCTAGGTTCTCACCACCTTGTAGTACTTCAGCGGCTACTGTCTTGCTAGGGTGTCTTGTGAAAGCCTCGTAGCGTCCCTATGCAGTCACACCTCAGAAGTGTCGATGTGCGTGGTTGGGTGCAAAGTTCTTCTGAACTTTTACGCGACTGGTGGGAAAAGGGCGAAACCTCTGCAGAGTGTACGATCTATCATGATAGCCCGGCTCAGGGTCACGAGCGGCCTGGATCCTTTTATGGTTAGAAGATGATATTTATTACTGCTTAATGTTGACTTACATTAATTAAGTTAGGATACAACTGGGATTCATCTAATGTAGTAGTTATGATTAAAATGAACCAACTAAAAGTGCTAATGCAGTTAAGCCAGTGTCAAGCCTCTTTTGCCTCATCACCCGTGCTATACTTGCTAAGTAATTCTGTTACTTACACTTGTTGTTATTATTATTTTTGGGCAAAATTCCGGACGGGTAACAGATTGGAGTCAGGCTGATTATGCTGTGGAGTTTCCAGAGGACTTGCCTTACTTCTGAGCTCGCGTTCTCCCAGTCAGAGTCCCTGTGGGATTGCGGCTACGCTAGAGAGATGTATTAGTCTTCCGCTGTCCATGATTTTATTTTTGAAGCACTCTGATGTAAACGCTATGCTATCATGAGATTAATAAAGCATTGTACTCTGATTTTTACCATATTTGTTCGCTATATGTGTCTGTGGACTTCCTGGGCACACATATGGCCACATTCGGGTTTTGTGTAAATCCGGGTGTGACATGTGTGCTCTGTAGTATGCATGCTGAAGAAACTCCACGTTATCTCTTCTTTGACTGGCCCTTTCAGGATGAATTGTTGGTCTACTTTGCACATTTTTTTGGAACTCAAGCTTTTTGGAGCCCCTGGATATGATTATTGATCCAACGTCTTCAGATAATATGTGATAATTGCCTGTTGGTCCATTTGGTGCCATAGGAGCAGCATTATTTTTTATAATGGCACTCTTTGCCTGCTTCGATACTTGCCTTCAAGGAAGAGCTGATGTTAGATTTCTCTATGAGCTAATTTATGCCAGCTATAGGCACAAAATCAAACTTTCGCTGAGCAGTTTCGAGCTCAGAGTTTGTGAATTGTTTGGAAATAGCCTTTTCTTTATTCACATATATAAAAATATAGGTAGAGGCCTCGCCTGTTGTTTCCCTCAAAAAGAAAAGATACGCTTGATGGGATCACCTTTCGACGTGTGGTAAACCTAACAAATCTCTACCGTCAATATCGAGATTCCGGAGATGTTTCAATCAGTGCATAGAGATGTGGTTATATAGCTAATTGAAATTATGGGATTAACTCAATTTGGAAATCTAGCTTGATAACTGATTAGTATTGTCCCCGTCTTTATAAGTCAACACCTCCTCGCCACGATACTGTCAATAAAATTCTTTATTTTATTTTGAATGTATCTATATCACACAAAGGTGAGCATTATAGTTCTCATTATATTACTAGAGATTCACACATGTCGGACGAAATCTCGATCGTGAACCAAAATGGACATGCAAGAATGTATGTTTGACGAATTAAGGACCGTACTCTGTTTTTGTACCTCACGTTCACAGCTACTCCTACATGGCACGATGTAAAATTCCAAAATTTGCTGTTGGACTTGGACGCGATGCATGCGTTCTAATACCTGCCGGATATGTTTGCCACCGTGTTCATAAGCATAAGCATCGCAGTTGACCGTTTGAAATAGCTAGCGCCACTCGAATCAATCCAAAGTTCCAGTTCACACTCTGATAATCCGATTCAGTTTAGGCAAACCCTTGCGAAAGGGCCGTGAGGGTTGTCGCTCGCTCCTCTGGCCGCGTCCACTCGCACCCGCCGATCCGACGGCCACGGATGGTCTCCCGCCGCTTCCCAACCGCCGGATCCATCCGCGCGTACGGCGAGCCCTCGCCTTTCCCTGCTGCACCCGTCGCGACCGTCGGCTTCCTCCATTCCCGCTCCGGCTGTCCCAATTTCGGCGCACCACCGCGTCCGCTTTCCCGAAATACTCCCCCCCTTTCTCCCCCGATACAAAGCGCGGGGGCGGGCGCGGCACAACTGCACCGCACTCTGCGTCCTCAAGTCCTCCTCCCCCCTTGTCCTTGACCGCTCGGCACTACCCCACCCTGCTCCTCGCTACCCAACCACGCGCACTCGCCAGCCACCGCCAACAAAGGTTGCAGGGCGCCGGCGTGTCGTAGGTAGGAGGAGCGGCGGCCGAGAAAGGCGCGGGCTTTGGCTTGCCGGTGCGGGGTACGCCGAGACAGAGCCATGGCTCCGAGCTGCTACGACGTGGCCGCGTCCATGCTCCTCTGCGCCGAGGAGCACAGCAGCATCCTGTGCCTGGATGAGGAGGAGGACGTGGCGGCGGTGGAGGAGGTGGAGGCGATGGGGAGGAAGAGGGGCCGGTCGCCGGACTGCGGGGACGGTTTCGGCGGGGATTTGTTCCCGCCGCAGTCGGAGGAGTGCGTGGCCGGGCTAGTGGAGAGGGAGCCGGCGCATATGCCGAGGGAGGACTACGGCGAGCGGCTGCGCGGCGGCGGCGTCGATCTCTGCGTCCGCCGGGAGGCCATCGATTGGATTTGGAAGGTGAGTTCTTTATTGATCTGAATTTCTGAGGCGTGGTTGGACAGGGGGACGAAAAAAAAAGGAACATTTTTGCTCTTTGCTTTGGATGGTCGAATGCATTTCATTTCCATGATGATTACGTGGTGGTTCTGTTCTTGTAGAGTAAACAGATGCATCTGTTGTTAGTTTCTGCATCCAAACACTTCTGCAACACTAGCTCGTCATTAGCACAGATGGCTTCTTGTTCAATCTTAGCAATGCTGATGAGCTCTGCTTCAATCGTTTGCATCCATCTTTCATGGCCGTATAGTGTTGGCGTTTAGCGTGTAGCCAAGTAACTTGGACCAGTGATTTCACTACTGTTCGTGATTACAGCGAAATACTCTGTTGTAACGTGCCTTGTAGATATATGCCGTGCCCATTTTTTCCGGGTGAAACTTGGGACCATCTCAGCTAAAGTTGGCCTTTCGTCTGCTTCCTGAATCACGAGATACTGGGATGCACTGTCTGATTTAACATTGTATATTTTTTATATTTTCGAGAAAAACATGTACTATTTCTAGAACCACGAAAAATCCTTTTTTCTTGACAGAAGTTCTGAATATAGTTCACGTGAAGTTTCTACAGCTATGCTTATTTTCCATCTAACTTGTTGTTTGTGGTCTCTCTGCAGGTCTACACATACTACAACTTTGGTCCTGTTACTGCTTACCTGGCTGTGAACTACCTTGATCGTTTCCTCTCTCGGTACGAGTTGCCGGTAAGAATCACAAGACCATTCTTTTGGTTACCTCAAGATGTTGCCAATGCTGTCAATATTAGAAAGTCTTGATTCACCAATGTTTGTGGCTGATGTCATTTTCAGGAAGGCAAAGACTGGATGACGCAACTGCTCTCGGTGGTGTGTCTTTCTCTCGCTGCCAAGATGGAGGAAACCTATGTCCCACAATCTCTGGACCTTCAGGTGGGCAAACTGCCTATAGCAATTGCAATGACGATGCACATTGTTCATATTTATCTGATCTTATACATTCTTGTTCTAAGCGTGATTGGATTGTGCAAACCAGGTCGGAGATGTGCAGTATGTATTTGAGGCAAAGATGGTCCAGAGAATGGAGCTCCTTGTTCTAAGCGCCCTCAATTGGAGGATGCAGGCTGTGACCCCTTTCTCCTATCTGGACTACTTCCTAAACAAGCTCAACGGTGGCATTCCGGCGCCAAGAAGCTGGCTCTTTCAGTCGGCAGAGCTTATCTTATGTGTAGCTAGAGGTATGCAGCCCTGGTATCATCCGGGTAAAAATCGTTGTGGATCACACCATTTCGTACTAATCTGATTGATATCTGTTGTTTGCACGGCAGGAACTGGTTGCATAGGCTTTAGACCTTCAGAGATCGCCGCCGCCGTGTCAGCTGCCGTGGCCGGAGGAGCAGGCGTCTCAGGCATTGAAAACGCCTGCGCCCATGTCGACAAGGTACATTGATGCGCGTCTCGTGCGAACTCATTTCATCCCCTAGGTTGTTCTAGGCAGAGAAAATGCAACGGCACAGTTCGAGATCCACACATCCATAGCTCAAATCTCGCAGCCGTACTTGGCGTAAACGCTGGCCTCCGGTACAGATGCGTGAAACGCATTTATACCCGTGTGTTTGTGTGTGTGTGAGCTCGCTCGGCGAGTTATTTAATGTGCTGTTGCCTGTTGGCTGCAGGAGCGGGTGTTGCGGTGCCAGGACGCGATCCAGTCCATGGCGACCCCGGCCATTAACACTGTGCCACCGAAATCTGCAAGCGCCAGGGCCTCCTCCCCCGCGCCGCAGAGCCCTGTAGGCGTACTGGACGCTGGCTGCCTGAGCTACAAGAGCGACGACGATGCCGCGGCAGCGGCGACTGTTGCTTCACATGGGGCCTCAGCCTATGGCTCGGCGACCTCCTCCCCGGTGACCAGCAAAAGGAGAAAAATCACCAGCAGATGATATGTGGATTGCCGTGACCAGTCAAAGTGCGTGCCCAATGATCAGAGTGAATTGACTAGTCTGCTTTTGATTTTTTTTACCGCGCCAATCATCTTCACCAAGAAAAAGGTCAAATGGAGCTGTTTGGGATGGAAGTTCGTTCATTGGGAGGCAGAAAGGAGGGCGTTTTGACATGACCAGAGGGCAAGAAGTTGATGAATAAAGATGTGAGGTGGACAACACCTAAATTGCTGAGCTTTTTGTATGGAGGGGTAGACAGCCAGCACAACCTTGGTGTGCCACAAAGGGTGAACCATAGCTTTGTAGGAACACAGCTTGGAGGAGATCGATGAGATGATGATGATCACAATAAAGGGTGGTGAAGGGACCAGGCCGTAGGCAAGGATGTAGTACAAGAACTAGGCACTGACCTGCCTTGTGTTTTTTAGTATTTGATAAATTGTTTGTAGTAGTTTCTTGTTCTTTTTCATTGTGAAGAAAAAGTGTAGGAGAGAAAATGTACTTTGTGACAAAAAAAATGGCCATCCAGATTAATAAATTAACCGGGTAACATAAGAAAAGGAAGAGAACATAGCCCATGACAAGGGGAAGTGGGTTTAGTTCAGTTATACTAATATATAACACCTAATCAACATTATTCTTCATCATTTCTTAAAATTCATTTTTAATCTTCGCCTGCCTGCCTACCTATATTGTTTGACTGTTTGTCTGCTTTAAGACCACAAGCATTGCTTTCTCTAGGAATTAAAAGAAGGGGGACCTTGTCAGAAGGAGCATTGGGAACAGAAACCTACAATACCGTCCAGATCAGTGCTGAGCACCTGTCTCTTTGTCCGAATTAGTAGGAGCTATTGTTAAACTTCCACCGTCTAAAGAACAGTTATAAAGATACTCCGTAAGGGGTAGCAGGAATATGAATTCCCATACTGATTGGATTTTGCTCAGGTGGTTCACTGCCGCGCAGGATTTAGAAATTATAAAAACAACTTGAATGAAGGATACTCAAATTTAGAATTGCTTCCTCTAATCCTAAACATAAGTCCATCAGGATATCAAAATGGTCTTCAGTGCGGTAGTTTGACTTATAGCATCTATAAACGTATTAATTCAAATAAATAGCTCGAATAAAAAATCACATAAATGAGTTATAATTACAAATGTATTTTCTATGATGAAGATAGTTTCGATCACCAGCCATATCTTGTCAAGTATTTGCATTTTTAGGTCTATAGATGGTCAAAATTAATAAGAAGATTAAACTCAGAACAACTTAAATGGACTGTAATTGGGGATCAAGTGGTAGTTGCAAATTAATGAGAACATCAACAACAAAAATCGTATAATGGTAAGAACATATTAAACTTTAAGAATACTATAAATGATAAACAAAAAAATGCATGTCCGCTGGTGATTAAATTATATTTATGCAGCAAACATTGAGTTGAATTTGAAGTGCCTCTTTGGAAGACAAGAACAGGAAAATGTAAAAGTGGAACCACACGTCCTATTGAATCATGTTGATTCAATTTTTTTTTGAATAATTGAACTATAGATATGCAGTATTTTTTATTGAGAAACAAAGTATGGCTATAGGCGCACCAGTAGATATAATTCAAAGTCGCCCTAAAAGAAAGACCCGGCCCTAAAATCTTACTATTACTAATTGGAGGCTCCTTTTGGAGCCTCTACGTTAATTTCTACGAGACGCACTAGAAAAAAAAGATAAATACTAAAAATTCTCACAAAAATTAGAAACATCTAGCCATCAATTTGATCAAGTCTAATCATCCCAAGAATAATAGCCCTTAGATCAATTATACTTTTTAAAAAATTACCCACATTTGTCATTATAGAGAGAAGCTTAAAGTAACCCCCTAATGTTGTCTAGGAATTACCAACATATGCCATCAAAGTGTTATATCAATTAATCGATATTTAAGTGATCTAATATCGACAATCCAATAATGAGCTCGTGATCTCAACAGAAACAAGTAAATAAATATATAAATGAGTAAACAAATACAATATAATCTTTATGTGAACAAATACAATATATAGATAGAAATCACATCATCGTTGGCGTCTGCCGCATGGCGGGCAGCAGATCGATCTGCATGATCATCATTATCAATGCGAATGTGGTGTAGACTACCAGCTGCGGCCATGGTCACACGTCTGTCTTAGGATCCAGCGGCAGTGCATGCACAGGGTCTCAAGGCCGTCAAACAGATCACGCCGCCGCCACAACCATTCAGTGGCCACACGGTAGAGGTTAGATACAGGCTCGAACAAGAATCCCAGCAGGCCAGCAGTGATCTTTCAAAAAAAAACCCAACAGTGGTGTTTTGGATGCACGTCAGGTGTATTTTCACGTGAATGACAGGATCCAGCAACATGTGATGCGATCCGGCAGCTGTTCAGCAGTGAAGGCAACAACAACAACAACGTAGCAGACAGGGAGGGAACGAGACGGTTTGCTCAGGATCGAACAATTGTTGTTTGGAGTACACAATAATTATACAACTAATAATGTACATACATAATATCAAAGATTGATGAAGAATGAAGAGCTGTTGTATATCAATAAGATTGGGATAGATGGAGGGAGTAGTTGAATTATAAGCGCTCCAAGGTTTTCAAGATATATACAATTAAATTAATGCATATCTTCGATAGAGAAATTTTGATGTAGGCTAATAAAAGCACATGTTTATACCGTTGTAGTAACTACTATCTTTAGTCTAGGACCTTGAATCCAAGTTCATAATAAAATCAAAAGAGAGTATAGAAGGAGAGCTAGAACAAACACGGGCTTCAATTTAACATGCAAAAGGAATATTTTTCTTACAAATTGTGGCATGTGTGAAATTGGAAGCTAAAATTCGGAGTGGCACAAGCAGAGTTAACAAAGCTTAAAATGGTTTGAGTTTCTAACACAAATAAAGAAGAACTATGAGTGGAATATACCTCCGATGATAGAGAAATAATAAGAACAAAAAAGGGAGAGCAAATATAAAATTTTTTAATTAGCTTATGCCTTTTAAATTTGTCCTCAGATTTTTTATACACAATTATATCTCTTTTTTATTTTCAGTACTTATCTTTTTAAATTTTTAGCCCGTGCAGAAGCACGGGTTGATAGACTAGTGTTTAGAAATTGCAACTCAATTTTAACTTTCGCCAAAAATCCATATTATTGGTGTACAATCCAAACTTCACAATAGGTGCCGAATGTTGTGCGATGCTAACATGCACATTTGAAATTTAGTATGATATTGATTCTTCACATACAGGCAGGCTCAAAGTAGTTATACTCTCGTGTAGAGTTCCAAGCAACTCTTGGCATGTAGAGATCTACGCTCAGGAAAACAGATGCATGGTATCTGCAGCGTGAAAGCAGGGCTTTGGACCACAGGGTTTAGCCGTCTACTGTATTCATCAATCCCATCTACGCACTAGTCTACCTCGAACCCTCGATCCACGTATACCCAGCCCCAAACATGCTCATATATCCGCGGCGCGTCTCGACACATCTTCCTCTGCTTCCTTTGCAGACACGAGACACGAATCGTCGGCAAGTACGTACAAAGGCGGATGTGCAAAGACCCAACCGCCGGCCACCTTCCCCAGCTTTGGCACGACCAGGACCATATATAATTTGCAAACGCAACTTGTTTTTTTTTTGGAAAAAAGAATCAGATATTGTTGAACGATCTGGAAGATGCTGGTAGTACGACGAGGATGGATACTTCGGTCGTGGAAGTATACAGGATCAGTACCACCGTGCGGGATCAGATCAGATACGACGGGGATCATGCACCCCCACTACACTACGGGTCTACGGGACCATGGACCAAGCAACGTACTCCAACGGCGCAGGCGGCTGGGGCAAAACAAAGCTGCACGGTACCTCATCGAGTGTTCCGGGCTGGTAATTACGTGCCAGTGTCCGGCCAATCACCGGAGTTGTCCCGGCCATCATGGCGCCAGCCCTGCAAAAGGAGCAACTCCAACCTAACTCTTTTTTGACCCCTTATTTCACTTCACTTGGATGAGCATTTTCTCTCTTCTGCTTGGCAATCATTTTCAACAAATCTCTCGTGCTTACACCTCTATATCCTATTTTTTAATATGTTATTCATTTAAAGTGGGCTCGTTGCTTCCGTGTTAATGCGAGGACGAGCGACGGTTGTTGGTGAGTGGGATGAGAGGATGAACAGGGACTCCAGATCTAGGAGAGTGATGTAAGAGGTCTCTTAGAGTTAGGAACTAGATAAAATATCGGTTGAAGCTGATTTTTGATCTTCTCTCCTAAACAAGAGTAGGAGGACGGATAAGAGGTTGATTAGAGTTGCTCTGACTGGCTAAAACAAAACAACCTGCAATTTGGCTCGGGGCACGAGCACTGGCCCGCCCGGCCGGGTCTACAGCGAGCGCCTCGGTAACCCGAAAGGGCTCCGGCTCCGGCCGTGTCCGTGCGAGCCGATCGATGCGCGACACCGGCGACAGGCCCCGGCCCGTACCGTGCCGCGCAATGATCGCCGCCCCATGGCCGGGGATTATTGCGGCGATCATTGCGCTGCGCCGGTGTGGGGACGGACGACCGGACGAGCAGACTGGAGGGCTGGAAAGCGCGGCCGTGGAGCTATAGCTAGTGCGTGCCGGAAAGATTCGAGCACGCGGAGGGAGTGGCGTTTTGTCAGGGCGCATCGGATGCTTGCTTGGCTCGTTCGGGTGATCGATCAGGTTCCAACACAAGATCACACACCCTGTACCAAAACGAGATGAGACGCACCACGAGGACGACGACGGCGACGACGCAACAGCAGGAGGGCCAGGCAAAACCGCTGGAAAAGCGCACGCCACGCCGAAGCGAGCAGTACGGCGCCCCTCGTGCCCCGCGCTTCTCGACATCTTGAGACGAATACCAGCACGCAGCTAGCAGGTCCTGCCTCACGGAAGAAGAAGACGATGACAAGAAGTAGGCTAGGCTTTAACAAGTAATGCCACAGAGGAAGGACGCGCGCGGCACGCCGGGCTCTGCACACAGCCTGCGCCACGCGGAGCCTCAAGTGGCGGAGTGTTTTCCTGCTCGCCAACGGCCGAACAGACCCGCAGAAGCCACAGCCGCTAGCAGGCTCACGCTCGCTAGCTACCAACCGAGAAGCACAAACTGGGAGTATATTTCGATAGGAAAATCCGAATAACCTAGCGTAGTACTCCCTCCGTCTCTAAACATAGATCGCGGTTGATTTCATGCCACGACTTTATTTTGATTTATAGAAAATACGTGTAATATTTTAATCTTCAAATAAATTTATTAAAAACTAGATTCAAATATGTATTTGATAATATTTATTATATATCATAAATATTAATATATATTTTTATATATTTGATAAAAATATTTCTCGAAAAACGAAAACGGCGTATATTTAGAGACGGAGGGAGCAGTGCTTAGCAATGAGGTCTGCACTGCGGTGCCAGTTGCAGGAGGAGATGCCAGAGGATGGGACGAAAAGATGGCGCTGCGACTGCGAGCGACATGCCGTTCTGCCGAGGGCGAGCAGATCGAGCAAGATGAATGATTTAGAGATTCAGAGGTTGGCTTTACTAGTACAGGAGGGAAAAAGATAAATAGTGTGACCATGCTGATATGAGCCAGGCACGGTGGGCTTGCACGAGAGATGGTGAGTGAGGGGCCTGGGCCCAACGCGTGCTCCGGAAAAGCCTGGAGGGGTCAACGAATGGCAGAGGATCACCACCATTGCGAGCAGATTGCACAATGATGTTTAAAGAGAGGCGGAAACTTAAGGCCGGTAGGCCCAGTCTTGGATGGCCATATGGCCTACAAGGAAAGGAAACGAGAGGGGCCCGCCTAGTTTTCTAGCACGGGCCTAAACATCATTGTTCGGCTTAAACACACAGGCTTTTCCCTAGCCCACCAAGCCCAGTCCTATTCGGAAAACGTTGAGGGCCGTTCTGAGCCCACCACGTTTTTCGGTTCGAAATGCTGCCCATCACGTTTCAGGAGCGTAGTCGTAGCAGACTAGCAGCGTTTTCGTGCGATTTGGCTCGTAGGCCGGTGCTAGCACGGCCCAGTGGGACGCGGGTTCAAATCTTGATGCTTATATTTTTTTTTTGAGATTTTCTCAGAATTTATGGTTGTTATGCGTTAAGTGGTAAGCGGCGTTCTCGTCGACAATGAGGCGTGACTTCGAAAATCTTCAGATCTGTCGGGTTCTCAGTCATTCGGAGGTGCTCACAGAGGTAGGGTTTGCGTACGTGTATTCATAGAGGTAGAGTTTGCGTGTTGTGAGCGTCTACGTTGTACCGTGTAATAAAAAAAGCAGTGTTTTCGTACATGCACACCTTCTAGAATAGCTATTTTTGTCAGCGAACTTTTTCACGATGCTTACTACACTCAAACTTTTTTTGATGATTTTTTTCAAACCTGTCGTTCCGGTACTCACCTATTCATTTGGGGGTTTAAAGTCGTCTTTCATCTGAAGTACGTGGCATATGATATGCCACGTTGTCATGCCAATCGAGACGATGGGTGCTGTTAGGTGTGTTTTAGTCATCAAGCGTGAAACAATTTTGTTTACGTCCCGTATTTGTCCATTAGGCTGGCTAGGCTATCCATTCATCCTCCTGTCCAGGGGCGACGTTCAGCCTGCCGAGTGCACAGGCACCAGAAAAAAATTTAGTTTTCAGTAATTAGCATCGGATTTTCACCCGTTGTGCACTCCCTAGAAAAAAAAATACGTGCACCACTTTCAGCTGCCCAGCAGGCTGCAAACAGCCCATAAAAGCTAAATTGCTTACGTGCAGCCCAAACGGCCCAAGTGCCCAACAGACAACAACTACAGCCCACATGTACCCTCGCCTAAAATTGCGTCGAGTCTCAGAGAGACCAATAGTCTAAGAAAGAGGGAAAATGAAAAGAAGCTTTATAGCAGAACTCAAAACCCAGAATTTGATCCCGAAAACTTGATGCATTTGCAGTCTCGTCTTCTATTTTTTCACGACCGAGTGCCTAGGCACGTATTTCATTAAGAAGAAAAAAGTAATATATCATAAACCCCTATGATCAGAGTGTCTTGGGGGGAGTTATGAATGTTTCTCTCAGCCTATTACAAGAAAACTATGTCGCGACCATTGTTACTACTACTGGACCTAACAAAATCCGACAGATCAGCACAACCCAGAGTCCATGCCTTCGCTTCTCCCAAGATTGCTTCAACCAGGTTCACTTCAGTCATGAGGGTGGCATTGAAGGTCGAGTTATGTTCCTACCATATCATCCACACAACGAGAAGTACAACCGAATCAAAGGATTCCCGCTCGCTCTCTTAGATGTGTTTTCGTGCCGTTAGCCACCAGTCTAAGGTGTTGCCAGCTCCGTAGCGTGAACAACTGGGACCAGATAGTTCTTGAGTATGGACATTGTAGCAGGAGATGCGTGATTGTCTCGGGTTCTTGGTCGCACGGGATGCAAGAGTCTTCGTCGTGCAGTCTCGTCTTCTACAAATTTGAGACGGAAAGCTTTCGGTTGGTATTAAAAAAAATGAGATTGATTCGGCGGCATACGGGATTCACTGCTCAAGAACACTGTACAGCATCGTAAATACGGATATACGATCCTGGCCGGATTCACTGCTCTGACCGCTAGTGAATCAACACAACAAAGGCTTGGGAAGCCATCAGCGACCACTGTACCATGCACGGCTGC
This sequence comes from Echinochloa phyllopogon, assembly GCA_033239725.1. Taxonomy (NCBI): domain Eukaryota; kingdom Viridiplantae; phylum Streptophyta; class Magnoliopsida; order Poales; family Poaceae; genus Echinochloa; species Echinochloa phyllopogon. The sequence continues at coordinate 42,434,853 of BTCW01000015.1, forward strand.
GCGGCCATGGATAATATAGACGACAACGTTTTGCTTTGCTTCACTTTCGGTATGGGCGATTTGGCGCGCCAGTAGCTAGCTAGCTACAGACTACAGGAGATGAGCCAAAGCCAGCACGTACAGCACTATCGTAGACTGGCACCTACAGTTATATCCGGCGTCCTGGCGAGTGGCGACGAACTCGTTCGAGGCACACGAATCACAGTGGCACAGAGTGCTTGGCATACACTACTGTATCATCCATCACCCAGGCCTGAGCCTGCAAGCACGGCCGGCAGTCCGGCGAACAGTGGCCGCGGCGTCGGGCGGCGCGCCGCGCGGGTGGCGCCGAGCCTTCTTCTACGAGTAGTCATCGGAGAGGCTCGGAGAGGGGAAGGGGAAAGCAGAAAGCTAGCGAGCAGGTGCTCATCCGTAGCCGGGCGCGCATCGTTTTGTCCCTTTCACGAGCTGGCTTTCCGCTGCCCGATACGTCCGCCTCAACTTGGCAATGCAAAGCTGCATGCAAGCAGCTGTGTGCATGTTGGCCCTAAAGACGCGACCAGCCCTGGCGTAAGCTGCGGTGGCAGGCGGCTTTGGCCCTCCTGCTGGCTGGCAAGGGGTCTTGTTTTATCGATGCCGCGGACAATCTTTTGCTGTTGGCATTTGACTACAGGCTCTGTCTCCATCAGGTGGCCCTAGCAGGTGCCCTAGGGGACGGCCGGATCCCATGCTGCCATGCAGTAGCCAGTAGCAGCTGCTGCATGCCATGCATCTCTACCTCTGTCTCTCTCTCTCTCTAGCTTACCTTTAACAAAATTAATCGACAGCGGCAGGGGCTGAGCCTGATCCTGGGCTTTTTGGAACCTTACGGCCGCTGCGATCGGCCCATGGAATGGAATCGATGTCGCCACACGCCGCTTTAGGCTTTCTTTAGGCGCCAACGCCCTTCAGGGCGGGCTTTCGCCCATGTCCCCTTTTGCTCCCTATCCCTTTCCAGAGGAGAGGCCGGCCGATGCGGGCGGAGTCGAGGCATCATCTCCTCCGCCCTGCCTTGTTCTCTTTGCGACACGAGCAGCCATGGCCGCCGGACCCCCACCGGCGCCGTGTCGAGTGCTCCGTGCACGCCCAAGCACCCGAAAAAGGGGCGGAAAGTCATGGCCGGAACGTTGAGGCCCTTGTCGTCTATCCATGCTCCGGATCCAGGCGGCGCTGCTCGCCGGCCAGCTCCGACCTTTCGTCCGCCCCGAAAGCTTTTGCCGCCGGCGAAAGCGCCGGCTCTGCGTTTTGTTGCTACTACGTACGCTCTGCAGATTGTCCTCCCAACTTGCTGGCGGACATGGGGAGGAACTTCTTTTGATCGAGCTGCGTTGGATATGCAAATTACTACAACCTAATAAGCGGTGAGGCAGCACACTTAGGTCCTCTCCAATGGACTAGCTTTAAGCTAGCTACATTACTTTTTTTACTCTATCAACAGTAGCAAAAGTGAGGAGCTAGGAAAAGATAATCTCGTACGTTATTCATTTCATTTCTCTCTCGCTATGCAAAATTTATTGATGCTGATCATTCTCTCTCCTTACCTTCTTGAGACTATCTCCTTACCCTATCCCGTCTCAGTGCACTGTACGGTTATCTAGACTAGAAATAAGTAACTGAGCCAAAAGAGTTTCATGGTAATGAAACTTCTCTCACATATAATGAATTTTTTCTCTCTTCTATGTCATATCAGTATATTTATTATTATAAAATTTCTTATACAACCACTACTGTGACTAATTGTTGGGGGCGATCATTAGGGGTATTCAAACCTATGGGATAATCACCCTTCTCAAAACGTAAACTATTGCCAAACTCATACACATATCAGGAAAGAGGAAAGCAAATAAGGCCCACGACCCAACAAGAGTCAATGGCCCAGTCGAGGCAAGGCACCTCGACGCGCTCCTCATTCTCCGCCTCGCTCGAGGGATTCGAATCGCAAAACTCCGTCTCGGTCGAGGCTTAAGGGTTGAGCATCGAGCAACCCATGAAATGGAAAAAGCTCCACCTCGATCGAGACCTTCCCCAACAAACAATTAATTCCGCTTAACGCCGCCGTGCATCCAAAGTCAAAAGGCAAATCTCTCGCCACGCCGCTATGACAGGCACGATCCCCATCGCATCTGCCAACTCCTGTCACTATGCTGCCAACCGAGGCGTTGTGCGAACATGTTGGCACTGTGCGAACAGGGCGTGTCACTCCAAGCTCCTGTGCCACCAACTCCTGTGTCCCGAGGCCCTCGATCGGGCAGGAGAGACCCTCGAGCGGGTAACAGGATGAGGAGGAAGGACGGCAGAGGCACGGTGGGCCATCCCGAATACTATACGACCAACCCCGGTGCTGTGCGAACACGCTGCCACTGTACGATACAGGGCCGCATCATTCCCACTCCCTGTGCTGCCAACTCCCATGGTAACTTTCCACGGAAAGGGGGGCTGTGCACATTCATGGGGAACCCTCGAATTGGCATACAGACCCTAAACAAGTCACAGGATACGCCGGTCAGCTCCAACACTCGAAACCACTCCGTGGTGTCACCGCCAGCACAGGAACCCTCCACAGGGGCGGCAACACCGCACAACAGTGATCGAGGAACAAGGACAGGGAACCACGCCACGCCTACAACTATGCTGTAACTGTGTCTGCACATTTACACTGTAACCCCTCCTCCTTGATCTATAAAAGGAGAAATGAACGCTCATGCAAAAAAGGGCAAGCAAACAATCGAACTAGAGACGACCAACACACACGCACTCCACACTCCACCGATATTGGCACTCTGCCTCAATCATCATCACCATCATCTGGGACTAGGAGGCTTTGCCTCTTCTCCCAACCTGCTTGTATCCCCTACTACTTGCAGTCCGGTGCAGGATAATACATTGCACACACCTTCCTTGCTGGACGTACGGTCTTGTGACCGGAACCAGGATAATCTTGTGTCTTTGCATTACCTTCTGCATCAACCATCAGGGGTGGGAACACAGCGCATTTCTTATTGGTGTCGGAGCCACGATTTCCAAACACCGACACGAATCTTAGAGTTACCGGTTATCTTACCATTGGAGAAGGGATTGTCTACTACGCTAACACAGAGTTGCATTGCATGCCTACGTCCGGCAAGTGGCAACAAGCCGACAGCTAGCTTGAGCCTATCCACACTCGTCGTACTCCATCCCATCCCCTAAAAAGAATATTACTGACTAGTCATCAAAATTCCATTCTTTATATCAAAATCTTTCGTACTCGTCGTCCTCCATATCACGTACTCTATACGAACTAACATGCATGGGCCCACAATTTTCCCTTTCTTTTTTACCGTTCCTCCTTTTTTTTCCATCGCGTTGTCTTCTCCCTGTGCCCTCCGCCTCCCACCCGCGCGGCCGCGCATCGCCCTGTCCACCTCCCTCCGCTGCCGCTCCCGCACCACCCCTCCGCCGCCCCCTCCGTCGCCAACCCACGCTGCCCCCTCCCGCACCGTCCCTCCGCCGCCCCTCTTCCCCTCCCTCTCCTCCCTTCCTCATGGCCGCCACATCGAGGTCGCCGCCGCACTCGTGGCTGCTGCATCGAGGTCGCCGCCACCGCCGCCGTGCCCGCCGCCTCATCCGTCATCTTCATCGGCATGTCAACAACCTTCGAGGTGTCCGCCGCAAGCACTGCGCCGCCGAGCCCCCCCTGGCTCCCTCCGCGCCCCTCCTCTTCCGCCACAGCCGATCCCGCCGCCGAGCTCCTCGTCTTCCTACTCGCCGAGGACACGCGGCCCGGCTGGCCAACAGCCCGCGCGAGGGCGGAGGCGGAGGCGCGACTCGGCCGGCGTGTCCAGCGGGCAGCCGCGGGCGACAGCGAGCGCGCGGCAACGTCGACGGCCGCACACATGTCTTCCTTCCCCGCCTCCACGCCGCGTCGCTCCTCGTCCTCCTCGCCTCCATCCACGCCACCGGTCCTCACGGGCCTCGGGCGGCGGACGTCCGGTGCATGTGGCTCTCCTTCCCCTCCCCTCCCACACAGACGCGGCGTGCTCGCACTCCTCCTCAACGCGCGGCAGCGGGGGTGAGCGGTTGGCTGCACAGGCCTGCGTCCACCGTGGCGGGGTAGCGCTCGAGCGCTGCTCCGCTCGATTTGACGGACGCGCTCGCTTCAGCGGCCGTGCAACACGGGTAGCGTTCCCCGCTGCAGTGGTTTCATACGTCACCGCGTATTGCCACGCACGGGGTTGTGCTGCCGGTGCGGTAGCCTGACGTCGCGAGATTTGACCATTTACCACGACGGCAGGATGGTCGCCGACGCGGAGCTTGAGAGCACGCAACCTCAGCGAGTCAGCGCGCTCGGAGACTGCTCCCTCTGTTCCTAATCCTAAATACATGTCGTTTTCGCTTCCAGAGAAACATCTTTAATCGAATATATAAAAATATATATTAATATTTATGGTACATAATAAATATCATTATATAAATATTTGAATCTAGTTTTTAATAAATTTATTTGGAGATTAAAATGTTGCACGTATTTTCTACAAATCGAAGTAAAGTCGTGACACGAAAACCAACGACGACGTTTATTTAGGCCAGTCCCAGTGCAAGGTTTCGTGTTTCTTTACTCCCCGAATTTTTTTTAAAGGGAATCTTACATGCATGGAGTATTAAATGAAGTCTATTTATAAAACCTTTTTAGGGATGTGTGTAACTTTACACGACGAATCTAATGAGCCTAATTAGTCCATGATTTGCTACAGTGACGCTACAATAACCATTCTCTAGTCGTGCGGTCAGAGGCCTTATTAGATTTGTCTCGTGAATTAACCCAGGGTTGAGAAGATAGTTTTGTAAACTGACTTTATTTAATACCATTAATTATTGGTCAAACGGGATGAAAAAAAATTTCGCCACAAAGAAGCACGGCCCATGCACATTAAATAAGGTGTCAAATCAGCATTTTAGATGATGTGGCAAAGAGTTAATAAGGAGAGAGATGAAATGAGTTTCATCTAGATGAAACTCTGTATACACAGTTTCTAACAAGTTTGTGTGTTGCATGCATTGCCTATGAAACATCAAAATAAAACAATACATTGTATGAACCATTTCATCTATGAATTAATTTTATATTTGCTTACGTGGCATTCTTGAAACACAATAATAATAAAATCCCACTCGGAATAGGCTTAGCGACGGAGGGAGTACTCTTCTGGTCCAGTGATCTGTCAGGACGTGAGCTAGTCTACCAGCTATGTCATGACCTGCGCCAGTGGTAGCCTAGGCCTTGTTTAGATCCCAAACTAGGGGCGGGGGTAAATTTAGGGTAGGATGTCACTTCGTAATCATTGCGTCACTATAGCATTTTGTTTGTATATGTAAAAAATTATCCAAAAATTGATTAATTAGGTTTAAAATGTTCGTCTAGCAAAGTATAACAAAACTGTGCAATTAGTAGGCATGGTGACGGCAAACGTCATGCCTTGACCAAAAGGAGTCCGGGTCAAAAGGACACTCCGTGCAAGGATAGCACTGTCCGCCTGTCCCTGACCTTTCACAAGTTTCGCTAAGGGGTTTTCCTCGGCGCTAAACTTTAGCGCCGTCACATCGGATATAAATGTGTTAATTAGGAGTATTAAATATAAATTAATTTAAAAACCTATTACATAAACGAGGAGTAATTTATGAGACGAATAAGCCTAATTATACCATGATTAGACAATATAATGCTACAGTAAATATATGATAATTATTTATTAATTATAACGAAATTAGACTTGTTAGGTTCGTCTCGCAAAATAGACGTGACTTATATAATTAGTTTTATAATTAGTTTATGTTTAATACTTCTAATTATCATTTATTTAAAGCGCTAAACTTTAGCACATGTATCCAAACAACGAAAGGCTTCTCATTAACATATGCATTCAAATAGGCAATTGTCTAAGGTCTTGGGAAAAAAAGATTATACATATGCTCCTCTTGGACTCACCCGGTCACCTTACAAAAACAGATTCTCCTTCCAGAATGCACGAACTGTGTGCTCATATGAAACTTGGCATAGGCATATAATTTCGTGTTACACCAGATAACCAGTTACTTATTCTCTAGAGCTGCAGTGGATACGTGCATGAGATGTATTTGAAAAAAAAGCATGCATGGTGATGCCAAAGGACTAGGTGCATAGACAGAAATGAGCTTATTCTACACTTATTCTAGACCGTGTACATGATGAGCAGTTACTCTCAGGGGCGGACGGAGTGAGGGCACATGCCGCCACTCAAAAATTGTTAACAGTGATAGTTGATTCTTTTTTACCATATGTACCCTCACTCCAATAAAATATTATGGTCGCATAGATCAAGAAATATAAGAGTGTGTCCCCAGTCAATTTTTCTCCTAGGTCCGCCCCTGTTATTCTACAGAGCCATTGCCAAGTCTAAGGCCTTGTTTAGTTCCCAAATTTGGCACCAAATTTGGGAGTTTGGGGTCTCTTCGTAATCATTGTGTCATCGTAGCATTTCGTTTGTATGTGCGGATAATTGTCCAAAAATTGATTAATTAGGCTCAAAATGTTTGTCTCACGGAGTACAACAAAACTGTGCAATTAGTTTTTGATTTCATCTATATTTAGTACTCCATATATGTTATGATATTTTGATGTGATGGAGAATCTTCTTTTTGCACAGTAAATTTGGGAGTTGCTTTTTGGAACTAAACAAGGCCTTACACTCTTACTGCAGCTGCACACCTAAAAAATCATAAAGGATGTATCTTGACCTCACAGGTGATGAAGATGTTTCTTGACAAATAATATAGATAACATCAAACCTCATGTTATAGTTTCTCCAAGGCAAGTAGCTAGCATGTCAAAAAAAAAGGCATGTAGCTAGAAAATATGCATGTGCTGTTGTACTATATGAATATTCATTTTCTTGCAAAGAAATATGTTGTTTGCGTGGGATATTTTTACCGCTGATTGCATCCCTCAAAATCACCCTCCAAATTAAACTGCTTTGTTAGGCAAAATTTTGAATATTTTGGGGTCAATGGAAGTATCAGACATAATATGATATTCTTTAAAGTTCAAATAGTATGCATTTTGGCCGGTTCAAAGGCAGCTTGACAATAAAATAACTCTGAGATATTCTTCCATATCAAGTGACACTAGTATTGCAGTAGTATTACTAGATGCCAGCTAGTTCAGCTTTTCGACGGAATCCATTTTACTGTTACACATGAGATGATACTATATTTACCAAACTACCCAGATAGTCATTGACTGCTGGATATTTGCTGTCTCGCTAACCAAAGCAAAAGCCATCACAGCATCATGCATCACCATGTAGTTAAAATCCAGGTGAACTAACAAAAGCTAAGGCACTACTTGTACTTGTACGATCTAAATAAAACACTGCCAGATCGACCACAATTTATATTGCTTGCTCGTTCACACAATGACCCAAAGCATAGGCGGTTCACATCGCAATCGAGAACACAATACTACCCATACCGACTCTGTCTACTTTGTCGTGCAATTTTGTAAATCTGAAATCCATTCATGCTATTACTTTAGAATATAGACACATTTAGTAAATCCGTGCACAATCAATAATGCCGCATGCACCCCGTTTTCCACTGTACGTGGAAATATGCAAGAGGTCCGAAAAGAAGACGCTGCTGTCTGACTGTCTATCTATCCCAAGCATCTAACTGATTTCAGCTTGTGTATGTATGTCAAGTCACTAGTCACCACTGCTCTCACTAAACGCATGTGACCCAGCATGCATGGAGTGATACAAAATTCAAATCCTGATCTCCAAAACATAACAAAACTCCTGCAGCAACAAGTGGAGCACAACAAACACCTGCCCTTTTGGCAACATCTCTCAGCAAGCTTCCTGTCCAACATCATATATCTGACGACCCGCTTAATTACACAGCTGCCAAAAATACCAGCAGGTGTGTAGTTGTCATCAAACAAGGCAAAAACACCTCCGGCCACTACCTCCCCGTCCGGCCTCGGCATTCAGCGGCGCGGCCATGGACCACGGCCGCACGTACCACGCAACGCGAGCTCAGCTAGCTCACCCGTATCCCCCACGCTCCGGCCGGCCCCCACGCCAGGCGTGTACGCGCGCTCCCCACAGGCCGTCGCCGCTGCGGCCTGGCCAGTAGCCACAAGGCAGCCAGCAGTGCCCAGCCCCCCGCTCCGTGGGGCGTCCCGGCCCGCGCCGAGGGACCCCCCGTGCGCGCACGGCGCGGATCGGCGCCGTGGACCACGCCGATCGATGTACAGCGCCCACTCGCCCGGGCTACCGCCTGCCGGCCGCGCCCAGCCAGGCTCAGCACACCACGGCCTCACCAGTCACCACCCCCGTCGCTGCTGCGCTCGTTCTGCAGTAGAGAACAAAAGCTTGCACCCCTCTCAGATTCTGCATGCGCGCCCACCGGCCGGCCGCCGCACGGCACAGCGCACGCGCCCCGCCCCGTGCGTGCGTGCGTTGCCGCCCTGGGGCTGGCCATTAAGGAGGGCTTCAATAATGGCGGGACGCGCCAAAGTACAGCACGAGACGAGTCGATGGGAAAGGAAACCGGCACCGGCACCGGCACCGGCACGGCGGCACCGCACTGAGAGAGTCTGCTCTGAGACCGCATGCGCGCCGCGGCCGCGCGGGCCTTTTTCTCCGCCGCCAGTTCCCACTTCCCACCCACCTCGGCGTGTGCCGGCGGAGGAGGGGACGGCGGTCGCGAGCCGCCGCAGGAGGGAGCCAGCCGGCGTCCACATCATGCGATGCCCGGCGCAAGAAAGAGACCGCGCGGAAAAAGACTCGGAGAGAGAAAGCGGCCGGAGATAGAGATCAAGGGAGCTACGGAGCTTGCAAGGCTGGCTCAGCTCTGGCTTCTTCCTTTCCGTCCCTATCGGATCAGAGACGCCATGGGCGCCTGCACACGGCACTATCGCATGGCGAAGAAGGCCGTCATAAATGCCGCCGGCGCCCGGGGGCCAACCGGAATTGAATGCGAAACTCGGCAACTCAAGCTACGGCCTACGAGCAAAGCTCTGATCAGTCAAAGCGGAAAGGAGGAGGATGCGGAAACTAATTAAAGCGAGGAAGGAGACGACGGGGATCTTCATTGAATTCGGAGGCTAAAAAGTCCCCGCCATTGATCGCCTCTTCATCCGCTGCTACATCGTCGCGCATATCATCAGCGTTTACTGCGAGTCTCTGCGACTGCTCTCGCTGCTCGCAAATTCTGGAAGAGGCCGGCATCAAATACCATCAATTAATGGTACGGATCCGAGCAGTGACGTCGCAACAGTGAAGCCGGACGAGGTAGCATTTTTTCTTGAGCAATGAAGAGGACGAGAAGAGGGGAGAAGCAATTGGGGTAGTGGAAATGGACGGATCAAGAACAAGTTACAGTAATGCTCGTACTAGGAGTTAACCCTACAACGCATCGATGATGCTGGAAAAGAGCGTGCAACAGTATTGCTACCGCTCGGGCATGCATGGCAGCGGCAGGCTTGCGTTTCAGCGTTTTGCAGCCGCTGTAGAAGACTAGGAACAGACGCTTCTCATGAATTGCCTCTTGCCCTAGTTGTTCCGGCCGGCCGGCCAGGCGGACCCATGAGGCCTGGCCGCCTGCTGGCCGGGGACTAAAATTTTCCCGGGGCTCATCAAGTCCCAAGCACACGAGAGAGAAAAAAAGAGAGGTTGAAACAAAACAATCCATGCAAACCAAATCCCCAGACAGGACCGAAATTTCAATTATATTGCAACACAAAAGCGAGTACTACATTCCCCAGATCCAAATCGGCAAATGGCCATGCCCTGCGCCCTCCTCCTTCCCAACACTGCTAGCAACGTCACGATCGTCTCCATCTAGGAAACAACACACACAGCCAAAGAACCACAATAATAAAATAAGATGGAAAAAAAGAACAACGGCCGTCTCCTCCATCCTAGCTAAATCCAAGAACTGCTGCTCGCTACGAACCTGCTAGCTAGCTAGCCTGCATTTTTTTTCTAGCTAAAAAAAAGATGGAAGGCAAAGAGGAAAAGGCTAATAAGCTGCTGAGGAGATCGATGATGCAATGCGATCGGTGGTAGTGTACCTAGCTAAGCATCGGCGCCGCCGGAGCAAGATCGTGATGGTCATGGCTGCTTCTTCCCCAGGGTGTGCTTGTTGTTGTGCATCCAGACCTTGAGCACGTGGCGCTTGACGCAGACCTCCTCGCAGAACTGCTGCACGGCGGCCTCGTCGTGCTTCTGGATGCGCCACCCCAGCCGCTCCGCGAACGCCAGCATCCGGTCCTTCTGCTCCTGCGTGAACTTGGTGCGGAACCGCTTCTTGCCGGACCCGGACCCGCCGGACCCCGACGGGCCGCCGCCGGAGCCCAGGGACATGCCCACCATGGGCGCCACCACCATGGGGCCGATCAGCCCGGACATGTCGTCGCCGTCATCGCGCCCCGAGTGGGAGGTGGACGGGAGCGCGAGCGGGCGCTGCATGTGCCCGGCAGCGGCGGCCGCCAGCTGCTGGTGCTGGTGGAGGAGGTACCCGACGGGCGTGCGGTAGTAGGGGGAGAACTGGTGGTGGTGCGCGGCGGCGCCGTAGGCGGTGATGGCGGCCGGGGACAGCGCGGCGGCTGGATCGGCCACCGCCGCGGCGCCGCCCGTGGGCGAGTCCGGCGACTCCTTGCGGTGGAAGTTGCGGTGGCAGCCGCAGGCCGCGCAGCGGAGCGCGTCGATGGAGCCCTCCTCGCCCGCGGCCATGAACTCGCCGCAGCCGTCCACAGCGTGGCCGCCGATGCCGACCGCGTGGTTCTTGAGGCACTCGCGATACCTCGTGCCGCCGCCGCCACCACCACCGCCTGCCGGCGTCCTGAAGCCCCCGCCTCCGGAGTCCCCGGGCTTCGGGGTCCCGCTGCCGCCTCCGCCTCCCAGCCCCAGCCCCGCCTGCATCGGCGCGTCGTAGCTCGAGCTCACGGGCATCGGCGTCATCTCCTCGTCGCCGTCGCCGTCCTCGTGCTCGTCGAAGTCCATGGCTGTCGGTGACGTACACGGCGGACGGCGCACGGCAAAGCTCGCGGCTTTGCTTTTCGCTTCGGATCTCTGGTAGGTTCTTGGGCGAGGTTAACAGCGAGGGCTTAGTGGCTTACACACTAGCTACAGAGATAGTGTTTGTAAATAGGGCAGGAGAAAGGAGAAAAAAATATAACGGTGAACTGTGCACACTCCCTGCTGCTAATTTTGACGCCGCATCGGCAGCGGCAGCAGAGCAGTGGCTGCGGGCAGGCAAGCGGCTGTTGTGCCCTTGGGGTGATGATGTTTGTTGTAGCCACTAGCACTAGCCACACAAATCTCTCTCTCTCTCTCTATATGATCTATCCCTGCCTCATCGGCTCGTCGCTCCTACTCTGGGGCGCATCTGTCGCTCTGATGTGGCGTGACGCTGTGGATTTGGCTCCTGTATATATCTGGATCTTTGTCCGCTCTTTCCCTCCCTTTCTCTCTCTCCGTATGTTGCGGTTTTCAAGGAGATTTGGCTCAATAAAGGCCTTGTTTAGATGCCAATTTGTCACCCCAAATTTAGGAGTCAGGAAACCGCACTGTGGCATTTCGTTTGTATGTGTGAAAAATTGTCCAAAAATTGATTAATTAGTCTCAAAATGTTCGTCTCGTAGAGTACAATAAAACTGTGCAATTAGTTTTTGATTTCATCTATATTTAGTACTCCATACATGCTATGACATTTTGATCCGATGGAAATCTTCTTTTTGCATAGTAAACTTTGAGGGTAGAATTTGGATCTAAACAATGCCAAAACACGGTTTCAAATGGCTCCATTACTGAAGGGTCGAGTTCGTTTTCTCGCTGGACATTTGTACACTTCCATCGTGCTATTTACTAGCCGGCCTGCAACAGTTGCCTATGCTTCCACATGCAGCACGTATATTTACAACGGAACAGAGTAGAGCATTACTCAAACACGTACCTACGTGATCTTCTACAGATATGTACTTCAATGCCCGGTTAGTAATAGTGAACTGTATACACGCTGGTATCTAGTCAATCGTGCTGTCAATACGTTTCGATCGTAATGGCACTTTACATTCGCACTGATAAGAGCAGACAGTATCTCTGTGCCCATATCAATAGAAGAACACTGGAAGATTCGCCCGTCGACCGTACCCGGCCACGGTCACGCTGTAGCATTGTCACGGTTCTTCTTCCTCCAAGGCCATGACATACGGGTCTGTTTGGCTGCCGCCTAAGCGTGCCACGCCTAACAGCCGGTGGCGCCTAAAGCGTGCCGAGCAAAACGTCTAGCTGATAAAAATGAACTAGCGATCAACTGTGAGTTGTGGATGCGCCGCACCTCGCCGCAAGCGCGGGACCAAACCAAACAGGTGCCACAAGTTAGGCGCTGAATCCGTGGCGTGGTGTGGTGACCTGCGGCTATCAACCAAACGCGGCCGTATACTCTGCCTTTTTCTGAGTTTAATTGTAATTTTAGATGCATAGATTAGCACAATCAATACATGCGCGCGCGCATATATATATATATATATATATATATATATATATATATATATATATATACCTAATTATAAAGCAAGGATATATATATACCTAATCATAATTTTACAAAAAAAATCCTAATATTTATATAAATCAACCCACCATCCTTTGTGTTGTATTTTTTATAAAAACCATAATGTATCTTTACCTAATCTATTCTATTTCTAATTCTAAAGCAGGTAGCATTGCTTCTACCCCTCAATTTTATCGGTCGTTTCCTAATTCGCGCCGACCTCAAAATCCCGAGAGAAAAAAACCTGTCAAAACCGAAAAGCCCCGTCGTTACGTGAAACATAGAAAAAAAAGCGTGGCTTTACCACAACCGGCAAAATCAAAAGAAAAACACTCCTGAGGATTTCACTGCTCGTGCTGATTGCCTCGCATGCATTTTGGCTAGCTGGGCCGCGCGCATAGACACTGGTTCCCTTGGTTCCACGCGCTACAGTATGGTTCTTCAACACGGGCATCACGGTCTTGACCCAGCTGACACGGGCAAACAACTTGAGTGGGGGTCTTAGAACATGGTTATTAGGCTGACACGTGTATAGTTTTATTCCCGTTGCAACGCACGGGCATACATACATACATACATACATACATACATACATACATACATACATACATACATACATACATACATACACACACGACGGTACCGTAAAATTACTAGAGTACATTTCACCAACAGTCCTTAAATTTATCGAGTTCTCATCCCGGTCCTGGTACTCTTAAAATACACATAATGGTCCTTAAACGTGTCCTACACTCTCATCTAGGTCCATAAACTTGTATCCAATCCCCATTCAGGTCCCGGTACTCTTCAAATGCATATAAAGGTCTTTAAACTTGTCACATGCTCTTACGCCAGTCCTCAACCTTGTCCCACGCTCTCCTCCAACTCCATATACTACCAAAATGCATTGATTTATTTAAAAATATTATTTTACAATTGTTTCAAACTTTATGATTTCAAACTAAATTTGAATACACTCATAATTGGTCCAAAATTCATGTGGAAATCATCGCAAATACATCAGTGTCCAAGAACCTTTGATACAAGATTTTGTTGAATTTTAGGGTTGTTATTTTAACACAATTATTAAATAATTGATTTCATTTTTGAGGTTACAAAGAGATGTGAATGCCATTTAATTTTGGTTATCTTGAATGGGTATTTTAGAAAATAAAAATTTGGCTTCGGGTTATTTTAGAGATCTTTATATTTCACACTCCGTTCGTGATGATGAATGCCCCTTTAATTTTGAACTTGGATTGGAATCTTAAAAGTTTAAATAGCCCACAAAAGCGCCCCCCTAAATAATTCAATACAATTTGAAAGTATATGAACCTAAGTAAGAGAATGAGACAAGTTTGAGGAACCAAATGAGAGAATTAGATTATATGTATTTTGAGAGTATCGGGACCGGGATCAGAACTTAGGACAAGTTTAAGGACCGGGATGAGAGCATGCGACAAGTTTAAAGACCGTGATGTGCATTTTGAGAGAACATGGACCGAGATAAGCACCCATGACAAGTTTATGGACCGTTGATGAAATTTACTCAAAGTACAATAAGGGGGCCATGTGCAAAATCAAAATTGCACCCTTAATATAAAATTTTGAGTATTTTTGTAGATTAGAATTGTAAGTTTCCCACTCAAGACAAATTAATCATGTTTCTAGTTAATTTTCTTAAACAAATATGAACATTTGATAGTTTCAAAATAATTTATATACAATGAGTTGTGAGGCACTAAATAATTTAATTAGTCATAACATGATATTGCAAAAATATTGATGTATTTTTAAGATTACAGGGATGATGTATAAGCATGCGCCCTAGCAAACATGCACACCACACACGCACCCACGAATCCACTTTTCTATGGCTAAACAATGCTGGAGTGTAGCTAGAAAAAAAAACAAATCTATGAGTTTTCTGCATGGCTGTCACCGCTACGTTCATGTCCTAATGGACTTGGTTAGTAGAATTATCTCATGATTAACTTTTGCAAATGGAAGAGATAGTTGTGTGATAATGGGCATTAAATTTGTTCTAGAGCCTTTGGAGCGCCTTAGTAAATGACCAAATCGTGTTTGTAGCATTATTTTCTATCATATTCTACAATTATAATAAATTGGGAATAAAAAATACAACAAATTCTTTATCTCACTATTTGATTGCTAATTGACTAAATATACTATAATTTTTTGTCACTATGAATACACACGGGCCCATGTGTTTGTTTTCACTGCTGTTTTTATTGATGTGTACTAGCAAATCGGTTTTGGGTCTTAACTCCACTCTCTGATTTCTAATAGTTTGCACCAAGGTAGATTTCATGGTCACGAAACTCAAGGTTTCAATCGATAGAGATTTACACTAGGGCCTATTTGTTTGATCTTATGGTCACTTTTCTTGGCACAAAAAGGCAAAAGTTCAAATAAACAATAAACTTATTGTGCAGCTTCAGGAGGCAGAAGCTCAGAATAGCTGAGTTTATATGGGAAGCTAAATTTGTAGCTTTCTGGATAGTTTAAAACATCTTCCAAAAATCTATTATTGGCTTTTCAAAAAAAGCTATAAAAGCTGGAGTTCAAACAAAAATAAAGCCCTAATATCAATGGCAAGGAGTTTTGTTCCAAAGCTAGGATTGAATAGTAGAGCTGGCCCATACTCCATCTGTCTCAAAAATAAATGCAGGTCTAGCTTTTGAATAAGTTAACCAAAACTAAATTTTGATTGAGTTTATAAAAACTAACATAAATATTTATGTGTTCAAAGAGGTTTACCCATGAAAATATATTGCATGAAAGAATCTAATGATATTTATTTTGTATCATAAATGTTAATGATTTTTATATAGATTAAGTTAAATTTGAAATTATTTTACTTCTCGAAAAGTGAAAAAATGCACTCAATTAATTTGTGACCGAGAGAGTAGACCATAGTGTTTACTTGAAGCTAGATGGACAGTTTCGCTTGAGAAGCGCGCGCTGATGAAAAGTACCGATGTAAATTAATGCAAATGCGTCCATGAAGGAAAAGGTCGACTTTGTTCACAAGTAGAATATCCCCCAGCCGGAGTGTGAATTTTGTCAGACAACAAGTACTCAAGCTACATGCTTGTGGTAACCCATAGTGACTTACTACTCGAATTACTTAGCTTAATGCAGGTGTGACTAAACTCTCTTAATAAGCTTAACATCCATGGCAAGGAATTAAAGTTTCACCACTCCGGTTCTCCGTGCTCTCAGTTATGACCCTGCCGCGTCCCTGTCCGTCCGGTCACGTACGTCCCCGATGGGAAAGCACCAACCACGCCGGGAGCACGGCGATGCCGCTGTAAATAATCCTAGCAAAGTAACCAGAGGCCACGTACGCACGAAGACGGCCGCGTACTACGTACGCGCGATCAAGTGTTTAACCATATATATATATACAAACGCACGAATGACGTTGAGTAGGAATGACTTTGTTTTCAACCAAGCAGCACCTAACTCTAGTTTGCAGGTCATCTTCAGGGCGACATATTGGATCAGGAGTTGATCGCTGCTATCTAAAGAGAAAGAAAGACGTCTTCTGAATGAAAGTTGCCGTCAATTGAAAGTTACTATCATGAAAGTCTTTAGCAAATTCGGATGGAGCTTCAGAAAAAAATAAGGCATAACTGTGTTTTAGTTTCTTTCCTTTGGCTAGTTCTGTTGGTCTCATTTGAGTTGTAAGACCTGCATTTTACTCCTTGGTTATAACTCTTAGACACTCTGAGGGTGGAGACCGGTTTATCCATTATGTAAAAATATACAGACGCACGAGCGATGGCATTTGTTACATTCCACAAGAGTTCAAATACACTGCTGGGCGCTGGCTGCCTGGTTCCGCTCGCGTGTACCCCGGCCGGCAGGATCATAGTCTTGCTGTGTGACTGTGTCGCTGGACGCTCCGAGCTAGTAATGGCCGTGTGTGTGCGTGGTTGTTCCCTCAGTGCAATGACTGCTAGAACCCGGGACGCCATTACGGCTGGTCGAGAAGGAATGGAACTATCGATTTATATCTTCTTCAGTTCACTAATATTTTGGTTCCGAAACGATTTTTTTTTTATGAAACGAAGCTACTGTTTTGGTTGACTCGACTAGGCCCGGTTCATTGTTTACGCGTGGGCATAGGATGGCACAGCACGGTTCGGTACAGGCGTACAGCTCTGTACTTGTGGGCGATACAATTAGTCCATGTGTCCGTCAGGATTGTGCGCCCCTATACATCAAGTATGTGACAAATGTTTGCTTATTAATCATCAACAACTTATAGTATACCGTAGTACTTCCTTATCTGTTCTTTTAATGGTGCCTATATATAATGATAGAATGGATTGGACCTAAAAAATACGAAAACACGAGCTGAGTTGAGAACTCAAATTTTGATTGGCAGATTACACCACAAAAACCTCATCCGACTTAAGTTTAGTTCACAACGCTTACTTTTTATTAGTAAAAACCTTTGATCAACAATTACTCTATTAATATATAATAAACGCTGGGACCACGAGTCATCCAATCACTAGTTAAGGCCAAATATATACAATGGGGTTGAAGAACTTGAAAGAGAGAGGTCATGAACAAAGAATATGAACAAAATAATTAAAGGGCGAAAATTTTGGATCTAACTAGAGCAAGTTGAACACCGATGAATCTTACTATTTGTAATTGTAACTTCATTTTAGGTCTCCACTTAGTTATGACGCCATTCACTTGAGAAAAGGGATAAGGCCTATATGTTCCCAAAAAAATGCCAACCATGGATAATCTGATGGACATAATTCACAATAACAGTCGTCGGATATAGGTTTTCCCCCCTACATCTATCTCTGTCATTAAAAAGTAAACACGTAATACCTGCTTCATTCCAAATTACCCAATTTACCATTATGAAAAAATAGACTAAAACAGTCCTAGCAGATACTTCAAAATTACCCTTGATTACCATTAGAACAAGTTTACCTAAATTGCTGCTGTCTTCTTCCCATGGCCTTAGCCAGGTTTATATATAAAGCGAAAGAAATACCGTGATTACCAATTTATAATGAAGCACATCTGTAAGAGGACCCAACATCAGTCCATCTGCAACGGGACCCTCTAGGTCACGTGTTAGAGACTACTCTAGACGAATGAGCTAAAACGCCATTACATAATAGACGGAACAGACCATCTGCAGGGCCTGTTGCCCCATCACTACGACCTAAGAAGAGCTTCAAACAACGTCTTTAGGAAGGCAAAGACGCACCAGTGTACGGTCGAGATGGCGAACTAAAGGGGGGTGAATACTCCTTTTTAAAAACTTAAAACAAATATTGAATTAAAACTATTGGTCTAGTCAAGACTTCACCCCTCCATCTATGTTCACTAGCACATTATAAAAGATCCTAAACAAGCAAATAATGTGCCGGTCTAGCACGAGTTTGCCTAAATAATTCTAGGATCGGAGCAAAGTCACACAAACCTATGCCACTAGTACTTCACACACCGAGAAGCTCCTACACAACTAGTAAGTAAAAGCACAAAGCTCCTAAGCTCACTAGCAATGCTCAATGGACAAGACTACACAACTCTAATACAAAGGCTTAATTTACTTAGCTACACAAACTAAGCAAAGAGACTAATTAAGCTACACAAGCTAATTAGTCACAAGATCACTACTTCTAGCTACACAAGCAAGAAGACAACTAGCAATTTACACAAGCCAACTAATTATAAGAGCAATCTCACAAGCACAAGATATGTAAGGATGCAAATGCAATGCTTGTGATCGAGAAGTGCAAACCACCGAGAAGAGTAGACAATGTTGATACGGTGATTTTTATCCCGATGTTCACTTGTTTGCCACCAAGCTAATCCTCGTTGTGTCGACCAACACCTCTGTGGTTCTTGGGCAAGGCTCTCAAGCCGCTGGCCACTCCGGGCACACCAAGACACCACTCGCAAGTGCGGTAACTCAATGACACGTTTCACTAGAGTTGCTCTTTGCGATCCACGCGGGGTGAGCACTATCCCCCTCACAAATCCTTCTCCGGAGCCACGCACAATCTCTTTGCGTGCTTCAACGGAGCCACAATCCACCAAGCCGTCTAGGAGGTGAAAACCTCTAAGAGTAACAAGCAAACCGGCTTGCAACACGAACACCTACTGCCACTCGATACAATCGCACAAAGTAATGCACTAGATTCACACTCGCTCGCAATAGATTTACAATCTCGCAAGAACAAGTGAGTTAGTGGACTCTCAATGCAAGCACTACCATGGGAAACACACCCCCAAGGTGCTCAACCCACTCCAAGCCCCGGGCACCCTTCTATTTATAGAGGGAGGGAAAGAACTAGCCGTTACACTTTTTCCCGAGCTCTAACAGCTCTCTCGAACTGTCCAATGTCCATTCTCGGACGGTCCATCATTCAAAAAACTAGCCGTTGTGTTCCAAACGGTAAAAACACGGCATCCATGGAGTGTCCGATCCCATCCAGGGACTGTCCGATCCCTACATCAGCGAGAAATATTTTTGTGTAAAACCGAACGAATTTATACATACTGTCCAACCTTCTCCACGGACTGTCCGTCACTCCATTTTCAGCACAACCGAAGCTCGGTAAAACGGCCATAACTTTTAGCTCTGATGTTCAAATTAGGTGATCTTGGACTCTATGGAAAGCTCGTTTAGAAGACAATCCATCCCAACTAAAATCTTGACCCAAAACACTTTGGATCAAAGAAGAATTGCAAATCAAGATCACTACAAACCATAACCAACAACCAATTCTTCAACCCCTTTGTAAATGTGCCAACCCCATAAGTGTACCAGCTTATGTGTGAGTGAGTTAGCATTTTCACAAGCATTTCTCAAAGGATTTATGTGCATAACATTCAAAAACACGGCTCTCACGGACTATTTGAACTCATGCTACGGACTGTCCGACCCAATCCGACTTGGTCTGATTTGCATCCCATAAGTCACGTATTGTCCGAGCTCATGCCACAGACTGTCCGACCCAAGTTCTGAACTTGCTTCCACGAGGATTTTCAACGAACTTTTCACTCTCTTCACCACGCCACTTGATTCTAGCAACATCGTAATGTTAGATCGCTCAAGTGGCACTAGATGATTGATATGCAAACAACTTTGCCCCTCTTGATAATACGGCCATCTATCCTAAACCTGATAATAAACTTCTCTATTCACCTATGACCGGTGAAATGAAATGCCTATTAGTTATACCTTTTCCTTGAGCATTCCATTCCATCTTCTCCAATGTTGATGCAACACATGCACCAACATCATCATAAATGATATGATCCTCTTCATATCATCATGTGACTTATTGGTTCATCGATCTTGACTTCACTTGCTCTTCACCGTTGCATCGGTTCATCTGCGCCAAGTCATTACTCAAGCATCCCGCCACGCGGTCCAGTGCTTAGCCTCTTACTTGCAATTCACACTTGCAACCGTTCCATCAAACCAAGTCTTGTCTCGATCTTCTCCGCTTAGTCACATGACTCCATGTCATGTCCCATATGCAATGAGCTCCTTCATCACATAATTACCTGTGGACTAATCACCTATGTTTTTTTAAAGGAATCACCTATGTATTTCACTTAACATATTAGTCCACCTAAGTTGATACTCAATTACCAAAACCAAATAAGGACCTTCAATCAGCGCCAACGTTAGGTTTTCACCTTGGAGATCTTTCACCGGTCGACGCCGAATGAAACCCCAACGGCAACGCTCTCAAGAGGGAAGTGTAAGCACCGTTGCCCGACCTGAAGAAGGATAAGAGCTTAGGCCCTGAAGATCACGTCCGACGAACCGAGAGCATCTGTTCCAACATCGTCCGCGCCCATCCACAACTCATGCTTCGCAGCCACCAAGGCTATCAACTAGGCTCCATATGCAACCGACAGCACCACCCGACACCTCGGGGAGATTGGTTCTCTCAATGATACGTAAAATCTCATATCGCCCCACATAGGATGGCACCGGACTGACCAAATTGAGACAAAAATCATGAGCCAAATGGAGGGAGCTCGATACCGAAATGGGGCTGCTTCTTTGGCGAAGTGCAAATCGGAGGCGACACCACCCGCATGACGACGCCACAGATAGGAAGCTCCTCCCTCCCCCCAATCTGCTCCGCCCACAAGGCTAGAGCAGACACGGAGGGCGAAGGCAGGGCCGAAGGAGGGGCCCGTGCTGACCCAGCGCCGCCAGCGCTGAGCTACGCCGCAACACCTCCCCCGTTGGAGAACCGGTCCCCCGGCAACCGCCTGCAAGATCCCGTCGCCGCCAGGCCGAAACGGCCGCGCCACCAGATCTGCACCGCCCGCCGCCGCAGGCGTGCCACCCCCCAAGCCGCCTACCGGGATCCCACACCGATAGGGAGGGGCTGGAGGCGCGGCAAATGGCCGAGATCCCGGGGTAAGGGATCGCCCCAAAGCCGGCCACCCACGCCGAGGAGAGCGCCACCACGCGGCGACTGCCCACCACACCGTCGGCCATCGAGCATCGGGGCCTCGCCAAGGGAGGAGAAGAAGGGGGAACCCAGCCGCTGTTGTCCTCGCGGCCGCGCGGCGTCGGTGACGGCCCGCTTGAGCTGCGGCGGGGTGAAGGGGGCCGGAGAGGTGGGGGTTGAGGCGACGGCGCGGGGGTTAGGGTTCCGCCCGTCGCCCTGGGAGAGGCGCGGGCGTCCCCCTCCGGGCCTCTCAATTGCTGCTGTCTTACGTCACTACATATGATTTTGCTGCCCTAAACACTAATTTAATCATTCCACCTAGTATTTGGGGGAGCACAGATTGACCACAACAAGTCAAAAGATCAGACAAGCTAGAAAAATAGGAAATACGTATAGATAGCCCCCAAATGTATATAGCGAATATAAATCCCACGATGTTTGTATTTCTCTGCTGCAACAATGAGCGACCTGTGCATGGCGTACATTCCGTCCTCAAACTCAAAGGGCGCACGCCCGAGCTAACTATACGCCAAAAAAGTACGCGAGGGGCGCAGCTAGACATGACACGACTAATGTGGTCTGACGAAGTGACGAACACGACTTCGGCCCTGCGCGCACATGCATGCATGAGACCTCGCTCTCACTCTGAGCACCACGACACACCACCAATGCAAGCTAGCTAGCCCCGGCAAAGATCGCGCCGCATGATTGCAGGAGACCTCATGATCTATATATATCCATCCTCCATCGATCTCGCGCTTGGGCTGCGCCTGAGCTCGTTTGCCCCTGGCTCGCGGCGCGATCCACTCGAGTGTGCGTGCGGCAGCGTGGAGGGAGTGGTGCTCGTGGCGTCGAAGAGCGGAAAAGGGACCTGCGGAGAAAGCGAATCCCTGCAGCTGCTAAAGCTAGCTTTGGCTTGGCTTCGATCAGCTTGGACGCCTCGCGTAGCTGCAGCAGGGATGTGTCCAAGCTCGCCGAAAAGACGGATCGAAGGCTTTGCCGAGCCTTGGGACTTGGAACGCGCGACGCCGAGGTGTGCTAGCTGTGTAGACGACAAAACCCTGCTGCAAAGGCAGCAAAGCGTCTAGCCCTAATAGAACCCCAGCCCAAGACGATTACAGCTGATCCCATGCATGTATGATGCTTGCGGTGGCTTGCCCTAATACTCGATGTAAGCCTGTAATAAGCTAGCACCCTGTGGATCGCGCTATCCGATATCGAGATCGAGTGAGACAGCGGTCGCCGAGAGAGACAAAGCAGCGAGAGCAACGGCATCTAGACACGCCCATGCACCCAGCCCTGGAGCTCCCTGCCTACAAATATTCCCGGCGCGCATACGTACGCTGCGGCGACATTGGATGGCAGGCCAGGCCAGGAGTGATACGGTGGTGATATATACCTAGCGGCGGATATCCCGGCGAGACGACGACGCAGGGCGTTAAAACCACGGCGTGGGCGGTTGCGCTGCGCGCGCACGTACTGTAGCGCGCTTGTGCGCCTTGGCAACGCCTGCTGGCGTGCGCTGCCGCATGCATATGCTGCAGCATGCCCAGAGCCCCGGCGGTAGTCAGCTGCCCACATGGTCCATCCCCCCCGCTCCTGCCCACCGAATCGTACCACGGCCGTGACGCACGACACAAGCGGCCTGCCCTGGCATGCATGCGTCGCAGCCTCGCAGGCAGTTCGCCGATCGATGGATCGATCGCCGCAGTGCGTGGGGTGGGGGCAGGCGCGCGCCGCCGTCCACTGTGCGCCGCCGCAGCGCGCGTCATCCCGCCAGCGCCAGGCGGCGGCCGGCTGCCATCGATCAATGAACGCATGGATCCAGCGCACGGGAACCGGCATCTCGTCTCGCCTGTGTTGTTTGTTTGTTTGTACTGGCCGTGCGGCGTGCGTCCTGTGCCCGCCTTTGTGGTGGCGACGCCTGCCTGCCTGCTGGTCCATGCCAGGGGGGAAATAAATTTCAAACCGACCTGTCTCGCTCGATAGAGGGTGACGCGGGAAAAAGGGGTGGGGGTGCGGACAGCGACAGGACGAGGAATGGGCCGGCGCGGCGCGGCCGTGATCTCTGATCCTCTTCCTCTGTTTCTATTCCGTAGCAGGCTTTCGTTCCGGGGCTTTTGAATTTTCCGTCCCCAAACCGGCAAATCCTACCTCCAGTCCTCCGCCTGTCCCGTACTCCGTATACTGTTACTGTACTTCGGCGAGCTGGCCTGGCCAGCAGGCGCGTGCGCGCGGTGTTTTCTCGTGCCCGAAAAAAATATGCATTCTTAAAAAGTACTCGCATACAGATATACTTCGTGAGTTCATGTACTACCCCCGGTGGTATTTTCTGATCGCTAAGATTACCACGGTCAGAAATCCGCGGAATAAACACATCAGGGCACGCTGGCTGTCGGTGCGTACGGCCAATTTGCTGGCAGCCCCCGCATCATGGTCATGGCCAGCGGCAGCACTTTCAGCGGAAACCTCGCAAAGCCGATCGAGCAACGACCCTCGCATCGTTTAGCGTCGATCGATGGCTCTCGAGTATTTTCACCGCGGTGATTTCAAAAGCCAGAGCGCGGCCGTAATTAGCTGCCCGTGCAGGAACAGTGCGCAGCAGATTTGGGCGCCCCCACGGCCCACCGATGCTCTCCATCTCCTCCTCCGGCTCCGGGCGGGGGCAGGCAATGGCAGCACCGCAACAGGCATGGTGCAGGATGCAGCAATGAAAGGTGAAGCAAAGCGTAGCGGCCCCACCTACAGATCTGCCGAGCCGGGCAGGGCAGGGCGGCAGGTGAGGGAGGTTGCCGAGGCCGAGGGAGAGCTGGGCCGGCCGGCTGGCGCCACGCCGGGACGGCAGGACATATCCCATTCCATCCTTGTCTCTACTCTCCACTCATGATTGCCATGATTCCCCCCAGCTAGCTTTTCCAGTTCTCTCCCCTCCTCCAAAGTGGCGCAGCGAGGCAGCAGTAGTAAACGCCACGCCCGTGCTGGTGCTCGTCTCGTGCTCCCGCACGGGCCACGGCAGCATCTATCCATCCGTGGGAAATACGAAATGCCACTCGATCTCTTTACACATGGCTCCATTCCTCGGAGGATAACATGATCCAGCAGCCGGCGGCCGCCATGTCGCCGGCCGAGGGAGCTAGCCGAGATAAGAAGTCCCTGTGCGGCAGCCGGCAGAGACCAGTTTCTTCGACGACCATTCAAGAGCGGGGCGTACGTGTGCTTGGCACGGCAGCTATCTAGGCTATGGCCACGCCTAGGGGGTAATGCGCCGAGGCAGTGTAGCAGCAGCAGCGCATGGGAGGACGGCGACAAGTCCATGCCCTTCCGGGGGGCTCATGATTAGCTGCCCGCTCGCTTCGTCCCTTGGCTCGCATGCACGCGGCACGCACGCCTTTGGCTCGGCGCACTTGGGGCTTGTCACCTGACCTGCCACCCATCGCCATCCCCACCCCACCCAGCGCGCGGCACAGGTGCGCCGCTGTGTCCCCAGTCCCCGTGTTCCTTTTCTTGCAGCCCAGGGCGCCCCGTGCCTCCGCTCCGGCAATCATGCCCTCGCCAAAAGGAACCGGCGCGCCAACGAGCCGGGGGCAGGCACGAGCGAACAGAACAGGTAGTAGCTGGCGACATGCTCTGCTCCCGCCGGCCCGGCCTCCCTGCTCGCGGTGTTTCTGTGTGTCCCGGCAGCCGGGGTAGTAGCCCAGGTGCGTAGGCCTAGAACTACTCCACGCTACACACACCGGCCTGGCGGCCGTGGAATTACCCGCGCGTCAAGCTCGGCATCATGCCTTGATCCGCCCCCCGTGATGAGGAATAAATCCGTGCACGCGCGTCTCGTAACCTAACCGGGGCTATCCACGGCTCACACGCTAGCGGACATGTTGGTGCTAGTAATATAACGCAGTAGTAGTACGGGACGTCGGAACCTCGCAGCATCGCGGGAGCGGCCCGCTGCGAGCACATCATGCGCGCCGCGCCGCCCCGGCGCCGATGGCCAGCGAGGGAGGGAGGGGGGGCGATCGATTGCGCTGGAGAAAACGCTGCCTGACCAAATAGACCAAGACAAGACGAGAGGAGAGAGGAGGCCTGGCCGTGCCATGCCATGCCAGTTGCCAACTTGCCAATGCAGGGGGCGCGCTTTCCGTCCAGTCTAATCCAATCCGACATCCAATCCGTCGGTTCCAAAAAGCGACCACCGCGGGCTCCCGAGCGAGCAGTACGCGGCGTGTACGTGTACGGCGCCTCCCCCCGGCCACCTTTGCCTTTGGCTCTCTTTTCTTGCCCCCGATCAAATCGGACCGGAAAAAGAAAACCCTCGATCCACTAGCGAGCGGGAGCTTTCGCGCACGGCAGAGCGAGAAGGCGTGCCGCCGCGTGCGAGTGCGAGCAGGCTTCTAGGCTAGGGTAGCCTGCGCGCGGCCGAAAGAAAGCGAAAGGGCGGCCGATCCGATGCCGGGCCGGTGGCGGGGTCTGACTGTGCGCGGCGCAGGTACTACTTGATCCTGCGCCTGCGTGTCTCCTACTGGGATACGTTCTTTCTTTAGATAGACGTATACCGTATATAGGTATTGGACTATTGCCAACGACACAGACGCAAAGCGTCCGTAGTCATCAACCAGACAGAAAGGCACCACGGCAAGAAACAGGCAATATACCAGATCACAAATGCACGCACAGGAAATGCAACTAGATCGAATCAATTATGGCGTCATCGAGGCAAAGGGACGATGACATCAGTTGCTATATTTACAGGGATTACAGAATTAGCAAGCTACCAATCGCAAAGGATCAATCACAGCAAACAATTATACATCTATACTGAATCAGAGGCTGTATATACATGGGGGCTTAGGCAGGTCAGGTTAGAAGAATGGGGAGCGCAAGGATTCCTATTCAGGTTTGAAGGGCGTTCCTGCCCGGTGGGAATAGCCCAGTGGCCGGGCTGAAGAGCCGGCTCCTCTTGGGCTCTGATATCCTCACCTGTGTTATTGCCGTCGTCAGTGCGTCAACTATACCGCGTTCATCCTGCTCTTCAGAGTTGTCGCTTGAGGATTCTGAAGATGAAGACTCGCAGCAAGACCTAACTCTTTCCCGGTCAATTATGGGCAGTTCAGTCTTATTAGTGCTCCATAGGCTTGAGAATTCTGCTTTCAACGGGCATTCATTGTAGAATAATACCCAAGGGTGCCCTGTGTTCAAAGGCAAGGGAAAAAAAAAGGAATCAGAATCACGTCACCGAGCATGAGATGGAAGGGAGAAGAAATGGTGTTTGAACTTACGCATAACATCAGCAGCAGATAATCGTGAAGAGGCATCTCGATCAAGCATTTTGCTGATGAGGTCACGAGCAAGAAGGGATACTGATCCCCACAGATCACTGTCAAAATCAAGCTCGACTGTCTTTATAGCTTCAAAGATAGCTTCGACAGAGTTGCCTTGAAATGGAAGGGTGCCCATCAGTAGCACATGCAGAAGCACCCCAGCAGCCCATATATCTACCTTTTGCGAGTAATTTCCTAATAGAATCTCAGGTGCAATGTATGCAGGGCTCCCGGCAACGCCAGTCAATTTCTGACCTGCCCACAGTTGAGAAACACATTATTAGAATTTAACCTGCAGTCAGCAAATAAGTTGATTTAGAAGTGCCATCTATTTTTTGACCAAGGTACCACTTATTTTTTTAGTCAGGCCACATCAGCGCTATAAGAATACTAAAAACTACATACATTAAAAAAAGGCAAAATAGGTAAGCACGCAAAATCCAAACGGTAGATATACTAATAGATAATGAAAAGAAAAAGGTCTATTTTGTGCTGTGATTATTGATCAGACAATCTATGCCAACATATGTTTATCAAAATGTTCTGGAAATAGAAAACCACAATTATTATATACCAGACAACGAGATTATGTTTCAACATAAACAATAATGATACGATAAACTTAAGCAGTTAAGCTCACCGCGGGTGATGAAAGCAGGAACAGTTGAATCAATCTAATCACATAATATTTTTACACAGTTTTACAGCAAATTAAGACACACTAGTGTTAGTCTGATCACATACACAAGGAAATCTTACTTGTCAATAAAATATTAAACATTTTGCCACCTCCTGATGATCAAAATAATTTCTGGCCTTAAAATGATCAAAATGATTGATGGTGGATTGCTAGTTCAGAGGCTGTTTGCTATATTTAGCCGATGCAAATGCCTTAGAGCTTCTTAAAACCACATGGCAGATTTTGCAGTAACCATGACCTGACTACCTGACCATCATGCTTTCATTCTATTGAAGCTGTCAACACACACATCCAAAATTCCATGGGAATAACAACTAGCTTCCGTTGACAACAACCCGACTGCAACTACCACTTCGACTCTTGACACTTGACAGACCTAACAAAACAAAATGACATGATCAATGAACACCAGATACCAAATCATGACAGAATGGATCCCTTATAAAATGCTATAACATGCTAGTGACGAATGCAGATGTAATTGAATTAGAATCGGATTTCCCGCAAAGTAAAAACTCAGCAATAAACCTGGCCTGTTTGTTTCTCACGGGCTAAACTTTAGCACCATCACATCGGATGCAAATATGTTAATTAAGATATGTTAATTAAGAGTATTAAATATAGATTAATTTAAAAATCCATTACATAAACGAGGAGTAATTTGCGAGACGAAACTATTAAGTCTAATTACACCATGATTAGACAATGCAATACTACAGTAAACATATAGTAATTATGTATTAATTATAGCTTAATTAGGCTTGTTAGGTTCGTCTCGCAAAATAGTCATGACTTATGCAATTAGTTTTATAATTATTTTATGTTTAATACGTCTAATTATCACTTATTTAAAGTGCTAAACTTTAGCCCATGGATCCAAACACCCCCTAGTCATATGTGTGGGCAAGCTAGGGCCTTGAAGCTAGGGCCTTGTTTAGATACCAAATTCCACCCCAAAGTTCACTATGCAAAAAAAATATTCTCATCACATTAAAATGTCGGCACTAAATGTAGATGAAATTAAAAACTAATTGCACAGTTTTGTTGTACTCTGCGAGACGAACATTTTGAGCCCAATTAATCAATTTTTGAACAATTTTTCATACATAAAAACGAAATGCTACAGTGACCCACGCACACTAGAAAGCCAAAGTTTGGCTCCCAAATTTGGCTAGATGAATCATTCTTCCCAAATGTAAGTTTCGAACATAAGGACGAAACACTGATGATCACAATATCTGATCAGATAGCATTTTAAAGGAACTACATTGTCAGAACAGAATCATATCTAGTAGTGATCAGATAGCATTTTAAAGGAACTACATTGTCAGAACAGAATCATATCTAGTAGTCACCCAACACAGATGATGCTTGTTAACATATATCAAACTTTAAAAAGGTGGCAATCCTTGTAGGCACTTACCATCAGCGACTCGCACTGCCAGTCCAAAATCTGCGAGTTTCAGCCTTCCGGCCTTGGTGAGCAGAACATTATCCGGTTTAATATCCCTGTGCACGACGCCCATCTCGTGGCAGTACTTGAGCACGGCCATGAGCTCCCTGATGACATTGGCGGCGCGGCGCTCGGAGAGCCTCCCCTCCCTGGCCACCTCGTCAAGGAGCCGTCCGCCGCGGCAGAGCTCCATGACGAGGTAGAAGGCGTCGGCGTCCTCGAAGACGGCCCTGAGCGTGACGACGCCCGGGTGGCCCGAGAGGTGCTGCATGATCTCCACCTCGCGGTGCGCCGTGTCCCCGGCATTCTTGGGCAGCGCCTTGCACGCGAATTCCTCGTCGCCCCGGGCGGCCCCGGCGGCCTTGGCGCGGCAGACGCGGACGGACCCGAACTTGCCGTGCCCGATCTCCTCGCCGAGGTCGTACTCGCTCTCCAGCCGCTTCCGCCGCCCGATCCGCGTGGCGGAGTCGATGCAGCCCACCTTCCGCTTCAGCCCGCGGACCGGGAGGACCTCCGCCGCCGCCGACGCGCCGCTCGCCGCGGGGGCCGTCATCACCACGGCGGGGGCGGGGGCCGCGTCCGCGCGGGGGGACCGCTGCGGGTCGGACCCGCGGCAGGCGCGCTTGCGGGAGGCCAAATCTTGGAGGGACCTGGCGGCGGAGCACGCCGGTGGCGCGCCCTTGCGCTTCCGCGGCACCGGCTCCATGGCGCCCGCGCGATTCCCAACCCCCTAGCTCGAGTTCCTGCGCCGGCGGTGGCTCCCGTGCATCGCGCGCCGGCGTGGGCGGCGGGAGGGGGGCGGATCGGGGAAGCGGCGGGGGCGCAGCAGGTGGGGCGCGGAGAGAGATGGGGTGGCGTCGAGGTGACGCAAAGGAGGAGGCTTTTGTGGGGGATGGGATGGGGGCACGGGAGCGTGGTTGGGTGGTGGCGTGGTGCTTGGTTTGTGCTTGACCACGAAATCTTGCCTCCCACCATCATGAAAGACAGAAGATGATGTCGATTTCTTACTGTCGAGACAGCCTATCCGAATCCAAATCATTCGACTTCCTCCTTTGCAGTGGCGAGGTCGTTGATTCCTATAAATCAAGATGTTTTGTTGCCAGCTTCTTTTTATGGACTTTCTCTCTTAGATGGTATTATCCACTGGTATATTGTGAAAGTCTCTACAAAGACGAAAGGACCCCATGCCTTCTTTGAAAACGATATCCCTCTTCAACGCTTCCGCTAGCCCTAGACTCGGAATACTCTGCTTAAGAGATCCCCCTCTCCGGCCAGAGAGGATTTGAGTACAACATTGATTGCGGAAGATCTTTGTTCCTATTATTTCAAAGCCTAACTAGGCGCGCAGCGGTGAGTGCGAGCTGCTTTCAAGAAATGCGGGAAAAGAGCCAGTAACGCTATCAGTGAATAGAGCTGGTGTAAAGTCCAGCTAAAGTACCATACAGCCCCACAGGTAAAGAGTATGAGTGGAGGCGGGGCGGGGCGTAACCGACGCGGGTCAGCGGCGCGGCGTGGCGTGGCCCGCCGCGAAGCTACGCGATGTTTCTTGGGCGGCTTTGTGGTCCTGGCCCTTGGGCCGCGCAAGGCCCATGTGAGGTCGGAATCGTCTCGCTGGCAAAAAGCTACAAGCTTGTGCGTATGCTTTGCGCTGTACTAGTAGGTTATAACCCGAAACGACGGCGTCTGGTTGGAAACGACGAGGAAGCCTTTTGTAAAGTGTTTGTAAGGGCAGGCCAACGCTACACGCTGTCTAGTAGCCCCGGCCTCCACCTCACCTTCCGGTGTCCACATCAACGCTAGCAGTGTCTTCGCAGGCTATCAGAGTGGCCTGCAGAGGCAACCGGTGCTTCATCTGACAATGGGCAGAAGCACTCACGGAAGCCGGCGTTGGGGGTACCGAGCCAAGAGGAGAAACCAATCATGTAGCTCCATATGGATAAAGTGAAAGTAACTTTATGTATGTGGTAGACAATGGTTAAAATAGAAATAATACCCTGCGATGTGAGTGTAGTAGCCTCAAGTCTTGAATAACCCTGCGATGTGAGTGTAGTAGCCTCAAGTCTTGAATAACCCGCTGTCATGTAACTTTTTGATGAGGCTACCAAGTCTGGTAGCTCCGGTTGGGCTTGCCCTAAACGGCGCTGTCCAGGCACCTTTTGACATTAGAGAAAGCAAAACGCCTAGCTGCACTGCAGTTTTCTAGGCTATCAACGGGGACCACGATAGAAATCGCATAAGAAAATGTTTCATGTCCACCGGAAATCAGCGTTTCCAGCGACAAACCCTCCAAGCAAAACGGAACAGATCAAGTGCTCGAGTCAACACGAAATACCTTCTTATAAAATATACTTAACTGCATCGATTATCAAATCTCGCGGCATCCATATCGCAACACGCTCAGCAGCTTGCTGGCTCATAGTTTGCCTGCACCGGACACCACCATGACTTTGATCGCTCCTGCTTTTGCTTTGCTTTGTCACTAGTTTACATGCTGCTGCTTCTTACATTAATGCAATCCGGGTAAGTGGGGAACCGGGATATTTTAAAAACAAAGCAGAAGAAAAGGAAAAAAGAAAAAAGTATAACATGGGCCGTAACTGGGCCTTACTTCATCCTCGTGGGCTGCAGCAGGTCCAAACTATCTAATAAGTGACCAAATCACTCTACCCCCGGCGGGCCGAATCACTCATTCTACCAGGCTGAAAGCAATAAGTGGCCGAATATGTATTTCTCCTGTACCCAGTACGCAGCTCAAACAAGCCTACCGATGAAGTAGTAAGGCAACCTGCCACTGAAATGTTGCCAAAAAATGTAGAACTGCCATTGAAGTAGAACTCCCGAAACAGGAATGTGGACCTCAATATGCATGTAGGCCAAATTTTAAATGAGTTGTGTTATATATGCAACTTCATTTGTTTAAAGTGTGCGGCAGAGCTAGGGATATGAATTAAGTTATGGACCGTTCATAAATAAAGTGTCAAAACTAGACAAGGGGGTATATATACCTGCACGTTTTCTCAAGAGGAAGGGGATTGTAACCTGTCTACAGTATGTGTTTGGCATGTTTTATCTGGCATTCCATTCAGATTCCCGCAGGCCATCCAAGCACAACCTGCCGCCCACAAATTGACACCGGAAAATCGTCGAGAACCGTTGGAATATTACTTCTTCTCGAGCAGTGACCCAAAATTCGCGGCGATTTCCCATGGACGGCACATCCGCTAGCTAGCGACGCTCCGGCGCGGAGCTGCCTCACAGAATGAGAAATACATATTCGGCCACTTATTGCCCAGCCAGCCCCAGCTGCGCGATCGAGGCGCCGATCGTCCACGGCAGTGCATGCGCAGAACCAATCAATGAACTGTTCAAACCGACGTGGAATCGTATCTGTACATACATGTCGGAGACACACGCAACGAATCCGCTACGCGCGCGCTGCCAGCAGTAGGCTCGCCGTCGCCGTCGGCACGTCGTCGTTCTGTACTCACATATATGTCGAGCACTTTTTGCATTATTTCCGGCGTCAGCTCTTACGCATGCACAAAGAACGTGCCGTAACTCCCAAGCCAGGCCAGCTAGGGTGCATGATATATGGGATAGATAGGCATGCGATTCTCGACAGTGAATTGCGTTCTGCTGCACCGTACCGGCCGGGAGACATGACTCGATCGGGGGGTTGGCGCGCCAGCGCGATCGATCATATCAGATCGCAGCAGCAAAGAGACATCGATCGGGAAGGGGCATGCACACGGACAGGACCGGCCGGTGTTGTGACTCTAGACTGTACTGGGATTCCAATCTCCGAAGCAAACCGGCGCCCTGCAGGGTCCATCGGAAGAGACGGCGCATCGTGCACCATGATGATATCGTATCATATCGCCAGACGCCAGCAGGGCGGCTATGGGCTATGGCCATTGGCCGCGAGGACGACGTCGGTGTTGGTCCATGGTCGGAGGAACAGATATAGAATTAGAATGTGAGCGATAATTTAAAAGGATGGGTACGAAACCCAGACGATGAAACAATATGAATATAAAAAAGTTTCTTTTTTCAAAAGAACGACCCGCTTACTTGGTCAGGGCCGGGGTTACTCTCTATTTATAGAAATATACAAATAGATTTTTCTTGTTTCTAAAATGCTACCGACTACCTACTACATTCTTAGAATATATTGTACATGATAGTCACAAGGTGATATTTTAGTACCAATACATATACTTGAAATATTCAGATTGATCTTTATTTTTTAGACTATGTGCCACACGTCACTTTTGGTGGAAACATTTGGCTTGGAACACGTGGTCATTTAGCTCTGACTTTGTAACTCACCCTTTGGCACCGCTTTGGCACGATTTGTTTGGGTCAAACGTGCTCACCCGCCTACTCGCTCTAGGCGCGGCCGTCGGTCATCTACATCTGTTTTATCTCTCGAACTTGCATCGAATACAAGACAACATGGCCAAATTTCCTAGAGGTCGAAGGTTCGTCCTACTTATGTGTAACTTAGAGCAAGTATAATAAGGTGCTGTATGTAAATTAAATAAAATGTCACATCAGATTTTTAATAAGGTGGATGAGAGATATGAGAACACAGAGAAAAAACGGGCTGAGTTTACAGCCGCCTAACGAAAGGGGGCTGCAATACGAGTTCCCAAAAAATATGGTAAGAAAACTAGAGAGACTATTAATGGTGTGGTCCACACATATAACCATATATAAGGCCAGTCTCAATGGAAGTTCCGTGGACACAATTACCTAGAGTGACACATCATCTAAAAGTGTTTGAAATTAAGATGAAACACCTCCCTCTCAATGCATAGTTTCATCAATTGTTGTTTCCTAGGTCACATGCAAGACACAAGCTGTCTAGGTAACCGTGTACATAGAATTTCATTATCATGAAACTCATTTCACCTCTCTCTTAATTAATACAGTGACACATCATTAAAAATGCTGAAACGACAATCAACTTATTGTCAATGAAACTCCCACTGAGATTGGTCTTATATGAGTAGACTATTAGTTTAGATTAAGATATATGACAAATTCATATTAGTCAGTAGCTGGTTAGGTTATTAACCTTCTTTTAGCTGGATCCATATGTCGCCTTGGATCGTTTGTCCCTATTTGGTATTTGCTAGACTCGACAGCCAACTCTATAGAGCCGTCACTGAGACCTCTCCGCTAGGACGACGGCGACGCGCGCGAGAGGAAGCGCGTGAGCATTCATTCCGACGGTCTCTATAGGAACCGGCCGGGGCGCGTACAGTACTACTGATGGATCCGTTCGACTGGCCGGTGGCCGGTGGTGATCTGGCTGGTGGCTGGTGTTAGTCTGTACAGAAAGAAAAATAATGCCGACTGACTGCTGAAAAGCCACATTATAGCCGTCTACTGTATTCATCAATCCAATATACTCCGTACATTTCTAAAAATCTGACGTTCAGGACAATGTTTGGATCAAATATTAGAAATATAAATCATCAATAACTTTTAAGTTGTTAAGTTTATAAATGTGAAAACTATATAAATAGATTTGTCTTAAAAAATTCTTTCATAAAAATATACTCTCGGGAAAAGTCGATATACTCCCATCACCAAAACTCTCGGGAAAAGTCGTCCTCGCTCCCCCACTACTTCGCTTTCACGCGGAACACGTTACCATGATTAACAGCATCTCGGTCCATCCCGAGTCCCGACAGTACAGTGCCCAGCAGCGACTCGCTTGATGGCAGTCGCCGAGCCGGGCGGACCCGGCGGCTGCAAAGACAACGGATCGATGCCCCCCCGCGAAACGTGCCGGGTTTGGTAATTGGTAGTACCAGCACACACACACTGTGCCAGCTTCCGTGTCGCGCGGCGCTCCGGCCCAGCCCAGACGGCACCGACGTCGTCGTCGGCCATTTCCCTCTCTCTCTCCACAGTCTATAAACAGCGCGCGGAGCCAGTGGTGGCGCAGGCTCGTGGCAGAGCTCGCAAAATTGTGGCCAACCGCTCGCGCTCTCCCTCGGGGCGAACCAACCAGCCAAACGACCGTGGCCGCTGCCATGGAGGAGGACGCGGCGGCGCGGGCGCCGCTGCTGCTGCCGCGGGGCGAGGCGGCCGTGGCCGTGGCCAACAAGGGGCGCGCGGCGAGGCGGCGGGCGGCGGCGCTGGAGTGGTGGGTGGAGTCGAAGAAGCTGTGGCGCATCGTGGGGCCCGCCATCTTCCAGCGGATCGCGCTGTTCGGGATCAACGTCGTCTCGCAGGCCTTCATCGGCCACCTCGGCGACCTCGAGCTCGCCGCCTTCTCCATCGCCGCCACCGTCGTCGCCGGCTTCAACTTCGGGTTCCTGGTACGCTGGCTGCCCCGATTACTACACACGCTCACTGCCTGCTTGCTTCCTCATGCCGTTCTTACTCTCGCGTTCGTGCTGTGCTTACCGCCACATATCATCACCACACATGCATGCGGACCTTCTCCATCCACTGCTCCGTTTCTTCTTCTTCTTCTCCTCTCAAGGCAGGCAGATCACGCGAACGAGCTCGCTAGCTGCTGCTACCCTCTCTTCGTGTGATCTGAGCTGCGTAATATCGGTTATTAGCACTGCCGCTGGGAGCTAGGAACTTGCTGTCTTTTGCGCCTGCCGCCCGGTATGGGCGATGAGAGACAGAGTATGTAGGTGGCCGGGCGTAGATCCAAATCCGCCGAGCAATCTCCATCCAAGTACACGAGTTCCCGCGGCTGACAAGTCAGAACCTAAAACTCTGATCGAAAACCTCTGTGCTCAAAATACGAAATGGTCAATCAAAACTGGGGCTAGCTACTGGACGCATCTCGGTTGTCACTTTGCCGCAAATGACGGAATATCGCCGAAACTGTACTTTACAATACCAGCTTACCTCCAAATAGGACAACAATGTCAATTGTCCACATTATATTATATATCAGCTAGGCATAATAAAGAAATGAGTTATAGAATTGCAATTGAGTTGAGCCAAGGACCATGTGGTAGCTGGGGTTATGGATGAACAGGGATGAGGGATGTGATGGGATGGTTGAGTTGGATTAGATTAATGAGACTGGGATATCCGGCCTGCTTCTGAAAATTACACGGACACCCCAGCATGATTAGAACTTAACAGTAGCTGTCGTTGAGTGTCGCTGTCGCAGTATCACCAGCTAACCCCTGCTGTCTCCTAGTACCTTTCACCACTTATTTCATCAAAGGTTCACGGGATACACTGAGATCGGATCGCCGGAACCGCTCCATTTTTTGTGGATAGGTTGCTGATGTCGACGATAGACGGCAAAGAGATAAAACAACTTCGCCTTTGTGAGCCTAGGTTCTGTTCAGGAACTGATCGAATCCAATCCAGGTGCAGCGTGCTCAATAGATCGTGCCAAATGAGGGCCAATCAGATCGATCGCAGTCGGAGTCAGGATGGAGAGTCTCGTGTTTTAGTTGGATGCGTGAGTACACGGCATATTCTCATCTCGTCAGGGCAAGGACCGATCGTTGTCGCCGGCAGAAGTTTGTGTTCGTACTCCATGTGTGCTGGTCTTGTCACTCTTGTGTCTGCTTGTGCCTTGGCTGCTGCCGACGCCGTTTCTGCTACTGAACACAAGCCACGAATCTAGGTCACCACCTCCGTGCGGCAGCGCAGCTCGCGGAAGCCAAATAAATACACTGTGTCAGTGGTCACCATCTTCAATTATTCTGCTGTTTCGTCATGGCTCACGACATGTCTTGGAATTGTACAACATTTGGCTACATACGCAGTTAATAATGATTTAAACGCAGTAAAAACATGTGCGTACTTACTCTAATAATCTATATCCGTCTCAAAGTACAATTATTTTCGTTTTTCTAGAAATATAAAATTTTACTATATATAAATAACATAAATTATATATCTATAAAAACCAAAATAAATTATTAACGTCAGCGTCACAGCTTGGAGATGTTCTTTGCACTCACATTTTCCAGACCACGTAGTGAACTATCCTACTAATGACCAATGATTCCATGTGGCAGGATGACTCATCACCGCCTACCATTGCTTGGGTGGCCCACTCTCGAGCTAGCACCCTAGGGATAGCTCACCCGGGGCCTGTTTGGATCGGCTAAAATAGTAGTGCTAAATATGATAAATATGAGTACCACTTCTCCTCTAGCTAATGTTTCTTTTATCGTTTTGAGTCTTAGCTAAAGTTTAGCAACATCCCATTAGCACTTATGTTTGGATAAGGTTTTTTTCGAACGATCGTGACTTAGATTGAGCCGTTCTATTAACATAGAAGAGGAATATAGGTGGCAGCCCCCAAAGGGGCCGACACAGGTTTAAAATGTTTGGATAAGTTAGTGCTAAAGTTTAGCACTTTTGCACGTTAACACTTGGATCCAAACATGATGCACACTCTTAAGCACCCTAGCCATCCTGGACTATATTTGCACTAGTCGATTTTTCAAGTACTCTCAGGTGTTAGTTCTTAGCCGTGCTAATATAGTAATACAGAGTATCTGTTTAGTGCCTTCTCTAATGGTATGAGCTAGTACTTGGTTATAAACACTCTAAGAGACAACCTTTTTAATAATCTAGCTCTTAGCACATGTCTCGTAATATTAACGACCCCATACGTCATCCTCGTAATCTCGAATTATGTATATAAGACCATCTCTCCAAATAGAGATAGCTCGTCTCTCTATCTTTTATTAAAATATAAGAAAATATTATATTATTACTTACATTCTTCATACGTGAAAGACCATTTCCCATCAAAACTTAGCTCAAGACACGTAACCATGCTAGTCAGCTGGTCACAACGTCCATGTGCAACCACGGATGTATACAAAACATAGAAGAGGAATATAGGTGGCAGCCCCCAAAGGGGCCGACACAGGTTTAAAATGTTTGGATAAGTTAGTGCTAAAGTTTAGCACTTTTGCACGTTAACACTTGGATCCAAACATGATGCACACTCTTAAGCACCCTAGCCATCCTGGACTATATTTGCACTAGTCGATTTTCAAGTACCCTCAGGTGTTAGTTCTTAGCCGTGCTAATATAGTAATACAGAGTATCTGTTTAGTGCCTTCTCTAATGGTATGAGCTAGTACCTGGTTATAAACACTCTAAGAGACAACCTTTTTAATAATCTAGCTCTTAGCACATGTCTCATAATATTAACGACCCCATACGTCATCCTCGTAATCTCGAATTATGTATATAAGACCATCTCTCCAAATAGAGATAGCTCATCTCTCTATCTTTTATTAAAATATAAGAAAATATTATATTATTACTTACATTCTTCATACGTGAAAGACCATTTCCCATCAAAACTTAGCTCAAGACACGTAACCATGCTAGTCAGCTGGTCACAACGTCCATGTGCAACCACGGATGTATACAAAACATAGAAGAGGAATATAGGTGGCAGCCCCCAAAGGGGCCGACATAGGTTTAAAATGTTTGGATAAGTTAGTGCTAAAGTTTAGCACTTTTGCACGTTAACACTTGGATCCAAACATGATGCACACTCTTAAGCACCCTAGCCATCCTGGACTATATTTGCACTAGTCGATTTTCAAGTACCCTCAGGTGTTAGTTCTTACCCGTGCTAATATAGTAATCAGAGTATCTGTTTAGTGCCTTCTCTAATGGTATGAGCTAGTACCTGGTTATAAACACTCTAAGAGACAACCTTTTTAATAATCTAGCTCTTAGCACATGTCTCATAATATTAACGACCCCATACGTCATCCTCGTAATCTCGAATTATGTATATAAGACCATCTCTCCAAATAGAGATAGCTCGTCTCTCTATCTTTTATTAAAATATAAAAAAATATTATATTATTACTTACATTCTTCATACGTGAAAGACCATTTCCCATCAAAACTTAGCTCAAGACACGTAACCATGCTAGTCAGCTGGTCACAACGTCCATGTGCAACCACGGATGTATACAAGCAATATGTACAAAACAAGTCATGGGAACAGACGACCCGGAGCAATAGTTGGAGGTCGGGTTAGGGAAAACAGTAGAAAA
Organism: Echinochloa phyllopogon; assembly: GCA_033239725.1. Classification (NCBI taxonomy): domain Eukaryota; kingdom Viridiplantae; phylum Streptophyta; class Magnoliopsida; order Poales; family Poaceae; genus Echinochloa; species Echinochloa phyllopogon. The sequence continues at coordinate 42,473,441 of BTCW01000015.1, forward strand.
TAGTTTCTTTTTTTGTATATAGTAGGCCCTAGGCAGGATTTAGGCTTTCGAATTTTTTAAGAATGCAATACACCAGGACCAAGGTTTTTTATCTGCAAGACTGCAAGAAGACCCGACCCTGGTAAAAAACGGGGTGCTTTTGGGAGCGAGATCGATCGCAGCTCGTTGCCGAACCCTAACTATCCCCAAATCCAAAACGTTCTACCGGCAAGCGCGTTGACAATAATTATTTTAAACTCATGCAATGGTACGTGTAGCTGGGAATGGCGAGCGCGCTGGAGACGCTGTGCGGGCAGGCGTTCGGCGCCAAGAAGCACCACATGCTGGGCGTGTACCTGCAGCGCTCCTGGATCGTGCTCCTCATGTTCGCCGCGGCGCTGACGCCGACCTACATCTTCATGGAGGACCTGCTGCTCCTGATCGGGCAGTCCCCGGAGCTGTCGCGCCTCGCCGGCCAGATGAGCATCTGGCTGATCCCGCAGCACTTCGCCATGGCGCTGCTGCTCCCGCTCACGCGGTTCCTGCAGAGCCAGCTCAAGAACTGGGTCACCGCCGTCACCGCGGGCGTCGCGCTGGTCATCCACATCGTCGTCACCTACGTGCTCGTGCAGCACCTCCGGTTTGGGATCGTCGGGGCCGTCGCCGCCGCCGACATGTCGTGGTGGCTCGTCGTGCTGGGCCAGTACGTCTACGTCGTCGGCGGCGGGTGCCCGCTGTCGTGGAAGGGATTCTCGATGGAGGCGTTCGCCGACTTCTGGGAGTTCATCAAGCTCTCCTCGGCCTCCGGAGTCATGCTCTGGTATTTCCATTTGATTGCCAGCAACATCTTTTGTTGCTTCGTCCATACTCATGCCATTAAATTAAGCATCCCAATGAATTTGCTCTCATCTGCAGCTTGGAGAACTGGTACTACAGACTGCTGGTGTTGCTGACGGGGTACCTGAAGAACGCTGAAATCGCTGTGGATGCACTCTCCATATGGTAATACTGGTGCTTACTTACCACGCAGAACAGTACTACGCCATTCACATACAAACCAGTGTTTCTATATTTAAGTGCAATGCCTTGGTTCTTGAATCAATTGCAGTCAGACGATCAGTGGATGGGAGATGATGATTCCGTTCGGCTTCTTAGCAGCAACAGGGTACGTAGTCGTACACGATCGGAATATGACCAAGCCAGTGAAATCTGCAGAAATATCTCTCCATACTCTTGTTATTGTTTTCTGAAATGACTATATATATGACACACTGACCGGTGATTTTCCGCTGATGACGCGCGCGGCAGGGTGCGGGTGGCAAACGAGCTCGGCGCCGGGAGCGGTAAAGGCGCGCGCTTCGCCATCGTCGTCTCCACCACGACGTCCGTGGCGATCGGCCTCGTCTTCTGGTGCCTGATCCTCTACTTCGACGACCAGATCGCGCTCCTCTTCACATCAAGCGAGGTCGTGCTCGCCGCCGTGCACAAGCTCTCCGTGCTGCTCGCCTTCACCATCCTCCTCAACAGCGTGCAGCCCGTGCTCTCAGGCAAGCTGCCGATCGATGAATATATATATTGAACCTGACATGACATAAGCTATCTATCGTGTTCACGATTTCCATGCGCGATAAGCTGACATGGAAGCTGTTCATCTTCGCTGCATGCAGGTGTGGCAGTTGGTTCAGGATGGCAAGCGTTGGTCGCCTACGTGAACGTCGGCACCTACTACCTGATCGGAGTCCCCTTGGGTATCCTGCTCGGTTGGCCGCTGCATTTCGGGGTTGGGGTAATGACTGCATATTTGACTACTCCTGCATCATCATGTCATCAACTTTGTGCAAAAGCACACGGGCAAAAGTCTGGGCCGTTCTTGACAGTCTACACGCCTGAATTTCAGGGAATCTGGTCGGGGATGATTGGCGGGACCGCCGTTCAAACGCTGATACTGGCCTACCTCACAGTCAAATGTGATTGGGATGAAGAGGTGGGCACCTCATATATCTTCATTGCTTCTGTATTTTTTCCCTCGTATCAAATAACGTTGCTCATCATGTCGTTTCTTTGCAGGCAAAGATAGCCAGTATGCGAATGCAGAAATGGGCAGACTCAAAATAAATTAAAGCTGCTCAACTACTTGTGCAGTTCGCAGCTAGATGTACATTGGGAACATTGGAGCTCAGCAATAATCAAGACAACTCACGGTAAAAACAAAAGAATAAAAAAGATAGACATCCCTCGATCTTGTGTATCTAAAAAGATGAGTCAAGTACAGTTAGATAATACCGAAGAAATAATGTTTCTATGTTCGTACAGATACAACCATGAGCTCCAGCCTCTTCAACTACATTATACATTTGGCGGCTGACGATCAGTTTCTGAAGATAGCGTACGGCAACACCCAAAGAGGACTTCCGTACCAGCGTACAAGAGGAGTCACATAATTGTATTTGTGATCCTTATGCAGATTTTTGTAACATGGCTTATATTGCACACTACTGTTTCTGTGTCCAAATACAGTGTGCCATTACTGAGCGAATCTAGCACGAGTCATTCGCCATCTTGTCCCCACAATTATTATCGCACGTGATCAGATATCCTGATGTGATTAGTATCGGTTCTTACATGTTTCTATTATGCTCACTAATGTTCAATGGTTGTGTGTTACAATAGAAGCCTGAATGTTAATGCTGAGCAAGGAGGAAAATGAGAAGGAAGAAGAGGAAATCAGCCCCCTAGCTTGCATCTCTAGCTCCACTACTGTAGCTGAGTACATAAACAATATACAACACAACAGAAACATTATGTGTCTAAGTTAATTTGTAAGTTCGTAGCCAAATTCCAAATATGTAACGCCAAACAAATCAACTACTGATCCAGCTAGAGACTCAAATGTGCAAACCATGATTTCAATATCAAAACACGGAGCACTAAAGTTTTTGAGTACTACAATACATTTATAAAAACTGTATAAATAACATATTAAATAAGCTAGGCTAAACCAAAAGGAATTCTATTCTATTAGTTTTGGATTGTAATAAACCTTTATTTCAGACATTGATAATAAAATATTATGCAAGCTAAGCTAAATCATATGCAACTTCATGATATTTGAATATTTGTACATGTTAAATACTTTATATGAAATAAAGCTTAGTGCTTGCTTTATTTACATATGTGCCAACATATTATCCTAGCGGAGTTTGTGGTAATCATTGTGATTAGCTTAACTCTATGGATGCTTTGACAATGTTTGATATCTCGTATCAATATTTGCTATAATTAGTTTAACTCAGTGATAATCAAATATTATACAAGCTAAGCTAGATCATCTACAACTTCATAATATTTGAATAATTGAACCTATTAACAATTTTATATACAATAAAGCTTAGCGTTAGATAAACATAGACCAAATTTTCTTAGAAGTGTTGAGATTAAATCGTACACAAAATAACCTTGAGACAACACCCAAACTTGATATATGGCGGAACTTGGATCTCAAACTAATGCTATAGATGTGAACTGACCGTATATCAGTTGGTACAGTTCTTTCTGATGGAACCTACCTAGGTTCTGAGTCAGCACTGATATAGCATTTTTCTGGATTTATTTCAGAATTTAACTTACGCTATTTTTTCAGTGGTAAGTGACGTGGTCGTCGACATCGAGGTACCTGCGATGACTTTGTCAATCTCTACATCTGCCGATCTAGTCTCCCGAAGGTACTTATAGGGGTAAGGCTTTCATGCATGTATTCATAGGGTGAATGTGTGTCCGTTGTGAGCTTATGCGACTGTATTGGCCTTTCGCTAAAAAAACATATACTATAGATCTACTGAGAAATGTCGTTTTTGTTTGGTATATATGTGTTTAAATTTTGAAACTTTACTGTTAATAAATTTTTAAATACTTGATTGCGAAAATGAAAACCAAAGGTTATGATTGATCGCCCACTAAAATAGTTTTAGCTTTTCCTATATTCCAAGTTATCGCTTAGCACTTTTCAAGTACGTACAGATGGTTCTGAAGAATAGATACTTTGGATTTATAGCTACCCGGGAGTAGATATCAACTCGAGTATCAATAATTAATTAGGACACTGACGCTCAACCGTTGTTCGTCCTTTTTGTTTGGTTCATGATTATGTGGTAGTTGATCGAGTTTTATATTTTGGATGCAACAACGATCGAGAGTTGAATATACGCCACAAATTCCGCGTATACTCGTTCATGATAAGGACGGAGGCCGGGGCCGTGTGTTTAATTATTTGGCAGTCCCCGTCGAAAGTTATAGGTAGATCAGCTCATCATGATTATTTTGTTAGGTTTAGTACATGTACGTCGACGAGTACTTTTGAAGTCTTTATTTTTTAAGGTGTGCATGCATTGTTAGATTGGATCTCAATTATCAAATTATCATTCTATCTCTGCACCTCGTGCTGTATTTTATGTGGCTGATTGCAGCCTCCGATAGACAGCGCCAATCCAAATCCATAAACAATATCTACATGGTTCGGTTTAGAACAAAAGAATCCTATCTCGGAATGGCGTACACTAGTTCGGCCAAATCAAACGACGCATATCGTTATTTTTCAAAGCGGGAAGGGCTGAACGCGCGCAAGTGCGCGATCGGTCGTTGTCATGCCCAGAAAAAGTTTTTGGCTGTTACTCCATGCATGCATGTACGTGTCATGTGTCATGTGTGGCTTTGGCTGTCTGATTATTGCTTGTCTCGTGGTGCCTTGGCCGCTGCCTATATGCGACGTTTATGCCCACGTACACACCTGGTGCTTTTATACTACTAGACAAATCTAAGATGTATATATGCACAGCCTACGTCCGCAGCAGCTAGCTGTAAAATGTGTGGTCGCCACCACTGGACTGCCATTTCGTCATGGCATACGACATGACTACATGCCAGTGCTGCTGATCTAAAATATAAGGGTGTGATTGGTTACCTGGCCTAGCTCAAGCCTGGCTAAGATTTATGCATGGCCAGTTCAAGCCAGGCTAATGCTAGCCAATAGGGCCTTGATTGGTTGGAGTGCTTTGAGATAGATTGGATTGCTAGGACCGTGTTTGGTTGGCTGCACAACGTGATAGGATAACCCTCGCGTGTGTTGGGTGAAGTTACCCTGTTCATGCTCGGCCTTGAGGAGCACGGGTCAACCAGCGTTCCCGCTGGCGCCACATCTGGCGCACCACCCCCCTCACCCTCGATGGCGGCGAGCTCCCCGCCCACTCGTGCCGTCGCGCCTTGGGCCGCCCGCACAGCGCCTGCGAGTACAGCCAACACCCGTGCCGTCCTCCTCCTCCGACGAGCCGCCGCCGTCGTCCCGGCTGCTGCTCCCGCGCCACCGCCTGGGCCAGCGGCCGCGACGCGAACCACTCCACCAGGAAGCGGTTCGCCGCGTGCGCCTCCGCCCCCCCCCCCCCCCCGCCGCCATGGCTGCGGTGCGGCACCCGAAGTTGCTCAGCATGAACGAACGCTGAGGCGGCGACGCGGTCGAGGAACCACCGGCCTCCGCTTCTCTCCCCACGGCGGCGACCCTCCGCGCCGCCCCTTCCTCCGCCTCCACTAGCTCCCTCGCCGGATGCGCCTCCGCCTCTCTCCCTGCTCCGCCTCCGTCGCGGCCCTGACACGGAGCGCCGCCCACCTCTGTCGCATGGCCGGCTTGGGTGGAGGAGGGGGAGAGCTGCAGCCGGAGTTGAGAAAGCGGCGCTGGGGAGGTGGAGCGGCGGCACTGCGGCGGCGGGGAAGGAATGGGCGCGCGGCGAGGATGGCCGGCACCCGGCCGGGGAGGTGGAGCGGTGGCGCTGCGGTGGCGGGGGAGCGGCGGGCGCGCGGCGAGGAAGGTCAGCGCCGGCCGGGAAGGTGGAGCGGCGGGCGCGCGGCGAGGAAGGTCGGCGCCGGCCTGGGAGGTGGAGCGGCGGCGCTACGGCGGCGAGGGAGCAGCGGGCACGCGGCGCGGAAGCGAGAGCGAGAGAGGAACGAAGGTGGGAGGTGACCGGAGCGGTCACATGGGCTTACGTGGGCTTGTGCAGGCTGCATAAGCCGGAAACGGGACTCGCCCGTGTTTCCGGCCTATGCAGGCCGTACACGCGTTTTGGCCTCCTCTGGCCTGGCTAACAGCCCAATGCAGACAACCAAACAGTGGCGGGCTGCACTATGGAGGCATGGCTAGCCTCTTAGCCACCCATCCAGTCACACCCTAAGCAATTGATGGAAGAATAATCGAGGCCTAAAAGACAGAAGACCCAGTAAAACAACACACTTTTCAATTTATCTAGATTGCTACACTAGTAAAAACAAGGAATACCAATTTATCATTTGCATGATTTTTTATGCCTGAGCCATCCACTTTTTTCTAATCCTTAGATTTGATTCAACCTGTCTAAGGCCCCTAGCTAGTTCTCATAGTAAAAAAAAGAAGTGCCAACTGGCCTCTAATCGGCCTTACATTTGATTCAACCTGTCTAAGGCCCCTAGCTAGTTCTCGTAGTAAAAAGAAGAAGAAGAAGAAGAAGTGCCAACGGGCCTCTAATGGGTGGCCGGTAGGGATGAATTTTCGATATTTATTTTTGATGAGCAACTCCAATAATAGCCCCCAAATCAGGCCCTTCAAATACTAAACGGGGGTTGTCTCTATTTTTTGAGAGCCTCGTAGCTATTTTTTGTGAGCCTCGTAACTAGTTCCAACTCCAGCAATAGCCCCTAAAAATGGAGGCCTCACTAGAGACCTCCGGAATGGAGGGGAGGGTGGGGGGTAGATTTGGAGGCCTTCCCAAAATAGGGGCCAAGTAGAGGCCTGCTGGAGAGTAATTTTTTTATGAAAAAAGTCTATTTTACGTCCCTCACGTTTGGCAAAAGTTCGTTTTTCGTCCTCAACGTGAAAAACCAGGAATCTTGCATCCCTCAACTCTTCAAAACCGTGTATTTTACGTCCCTCGACGGTTTCAACGGCAGTTTCGCTGACGTGGCGGCGGTTTCACTGATGTGATGCGCTGACATGACGTGCTTAAAATGGCTGAAACTTTGAAAAATCATATAAAATCGTAAAAAATGATTAAAAAGGATAAATCTAATTTTTAGCTTCCTCATGAGCATATTTACACAGTTAAGTCATTTATTTACATGTTTGATATTATTTTCTAGTCGAAATAAAATAGGCAAAAAAATATGTCATAGAACTTGTAAAATGCATAGTAAATATTTGAAAAATTATAAAATAGTAAATATAACTCCTGTGTGCCTCTGGTGAGTGTGTACATCTATCAGAGTTGTTTTCTTTACATACTAGATGTTTTTATATGGTATAATAGGATTATGTTTAGCATATGCACAAACATAATCTTACTCTACCGTATAAAAACTTCTAATATATGAACAAACTACTCTACTAGATGTACACACTCACCAGAGGCACACATGAGTTATATTTACTATTTTATATTTTTTCAAATATTTACAATGTATTTTACAAGTTCTATGACATCTTTTATTGCCTATTTTATTTTGACTAGAAAATAATATCAAACATGTAAATCAATGACTCCACTGTGTAAAGATGCTCATGAGGAAGCTAAAAAATTTGGATTTATCTTTTTATCATTCTTTTACGATTTTATATGATTTTTCAAAATTTCAGCCATTTTAAGCACGTCATGTCAGCGTGCCACGTCAGCGAAATCGCCGCTACGTCAGTGAAACTGCCGTCGAAACCGCCGAGGGACGTAAAATGCACGGTTTTGATGAGTTGAGAGATGCAAGATTCCTAGTTTTTCATGTTGAGGATGAAAAATAAACTTCTACCAAACGTGAGGGACGTAAAATAGACTTTTTTTATTTGATCGTCTAAATTTGGGTTGGGGGCTTGTTTAGATTGGCTGATTTTTATTCAAGGGAAAAAAATGGAAGTCAGCCCAAATAGGGGGGAACATAAATGGGCTGGTAAATCGTAAATGGGCAACCGATGCAGGCCCACCCGTTCTCTCAAGTAGGACGGCCGACCATCGAAGACACGTCTTCACCCTGAGAAATCCACAGAAACATAAGTTGATCTCCGAAGAACAGGTAAAGGAAAACCAAAAGCTGATGCCGATTGTTCCATTGTCCCCTCAGTAACCAGGCTGCTACCCCAAGCGATTTATCCTTTAGGTCGAATTTTTTCGCGACCGTGTCTAAACACGTTTTTCATTAAGAGGAAAGCAAAGTACCCTGATTACACCCGGAACCATACAGAGGATGGCCTGACATACGAATAAAAAAAAGGAAGATTACATAGACACCCCATTAGCGACCGAGCCGACCTGCGTCCACTGTAATGCATCTGTCAGGGAACGATAGCCCGCCGTAAGCCAGGTCCGCCCCTCCTCCACAATGAGCCACATGAGTTCCATGTTGGTTCTTTCTTTACCCTCAAAGACACGATTGTTTCTCTCCTTCCAAAGCATCCACGAGATGAGGATAACTAGGGAGTCAAAGGTTTTTCGAGAAGATTTTGCAATCCGTTTTCTGGCATCGAGCCACCAATCAACAAAGCTCATTTGGCCATCTGGGGAGAGGATTCCCCAGCCCAACTTTTGCAAGAAGGAGAACCATGTGACCTTGCTGTACGAGCAGCGAACTAGAAGATGGGAAATAGTTTCAGGTTCCTGTAGGTAGAAGGAGCAGATATCTGAATTTTGTAGGCCACGCTTCTTCCTACGCCATGCCGTCCAACATCTATCATGAAGCACTTCCCAAATAAAAAATCTGCATTTCGGTGGCGCCTTCGTCTTGCAAAGCTGGCTGGCACCTCGCACTTCTTGTTGTCCAATGAAAAAAGTGGAGTAAGCTGAAGAAGTGGAAAATTGTCTGTCAGCTGTCCATTTCCAAATGAAAAGGTCCTCTGTTTCACTGTCTAATTGGACCTCCTAGAGAAGCCTCCAAATAGACAAGTATTCCACGATAACCTGTACTGTCAAAGCCCCAGAGATGTCACGTATCCATCGTCGATTGGAGAGAGCCTCATGTACAGAACGATTTTTTTGAACTCGAGGGCCGACTGTCTGGGTGAGGCAAGGAGCGAGTTCCTGAATTGATTTCCCATGCAACCAACGATCCTTCCAAAATAAACACCTTTTGCCATTGCCCACCTGAATCGATATAGATGCCTCGAACATTGCTACAATTTTTGGGTCGAATTGATCAGGGAGATCCACCCACGTTCTGTTATCATCCACCCGCTGCAGCCACAACCACCTCAAGCGTAGTGCATCTCTAAAAATGTTGAGATCAGGGAGGCCCAAACCTCCCAAGACCGCAGGCCGGCAAACCTTCGGCCATGCAAGAAGGCAATGGCCGCCAGAAACTGTTTTGGAACCCCGCCAAAGGAAAGCCTTCCTTTAGGTCGAATTCAAATCACTTCTTTAGATTCTTCTGAAATTTGCTGAATACGATATATTCAGGGTCTTCAGAAGCAATCTCAGATTCTCAGGCTCTAGCTGAGCTGTTCGAACTCAGTTCTCGATCAGGCTCTGCGATGTCACGCTGCACCCGGGCGATGTCCAGTGCTGCCTTCCCGGTGAGCTTGTTGCTCTGCTGATGCTCCATGTAGTCCCTGTACCTGACGCCCCGGAACTCGAGGCCCCGCTGGCCATCCGGCGCCAGCTCCGGTACCGGCTCGACCACGGTGTCCATGGACGGCGAGATCATGCTCACCATGGACATCCTCGCGCGCTCGCCGCCGACCACCGCGCGGTGGAGCACGCCCTTGTACCTCCCGTTGCTCACGATCTGCAATCACAGTCGCACACGTAACGGCAATACGGCATTTCATCCTGCCGTGTCAAGAGCTCGTGAAACCAAAAACTGAGACGCGCGTGGCTCTGTGGGGTTGCTACCTCCAACTGGTCGCCGGCAATGACGAAGAAGGCGCCGGGGAGGGGCTTGGCGAGGAGCCACCGCCCGTCGTGCTCGACCTGGAGCCCGTCGACGCCGTTCTGGAAGAGCAGGGTGAGGAAGCCATGGTCGGAGTGCGCGGGCAGGCCCAGGCCCGCGTTGTCCGGGCCATCGTACGGCGGGTAATAGTTTGCGACGAGGATCTGGAAGCACGACTCGAGGTCCATGGCCTCCGAGATGCGACCGCCGTCGAGGCCCAGGCTCTCAGAGATCGCCTTCGCGAGCGACAGCAGCAGGCCTCTCGTCCTCGCCGAGTACTCGACCGCAACGTCCCTGACAACCACACAAACGACCACGAGATCATTGCAGCGATGATGGATATGGTGCCAAAGCAGATAGACACAGCGCAACAAACTGATTGGCACTTGTATGTATATATAGTACTTCTGCAGTTGAGCTTTTTTTACGGTGTTCCATACTTAGTAGTATACTAGTATAGAGATTTGATTACCGGTACCTCAATTTCGCAGGCTTTGCAGGGCAGTGGAGTTCAGGGTGCGCGAACATCTTCAGGTAGTCCCTCCAGTACCTGACGCCGTCGACGACGGAGAAGAAGCCCGTCCCAATTCGTATAGGATCCATAGCCCCGGCCTCCATGTACTCTGCCTTCTCCTCTTCCGGCAAACTGAACATTTCCCTGCATGTCTCCATCATCGCCTCCTTGAGCTCCTCGGGCACCCCATGGTTGATCACCTTCATGTCGTGACAGATAGATCATAGATACACACGCGCCATTAACGATTGAGACGAGAGTCTTAGCACGCACGTAAGCAGGAAGAACAGCGTGCATCTAATATAACGTACATACCATGAAGAAGCCCCAGTCCTCGCACGCCCGGCCGAGGTCCCGGATCGCCTGCGCCTGTTCATCGGCGGCGCCGTTGACGAGGACGTCGAAATCGACGACGGGGACGCCGTCGCCCCCACCGCGTGTTCCGATGCCCGACGGCGACGAGGGCACGGCAGGGTCGTGCTCGCCGTTTGTGCACGGATCCATGGTGTGATGCAGGGAAGTTCCGGCCATGGTTATGCAGTGCAGAGACGTACGGGAGATGGTTCCAGAGCAGGGCAGAGCCGCCAGCCGATGTATCGTTTGCCGTGGCGCGGGCGTTCACTGAAGGACAATGACAATCCCTAGCGGTGCGGCGTTGTTGGACATGATAAGGCAGAAGGCCACATGTCTCAGCAGCTGTTGTGTACTTTTCTCAAGATATTTTTCGGCGATGATGTCCTCAAGTTGTCATCGAAGAAGGATTGATCTGTGTCGTTCTGCGACTTCAGCTAAAACAAGAACGCGTGGTGCATCTGCTAGCACGATTTGTTTGTTTTTTTTATAAATTTTAGCGACCTACAAGTAGAACACACATTAGCATTGCCATCTTTTTTTTATCTCAGAAAAGATATAACTCTTCTTTTTATTATGTAATAATATAAAACTACTGGATAAACCTTTTTGTGAAGACGATGCAGTGAATAGTGATTACCGGTTAACAGTAGCAAAGTTTGGAATAGCATAAAATAAGTAGAAGTACGAGGCAAATTACATTGCATATCAAAAGAAACCTTTTTGTCGTCTCTTTTAAGCAGCAACTTCAACTTGCAAAAAACAGTTCACTAGAAAGAACATCAATTCGCTTGTCAGCTCCAACCGGGTCGGAACTAAGGCCCAATAGGTCAAGCCTACATATTGAGCCTGGCCCATGCTTTTAATGGTTGGACTGGCAGAAAAGAGGAAAAAAAAGGGAAATCGTTTTGCTATGTTGGCCTGCTAAGCTGCTGCAGTTCAGAATTTTCAGATCCCGCGAGTTTGAAGATGCTCTGGTCTAGAAATGGTCTAAACAAAAGCTAAAATAATCCTGTTGCTAGTAATTTGGTAAACACAGATATGAATGTGCTGATTGTGCATTGTGTTTCTCCACTGCTACCAAAATTGCCATTGAAGTAATTAGACTTCTATGCACTTTTTACGGAATTTCGATGCATTTGCAAAATAACGTGTCTGTCTTACTATATATCTGGATTTAGAGTACAACTCATGCAGCACAATTATTCGCTTTATTGCTAGGTTGATGATGGGCAAAAGCAAAACTGAAAGCGAAATCGTATGACTATTTGGAAAAGATAGATGAGCTGCGTCACAATTAAGTACTCGCCAGCATTAATCCAGACGCTAACTTGTTCACAAGGGAAAAAAACGACATGTACGTACTTCGCTCAGATCATTATCAAAACTGCGTGCTTGGAAATTAAAAGAACACCCTTTACTAGTTTCACACCGTGTCTCGAGCTGGTAAGTGCCTTCAATGCAAAAATATATGTTGATTTAACAGGGAGATGGGTTTGCTTTGCAAGTAGCCAAGTGGGAATAGTCGCTGTTTCAATGTTTGTATGGACCGGCTACATGAGACCGGCTACATGAATTGTGGTTTTGGTAATTTCTTGTTGGCGGCGTGCAGAGGACAATGTTATAGTCAGAACAGAACTGCCAGTGGAAAAAAAAACTTGAGTAATTTACATCCAGTGGCTGAAATCAATTGAATGGAAAGCGTATACATGTACCCGGTGCTCTAAGAAGTACTACATCCTTCCTAAATTATGTTTTGTTTTGGCTTCTCTGGGTATGTGGCTTTTGCTATGCATCTAGATACACAATATAGATACATAGCAAATATTATATATTTAAAAAATCTAAAATGACTTATAATTTAGAATAGATGGAGTATATGCATATACATCGAATAAATTAAAAATGCTGGTTTTTTATGCAACTCACCCCTTCTTTTATGTTTTTAAAGAGGATTTGAACCGGCAGATGATAATGACTACAGTAATAACTTGGCTGAATGGAGAGCGACTTTTTGTTTCAGCTTTGCTAATTGGTGAAAAATCGGCATCTCATGGTCATACAAAATCATAACCGAAACCACAACAATACTACTCTTCCCGTCGATGTTTAATTTTGTTATAAGGCAAAACTATCTCATGTTTGACCGAGTTTATGTAAAAAAAATCACATCTAGTATGCCAAATAAGCACACCATGAAAGTATATTTCATGATTGATTTGATGATCTCAAAATTTGTTTTTATACTATTGGTCAAACCTGAGATGATTTGAGTTAGGACAAGCCTAAATGTAGCTATATTTTGGATGGAGAGACTTAAGTGATATGCAATTTTAGTTCAGGGCATGGTTTGTTGTAATTCTATTACTATGCACGGAAGCAAACAAAAAGCAATAAATGTGAGTTGTTGGTGTCAATTTGATGTTTGAAAAAGTGATTGAAAAGTGGAGTAGAAAAATAGTGCTCTCTCTTTCTAAATATAAGGACTTCTGAATTTGTAAAATATCTTCAATTTCATCAAGTTTATAAAAAGGAAAAGTAATATTTATGCTATCAAAGGTGCACCATTAGATCCATTATTAAATATATTTTTATATTTTACTTATTTTATTTGGTAGATGTTAATACTCCTCTCTATAAAATTAGTCAAATTTTAGAATTTCTTGACTGATTTGGTAGATGTTAATACTCTTCTCTACAAAATTAGTCAAATTTTAGAATTTCTTGACTTACGAAAATTCAGAAGTCTTTATATTTATGGATGAAAGGAGTGGTACTAGTCACATGAAAATTTAAAATAATGATTCACTATATTAGAGAAAAAACTTAAATTTTGACTATCCTAAAAATTGATTTGCAGATACTTGAACATTTATGCACGCTCATAGCTGAAACGGGTAACTGAACGGTGCACATATGAAAGGAAGATGCAAAATGAAACTTCACATGGATCTCCAGTGACCAATATGTTTTTTTTATCCTCACGCCTCCTCCTTAGGTCAGTCTCTGTGGAGATTTTATGGAGAGTTTCATGGTATTAAATGTGCTGGTGAGATATATGAGAGAGAAGTAAAAGTTTTATGGTACGTGGGAGGAGTAACTTCTTTGGCTCAGTTATCTCGTTTCTGATTCAGGTAATTGTGTAGTGAAATTATACACTGAGACTAACCTTATGTGCTAGAATTGACTCATAAGATTTTAGTTGACAGCCAAATGAGCACGGCAACATATTAGTGACGACCGAGTATAAATACTGGTGGTGTTTGGATCCAAGGGCTAAAGTTTAGTGCTTTAAATAGATGATAATTAGAAATACTAAATATAAACTAATTATAAAACTAATTGCATAAATCATAGCTATTTCTCGAGACGAACCTAACGAGTCTAATTAACCTATAATTAATATATAATTATTAAATATTTATTGTAGCATTACCTCGTCTAATCAGGAACTAAGTAGACTTAATAGATTTGTCACACAAATTAATCATTATTTATGTAATGAATTTTTTAATTAATCTATATTTAATATTTCTAATTAATCTCTCTATATTCGATACAATGGGTCTAAAAGTTTAGTAAGAGGTATCCCAACGGGGCCATGAGAAAGCCGCAGCGTGATACAGCTGGGCCAGGTTCACTAGCGACTGGGCGAGCATTGTTGTGCTGCACTTCTGAGTACATCACTTGGCAGGGTGGATAGCGTGTAGCGAGCTTGTTCCTGGTTGACTTTTTTTGTTTATAACTGATTTTTCATATTCATTACAGCCTTCTCTCGTTTAAGAGTAACTTATAACCAGCTTAAAAGGCCGAGTTGAAAAAATGGACACATGGTTCGTCTCAAGGACCCTGAGAGTAACGAACCAAATGAATGGAGAATCTGTTTTTAACCGACAGTTAAAGTTATATGCACACTCTAATTTGCCGCCAAAAGAGGAGTGACGGCGACGACAAGGACACGTTCCTAACTTTTTACTGGGAGAGATACTGTACTCAGAGCCCTTGGACCTAAACGCTAGGAAAGCCACGTCAAACGTGGGCGCCGAGTGGGCACGCCCCGCCGTCGCACTGCTCCGCGGCCTTGCCGTCGCCGGCGGCCTTCGCGCCCTTGGCCGGCGCGTCGGCCTCACCGCGCCGCGCGGAGCCCCACGCCGGCAGCCTCGCGGAGAAGGTGCGCGCCAGCATCGACATGTTGTGCCACCGGCCGGAGCTCCCGAGCCGGACGCTCCTCCCGGCACGGCCGCCGCCGAACCCGCGGCGCGCGCTCCCGTCGCCGCCGCCGCCCGCCTGGACGCTCGCTGACCGCCGGAGGTTTCCCGCCGCCACGGCTTCCTGGAGCACGTGCTCCGGCAGCCGCAGCGTGTACCGCTCCGAGGCCTCGGCGTCCGCGGCGGCGAGCGAGTGCCCCGTGGTGTGCGAGCGCGGGAACTGCGCCGGCAGCCGCCGGCCGGACTTGCTCCGCAGCGCGCGCTTCACGCTGCCGATCCGCACCAGCTCGGCGGCCTCCTCCCTCCTGATCCTCTCCTCCTCCGTCTCCTCGGCGTCAACGACGACGGCGACGACCGCCGCCGGCTGCTGCGGCGATGCAGGGGTGGTAGCGTCCTGCTCCGCGGTGGAACTCGGCGGCGTGGAGGGGGGCGCCGAGGGGGCCTCGGCGCCGGAGACGAGGACGGCGCGGCAGACGGGGCAGGTGACGTGGGACGCGAGCCAGGCGTCGATGCAGTCGGCGTGGAACGCGTGGGCGCACGGGGGGAGCAGCCGGAGCGTCTCGTCGTCGTCGAACTCGCTGAGGCACACGGCGCACTCGAGCGCGGCCTTGCCGGCCCTGTGCGCCTTGACGTCGGCGTAGGCCATGGTCGGGAAGGACTCGAGCACGGCGCGGTCCAGCCCGCCGCGCGCCCTCCTGGAGCGCGACAAGTACGTGATCCCGATCCCCGGGCGGCGCCCGGCCGCGGGGTACTCGTCGGGCCCGCCGAGCGGGGGGCCGGCGCAGCGGCGGAGGTAGATGGAGAAGAAGCCGAGGAGGAAGAAGGCCGTGACGAGCACGAGCATGACGATCGCCATCGACGGGTTGAAGTTCTTGGAGTCGAAGTAGGTGGGCCCCGGCCCCGTCGGCGGCGGGCCCTGCTGCGCCGTCACGGCGTCCACGGCCGCGCCGGCCACAGCGACGAGGAGCAGGAGCCGGCGGCCATTGCTCGGAGCCATGGAGCGGAGCGGAGCTAGCGATCTAGCTGGGGTCTGAGTGGCGGCGGGTGGTTGTGGTCGGGTACTCGGGTGGCCTCTCGTCTCCTTTTTCCGGTGGGAGTATTAATGGGGTGCTAGCCGGGGTGGCGAGCGTTCACTCCAGTCCAGACGCGGGCCGAGACGGAAAGAAAGAGATGTAAAGGGGGCGCCGTGCGTGCCCCTGCGTCCGAAGGCCGCGACACGAAGGAATTGTAGGATCCACGCGAGAACAAAACGTCTCTGCACGCCTCCGGCCTGCAACATGTGGGTGTGGGATTGTGCACGCCAGGCACGAAGCCGAGAGCGCCTGTGTCCACGAGCCGGCCGCCGCGGCGCGGCGAGCTAAACAATGCTGGTGGTTTGGTGATCGAGTCCAGCGTGGGCGGAGAATCTGGTGCTGCGATCTGCTCGGGTCCCGGCCGGCTTCCGGCTCCGATTCTGGGATGCACTTTGATCTTATCAACGAAGCATCGGGTGTCCGGCCGGCTGGCTCCGCTGACACGTGGATCCACGGAGCGTGCAGCCTGCAGGACATGCGAACTGTGCGCCATGCGTGCTCTGGACCTTTTGCTAATGTGTCGCCGTGCTGGCCTTTGTCGCAGTAGGTGAGAGTACGATCGAGCTACTGATCGAGATCAGCTCGCCTGTTAGCGGCGGTCAGTCGTTTTTAACTAGATTTGGGTGTTTTTAATATGAACCTACCAGCATTTCCTCTCGGCTAGAATATTGTGCTATTGCAGTCTTTGTAATTACTCTTCTAATCGCGTTAGGTCGCGCATGGCGGAATTGAACGGTCAGGAAGCCAGTGGTTGCTAGTGACTTGCGAGCAGTGGAGTCGTCGTCGGCAACGACCAGACCGAACAAACGACCTTTGCGTGGGCAGGAAAACGCAGCGTTGTTTATTGCTCCGGTCCACGTCCATGCGGCCTCCCGGTCAAACCCGACAGCTCGGACGGAACGGCCGGGTGGGTTTTCTCCGCCGGGGCCGGCGAGATATCAGTAGCCGGCCAGTGGCCACCGCCGGTCGCCGCCGCCGCCGCCGCCGGGTGGGGATCGTGGAGGCCCGTCGGTACTTCCGGCGACATGAATGGATTATTATATGGATCGACAATTGATGGGTGCGTGAAGACCGAAAAGGCGAAAAAATAAATAAACTTCCATCCAAGTCCAGGCCGGGGCAGGAGCAGGAGCAGGAGCACCTGCCGCTGCACGTACGTGGCGTGGCGGTGGTGCACTGCGTACGGGGGTGAACCCGTTGACGATGGGGCGCCGAGTTCCGGTGGATTCCGGCCGTCACGTAAAGAGGAGTGAACACCTACCGCTTACTTAATTTACTTGCTGTGCCCATCAGTTCTTGATTCGGCGACGGGGCACTGACTGACTTGTTGGCACTTGGCACTCACAAAACTCCCGCTTCTAGAACCGTGGCGATGCAAGGCAAGGCAAACTGAACGGATCGGGATCGCGGGTGGCCTGAACGGATAGGCAACGGCACAGTGACGTACCCGCACGTAACAGCCAACGAAACGGCAGGGTTTTGCAGGCAGGAAATGGGAGCAAAGATGAGATAAATCAAGAGCCTCAGACTCTGAGGGTTCATTCCCCTTATAGATGCGGTGGAATCTCGTTCCACCTCTGTCTGTGTCCACGCGTTACATCATTTTGGTAAGTGGGTTTCCTTTACGGTCAGATAAGCAAGGAAGAGTTCAGGGTAAGTGGACTTTCTTTCTTTCTTTCAGCAAAGGCGGCATTTCCTTGCTTTCTTGATGTTTAAATCTTTCGCGAAAAGAACACTTGCAACGTGGAAAACTAATGAACCATAGTCCACAGATTTGGGATCCCTTTGCATAGACTTTTTTGAACGAATAAATTACTCAAAATTAGCGAGGCGCTATATGAGATTGAGACTATCTTCCTTTGTGTAGGTACAATCAAGACTGCCTTCTGTAGGCAAGTTTCTCCTATCATGTCAATAAAGACAAAAGGTGCATGAGGCCTCCTGCCACAAGCAACATGTAGTTTGGGCTCATGAGTAGTGAACCACCACCTGCAAGGGAAACAAAAGGGTCATGACAAAGCAGGAAAGCATGAACATACTGAACATCAAAATTTAAAAGGAGGCATTTGCTCCCGCATCAAGCAACGTGAACATCAGTAGCTCTAATTATAGCATATTCTTTTTTTATGGAAATATAATGACAATGATAGCACTGGATCCTGTTACCCGAATGAAACTAACGACTACTCCACAAGCTATTTGTCATGGACTCTGTTACCCTAATGATTGCAGATCATGGAGTTAACTGATATGAATATATCATAAAACTATTTCAGAATTACAAAGTACACAATGACATGGCTGATTTGAAGACTATATACTTCTCTAACTTCAGATTAAAAATCTTGGATGCTGAAAGTAGCATGAGAGAAGTGGCACATATGAGCGTCTTACCCATAAGATACCTATTCCTTATGTTCCATTCATAGTCCCAATGCACACTGTTGCACTTGACCGTCCAATAAGACCAACCAAAGGATGCTTCACCATAGACCTCTAATTGAGCATTTCCAAACAATTGATATTGGACTTGTGAAGCATTTGTTACATTCCATTCATTTACCCACTCTCCTAATGTAACGGCAGGGGGTAAAAAAATTAGCATAAGAGTGTACATATGAGATACAAATGAAGATCAAATAGCATCCCGTACAAGAAAGTATCTTTCCAAAGGGGGAGTGAGAAGCAATTTTGATTAAATGGAACTGAAAACAGACGGACCATATGAGATACTTGAATGAAGTTTAGCATTCTGATATAGGATGTTCGTATAAACAGAAGAGTTAAAATTGAGTTTGCAGGACCTACCGATAAAAACAAGAGGTCCATTTGCACGATTCAAGGACTGTACTTGAGGCAGTCTGTTCTTATAAATGAACTGTATGTTCTCTGTTGCATTCAGTTTTTCAAAGTAAGGGTCAAAGAGGTTGTAGTAATGTAAATCTACAACTGTGTTAGTTGCACCCAGGTAAACCTGGTAAAGCTCCATTGGGTCTGCATTCCCAATCCTCTGACAGAATATAACATAAGCAGTGTCTGAATAACTTCGTACAATCTGGTAGCCTGTTTTGTAATATGACACTAGAGTGTCTAGTGGGACTGCGGCTGCAGAAGGTTCATTCAAAAGCTCGATACCTAGGAGACAGGGGTTGTCTGCATATCTGCAGGTAAAAACACAGCATGCCTATGTTAGTACTAAGAAAATGCCTTTGCCAGACTAAGGAAATTGTGCGACGAAAATTCTTGTGACCCATGCTATTCTTAATAGTTTTTCAATTGAACCAAATCATGCCCTTCACTCCCCTTGCTATTAGGTATTTATTGACTACAGTTCGCAAATTTGACACTATTCTTACAGTTCAAGGCTTCAAAGATGAAAAGGGAAATCAAATTGATGACAAATTCTTATATCTCCTAAAGCATTCTCGCGACCAATAAAATATCAATGTTGTGCGTGTCTGCACAATGTCCACTGCCTTGTATCTGTAAATTTTAAGGTCAGCCAAGGATGGGAATTGAGATATGAGATAATCAAAGCCTGTTTGCAGTTGGTGCCTTTACATATCCTGATGTTACTCATGGCATGATGAAGAAAACAGCTTTCATTCTATAACAAACTAAAAAAATGCAATGAAACAATGCTTCTTACCTTTGAGCTAGAAAATTAATGACATCCCATGTTTTCTGTATGTTAGCTTCCGAAGGCCAATCTACTGAACCATCTCTGCTAGCACTGTGCTCCATTCCATTTTGAGATCCAGGAGCCGCATGGAGATCAATGATGCACTTCAAGCCATAAATCCTGATCTCAAAATCAGAACCCCGATACCATGCAGTCTCTAAATTTCAAAAAGGAAATTTTGTGAAAGGAACAATCAAGAACAGTTTAGAGGCTAGACCTACTGTGCCCAATGGAATGCTCTATCGAGGGCATTCAGGGAGCCACCAATAAATGGAGCAGGTGGATCAGGATCATATGCAATCCACCATCCAACTGGAATCCTCACTGCATTTATACCATTTTTTGAGATGAAATAGAAATCGCTTCCACTCACAAAGTTCTTCCGGTGTTCCTGCGAATTGTATGAATGAGCAATAAAATATAAGGAAAGAAAAACTTTGCACTGCAAGCTTGGGAGAAATGCCAAGGATTTGGATTGGGAACTTACTGTCAAGACTGACTTTGCCTGCTCAGGTCCATATCCATTGGCGAGCTGGTAGTCTCCATGCAAGTTATTGGCAACAATGGTCATCTCAAATGTTGCCATGTCATCATCCCATCCTGGTCGGGAAGGGTAATTTGAAGTGAGTTGATTATTGTCTGTGACCTGAATAATGTAGTATTTGTCAACTTTCTAGACATTGTTTCTGAATGTTAAGTTGCTTAGTTATCGTTCCATCATAAAGAATATCGAAGGGCATAATTGCTGCCATTTGTGAACATGTCAAGAGAAATACCTGCAAATAATTCCCATTTAAAAGCTTGATATGAAGCAGTGTATTGTTCCTCTCAATGTAAAATGTTTCAGAGTCCCCTGGTGAATCTTCTGTCGCTGAGATGACATCCCCATCACTTGCTGTCAAGAACTGGCCATTCAAGCAGCGGAACTGGAACTCATTCATAGAAATTCTCCATAGCTAACAAGAGTTCCAAGATGCCATGAAAAATGCAGTTCAGTTTCCTAGCACAGTTGTCGCAATAAGAGAGCAACAGGGCACGCACGCACACCACACACCTTGAAGGTCTCCCATGAAGAGGCGGCATCCCGATCCACTGTCACGTTGCCGCCACCGCCGTCACCTGCGCTCACGTACTTCTGAAGCCTCACTGATTTGAGCTGCACCTCCGTGCCATCCTGAAGCAAACCAGGCGCTCACACACAGCATTGCCCACACATGAGCTAAAACAGCCAGCAGAAGACTTACAAGCATGTCCCGGTTAGGGATGCCTTCAAACAAGGAGGGCTTGATCCACCCCTCCACCACCAGCCATCCTCCCAAGTTTACTGCCCTGACCTTGGAGAAATCATTGTCTGCGACGGTGAAGCACCAAGGCAGACGAAATGAGTAACCAGCATACAGTGAAGCAGCAGGTTAGAGTAGACTGGGAGTGTCATGAGGAAAGGCAAATGATCACCTGTTAACGAATGAGCCAGCCGGAACGCATAAAGAAGAACCCCAAAGACGAAGAGACCAGAAGGGGGAAGCCTCATCGCCATGAGGGCAATTCATCGAACAGCCGGTGTGCACTAAGACCCGGCCGACCGCGAGGGGTGGCAGGCACTTGTATACTAGATGGAAAGGGACGGTAGATTCGAAGCCCATCGGGGACAGAAACTCGAGAGTGACGTTGGCGCGGCGGATGAGGCCGGAAGACTCGCCTTTTGCAGATGCTCCCACTGGATACCTTCCTTATCGCAAAGTTCATCCCAAAGACGGACGGCGACGCAAACGAGCACCACACCGGAACCGGAAACAGCAAGCAGCGGCTGCTCCCTTTCTCGCCGGCCGCTTTTCTCGCTCCCTGGTGGTACCGCCGCGGCGGCGTCAGGCCGACATCCTCTCTCCGGAGATGCAGCCAGTTAGTTGTTCACTCTCCGGCGACTACTCGAAGCGGGGACAGTGGAAAAGGCGGACGCTCTCATGGTGGTGAGATCTCCCATGGTGGTTACGCGAGAGCAGAAATGCAGATGCCGCGCTCGGCCACACGGCCCACGGGTGGAAGGCCAGGCCGGTTTTTGATCGTCCGGTCGAAGCCCGCGGGCTTCTTTAGTTGAGCCGCGAGCCCAGCACATAGCCCATATGCTAGGTGGACAGCCGCCCGGTCGGAATCACGGAGGCCCATCGCGGCCTCGCTAGCACTGGACAGTTCGACCTTGGACGGGACTTGACAGGCTGGGCTCCTGAATCATTGTCGGATTTTTTTGTAATAAAAACTTTGTCGGGACTTGACAGGCTGCGCCATGTTCTGTACGTGCCAACCTGTATATGTGTCCGTGCATAGCTAGCGTGCAAACGGTCGGGGGTCCAGATTCCGCTAGCTATATGGGTGGACTGTCGCACAGGGAGTGTTGGTTGTTGGTAACAGTAGCCGCGCGCGGCTGATTACGTACATACAGTACTCCCGAGTAGATGAGATCGAATATTAACTCGCCGTTGGCAGCAAGCCAAAAAGGTCCGGCAGTCTAAAAGCCTCTAAGATGGGTGATGCATGGATGTATCCTGGGTGCCGTGCTGCCGTGCTGGCCGGTCAGCTTTTGTTTCTGATAAATCTGATTACTGGTAATGTCGCAGGGTGCTATTATTTATATAGGACGTACTAGGGGTACAGTTTTGTACGCTAATCCTGACACTCGATCAGGTGATGGATTGGTAGATATGTACGACTTCTTTGTTTTCTGTTGCGATGGATCATGATGACAAAGTTTTATATGTGCCGGCTTAGGGGAAATGACTACCGGCTAAACTAAAAATATCTCGCCTGCAAACATGAAACTATTCAGCTTTTTGTTCAAAGATACTTTCGTACTCTTGTAGAGTTCCATGCATTATTTTGATAGAAAATAATGGCTAAAGATATATGCACGTCATTCAAGCCCGGGTCCATCAAATCCTTACACGGATTAAAGGACATTCTCATATCCAAATCCAAATGCAAAAATTTTGAACTTAAACCAAATAATCCCCCTAATGGAATCCTTACACATATTTAAAACCTAATGCAACGGCCCGCGCATCGCACCTTGCAGGGGTGGCTTGGGCGGTGGAACCTGTGACCAACGTCAGGCTTTCTTGCCACACCCCCTACCCCGCCGCTGCTAGAGTGGACTATCGGAAGTCTCGTGGCCACTAGGATAGACAACGACGGGAGCTTCCCCTATCATGCATGGCGGCGATGGCGGGTCCAGCTTGCCGGTGACGAGATCTGTGGGCAAGGCGGGTTGATCCACAAGGATCTCCTACGTTGTTGCGGGATGTACCCAGGAGTGGCCTGGAGGCGTAGTAGGCACCTCGAGAGTGTGTTGTTGGTCGTGCATATGTCGCTGTAGTCATGCTCCCGTTGTTGCACGGAGGGCTGCGAGCACTAGTTGACGTGTGTCACAACAAGCTTCGCACGGTAGCCTAATTCATGTTCCTGGGCACCTAATCCATGTGTTGGATGGCCAGATATGTGGGTTCCAACCGCCTTGGGCTGCGACGATGGTGTCTCATGGCAGCCTCGCGGGTTCCTGCGGGCGTGCTTCGCGGCGGCGATGGCCATGGGTGTTGGCAGTTTGGGCGAGGCGACGATGTGGAGGCCATGGCTGCCAAGTTAGCCAAGTTGTGGCACGTGCAACCATCAGGGGGTTGGCTCTGTGGTGGTAAAAACGCCCGTCTGAGGCCCGGCTTGGTCTACGAGGCGTTGGGTGTGTCGCTGGCATCATGGTGGTGTGGTTAGCGACGACTTGCTCAGGTGCCCGCCAGCGACGTCTTGGCGGTGTGGCTAGTGGCAACCAAGCAAGGGCCCCTGATAGTACCGTGGTGGCGTGGTTTTGGTGTTGGGCCATTTCTTGTGGAGCTGGTCTCCCGGGGGATTTTTGCGGCATCAAAGTCTTTGGCAGCTTGCCCAGCAAGTGATAATGGAGCTCGTGTGGTTCATGATGGTGACGACGATGGCATGGCAATGGACACTTATGGAGGATGACCAATTGTTTTTTTTTTGTGGTGCTTTACTCTTGAGTGTGCGGTGTGACTCCGAGGCACTTCGGTCATCGTCCCTCATGAGTTCGACGACATCTGGTTGGTTGCGATCCTTGTTGACTGAAACTGAGGTGTGTGGCTACGCTTATCTATGGCCTACTCATTGTGGCCGCGACTAGTTGGAGGAGACTCTTTGGCAACTGTCAAGGTTTTCGCATGGGGGTGGGGGAGGGGATCGCAATGGCGTGATTGTCTGAGGCTCTTTTAGTACGGCGCTATGATGGCATGTCGCACGTGCTTGCGATCCTTTCTACCTAGAAGCGGTTCCTTGGGGGCATGTGGGGTTGGGGACCTTGGGCAAAAGCCCCGCTCGGCTTTGTGCTGACTCTGACAATCGTGACGTCTTTGGTGCCACATTGCTTCATGGAGGCATTATATCATCTATGGGTGTCGTTCCTTCGTTAGAGCCTTCGCATGGGAGACCTCATCCCCCGGCGGCTGTTGTGTTGTAGCTCTCGAGGTTGATGTTGGAAGTTTGGACGGCATCCGTTGTTCATGTTATGAATGTCAAGCCAGTGCCTGTCCTTGTCTCATGGTGGTTGTTGGCGACCTACATGGGCCGTCGGATGCAAGGCTAAAGGCACTATGTTTGGACCGACACGAAGAAACCAACTCACGCGTGGTTTATTCGGGTTGCTCCATTAGTATTTAACTGGATGAGGCATCTCTTGCAGTCCTATTGGGTGGAATGACAGTTGAGCAGTGGCGGTGTAACACCCAAAAATACTCAATTTAAAATTTTTGGCATTTAAATAATTATTTAGAGCTTGCTCCTATTTATTATAGGCTAAATAATAATTTTCTAAAAATTTAAAATCAAATATAAGTGATAGAAACATTTATTGTTGCATTCATGCTGCTGCATTTATTTTTGTATTGCTTGTGATTCAAACAAGAATTTAAATATATTTGAATTCAAATTTGAATCACTTTGTTTTGAGCTCTAGAAAAGTTTTTAGGCCCATAGTTCACTTACACTCCCTGAACTCTTTCTCGGGTTCGTTTCTGCCCCCTCTACTCTTTCTCCAGTCCGGCCCAACACCCCCACGGCCCAGCGCCCCCCTCTCTCTTTTCACCTCCGCTCGGCCCAGCAACTCGCGCAGCGGCCCAGCTTGGCCCAGCCTGCAGCCGCTCCCGCCTCCCCTCCTCCACTCGCTGACAGCCCGGCCCCACGCGTCAGCCCCTCCCCTCAGCTTCCTTCTTCAGCTCCGGTGATGGCGCGCCTGCCGCGGCCGGGCCCGCACGCCGAGGCCGCCCTCCCCCGCGCTTACTTAACCTGGACCGCACCCTCGTCCTGCCCATCTCTCCCTTCCACCCGAAACCCTACCGCCGCCGCTTGCCCCTCCGCCAGCGCCGCCGTTCTCCGTCGCCCAAGCACCCGCGCCGGCGAACTCGCAGCTCCGGTGCATCTTCGCCCCGGCCCATCCTTGGAGCCGCTTCGCCGCTCCACGAGGACCCCGCCAAGCTGCTCCGAGCCCCTTCCCGCGCACCGGAGCCCCCTCGCCGGCACGCACCGACGCCGCCGTCCGCCGCTCGCCGTCGACTCGCCGCACCGCCACTCCTCCGGCCAATTCCTCGCGTCAGGAGTTTCGCCTCGAGGTACTGAAGCTCTCCCACCCTCCAATTTGGGCATCCTAGCGTCGTAGCTCGGTTCCCCTCAGGCGCCGACGATGACCGTCCGCCGGCCACCGTCGTCCACCCTCCCCTCTACTCACTGCTCAACTAGAACCCCACAGAAATGCTCACCGCCTGTCCCTGATGCTCTAGGGCAAGAAACCCGACCTCGAAACCACCCAAAACCCCTACCCCGCAGTTCACCGGAGCTCCGCTCCGCCGCGCACCGCCGTCCGACCCTCTCGCCGGCCAATGGCCGTCGAGGACCACCCAGGTGGACTCGCCATTCTCCCCTGAGCCCGTAGCACCCAACCCCGTCCCAAATGGAGGATCGTAGCTCGAGTTTGGCCTCGCTCCGGCGAGCTCTCGCCGCGGCCGAGCGGCGCCGCCGCGCGCGGTCGTCGTCCCCGGCGAGGCCTGGCCTCGGGCCGTCCGATCTCAGATCGACGGTCACGATTAGATCGAGCCGATACCCCTTCGCGTTTTAAATCCCAGCCGCCCGATCCAGATCTGACGGCCCACGACACGGGTCAAACCCCCGAGTACCGGTCAGCGCTGGTAGTTTTGCTAAAGAGCCCCTGCACTTTCTGATAATTAACCCGCGGTCCATCCCAGTTCAAAAGTATTTACGGATAGGTCCTGTTTTAATCGTTTAGGCCCCTGATCTTTTTAAAAATAGGACCCGCCGTCCAGGGCTGGCATATTTGCGCGTTAGCCCTCGGGTTTTAATGCGTTATTATGTTTTAGCCCCTGGTTTTTCACAAATGAGCCCCTGGAAGTTCCAGAAACTTGCCAGCAAGTCCCTGAACCTTAGAAACGCTATAACTTTCACGTTTTAGCTCCGACTAGTGTGATTCTCGCGCTCACGTGTTCGTAGCGAAGCGTAGAATATTTCTAGCTCCTGTTTTTGTACTGTTTTCACTGTTTGGTGTACTGTTTCTAATAGGATTAATTTTGTTTGCATGTAATGATTGCTTTGGATGCTGTCGTGATGATCGTGTCCAGTCGGCGAGCCCGTAGCTTTGGACTTCGAGTACGTTGAGGACGTGCCGGAGCAGGACTCGCAGCAGCAGCCGTACTCCGAGGAAGGCAAGTTATAGCACGGACAATCCTTGCTACCTACTCACTCTTTTAATACACTGTTCATTACATACGCATGTGTCTAATACTGTTTACCTTTAAGGTTGTACCTAGCATTTATTTCCCTGTCCTTGTATTCCTATGGGTTTTTGCATATGGGTAGCATTTTGCTAGGCGCAGCTACTGTCACCTTTATTTAACTATTAAATTTGTATTAATGGTCCACTTCAACCTTAACAGTAAAACTCGCTTTTTAGCAACATGGACTAGGGAGCTAGAGCATGTGCTGTGTGCTTTGTTCTAGTGTCTCCCCCTAAGGACCGGTTCTTAAAGCGGCAACCCAGGAGCCTGTCGCCACCACCGGAACTATAATGGCTCTGGTCTTGGACAAGTAGCTTGTACGGCTCTAGCTTGATAGTGGTTACCGAGGGGCCAACGGCGTTGTGGGAGGCAAGGCACGGGGTGTTTTCCCGATTCCACCGAGGACGGTAGCCCCGTCAGCTAGGTCTCGTTAGACCCAGTCCCGTGTTGGGAGTCTCAGCGATTGAGAACTCCACGCGTTGCGCATTGCTGGGGTGGATACCCGCGCTCTGGACGCCATCGACCCCCTCATGGTGTGACTCCGTGGGCGTACGTCGATCTCGGTGCCTAAGGACTCACCACCTTGTAGTACTCCAGCGGCTACTATCTTGTTAGAGTGTCTTGTGAAAGCCTCGTAGCGTCCCTATGCAGTCACACCTCGGAAGTGTTGATGTGCGTGGTTGGGTGCAAAGTTCCTTTGAACTTTTACGCGACTGGTGGGTAAAGGGCGAAACCTCTGCAGAGTGTACGATCTATCATGATAGCCTTGCTCAGGGTCACGAGCGGCCTGGATCCTTTTTTATTAGAATATGGTATTTATTCATGCTTAATGTCACTTACACTTTATTAATTGGGTTGCAACCGGGTATTCATTCACTTGTAGTAACTTGGACAATGATAAAACGAACCAACTAAAAGTGCTAATGCAGTTAAGCCGAGTCTAGCCTTTTTGAGCCTTCATAACCCGTGCTATACTTGCTAAGTAATTTTCATTACTTACACTTGCTGTTATTACTATTTTTGGCAAAATCCCGGACGGGTAACAGATTGGAGTCAGGCTGATTATGCTGTGGAGTTTTCAGAGGATTTACCGTACTTCTGAGCTCGCGTTCTCCCAGTCAGAGTCCCTGTGGGATTGCGGCTACGCTAGAGAGATGTATTAGTCTTCCGCTGTCCATGATTTTATTTCTGAAGCACTCTGATGTAAACGCTACGATATGATGAGAATAAAGCATTGTACTCTGATTTTTACCATATTTGTTCGCTATATGTGTCTGTGGACTTCCTGGGCACACATATGGCCACATTCGGGTTTTGTGTAAATCCGGGTGTGACAGGCGGAGCCACCTATCTTGTAAGTCATTGTGACCGCCATGCCTGCTGCCGGTAAGTTCCTCTTTGAACAAGTGATGGCAGCGGACGGGGAGCAAAGCAGCAAGGTCTTCAGTATAGATTCGTCATATATAGATTTCAATCCTAGCTCCGCTACTGCAATAGGTTTTATAATTATTCTCTTTCTATTTTTATCTCTATCTGTCAATATGATCGAAAGTTAATCTATCGGTTCCGTTAAAAAAAGGGCCATCATCCCAGAGGTGCAAAACGTGTTGCAACTCAATTCGTACAGTACGGTTTGATCAGAAAAACGAACAAGCTAGCATATGATGAAGCACCCTACCATTTCGACATTTCCAAGATTCAGCAACTCTGTCCTGCTTCCTGCATGCAACGACAGCCTGTGTAGTGTATATCTGAACCAGTACACTAGACGCGCTGGATCATATACGAAATACGTTCAGGCACGCGCATTCCACGGATTGCATTGGCACAACGCGCCGAGCGCGGATCATGCACGCCATCGCCATGGCGCCATGCATGCAATGCAAGAAATAAAAAAAAACAGAGCTGTGCATAGATGCACGCACACAAAAGACCAAAAGAGTAGCAGAAAGGGGCTAGGCAGGCCCTAGCTCGCCCCAGACTGAGGCCCCTGATGCCGGTGAAGGTCAAGAAAGACAAGCCCGGGCCTAGCGGGAATATTTGCGCCGCGCGCCCGGCCGTGTCGCTGTTGATCTGACGCATGCATGTGCTGCATGATGCGCTCCGGCCTCCGGCGGCCAGGTTGGTGGCGGGCGCTACTAGCTAGCTTCTGCAAGCGGACATGATCCTTGCATCCCGTTCTGCGCCGGTGCCCTACGCCTACTACCCAGCCCTTCCGGCGCCCGGCCACCCCCGGGCCAAACAGTAGGCCGCTGATCGAGAGATCGTGCAGAGTTTCAGACCAGGAGGCCTGTCATTCTGTCGCATGCACTGCACGCAGTGATTTCAGATCAGATGGATGGATTATATAGTAACTTTAGACTTTGTAATAACCTGCAGCGCCCACTGCATGCAGATCGACCGTTCAGATTCAGTGATTCTTCACGGTCTGCATGCAGTGCCCGGTCGAGAGACGAGAGGATGCATGGCCGCCGGACGCCGGAGATGGACGGGTCGACACGCACCGAAGAGTGAACCCAGCACAGTACCCGATTTCCCAGACGGGAAGAGCCTTTTCCTAGCTCGCAGAGAAGGCGCTGCGGCATACTGCACGTACAGGCTACACCGGGACGTACGGGCTAGCTGCCACGTACGTCTGCGTCTCTGATCCTGGAAGCACATGTGTAACCGGCCGGGCGCATTCCAATTCCCGTGCCCCTAGGGCTGGGCTGGGGCTTTGAAAATGACAAATCGCCGGCAGCCAGCTGGTCAGGACTCAGGACCTCCGTCCCCCGGCCGGCCCGTCCCTCTCGTAGCCTTTTGTCAATCATCTTTTGCATCGTACTCGACGTGTGTGTGCATGCATCGGCCGCGTAGCTCGGGTCGATCGATCGATCGATCGTACAGCGCTGTAAATGCATGCATGGCGGTCGATCACAGGGTCGGGTCGGCTCCATGACTTTTCACCGGGACGTCACAGGGTGGAGTGGACGTTGAATAGGGCGAGGAGTGGGGAGCGATTGAGCGAGCAGAGATAAAGCTAGCCAGACACTTTTTACAAAGTGAGAGGTTCAGTGTGTTATAATGTGTATGCAGGCAAAAGGTTGCCTCACCTCCTACCGTTTCTGTTTGTAGGCTAGATAGCTACGGAGTAACTTAATCCAGTTGCGAGGAGTTTGCATTGATCTGAAGTTGCCTAAGGGAGCAGATATGTATGACGACAGCGCGTCACAACGTTCGAATCAAAATATGCAGCAAACAGAACTTGGAAACATGAGTTGGTTAAACATATACTATCAAGGGAATGAAGACGATGTACTAGCAACGGGGGACAAGCCCCAATCAACATTGGGACTCTCCACGCACTCACTTTTCTCTATTCGCCACATACACATACTTAACCTTCTTAGTTCGCTCATTCCCCACTTGGCATCACAAGACAGCATGCATATAGTAGGGACCTTTCCTTTTCGTTACCTTCCTTTGCTGAAGAAGCTAGGGAAAGGTATTGCATGAAAAGGTAAAATGTACTTGTTGAACTTAAGAACCTTTACACGACCCACCACAAACATGATGAGTCGTCAATCCATCACCTTTATTGCGTTGTGACATGATCTCTTCCTAAGATGGAGTACGTGTGACATGATTGACATGTAATTCTCTTGTAACCTTTTGCAATGATTTATAGCTGATAGCCGAGGGATCGATGGACCATTTACAAGACGGTTTCCCCCCCCTTTAGGAACATCCCCTATGAAGGTAACTCCATTTGCTTTTCATGCGCCCGGGACTCCGCCTCCATCCTGAAAGGTAGCACCGACCGAAAGCGCAGTCCTTGTCGTTTCAAAGAGAGGAAAACCACGCTTGCTTACTTGGAAGTTCCTCTATTCGCCAATACTTAGTTTTTGTAACACCCAAAAATGCTCAATTTAAAATTTTTGGCATTTAATTAATTAATTAGAGCTTGCTCCTATTTATTATAGGCTAAATAATAAATTTCTAAAATTTAAAATCGAATATAAGTGATAGAAACATTTATTGTTGCATTCATGCTGCTGCATTTATTTTTGTATTGCTTGTGATTCAAACAAGAATTTAAATTTATTTAAATTCAAATTTGAATCACTTTGTTTGGAGCTCTAGAAAAGTTTTTAGGCCCATAGTTCGATTCTGCCCCCTGTACTCTTTCCCTGGTTCACTTTTGCCCCCTCTACTTTCTCCCTGGTCCGGCCCAGCCCCTCATCTCTTCCTCTGGTTCGGCCCAGCCAACTCCGCTCGGCCCGTCTCACGCACGGCCCAGCCAGCCGCACAAGTCCATTTCTCCCCCCAACTCCTTTCCCTCGGCCCGGTCCGCCGGCCCACTCCCGCCTCGGTTCCGGCCCAGCTGTGCGACCGAACCCCCTCCCTCTTCTCTCACTGCCATCCGGACCCCACTCGTCATCCCCTACCTTCGGCCGACCGAGCTCAGCCCGACCGCGCCGCGCCATCGCCTCGGCCCAGGGCCCGAGCCCGCCTCCCGCCTCTGTGGCCTCCTACGTACCTTCGCGGAAGTTTCCCACGACCGCTCCCTTCCTTTCTTCGCGTGCTCCGCGAATGGAAGGTACTTCCCCGACATGGAAGGGGAATCCCCGCCGGCCGTGATTAGCGCGGTCACACGCCCCGGACCCCTCCCCAGGGCCTATTATAGCACCTCTCTCTCCGCCCCGACCTCCCAACCTTCTCCTCTAGCCCGCAGCACTTCCCCCTGCGCTAGTGCCGCCGCCTTCCCGTCCAGAGCCGAGCGCCGCCGCCATTAGCGAGCCGCCGCCATCGATCCACGTCGGCGCCGCCTTCCGCTCGACGACAACTCACCCAGCCGAGTCGCAGGAAGGTAATGGAGCTAACCGAGCCGTTCCCAACCTCGTTTCGCCTTGTTTTCAAGCTTAACGCGCTCGCCGTCGTTGCATAGGCCCGCCGAGCCGCCCCTCCCCGACGTCTGCGCTCCTCGTCGCCCCATCGCCGTCGCAATCACCCCAGGTGAACTCGCCGTCCTTCCCTGGTGCCATAGGTGCAAACCGCGTTTCATTTGGTGGCGTGTAGCCCGAGTTAGCCTCGACTCCGGCGAGCCTCGGCCGTCAACCCGAGCGGCGCCGCCGTGCCCCTGTCGCCGCCGGCGACCAAAACTCCCCCAACTCACCCGAGCCACTAGATCCTGATCCAACGGCTCAGATTAGCCCCTCGCCCAAGTCAAACCAGCAACATACCGGTCAGCGCCGGTAGTATTTGCTAAAGAGTCCCTGTCCTTTTCGCAAATCAATCCGCCATCCAGGACAATTCAAAAATCATTACGATTGGGTCCTGTCTTTTACGAAGAACCCCCTGAGCTTTTGGAAAATAGTACCCGCGGTCCAGCCTTTGCGTTTTTGCACGTTAGCCCTCCTGTTTTAATACGAAATTACGTATAGGTCCTCGGATTTTCACAAATGAGCCCCTGGAAGTTTCAGAAACTTGCCAGCAAGTCCCTGAACCTTAGAAACGCTATAACTTTCACGTTTTAGCTCCGATTAGTGTGATTCTTGCGCTCATGTGTTCGTAGCGAAGCATAGATTATTTATAGCTCCTGTTTTTGTACTGTTTTCACTGTTTGGTGTACTGTTCTAATAGAAATACTTTGTTTGCATGTAATGGTTGTTTTGGATGCTTGCGTGATGATCGTGTCCAGTCGGCGAGCCCGTAGCTTTGGACTTCGAGTACGTTGAGGACGTGCCGGAGCAGGACTCGCAGCAGCGGCCGTACTCCGAGGAATGCAAGTTATAGCACGGACAATCCTTGCTACCTATCTCACTCTTAATACACTGTTCATTACATACGCATGTGTCTAATAATGTTTACCATTAAGGTTGTACCTAGCATTTATTTCCCTGTCCTTGTATTCCTATGGGTTTTTGCATATGGGTAGTATTATGCTAGGCGCCGCAACTAATACTTTGTTTAAATGTTAATTCTTGATATAACTAATACTTTGTTTAAATGTTAATTCTTGATATAATGGACCACTGTAACTTAATACTAAAACTTGCTTTTTAGCAACTTGGATCAGGGAGCTGGGGCTTGTGTGTTTTTGGCTGGCCAAAGTGTCTCTCCCTAAGGACTGGTTCGTAAAAGCGGCAACCTGGGAGCCTGTCGCCGCCGCCAGAACTATAATGGCTCTGGTCTTGATTGAGTAGCTTGTACGTCTCTAGCTTGACAGTGGTTACCGAGTGGCCTACGGCGTTGTAGGAGGCAAGGCGCGAGGTGTTTTTGGATTCCACCGAGGACGGTAGCCCCGTCGGCTTGGTCCCGTTAGACCCAGTCCCGTCTTGGGAGCCCCCGTGAGTGCGGGAGCTCCGCACGTTGCGCCATTTACTTGTTGGCATGATTTGCCGGCGCGTGGACGCCATTGACCCCCTCACAGTGCGCCCTGAGGGTCAGTCAATCTCGGTGCCTAGGTTCTCACCACCTTGTAGTACTCCAGCGGCTACTGTCTTGCTAGGGTGTCTTGTGAAAGCCTCGTAGCGTCCCTATGCAGTCACACCTCGGAAGTGTCGATGTGCGTGGTTGGGTGCAAAGTTCTTCTGAACTTTTACGCGACTGGTGGGAAAAGGGCGAAACCTCTGCAGAGTGTACGATCTATCATGATAGCCCGGCTCAGGGTCACGAGCGGCCTGGATCCTTTTATGATTAGAAGATGATATTTATTACTGCTTAACGTTGACTTACATTAATTAAATTGGGATACAACTGGGATTCATCTAATGTAGTAGTTATGATTAAAATGAACCAATTAAAAGTGCTAATGCAGTTAAGCCAGTGTCAAGCCTCTTTTGCCTCATCACCTGTGCTATACTTGCTAAGTAATTCTGTTACTTACACTTGTTGTTATTATTATTTTTGGGCAAAATCCCGGACGGGTAACAGATTGGAGTCAGGCTGATTATGCTGTGGAGTTTCCACAGGACTTGCCTTACTTCTGAGCTCGCGTTCTCCCAGTCAGAGTCCCTGTGGGATTGCGGCTACGCTAGAGAGATGTATTAGTCTTCCGCTGTCCATGATTTTATTTTTGAAGCACTCTGATGTAAACGCTACGCTATGATGAGATTAATAAAGCATTGTACTCTGATTTTACCATATTTGTTCGCTATATGTGTCTGTGGACTTCCTGGGCACACATATGGCCACATTCGGGTTTTGTGTAAATCCGGGTGTGACAGATTGGTATCAGAGCCGTGCTGACTGTAGGAACGCAGCCTAGATAGTACGGAAGACAAATTACTAGGATACCCCCATGTTTAAATTTAAAAACCTAACAGTCGAGTCTTGCGTGAGTTTATGCCTTTAAATGCTTGTATTTACTGTTATTATGCATATGTTTGATTTGGCTCTTTGTAATGTTTGTGATGGGCGTAGACACCTGTCTGCAACCATCTAGATGTTAGAATAAGGCTTAATGACTTTATTGTTAGATAGCAGGGGGGATTATATATTTTCTCGTACTAATCAACTGACATCTGACCTTTGTGATTATAGATGGTTAACCCCGGGGGCAATGCGGGCGGCCAGCCTCCGAACCAGAACCCGCTCCCGAATCCGAATCATCAGATCCCCACCATTGAGCAGCTGATGTATGCTCAAGTCCAGATGATGCAGCAGATGGCTGAGACCATGAGGCTGATCCAGCAGAACCAACACAATCCGCATCCTCAGGCAGCTGCTCCGCCTAGAGACAAGAGGGGCGAATTTCTGAAGGGACGCCCGCCGACCTTCAGCAAGGCCAGCGACCCCCTTGAGGTAGATGATTGGCTCAAGGCAGTGGAGAGACAGTTGGACATCGCCCAGTGCGATGACAGAAAGAAGGTACTGTACGCCGGAGGGCAGCTACAGGGGCCGGCGTTGGATTGGTGGGATTCATACCAGTCCTCACGCCCGGCCGGTACTCAGATCACCTAGCAGCAGTTCTGCAGCAGCTTTCGTGCACACCACGTGCCGGAGGCTTTGATGGTTCTGAAGAAGAAGGAGTTCCTGGCACTGAAGCAGGAAGGGATGAGTGTCACGGCGTATCGTGACAGGTTCGTCGCGTTGGCCCGTTATGCTCCAGAAGACGTGGCCACCGAGCAGAAGAAGCAGGCCAGGTTCCGTGATGGTCTGCAGGATGCTTTACAATACCAGCTGATGTGCACCAAGTTCCCGACCTTTCACGAGCTGGTGGACGGCGCTCTGATGTTGGAGCACAAGCGCCGTGAGATGGAGGACAAGAAGAGGAAGCTCCAGGGACAGCAGGTGGGCAGTAGCAGTCGTCCTCGCTTCGCACCTCCACAGAGTCAGCAGGTGGGAGGCCAGCAGCGCTTCCAGGGCCAGTCCGGCTTGCTCGGTCGTGGCCAGTACCAGCAGCAGCGTCCTCAGTTTCCTCGGGCGCCACAGTAGCAGCGTCCCCAGGGTCCGCCACAGATGGGCCCAGTTCAGCGCAGCCAGGTGCCACCCAGACCGGTTCAGCGTCCGGGTCCAGTCAGCCCAGCAGTGACAGGGCAGAAGTGCTACTACTATGACGAGCCTGGGCACTATGCCAATGCTTGTCCTTGCAGAGTTCAGGGTGTCACCGGTCAGGGCAGCACTCCGAGAGTTGGGCAGCCGCAGGGTCAGCAGCAGGGAGGTCGTGCTCCGCAGACTCCTGTACGGGGCAAGCTCAACCACACCGGAGCAGAGACAGCGGAGGCATCTACTGATGTCGTCGTGGGTACGTTCCTCGTCAATTCGACCCCCGCCACTGTTTTATTTGATTCCGGAGCTTCGCATGCTTTCGTTTCTGCTGCTTTTGTGAAGAAGAATTTATTAGCCCTGAAACCCATGAAGAACACTATGCTAGTAAGCTCACCGGGGGGTGAGCAACGGGCCACTCTATGGTGCCCCCATGTTCCCATCATAATAAGGGGGGTAGAGTTCAAGGCAGGTCCGATAGTCCTGGAGACCCTTGGATTTGATATGATCCTGGGTATGAGCTGGATGACCAGATATGATGCAGTGATCCGGTGTGCTACGAGGACCATCCAGCTGATAGCAGAGTCCGGTGACAAGGTGGAGTATCAGGCAGCCAGTTCCTCATAGCAAGGCCAAGCCAATCAAGCTGAAGAGACGACAACCGAAGATATCAGAGTGGTGAGCCAGTTCCCGGATGTGTTCCCTGACGAGTTGCCAGGTATGCCTCCGGAACGAGATGTTGAATTCATTATTGAACTAAAACCTGGTACTGCACCTATAGCCAAGAGGCCGTATAGGATGGGAGCGAAGGAGCTGGAAAAGCTCAAGAAGAAGTTGGACGAGTTGTTGGCCAAGGGGTACATTCGTCCGAGTGCTTCGCCGTGGGGAGCACCGGTATTGTTCGTCGACAAGAAGGATGGTACACAGAGGTTGTGTGTGGACTATCGAGCCCTCAACGAAGTGACCATCAAGAACAAGTACCTGCTGCCAAGGATTGATGATCTGTTCGATCAGTTGAGGGGAGCTTGTGTGTTCTCCAAGATAGATCTTCGATCGGGTTATTATCAGATGAGGATCCGCCCGTCAGACATACCCAAGACCGCTTTCACCACTCGGTACGGGTTGTATGAGTTCTTGGTCATGTCTTTTGGATTGACCAACGCTCCTGCATACTTCATGTACTTGATGAACAGCGTGTTCATGGATTACCTTGACAAGTTTGTGGTAGTATTCATTGATGACATTCTGGTCTTCTCCAAGAATGAGGAAGAACATGAGGAACACTTGAGATTGGTGCTGCAGAGGCTCCGAGAACATCAGTTGTATGCCAAGCTGAGCAAGTGTGAGTTCTGGTTAAAGGAAGTGACATTCTTGGGTCATGTGTTGTCCAATGGAGGAGTGGCAGTTGATCCGAAGAAAGTCAGTGATGTATTGAGCTGGAATCCACCACGGGATGTGAGCGAGATCAGGAGTTTCCTTGGGATGGCCGGATACTACAGATGGTTCATTGAAGGATTCTCCAAGATTGCTAAGCCGCTGACTGCTTTGCTAGAGAAGAATGCCGCGTTTGTGTGGACAGAGGCGTGCCAGGTCAGCTTCGAAGAGTTGAAGAAGAGGTTGACTACAACCCCAGTGCTAGTATTGCCAGATTTGGCTAAGAGTTTCTCCATCTACTGCGATGCATCTCGTCTAGGACTGGGTTGCGTCCTTATGCAGGAGGGCAGAGTCGTGTCTTATGCGTCCAGGCAGCTGAGGAAGCATGAGCAGAACTATCCGACGCACGACTTGGAGTTGGCAGCTGTGGTACATGCCCTAAAGATCTGGAGACACTACTTGATTGGGCACAGATGTGATATCTACACTGATCATAAGAGCCTCGAGTATGTCTTCACTCAGGCAGATCTGAACATGAGACAGCGCAGATGGTTAGAACTGATCAAGGATTATGATCTGGAGATCCACTACCACCCAGGGAAGGCCAACTTGGTGGCAGATGCTCTGAGCAGGAGAAGTTATGTGAACCGGATCACTGGTCACTGTTTGCCTGAAGAACTCAGCCGAGAGCTTGAGAAGATGAGTCTGGGATTCGTCACCAGCATCACAGAGATGGCCGTGGAGCCCACACTCGAGCAGGAGATCCGGAGAGGTCAGATGCAAGATGAGAAGATCCGAGAGATTGTGGGGAATGTTGCTCTGGAAAAGGCCCCTGGATTCCGAGTTGATGATCAGGGAACTCTATGGCATGGAAAGAGGATATGTGTGCCGGACATAGCGCAGATCAGAGAGATGATTCTGAGAGAGGCACATGACTCAGCTTATTCGATCCACCCAGGTAGCACTAAGATGTATCAGGACATCAAGGAGAGATTCTGGTGGTACGGATTGAAACGTGATGTGGCGACTCACGTGGCATTGTGCGACACATGTCAGCGAGTCAAGGCAGAACATCAGAGGCCAGTTGGATTGCTTCAGCCGTTGAAGATCCCGGAGTGGAAATGGGAAGAAGTTGGCATGGACTTCATCACTGAACTGCCCCGCACTCAGAGAGGATTTGACTCCATTTGGGTGATTGTTGATCTTCTGACCAAGGTGGCCCACTTTCTGCCAGTGAAGACCACCTACACAGGCGCCAGACTAGCAGAGTTGTACATGGAGCGGATTGTGTGCTTACACGGGGTGCCGAAGAAGATTGTGTCAAATCGTGGTACTCAGTTCACCTCACACTTCTGGCGGAAATTACATGAGTCTATGGACACAAAGTTACACTTCAGCTCAGCTTATCACCCGCAGACAGATGGTCAAACAGAGCGGACCAATCAGATACTAGAGGATATGTTGAGGGCTTGTGCGTTGCAGTACGGTGTCAGCTGGGATAAGAGTTTGCCGTATGCAGAGTTCTCCTACAATAACAGCTACCAGAAGAGTCTGCAGATGGCACCGTTCGAGGCATTGTATGGCAGGAAGTGTCGGACCCCATTGTTCTGGGATCAGACTGGAGAGAGTCAGGTCTTTGGTCCGGAAATACTCAGAGATGCAGAGCGGCAGGTGCAGGTGATCAGAGAGAACCTAAAGGTGGCCCAGTCCAGTTAGAAGAGTTACGCCGATGTCAGACGGAGGGACCTCAGCTTCAAGGTTGAAGATTTTGTGTACCTCAAGGTGTCACCCATGAGAGGTGTAAAACGGTTCAATGTCAAAGGCAAGTTGGCGCCTCGTTACATCGGACCGTTCAGGATACAGGAACGGATGGGCGAAGTGGCATATCGGCTAGATCTACCTGAGAGACTAGCCGGAGTACACGATGTGTTCCATGTGTCCCAGTTGAAGAAGTGCTTGCGGGTGCCAGAAGAGCAGATCCCGATTGATGAGCTGAATGTTCAGGAGGACCTCACATACGAGGAGTATCCGATCAGGATCCTGGAGGTGTCGGAGAGAGTGTTGAGGAACAAGACCATTCGGATGTGCAAGGTGCAGTGGACCTGACATTCAGCAGATGAAGCGACTTGGGAGCGGGAAGAAGATCTCAAGTCCGAGTACCCACAGCTCTTCGCTTCTACATCCGAATCTCGAGGACGAGATTCACCTTAAGGGGGGTAGGTTTGTAACACCCAAAAATGCTCAATTTAAAATTTTTGGCATTTAATTAATTAATTAGAGCTTGCTCCTATTTATTATAGGCTAAATAATAAATTTCTAAAATTTAAAATCGAATATAAGTGATAGAAACATTTATTGTTGCATTCATGCTGCTGCATTTATTTTTGTATTGCTTGTGATTCAAACAAGAATTTAAATTTATTTAAATTCAAATTTGAATCACTTTGTTTGGAGCTCTAGAAAAGTTTTTAGGCCCATAGTTCGATTCTGCCCCCTGTACTCTTTCCCTGGTTCACTTTTGCCCCCTCTACTTTCTCCCTGGTCCGGCCCAGCCCCTCATCTCTTCCTCTGGTTCGGCCCAGCCAACTCCGCTCGGCCCGTCTCACGCACGGCCCAGCCAGCCGCACAAGTCCATTTCTCCCCCCAACTCCTTTCCCTCGGCCCGGTCCGCCGGCCCACTCCCGCCTCGGTTCCGGCCCAGCTGTGCGACCGAACCCCCTCCCTCTTCTCTCACTGCCCTCCGGACCCCACTCGTCATCCCCTACCTTCGGTCGACCGAGCTCAGCCCGACCGCGCCGCGCCATCGCCTCGGCCCAGGGCCCGAGCCCGCCTCCCGCCTCTGTGGCCTCCTACGTACCTTCGCGGAAGTTTCCCACGACCGCTCCCTTCCTTTCTTCGCGTGCTCCGCGAATGGAAGGTACTTCCCCGACATGGAAGGGGAATCCCCGCCGGCCGTGATTAGCGCGGTCACACGCCCCGGACCCCTCCCCAGGGCCTATTATAGCACCTCTCTCTCCGCCCCGACCTCCCAACCTTCTCCTCTAGCCCGCAGCACTTCCCCCTGCGCTAGTGCCGCCGCCTTCCCGTCCAGAGCCGAGCGCCGCCGCCATTAGCGAGCCGCCGCCATCGATCCACGTCGGCGCCGCCTTCCGCTCGACGACAACTCACCCAGCCGAGTCGCAGGAAGGTAATGGAGCTAACCGAGCCGTTCCCAACCTCGTTTCGCCTTGTTTTCAAGCTTAACGCGCTCGCCGTCGTTGCACAGGCCCGCCGAGCCGCCCCTCCCCGACGTCCGCGCTCCTCGTCGCCCCATCGCCGTCGCAATCACCCCAGGTGAACTCGCCGTCCTTCCCTGGTGCCATAGGTGCAAACCGCGTTTCATTTGGTGGCGTGTAGCCCGAGTTAGCCTCGACTCCGGCGAGCCTCGGCCGTCAACCCGAGCGGCGCCGCCGTGCCCCTGTCGCCGCCGGCGACCAAAACTCCCCCAACTCACCCGAGCCACTAGATCCTGATCCAACGGCTCAGATTAGCCCCTCGCCCAAGTCAAACCAGCAACATACCGGTCAGCGCCGGTAGTATTTGCTAAAGAGTCCCTGTCCTTTTCGCAAATCAATCCGCCATCCAGGACAGTTAAAAAATCATTACGATTGGGTCCTGTCTTTTATGAAGAACCCCCTGAGCTTTTGGAAAATAGTACCCGCGGTCCAGCCTTTGCATTTTTGCACGTTAGCCCTCCTGTTTTAATACGAAATTACGTATAGGTCCTCGGATTTTCACAAATGAGCCCCTGGAAGTTTCAGAAACTTGCCAGCAAGTCCCTGAACCTTAGAAACGCTATAACTTTCACGTTTTAGCTCCGATTAGTGTGATTCTTGCGCTCATGTGTTCGTAGCGAAGCATAGATTATTTATAGCTCCTGTTTTTATACTGTTTTCACTGTTTGGTGTACTGTTCTAATAGAAATACTTTGTTTGCATGTAATGGTTGTTTTGGATGCTTGCGTGATGATCGTGTCCAGTCGGCGAGCCCGTAGCTTTGGACTTCGAGTACGTTGAGGACGTGCCGGAGCAGGACTCGCAGCAGCGGCCGTACTCCGAGGAAGGCAAGTTATAGCACGGACAATCCTTGCTACCTATCTCACTCTTAATACAATGTTCATTACATACGCATGTGTCTAATACTGTTTACCATTAAGGTTGTACCTAGCATTTATTTCCCTGTCCTTGTATTCCTATGGGTTTTTGCATATGGGTAGTATTATGCTAGGCGCCGCAACTAATACTTTGTTTAAATGTTAATTCTTGACATAATGGACCACTGTAACTTAATACTAAAACTTGCTTTTTAGCAACTTGGATCAGGGAGCTGGGGCTTGTGTGTTTTTGGCTGGCCAAAGTGTCTCTCCCTAAGGACTGGTTCGTAAAAGCGGCAACCTGGGAGCCTGTCGCCGCCGCCAGAACTATAATGGCTCTGGTCTTGGTTGAGTAGCTTGTACGTCTCTAGCTTGGCAGTGGTTACCGAGTGGCCTACGGCGTTGTAGGAGGCAAGGCGCGAGGTGTTTTCGGATTCCACTGAGGACGGTAGCCCCGTCGGCTAGGTCCCGTTAGACCCAGTCCCGTCTTGGGAGCCCCCGTGAGTGCGGGAGCTCCGCACGTTGCGCCATTTACTTGTTGGCATGATTTGCCGGCGCGTGGACGCCATTGACCCCCTCACGTTGCGCCCTGAGGGTCAGTCAATCTCGGTGCCTAGGTTCTCACCACCTTGTAGTACTCCAGCGGCTACTGTCTTGCTAGGGTGTCTTGTGAAAGCCTCGTAGCGTCCCTATGCAGTCACACCTCGGAAGTGTCGATGTGCGTGGTTGGGTGCAAAGTTCTTCTGAACTTTTACGCGACTGGTGGGAAAAGGGCGAAACCTCTGCAGAGTGTACGATCTATCATGATAGCCCGGCTCAGGGTCACGAGCGGCCTGGATCCTTTTATGATTAGAAGATGATATTTATTACTGCTTAACGTTGACTTACATTAATTAAATTGGGATACAACTGGGATTCATCTAATGTAGTAGTTATGATTAAAATGAACCAACTAAAAGTGCTAATGCAGTTAAGCCAGTGTCAAGCCTCTTTTGCCTCATCACCTGTGCTATACTTGCTAAGTAATTCTGTTACTTACACTTGTTGTTATTATTATTTTTGGGCAAATTCCCGGACGGGTAATAGATTGGAGTCAGGCTGATTATGCTGTGGAGTTTCCAGAGGACTTGCCTTACTTCTGAGCTCGCGTTCTCCCAGTCAGAGTCCCTGTGGGATTGCGGCTACGCTAGAGAGATGTATTAGTCTTCCGTTGTCCATGATTTTATTTTTGAAGCACTCTGATGTAAACGCTACGCTATGATGAGATTAATAAAGCATTGTACTCTGATTTTACCATATTTGTTCGCTATATGTGTCTGTGGACTTCCTGAGCACACATATGGCCACATTCTGGTTTTGTGTAAATCCGGGTGTGACAGTTTTCCAGTGTTCTAGGAAAGTATTGCAATATTTCCCTGCCCCCAATCTACCCAAGACGATTAACTGTTGCAAATTGATATTTACACTAGGGCATACGATCATTTTACCTTATCTTTTTAGCGCCATTATTGCTATTGCTCAATAGGAGGGGAGTAGGTACGGTGCAATTATATTGAAAACAAGAACAGAGAAGGATGCAATTATATTGAAAAAAACTAGGCCTAGGCAAGACCGCTCCAACATCTTTGATGCAAGAAGAATCTAAACGATGCACCCCATGCAACCACCACGCTATCAACGTGCCTGCGTATAGAAAACCAAAAAGAAAAAGGAAAAGAGAGAAGCTAAATACCAAATTAATTACAGTAGAATTATTTAGTACGTCGCATCCAGAGGAGAGTATTCCACGTACTGTTAAATCGAGGGAACAATAAGTTATTGGCCATGTTCATTCAGGGGCGCCGCAGCATGCATATGCGAATCTGCGATGACACGAGTGTCTGTGGAGCTACAGTGCGCCGCACAGGATCGGACGCGGGCGAGCGCAAAGGCACAGTGACGCTATCCGTCACGCAGGTCGTCCAAACACGCGTGCTCACTCAGTCACTCACCACACACACACACACACACACATATATATATATATATATATATA
Organism: Echinochloa phyllopogon; assembly: GCA_033239725.1. Classification (NCBI taxonomy): domain Eukaryota; kingdom Viridiplantae; phylum Streptophyta; class Magnoliopsida; order Poales; family Poaceae; genus Echinochloa; species Echinochloa phyllopogon. The sequence continues at coordinate 42,516,012 of BTCW01000015.1, forward strand.
TATATATATATATATATATATATATATATATATATATATATATATATATATATATATATATATATATATATAGGGGGAAGGTATACTCTGTGGCCGGCCATATAATAGTTATTCTGTAGCCACCTCTTTTTACTGTAGTTTTATGTAGTAATTTACTATAATTTCAATAAATATTTATGGTAATTTGGTTACTATAACACACATGGAGATATTTACCATTATATTATAGTAAATTACTTAGTAAGAAGTTACTAAAATCTTGTGAATTACTATAGTAATTATAGTAACTCAAAGTGGCTATAGAATAATTATTCTATGACCGGCCATAGACTATAGGTTTTATATATATATATATATATATATATATATATATATATATATATACACACACCATGCATCAGTCTAGTACCCCATGCCATGCGTACAAGATCGACGCAAAATAAAGCTCGGTTCCGGCCGGCCCAATAAGTACGTGCATTGTTGACGACGGGCAATGCGGCTAGCAGCATGCATATATGCACACGATCGACGTACGCACACATGCTGCCTGATGATGCCTCCCGTGACCAGCCGCGCCGGCCGCAATGATTCCCTCATCATGCTCTCATGGGCGCCTCTCGCCTAGGGAATGGGCGGATCCGATACGCCCGAGCCCGACGCATGCCGGCATCGGAGCGCGGCTACGCTGTAGCCTCCTGCGCCCTGCGCTGCAGCAACCAGCCTCCTCCCTGATGAGAGCAAGCGATGACGCCGGCCGAATGAGAATCGGATGCAGATGCGCCGCGCGGCTCGATCTCTCGATCCGGCCGGGAAAAGAGTTACCGCGTGGCTCCGTCGCCATTTTATTACCGCTGCTGGCTGCTGCAGCGTCTGGATGGTGGATCACTTGCTATCCGATTGGTAAATCTGGAATGGCAGGTTGTGTATTTTCGTGCAGTCTAGGGGGCTCGCCTTGTTTTTAGCATCGCCTAGGGCTTGTTTAGATCCCAAATTCACCTCCCAAATTTACTATGTAAAAAGAAGATTCCCCATCACATCAAAATGTCATAACATGTATGGAGTATTAAATGTAAATGAAATCAAAAACTAATTACACAGTTTTGTTGTACTCTGCGAGACGAACATTTTGAGCCTAATTAATAAATTTTTGGACAATTTTTCGCACATGCAAACGAAACGCTACAGTGCGCATTTATGGGACGTGTCAGAGGGCCAGACCGGATTCGGGGGTACCGAATCTGCATCTAAACGCGGCCCTAGTGTGGTGTTGCGTTTCCCGATGCCACTGTTGCACCGCGCGTCTTCTCAGGCTGTGTTCAGATGAGCTTAAATGAAAAAGTCACATCGAATACTGTAGTGCATTGTAACATTTTTCGTTTGTTTGTGGTAAACATTGTCCTATCGTAATCTAACTAGGCTCAAAAGATTCGTCTCGTCGTGTACATCAAAACTATGCAATTAGTTTTTTATTTACCCACACTTAGTGTTCTATGCATGTGTCATTTGCTATATTTAATGTTTCGATTTGATGTCGATGGGATGGAAAGTTTTGAAATTCGATGGAACTAAAAGCAGCCTCTCTCTCTCATCGCCCTTCCATCGTCTCCGGCTCTCCGACCAAATCATGGCCTAATCACACACACACACACACCATGCGATGCGCTCCTCTTCCTCTCCGAGCCCAGCCCCCACGGCCTCCGATCCGGCCCCCCGATCCTCTGCACGCACGCAGTATATAGTTTATCCGTCAGGTCCATATGAGGCGCCATTATATGCCTTTCTTCCTCCATCCTCGCTCAGTCCTCTCCTCTGGGCTCGATCTGGCTAGCGATCGAGCTAGCTCCACGTCACCTGCTCCTCGCCTGCTTCCTTTCTTTGGAGGTTGATTTCTTGAGGCATGGCGCTGGAGGCCGTGGTGTTCTCTGAAGGGCTCTTTGGAAGCTGGTCCATGGCGTCGGCGGCTCCAGGGGGAGGAGGGTGGAGCTGGGGCCATGGAGAGGCAATGGAGGGGGCGATGGACTTGGAAGGGGGCGCCACTGCTGCCGCCGCCGCCGCCTACTGGGAGGGGGGCGCAAGCTCCGCCGTGATGATGGAAGGGGCTGATGATCAGGAGCCGGACGGCAGCCCTGCTGCGCCGCAGCCGGAGAACGGCGGTGCCGGTGGCAATGCAGCACCATCCGGTGGCGGTTTCGCCCAGGAGGTAGCCGTGGCGGTGGCAATGTCGCCGCCGGCGGCGGCAGCCGGGAGGCGGAAGCGCCGCCGGACGAGGAGCGTGAAGAACAGGGAGGAGGTGGAGAGCCAGCGGATGACCCACATCGCCGTCGAGCGCAACCGCCGCAAGCAGATGAACGAGTACCTCGCCGTGCTCCGGTCCCTCATGCCGCCGTCCTACGTGCAAAGGGTATCATGCTTGCTTCACCTGCACCTATATCTACCTAGGGCTCAATTGTTTAACCCCGCCATTGCTGATCTCGATGGATATGGTGGTTTGTGATTTTGCGTGTATCGTGGACGCCCGGATGTTTAATTACAGGGCGACCAGGCGTCCATAATTGGCGGCGCAATCAACTACGTCAAGGAGCTGGAGCAGCTGCTCCAGTCGCTGGAGGCGCGGAAGCACGCCCGCCGCCGCCACGACGCGTCCCCCGGCGCCGTGGCCGGCAACGCCGCGGCGGCGCCCTTCGCGGGCTTCTTCACCTTCCCGCAGTACTCCATGAGCGCCGGCGCCGGCGCCGCCCGCTCCCCCGCACAAGCCGCGGACGAGCGACCAATTGCCGCCGCCGACGCGGAGGGCACCGGCGACGGCGACGACGCCACCGCCGCGTCGGGCTCGAGGCCGTCGTCGGTGGCGGAGATCGAGGTGACCATGGTGGAGAGCCACGCGAACCTGAAGCTGCTGTCCCGGCGGCGCCCCCGGCAGCTGCTGCGCCTGGTCGACGGGCTGCAGGGCCACCGCCTCACCGTGCTGCACCTCAACGCCACCAGCGACGCCCACCACATGGTCCTCTACTTCCTCAGCCTCAAGGTACACCACCACCATGGCACCACCCTACTATACCCTTCGTCTTCGCTCGTGCTCGTCCCTTCCCCGGCCTCGATCTCCGTGCGCCTTGTCCGGAAGGACCCCTCCAAACTCCCCCGTCTCCATGTCATCGATGGAGTCGACACGGGGTCAGGGACAGGCCGTGGTTTACATGTACTATCGTAGAGACCTTGTAGAGCGACCGTACGAATGAACGGCCATGCCACGCCTTTAATGCCTCGCAATTAATGGCCTGTGTCTGCTTGCTTGACGGCCCTGCCGCAGGTGGAAGACGACTGCGCGCTCTCGTCGGTGGACGACATCGCGGCGGCGGTCCACCGCATCGTGGAGGCGACGGACCAGGACGAGGCGGCCGGCTGCGCCGAGCTCAGATCGCCGCAGGCTAGCTGCTGAATAATAGTGCAATACGATTGCATGTTATTGCCACCGGCCTGCTGCATGCCTGCCTGTAGGCCGGCTTTGATGTTCGAACTGATTTGTTCCGTGTTTTTGTTGCCAGCAGTAGTACGTGCGCGTGTGTAAGTGCCTCCTGTATTTAGCAACTTTGCATCTCCCATCTATGGACGACGGCCTGTTCAACTACTACTAGCTCGCGCATCGCTCACAAAAGTGTGTAGTACGTGCGTGCATGGGAGGGGCCGTACGACATGACACGCGCTGATTGCGGGCAGAGACGAGACGGCCGGCCGGTGTGTGTTCTTCGATCAGCGCACTGCAGCCCTGTATACATTTTCCTTTGAAAATATATAACGCTGTAGAGCCTGTAGGATCTGACGCAACGCAACACGAGCGAGCTAGCGAGTGACGGCCGGGCACAATCGCGGCAGGCCGGGCGGGCTTTCTTTCAGGGCCCTTGCGCCCTGTGTGGATCGGCTGTTCCCCTCGTGAAGCAACATTCCCAATCGAGCTAGTAGCAGGAGGCAAAAGATTCCGGGGACAGCCCGGCCCGCCCCGCCAACCCCGGTGGCCACGCACCATCCCCGCAAGCCGGCCGCTTCAGCGGCGAGAGCGCTCGGCCCCGGCCCCGCCGGTGGTGCGCCACCGGGCAGGCGGTCACGCAGTGTGTGACATGCCATTGCCAATGCCAACCCAGGAGGGAAGAAGCGAGGGTTGACGAGGCCGGGGTTCCTGCAAAAGGAGGGAGCTTTTGGGGGGAAAGGGCATGGCTGGAAAGCGAGGTGATGGGGAGGGATCAGAGCTGGGAGCAAGGGAGCTGAGGTTGATAGGAAAAGACGCGCCCGCTGGCGTCGTCGCTCGTCCCATTGACCCTCGCCCGCGGCCCCCATTTCTCCCCTCGCAGAGCCTTTTCCCGTTTCTGTCTAGGCATGATTGATCCCATTGCTAAAGCCCGGCTTCAAAGTTGAAACGAAAGGACATCTCTCTCCGGATGTCCTTCCCTTCCCGCTCTGTTTATTTTTTCCCAAAAGGAAAATCTGACAAGTTTCGAAAAAAGGGAAAAATCTGGTGATGGTTATTGTTGACCCTTGTAATAAATTGTAACTCCACGACTACACCGGGCGCGTGATCCTAGGAAATGGTAGCAGAACGTAGGGTAGACTGTCACTACCGGGAATCTGGGATGAGTGGATGACTGATGAGCTGAGCAGCTAATCGATCGCCTCACTAAAAACTGGAGGACAAATGTAGACGAGAGCTGATGGCCCAATAAAGCCTGACCGTTGGAAACTTGGAAGGGAATGGCACAGTATTAAGGTAGCAAGAACACACGGGAGTACTGAGTACATATAGTGATATAGTATATCCTTGCCAGTACAGCAGCTAGCACACAGTGCCCCATGGGGCCACGACGACGGCACAACAGGGTGTGTTAGCTTCCAAACTCTCTGCTCCGGCGATCCGGTAATGGAAACAAACGATTGTCAGCAGGAGTACAAATTTTCACGATCAACATAGGCAAACGGAAAACATCAGGCGGATTCACGAGGAACTAGGCCATTGAGATTTCAGACAACCGCACTTTCAGCAGAGTACAATGTTTCGCAATCTTCATTTTGGTTATTGAGACAAAAGACCATTTGGCCACGCTTTTTTAGAAAGCATAATTAGCTGGGATAACAGCTTTACAGGTTTTAAAAGTTCAAAAGGAGATTACAAACCTGAAAGGGGTAATACCAAGTACTCACTCTAATAACACCCTCTAAAGACGTACTTTGCTGTATTATGATTTCTGTATTGTTATTTGGCTTAACCGCCCATCACATCCGTTGCACACCACCACTTCCAGTTCAAACAACTTGCATCTCAGGGAACTGGATTTTAGAGGTAACATGGCTAGAAATAATTCATGCAGATAACTGGATTGAACATGGCAATTTAGAGAGAGAAAAAAATGACATATTTCACCATGTATAAAAGACAAATGAACAAGTTGTTTGAAAGCTTTCTATATCATTCGATGTTTCCAAACCTTCATCAATAATTTGCATGTTTCACTGGCCTACTTATTGTTTGATATCGAGCTCACGTCTGAAAGGAATAACTCCAAGTAGGCCTAGTACATCCCAGAACAAACACGACAAGAGCAACTTTATCAGAAAGATTCCTGTATCTACAATATGTCGGACAGAGTATTCTTTTAGTAACAGAGACATAGGTAAATCATACGAAAGTGACGAGAGATATAGTTGGACGCACTCGTCAGATCTTCCAAGAAATTGCTCAAATAGAAATAAAAGCTAAGGACTAAGGAGGTACTCAACACAGGTGAAGCACACAAAAAGTGTTCAAATCAGATAAAATAAAAGGATAAGGAGTCTAACTTGCTAACTGGATATAATTTGACTGAAAAGCGGAAAGTTCCAATAAGTCTTGTACCATTTTGCTGTAAAGAAGATGGGGCTGGTATTTCTGAAGTTTTTAATGGAGCATAGGTGATTATGAGAATGCAGAGAAGCAGTGGCAGAGTAATGATTAACGAATCTCATATTGGCCGTGTTTCTTTTATGGTGGGAATTTTTCACCCCGTTTGACCAATAATTAAAGATATTAAATAAAGTCCGTTTATAAAACTATCTTCACAACCCGAAGTTAATTCACGAGACAAATCTAATGAGGCCTCTGACCGCACAATTAGAGGATGGTTACTGTAGCATTGCTGTAGCAAATTATGGACTAATTAGGCTCATTAGATTCGTCGCGTAAAGTTACACTCATCCTTTATAAATAGTCTTTATTTAATACTCCATGCATTTAAGATTTCCTTTGAAATTTTTTTTCCGAGGAGTAGAGAAACACGGCCATTGTTCTGAATATATAGCCATGTATCCCTGTGGTGGATCAGGATGTGAGGTGGGTGCAGATCAATGACTTTGACTTCAGGGATGCCAAGGGATTGTACAGCAATGTGGTTGTGTTTAATTAATTATTTTAGGTTAAAGGTCTAGATAATACATGTAATTTTGCTGTAAAGAGTGTTGATACGGCATTTCTGAAGTTTTACCTTAGGAAATGCAGGTTCATTATGAATGTTGAGATCTCATCTTGTTCTGAATATATGTTGCCATGCACCCCTGTGGGATTCTGAATGTGAGATGGGTAGGGATCAATGAACTTCTTGATTTGTTATCTAGCCACTGAGGGAATGACGATTACTATGCACGACGCGGAGAGCTGCAATAGATGTATCACTGTTCTGGTAACCTGAAAGAGTTGAGAAGAACACTCAAGATTGCCAACATTTGATCATAGAGACCTTCACTTTAAGGCTTCACTTTAAGGAATTAAGCCATGGGATTGTTGAGTAATGTGAAGGTTGTTATTGTTGAGGCTTTTTTGTCAGTGAGCACCATCGACTATGTCCACCATACATGACATAATGAAGCAACTTCACAAGATATTGTTGAACTCTTTTCCAAAAAGTACAAAGCACTAGTTCCTCAAACAATTAGTCATTAGCTCACTGCACCTGAATTCAACTTCTATTGAGTAATGTGTGTCCATATTGATTTGTCCAGCCGTTTCAAAAGTTGGAGCATTGATACTTTAGACAAAACACAAATATCAAACAGATGGAGGTAATGCAACTTTCAAGATGCTGAACATCAGAATATACTAGATTACAAGAAAATATGCTTAGTTGATTCTCAAGTTTGTGCTCTGAAAGTAACAAAAAGTCTATGGTAAATGCATTTGAACTTTTTTTTGACGCAGCAAATGCATTTGAACTTTGTCATGTTGCATTTTTGTGGTAAGTAGGAAATGCAGTTCACACATATAGCAATCTACTTTGAATTAAACAACTCATAGAGTAATAAAATGGGGGAAGTTATGGCAAGAAGGCATCTTCCAACACCAGTTTTCAAAATTAAACTCTCGCTAAGATCCATGAACATGGCCAACTTGGTATCAAATTGCATTCAACAAATCCAACAAGACGCAGTTTAACAGCAAGAGCAAGATGACATACGAGAAGTTTCAGGAAGAACCTGACGATCTGCAAACTCACATCTCGGCAACTCAGCGCCAAGCCGCCAACCCATTGCTCTCCCAGTCTCCACACCGCCACCATTTCCCCAGTGATCGCCGAGCGCCAACGCCGTCAAACCCGTGGACTCCGATCGCCGTTCGTGCCGCTCCGCTGCCGTTTCCCGCGGCCAAACTCGGAGCATTGGTTGGCACTCGGTCACTGACGTGTTGGCCCGGTTGCATTCAGGTCCACACGTCAGTGGGCGTGCGTTCCTGCAGAGAAGGCTCGCCCAGCGTCGCGGCGGCGGCGGCGGCGAGGATTCACCCGGTGTCTCAGACGACTAGACGAAGGGACCCCCCGCATCCTGTCGTCATATTACCATTTTGCCCACCCTCCGTTGGATAACGCGGATGGTAATCGCGACGGGACCGCGTCGTGGCTCGGGGGAGCCGTCCGATCAGGTTTAAACGGCTCGGGTCGTTAGGTGATTAAGCACGACACCTTCGCGTACGCGCCACACAAACCTCTTTCTCTGATTAGGATTACGAGTCTTCTCTTCTCCCTCTCCACCAGTCTCAATCTAATCCAGCGTCTCCTCATCGCTTGTCCCCAAATTGATCCCCATCTCTCCGCTCCATGGCGACCCTCACCATGCAGCGGATCGCTCCCAGCCCCGCCCCGGCTGCCCAGGAATACCAGAGGCGAGTGGTTTCTTCCCTCGCTTGCTTGTTTTGTTTTGCTCGATTGACACCCAAGGAAGGAGGGATTCGGAGCTTCGTTTTGTGATTTTTGGTGTTCCTGGTCTTGATGCAGGAAAAGGGAGAATCCTGCTGCGGATGCTGCCGATCTGAGTGACATCGACTCGGGGTAATTGCTTCCGTCCCCGTTTAACCGCGGTACTTTACGTCCCTAGCGAGTTAGCGCTTGATTTATTGATGTGGCTATGATTCTGCGCAGCTGGGTTCTCCTCAAGAACTCGGATGTCGTTTCGGCCGATTTGGCCGCCGCCGCCATCAGTGGCAGTCAGGGCTCTTCGACGATTCCTAGCTGGTACGAGCCGGGACTGTATATCCATCAAGAAGCGTGTGGTTGTTGGTTTAGTTCGTGTGAATTGTGGCTAATCCTTTTTTTTTCATGTTCGTTCGTTTTTTTGATTCCAGGGCACGGTGGGTTCTTGGGGGTGTGGTGTACACGGTCGTGCCATTCTACAACAGAGTCAGACAGCTTGAAGGTACACAATAATATAAGATCAACTTAATACTGTTTATTTTCTTTCTCTGGCTCATTTATAGTATTCTCCTATGAGCTGTGAAGAAATAAATTTCTAGTTTAAAATATGACTTGAATAAAATCATTACATGAGCTGCTAGTTGGTACTAAGTATTTAGAAGTCATTCATCTTATCAGTATGTTTGGAGATTCTTATTGCTACATGTCTTGATTTTCATGCCAGAGGAGACAGTGGGGTTCGTGGAGAATGCCGTAGAGGTTGTGGAGCATATAGCAGAGGCAACAGAGAAGCTAGCTGCAAATGTGGCTAAGCAACTTCCTGAAGATGGGTCTCTGCAGAAAGCAGTAGAGGAGGTTGAGCACATTGCTGAGGTAGTGGATGCTGATGCAGAGAAGGTTGAAGCAGTCACTGAGAAGGTCTGATTCTATTCTCTTATACTCTTGTCGATTGTTTAATATTATCATGCTATACTTATTTCCATATTACAGTTGCACAAGACAGATAATCTTATTTTAGAAATTGTATCATTACAAATAACCAATTGAGCAAAAGGCAGCATTGTGCTTATTTTCTGGAATTTCGATGTATGCTAAGTTGCTAGCTAATACTTATCATGAGCTAATAAGTTTTTTGACTCCTGAAGCAAGAAATGACTAGTATTTTAGTAGTTTATTTTGGAGAGCTGAAATTTGCTAGCTAATATCTGTTGTAGTCCTCAAGCAGAATTATTCATGTATGCCAACTAACAATGAGTATCAAGAACTGTTCAAAGCAATTTCTCTTGGAGAGTATAGATTTTCTTAAGCAATTTCTGACCATTTTGTAACTTAGATGGCTTGCTCTGTAGGACTTTAGTTGTTTCTTGTAGGAACTGAGGTCAGTTATCACTAATCAGTTCCAATATTTTGGCTGCTGCTGAGCACATAATTTTTTTACAACTCAACATTTGAAACTTGAAAAATGGCTTGCCTGCTTAGTGCTGCAGGAGGAGTAACACCTCAGATATTTTTAGGTGACACTGACATCGTAAGTTTGTGACAAATTTTATAAAGCAACAAGATAATGCCATAGGTTTACAAGGCATCTGGAAATAGTTTCATAGGATTTTACTAAGAGAACTTTTTAGGAGGATTTTTTGTGCAACATTCAACAGTAACATAAATTTGGAACTACAGAATATTGGAAGATTTATTAACCAACTTGATTAGAAAAGGGACCCACAATAGAGCACGAAATATGTTCTTATTTAGATGTAAGGGTTTTTTTTTGGAGGAGATGTAAGTTGAAAGTTAACCTGGAATAATCGCTTTAACAGCTTATGTTTCTCCTGGTACAGATAGACAAGGTCAGTGATGAGATTGACGCTGCTGTAGAGCCTGTCATCGAGGAACTTGAAAAGGATATCGATCAGGGCACAACATCCAATAATGGAGCTACCACACAGAAGTGATCAGTGGCCTGTTAGGAGTGCTCACTGTACATATCATGTGTACTATTGTTTCTCTTCTCTTTTCAAGGACTGCCTGTACATATGCGTGTTGTTGTGTATGAAACTATGAAATGCAACCCGCCATGGTCATATTAAGATGTAAGGATTGTGTGCGGGGGTGCTCATAGATGAAGTGTGCAGAACTGAAGGCAGTTCAGATGTGGAACTAGATGAATATTCATGCGTACACTATCAAATCGCTACATAAATAAATACATGTTGGCCTGTGAAAATCTACTAATCTGTTTCACATTTTACACCCTTTCTGTTCCTGTACCAAAGGTCCCAAATAGGACACCTTAATCGCCCAATATGTTTCACATTTTTTTCCCACTCTAAATTTGTTACTCTGCTCCTGTAATTTGCAGACAAACACACCAAATAAGAAGTATATGAACTCCCATAAACTCAAGCTCTTTTATCCACGGTCCAGGGCTGCCCAGTCTGCAGTGTTGTGCTCACTGAAACGTTCGGTGACACGGGCAGGCACTTGGCGGGGACGCTGGCCGCAAACGTTTTCGGCGTCGTCTCGTCTCGCGCCGAGGAGCTGGGATATTTTGCCGTGGCGGATGAAACCCAGCGCAGGCAGCGCAGCCCGCGCCACGGATATCTTCGCTGCCCGCCGCGTCGCGAGCTCGCCATGGCTCTCCCCCTCGCCCGCCTCCTCCTCCCGGCGCTCCCCGCCTGCCAGTGCCAGCCACCGCAGCGCATGCGCTTCACCAAGCGCCACGTCTCATTGGGCGCCCCCGCCGCCGCATGTTCCCGCGGTCACCGCGCCGCCTTCGCTGCCCGCGCGGCCGCTAGCGCCCCTGCGGCCCCGCCCCCCGCGGCGGCGGAGGTGGAGACGGAAGAGCAAGTGGGGCCGAGGACGCGGCTCGTCGCGCAGAACATCCCGTGGGACTGCACGGCCGACGACATGCGCGCGCTCTTCGAGAAGCACGGCTCCGTCGCCGGCGTCGAGGTAGACACTCTGCTTCAGTCCCCTTCCTCCCTTATCTGTTCGAAGTAAAACGAAAAAGGGGAACGTAATGCAGTTTGCCAGGTTTTGCTTCTTCATTCTAGCTCTGTAATAGTTGTAGCAGTAAGTCAGTAATCCTGTTAGACAGTGGATGCTAACCAAATCAATGTCTGCGAGAATGAAGTGCTAGTATTTTTGGGGTAGTTTGCAGATGCTCAACTGATGTATTGAAAGAAAAAATGACATGGCTTGATGAAAAAGCTTAAATGCATTTGGTGTGTAATGGGCTTCACGGTCCATTTTTGCTGTGCTCAATTAGGCTCAATATAGTAGCTAGGAGTTGAAAGGGTTCGAATCTGAAGGAAAACTCATTCTATGCTTATGCAAATCTAGCTACAAAGCACAAACATGACGGCCAATTTTACCCAGCAAACTAGAATTCTGCTATTAAAATGGGAACATAAGGAGGTTAGTGGAAGCAATATTTGGAGTTCTTGTCAGATCGTTGCAAACTCTGTCAGTATGTGCAGAGCTTAATTAACATTGGAGCTAGTTATATTTTGTAAAAAAATATCCGGGTTAGTCTTATATGATTTCAAAGTCTTGCAGTTGGATCCTGTGAATAACTGTTTAGCGCTATCGCATATTACTTTCTACTGCTCATGAAATGATGATTGAACTAATTAGGAGAAAATACTCTGCTGTGAATGGGTCAGTGTGCAGCATAGGAGCTGATCAAAGACTGAACTCAACATCCAGGAATTTGAGTTATTTTAAGTAGCACCACAGTGCTATTCATGGTGAATCATCACTCCAGTTCACAATGGGTGTTTATCTATTTCTCTACGATTTGTTTGCTAAAATTCTTTACAGAAGACAGCAAAGACACTGTTGGTGATTATCTTACTTTTTTTTCCTAGCTTTCAATGTACAATGCCAGTAAAAACAGAGGATTGGCATTTGTAACCATGGGTTCAGAAGAGGAGGCTCTTGCAGCTCTCAGCAATCTCAATTCATCTGTAAGTTTAAGTATCACCTAGTGTATATCTCATTCTCAGACTCACCCTGCTTACTTACATGATCATTGTTTGTTTCCCTTTCAACTCTCATTTTGATGTAGACTTTAAATGATAGAAAAATCAATGTGGACTTTGCAAGACCTAGAAAGAAGCAACCTAAGCAAGTTAAGCAACCTGTTGTGGCATCAGATACCACGGAAAATCATATTGTTTTTGTTGGAAATTTGACTTGGAGAGTTAGAAATCGTCACCTTCGCGAACTGTTTGCATCGACCCCAGGTGTCCTATCAGCCGAAGTTATCTTTCATACCACGACACCAAGGCGCTCTGCTGGTTATGCATTTGTTTCTTTTTCTTCGAAAGAGGCTGCAGAGGCCGCCATATCTACTTTAAATGGACAGGTAAATATTAACGGAATGTACCATGTACACGTACGTACCAGTTTGTTTGCTATTAAAATTCTACTACATATCTGTTGTTGTATTTGACCTATGATTATTATTGCAGAAATTGATGGGACGACCCATTAATGTGATGTTCAAAGAGGAAAATGCTAAAAAAAATGAATCTTCTGTCCCAAAGGAAGCGGACGCCGAGGTGGAATCATCTGAGCAGAGTGATAGCTAAGCCCTAACTTTTGAGAGAATCAAGAAAAGTGAAATGAATATATCTGTGGTTTCATATACTCTGACCCATGGTATTTCTTTTTGAGCAATAGTTATTCCTTTGTTTTATTTAGCTCTATATATTCCGTGTACATATTCTTTTACCAAGATTGGATGTTGTATTTCTCGTGAGAAATGAAACAGCTTCCTTGTTAAGTTATTGGTGAGTGGTGACTACATGCCTGTTTATTTCTGCTGAACCTGCACCTACTTGTCCACCAACTGGTTAATCTGTCATGATATAACCTAGTGGGATCAGGTTATAAATCGTTATATTGTCCCTTCTGTAAGCTCTCCAGATATCTGTAACATTTGGAGGTCAGGAATGCTGGGACCCTGGAGTACATAAATATCATGTCTGTGGTCTCTGTCAGCTATCAGCAGTATAGTTTACTGTAAAAAAAAAATTGAACGTTAAGGAGCTCTCACCCAAAGAGCTGACGGAGTTGACCGTAGTTTTTGTCTGCCATTGACGTACTTGAACGAAGTTTTTGTCTGGATGAAAGATGTATTACTCGTTGAGAAGTTGATGGTACGCACATACCAATAGGAATTTGGCCCATCAGAAATACTGTTCTCAAGCCTACAAGCGCTGGTGTCCAAGATGCCTAGGTCAGCTGTGGGCTAGACGTCTCAGGAAAATCAGATATTTGTCTGTCTCCAATCCCTTTCCTTGTTTATTTGAGTTGACAAGTCGCATCCATTCTTTATAATCCGCCAGCTGTGGTCGTCATCCATGGTGATGCCACCAATATTTTGGTTGATCTGACATGACAGTTTTATTTGCTAGCTTACGGCACTCCAATAAAATGGTCGAATGGCCTCATCATCATCATCATTAAAAAAAAGATGCTCGAACGACGACAAAAACTCGGACACAGCGAAACGGAGACGCTAATCACACGCTGTTCGTCGAACGAATCCGGGGTCGTTTCGTGCCGCGCCGGACAATCCCCACGTCGCCGCTCGGGCGGGCGGGCGGTTAACCAAGCAAGCAAACAACCCCCCACACACACGAAAGAAGGAAACCTACCCCTCCCTCCGGCCGGCCTCAGCGAATCGGTTGCTCCGCGCCCGCGGCTTCGGTTCCTTCCTCGCGGAAGCCTCCCCGTCCCGTGCCGTGCGCCACGGTCGAAGCAACCGCTACCCCCTCGCCCTCACCAACCAAACGCTCCCCCCACACCAAAACCAAGCCCCGCAACCGCTTTAGCCCGATGGAGGTGGAGCCGGCGGCGGGCGAGAGGGGGAGCAAGGGCGCGCCTGGCGGGGAAGGAGGAGGGGGAGGAGGAGGCGGCGGGCTGGAGTGGGAGCTGGAGCGGCAGTACGACTTCGAGCGGGAGATGATGCTGATGGCCGCCGCCGCGGAGCCGGGCGCCGGGCCGAAGCCGGAGCGGCGGCACCGGCACCGGCCTCTCACCGCCGATCTGCTCCAGAACTGCGACCTGCCCCCTCCGACCAAGCTCTTCGGCCCCGTCCCGACTCTGCAGAGGTGAGCGCGCGTCGCATGTTCGGTACCTCACAGAGTCACAGTTGTTGCGAGGAATCCCGTCGAGATTGCACTGACAGCGCGGCGCCGTGTTTGGGAAGGTTGGAGAGCGCGGTGGGGACGGACCAGAAGGGCGACGGCGGCGTCGGCGTCAGCGGAGGGAACAACGACAGCCTGCTGCGGGCGCTGCGCCTGTCGCAGTCGCGCGCGCGCGAGGCGGAGGAGAAGCTGGCGGCCGCGGGGGCCAGCAACGGGGACCTCGCGGCGCTGCTGGTGCGGGACTCGATGGCGCTGTCCGCGCACCGCCGCTGGGTCATGATGCTGGAGGCCGAGAACTCCCTCCTCAAGGGAGGAGGAGGTGGCGCGGATCCGGACCCGGACGACGACGGCGACGCGCGGCGCGGCGGCGGCGGGGTGGCCGCGTGGTGGGTCGCGCTCGCGGTCTGCGTCGGCATCGCCGGCGTCGGGCTCGCGCTCGGCAGGTTCCTCTGCTGAAGCTGTGAACATTGTTCTCCCGGATTCTGCGAAGCGAAAACCGCGGATCGGAAAATCAATCCACCTCAATCATCCAGGTTAGAACGGTTCGTTGGCATTGGTACGAGCACGCAAAATTCTGTGGAAAATGGAAAAAAAAATACTACGACTCGGTAAGAGATTGTGATCGATGATTGGGCATTCTCTTCTTGCTGCTGTAAATCGAGGAGGAAAATATGAGCTGCAGCAAGCGAGTGCAGTGTAAATAGAATTCGACTCGAAGCTGCCGTATCCATCAGTGTAAGCTTTCATGGAAAGGGAATAGGACAACAAATCTCATGGTCGGGACTCGGGATGGGCCTTTTGGGTGGTCTACATTTTGATGCCTGCCTTCAGGTTCCGGCGATTCTGCTATAATTTTGCTAAGGTCACTTTCAATGGGCACATGTCATTCATATTCGCTGACAACGGCTTTCCTCTGTAGCTGTACGGTGCAGAGTACAGACGAAATTGGGGTCATATTCGTAGCGTAGTTGTGCGTTAGGGTATATCCGCACGGCAAAATCAGGATAGGGTTCGACCAGTTTGCTGCCTTCGCTTAACTGTATAATGATTCCGTGTTAAGGCGCCCATTAGCAAGATAGAGGCAGGGGGGATGACAATTTAGAGACTGAAGTTTGATCTTTAGTCGAATTTCTTGTTTAGGGTCTTTCGGAATTAAGGTAGTGAGTTCAGAAGGAAGTTCTTGCCCGTTGTTTCACGAGCACTTAAAAATAGTTTTCTGACATTTCAATTTGTCCTAAGAAAAAATGACAATCTGAGATTCATTCTCGTGCGTGTATGATTAAAAGGATATATTTCCTCCATCCTTTTTAATCCATCATTAATACGTTTGAAAAATCTCAAAAATGCCATTCTCCTTAGTACGGAGAGAGTAAACAAAGAATGGTGGAGAAACACTAATCTTTCACTAGAGAAGAATAAACACCTAATTATCACCCTCTCCTGAATTTAAAATGGTGCGGAGGTGAGCTTTAGCTCTCCAATTCCCACTTATCAATCTCAATGTAATTCCCCTACCTATCTACTCCGTACCAATTAAGAGAATTTAAACCACACATCTAAAGCCTTATTCTCTTTTTGTTCATCATCTTAGATTTGGCCAAGTTTAAAAAAATGACTAATATTTATATAATACAAAATAAGTACCATTAGATTATCAATATATTTCATAGTATACCTATTTATATCATAAATATAGATACTCTTCTTTTCAAATTTGGTCAAACTTAATATAATCTGACTTGGGACAAAACTAGAATGATATATTTTTGAACTGCAAGGAGTATACATTATTTGTCACCAGAGATTATTTGATTCTATATGCCAAGCCATTTTTTTTTGCCGTGCCTAGTTAGTTTGGTGCCGATTTGGATTGCAGACCATAGTTGTCTGACCAATGCAAATTTGATATCTCACTTTATTAACTTTACAAAGCAAGTTGTAACTCATCTGCAAGTATTTTAGTTTGGCTTCTTGCATCGTGATGATTAGGGTCTATCCACCAGGGTTTTAATCTTAATCCCCACTGTTTTCGCAGTGGCGAGTGCTTTCAACTAGACACGTCCATGGACATGTTGTGCTTATGTATCGTCATTGCAATAAAAATGATAAAGCTCAATGAGTATGTTTTCTGTCTTAAGTTTAAAAACAAGAAAAAAGTCCAATTTACTACCCTTAAGTATAATCTAAGTCCAAATAATCCCTAATGTAATAAAATGTTTAATTAACCCCAGTGGCGGAGCCAGGATTTTAACGTTGGGTATTCCCACTTCAAAAAAAAAGTCATGACTGTAAACACAAAAGAAAAGTTCACAAACACTACTGACCATTAAAGGTTGAATTTGTTCATATCTTAGGTATATATCCATAAAACAAAGAAAATTGCAATCTAACATTAACTTCTCAACACTAGCATTTGCTACTGGAAATATTAGAATCAATTTGAGAAGCTGGTAAACAACATCATGTTTGAAGTCCATTTTATTTGAACAAGCATCAACACCACTTCTAATCTCACTTTTCTAAACCTTTCATCTCTACGACGTCTTCGCATTAATAATTAAGTAAGAAGAGTTAGTGTGGAAAGATGACGAATCATCTCTAAGTCCATGATATATCACGCACCAATCTTGCTATAAAATCAGAAATGCTGAAATCTTGACAGATCCAAAAATGCTGAAATGGACGGTCGTTTCTTACCCAAAATATCACCCGCAGTATGTTGCCTTGCTCTCCTATAAAATCAGAAATGCTGGAATCGGCAGTTCCTACTAAAAATCCCAAATCCCAATCGCCCGTATTCGAGTAATTCCAAATCCCTGCCACCGTTGTCTGCGGTGATGGCGCCAGGCGGCACTACAGGTGCAGGGGCGGAGCCTCAGAGCTGCCCGACCTTTTGGATGTGCTGCCGCCATCCGCGCATCACGTGTGCGTTAATTCGGGGAAACGGATGACGGAGTGCCGGTGCTGACGCGTGCTCCGGAGGAGTCGGCAAATGTGGGCCTTGGAACCTTGGGCCCTCGGCCAATGGGCTGACTTGGGAGCAAAGTGATGGGGTGGAGCGCGGGAGAGACAGCGTTGGGCTGAGTTGCACGCCAGAAAATAGAGAACTTGGCCCAATGCAATGTATATATACATGTATAGTTGATATATACTTGATTTTTTGGCACAAGAGTTGGGTATTCCTGGGAATACCCATGCATCACGCTGGCTCCGCCCATGATTAACCCCTTGGTTTTTGCTAAATATTTTAAAAACAACCCCTTGATTTGGCAAGGAGAGGGATATCGAAAGAACAACGAAGAAAAAGGAAAAAAAAGGAAGAATCAACAAATCAAATCTAAGAAAATAACAAATACACGGCTCTGGCTCTAGTGAGCCCCTCTTCATCTCATGCGACTAATGTTCTTCTCCAACGAGCACTCCGAAGACCTCTTCTTCTTCGACGAACGTCAAGGATTTGGGATTGGGGGTTGGGGAGGGAGGAGGGGGGGATTGGTGGCTTTCGGATCAAGAAAGATGGTCGGGGGAGGATGGTGGACCGGCGGTGGTGGTGTAGGAGGACGGTTGGGCTAGGGATCATTGGAGTGGACAGTGGAAGGCATGAAGGAGCAACACTGAGAGTGGTTAGTGTGGAGTGGCGGTGGTGGAGGGCGATAGCGGAGGTGGCGGGGACGCCACTGGACCTGAGGGCAGCGATGGAGGGAACGACGGGATCCATGGGTGGAGCAAGGGGATGAGGGTTTTTTTCGTGAGCGACGGGAAGGGAATAAGGAAGGCATGGGTCGGCCAATGGGGGAGGTGATGTCTTGACTGATCTTATAGGGAGAACCCTCTCCTTGTAGTGACCTCCTTTTCATATATAGTATTCATCGCCAAATTTAATATAAAAATCAAGGCCCATATTAACTCTTTTGGGCTTTAGAAAAATAGTGCCACATGGGTATCATGCAATACTTATAAGTTTCTGTAGAGTTTGGCATTTATACTCTAAAACTCATTTTAGACTCTCCATGTTAATCTTCACAAGAGACGTTTTAAGAAATTTTTTTACAAATGTTATAATGGAAAAAACAATCTAGTGGTAGATTTTGTAGACTCATCCATTAACTAGCCATTAGATATAACGTGTTTTCCCAGATTATCTATGTTTTCAATTATAAGGAATAATCTAGAGTAGCATACCAAATCTACAAATGAATTACCCTATTGTGGGATGCTTGTACCGGGGTACTTATCCTACCCTATTGTGGGATGCTGGTACCGGGGTACTTATCCCACCTGCATTGCTGCTAAGACACAAGACCAAGGAGAACACATGCAACTCAGCTTTCTACGGATTAGGGGACAGTTGTCTGCTCCCCAAGCTGATTAGGGAGGCAAACACCAGCTGGACACTCGACGCCTCCCAGAGCAAGCTAGGAAGCGCCAACCTCTGTCCAGGACAAGCCTGAGCAAACCACTCAGCGTGCCTCCACCCACGTGGAGCCACGGGGCCTGCTAAGGGCGCGTGGCTCCTCCCCGACTCGTCACGGGAGGATGGGCGACACCTGTCGAGATGCATGTTGGCCCTTGGCTCCTCGAGGTGCCAAGGCTGGCCACGTTGCGGCATCTGGGTCCAAAGCTCAAGGGACATGCACCCCTATCTAAGTATT
Organism: Echinochloa phyllopogon; assembly: GCA_033239725.1. Lineage (NCBI taxonomy): Eukaryota > Viridiplantae > Streptophyta > Magnoliopsida > Poales > Poaceae > Echinochloa > Echinochloa phyllopogon. The sequence continues at coordinate 42,535,020 of BTCW01000015.1, forward strand.
GGGCCGTGTGTGAGTAGAGACCCAGACCTACTTGAGGTGACAAGAGAGGGCTAGCCTGATGGGAACTAGGGTGGCCCGATCTCCTGTCAGGTGAAGAGTAACTCGTTTTGGGCGAAACGCAACACACCGATCCGACTTCAAGTTAGCAAACTCGAACCCTGCAATCTTAGCACCACGACTCCTCTGGTTATCAACCGTGTCACAACCCGGTTGACCTCGCCAAGAAGGCTAATCCCTGCCTGTGAAACGAAGAACACAAGCAATAACTCGAAAGAACACAGCTCTCAATATGAAGTAACACTGCAGATGAATGATTAAGCACGAAAGTTGGGGTTCTATGTCACACCGTGAAATTCTTGGATTTCAGGATGTGATCTTGAAGAATAATTAAATAAAGAATTTCTCATAATTTTAAATTTTTTCTAAATTAAAATAAAATAATGTAGGTTTAATATTGAGTGTTTTGCATTCATGCCAGTTGCATTTAGTGGTTTTATGCGTGTAAAGTTTCTAAAATGCGTTTAGAAGCCTTCTGAGAATTTTCCAGATTTTTCTGGGATTTATTCCTATTTTCCATTAGCTAATTCCAATGTTTGGAAGGTGCTAAAATCTTTTTCATGATATCCAAATATTTTATTTTGGTTCCTCATGTCCAACCTATCCTCTGGGATTTTTCCTGGATTTTTTGGAATTTTCAGAGCATTGTTCATGGCTTAAATGAATTGTCTAGAATTTTCTAGATTTATTCTTGCCTTAGAAAATGTTTTCTGAAAATAAAAAGGAAAAAACCCAAAACTCTCCCGGGCCGAAACCCAACCCTCCGCTCGGCCCACCCCCTCTTTCCCCGGCCCAACCCCCGCGCGCTGCCTTCCCCTCCGCCCGGCCCAGCGCCTCCCTCCCCCAGCCCAGCTCGCCATTGCCCTGGCCCACTTCCCCGCACGCAGCCCACGACGCCCCCTGCCTCCACGCGCACAGTCCGCGCCGCCGCCGCCACAATCTTCGCAGCCGCGTCGCCCCTTCATTCCCCGGCGTCCGCACCCCTTCAAAGCGCGCGCCTCGAGGCCACCCCGAGCCATTCAAGCCCTAGCCGCTGCCGCCTCGCCTTGCCCCTGCGCTGCGCACCGCCGTGGCCGGTGGAGACCCAGGGCCGCCACGGTCCCTCACCACCGCCCGCCATTAGTGGCCGTTCGCCGCCTCCTTGGACCACCGGACGAAGTGGACACCCCCACACGCTTCTCCTCGTCGAGCCAGAGCTCCGCCACGGGTCGCCATCGCCGTCTCGCCACCGAAGCAACCTCCCCCACGGGAAGCCGAGCGCCGGCGCGCCATTGTCGCCGTTCCGCCACCTCCGCTAGTCGTCGGGTGGATTGGAGGCCACCACGAGCACCACCTCGCCGGGACGAAGCTCCCCGGCCGATCCTCATCGCCGTTCGCCCCTCGGAGCCGCTCCCCCGCGTGAGCCCCTCACCGCCGGCCCCCTGTCTCCGCCTCGGGCCAAATCGCGGCCGTCACGCCCGACATTGCCGCTGGTAAGCACCCCCGCGCAATCCCCTCCCCCTCCTCTCTCGTTTGCGCCCACCGCCTGAACTCCCCGTGCCCTCCAACCGCCGGCGAGTCGAGCGCCAGGAGCTCGATCTCCTGCCTGTCTAGAGGTAGGGGATGAAGTTTTTGCAAGAAAGCCCCCTAGGAATCCTGTAAACTTTCCAATATAACTTGTGTCTTGGCACTTTCCTAGAAAACCCCCTGGAACTATTAAACATTTGCACATAAATCCCACCCAGGGCATTTTAGCAGATCTAACCCCGAGATTTTCTCTATTCTCAGCCAGTATTCACTAAGTCACTGCAGACTTCCTTGCTAGCCCCTGAAGTCTATGGTTAATTGCAATTGGGTCCCTAGCACCTTTAAAAACCGATAGATTTCACGTTTTAGCTCCGACTCGACACGTTCCAGTTGCGTTAGATTCGTATAAACATGAACTACATATTAGGACTGACATTTACCATGTTATTTATTCCTGAATTTTATTTGGTATTAATTTGACTAAAGATTATTTAAATATGTTTTCTATACTAAAATCTAATTAAGAATTATACTAGGCTTTTAAATGTTAATATAAATTTGATTAATATTTATTCAATTAGGTTTATAAATAAAAGTTGACTAGGTTATATCTCTTTTTTCATAAATGAAATTTAATTTGATTAATGTTTATTTAAAGCTATCTTTTATAATTAAAATTCTACTTAGAGTTAAACTCCGAGTTTTCATAAATAATTATCAATATTGATTAATATCAACATGAATATGTTTTTATTATACTGTTGACTAGTCAACACGAAATATCTTATTATTCAATTAGATGCTCGCACATATTTTTATTACCTAAACTTAAATGTTAATTGTATAAATCCTACGTAAACATTTATAAATAAAATATGATTAAGTTTTATCCCATCTTACAATTCAAATGAAATTTAATTAATTCCAAAAATAAGATGTTTCTCTAAAATATCTTTTATATTATTTATTTAATTAAATTAATCAAGCATATAGTCCTTTATTTTCTTTTATAATCCGAATATTCCGATAGTTGTATCTTCTCAACCGTAGCTTCGTTTTCAGCGATTCTTGTGCTCACGTGATCCTAGAGTCAAGCCCTATCCGTTAGTGTGCTCTTTTAAAGCTTTTATTTTGATTGGTGTACTGTTCTTAGTTGTATATTGTTTATTTGCTTGTTTAGATTTATGTTGTGCTCGATGATTGCTACGAGTAGAGGAACACCATCAAGGGATTTCAAGAAGAGTTTGAAGATCAAGAGTTGAAGTGTATGAGTAATTATAATAGATTTGAGGCAAGTTAAAACACGGACAATCCTTGCTACCTAAACACACTTTTACATACATTTACTTTCATACGCATGTGTCTAAATTGATGTCCTATTAAGGTTGTACCTAGTTTGTATACTCCTGTCCTTGTTATCGTGGGATTATTGCATATGGATAGAATCTTTGCTATGCGCAGCTACTGTCACTATTATTTAATTGTCAATAACGACATAATGGTTCACTTCAATATTAATGATAAAACTTGCTTTTTAGCAACATGGTTTAGGGAACTGGGCATGTGCTGTGTGCTTTGCTCCAGTGTCTCTCCCTAAGGTCCGGTTCTTAAAGCGGCAACCCAGGAGCCTGTCGCCACCGCTAGAACTATTATGGCTCTGGTCTTGGTCAAGTAACTTGTAAGGCTCTAGGTTGACAGTAGTTACCGACGGGGCCGACGGCGCTATGGGAAGCACTCGTGAGAGTATGGTTTGATCCACCGAGGACGGTGGTACCGTCGGCTATGTCTTGTCAGGCACAGTCCCGTGTTGGGAGTCCCTGTGGTATGGGAACTCCGCACGTCGCGCTCTTTTACTTGTTGGCATGCGTGCCCGCGCTCTGGACGCCATTGACCCTCTTATCGCTGTGCCCTGAGAGTCAGTCAATCTCGGTGCCTTGGATCATTCTGCCTATGTTGTACCATAGTGGCTACTGTTTTGTTAGGGTGTCTTGTGAAAAACCTCGTAGCGCCCCTATGCAGTCACACCTCAGAAGTGTTGATGTGCGTGGTTGGGTGCGAAGTTCTTTTGAACTTTTACGCGACTGGTGGGTGAAAGGACCTTGATGTCGCCTAGAGGGGGGGTGAATAGGCGATTGCTGAAAAAAATTAGCACAACTTGTAGCGGAATCAGTTTACCCGAAATTTCTATCGGAAATTTCTATCGGAAATTTCCGGTGCTACAGTAATTTCAGACAATCTCGAAAACAAACTTTGATCTAGAGGCTCATATGCAATTCTAATCAAAATGATGAGTTGCAAGAGGTTACTTGGGATATTTAGAAGCTTTTGAATCAACCACCTGCAACCAAAAGCTCACAAGAAGATAGATCGGGTCGAATTGCTCAAAATCAACAAGAACAACAATATGAACGTGAAGAACACAAGTATACAAGGAGACACAAGATTTAATCCAAAGTTCAGATTCACTGCTTGCTACACAAGCTGCCACAAAGACACAATGAATCCTACGTCTTCGTTGAGGGCCTACAAAAGGCGGGCTTATACACACCAAGCCACTTTCCTCCACTTAGTCACCACAAAGGAGCTAAGCGTGCTTACTAGCAAATCCACGAAGGATGGGGTGATACAAACTTTCGAGGCAAATCCACAAGCAAGGCTTGGATGCTCTCGGTGACGCCTAGTCGTCTAGGAAACAAATCTCCAAGAGTAACAAACACTTCGAAGATTACTTGCTATGAACTCAAGTGCTCAAGGATGGAATGAAGCTCTCAAGTCTTCAAACTCTTCTCTCAACCCTAACTCACTTCTCTTCTCAAATCTCAAGCAAACAGAGAGAGGGAAGAGCAAATATTGGCTGTGGAATGTGTTCTTCGTGAGTGGAACCAGCAGCCCCAACCGAAAGGGGGGTGGGGGTATATATAGAGGACCCCCCAAAACTAGCCGTTGTGTCTAAAGTTAGTATGGACCGGAAATTTCCACCCAGACCGGAAATTTCCGTCGCATTTGTCGAAAATATCCATCCACTAACGGAAAAAATCCGCCCGTACCGGAAATTTCCGTCGCCTGGACCGGAAATTTCCGTCCGCAACCCAGAAATTCCAGAAAGTGCCCAACTAAAAAGGTCATAACTTTTTACTCCGATGTCCGATTTCGGTGATCTTGGACTCTACGGAAAGCTTATTCAGAGGGCTATCCATCCCACCTGAAATTATGCTCCAAAACCACCTAGTGCAAGTGTTGTGATAGGAGTTTATCTTATGTTAGCACTTGGTTAGATCACTTTGAGCACCGAGACATAGACAAAGCTATCAACGTTGCATCCCTCTTGATAGTACGACATACATATACTCAAGATCAAAGATAAAATCTAGTTCAACCACTTGAGATTGAATAACTTGAACCTTGCCACTTTTCTTCAATTCACGCTTCATGAGGGTGCAACCTTTCTTATCTCTTGAGCACATCCAACTTGAGCTAGTGGCTTAGAATATCCAAGTGTTATGATCAAGAATCCATTACTCATTCATAAGCCACTTTATCATAAGATTAAACAATGATTAGATGCATTGCATTGCTTCACTAGATACGGCTTGATTAATGCATAGAAATCAAACCATGATGCTAGACTTCACTCCAACAAAGTCCATCGGCTACATGACCAACTTGTCCTTCTATTGCTTAGTACCTCATCACTCGCCATCTAGCTTGATCCTTTCATCCTATCTTGTCACTTTAAGTTTAGCTTTGCTTTGCATCATCATGAATACCACTTTGAAATCCATGTCTTCAATTTAAGCTGATGATATGTCCAATATGATCTTCTATGTCATTGATACCATATGACTTGTTCATAAGCCTTTAGCCATATGAGATCACTTGCTAACTATAAGCTTATGTCTCATTCTCTATGCAAGTATAGCTATGGACCGAGTCCAAAGAAATCCTAATTTCTTCAAATAAATTGTCCCAATATCTTTTGACAAGCTTCTTCTAGATGAGACCAATCAATACACATGAATTTTTATCTCCTTTGTCGTTCCCATGCACTTGTCATTGTCACCTTTTGTATCATGGGATCACATTCACTTTTCTTTGATTAAGCAAGCAAGCAACCAATGAGACCATACAATTGCAATACATCTTTGTCTCTTTTGCTTACTTCAACATTTACTTGTCGTATCTTTATTTTTGCATGCTTTGTATGACATAAGCTTGACTTTATCATTTACAATAATATCTATCCAAAGCTCAACAAGCTCATTAGACATTTAATTGTTTAAGTCAATCAACCACCAAAACCCACAAGGGACCTAGATGCACTTTCAGTGGGTAAAGGGCGAAACATCTGCAGAGTGTATAATCTATCATGATAGCCTTGCTCAGGATCACGAGCGGCCTGAATCCTTTTTTATTTGAAGATTATGTTTAATTGAGTTTAATATCACTTATACTTTATTAATTGGGTTATAACTGGGTTTCAGTCACACGTAGTAATTTGGTTAATGTTAAAATGAACCAACTAAAAATGCTAATGCCGTTAAGCCGTGTCTAGCCTATTTTGAGCCTTCATACCCGTGCTATACTTGCTAAGTAAATGTTTTACTTACACTTGCCATTATTCAACAAAATCCCGGATGGGTAGCAGATGGATCAGTGATTGAGATAGCTACTGAGTTTTCTGAAGATCTTCCGTACTTCTAAGTTGTGGTCAACCAGTCGGTGTCCCTGTGGACTTGAGGCTCTACCTGTCGAGATAGTTAATACATAGACTTCCACTGTGCTTCATTTAGGTAAACTCTGATGTAAAATATTTTATTCGAGCATATGTACTCTAATTTTCCATATTTGTAAGCTATATGTGTTCTGTAGACTTCCTGTGCACACATATGGCAGCATTCGGGTTTCTGTGTAAATCTGGGTGTGACATTCTATAAACCGATGACGGCGAAACTGTTCTTGACAGAATAATCTAAGCAAAACCCGAGTCTAAATGATGGTAGCTACTGAATTTATTAACCTACACGATACAAAGCCTGAAAAGGCCCAAAACAGGTGACACAACACCTTTTCGTGGTCACATAGAATGATCCACGAGGCTTCTGGAGCTATGACCAAAACCAAAAGAAGCGTCTCGTCGTCACGGTTCCAACGCATCCAAGAACGCCTTGTTTGGACGCCGTATGAGGGAGAAATTACAGTTGATGTGCAGACATGTCGGCTGAATCCGAACCGAAGATGCTGTCCGACATGGCAATGACTTGTAACTTGTAGACGAGGCCGGCTCGTGTATGTCCAACATGGTGATGTCCTCATCATAGCCTACAGCCCCAGACCTGGCGGCAGGCCTGAAAGGGAACCGGCGCCAGAGGCACAAGCCCTAATCAAGCGCAAGCTTGACCCCCAAGCCCTCGATGGGACTCAGGAGAAGATTAAGCGGTGCCCGACCACATCAGTGCAATACGGCACTGGTAATGTCACTCCAACACGGTAACACAAAATAATGATGAGCCCGTCAGGCGGCTCTGACAAGCGCAGGGAGGAATAGTGCCAAGGCCAAGCCTCGGCCAGCCCGAAGCGACTCGGGCGAGGAAGCAGAGGAGGGCGGGCCCCACGGCGGGTCACCACGGCGGACACTCGGAAGCCGCTCAAAGGCACTCGGAAGCCTCCGACCCCTGTTTTCTCCTCCTTTGTTCCTGATTTCTAAACGTAACCGATCCCCAGACATATATAAGGGGAAAGTGGCCCTCAGCAGAAAGAGAGCAGCTTCAGACAGCTTTCCACAACCAAAAACACGACACTTTGCGGATCACCTCCTGATCACGCATCCCGGCTTGCAAGCCACCCCTCTTGTAAGCCCCGAGGCATCCAAGCTCAAGGAACACGATCGCCCCACATTAGACGTAAGGACATTCGTCCCGAATTAGTATAATCCCTTGTGTTTGCATTGCCTACCATCGCACGCCATGGAGAGGCACCGCAAAGCAACAATAAATTAGACCGTTGGTGTGAGAAGCACCGACACCTATGTCATTAGAAAAATAACTGAACCACGTATGTCGTTATTAAAAATAACCTAAATGGACCCCTTAAATCCTGATCTAAATTACTCATCTCTACCGTTATTAAAAAAATACAGTGCACATGTACATACTTCTAAACTACCCACTTTCAAGAAACCTGCATGATGCATTAAATCTTTTCTTGAAACAACCAGGTCAGGCATGAGGCCCTGAATCTATATATTGAGCAATTTCTCATCTCTGTCGTTATGAAAAAATGACCTGACAGTACTCCTATACATGCTTCTAAACTACTCACTTTCGCATCGTCTATAGCTCCAGCCCATGAGGTTAATTTCAATACATCGACCACATTGAGAGAGAGAGAGATCTAAATTTATCCATGAACTTGTAACAACTATGCCTCCTAATATTGGTAGCGTGTGCAGAACATGAGTTGATGGACTAGTGGATGTATTCTTTAGTTTGACTAAAAACCAAGCCATCATTTTTCAGCCCCGTCGTTCTGGCCAGGCTAATCTTTGACCAGGATTTCTAGCTTCAAGAACTAAACATGGGCTAGTAACAACTGACCAGGCCAGCCGAATCGTCTCTGTTGTGCACATTAAGCTCCCTCTTTCTGCAAAAGGTGAAGTGTTCCTCTAATTCCCTGTACTCCCATCCAAAGGGAAGCAGGTCGTGGTCGTCGTCGATGGGCCGGCCGGGGGTTGGTGGCACTGCCACCTGCTCCCTTTGCTATTTGCTCTTGCAAGCGACGACGACAATGCTAACCGCCAATAAAACAACTTCCCCATCGAGCAGACGGCCAAAGTCTGAACTTTGAAGCCCGTAACAGCATCTCCAAGAATATGAGTTCTAATTAAAAAACATCTTTTAGAACCTTGCCAACAACTATTAGAAGTAAAAAAAAACATCTTCCAACAGTTACGAAAATAAAATTAGTTGCTGCCACATCATTTTTGTGAGCCCGGTGTATGATTATTTTCGTGTGGAAACTACCATGACCCTACTACTGACCATAGAATCTCACCAGATTCCGTCGAAAAACATCGGCTCCACATTCAGGATAATTGGACACCCAGCAAAAGGTGTAGATTTAGCTTATTTTATGCTCAGAAGAATTGGACGCGCCTATAAATTGAGCCAATGTTTGGCCCTCTGTTGGAGCTGTTTTTTTTTTAAATTTATGCAGCCTGATATGGTTGCGCAAGCGTGCAAGCTATTATTGATTATTGGGCGACGAAAATTCAATCGTCTGCCAGATTCACTGTCAGGCGATATCTGAAGCACACACATTCACGGTTTGATGCCTGGACTGCGTAGCCCATGACAAGCTTTTGACCGCCTGTGAGCTAATAGTTGAGTATGCGTCGTTCTCGGTGGTAGCTGCATTCTTGTCTCTATAGATGTCTGACCGCGGCGCGTGGTGTCACATTGACTTGAACAAAATGTTGTGATGTTTCCATTGGTGATAATCACGTTGGTGTCTTTAATTATGTGCCTGTGATTTAATTTCTCAGTCCTTGAAAAGCGTAGGCATATTTAACAACATGTCAATTATATTCCCCTCCCACTTTCAAATGTTTGTGCAACGCGTTAGGTAGCTTTCTTTTTGGAAATTACTAGGTTGCTTTGAATATAAATTTAAATGGACTAGTAAAACAGAGCAGAAAAGGGTTAACAAGCGGATACAGAAATGATAGGCAAGGATCTAATGGACGGTATGGATTCTCTGGGGCGTGAATGGAGTCTGAAATGTCAATGATATTTCGGCGTCGTTGACACTAAGGATATTTCACAGCAGCTTGCTTGTTCCTGCTTCCACTGACTTGCTGTGCTACTCCAGCGCCAAGCTTCAACGACGGCCAACAATCCAACATGAACGTGCAATCCAAGACACGGCTTAGCTCCCAGCAAACAATCCTGAAGAAGTTAGGAGACCTCATCCCAAATCCCAATACAGGAAACTTATCTGCAACCGCACGCCACGAAAAAAAAAATCTTCTCTGAAGTTGTTCTTTTTGGGAGAAATATGTTCTCCTCTTCAATTATTACACGATCTTGAAATAATTCAGCTCCCGATTGAGACGAAGCCTAACCTGCTCAACTGAATAGCAGACGGGTCTATCTGCAGTGCACACCCACCGCCCTATGATGAAGCAAAGATGGCGTCGTCTTCCTCCTTTCGGTCAATGCATTAGGTGAAAAAGCGGCGTCTTCTATCTAGGCCCGATTGGTACCAAGCTACCCAGGCAATGGCTAGGCCTGGCTTGCTCGCCGGAAAAAAAAATGTAGGAGCATATGATTAGGTCAATGCATGCATGTGTTCCTTTTAATTCGCACCACACCAACACGCCATTTGGAAGGTATGAACTCAGCGATTAGGTTGAAAGAGATCAATCACTAAGCTTATTCATTTTTCTTCGAGCTCCGGGAAGCCTTTTGCCTCTACTGTCACAGTAGCCTTTTGACAAATGGTGAATCATCTAGCACTGCTGTTTCATCGACAGAGACGTAGCAGGTACCAGGCAGCAGGCTGCCATATACAATTATACATGTTATGAAATTGCAGAGGAGGTAGATGCTGTGGCACTACTGCGGCGGCTATACAATCCGTTAGTGCCTTCAAGCTTTGGCATGGGTTCTCCTAACCACTCCATCGTACTGCTGGCCTGCTGCTCCCTTTCTTTACTCGACATCTTCCGCTTAACCTGTGCTGCGTGTTTCAGTGACAAACGCATGCAGCTCTAGCCGTCTAGAATTATTGGTCCACGAAAAATTTAATCATTAGAAAATAGAGTCAGTGACTCAGTGTAAAGTGTAAACGAATCAATTGAATTGATCTTCAAGTGTGGCCGGAAACGCATGCATGGATCGATGGATGCCTGCGACAAGCGAGATAACGATCATTGACGACGACCCTCACCTACCATACACGATGGAACCATTCTGAATTGGAAATGTAGAGGTGGATAGCGACAGATTCCTGAAAACCACTTGGGCACTTGCTCAGTTGCTATGGCCCCGGCGAACCAGCATGTAAATTGTAAAGGCAGCGTCGTTGTCTTCGGCGATCCATTTCGTCGTTCAAAAGGCGAGGTGTCTTTCCTTTTTTAAGGGGATGAGGCATGAGATCATCTTTAATTTGCATTTCTTCCCTGATGCACAAAATCTTTGGAGGGGAGTGGGGATTAAAGTTCTAGCTATAATAACATGATGATCAAAATGAAATCTTTGAATCAGTAATGTGCAGCTGTGCATACATATTCAACGGCAGCGCTATTTTTCACACCTGCAATTGGTGATGATGAGGAGCGAAAAATTCAACTCATCAACGAAGGTGAGGAAGAAGGAGCCCAAGCGTGGACCAACGACTACTCCTGTATCTTATCCTGCAGCCGCGTCTAGCTCAATTCCATGAGAACCATGTGGAGTGTTGGCTCTACTCTATAAAAGGGGACCCCGGCAACCTGCCCTGCCCATCACAGCAACCCAGCCATAAAGACAGAGACATCACTAAAGCTATCAGCTGCTTCGTTCCGTCCACAGGCTCCTCCGCTCCAGCCCCTTCCAATGGCGTCCCGTTCCGCTCTGCTCGCGGTGCTCGTCGCCGTGAGCTGCGCCGCCGCGGCCTCAGCGGCTTCGTTCACCGTCGGCGACGCGCAGGGCTGGACTCAAGGCGCCAACTACGACACCTGGGCCAGCGGCAAGACCTTTAACGTAGGAGACACCCTAGGTGCGTACCCTGTCCTCAACGAGTTATTGGTTGATCGTTAACTGTTTCGGCCTTCTGTTCTTCTCTTCTGAAAGCACACATTAACAGTTTAACTTTCTCATCATATAATGGAAAGAATTGCAATGACAAGTAGTTTTATCGCCCATACTGTATTTTCGTCGTCATAATCTCTCCTTTCAAATGGTGAGAAGCTGAGATGATTGATAATTCAATGGAGTTTTCAAGTTAAATTACATGTTTTTTTTGTTAGACGTACGATTGCAACTTTCATGCTTTCTTTATAGATATATATAATTGTTAAATTGCACGCTTATATAGCACAGTAGCATTTCTCTTCGTGACGAATCACATCCTGGATTTTAACCCAACTACCCCGCTGCAGTGTTCAACTTCCCCGCCAACGCCCACGATGTGGCTGTGGTCGACCAGAGCGGCTACGACGGCTGCTCCGGCAGCGCCGCGTCGAACACCATCACCAACAGCCCTGCAACCGTCACCCTCACCACCTCCGGCACCCACTACTACATCTGCACCTTCCCAGGCCACTGCAGCAACGGCGGCATGAAGCTCGCCGTCACCGTCGGCTCCGGCTCCGGCTCCCCCTCGACGCCGTCCACCCCCGGCACGCCCAGCACCCCGCCCAGCACCCCCTCCCCACGCCCGAGCGGCGCGTCGGCGCGCCTCACGGCCGGCCCCGCCCTCGCCGTGGCCGCCGGCGTGCTCCTCAAGCTCGCCATGTTCTGATCAGATCACCACCGGTGTAAGGCGGCGGCCTGGCTGTTTGCGTGGCCAGGGTAGAGGCAGTGCAGGATTGTTCTTGAGCGTTTCTGACGACGGCCGGCATGTACCTACGTTTTCCACGGTAGAGTGGGGGTTGGTATCGTGATGTATATTTACTATTAGTGCTTTGCTGTTTCGCCTGCGTTCATTGAGAGTGTAGTAGTTGGTGCCTTTTGTAATAATTTCATTGTTTTCTCTCCATGGATATATTTGCATAACTTCTGCCATGACATGATCAATGCGTTATAATGCTATAAGTCGCTTTATCACACGGTGTTTAGCTAAGGTGTGCCAATCTAGCTAGTGCACTTGCTCTGATCTCAAGCTTAACTTTCTTCCGCTGGAGAAAACACAAAAGGCTCTCAAAAAAGCTTGATATCGACTTGTCCAAAAGCTTGCTTCTAGAAGCTGAAATACTGGAGCTGGAGCTGGACCAAACAAGGGCAAAACAACAGCAACTAGCACAATAGGCGTCTCCTTCATAGAACAGTACACAACGGGTTATTAGTCACGCTGAGCGAAGCATTAGGTGCGTCCAGGTCTATACGTTAGACTTTGGTTTGAGGGCGAGCTGATAGTGAATCTGTCGGTTGGGTTAGGTAACAATGACGGACTACCTCGGCTAGGGGGAAATGATTTGGAATACAGCGTGGAAAAACAATGCCGAGGGCGACAGTGATTTGGTTTGGATGGTACGTGTCGTTACAAGTTCTTCCCAAAGCGTTTCCAGACCTGTGTTGCGAAACATCTTTACAAAAGCAAGCAGCAGACAAGAGCAGCTAGGGAGAGCCCTGGTGACTTCATCCGCGATGTCATTAGCCAGCGACGGCTCTGCAAAAGGTCTCGGCATGACACCGGCCTCTGGTTAAAGTTAGCGTACGTTTTCAGCGGAACTTATCTGTTTATTACCTGCTCCCTGCGAAATTTCCGTGTTTCGAAGAGTGTTTTGACCTTGTCCTCAGGCGTCGGAACGGAAGGAACTTCCAAGTCAATATACCTGCTCCGGCCGGCCCGTGCGAATCTGACGGTCTGCAGCATGTGGCCGGTGACGGAGCAGGTATACGAAACCATGCGTCTTCGACGAGAGGAGGGAGGGGTGACGAGAATACATGGAGAAACACAGGAAAGCATGGAGGTGAAGGGTTTTTCAAGTTTCCTTCACATCTCCGGTGGTAGGTGGTAGGGGGAGTAGCCGAGTAGGACTACACTTTCAGGTGCTCTCAGCTTCTCACAACTCACAAGTCTCTTTTGCGTATTTTCTAAAGGAAGTGACTACCTCTCATCCGGGTAAATTTCAATCTGGATATCACTCAGATTTTGACCCAATGGGGTGCTGACACGTCACACCTAGGATGCAAATCGAAGACTGAGTGATAAATGAACTTTTTCTCACCCAGAAAATAATGAAATGACTGAAGGGAAAAACTGAGTGATAACAAGACCATAAATCACTCAGAAACTCATTTAACGCATCATTCTAAGGTTCTACAAACTTAATTAAAAGGTATAGGTAGTATCCATTTACAGTTCATTGTTCTCTTAAATTCGAAACTCAACACGGATCCTTATTGCTTGGTTCATAAAAGGAGTTAAAAGATTAATGAACGCAGAGACGAGTAAACTAAATCTAAAAAATGGACAACACCACAATGCAACTACGTGTACAAACTTTCAGAATAATTTTGTTTCAGCATTCATGAAGCCGAGTAAACTGTACTGATGATCGTATAGAAGAGAGACTAAGCTAAATGTTGAAAACCAGACCACTTTGGAAACTAAAGAAATCAATGGGATTGTAAATTACTAATACTGAATATCTATGAACAACTGCTCTTGTTATTGGGAAATCTTCACCCCGCTGTATAGTAGTTTCACACCGCAATAGTAGTTTCACTGAGTACATTCAGAATAACGAATATTCAGAGGACAATAATATTCAAAAACTTTAAAATAGAGATAATTCTAACTGGATACACTAAACACTGAACATTTAGAGGTAAATGAACATTTGGAAACCTAACTGATGAAATGAATACACTGAACACTGAATATTAAGAAATAAATGAACATTCGGCAGCCTGATTGATGAAACACTGAACACTGGATATTCAGAGACAAATGAACACTAAGAAACTTGAATATACTGACACCGAATATTGTTGCATGAAAGGGAAAGAACCTAACATCGAGTATTAATTTTTGTAGAACCAATATTAGATTAGACCACCGGCATTGTCAGCGTCATGCCCACCACATTGGCCGTAAAGAGCCAGGCCTTGTTGTTGAGCACCATCCTGGGCTGTGTTTCTTGAGCCGGAGTATAACTTGTGGCACTGACAGCTACAGTATGTTTCAGAAATAAATTTAGAACCTAAGTCAACAAAAGCAATATGTTCCCCACCATATGTACACATAGAACAAAATTTGCTAAGTGTACCCAATTACACACATGGAAAACCAACACATCTTCACAAACATTTGTCAATACAAACTATAACAATGTGCCCTCAACAAATACAAGTAAAATGTCCTCACAATATACAAGGTATTGTCACAAAAATGTTCAGTTCATACAAAAATTAAACTCATACATCAAGACCAATTTCCGTCTACACACACCTCATCTCACACATGTAACATGTACAATAGCCTTCTCAAACCCTGTGTTGTGACATATAGTATTAATGTGCTATTGCATCGCGGACAAGGTTCATGTTGCTGTCATCCTCAACTTCATCGGTCACACGGGGCTCGTGTGCTTGCTCATCCTCGTTGTCGCCCAGTGCACCACATCCACCAGACGGACCGGCTTCAAAGTCGATTTCGTCGTCATCATGTTCAAGAACGAAATTATGCAGCCCACAACATGCAAGAATTATGTCGCTTTGAATCTTTTCGTTGTAGGACGGAATACCCAACAGTATTCTCCACTTCATCTTCAACATCCCAAAGGATTGCTCTATGACGGACCTAAGAGATGAATGAGCCATGTTAAATACCTCTCTTTCACCAGAAGGTGCAGGTGCATTCCGCCACTGTTGTTGATGGTATTTGGTCCCCTTGTACGATGCTAGATAGCCTGGGCGGTTAGGGTACCCCGCATCAACTAGATAAAACTTCCCTGCATGCATATGCAAAGTAATGGTTAAATGATGCATATACCAAACTGCATAAATCAAAGGAACAGAGGCAGCAAGAATCTATTCAGCAGCAGCAGCTTAAACCCAACCCATCGGCTGCAGCTGCTTCAGTGTGCTGCTGCAGCCGAACACCTACTGAACAGCCAACCCATCGGCCACCTACTGAACAGCCAACCCATCGGTTGCAGCTGCACACTGAAGCATATAAATAAGCTATTGCTGCTACTGATTTTTACTCCATTCCCCAGCCACCACAACAGATTAAGCATATACATGATTAACACTGAAAATGATATTATTCATCAATGCAACCATTCCTAGTGACTATCGGGTACAATATCTGGCCTTTTGATAAAACATAGAACTGAGGAATGATAAGGAATGAAGCATCCAAAGATACAACAGACCCACCATTCATGGCATAAACCCCACCAAACACTTAAGGACACTTTTCTTGAGGGGCAAAGCTTAAACCACAGAACCATTTCTACTACATTTTCAGCTTTGGGGCTTTGGTCTTTTTTTCTACACATATTCTTTTACATAAATAAAGACAACTATACACATTAAAATGAATGGTACTACAATTTCAAAATGAACTGTTATACATACTCAAAATTAACAGTTTGACATGACATTTACACAATGCTGCCCTCCCCTTCTGTTATACCAAAATGATATCGAAAACAAGGCAATAAGCAGAGTTTCAGAAATTTGCACTATATACAATAGCTCGAAGGCCATAAGAATTTATAGCTACATTTAATTGACACTATGTTTCATAAATGATACACCTACAAACTATTCTAGAGTAGTCACAAACATTTTAGGCAGAGGTTCACAAATATAACATATGGAGAAGAAACTAAGAATTTTCATGGAGATTACATAGATGGTTGAGGAGTAACCTGGTGGCGGATGGGGGAAATCTGAACCATACTTCGATATGGCCTCCTGAAGTACGGTCCAATCATGTGCCGAACCAGGAACCCCCGCTGTCACAAACGTGAAGCGCCGATCAAAGTCACAAATGGCAAGTACATTTTGAGTTTTCTCATTCTTCCTGTTGATGTACTGGCCGACCTTTTCAAATGGAACCACCACTTTGACATGTGTGCCATCTATAGCCCCAATTGCATTGTTGAAGAAAGGAGCGGACCTATGGTTGGCAACCTTTGGGTGAACAGATGAGAATGTGGGGTCCTTGGGTGCAATTATATCTTTGGCAAGCTTGACCACACAAGATAACACATGGTTGAATTTGCGACTAACAGTCCCTATGGACCTCTCAAACCTGTTCTCAGCTTGCCTGACCGGTTGTGGAGGCCCAACCATGTACAAGAAAATGCCTAAAGCCTCTCTAGAAGACACCTTAGATGTTGACTTCAACCCATACTTCGAAACCAACTCATCGTGTAGCAGCTCAAATACATGGGCACCCATCCTAAACATGTTGTAGCAAGCAGTGGGCCTACGCAATGTCCTCTCCACCCACTCAATTCCACTTTCCTCAATGACTCTTCTATGGCTGCCCGAGACCGACTCTTCTTTCATACATAGGAGGATGGCTTTCTTGCAAATTTTCATGGTACTCCTCTGTGCATCCATGGCAAGCTTCAAGCCCTTGAACACAGTACTGTCTTTGCCAACTCATAGTCCTTGTACAACGCTTCGTAGTCTTCGTCACTTGTGTCATCATCACTTGGCAAAATTAAATCTTCTTCTTCACTGCTGCCCTCCCCTTCTGATCCCATGCTGCCCTCCCCTTCTGATCCCATGTTGTTTCCCACAATGTTTGCATTGTCCCCACTACTGGAGCCCTGAAACATAACATAAATCATACTGTCAGCAACACAAAATATATGAAACTGAACAATGTTGACGTAAAATGGTAGTATACAAATACAGTAAATGTGGCATAAATGCATGTACAAGCTATGAAAGAGGTGCAATAGTAACATCTCAATGTTCAACAATCGTTCCACATGCATTACATCAAGGCCCATTGAAAGATAGAGAATACAAATCATTGAACAATTAAGTAGTCTAGGGTCCACATGACACAAATTATTCAATGACAGTGATACATAGCTACGGCCACCAAATATCTCTACGGAGCAGCGGACATATGGCGCCGGAATTGTCTCTGGATCCACGCGAATTTATCTTCCAATGTTGGACATATCAGGAACGCATCTCTGCAACTCTCGTTCTTGAAAAGTGATGTAATGAAGTCATACGCATCACTCTGTGCGTTGATCCCTAACTGAATTGCAATGCGCAAATAGTTCCGGTACGCTTCTTGTTCCTTTTCTTTATGGTTGTGTTCAGACACCAATTCACGCATACCATTCTGAAATTGGCCTCCGACATTCTTCATCTGTCCAATTAGCTGACTCAAGAGGTTCCTCTTTTTTCGAGGTGCCATGCTAGATGGAGGTGACATGGGTCCCTTCTCCTTCTTTTGGGGGCTGTAAGCAGTCGATTTGGTAGCACTACTGCTACCTCTCTTGCGGCTACCAGATGTGTTAGGAGTAGACCGAGTATCCAAAGTGGGGTCCTGGGAGTCCAAGTTGACAGCGGCTGGCTCGTTGGGAGAGGCATGAAGGACGGTCTCAAAATTGATGTGAACTTCCCTGAACATTTCATCCAGCATGTATAGCCAAGGGGGCTCGTCCAAGGACAAGCGCACTACCTCCTTACATTTCTGTTGCAGAAATAACGGAGCAATTAGCAAACATGAGGAGAAATGTAGCCAATATATCATATGACTAGTGGCTTGAGAGATTGTACCTTTTTCCATTGTACCCAAAACTTGGGGTCGACCACGAACCCACCCTTGGCGTTGCGGCCTACCTCAGATTTCTTCTGAAGTTCTTTGTGTGCTGAATTAAACACCCTTAAATTACGCAGCCATGTGTCGAGCTGCGAATAACTGTAGGGCACCCCCGTGCGGCCTCTGAAAGCATTAACTAAGTGGGACTTTCCTAAGGGGGTTGGTTTACCCTGGAGAATTCCCTTGTTACGTTGTTGTTCAATCCACGACTCACACAACGCTTGCGTAAGAGGATCAGTCCACCTCGCTCTAACCGAACCCTAAAAATAGAACCAATACGACAGCAACAGCAATGTCACATTACTACTAACAATTTCCTACTTCCAATTAAATTGCATGATGTAATAGGCTCTAACATAAAAATGGAGGCCTACACATCCCTAAACAGGACATAACACACGTGAAAACCAAATATGCAGCAATATATATTTTGGACAGTGGCATAAACATATTGAAAACAACCCTAGACAGTCCTAAACAGTACATAAGTTTGGATGGATTGCATCAACACTGACATGTAGAATAACATATTTACTTTTCTAACCCATGGCCGTATTTCGGTTAATTTTTAGCCTTCTATGCTGCAGCCACATTGAAGAAAGCAAAGTAATCATAAAAGCCTGGTTGTATCCATACAAAATAGCTTTGGCTCACCTCAGGCAAGTAGTCGTCGGCAGCAGCAGATGACATTGAGTTGTCGTTGCTACCGACATCTTGCACGGGGGACGGGGCCTCCTGGCGAGACTGCCTTCGGGTGGAACCACAGCTTCGTACAGCGGATGCCATATCCCCACCCACAGGCGGTGGATGCCATGAGGGGGCCACTGGTGACAAGTGCACACGGGCAGCTTGGCTACTACCCTCGGCATAACCTCCTACCAGGAATTCCAGCAACATAAGAAGCGGAGAGGTAGGACATAAATTTCAGGACTCGGTAAACATGTATGTTGTCAAAGTAATCATGGAAACATGTATATTAAAATGCAATAGATCATTTCATATTTACTAAATTGTAAACAAAAGATTTGATATCAGCAAATACAATTGTCAACAGAAGATTTCATATCACCAAATACAATTGTAAACAGAAGAGTTTATATCAGCAAATAAAATTGTAAACATAAGATTTCATACCACAGTAAAATGCATCAGAAGCTTTCATATTATATAACTAAATCACCATTCGTATGTAGTGCGGTATAAGTGCTTATCAGTAAATTGTAGGAAACATAGTTCACTCACCATAGCTTGGCGGCACTGGAGCCAGCGGATGCGGCGGAACGGAGGCGTAGGGAATCCCTGGGAACCCTAACAGGGACGAGGTAGAATGCCTGGGGGGATCAGCCATGGGGAGACCGCCGGGGTGATACGACAGTGGGTACAAAGGCGAAGGTCCGCCATACCCGGAGTAGCCAAGTGACGGTCCGGCCATGCCCCCGGGTGCCGAGACCTGTGGGGTGGAGGTGCCGAAAATGGTGTTGAAGTCGAAACTGGGTCCACCAGGAGGGCGGGGTTGGCTGCCGGTGGCGTCTAGGCGCCGGGGAGAATACGAAGGTGGCAGTTGGTAGTAAGCATCATGATAAAATGAGTTCGGCTGCGAGGACGGCCGGAATGGCTCGTCGCCGTCCCCTGACATTATGCGACCGGTGCGAAGCTGCGGTGCGTCGGGATGGTGGCCTGCAATGGGGGAAGGTTGCCGGAACGCGCTTACCGGCGGAGGCGCCGAATGTGGGAGAGCCAACAACGGAGGCCGGAAAGGCGGGGGAGTCGAAGATCCGCGGTGGAGGGTCGCCCCCACGGAAAGCAGTCCCCAAAGGGGGCGAAGGCACCGGATCCGTATGGAGGCTCGCCGACCTCGCCGTCGAGCACCGGCCGCACCTCGGCGGTGCGGTCCCAAGGTCCAGGGCCGCCGATGCGCCGGCTCCCTATCTCCACGGCGGGGCAAGCGGAGGCCCCAACTCCCACAGATCCATGCAGGCCTTCAGCGCAGGAGCTCGCGCCCGGGCGTGACGGGGTGGCGGAGCTGCCGAAAGCGGCGCCGGAGCGGCGAGGCGGCGGTGGGAAGAGGCGGACCCAGAGGAGGACCGCGGATAGGGATGACTACGCATCTGGGAGGACGGGGGTGTCACGGGGACGCCTAACTTGGGCCGCGGCCGTGGCCGCCACTTGGGCCCACATTTTCCTAACACTAGTTCTGAAACACGGCAAACATCTGACATATCTTTTTTTCGAAATTTTTGTCTTCTCCATCTAAACGCGACCCTGGATCATAACTAGCGCCTAATCTGGGAGGAGCTTGGGCTGTGTTTAGTTTCCTTGAATTACAAAACTTTCCATCCCATCCACATCACATCAACATCACATCGAAACATTAAATATAGCAAATGACACATACATGGAACATTAAATGTGGGTAAATAAAAAAACTAATTGCATAGTTTTGATATACACGACGAGACGAATCTTTTGAGCCTAGTTAGGTTATGATAGGACAATGTTTACCACAAACAAACGAAAAGTGCTACAGTGCACTACAGTGTCCGATGTGACTTTTTCACCCTCATTTCGCCTCGTCTAAACACAGCCTTGGCCGTCCATTTTCAGGGGACAACAAAAGAGAAGGCAAATACTAGAATAAGTGAACAACAGACTCCACGCAGAAGTTGTTCGTGTGCGGAAGAACACACTCCTCCATCTAGAGAACAGCTGGCAAATTTATCCCGACATATTACTACCGCACAACCCACTACTTCATGCATCCATAAAAGCCGATTACTTGCAGAAATCAAATTAACATGAAACTGCAAATGAAGAGAGCTTCAGCGAGGAACATGGATGTGAATGACACGAGCTGCTCCGGGTAGAGAGAACAGCAATTAGTTTTTTTTTCTTTTAGGACAGGAAGTGCAACTAGTACATCTCTGAAAATAATTCTGGGCCAATGAAAGGGCCAAAAGTAGTGGATGAAAAAAAGGCCCGACCACCACACATCTGCACCAATCTTGGAGTGATCCTGGCCCTAGAAATCTGGTTGAGAAAACAACGTATTATCACCCGATAGACAGTTAGAAATTCCGTTTTCGGAACCCGTTTTTTTAGTCTCAGCGAAAAAGGACGGGCCAAAGGAAAATCCGCTAATGGGACTATGGGAGGCCCAAATCCAAGGCATTTAGGGCGCGTTTGGTTTCTTTACCCAGCTTGCCTTGCCTTGCTCGCGTGGGCAAGATTTGCCTTGCTAGACCGGGCAAGCCATTTTGGCTCTATTGCACTAGCAAGAAAAAGCTTGCTCACACAGACTCCGAGGTACTTCGGCTAGACATCCAAACGAGCAGCGCTGCTGTGTGCCCTCGCTCAGCAAGGCAACACAGTTCTGAGCGATGGAACCAAACGTGCCAATATAAGGTTGCTCCCAACAATGGTGAGCCTTCTTCTATCTCTCTCGTCGATGCCGACCTACAGCTGGCCCATGGGCTACATATGAGGTTGGGGATTTTAGGTCT
This sequence comes from Echinochloa phyllopogon, assembly GCA_033239725.1. NCBI lineage: Eukaryota > Viridiplantae > Streptophyta > Magnoliopsida > Poales > Poaceae > Echinochloa > Echinochloa phyllopogon. The sequence goes on from BTCW01000015.1 coordinate 42,556,595, forward strand.
TATTGGGCCTTAATTTTATGATTCTACTAGCGTCTCTACGATGGTTTTACATGTTTAAGGCCTTTTATGATCCTGATTTGACTTATAGACAACCTACACGTGGAGAAAAACAAAACGGACCAGGAGGGCGTCCCTATCGGCCTGTAATCCTGTATCGTGCATGACACCGGCAAATCTGATGACCACACGATCCGCACCGTGACCTTAGTACTACCAGGAAATTCTGCCAGCCAGCCAGCCAGCCATCGTTCTTCTGAGCATCGATGCCGGCAATGGTTTCCTAGCTCGCCGGATGCGGGCCCCTCTTATCGCCGGGCCGATGGCTTTTGACGCGCCACGGCGCCGCGCACCGAGGCCGCCGTCGCCGTCACGGCTACACGACGACACCGCGGCGAAACGGACACGCGCCCCTGCCGTGTGGCGACGTCCTGTTCGGCTCGTTGATGGCCCGTGCGGATCCGTGTTGAAAAAAAAAATACAGTTAGACAACTGGTGACGGGTGCTACGTTGTGAGAAAAAGTTAAGCCATTATTTGTGAGAAAAAGTTAAGCCATTATTTAGATCCCAAATTCAAACAGCAAAGTTCACTATGCAAAAAAAGATTATCATCACATCAAAATGTCATAACATGCATGGAGACTAAATGTAGATGAAATCAAAAACTAGTTGCACAGTTTTATTGTACTCTAAGATACGAACATTTTGAGCCTAATTAATCAATTTTTAGACAATTTTTCACACATACAAACGAAATGCTACAGTAATGTAATGATTACGAACTGACACTGTACTCCTAAATTTAGCCCCCAAATTTAGGATCTAAACAAGACCTAAGTTGTCTAACTGGTGACAGGTGCTACGTTACGAGAAAAAGTAAAAGTTACTGCTTACTGATGCTGCTGAGCCAGACGAACGGGCCGGGCCGGCCACCAACCCCCACCACCGCTTGCTTTCCACTTCAGTCATTGCACTCCAGGTGCAGGCGCTTCTCCACCACACCTTTCCTCTCCAGAGTTCTGCCTTCTCTGATGGTGCTCCACAGCTGGCCTCCAACGTGACGGCGAAAATCCCCATCACCTATCTGCACAAAAGCGGCGAAAGTGGAAGAAGAAATTCATCGGCAAAATGATACTGCTAGTATCAGAACAGAACATGCGTGTCGTGCAGATCCGGAGATCTAGAGCTCCAGATCTGCACAAAGAAGCAAGGATCAAGCAAGTAAACAAATATCATAAGCTAAATAACATAATAATACTACTAGTGAGCAGATCTGTAGAAAGAATGCGCTACAAAAGAAACGCGGCGATTATACAATGGCAACCCACATCACTGTCTCAGCTCTCTCAATCTCTATCTCCCTCTCTCAACACACGCACGCGCACACAGACGCTAGATCAGATCTGACGAGCCCTACGACTAAACCAACACGAATGGAATGAGCAGACCCAAGAAGAGAAGACGAATAAATAGGCGGTAGCGGCGCGACGGGTCGAGCGGGGGGCGGCCGGGTCGGCGCCGCGATCTCAGAAGAAGGCCGCGGCAGCTGCGACGGCGGCGGCGGCCATGGCGAGGGCGGGGGCGACGCTGGACGCGGCGCTGGGCGGCGGCGTGGAGGCCGGGGACTCGGCCGGCGTCTGCGTGATCGAGCCCGGAGCCGGCGCCGGCGGCGAGAGGGGGAGCCCCGGGGCGGGCGCCTCGGACTTGGGGGAAGGAGCGGGGGCCTTCTGGGTCGGGGACGGCGCGGGGGCGGAGGCCGGGGGAGGCGTCGCCGGGGCCTGCGCGGGGGGAGACACCGGGGCCGGAGCCGGGGCCCGGGGAGGCGGCGGCGGCGGTGGGGTTGTCACCGGGGGCTGCGACCTGGGCGCGGGCGTCGGGGACGCGCTCGGAGCCTGCGCCGTCGCGACGGCGAAGAGGACGGCCATGGCCACGGCCACGTGGTGGATGCGCGCCATGGGAGAGGCCGGAGAAGGTGGCGGCGGTGGCGAGTGCGCTAGGGTTTGGGTTGGGGTTTGAGGTGGTGGGGTTTGGTCTTTGCGAGTGGGGAAGGCGGCCGCTTGGAAGTGTGCGAAGGGGATATAAAAAGGGTGGGATACGCGGCAGGAAGAAATATAAAAAAGGAGACTGGCCTGCGTAACCATGGCGGGTTAGCGATTTATTAATTACGCCATCGTGCAACGTCGGTGGGCTGTGAGACGATCCTGACCGTCGGATGGGGATCCAGCGGCACAGGCAAAATCTCTTTCCTTCCCTCGTATTTTGTTTCTATATAAAGTCAAAGCGTGAATATCATGCGATCAAATGCCTCTCCTTGAAGCAAGAGAGATAAGGGCCTTGTTTAGATCCCAAAATTGGGAGGTAAATTTGAGAGTATGGTGTCATTTTGTTTGTATTTGTAAAAAATTGTCCAAAAATTGATTAATTAGGTTTAAAATATTCGTCTCGCAAAGTACAACAAAACTGTGCAATTAATTTTTGATTTTATCTACATTTAGTACCCCATGCATGCTATGACATTTTGATGTGATGGAATCTTCTTTTTGCATAGTGAACTTTGGGGATAGAATTTGAGATCTAGGCCAAGGTCGGCTGTGAGCTGGGTTCCAATAGGCCTGGTCCCACTTAATTTCGGCACAACTATCAAAGTAGAAAATGAATCCGTAATTTTCCAAAAATAATTTTGGCACAGGTTACGTGACGTGTCATTACAAATGTTTGGCAAGCAACACGGGACGAATTCGGCAGGGCAGGCCAGTCCTTGACGCAAGTAGGCGCGTTTGGTAGCTTTCCGCCTCTCCCAAATCCCCTTGGTTACCGTGTGCGTTGTCGCTCATGCTTGTTCGATGAACCTTTGATTTGGGTCATGCACAGCTGTGGTCACTGATTTATGTTCCTTAACCACCACGAATTCGATTTCACGTTTGAGAAAAGAATTCGAATTTTCAGCTTAGAGTACAAGCCATCGCTTTGCTAAAGCATGTGTGATGTGAGATGCTACCTGTAAATTTCCTCGCGCCACGTTGCGGTCGGTGATGGGGTTCAGCTTTTTCGGTTGCGGTGCCATTCGCTTTCGAAAGAAAAGAAAATTTTGCTCCGTGCCTGTGTCCTTGTTAATTGGTATCGAGTTTCCTCCGCTATTTGTATCATCCTTCTTGACTTGTTGTGCCCTTACCTCTTGTGTGATCACGTTTGTGCCGCTGAAAAATGTGGACACCACCAGCTAGCTGCTAATCGACCCCACACGCAGATACATAATACAGATATGTTTAATGTCTTTTATACGTTAGCCAGCTAAAGGCTATTTCCTGCAAAGAACTGACGAAGGAAATTATTGGTTTCGTGAAGCTAATCATAAAACACGGCCCAGACATGTACCGTATTCGATTTCGATGTCTTTCTGGTATTATCTCTGATGAACTTTACGGGTGACGGTGTGGGCCAGGAAATTCAGTCGGAAATCATGTAGGCTTTCTTAAGCATCAAGTCTTATAGGACTACAAGGGATTACGGCCTTACGGGTATCAAATTAAGACACAGAGAGAGAGAGACTGGACTACAAGGGATCGGCCTTACGGGTATCAAATTAAGACACCGAGGGGGTGTTTGGTTCTTTCTAGACCCGTCGCATCGAATGAAAGAATGCTAATGAGAAGTATTAAATATAGATTAATTACAAAATGCATTATATAAACCGGACTAATTTACGATACGAATCTTTTAAACCTAATTAGTCCATAATTAGACAATATAATGCTACAGTAATGATTTAATAATTATATACTAATTATAGGTTAATTAGGCTTGTTAGGTTCGTCTCGTGAAGTAGATATGACTTATGCAATTAGTTTTATAATTAGTTTATGTTTAATGCTATTAATTGTCACTTATTTGAGGGACTAAACTTTAGTCCTGGATCCGACACAGCCCGAGAGAGACTTTACGACTAAGGTGTAAAAGACTACCATTGTCTCTACATCTTTGCTTGCAGCGGAACAACGCTGCCCATGCTTGATGCGCTCAAACTGGTAGCATCAGGTTACTTGTGAACTTATCTGAGACATGCACCTGTAACAAATGTTTATTATAAAATGCCCGTGAGCCACCAGTCCAGCGTGTGACTTGCGAAGGCTATACAGCTTGCCTTGGCATTAGTGTCACAGGTTTTCTTTTCCCGGTGGAGGGTACATGAGAAAAAGGTGGTCATCAACATATCAACTAGATATACAATCCTCTATCAAAATCTCTACCCTACACAGACAGTGTCCAAGTGGAACTTGGACATTCATCGTCTACTGTGTTGAAGGGGCACGGAGCGCCCGCGTATACTCTGAAGTATGGATACAGCCTACAAAAGTGCAGCTCTTGGAAGGATCTCAATGCAACGATTGGTCTATTTGCATAGCCTTGCCGTCCTGCCTCCAGTAGTATGTCATTCAAATGATCTCTTCAATGAAATAAACACCTTGAACGCCTTGTTCCAAAACACGAAAAGCAAATATGATTAGGACAGCAACCAAATAATTGTAAGGAAAAAATCCATAGGTGTTTACGTGCGAGCTGTCTATGGTTGAGCTGTTCCATAATATAGCTAAACAGCAAAACAAGTATACAGAAAACGAGAAAGGATGGCACCCATATGTACTTACCTTTACAGGAAAGATCGTAAGCTAAGCAGTATAATCATGTCCATCTATACATGGTCAGCTTATTTCACTTGTTCGGTTCTCGAACCAACTGTCTCTAATAAATCTTCGCTGCTACCTTCAGCAACTTCCATTTCCTTCACCTTCTCAAGCTGCCTGAGGAGGTCTAACCTATCAGGAGCATATGTGGATGGGATCTACACAATTGCAAATACACAAGTAGAAATTATATAAGAAGTTGCAACAGCAGGGAAGGAGCGTGAGATCATAAACTACATACCATTGAAGGCACATATCTTTGGATGAAAGCCAAAATAGCAGCATGACCAACAGCAGTAACCTGGGACACAAGCAACAATGGTCACAATCACAATGATCTAATAGCAAACGCATTAAACGAAATGATCAAAACCTATAAAGTGTGTACTTGTTTAAGAAACAGCAATAAGAGAGACTCACTGGCAAAAGCATTAGTATTCCTATAGGAACAACAGATGCCAAATCTGTCAGAGTTCTTTGAAGAGCCTGCTTTTCCTTCTGAGTTAGTTCATCCCCAATAAGAGCTCTTTTTAGCAAACCCATAGCAGCTCCTGTATCAATTGCTAAGAGTTGTGTCCCTTGCACCACAGTCTGCGCAGAAAAGAAATACGAATGAGAAATGAAAGGCTTTTTTATAACTTGTATAATGGAACTAACTAGATGTTGTGATGAGATCCATCCGGTCGGAAAAGGCTTTACAATAGTTAATTCGATTATCTAATCCACTAATATAGCCATTAACCATTCACAATGATACCATGATGCCTTCAAGCGTCATTAACATGAGCCAGAACAGAAGACGAAAAGCTTGTAAAGCTAACAAATAAATGAACAATGGTTTCAAATTTTCCTGATAGTATATGTTACATGTGTTTCTTACTGCTATGGTATCTTTTGAGTTTGGATGGCCATACCGTTGTAGTCTCCTTGACCTTCTCCACTGATTTAGTTATAACATTTTCTTTCTTGCTAGCCTGGCCGGAAGGCGGTGATGCAACAGAAGATAGTGCAGTTGTTTCATCTGTGACACCCATCTCCTGGAAAACAGGACTTGACTGAATAGACAGTTCTTTCAAAAAGGAAGAAAAGATTGGGCGCAGTGAAACCAACCACTATGGTTAAAACTGTAGACAGAAAACATCAGAGCTAACAATAACAAAGAGTACAATTAATCTCTTAATATTTACAGAATCAATGAGGAGCTCTTGTTCCAAATATTTGCTCAAATACTGAAGAACCAGTAATTTGCTATTTCAACATTCTGTTAAACAAGCATACCTCCTCCTTTTGAGCATCGTCTGCACTCTTCTGCACTCGCTTTTCTAACTCAATCAGTTCACGCCTCAACTGTTCAAAGCGGAGGATGTCCTTTGACTCCATCTCTTTCTTCTCCACATTGGTTACAGTGCCCTTCAGAAAGAAAAAAAAATGGATCGTCTCCTCAGATTAGGAATATGCTGCAACAAGACATCTTATGCGATAAAATTTATGGTATTGCAGTAATTAATTAATTAGAACCATGGTCAGAGCTGTTCACTAAACAAGGATCCATTCTGTAAATCCGTTCACTGCTAAATGTTGGGGTGTTCTTAAATGCATAAAACAAACTGAAAACATCCAGTACAGCATCCATACATCCTGGTCTGCAACTTGAAGAGATGGCTCAAGTTTCTTTCCTGAAGACCGACCAAAGAAGTCCCAAAATGGACGGCGTTTATTATCCACCCTGAAAATTAAATAGGAAATAGCTGAGCAGGTCTATTCGCTACCCTGAAATCACAGAAGCAATCACAGCTATGTATGAATTAGTCAATTGGTTACAAGAGAATACCACCTGCTTACTGATTTTTGTGGTGCTGTGGTATCATTGGTCCTGCTACTTGCCTTTCCACGTCCTTCTTCAGCGGTAGGAGATAGTGGTCCACTACTTTCATCGGCCTAATTAACCATAAAAAAAATAGCGCATTTACCATGGTTGTCAACCAATTCTAGCACAAACTGTAATGCAATCAACAATACAGGTTGGGGTGTAATGTTGCCAACTGATACGTTATGCATGTAATGATCTTAGATCATTATGGTGCAAACACCACTGGGAGGACAGCCATATGCTGACAGCTGCTTAGCATGAAGATATAAATTAGAGTTAAGATGAGGATGAAAAATATTGATGGGGAAATTAGATTGGGTTCTCATTGCTTAATTGAAAAGGATGCAACAGATGCAATGCAATCGACAACCAATGCAACTAAAAAGATCCAATCTTAGATAAGATAACTGAAACAAATTTATGCAAACCGTGTACTACAGTATGTACCGCTATCCTGATGTGATGGACAGCCCATGACAGGTGGAGTGCACAGGAAGCCATAAAAGGAACTCTTCCCGGTACAATGAGATCACAGACTCATATTAAACATGGCTATCCTTTCTTCAAAGCAAATGCGTGGGTAAAGACATTGAAATAAAATAAAGCCAAGAAGAATCACCTCCAGATATTCTGCTTTCGCTCGGAAGGATGCCTCAAGGAACTCAGCTTCTTTCTTCAGTCTTCTTATCATTTCAAGATCAGAGCATGCAGCCTTTAGATCCTCCTTACCGGAGTTGGAACTAGAAACATGCAATTCTTGAAGCAAATTTTCTAACTTAACCAAAGCTTCTTCAACACTTTCAAGCGACTGCAATGATTGAAACCAATTTCAATAACACTTTAATAACTGGAGATAGCCTATTTCAGAAGCCATTATCATAAATTCATCATAGCACACCCCATATGAAAAATAGATTTAACTCCCAAATAAAGTCCACCAGCCATATATGCAATGCAATAGTTCATAGATCTTCCAATACATCTAAGGGTATGTATATTAGTGCCACCTCAACCATCTATCAGATCAGCAAAATCTTAGGTGAAGCAGACTAGGAGAGCATACGATATGCATCATCTTTTAGACAAGAGATTGTCTCTTAGGGGTCTGCAGGGTACATATGAGTAAACGCTATAATGTGGTCTATAAACTATTGTGGAGGCATAGACAGCATATAAAGAAACAACGTTTTCTAGTTACCATTAACACCTTTGAGCCTACATGTAACACAATAAGAATTATATCAATGGTGTAGATCGTACTTTTGTTTGGATATCTAAAAACGTGAAAATATATTAGCAATTCTAAAAGCATTCCACAATAAATACCTTGTCAAAGGAAGCTAACTCGATCCCAGTATCAAAGTCTTCTTCAGGTCCTGGCAAGTCTCGGCCTTTTGACATATTATTTCTACAACATGTTTAGAAAATAAATAAATCTACTGAGTGGTAGAGAACAAATAATGCAAGCTCCTGCTTAATTCTTACTTTGATATGTCAACCTCCTTCATGCAGTCACTCAACATGGCATGTCTACAATTTTGAACAGGCAGTAGAAGATTAATCAATACTCACATAGTATCCGTTTATGCAAACAAGATAATCATCATGATGACTGAATATTAACATACCCCTTAGACAGGAATTTTGCTGCCTTCACATTTGATGGGTCCTCAAGCCATGAGCTGTACTTTATAAAACTAGTCATCCAATAAGAGCACACATTTAAGACTCTTGATATTACTTCTCCTTTAGACACTTCTTCTCTACCTTCAGTAGTTGTTGCACTTGGAACATCATCATTATAAAAAGGAAGCCACTCAAGCTCTTCACACACTACCTGAATGTGAGAAAGACATGTGAACATTGAATGCTGAGTAGCACTAAAGCTCAGTACATTGCTTGCACACTGACCTCCACATACAGCTGATATGAACTAATTGAGGACAACTGCGGATAATATAATACACTCCCACCAATAAGATACCTGAACCATTGTAAGCTCATTAAGCAGTACGGTGAATCGTATTCGAGCGATAAAGCAGATACATTAAAGCTTCTTATTAACTGAAACATCATTTCATTGAGAAAATGCAAAAATCTACATTCACAAATATCATACCTTACAATACCATTGAGTGAATCATCCAAATCAGTAAGACCATTTTTAGACAAATATCCTTGTGTGCTTCTGCCCAAAGCAATGAAAAAACCAAATATGGCAAGATCCTTTTCCAGAACCTGCAATGAGGGATAAATCAATATTTCAGATTCAGTGCAGAAGAAGAGATTTCTATGACTATACGAAAAGATCATTTTTAGTTTCAACCTCAATACTTTCACTTGTTGTCAGTCTTGACCATATCTTTTCACGATCAAGAGCCCGAAGTAACTGTTTCTGGACCAGATCAATCCAAAATGATATCTCAAGTCCATGATCATTAGAAAGTTTAGGAACAGCAGCACGCGGACCAAAATTATATAAAAATTCTCTCTGAAGGCCAATATCTTTTGTCAAGGTATATGCTTTACTTAGAGGGACAAACTCGAGAAGCATATCCATGAATCGACCAATAATATCAGGTACCATTGAAGAGAACTGCTGACAAGAAACTTTTGCCGATCCAAGCTTTGTGATTGCAGCAAGACAGATCAAACCTAGCATAAGAAGAGAAAGGTCACTTTTGCTAGTATTCATCGGCTCGCCTTCACAGCATCTGACAGCAAACAAGAGAAAATATCCATGAGTCTTGTACTAGTTGCTGCCCATGAGCATGTTACGGTCCAAAAGATACATGGAACTTACATTGCTGTTGCAGAGTTAAATAGTGGATCACTTTCAAAAATGTTTACAAATTGTCTCACCACCAAAGGATTTTGATCGGATGAATACCATTCATATAATGTAGTTTCCCTCTTAGACAACTCATTCTTGACAACACTCTCAAGTGGGTTGAGAAGGCGGGACAAACTGCAATCAAGTAAGATATCACTGAATAGAATACCCAAGAAAAGCTCTATGGAATGAATCATAATGCAGAGGATAAATCTAATGTCGCTTTTTTTTGCGAAGAAATCTGATGTCACTTGAACATGCTACAAGTAAAAAGAATCAATACGAAGAAGATACCGATTTATCTTTATTTATACAGCTACCAACCAAAATATAAATTGATTTTGAAAACAGCACAGATTTTAGTTGGCATCATGATAAAACAATATTATTCCTAATGGTTAGCTTTGGCAGAAGTTTGCATTTTAAGTTAGTTTAAAAACTCTTTTGGTTAACTATATGTGCCAACATGAATAGAACTAAGTCACAAGACCTTTATATTAGTAATTTAATACCATTCCACCTATCCGCATGTCGTCTTTACACTCTTGTCATTAATACCTTGGGTTCTGTGACTTGTGAGTTTGCCAGTTTGGTAATTGAAAATTGCCAGTCTACTTCTGAATCAGTGAAAAGCAACTACAACCCATCACTATAGGCCGCAGCAGTAACTTGTTTCTTGGTGAGAGCAATTTCCCAATTAGAATCCAAACCAATCAGCCAACAAATGCAATGGCACACCTAAATCTATTTTTTTGGGTTTCGGGTTCCAGGGACAAATGCCCCGGTCCATATGCATTGCAAAACAGAACCAGAGAGTTATAGTGTTTACAAGCTCTGATCAAAATATTTCGATATTCGACACACCACGGCACACCTGAAATAATTAAATCTTATCTATTGATAGAATTTTAGATGAAAAGGAACTTTTAAAATAGAAATTTGCTCCTAGCAACTCAATGCAGGGGATATTATGTACTTAGAATATAGAATTTGGCAATAAGACATGAAGACAAGGGAAAAAGCTAGAAGATAGACCTCCTTTGAACAAATACATTAATATCTCTATCTCTGCCATTCCCGCGAGATGAAACATCAATAACAGCTTGCAACAATGAGTCTACAGCAGCCTGCAAACATCTTCTGTAAGATTTCATTGAATAGGAAATATGTATCTCACAGGAACCTTCGACCCTACAGGGCACAACTACAATGGATTATATTGAAGGTTTTGTGTAAGAACTAAGAAACACCCACTCAAAGCAAGTTCAGTTGTGTTGCATGGCTCTAAGCTGGTTAAGTAGCAGCATCATAACACATGATAAATAAAAAAAGAGGAATCTTTCTTTTAAGGAACAATAGAAATCTAATATTTACTTTTCATGCCTTTATTAATAATCGTTGATGCAGTACCAAAGTTTTCGGAATGACAAGATAAAATGACTGCAAATATTCCTCCATCTCTTCACGTGAAGAACAAGGGGCAAATGCACCTCTGCAGAATGTTCAGTACTCTACCTGGTAAGACAGTGATTTTATCCATGCATTGTTGTCAACACCCAGCCATGTCTTTGGAAACCAAGAGCTCTGAGATGATTTGCAGTGCTCTATGAAAGCCAATTCAATAGACCTCGCAGCATCATGTATTGACTGGACAAGTCCATTGCTGATATCTTCACTTTGCAATGCTTTATTCAATTTCAACCTTATTTCCTCGATGTTGCTTGCCGAACCAACTTGTGGAGCTCCATTAACAGATACATTGTTTCCATCATCGTCAGAAGCCAAAGGAACAATGTGAACAATCCTTCTAGTTCTCTGGAAGACTCCCTTTTGTCTCCGAAACTCCAACCATCTAGCACCATAAATGGTCCTGTCACATTCTGACATTGAGCTCCTCAAGTGGCACTTTCTCTTCGAAATGCGGGGATGGAATTTTTGGCTCTTTAGATCAACAACGCTTCTGCATACGAATCTGAACCCATATACTTTCTCCAGAGTGTAAACCTTTGATGTGCTGCAACAACACAAACCGTTTGAACCATTAATGATCTGAACCTGAGACAATGTCAATGAATTTAACTGCAGCATGAACGGAAAGTTTCAATCAATATATAACAATAGATAATTAGGACTCCCTTCAACTAGTCCAACCAAGAAAGTCAGAGGCAAGCAACTATCTAGGACCCCAACTACAAGTGAGAGCAAATTCAATGCACTACAATGGAGTGTATCAGGTCAGGTCAGCCACAGATAACAATCTGAATGTACCAGACAGAGAAATCTAGCAGAGCATCCCAATTCCCGATGCCCCCAAGTCCGTTTCAACGGATTCCCAGTTTGGTAACTCCGGTGTCTGAGGCCGAAATGCTACACAGTAAATGGTCAAACTAAACAACGGACTACACACTGACACGATTTTCCTACAGCGGCAAACCGCTAATGTATCCGCGCAATTCCACGGTCAATTGAACCAACCTCTCGATTACAACCAACACATTCGCGCAATTCATCCGCACAAGAGCTAACGGCCAAACACCGAATCGCGGCGCCGAACAGCAGCGTGTAAGAGGGAAGGAGAGCGGTCGGACCAACCTGGCGGTGCATCTCGGCTCGAGGGTGAGGTGGCGCGGCTGCGACGCCACGGCGGTCGCCATCGGGGCGGCGGCTCCTGCTCCTGTTCGCCGGCGGCGGTGCGGGGCCCACGCGGGGGGCGTCACGACAGGCGGGAGCAGGGCGAGGCGGAGAGGGATAGGGTTTACATGGGGTAGAGAAGCTAGCGGTGGGGAGGAGCGCGAGGACGAGGAGGAAGAGGAGGCGAGGAGCAGGGGGGAGAGGAGGCGAGGGCCCCGGAAGCGATAGGCGCTGGACGAGGCCACCGGTGCCTTTGCCGGGACGCCTCACGGGGACCAGACCATCTCGCGTCTGCCCCTTTTTTCTTCTCTTTTTTATTATTATTATCGGCTGTTCAACTAGACAGTTCTGATTTGGGCCTTACCTCTGGGCCTCGTTTCAGCCGATCATCTTCTTCTCCGGCAGATTGCACTTCAGTTGATGTCGGTAACGAGCTCGCTCCATTATTGCCTGACGGTGACTCCAGAGCTCCAGTTGTAGTAGAACATTCTCGTGTCACAATTTCATCATTAAGAGAAGACATCTGATCATGTATCCTTTCATCATTATTAAGTGAAGACATCTGACCATGTAGATAAAGATTAGGATCACGGTTTGTTCCAGAGATCGTAGTTTGAGTGTGGGTACCGAACTGTGGCTTGTCTCGATTCTTTCTGTGGCTTGCGTGGGAGCACGTGCCGCGTGTTGCGTGTGTTCGTTATCGTGAAACGAAGGACTGTTTCTCTACGTAACTCTGTTCGACAACTCCCCACTTGTCAACAGTGAAACTTGAAGGCCCGACGCAAATACGCAATTTGTTATCACCTTCTGTCCTGGTATCAAATAGTAGTACCTTAGTTATATGTACGCAAGTCCACAATATCCTAGATAAAGTCTCAATTGACTTGTAAAGTGAAAGGCAATCTAACTGCCAGACAGAACATAATGCAAAGGATAAAAGTTAAACAGAAAATGGTCGTGCCTGTACTGTTTAGTCGTCGGAATTCCTTCCACAACTACAGTATAGTACTACGTACAAGATGTCACTATGCTCATGCCTCTACAAACGTCCAACAGCTGAATACGTTAACTGTATCCAAAATGAAAGCATCAAAGTATCGAAGAGAGCATATCCTCTGCTTTCCATGAGAATCCTTGGGCGAGAGTTCCTCAGACGGCCGAGTAGTCTGGGCATCAACATAAACAACGACGACAGGACTTGTGAACTGCGTATGACCAAAATTTAGCAGCAGGAACAAATAGAAGATATCGCAAGGGAACTTAGGATTCTATTTACTGCCAAAAGAAACACGGAGGTAGGCACTTAGGCAGTTAAGCTTCTGGAGTTTGCTCTTCCCCGCCTGCATCGCCAATCTGATTCTGCTCCTCTTTCTCGCCACCATCAGTCAAGCCACTGCTACTTGTATGGCCACTCAGGCGTGTTCCATAAACATGCCCCATCTTTAGTCGCTTTGTTTCCATATAGCGACGATTCTCATTGGTTATCGGTGTAAGCAATGGCACTCTACCCAGGACACTTAAACCATAACCCTTGAGTCCAGTGTACTTCGCAGGGTTGTTCGTCATCAGCCACATGGTCCTGACACCGAGATCGCGTAGTATCTGCGGAGAAGAGAGAGTAGTCAGTTCTAGCAGAAGCTCGCTGAAAACAGTTCAAATGAAAGTTATCTTTACCTGTGCACCTATACCGTACTCCCGCGAATCAGCAGGCAGCCCTAGCTCCAAGTTAGCCTCAACAGTATCCCTCCCATCATCCTGTAAGTTGTATGCCCGAAGCTTGTGACCAAGCCCAATGCCCCTACCTTCATGACCACGAAGATAAACTACTACACCACGGCCAGTTTTCTCAATCATAGTCATTGCCAGGGCAAGTTGATTCCCACAATCGCACCTCGCTGATCCAAATATGTCCCCAGTTAGGCACTCTGAATGCACTCGTACTAAGATATCCTGGCCATCCCCAACATCACCCTGCATATGAGTGAAACTAATCATTCTAGAACTCCAAACATAGTCCTAAAGGAAAATAAATACTAGGCAATTTAGACAAGCACTAAACTCAAAACACAGGAAATGTTTTTGGTAGTCTGCAAGTAAGCCATATCCTGGATACGACTGCAAGATCAGAATTTCAGATCTTTGGCTGATATAATGGATGTAGCTAGAAAACTGCCTTCATTCCATTAGTGTCAAAGCGATGAATTTCGTCGCAGCATTTTACACCATTCAGTCCATTGTGTGCTATTTTACCTTTCTACATCATGCAATGAAGTCCCTGTTTTTCATAATTCATAAGCTGTACATGCAACATTGCAATTTTTTGAGACTGGTGTTCTAATGAAGTAATAGTATCCATCATTCTACTAAACTAACATTTACTGAGGCATGCATACCTTCACCATGGCGATGTGTTCCATCCCATCAATAAGAGATCTATAGCAATAGGATTTAAATGATCCCCATTGTAACTGCAAAGGTGTAACACAAACACATTCTACCAATCTGTCTCTCTTCCTCCTATATCTGCAAATGGGAATTATTTGCAGCTTAGATTTATGACACGAGGAGGGTATCATAAAACATTATGCATCCAAGTATAACCATCCATCAATTGTATCTTTTATTTTCCAAAAGAGAGCGGGTGAAAAACTTGCAATATGGGGCTATACGTACAATGAAAACACATATTGAACACACACACATATACAATATACACATACAAAAGAACTGCTTTAGTTACTCTTCGTCATAAAACTGTTAGGACTCAGTATATAATAGCTGTGTTATCTAAATCAAGAAAGAATTTCTATCCTTGTGAAGAAAGTACACTTGAATATGTTAAGACGTATCTAACCTTATCAGATCTGCGATTGATATTATCTTCAGATTCTCCCTCTTAGCAAATTGTTGCAGTTTAGGTAACAAAGCCATGGAGCCATCATCATCATCAACAATTTCACAAAGAACTGCAACAGGAGGTAACCCAGCCAACATGGCAAGGTCCACTGAAGCTTCAGTATGTCCAGCCCTTTTTAGCACACCACCTTCTCTGTATTTAAGAGGAAAAATATGTCCTGGCCGATTGAAGTCCTGAGGCTTGGAATTAGGAGATGCAAGTGCTAGTATTGTGTTTGCCCGGTCTTTAGCTGAAACACCGGTTGTTGTTCCCTCTTTCGCATCCTAAAATGCATATATTAGCAGGGAAAGATTATAGATGTTAGGATAAAGTACAAAATGAAATTTAAAAAGGGAGGATTGTTATGCTCAAAATGCTCTCGTTCAAAACATGATACCTTAGTTTATTCTTCCCAAAGTACAATCAGCACAGCTTGCACTCTTTTATTGTTAATACTAACTTATGTCAATGTTCGGTTTCTTACCACTGAAACAGTGAAGGCAGTCCGCAGTTTCTCTTCATTTTCCTTTGTCGTCACCATAAGAGGAAGTTGTAGCCTTTCCAGGTCCTCTTCTTTCATGCTGACACAAACAATCCCAGTGCCATGTCTCACTATAAAAGCCATAGCCTCAGGTGTGACCTTTGATGCTGCCATTATAAGATCACCTTCATTCTCTCTGTCTTCATCATCCACAACAATGACATACTGCCACATAAAACTCAGTTAGAAATTTATGAACTGAGATGAATTGACTGGCATAGCCACCTAAAATCTAATAAACACAAGTTTTGTAAAAAGGGGATACTTTTCCTTGACGGATGTCGTCAATAGCTTCAGGTATAGATGAGAAACCCTCTGTAGGGCAGTCTAGGTCAAGCTCGTCGTCATCAGCAGAAAACCCATCAACAACAGGAGCCATATCAGCTGCAATGGTCCCAAGTGCAACTGCGTCTGCTTGAACTGAATTAGATGGATTTGCTTTCCCATTTATAATAACATACTCCGATGAATCACCCCCAGCATGAGATACATGAAGGTTTCTGAATCGGTGGGTATTTTCCAAGGGAATGGATTTGATTGTCTTTAAACTGATCGATGTAGCACTGGGCAAAAGGGAAGCATCACACCGCAACCCAGAAGTCTTGGACCGACCATAGATGTTGTTCAACCATGAAAAGTATTTTCCACTACAGGAGTCAATTTAAGGAACAAAATCAGAGTTACGAAACAAGCACATAGGAACTGAAGATAGAAATAATTAAAAAATTTGTCAACAAATAAGAATAGCTGGGGGAATTTTTTTTTCCCACCCAAGTTCATGGAGCGTGTAATCAGGTAAGGGAAACAAAAACCAGCAGCAAACTATTTATCCATGGGCTTCCTACTTTACCCATCCACTTCTCTTTGGCTTGTGCATTGCAATAAACTGTTGAAGAAAACATTGTTTTACAGATCAAGGTCTCTACACCAACACAATGGAGTGCCCATCTTTTAACCCAAAGCATCTGATGTTTATGAGACAATTCAATATGCCACAAGACACTGGTCCTCCTACAGATTGGGCTAACCCTCGAGACTGACAGACCCTAAACACCCACAAGGCCATAATAAAACATAACCAGCATCGGATACCTAAACTCGCTCCAAACACAATACCAAAATTCACTTCCGTACACACAGGGTTTGTACTGTTGAAAAATGCTTATGGTGATACCCGACGAAGATTTTCCTCCTCTTAACTACATTATCCGGGAGCAAATCCATCGCCTCACGCACGAACCACACCGGTTCAATTCCAATTAAGCGAAGTCGGCTGGGTAGAGGGCTCACCGAGCGCACGACGCCGACGACGGCGGTGCGATTGAGGCCATCGAGCGAGGAGTCCTCCTTCCCACCGGGAAATTCCGCACCCGGCGCTGGGATTCGAGGCGAAAGACGAGACGAGACGAGCCGCGGCGGATTGAGAAGCTCCTCCGCTCCCGCTGCGCGGGTGGGGGAGGAAAAGGACCAAAAAGGTTGGACCGATGGAGACGTCGCTCGAGAAGGCGGTAGATAGGATCGAAGTGATGAACTGATGACTGTACAGAGCGGAAGCTGGCGAGCTCTGGCCGTGTGATCGTGTTATGACCCAAAGATGGGCCTATACTAGGAACACTATAGTGGGCCTGCGTTCGGCTTGGGCCCAAGAGCCCGTATAACTTCGTTCCAGCCTGTCGGCCTTTTGCGACTACATAAGCGAGAAAGAAATCCAAAGAGGACATCGATGATGAATTAATCAAATATCCTTCATCTACTATGCTTCTTCCTCGCTCGATCTCTTTTTCGATCTCCTCCACTGTGCGTGACGCCGGTAAATTATCCTGTCCGATTCAAGGATCGTAGCAATGGCATCGAAGCCATACTCTACCGCGTCGCAACTCAGGTCCCACCGGAACGGATCGAGAATCCGGAGGTTTTCTTTTAATTCATCGCCAACCCTTTCAATCACAGACGTGGAGACCTGCTCCGTCGGTACAGATCCGCCTCTACCCTCCACCGGTAAGGCTGTCCGCACTCGTGTTCCCCTGTTTCCTCCTCAAAAGAATATTATATACTGATCATCGAGATTCTTTTCTCCATCTCAATTTTCTCTGCATCCATATCTCCTCTATACTCTCCTCCATACCAACTACCATCCTGTGGGACCCATTTATTTTCTTTTTTTCCTTTCCTCTCTCCTCTCCCTTTCTCTTTCCCCTCCCTCTCTCTCCCCCGCTTCCGCCCTCCCGTCTCCCCGTGATTCCTCCTGCCGCCCGACCTCCTCCCGCCGCTGCCCCCTCTCCTCTCCCCCGCCACCGCCCAACGCCTTCCCCCTCCCCCGGTGGCCGAGGGCGCGGCTCCCTGTTGGGCGGCGGCCGGCGGGCGCGGCGGTGACTATATGTGTACATGCGGCCCATGGGCCGGCGGCACGGCCCGCGGCACGACCCATGGGCGGCACGGCACGGTCGCCAGCGGGCCCGTGCCGGCACGGCACGATGGCCCGTGCGGGTCATGGGCCGCCAGCCTGGCCCATGGCACGGTCTTGGCCCGCACGGCCGGCACGCCAGGCCGGCCCAACACAACCGCACCCCCGTCGGCCCGTCCCCCTAACCCTAAAATCATTCCCCCCCATCGCGCAGCGCCGCAGCCGCACCTCTCGTCTCTCCTCTCTCGCTCTCGTCTCTCTCTCCTCGATTCGATCCAGATCCGATGGGGCGTCGGCGAGCACGCGGCGGTGGGGTGACGGCGAGCATGTGGGCGTGGCGAGCCAGCACCTGACGCCGACGCGGATGCTGGCCGAGGGTGGCGGCGGGAGCGCGGTGGTCGACATCGGCGAGCGGGTGTGCCGCGCGGTGGTGCGGTGGCCGGAGGTGGGCGGCGCGGAGGTGGTCCTGCCCCGCACCAGCTCGGGCGGCGGCGGCCCAGGAGCGACGCGCGGGAGGAGCAGCAAGCTAAGGGCGGCGGCGGCCGGCGGTGAAGTGTTTTTACCGTGCCATGGGCCGGCACGGCACGACGAAAATGGTCGTGGCCCATGGACGGCACGGCACGGCTAAACGGCCCATGTGCCGTGTCATGGGCCGAAGGCCTGGCCCATGGCACGGTCTGGCACGGCACGGCCGGCACGCCGGCACGGGCACGTCGCCGTGCCGTGTTAGCACGGCACGGCCGTGCCGCGTGCCGTGTCGGCACGGCACGGTGGCCATCTATAGCGGTGACCAAGCGCGCCGCCCCGCGGACGACGGCGGCGGCGGCCAAGCTCTTTCTCACCCCTCTCTCTCCCCACGCTCCACTCTCTCTCCGCTCGCCATCCGCCCGCCGCTCCCACCTCCTCCTCTCCCCGTCCGCGCGCAAGGACCAGCTCGTCTGCGGCCGCGAGCTGTCTCAAGTCGCCAGTGAAGAGGAAGCCAGGCGAGGGAGTCGAGGAGCTACGACGGCATGCCGACGATGGGAAGGACGGTGGGGGCGGGGGCTTGCGGCGACGGGAGGCTACGCGGCCGGAGCGCACCGACGGGCGATGGGCGGCCGCAGCGAGCGGTCGCAGCGGCGCACGCGGGCATTGCGCGGGCGCCCAGGCGGTTGGGATTTCACACGGGCCCCACGCCACGTCCTCCCGTAGCGTGGCTTCGCCATCCCCGTCAGAAATGGCGGAGGTGAGGGCTTCCGCTTCTATAGCGAAGGCCTCCTAGGAGACCAGTGCAGCTCATTTTCCGGGAAACATTCCTGCAGGGATGGCTTAGGGGAACCCAGTGCGGGCAGCCTAAGGCTATTCGCACTGGTCGCCCTCCTCTCTACCCTTTAAAAGGGAATATGCTGTCCTAGTCATCAAGATTCTTTATTCTATATCTTTTTCTTCCGCACTCGTTCATACTTCATCTTCACTTTCTATATCAACCACCAGCCTGTGGGACCCATGTTTCATGTTTTTTATTCTTTTTTTTCTCCCCTCCCTCTCTTATCTCTCCCAACTCCCCTCCACGCGCCCCCTGCTCCCCCGCCGCCACCGCCCCATCCCCTCTCAAAATGGGGGTGGTTGATCCATGGTCTGAACCGGACGCGCTCCACAAACCCATACGAGATATTTAGGGGCACCATTTTATCCATATATACTTTACTACTGGACCCGGTGCTCCATTAAATAGGATGGATCGATCCATTTTCCTGGGCTACTAGCTAGCTACGTCATCAGCCGAAGCACTCGATAAGCTCTGGCCATAAGCAGTGCAGTTTGCTTTGTTCATCGATCGAGTTTCATCCATATAGATTATACAGACATAATTTTAGGCTAACTAATATCAAGAAGATTCCGAGTTGTTGCTCGTATCAAGAGAAAAAATTTACAAATATCAGGGCCAGGAACTAAGGAAGGGAGTCAATATAACAAACATAAATTACAGAGCCAAATTGCACCCATCATCAAAGGATTGAGACTGTCTCAGTTCGCACTTTGCACTGTCCATGACAAAGTTGCTTCAAACCTTTCTATATTATTTCGAATGCTCTCCCTGCTGTGGAAAGTAGCACATGTGCTACGTGGTGAGAAAGTCTAAAATGAACTCTGACGAACTGAAGACCGGGAGCTGAATAAACCTGTCAATGTTTGTGAACAAAAGCCAGGCCAAATGTCAAATACAAGGAACTAATTAACTGCTGACAAATAAAGTTAGATACTTGCACACAAGTATAGTACTAGCTAGCTATGCATAAATACAAAACTTTGCAAACTACAGAGCTTCTACCAA
Organism: Echinochloa phyllopogon; assembly: GCA_033239725.1. Taxonomy (NCBI): domain Eukaryota; kingdom Viridiplantae; phylum Streptophyta; class Magnoliopsida; order Poales; family Poaceae; genus Echinochloa; species Echinochloa phyllopogon. The sequence continues at coordinate 42,576,763 of BTCW01000015.1, forward strand.
GGAACTAATTAGCAGAACGCTTGCCAAAATCAATCAAGGAGGCTCCTTTGGTTTTCCTACCTGACAACAGCAAGAACACCACCTAGGCGTCAGATGACAGAAAAAGTCAATCAGTGAGCCTCGGTTTCCTAGCTGCTCTACATATATTTCAAAGCTTGAACTGTCCAGCAGATTATGTATAGTACATTCAGGCACAAGAGGAATATAAAGTTGAATTGTTCAGTAATTAGGTAAAAACAATATTCAGTAAATAACCAAACAACTGGAAGAAACAGTCCCGGCAATCGTACACTAAGTTTAGCTCTCATTGTGAGGATAATCCATCCTTTTATTAATCTAAAGTTATCAGATTAGTGTAACACAGATGTCAGTTTCAGTGATGGAATATAACTGTAAAAAAACATTATAGCGGAGTTCAACAAGCCATTCAGACTTTCAGAGGTTGCCAAAAAGAAGTAGGAATCTAGCACTACCTGTTTGAACATGTCATTCAGGATGATCAGTTAGTTCGGTGAAATCCTCAATACTTTTCATGCAAAATTTTGATGAATCTATCAAATAAGAGTAAGAGTTAGATTAAAGCCAAATCTGAAAATGTTTTGCTCTTGTTGTTCATACAAAATTAAGCATTACAAATAGATCATACCAGATACTCTCATCCAGTCTTGCAAACATATGAGTGATTCTACATTTTTAGGAGTCAAACGGCTTCGAAAATCTGATAGTATTCTCTTTCCCATGCTGAAAGCTGACTCGGAGGCGACTGTCGAAGCAGGTGCTGTTAAGACATCTCGGGCCATACGGGAAAGAGTTGGATACTCAACTGAGTTGCTTTTCCACCAAGCGAGTATATCAAAATTACCATTTCGAGGAATAGGAGGCTTCGCTATATATGTTTCTAGCTCTGATGGCACTTCACTTGTTGAGGATGCACTACAACTCATGTGTTGATCCCAGTCCGCATATCTGCCACCTGCACTTGTTACCATTTCCATTTGTTGTATTACATTTTGGTTACCAAGTTGTGAGTAATCCTTAAAAAGATCTAGTAGAACTTTCTTCACTATAGCTATCTTGGAGTCAGCTTCATTTCTGAAAGCCTGTTTCAGACGGAAATTAACGAATCCAAGCTTAAACCTTGGATCAAAGATAATAGGGAACGAAATTTGCAGCCACGTTAATTTCCAATATCTTTCAAACTTTTTCTTCATATACTTGATTGTCTCAATAAGATCGTCATTTTCCTCAGGAAATCCATTCTCCAAAGCAATCTTAACTTCCCAAATCTCATGAAAATACAAATTTGCTGTTGGATAAAGTGATCCTGAGATTACGTTAGTTGCATCATAGAAAGTTTTCAAAAATACCCACATCATCTGTGCCTTTTCCCATTCCTGAAGTGAAGGTGCAAAAGTATACTCAGGGTCTTGGTGTGTAAGGGATTCAAAAGCCCTCTTCAACTGCAAGCATATCTCTAGCATTAGATAGGTCGAATTCCATCGAGTAGCTACATCAATGTCAGGTCGCTTTTCATATGTGATCCCTAGTTGTTGAATCAATTCCTCAAACTTTTGCTTCCGTGATGAAGACCCCTCAATGTATTTCACACTTTCCCGAATCTTGTACACAACTTGATTGATTGTCTCAAATCCTGCTTTACATATCAAGTTTATAACATGGGCAGCACATCGTTGATGAAATAACTTTCCTTTCCCACACAACATGCGTTTCTCTAGCAAATTACTTCTCAAAAGATTGACCATTGAATTATTGTTACTAGCATTGTCCAATGTTATTGCAAACAACCTGTCTTCAATATTCCAATCTTGAATAGATTTGAGGACCTCATTGAACATTGCAACACCTGTATGTGGTGTTTTCATGAAAGAGAATTTGATAATCCTCTTATTCAAGTTCCAATCATTGTCGAGAAAGTGACAAGTGATGCACATGTATCCAATGGTTTGATTTGATGTCCACATGTCCATCGTCAAGGAAACACGACTGGTAGTACTTTTGAAAACATCTAGGAGTGCTTGTTTTTGTTCCTGAAATACCTTCAAACAGTCCTCTGTGATGGTCCTTCTTGAGATCATTCTAAAAACAGGGTTCAGGCTGGAGACAAATCTTCGAAAGCCATCATAATCAACAATTGAGAGTGGTAGACCATGGAGTGAGATCATTCGAGTTAGCTCTTTTCTAGACACATCCTGACTGAATCTCCAGTTTTCCAAAGCAACTCCTTCAGGAGACATTACAGCAGACTTAAGTTGTCGGGCAACATTTGTCACACTTTGTCTAACCTTGCATCTTTTCAAATGAGTGATCATAGCACTGGTTCCTGCTCCTCGCTTAGCACTAATTTCAACATTGCAGTGAACACATTGTCCTTTTGTCACGATGCCAGACACACGGATTTTCCTGAATTCCTTCCAAACTTTGGATCTGAATTGCCTATTCTCCTCTCTATCTATGAAACCATCAATCATTTGTGAACCAATCGGTCCCTCAACATGGCCAGCACTAACATCTGCATCCATGTACTCTTGCTCCCAATCGTAACCAAAATCCTCAGCACGCTCATCCCCCCAATCGTTACTAAAATTCTCAGCAAGCTCATCCTCTTCAACTTCCAGGGATGGATGTGTAGTACAAATATTATGTTCCTCTGTATCATTGTTGGGTAGTACCTGCTGATTCTCTATGTCAATGCGATCTGCTCCTTCAACTTCTAGAGCATTTGATGGATGAGATCGATTTTTCTGCTTTCCTCCACCATTGAGTCGCACTATTTCAGCTCCCCCACCCGCCCCTCCGCTTCCCCTGCGCCGCCCCCGCCCCTGCGCTTCCCCTGCGCCGCCCCTGCCCCGGCCCCGCCCCGCCCCCACCCCTCCGCCTCCCATGCGCCGCCCCTGCCCCCACCCCCGCCCATCCGCCTCCCCTGCGCCGCCGACTATCTGCCCCTCTCCCCCCCCTCTCCAATGGTGGACGGCCGGCAGCTCCAAGCAGCGCGGCGGCGGGGCGGCTCGGTGATGCGGGCGGTGGCTCGGTGGTGGGGCGGCGGCTGGGCACAGCTCGGTGGTGGAGCGACGGCTCGGCGGTGGTGCGCGCGGCTCGACGGTGGTGCGCGCGGCTCGGCGGCGGGGTGCAGCACGACGGCGGTGGGCGCGGCTCGGCGGCTCGCCACGGAGCTCCAGCGCGGGCCCGTCATCTCCGCCGGCCGCTCGCCCCTTATCCGCCGCTCGCCGTGGTGAGGTCCGGCCGGACGGAACCGGTGCCGGAGGCCGGGTCGTCGGGGCGGCCGTTCTTGTCTAGGAAGGAGAGCTCCTTGCGGGCGCGGATGGGGAGGAGATCCGCCGGCGCGGGTGGCGCCATCGTCGACTCCGGCACCACGTTCACGTACCTGGACCCGACGGTGTTCCAGCTGGTGGCGGATGTCGTGCTCGCCGCAGTCGGCGGGAGGTACAAGCGGCCCAAGGAGGCGGAGCGAGGTGGCGGGCGGGCGGAGCGGGCGGGCGGTGCGCGCTGGGCGGCCGGGCGACGCTGAGCATCGGGCGGATGCGGGACGGCGTGGGCCCCACGCGTCGATGTGGCGTTTTACCGACCCGGCCGCTATCCCTCTTTATTTGGAGTTGTCAGGCGCTCTATCCCGTGTAGCGTTTTTTTTAACGTGCCCCGCTGCAGACGAAAATCGGTAAATGGATCTGACATGGCATTTACCGTCCGTGTATACAGATATCAGTGCGGGCAGCCTAACCCACCACAAGCACCCACTTCACCACCAAACCATAGCCCACCGCCACTGCCGCCGCCGCTACCAACCACCATGAACACCATCGCCACCAACGACCCCAACTTGCAACCAGCGAGAATTTCTCTGAGAAGCTCGATGGCCTTCTGCAGTTGCTGAAGGGGATGAACGCGGGAATGACTAGCCTCCTAGCGTCTATGACACCACCACTGACACACTCCGCTTCGACAACCGCATTGTTGGCACCGACGTCATCCGCCCCGACTACGGCATCGACCAAAGCTGTCGCCGTTACAATGCTCAGCGCCACCAGCGAGCCGCTGCAAGCACTGCCCTCAAGGTGTTCGACAGCAGGTCGCAGACACGACAAGTGCGTTCTTGCACTCGTAACCGCCGTGGCCACACCGGCGCCTTCGTCGACGTCGTTGCTGGAGTCATCTGCTTCGCTCGCGGCACCGGCCACTTTACTGCTCGCCACGGCTGCTGAGCCCACACACACGCCAACACCAGTTGTTCTAGGTGCAGAGGTCTCCAACGGCTCGCCCATCAAGTATGCGCCAGATGGTCTCAACCGTGGCATTGACATGCTACACCCCGTGAATATCCTAACCACTATGAGGTTCACCACCAAGCTCACTTCATTTCATTTCTTGGTTGACTGATCACTTGTCACCAACACAGGCTGCTCATGCAAGAGTATGCCGATCAGGACATCAGGTGCATCACCAATCCCACCTCTGCATATCCAATTGGTGATGTTTGATTAGATAGTCCCATCAATGATAATGAGGATCATAAGGCGTTGGAGGATATGACCAATCAGAATCTCGTGAGATTATGGCAGACCTTTAGTTATGGTCTGGAGGTTGTGCAACTGAGGCAACCATGGCCTCCATGTACGCCACATGAGTTTCTAGGTACCACTTGTGTCCTATTGTGTTCTCCTGGTACTATTGTGTTTGAGTGTGGGAAGAACGGAAAAGTGAAGATTACATATGATGCAGCAGGACTACAACCGACACCTTGGTCATGGTGTCGGTCATCCTTTGAATGCCATATAGTTGGTGTGCCATCAGAGAATTTACTGTCACTATTGCTTAGTAATTCATAGGGCAAAGGCAGGATGAGCTTACTTGGAATCAACGGGCTTCTTATACTTGGCTACTCAGTGGTGTACCTATTTCTAATAGAACAACTAGGCTGCTAGTTGGTATCTGTCCGTACTGCTTGAACATTTGTGTTAGCTTGTGGTCTGTGAGGTACTTTGTCAATTATTCAGTGATAATGCCAGTGAATAATGGTGTTTGTGAGCTAGCTATGTTACTACTGAGCTGAAACATACATCACTATTTGAAGAAAGTGGAGTTACTATGTTTGTACCATTGAGTCAGTGCATAGGAGGCATGGTACGTAGTAGTAAACTACTTGCAACCATCACCATCAATAAATGGAGCTGAGTTTTTTCTATTCTCTAAACGGCTGAAGCCTCCAAGGGCACAAGCTAAAGGGATGTTTGCAGTGAAAAAACTTTTTTTATTAATGGTGATGTCCTAAGATGCTTTCCTGGTTTCACTGCAAATGGAAAAAAAAATCCTATAATCAATTTTAACCTAGGCAGCCATAGCTTTATTGGTGCAAGTACAGGAAAATTTATGGAACATAATGGTTAAATGCCCGAGTTTCGTGCATGCTGTGTGTGGCGGTGGTTGTGATCATGCAAGACCTCTGACACCATACAACCACAATTACATGAGATTATCTTGTTTTGGTCACCGTGGGTTTGTGAAAACATGGAGTGAGCATTCCAGTATAAATTTGGCCCATTTTAGCTCGACTATATTTTACTCTGCTAGTTCTGTTATCGGGGAGCTATCACATGTTTTGGTTTTTGAGTGGTCCATTTGTTGGATGTTCAGTGATTCTGGGAGGACTCAAGGTCAAGTAGCAATTCTTTGCAATCTGTCGCAGCTTCAAAATTCTTTTCCCTGGAATCAATGCTCTGAGTTTAGCTGACACATAACTATCACATTATATGGATATGATTGTAGCTCAAATAGTAGAGCTGATATTGCCAAGTTTTTCAGGTGCAAAGTGTGAGTTTGATGCAGCTGGAGATTTTTTCAGGCCACAGAGATATGCCTCCTAATTTAATAAAGCTCGGTGATGGGCTCTTGACTAGCATCATAGAGAGTTAGAAGTGATCCTTCGGAATCTAGGAGGTGATCGATTTTTTCTGAAGGGATTTAGAACTCTAGATTGTTTGGGGACCTGAAAGTGATGCAGATTACCCTTATTGCCGTCCTGTAATATAATAGAATAAGTGACACAATACTTAGTACTCACAAATCACAATACTTATCTTAAAGCAATTCCAATCGAAATGCCGCCACATCCAACCAATACAGCTTTTCTCGAGGCGTTCGGAATCAGCCACACAAACCTTACCAGACGGCAGAGAAAAGCCGCCATCCGCTATCGCCACACACTGACACACGAGGATCGGGCCTTGTTTAGTTCCGGATTCGGGACCGCCCGAATCGGTACCGTAAATGCGTCACTGTATCATTTCGTTTCTACGTGTGAAATTTTTTCTAAAAATTTATTAATTAGACTCAAAATGTTCGTCTCGTAGAGTACAACAAAACTGTGTAATTAGTTTTAAATTTTATCTATATTTAGTACTCCATGCATGCTATGACATTTTGATGTGATGGGAATCCTCTTTTTGCATAGTGAACTTTGGGGTAGAATTTGGAATCTAACAAGACCAATTAGGCTCAAAATGTTCGTCTTGTAGAGTACAACAAAACTGTGCAATTAGTTTTTAATTTTATCTATATTTAGTACTTCATGCATGCCATGACATTTTGATGTGATGAGAATTCTCTTTTTGCATAGTGAACTCTAGAGTAGAATTTGGGAGCCCCAATCTCTACGCTCACTGTACTGGGGCCCACGCCGATCCCGTCAGCAAACTTGAGATGATCTGTGAACAGAAAAGCTTTTCAAAAAGATTCTGTGAACAGAAATGGCACGAATTCACATCAGAAGCATTCTTCCGGAGAAGCTGACGTTCTGGCCCGACTTTTACAGCTGGACACTAGCGCCACCTGTCAGTAGCACCCTGTCAGTAGCACCCTGACAAATCACCGGAAAAACAAATCTTAAGCCATTATTTAGATCCAAATTATGGACGGAGAGGATGTCACTTCGCCGTAAATGCGCTGACTGTGTAAAATGTTCTTCTCGTCGAGTACAATAAAACTGTATAATTAGTTTTTAATTTCATCTATATTTAATACTCTACCAATATTTACTTTACCGATATTTTGATATTTTGATGTAATGAAAAAAAATTTACGGGAACTTTGGGTTGTTTTTTTTAAGGCTAAAGTGTTGCTCTGCGACGACTGAAGGACACAAACACCCATTCCACCGCCTCCTCTCGCTCGGCCGCTCCGCCGCCGCCGCCGCCGCCAATGGAGAGCCTCCGGCTCGCCGTCTCCCACCGCCCGGCTCTCCCGCTCCCTACTCCCCATGGCCACCTCCGGCGCCGCCATCTCCACCTCCAGCACTCGCCCAATCCTCTCTCCCTCACGCTCCCCATCTCTCCCCACCTCATCCCCACCACTCGCCGCCACCTCCCTCCGCTCCTCGCATCCGCGTCAGCCTCTGCAGTCGCGAGTCCTAGCCCGCCCCCGAAGCCTGCCGCGGCGGCGGGCGGCGCGAAGCCGCTGCCCCTACTCTTCTCGATCGCCGCCGGCCTCGCCGTCCGCTTCCTCGTGCCGCGGCCCGCCGAGGTGACCCCGCAGGCGTGGCAGCTCCTCTCGATCTTCCTGTCCACCATCGCGGGGCTCGTCCTCGGCCCGCTCCCCGTCGGCGCGTGGGCCTTCCTCGGCCTCACCGTCACCGTCGCCACGCGCACGCTCCCCTTCACCGCCGCGTTCGGGGCCTTCACCAACGAGGTCATCTGGCTCATCGTCATCTCCTTCTTCTTCGCGCGCGGGTTCGTCAAGACCGGCCTCGGCGACCGCGTCGCCACCTACTTTGTGAAATGGCTGGGCCGCAGCACTCTGGGTCTCTCCTACGGGCTTGCCATCAGCGAGGCGTTCATCTCGCCTGCTATGCCCAGCACCACGGCCAGGGCAGGAGGGGTTTTCCTTCCCATCGTCAAGTCACTGTCTCTCTCAGCAGGTAGCAAGCCGAACGACCCATCAGCAAAGAAGCTGGGCTCCTATCTTGTGCAATCGCAGTTACAGGTAATAAACGATGGGCTTGATGAATAAAGATGCGTGTTAAAGATGAATCTCGCTGTTATATCAAAGATACAATTTGGCTCGGAGGCTTCTAAATTTTGCTCTATAGGGATGAAACTGCGCATGTGCTTACATCTAGAGGCATGCATCTTGAATTATCCTACTAGACGAGTGAATAAAATTGATCCCTATGCGTTACTGTTGATGGGGTGCTTGGGTTGAAGTTGTCACATAGATGTGCATTAATCGTCGTAGATGCTACTAGAATGGGGCCTGATAATGAAAACTATGCTCCTAAGATATTTCAATGTCTTGTAGGAATATTCAATGCTGCTAATCATCACTGAACCAAAAAGGCGTGTTCACTCTTGAGTATATACTGAACTCTGAAGAGTGCATTTTAGGTCATAATAGATTGATGCTTGATCTCATATTTGACTCTACACCTTGTGACATTGCTATTTATAGTTTGCAAATCACTGCTAGTCTCATGAACAGCTTCATGTTTTGGTCAGGAGCAAGTACTGATCTTGGTACCTGTGGGCCTGTGGGGTATAATATCTTTTCAAAAAAAAATTTTGCTGAACAGTTTGTTAGATCCTTGTGTATCCAGTTTTTTTTTAACTCAAGCTGTGTCCATTGATTAAATGGGCTCTTAGTTTTTTTAGTGTTTGCACTAATTGCATTAGTGGCCAGCAGCTCTGTCTAATTAGGAGATATTATGTACCAGGAACATTAGAGTTTCATTTTGAAAATTTCAGCCTTTTCAACATAAAAGGAAATATCTGGTGCGCAATGGTGTATTGGTGAACATATGCACAAAGTGAATTTCCTCCCTTGGTTCCAATATGAATGGCCCAAGTGAGAGGTAGAAATCACCCCATTCTCGTATCCACCTTTTCAATTGGAATATAAATCAGCACAGGAGATTATAGCCTATCTCGTAGTGATATCCCTAGAGGTGATATGGAGGTGTGGAATATCTGTGTGTGCATCATTGATTGCTTTGGAAGTACTGGAAAACACACAGTGGACAACCATGTGTGATGTTAAAGATGCAGGCAGACTGCTGTAAGAAGGGGATTTGGGAAGACTTAAAGTGTTCTTTCTAGTGAACAGCACTGTTTTCTAGTTTTTAGCCACTTGAATATTTCTAACTAGCTTATGTAGCAGCAGTAGTAGTAGTACTCCCTCCTTTTTTTTCCTTTTATAAGGAATAATTGTTTGTTTGCCTTGTTCACCTTCACCGTCATCTACCACTCCTTCGTCTTACACCATATAAGTAACTCTCCTCGCTAACTAGTTTCTCTCCCATTTTTTCAATATATTTTTCTTGCTTTTCTCGTGATTGATGAGCTTCAATGTTTGTGCACACTCGATCTAAATAAGCATAGTGATATGAAATGAAGAGTCTACTTCTTGAAAGGAGAATACTGGTGTGCTATGATGCCATAATCAATCAAAGTAGCAGAGATATACTTATGTTAGTGCAGGCTGATTTTTTGGGCACATATTTTTTTTTCCATTTGGAATAGTTCAAATCTCCAACTGGAAATGGAAAGTAAATCTCAAACTGCAAATGTTCTGTTTCATTGAAAAGAAATAACAAAGTGCACTTAATTAGGAAATGTTGCCTCTTAAATATTCTGTACACACGGGTGCTCTGTAGTTTGACTAGTTATGTTTTCACTTAATCATTAAGCTTAATTATAATTGGCAATGACATAAATGCGTTGTTTCTGGTGTTTGACTATTGACAGGCGGCTGGCAACTCCAGTGCTCTCTTCTTGACAGCAGCTGCGCAAAACCTTCTGTGTCTGAAGTTAGCAGAGGAGATTGGTGTTAAGATTGGAAACCCATGGATAACTTGGTTTAAGGTTGCTAGCTTGCCAGCACTTGTTGGGCTTTTAGTGACTCCTTATTTGTTATACAAAATATTCCCCCCTGAAATAAAGGACACTCCTGATGCCCCAGCATTAGCTGCTCAGAAGCTAAAGAACATGGGCCCAGTAACAAAAAATGAATGGGTCATGATTGGTACAATGCTTCTTGCAGTCTCACTATGGATTTTTGGGTAAGATTTTTCATTTCAGGAGGATTCATTCCCATGAATTGACTTGCAATTTCAAGTTAAACTTTTATGAACTTGACTTTGTTTCTAATTTCCTTCTTTTTTTCACTGTTCTGTGGACTGCACACATATATACACACTAGAAATACCTTGTGCACTGTTCAGCATGCTATTGGTGCATTCAGTATTTTTTTCCTGTGTAGTGTTTTGCCCTGAAAGGTTCCTTTATCAGTCTGAAATTAGTCGTTAGTCCACTCAGGGTTGTGCAGATGTTTAAAATATATTTTTTTTCATTACAACTGCGAATCAATAGTTTCAAATGTAATCAGTTTCCCCTTTTCTTAGATGAGGGAAAGCTCATTCTGATCCTAATGGTGCAGGGAAACTATTGGCATATCGAGCGTTGTTGCTGCAATGATTGGACTCTCAATTCTTCTCCTGCTTGGAGTGCTGAACTGGGAGGATTGTTTGAATGAGAAGTCTGCATGGGACACCTTAGCTTGGTTTGCTATTCTAGTTGGCTTGGCTGGGCAACTTACTAGCCTCGGGATTGTGTCATGGATGTCAAATTGTGTCGCCAAGGTTCTCCAATCCTTCTCATTGAGTTGGCCTGTAGCATTTGGTGTTCTTCAGGCCTCGTACTTCTTTATTCACTATATGTTTGCAAGCCAGACTGCACAAGTTGGAGCTCTGTTCTCGGCATTTCTTGCCATGCATTTAGCAGCCGGTGTACCACCTCTAATGTCAGCGCTTGCTTTGGCATACAATGCAAATCTCTTTGGTGCACTAACTCACTATAGTAGTGGGCAAGCTGCAGTATACTATGGAGGTAGTAAACTTTCTTTTCCACCACTTTTTCTTGACACATGTTTTCCAAGTTTGCTAGCAATCCACCATGTTGGTTTGGTACATTGCATTCTTGTTTCTGCCCCAGCCTAAATGCATGGAGCAGATCGTTAACTGATTAGCCTTCTAGTATTGCAATTTTAGAACACATTTTGACATATATAATTTATTTCCATTTGATCACTTCATTTTACTAGATCTTTCTTTAGCATCAATTCTATTTCATTAGGTATGAGTATATTTTACTATGAAAACATCCATACCTTTGTTCAGAACAGAACCATAATTCAAATGGAGCCTTGTAATGAAATGAAACCTCAAGACAAGCCGATGTGCATACTAACATATTATAAGAGGACCCTTTGCTTTTTTTACTACCATTACGTTGTTATCCGTTTAGGGGCTAAGTTTAATATTTATTTTCTAGCGAGTAACCTGATGTTTTCCTTGTGCAGCGGGGTATGTTGATCTTCCTGATGTATTCAAGCTGGGTTTTATCACAGCCGCGATCAATGCTGTAATCTGGGGAGTCGTTGGTGCATTCTGGTGGAAATTTTTGGGGCTTTATTGAGCCTCGGAGCAGTATAAGTCCATGAAAATTGCACCTTACTAAACCAGTAACTCATGATCCACCTTGGAGGGGAGGATTATTGTTCTTGAGGCACTTGTGAATGCATAATAATAGAGTGCATCTTACAAGATTTTGAACTTGATACATTTGCACAAAATGATCAGCCCATAAAGCAGATGGGTTTGCTAAAGGTTGTTAAGACCGTCTTCTCTCTCTGTTGTACAATCTTATCTCCCCCACAAGAGAATTGATAAGTGCATGAGTGCGTCTTGATGCCTCGCATCTGTCTTTTGAGGCTGCTACAGTCTGCTTCACAATGCCGGCTACCTGCCTGTACATATGAAGCAGTCTCAGCTCCAGATCGTACCGTGTCTGGAACTTCCCTGAAACGATTGTACAAAATCTGTAGTTGATACAGCTGATAAATGAGCATTTGGCATCATGACTTGCCAGAGGATTAACGACTAAGGTACAAAAGGTTGCGGTGGAGATGAATGAAGCAACAATTTAGGCTTCCCGATAGAGCTTGCTCGTGCCACAACTATGGACGCATGACCCATTAGCCAAACCTGCTTCAACGAACTAGAACAAACTGTGGCGATTTGTGACAGTGAAGCAAACATGCTCCAACTCTCAGTCTCTCAAGTCTGAACGTAACAATATGATGCACTGAAAGTTGAATAACGGGCTAAATTGCTGTGCATTGAAACATGCAACGTGCCTAGCAAAGCCACCTAGGTACAGCACTTGAGAGTCAAAATGCCAAGCAAGTTGCCTGGCGACTATAGGATGACGCGACGTTTATATCGGTTGTTGTGATCAATTTTGCGAGAGGCGATCGAGATTTTTTTTTACAAACAACGATCGATGAATGTGTTTCTATTAATATAGTAGAAAAAAATACAAGATTATATCCTTATAAAGCCATAACTAGGTTAAAAAAAGAAAAAAAACTGGTGGGTTGGATTAAGAGCTTAACTCGTGCCGGCGACAAAGTCAACCTAGATCGGTCGGATTAGAATATCGACGCGAGCCGCACAACGCAACTTCACAACACGCCTCTTCTACTCGTCCCGCCCTGCTCGGCTGGCGGGTGATGGTTTGTGCTGAGAGAAAAATACTGCTGACTGACTGGTGGCAGATGGCTGATGCTGATTTGTGCAGAGAGAAAAACACTGCTGGCTGGCTGCTGATAAGCTAAACGAGAAGCAGGCGGCAGCTACGATCTGCTACTATAGTAGTAGAGTTGGCCACAAGGACCTCCGTAGCTCCATCCTCGATCTCAGCCACTGTTGCGTTCGTTAATTCTGCCCCGGCACATGATCGCAATATTGCAACTGGACAGTAAACTGAAAAATCGATACGCAAACCAAATAATTCACGGAGGGTTTTGTACTTAGTTATTTGGTAGGAGTCTTGAGTCGTAGGCTCTCCTGTTCGCGGCGGTCCAGCAATGCGGCGGCGGATCCAGCCGGCGATGGCACATGGCCAGCCCAAGCGACCGACTAGAAGGCTTGAGCTGGCTTGGCTACACGTACACGCCCGGAAGTCGGAAACAATGGGCGTGGCGTCTCCGCACCGGGTCGGCCATGGCAGCTTTTTACGTGACGACGACGCCTGGCCTGGCCAGGCCCAGGCCGACCTGAGGATAGGAACGCGAGGAGCGCGGGCGGTCGTCGTGCAGCCCGCAACGGGACGAAAATGTGTTCGGTCTCGCTCGGTCCGTGCTCCACCAAATGTCCCGTCCGACCCTCCCCCGGCCCGGTGGACCCGTCCTGGGCTCGGCGTTTTCCGCCCTCCGCGCCCACCCCGGCCACCCGGACGGGAAGGGACCCAATCCGCCCGTTAGGTGCGCGTGTGGGGGGCTTTGGCCGGCCCTCGCGCGCCCGGCACGTACGCGCGGGGGGCGGAAAGCAGCGGGACCAGACCAGAGAAACGCCAGACCGGCCACCGGCCAGAGGCCCGAGCCCACGCCGCCGGCCGCATCGGCCGTGGTGGTGTCGCCCTCGCAGCCACGGCAGGCGTGGTAACAGGAGCCTTTTCGGTCAGGCTCCATCACACCACGCGTCTCGCGCCGCGCGTGCCCGGGGCCTTTTGGCCTTTGCCGCGCCGGCGCCGGCGCCGGGTCTTCCCGGCCGGCCGCGCCGCGCCGCAGGCGTGATCTCGCTGCTTCTTTTCCCGTGGAACGAACGGTGTTGGATTGATCTGTGTTTTCGGGAATTGCTACGCCTCGGGCTCGTGGTACGAATCCTCGATCCCGGTGCACCGCACCGGGAGAGGCAGGCCCGGCAAGTCGCCGGATGACCCACTTCGTTGGAGGACTCGGAGTCGCAGACTCGCAGGCATGCAGACTGCGCCCCGGCCGGCCCTGTGCACACCTGCTCGTCCCCCCTTCCGGTTCCGGTCCATCCAACCCATGGGCATCACCCCGTGGTCCTGCACGCACGCGCCTTCGTCAGCGCAACTCCCCTGCTTTTTTTTTTTGAAAGGAAAGCAGGAGCCCTGCTATATCATATAAGAAGAGTAGAAAGCCAAGTTCTTACAATGCAATATTACATAACAAAATAGACACAGAAACACAATGGTTGTTGTCATGAAAGAAACTAAAGAGCTCCCGGCAGCAGCGCCTCATCCCCGCACGCCACTCTTCTCAGTTTGATTTCTTCTAGGATCAAGGCAAACACTCTGATTGGCGTCGCCGTCTTCTGCTCGAAAATCCTCCTGTTTCGCTCCTTCCAGAGGTTCCATGCCGTGTAAATGAGGAGAGCAGCCACTATCCGCTTGTTTCGTTGTGATGCTCGTTGAATCATCAAGTTCCACCAGAGTTCAATGCTGAGACCTGCTTCAGGTACCGTAACCAGTCCGTCGGTCCAGATGCTGACCCGGAGCCAAACCTCCTGGGCGAAAACACAGTGCAGGCATAGGTGTGCTGCTGTTTCAGCCACCTGGTCACAAAGTTGGCACGTCGGGCTGCAAGGCCAATTCCTCGCCAGGAGTTTATCTGCAGTCAGGATCGCGTTGTGCATTAGGAGCCATGCAAAAAAACGATGCTTTCCCTCAGCCTTGGCTCGCCAAATGGCATTGCAGTTGATTGAACTGTAGGACCCCTTGAATTGGATGTTGTAAGCCGACTTGGAGGTGTAGGAACCATCAGCTGTCCATTTCCACACGATTTCGTCTTCCCTGTCCACCAGCTCAACCTCCTGGATCAACATCCAAAGCTCTAACAGCTCTGCCTGCTCTTCATCTGTTGTCATTTTCCACAAGCCTCTGGTCCAGTTGTCATTCACGAGATCATCAGCCACCGTCTGGTTTTTTCGCCAGGCAAGCTTGTATAGGCCTGGGGCGATATCCCGGGGAGCACGACCATCCAGCCATGCGGACTCCCAAAATTTTGCCTTCTGCCCATTTCCTAGCGCCACCACCGTGCTAACTCTGAAGAGCTGCCTGTCAGTCTCGTTCACAGGAAGTTCAGACCAAAGTTCAGACCCAACCCACGGCCTGTCAGGATCCTTCCACTCGAACCATAGCCATCTCATCCTCAATGCCCGACTGAATTTTTCAAACTCCATCACCCCCAAGCCTCCTAGATCCTTAGGCCTCTGCACCTTGGTCCAATTGACCAAGCAGTGGCCTCCCCGTGCCTCTTCCGAACCCTTCCAAAGAAATCCCCTTCTTATTTTGTTCATGCGTTTGACTGCCCATTTCTTTGGGGCAAACATGGTCAAGAAGTAGGTTGGCAAAGATGAGAGGACAACATTGAGAAGTTTCAGTCGCCCGGCTTTATTCAATAATTTCCCTTTCCATGTAGAGAGTCGCTTTGCCATTTTGTCGATTAGAGGTTGTATCTCCACTCTTCTTAGCTGCCTGAGATGCAATGGGAGTCCAAGATAGGTGCATGGGAAGGTCTGAATAGGGCAGGCAAAATCCTCCATAATGTATTGCATGTCCAGGCCCTCACATCGGATTGGGTAAACGGCGCATTTCCCATGGTTAATGATCAGACCGGATGCCTGCCCAAAGAGCTGGAGAATATCAGCCACCATGTGCACATCTTCCTTAGTGGGATTGACAAAAATAGCCGCATCATCGGCATACAAGCTGACACGAAGCTTGGCCGTTCTGTTACTGATCGGAGACAGGAGATTGTTAGATGTAGCATATTGAATAAGGTGCTGCAGAGGTTCCATGGCCAAGATGAACAACATGGGTGATAGAGGATCGCCCTGTCTTAAGCCCGTATAGTGCTTGTACCATCGCCCCCGAGTTCCATTCAGCAGCACAGCAATTGAACAGGAGGCCAAAAGAATGGACACCCAGCCTCGCCACCTAGGTCCAAACCCAATCTGCTCTAGGACCTCAAGAAGAAAATCCCATCGAACACTATCAAACGCTTTGGCAATATCCAGCTTGAGGAATAGGCCCGGTTGCTTGCGTCTGTGTAAAGCTCTGATCAAGTTTTGAGTGTATAGAAAATTATCTTGTATGCTCCTCCTTCTAATAAAAGCACACTGTGCACGGGAGACAATCTTGTTCAATTCTCCCGCCAACCTTGTGGCCAAGAGCTTGGAAATGATTTTAGCAATAGAGTGTGTCAGACTGATTGGCCTGTAATCTCCAATTCCTGTTGCATCTGCTCTCTTGGGTATGAGGACAATATGTGTCGAATTAAGCTGCGAGAAGTGCTGACCATGCAGATCGTAGAAGTAACTGACAGCATGCATGACTTCTTGCCGGATGGTGGGCCAACTATGCTTAAAAAACAAGCCAATGTATCCATCAGGCCCAGGCGCCTTCTCAGCTGCTAGACCAGTAATGACCGAAAAAACCTCCTCTATAGTGAAAGGTTCTTCAAGGTGCTCTAGGTTGTGTCTGGCCAGTCCTAGTTCATCCCAATTGAGGGTGATTGATCTCGGCTCCCTAGGGCCAAAGTGCGTGCTGAAATGCTCAAAGACAACTGCCTCTTTAGCCTCATGCGAGTAGCAGGTGCCTTGCTCTGATTGCAAGGAATGAATGTAGTTCTTCCTTCTTCTACCATTGGCTTGCAGGTAAAAAAGTTTTGAGTTTGCCTCCTGTGCACGGACAGCAGACAGCCTTGATGCTTGCTTAGCTCTTAGTTTTTCTATAGCAGTCATGGCCAGGAATCTCATTTTCAGATCCCTTTTGAATTGCACTTCAATGTCACTTAACTGCCTGAAATCCTGAACAACATCCAGAAGGGCAATCAGCTGTTTAGCAGCACTGAGCAGTACCCTGTTATTGCCAACTAGCCCTCTAGCCCATTTTCGCAAAGAAGCACTGGTTCTTCGAAGCTTGGTATGCAATCGAAGGAAAGGGTTGGTGACTTGTAGGGGTTTATGCCAGGCATCAGCAACCACCTCAGAGTAGCCCGGGAGCCGAGGCCAAAAGGATTCAAAGCGGAACCCTGTAAACCTTTTGCCTGTTTCATTTCCGACAATAAGCAGTGGCGAATGATCTGACACCAGAGAAGATAGTGCTTGAAGGACAACATTAGGCATCATCAGGTCCCAGCCAATAGTGCAGAAGGCTCTGTCTATTTTTGTTTGTGTTCGATCATTGGACCAAGTAAATTTCCGACCTCTCAAGCTCAACTCTTTGAGTTCAAGGTCACGCACCACCTCTCTGAAAGCCCCCATGATCCTTCTATTTAGATTGTTGTTGCTCTTGTCCTCAGCCTGCAATATCATGTTGAAATCCCCCAACAGGAGCCACTTGTCAGAGACTGCATGTTGTGCCCATCTTACTTCACCCAGGAATTGCAGTTTTGCAGCATCACCCTGCGGTCCATAAACAGATGTAACAGACCAAGGTGCCGAGGCCGAAACAGGTGTAATAGAAGCTGTGACAGTGTACACTCCAATCTCAGAAGAAGTGATGGTATAATGATTCTCATTAACTGCTAACAGAATGCCCCCGCTTGACCCAACCGCTGGCAACACCACAAAGTTGTTGACAAAGCACCCTCCAAGAATTTCAGCGACCAGAATTCGGTCAATTGTCTCCAATTTAGTTTCCTGGAGGGTCACCACAGTGGCATTAGTGGCGTGGACCAAGTCCTTTACCACTTTTCTCCTAGCTGGATTATTTAGCCCCCGAACGTTCCAATTCAGTATAACACAATTCTGCTCATTCATTACATAAAAAGGTACCCTCGGCCACAAAAGTTTCAGACCATCCCATTGCACACCACCACAAACACACCAAGACAGACATCAAACAGAACAACACCACCATCCAGCCCCTTCCAGCCAGCACTGGGCCGGCAACCACCATCCTGCCTTTCCCAAACCACAGGAAGAAAAGGTACAGAAACATTAAGATACAGTTGCTCAAAGGCGAGCAATGATGCAGCACCCGCTGCACATCAGTCTTCAGCATCAGCAACCAGAATCTCAAGACCGGCCGAGTCATCATCAGCCATGCCAAACTTCATCCTCATGGTCCCAACCAAAGGCACAATCATGGGCATCACAAACTGGGCACAGAAGGCTTGTTGATGGCCTTCCATTGGTTCCTCAGTGTCCCCAAGCACTCCAGCGGTGCGCATCAACATTTCAGCCGCTTTAACATCTATTGTCTTCATGCAGCCCGATTGCTTAGCAGCTCTTGGAAGTTTACGATCAGCCTGAGCAGTGGACTTTCTTGCAATGATTTGCTTAGGTGGGGCGCAAAGAAGTGACTTCTTCAATGGTATTGCGAGCCGGGCAATCCCACGAGTACCAGTGCGTCCCCTGACTTCCTTGTTGGTCTCCTTGTCAGCACCCTGTTGCAGCAAAATCTGAGGCGCCAAGTCCACAGGCTCCACGTTCAAATCGAACAGGCCCATCTGCAGCCCATCAACATTTTGCGGCCCTTCATCCATCCCGCCATCAGTAGTACGGCCTTCATCAGCAGCCTCAGCACCACAGAGAAACGACGAAACATCAGAGCGCCCTGGTTCCAACTGTGGCTCAGGCAGGCCCATTTGTGGCCCATCCGCCGCTCGCTGCACCTCCAAAGACAGTCCATCAGACACAGCACCAATCAGCTCAGCATCACCAGCTGATCGTCCATCTCCAGCAAGGTCTGCCGCCTGTAGCGATCCATCTCCATGGTCCACAGCCTGCATCTCTCCGTCCTGGTTGTCTTGCACAGAGCCGGTCTGCGCGTTCATGGGTGGGGATGATAGAACCAGCGGCCCATCGGTCGCAGGTGGCTCCACCGAGCACTGCGACAGCACGGCCACCGGGTTCAGACCTGTACCCATCAGAACGGCAGCCTGCAGCTTTGCATCAGGGGTGACCTCTTCCAGCTCTGGGACCGTCTGTGGCACGGACAGAGGCAGACTTTCACGCACAAGGAAACTGCGGACTGGTGGGTGCAACTCGATGCCATTGACCTTCCTTCTCTGGACAACGGAAGCAGTGGGGCCACTGCTGTCACCTTGCGCTTGCTTGCCCCGGCTGTCCCCCATCTTGATTCTCCACTCCAGCTTGGACTTCACGCTCGACCGGCGGGATCGGTGCCCATGGCGATGGCTGCCGCCGGAACGCTGGTTGTGGCCGCCACCGCCGCCCCCAGGGCGATGACTGCTTCCTCCCTGGTGGGAGCCATGGCAACGTCTCCCGACGCCAAAACCCCCAGTGTCATGCGCTCCTGATGGCGGCCACTGCCTGAGCCCCAAGTTTCCTCCAGCACCATGCGGCGGGGACCTGTCCCGGCGGTCTCCCAGTCTGTCATGAACGGAGACCCTCCGCGACTCCGGCTCCGGGCGTCCCCCATCAGACACGCCCAGCCTCCATGTATACTGATACTGCACTGGCCATTCCTCCTCTACTTCCTCGGCCGGGAGACCACTGATGTCGCTGTGAATGCTTCGGTTGGAAGGGCTAGAAGCAGACTCCGAGTAATCAAGCACCCTGTCCACATGAATCAGCACACCATAGTCCATGGTCTCAGCAGCTCCAATCCTCATGGCCCCCGTGGGCATCCCCAGATCCATGAGACTCTGGGCATAGTTTTCCACCGGCATGGTGATCGGCTCCTCCACATGCAAAGTGCCCGTGGTGGCGATCTCACTAGGCTTAGAAGTCCAAAGCCACAGACGCAGACACTCCTCCTCCTCCGGTTTCTCCAGAGCACACTCCTCATCATCAATGAAAGCTGGTGACTTGAACAGGTTGGCCACGGCTTCCGCATGGCGCGCATGCCCTGGCACGCCCTCAATGCATATGCGAACTCGATAGAGCAGCTTGGTGAGCGAAGCGCTGGCACTGACCTGACGGTTCCACGGCAAGAACCTCAACCTGACGTGCCGGACCTGCATGAAGCCCCGCTGAAGGGCCTCGGCGCGCTGACGCTGCTCGTCGAAGTGCATCAAGAAGGATGCAGAGGAAGACCTTGTAACGCCCAGCTCCAGGGACGAAACACGCAGCTGCCGACAAGCCTCCTGCTTGAGCAACCCCGTGTCGATCCGGACGCGCCCATCCAGTTGCACCACAACCAGCGCGAACTCCTCCAGGTCGCGCTCCGCCCGGCGAATGGCCTCCGACCACGCCACACCAGCATGAACATGTCTCGGCCGAAGACCAGGCGCGCCAGGGGTCCAGCCGGAGCAATCCATAGGGGCCGCCATCGTAGCAGGCGAGGCAGGCACGGCACCACCTCCAGGGGGAGGGGGATGGCAGCGACGCGCAGGTGGAACAGCAGCAGCAAACGGCGGTGGAGCAGCAGCAGCACGCGGCGATGGCAAGGTGTGGTAAGCACGAGAAGCAACAGTGGGCAGCGGAGCACCGTGCTTGGCGTGCGCAGGAGAATGGGAGCAGGTGCGAGCCTTGTGCCCAAACCTCAGACACAGAATGCATCTAGGGGAGCCACGACACTCAGCAATGCGGTGGCCGGCGCCTAGGCAGTTGAAACATTTACTCCCCGCCTTAACTCGGAGGAGCTCCAGCCACCTGCCCCCAAAAGAGCGCGCCCCGCCATGAAAGCCTCTGTCGTACGCAGCGCGGGGCAGGCGGCACATGCTAGTCGCATCATACCAGGTCTTGTCACCCGGACGCGCCGAAGCTGGAAACCTGGGCTTGAAGGTGCGCGGACGCAGCAGCGCATCCCGGTACGACGCCGGACAACCATTACCTGTTGAATCTTGCATGGTCGACGTCGGAGCGGTAACTGAGCCGTTAGCCGCCGCGAATGGAGCGCCAGACGACGGATGGTTAGGGCGGGTGGCCGCCGCGGACGGGGTGTCGGACGACGGGGAGCGAGGTTGAGTGGCCGCCGCCGGCGGGGTGCCGGACGGCGGTGGTGGTGGGGGCTCAGAGGCCGCACCAGCCATCTGTCTCCTCAGATGGATTCTAAGGATGAAGGATGGATGGATCGAAAATAGTGCTGCGCCCGGCCGAGCTGAGTAGCTAGCGATCGAGCGCACCAGCAGCTACTCATCTCACGACCTATCCGGTAAAACTACTCCCCTGCTTGGCACGGAGCAATTGGAGGGCAGACCTGGAGGGCAGACCTGAGCCCCACCGCTCTTGTCCCGTCCCGGAGGCTTCCTCCCTTCGGTCCCCGCCGCCGGTCCTTTGCGCAGCGAGCGAGGCACACGCAGCAGCAGGGAGAGGCTTTTACTGTGCGCAGCGACACAGTGACTGCTGCTCGATACAGTGCGCAGGTACCTAAACCACTGCCGCCAGTTCAAGGCTGATCGCTCGCCGTTGTCCGAGCGAGAGCCCCGACGACCCTCGCGGCGAGACTCTTCTCGAGGTGAATCGTCTCTCGGCCGTTTTACCGCAGGCACGGCACATGGATGATATGTATGATATGGCCCATCCAAATCCACCGGCCGCTGTCAAAATTCAATGCCATAGCATCAAGCCGCGAAGCGAAAGGAGCAGCGCAGCGGCGTGAAGATAGCCACGAGCGAGAGTTTTATGCAGATCGCAAGAGTAACTCCCGAATTTACTATAAAAAAGAACATTCTTTATCACATCAAAATGTCATAACATGCATTGAATAATAAATGTAGATGAAATCAAAAACTAATTACACGGTTTTGTTGTGCTCTGTGAGACGAATTTTGAGCCTAATTAATTAATTTTTGGATAATTTTTTACAAATAGAAACGAAATGCTATAGTGACGTAGTGATTACGGAGTGACATCAAACTTTCAAATTCGACGAATCAAATTCAACGTCTAAACGAGGCCTCTGGATCATCATCCCAGGGCGCGACTCGGGTGTAATCTTGGCCCTCCCTTTTCGTGCCAGGCCAGGCCCGCGACAGGTCCCGTCGCCCGTCGCCTTTGTTGAAGAATCTCCCCCCTCCACGACTCGAGAACAGCTTTTGTCCTCTTCGCTGGTGGCCCTGTCGTTCCCCGAGCCCCACACGTCGCCGGCCGAACATCTGGCGAGCAAGTCTACGTACTTGCGTTGTGCTGATGCCTACGTGTTGCCAACCGCTGCTGCTGCTGCTCTCGGGAACGGCAAGGAGTACCCCGAACCACAAGGAACAACAAAAAAGTTTCAGATCCCTTTCGGACAGCGGATCGATGGGTTTCAGCGCTCGAGTAAATTAATTATACTGTTCTCTTTGCAAGTTCTGGATCGTAGACGGTGATGCCCCCTTGCAACGATTCTTGGCTGCACCCACCAGTTGCTGGTGTGGTGGTGGGTTTTGGTCTACCAGTTTCCCAATTCTGACCAGGCTCTCCTCGGCCGTGACAGGTCTCAACGTCCCTGTTTATTGCCATGCCAGGGTTTGTGTGAGCCAACTAGCTGGTGTTCAGAACAACCCTCGAGTTAGGCCTGGACGGTTTCTCGATCTGTGGGGGCAGCTAGCCATATGCCCATATCATCATGCAATGTGGAAAAGGTACAGTGACGTAGTCAAGATACTCCTACTCCTACTGAACTGAACCACTTGAGCATTTGGTTCGCTACAGAGCCTACTACACTCGACATGGCATGGAGTGTAGCATGACCCATCATTGGGTACCAACTACCAATCACCTGGATATCATTTCATACCGGAAAAGGACGAACATAGTGCACTCGGAAAGCTAGCAGCTAACATTAGGGCCTTGTTTAGATCCCAATTTGGAAGCTCTCAATTTAGGAGTTTCTAATCATTGGGGAACTGTAGCATTTCGTTTGTATTTGTAAAAAATTATCCAAACATTGATTAATTAGGCTTAAAATGTTCGTCTCGCAAAGTACAACAAAACTATGTAATTAGTTTTTAATTTCATCTATATTTAGTACTTTATGCATGTGCTGACATTTTGATGTGATGAGAATATTTTTTTTTGCATAGTGGAATTTGGGATCTAAACAAGGCCTAGAAAAAGAAAACGGCTCAAAACTTTTTTCCCGTTCTTTTCCAGATTCGAAATGGAGAGCTTAACTTTCAAGATTTGACACCTCCCAATTTAGAAGGTCTGAAACTGAGGTGCACTATAGCATTTTCGTTTGTATGTGTGAAAAATTGTCCAAAAATTGATTAATTAGGCTCAAAATATTCGTCTCGTAGAGTACAACAAAACTGTGCAATTAGTTTTTGATTTTATCTACATTTAGTACTCCATGCATACTATGACATTTTGATGTATGTGATGAAAATCTTCTTTTTACATAGTGAACTTTAGGGGTAGAATTTGAGATCTAAACGAGGCCCGAGTCCAATGCTCCAAAAGCAAGCCTACGTACAGAGTAATCAATCCCTGTATAGTCTCAAAAGACGAACACAAATTCAACAGAAACATCCAAAACACCCCATCTTTTTCCTTGCCCCGTTCCTTTTCTTATCCCCATCTTTCTCAGGGCAGTAGCTTTCTGTATACTGTATATGATCCGTAGAACAAGCGGGGTTAAGAAAAGAAAAAAAAAGCCGGACGCCTCGTCGCCGTTTTCACGTCGAGCGATCCGATTGGATTCAGCAGAGACTAAACAAACGGGCGCGCGTCTCAAAAGCCGCGGCTGATCGCGACGGCGAGCTCAACCGAAAGGAAGAACCGATCCGGCTGGGCGGGTCGCGATCCCCGGCGCGGCGCCTGACGACCTCGCCGATCCACCCGGCGCCCATGCGAATCTCCTCCGTCGCCGGTCGCCGAGGCCTGTACGACGGCGAGGCGAACCGTGCACGCGCTGGTTGGTTTCGTTGGTCCGGGCTAGTCGGGCGAATACGCGGAAGCTTGAGGGGCTGCGTGGAAAGAGTTGGCGAGGGGCAGACGGGGCAAAGGGGGAAGAAAGCGGGGCTCCACCATTTCCCGAGAAAAGGCTGGTGTCCCCTGCCGCTGCCGTATGGATTGGCGTCTTGCAGAGGGTCACAGGGGCTCAGGGCAGAGAGATGCAGAGAGCAGCCAGCCCCGGCCGGCCAATGGAGGCGCGTCACCTTTTTTCGGGCTCCCGGGGCTCCGGCTTTGTCCCACAGCCAAAAAGCTCGCTCCCTTTCCCTGCCCGCGCCCCCCGGGCTCCACCCATGCCCCTGTTCCGTCGTCCTAAACTTCTTCTCGCGCCATGCCTCTGCCTCCCGCGGCTCGGCATCGGCATCACCCTGCGCGGCCGCGGCCGACGCCACCACTTGCCAAGCTCGCTTTCGCTTTGCCTGACGCGCTCGCTGGGCAAATTGGGGCATGGGCGCATGGCCCGTGCCGTGCCCGTGCTCGTGCCCGCGAGTGGCCCTGTGGGATGAGGTCGGTCAGGTCAACGTCTTTCGCTCGTCGCGCCGCACGAAAGGTCGTTTGTTTCATGGCCTCATGGGCGTGATCAGCGAGTACAAGGTGCCTACTAGTTGGCTAGCACGACCTTTAGAGTGCAGTTGACTTGGGCAGTACTTTGCTTCGCTTCCGTGCGTGTAGATCCTCTGGGTGATCGATGCACTGATACTAGACTGGAATTCGATTTGCTGATCTCCTTTTATCACTATTTCCTTGTTGTTCGACAAGTGTGCTCACTTCTTCTTCTCCGGTGTTTTGATGGAGGCGTTCGCTCTCGTGCCAAGCCGTGGGTAGAATTAGACGATTTGTTCATTGGTGTCGCTAAATTCTGATCCTACCGAATATCTGCGATTATGTATTGCCATCCGTATTGGTAATTGTACAAGGATGTTAGTGCGAATACATCGATCCCATATACGGAGTATCTCGCAAACTATAACAGTTCCAAACTACGCATTTTGACACCATGGTTCGGTTTTTGCCTCCTTGAGCTCCTTTCAAAAAGGTATAACACAAAGCTCTCCAGGTGATTTAAGCTCCCTAATTCTTACTCCGTCCCAGAAAAAATACAACTCAATTTCTGAGAAATAAAAAAATTTCAAATCTGACTAAATTTATACAAAATATTACTAATATCTATGATACAAAATAAGTATTATTAGATGAATCATTAAATATATTTTTATACTAAATCTATTTGTAGATATAAATGTTAGTTATTTTATATAAATTTGATCAAAATAAAGTTGTTTGACTCAGCGGGAAGCGGGAGTTATATTCTTTTTAGGACGGTAAGGGTATATGCAGGGGTGGACCCACGTTGATGTGAGTGATGCCCTCACTCAATTTTTTGTGCCAAGGTAATTAGCTACTTCTTATCATATGTTTGCTTCATAAATTTGATGGTTCTCGAGGTGTACCCCTCAGTATCTCCTCAAGGTCCGCCCCTAATATGAGTAATGCTATGAACTAAGGAAAAAATAAACTATCAGACAGGCTAAAGGCATGTCCAGATGAATTAAAGACCGCGAAAGCTCGGTCTTATTTGAATCAGCAAGAGGTATTTAGAAACTTCAATGCACGATCTGATAAAAAGCCAGGGAAAATGATATCATTGGATTGTAAAGATGGTTTGTCTGGACCAGTTAGTTTTTAAAAATCACAATCCACAAATCTGTACTGATCCAAACCGAGCCTGAATGCCTAAGCCGCTAAATCAATAGGCGAGCAAGATGTTCAAGACTGTGTGTCGCAAAATTCCCTCACGATCTCCGCGTCCGCATCACATTTCTCATCCTTGTCCTTTTTTGTAAGCGTTAAGCTGTAACGCTAGGTGGTCGCCTGGTCCCTTCGGCCGCCGTGGATGCTTAACCATGGTGATTTTTTGCACCACGAGTCGACCACCGTCCCAGGTAACCTGACCAACCCGAGCTCCCCACTCCCCAGCCCTTCTCCACTCGTCTTTTAAGCACACAGTTCTTGCGGCCCGAAAATAGTAACCGAAGAGAGCAAAGAAAAACCCACACTCCACTCCAGCACTCCACACGCGCACACAGAGAGAGCAAGGCGATCATGAGAAACCTCAGGAACCTCCCAAGTAGATCTCAGCTGTACTAAGAGACGCTTGGATCGGAGAGCTGGAGAAGAAGACAAGGCAAGCATGGTGATGGTCCTGGGCGGTGGTCACAGCAAGACGGACGAGAGCCACCACCGGAGGCGCCACCCCGGCCTCTCCCCATTCCCCTTCCCCCGGCTGCCCCTCCCCTGATCGGATAACCCTCTGTGATCTCTCCTTCTCCTTGGCTCTGCATCACAACAGCCTTCTTTTCTTGGAATCTTTGAGAATTTTGCGTGAAGTCGAGCGACGCAGCATGAAGAGACCGAGCGGTTCCGTCTCCAGCGGCGGCGGCAGTCCCGGCGGCCTCCTTCCGATGGTTCACGGTGGTAAGTTTTGCCGTCTGATATCTTTCTACGCGATTTAGTGACGTGTTCTGTTTCTGCGTCATCGGACGGTTTGGCTGATGCTGAGTTTGTTTGGAAAGATGACGGCTTTGGTGGCGTCGGGATGGAGGAGGCCGACGAGGACATGGTGATGTGCAGCGGCGGCGGCGGCTGCGGGGGCGGCGAGAAGAAGCGGCGGCTGAGCACGGATCAGGTGCGCGCGCTGGAGCGGAGCTTCGAGACGGAGAACAAGCTGGAGCCGGAGCGGAAGGCGCGGCTGGCGCGGGACCTCGGCCTGCAGCCGCGGCAGGTCGCCGTCTGGTTCCAGAACCGCCGCGCGCGCTGGAAGACCAAGCAGCTGGAGCGCGACTACGCCGCGCTGCGCCACTCGTACGACGCGCTCCGCGCCGACCACGACGCCCTCCGGCGCGACAAGGACACGCTCCTCGCCGAGGTACGTGCGACGGCGCCGCCGCCGCCGCCTGGATCCTAGTTTAGTTCCTCGCGTGCGCAGCGACATGGGTGGAAAAATGCCAAATTTCGTAGCGTTTGTGATTGTGCCGTTCCGTTGGGTTCGTGCCAGATCAAGGAGCTGAAGGCGAAGCTGGGCGACGAGGACGCAGCGGCGAGCTTCTCGTCCGTGAAGGAGGAGCCGGCGGCGTCCGACGTGGAGCCCCCCGCCGCGGCGGCGCAGGGCTCGTCCGACAGCGACTCGAGCGGGGTGGTGAACGACGCGGAGATGGCGCGGGAGAAGGTCTCCCCTCCGGCGGTGGTCGTCGCGGAGACCGAGGCGGTGGTGCCGAGCGCCGCGGCGTCGCAGGCGCTCCACCACGGCGAGGTGTTCTTCCACGGGCACCTGCTGAAGGTGGAGGACGACGAGGCGGCGTTCCTGGGCGACGACGACGCCGCGTGCGGGGGCTTCTTCGCCGACCTGCAGCCGCCGTCGCTGCCGTGGTGGACCGAGCCCACGGAGCACTGGGCCTAAGCCGAGCCGGGCCGGGACGAGGCAGGCGTTCTCGTCAAGCGGGGGCCCCGGGGGGAATAAAGCACTCGGCAGGGAGGGTGTTTCTGCAAATTTTGTAAAATGGAAGTGTACCTAGTCCTTTTTTGTCAATCCTCCCGTGCCACTGCCGCTGTAGCCTACTAGTAGTAGTCGTCCAACCAATTCCTAGTTCCATTGCCACCGCTACGCCGCTCTCTCTGTGTCTCCGATGGTGAAACGAAACGACGTGGAAAAGGCGAGGGAATTACTAAGAAGCACACGGGTGTTTTGCACAAAACGGGATGGAAACGATGGGGACGGGATCGAAAGGGACAGTATCCACGAGTAGTGTAGGAGAAGCGAGCGAGCGCAAACGCTGGCGGAACAGCGTCGCTGTCGGTGGGTCCGGCGCCACGTGAAAAGGCAGGCTTGTCACTGACAGCGATTCCTGGTGTCCACAGCCCACAGGGCGTTGGTCCCTCCCTCCCTCCCCGTGGCCTGGCCACACCACACAGCAATTCCATCCACCTTTTTTTTTTCCCGTAGACGCACACGGCAATTTCGCTGCCAATTTCTCTCGCCAGCAAGAATCTGAGAAAGGCGTGCGTCGCCTGAAACTCAGCAAGTTTTGTTGCAGACGATTCGATCCTCGCAGAATCCCGCCGAGTGATTTTTCGAGAAACTTGCTGTAGTCAATCTGAACTTTGTGTTGTGAAAAGGTGAGTGAATTTGGGAGTCCCTCTCGTTTAAACGGGCGCTACAAAAATCTGGTGCGTGCGAGCAGGGCCAGGTGCTGTGGGGATCGGATCCGGTGGCACGGCCTGCCCTGTTCATCGGACGGGACGCCGCCGCGGTGAGGATTACCGGCAGGCGGCAGCCGGCCCGGCCGGGTTAAATAAGACCTGCGTCTCCGCCGGGCTAAAATATTTTGCTCGCCCTCCCCTTCCAAGTGGTGTGGGGTGCCTTGCTTTCTCCGATCCTCTGGGGCTCGGCATCGTGCTTCTCCATGTGGATTCCCACTCGCGAGCTCCGTCCTCGGTTCCTCTGATTTCTGCTCCCTTTGGCTTCGGGCTGCTGAATTTGCTCTCCAGCACAGCAGTATCGTACTGGCCCTTGTAGATCCCAAATTTGAGGTATGATGTCACCTCGTAATCATTGTGTCACTGTAGTATTTTGTTTGTATGTGTGAAAAATTATCCAAAAATTGATTAATTAGGCTCAAAATGTTCGTCTCGCAAAGTACAATAAAACTGTACAATTAGTTTTTAATTTCATCTACATTTAGTACTCCATGCATGTTATGATATTTTGATGTGATGGAAATCTTCTTTTTGCATAGTGAACTTTGAGGGTAGAATTTGGTATGCCATCCGAAAGCTGTTCCAAGTTTGAACTGATTCGTGTGAAATTTCATCAGAAAAAGACCATTTTCAGCTGAACAAGGAAGCTGCTGCTAGAAGCGGATCAGATGAGACAAAAAGGCAGGAGCCAAGGTGGAAATGGATCATGACTCAATTTAGTTTTAGTCAATTTTAGCTCAAAAACCAATAAAGCTTTGTCCTGATCCTAACCAGGGCCCTTCGCCGCCCGGGGAGCATAGCACTGGCAACCTGCCACGAATTGAACCGAGGCCTTCTTAAATTTGGGACTCCCAAATTGGGAGTACAGAATTTCATGCGCACTGTAGCATTTCATTCGTATGTGTGGAAAATTATTTAAAAATTGATTAATTAGGCTCAAAATATTCGTCTCGTAGAGTACAATAAAACTGTGTAATTAGTTTTTGATTTTATCTACATTTAGTACTCCATGCATGGACTGACATTTTGATGTGATGAGAATTTTTTTTCATAGTAAATTTTGGGTGCAAATTTGGGATCTAAACCCGAGGCCGATGCGTTAACCGAGTCAGATCGGAACGTTTCGTCCCGTCCTTGTTGCCGATATCCAAACGGACGCACACGTCTCGAATAGACCCATCGCCATTTGACCTTTTGCCATTTCCTGTCCTCTTCTTTTTCTTTCTTTCTTTCCTCCCGTTCCTATTGCTGTCGTGTTGTAACTTGGCGTAGCATATGTTGCCGTTAAGAGAGCGACCGGGGGCGGAGAGGGACGTGCCGCGGACGCCGGGACAGGAGCGTCATTTGCCGCTCCCGGAAGCAAGCGACACGGCCAGGATGAGACGAGTGTTGAATCTAAATCTAAGCATAATAGGATCTTAGCCTAATCAAAATCATGATCGATTAATTTAATGCAGAAAATATTATAGTGTAACTCATACCAGCGCTAGTAGCCGCTATAGATGCTCTTGTCGTAGAGAAAGTAGTCGTATTTCTCGGTGTAGATGGGATGCAGAGCATCGAGTCAAGAACAATTTCTGTTTTTGGTCGGTGAGAGGAACTTCAGGCTTCTGCTCTCCTCCAACTCTCTTAGCAATCGGTGTTTAGGACTTTTGAGCGAGTTACTAATTGTTGGCTTAAAAAAACCCAAACCACTTTATTATATAGGGTATGTTTGGCATAGCTTCAGCACTTTCTATGCTAAATTAATGTACTTTAATATTAATATTTAGTACAAATGATTCATTAACATACTCTTTACGTATCCCAGCTCCAACTCAGGATTTTTTGGAGCTCCTCGTACCCAACTCCAAGAACTCCATAGATTTTCTAGAGTTAGAGTTGTGCCAAACAGGATCATAGTCCAGAGCTATAGAAGCAAGTTCGAGTTGTAGCAGGATAAGTTAGCTCGTTTCTACCGATTACAAAACAGAGTCGTCCACCTTAGGATGGGAGACATGGAGCACTATTTTTCTTATGGAATTAATCGTGAAATTACGTTTACAATAATTTCCAACAATGAGATGACCATCCGGGACAAAACATCGGTGTTGGATGGGTGCCGGCGCGAGGGACACGGTAATGGCTTAGCTTGGTGATAGGAAGGACCGTATATATAGCTTTGGAAGAAACTGGGAGCTTGTGCAGCTTACGGCTTCCCTCTTGTGGCTCTCCGGTGTGCTATTTGGGAAACCCAACGCCACTGCTTTCTCGGAAAGCTTGTAAGCTGTGATCATAGTACGAGACCTATGTGTTTCTTTGCCACATGATTCATGGCAAGCGGATTTAGCATTCCTAATCTGTCGGTGAATCTTTTTCGCATTCTGTTCTCGTCTGGCTAGACATGGTGCTCGTCGGCTGTGTGCATCAATATTTGTACTAGCAACATATCGTAACCATAAGGAAGTACTTCTTGAATTGAATCCAGTGATATCATTTGCACTGTAAATTCTATATATTGAGAGGCTGGTCATTGGTTGAAGGTGTGATGTTGAATTTTTAAATGCATGCAGGTCTTAAATGATGATAGAGAGATTATGTTCTATCTTTGTCAATAAGAGAAATTCAATCACTTCTCTTCCAGAATTTCACCGAAAATTGTAACGTTTGCATGTGTGTGAACATACATGTCGTTTTAAAAAAAAAATTCCATTCTAAAAAATATTCCAATAAACTCCCGTGGAAAAAGAAAGGTGGAAAATATATGAAAAGTGGAAGACAACAAGAGCCATGAGCATGAGCCCATGAGTAGGTTTGCATGTCATCACTACAAAAGAAAACGCCATGTTGCCAGGCTGACTGGGTGCAATACCATCCCAAAGGTTTACTGGGCTCTGGTTTGTTGTCACAATCACATCGGGCTCGGTTAGTTTCTTTTCCTTTTAAGGCCTACTAAACTATGTTTTCGTAAAAACATAGGCCTTAATGTATTGCCTAAATGTACCAGAATCCTTTGAATACTGCTAAATGGCAAACTAAATGTACCGGCATGGACAATTTACTGACATGGAAATGGGTTGCCTAAATGTACCATAATCCTATATACTCCCTTCATATTGGTATTAGATGGACACGATTTCCAAAACGTAACTTTGATTTTTTTATTTTTATAAAATATTTATTAAAAAATAATATATTTTTTATAAAAATATTTTTTAAGAAAAATCTATTCATATGGTTTTCATATTTTCAAACTCAACAACTTAAAAGATATTCATAATTTATATTCCTAATTTTTGACTAAAATCTTGTTTAAAACATCATCTAATACCAATGTGAAGGGAGTACGTGGCAACGTGTGTTCAACTCTTAGCCCTTGTTTTGGATCTAAATTCCACCCCAAATTCTACTATGCAAAAACAAGATTCCCATCACATCAAAATATCGGCACATATATGAAGTACAAAATGTAGATGAAATAAAAAAACTAATTGCACAGTTTTGTTGTACTTTACAAAATGAACATTTTGAGCCTAATTAATCAATGTTTGAACAATTATTCATAAATACAAACGAAATGCTACAGTGCGCATTTATGCAAACTTTACATCTAAACCGGCCTGAGTAGCAGCACGAAAATTCAGACTGTCTTCAAACCGTATGCTACACCTATATTTGCAGCCATGTAGTGGAAGACTGGGAGCTAGAAGAAATCAAAACAACTATTTTCGGCTTCCCTTCTTCCATGACCTATAGAAATGGAGGCCGGGATAGTATACATTTTGGCGCTGCAGCATGCAAGTGCACTATTCATAGCATTCTCCAAATTTTCTTGCCCTTGTCTGGCCCAGAGCGTCAGAGAACTTCCCCTGGAATTCGGTGACGGCGAAGCGAGATCCCTCTCCCTCCTGCATTCTCCATTGTCAATTGTTTCTGCCATTGCCCCTTCCGTTCCGTGTTCTTCCTTCCTCTGCGCCCCGGCCGCCCGTGTCCTCCGCGTCGCCGATCGATCGCCGCTTAATGCCGCATGCCGCCACCGACGCAGCCGCCGTCGTCCCCGGACGACCCGGAGCCCTCGGTGGCGCGGGAGATGGACGACGAGGACCTCGTGGAGGAGCTCCTGGTCACCCTCAACTCCGCCCGTGCCTTCGCCGAGTTCCGCCGGACGCAGCGCCGCGAGTGCGCCAACCTCCTACGCTGGCTCCAGCTCGTCCTCCCGCTCCTCGAGGAGCTCCGCGACGCCGCGCCCCGCCTCACCGACGACGCGTACCGCCGCCTCAACCTGCTCGGCGGCGGGCTCGGCGCCGCCCGACGCCTCCTCCGCACCTGCCACGACGGCAGCAAGATCTACCTGGTTCGACACTTTCCCCGCTTCCTCTGCTCCACCTAACCATCATCAATCTTGCGTGTTCTTGGCTTCTTATTGCCCGGCCTGAACCAACCGAACTCCGGTAATTTCATTCAGGCGCTTGAGAGCGAGACGGTGTTGGCGAAGTTCCGCGGCGTGTACGAGAAGATGCACAGCGCGCTGGACGGGATGCCGTACGCCGAGCTCGCCATCTCCGACGAGGTCAAGGAGCAAGTAAGCGCCCGGATCATCGTTCGGAACTAACTGGAAAATGTCAGGCAGGGCACGCGTGACGTGGCACCGTGTGTTTTCTACCGTTCCAGGTCGAGCTGATGAACGCGCAGCTGATGAGGTGCAAGAAGCGAGCGGACACGCAGGACTTCGAGCTGTCGATGGATCTCATGGTGATCCTCCAGAACAAGGAGGACGAGAGGAACGCCGACAGGGCGATCCTGGAGAGGCTGGCCAAGAAGCTGGAGCTGCAGACGCTGGCGGAGCTGAGGACGGAGACGATGGCCATCAAGAAGCTCATCAACGAGAGGAACGGGCAGCAGGCCGACAGCACCAAGCAGATCATCGACCTGCTCAACAGGTTCAAGGAGATCGCCGGCGTCGACGAGAAGAACGTCCTCGGCGACGTCTCCATGCCCAAGAGCTTGGACAAGTGCCCCTCCCTCATGATCCCCAACGACTTCCTCTGCCCGATAACGCTCGAGATCATGACCGATCCTGTCATCGTCGCCAGTGGACAGGTGCTAGCTTGTAAATCCTGATGAAATTTCTCAGTGAAATATAAAATTTCAAATAGCCGTGGAGAAATTTAATAAAGCTAATTACAAATAGCCGTGAATTTTGCAGACGTACGAAAGGAGGAGCATTCAGAAGTGGCTGGACAGTGGGGAGAGGACGTGCCCGAAGTCACGGCAGCCATTGGCTCATCTCTCGTTGGCGCCAAACTACGCTCTGAAGAACTTGATCCTGCAGTGGTGCGAGAAGAACATGGTGGAGCTGCAGAAGAGGGAGCCGGAGCCAGCCGCCGAGCAGGAAGACCGGCGGAAGGAGGACATCCCGTCGCTGGTGGAAGGCCTGTCGTCGATCCACCCCGACGTGCGGAAGAAGGCGGCGAAGAAGATCCGGATGCTCTCCAAGGAATCCCCCGAGAACCGGCTGCTCATCGCCGACAATGGCGGCATCCCGGCGCTCATCGGCCTGCTGTCCTGCCCCGACAAGAAGGTGCAGGAGAACACGGTGACGTCGCTGCTGAACCTGTCCATCGACGACAAGAACAAGCACCTCATCACCCGCGGCGGCGCCATCCCGCTCATCATCGAGATCCTCCGGAACGGGAGCCCGGAGGCGCAGGAGAACTCGGCGGCGACGCTGTTCAGCCTGTCCATGCTCGACGAGAACAAGGCGGCGATCGGGAGCCTGGGCGGGCTCGCGCCGCTGGTGGAGCTCCTCCGGAGCGGCACGGCGCGGGGCAAGAAGGACGCCGCCACGGCCATCTTCAACCTGGTGCTCAGCCCGCAGAACAAGGCCCGGGCCACGCACGCCGGCGTCGTGCCGGCGCTGGTCAAGGTGATCGACGACAGGGGGCTCGGCATGGTGGACGAGGCGCTGTCCATCTTCCTGGTGCTGTCGTCCCACGCGGCGTGCCGCGCCGAGATCGGGACGACGGCGTTCGTGGAGAAGCTCGTGCGGCTCATCAAGGAAGGGACGCCCAAGAACAAGGAGTGCGCGCTGTCGGTGCTGCTGGAGCTGGGCACGAACAACAAGCCGCTGCTGGTGCACGGGCTCAGGTTCGGGCTACACGAGGACCTCTCCAAGATCGCCAAGAACGGCACGAGCAGAGCGCAGAGGAAGGCCAACTCGCTCATTCAGCTGGCGCGAAAGTGCTAGTGGTTGTGATCGAGGCGCACAATGTATTTGTAGTCCATTTTTGGGCATAGACTTTTTCTGTATTTCACGGTGAACAGATTTATGGTGTTTTTGCTAGGGCGGGAAAAATCGGCAAACTTTATTTTTGTGTTTGTAGGGCAATGTATTTGTATTTTGAAGGGGGGAATTCTTTTGAATTGTGAGACCGGGAGTCGGGATGCCGGAAAGTTTCCTCTTTATTATCTCTTTATGCTCACACATATGTACGCGATTAACCATATAAATACCAGGCACGCGCTCTATTCCTATAATCTGTTTTAAAATGTTAGGCACGTAAATTTTGATATTGATGAATTTAGCATAAGCCCCTCGCGATCGATGACCAAAGAAATAAATTACTTTATTAATAAGATACATTTATCATCAGAACCTAATGTTTAATCCTTATATGAGTAGAAGGCACAACAACTTTTGTTAATCACTCAAGCTATTGCTTGGTTTATAGGAGTATAGGACTAGAAAGTTACAAGCTCATGGCACCAACATCTGTTGTATGACAAAAAAAGTACAAGATTTATATAGTACTTTCTCCATTCTCCAAATTATAGTTAACGTTTATAGTCTTATGCCATCTTAAGTCAAACTCGTTTGATTTTAATTAAGTTTATGAAAAATATAATTACATTTATAATACACCATAAGTATGCTATCAAAAAATATTTCACAGTAGATTCAATAAAACCTATAAATTTAGTTAAATCTAAAAAATTTTGGATGACAACAAAACTAAATGAAACACAATTCAGAACGGACATGGGGTGGATATATGTTTAAAGACAGGCATACTATTTCTTTGAGAGAAAAATTTCAGGCACCCAAATTATCATTATAACTTCATAGGGGCTTATATGCAAAAAGTCATCTCACCGACATGTGGGCTCGCGTTTTCTGGGTCCACAGGTCGGTGAGTCAACCGGTACTTACATCTGGACCTGTTTTTCTACCTTGAATCAATCAATCATCATAGCTCGAAGTGGCCTCGGGCCTTGGCGATACCCATGCTGCTCCACCGCCCCGCCACGCTCGCCGCCCGCCGCCTCGTCCGTGACAACCAGCGCATCAGCGAGCTCGCCCGCGCTGGCAACCTTGCGGCTGCGCGCCGGGTGTTCGACGCGATGCCTCAGCGCGACGTCGTCTCCTGGAACGCGCTCCTCATCGCGCTCTGGCGCGGCGGGCGCGACCATCTGCCCGCCGCGCGCTGTCTCTTCGAAGCCATGCCCTCTCGCAACGTCATATCCTGGAACTCAATAGTCGCGGGGTGCGTCGCCCACGGGGACCTGGCCGGGGCCTCGGCCTACTTCTCGCGCGCCCCGCGGCGGAACGTGGCCACGTGGAACGCCATGCTCGCGGGGCTCGTCCGGCTCGGCTGCATGGAGGACGCGGACAGGCTGTTCGGCGAAATGCCCGAGAAGAACGTGGTGTCCTACACGACAATGGTGGACGGTCTCGCGCGGCGCGGGGAGGTGGCGAGGGCGCGGGAGGTGTTTGACTCAATGCCCGAGAGGAACCTGGTGTCGTGGGCGGCGATGATCAGTGGGTACGTTGAAAATGGCATGTTCACCGAGGCAAGGGAATTGTTCGAAGCTATGCCGGAGAAGAATGTTGTGGCGTGCACTGCAATGATCACTGGGTACTGCAAAGAAGGGGATGTGGAGAGCGCCAGGAGGCTGTTTGATGGAATTCTTGTTAAGGATGTCATATCCTGGAATGCTATGATCACAGGTAATTTGTACAGGCTACGGTTCCTTTCTTATGCTTCCGTTTTGCTACTATAAGATAATAAGTGAATGATTGAAGTATTGAATGGTGCAACTTACCTGCATGATGAAACCATGGTGCCTTTCTATATCAATCTCAATCAATATGGGGCTGTGGCCAGTGGCAGACCCAGAAAAAAAATTAGCTGGGGCGAACTCTAGCAACATGCTAAACCAAAGTACTGAGAAATTATATGCATAGCAAATTCACATTTTTTTTATTTGTATAATTTATTATAGTGGCAAGTACTTGTAGTTTTTAAATTCTACACAAAAAAGTTCTTGTTATAATGTACTAAGGGTAAAAATGCTAAAATGTTCAATCAAGCAGTTACAATTAACAAAATGTTCTATTTCCTACACTCAAAATCAAAACGTTTCAGATTTTTATTTTTTTATTGTCTCAACTTACACGTGAGCAGATGCTTTCTACTGCCTATAGAGGCACTCTTATGCTAAAATCGATACGATGATTATCAGAGTCCGGGACAAGCCATGAGCCCATGAGGCAACCTTGGGCTTTGACCCTTTCATCCAGTTTAATTAGCTCCTAGCAAGCATGCAGAAGGGCACAGCAGGCCCGTGCAGCACCAGGGTTCTCTTACTCAAAGCGGAACAGGGATAGAGGCATCGATGGCGATGGGTATACTTGGGGGCAAGCCACGCGGTAGCTGGGGCGGCCGCCCCATGTCGCCGATAGTGTAGGTCCGCCCCTGGCTGTGGCATCCCTCTTCCCTTAGCTATTCAGTGATTTGTGTCAGTTGTGAATCTGCATCCGTGTTCTATTGTTTTGAGTTGCTTCAAATGAATGATGATACTTTATGCTATTTGATATCTGCAACATTCTTTACTAATAAGGTGCAAGTAAAAGAAATAAAAGTCTCCTTTTTGTGGTACACATTACATGTCAGCTATGATACTGTGAAGCAATGACGTCCCTCGGTAGTCCACAAAATGTGGGTTTGCCATGATCATTTTCTGACCACTTCAAAGTTTTGAAAGTGTTCTGGACTCATGCTAATATACCTGATTGCCAAGTGCCAACTCTATAGTGCAGATTGCATGAGGAAGTGTTATGTTTTTATTTGGTAGTTGAATGCTTGAAGCATTGGACTGTAGTGTTTGAAGCTTCTATGGTGTTCTCATGTTTTCAAGTTTCTTTTTCCCCAAAGAAAATCATCATGACCTCTGTGATTCGATTTAAGTCAGGAGAGAAAAAATCACTTGAGGCACTCCTTAATTGGTATGTCCTTCCCTTGGGAAAAGGCTTTGATGGACAGTCGGACACTCCATTAATATGTCATTTATGTGATACAAAATCATGATCATAAGAAAGTATTTTTCAGTACAAATATAGTAACGTCAATTTTGTGTCACCAAAATCATGTATTAATAGAATAATTATTGGTCAAAGCCTCGTCCTAACGAAATGAAATGCCCCTTGTAATTTTAAACGGAGAGTACCCAGGTAAACTATGCAAACACTATGCAAACACATGGAGAAAACAGTCCAAAGCAGATGAAATAACATGGTTTGGGGTACTATAGCTAAACAGCAACGCAAACAGTACAGACTGTAGCAGGTCTGACTAGGCAATCTAACTTGATAAGCACATAACGACGATGCTGGTCTCTGTTGCCCAATGTCATCCCTGTTTCTCCATGTCTTCCCTTAATTGATATTCCTGTTATGTATTTTATTTGTTTTGCATAAAGAAGGTAGTTCAGTTATGAAAACAGAAGATCATACGCCTAGCCCCTTTTCTTAACGCGACCACTGAACATGCATTGAGGAAAATTGTCACAGTTCATTTTTGCAAATTTCTGCAGGATATGTTCATAATGGATACGGAGAAGAAGCTATGAGACTGCATGTCGTGATGCACAAAGAAGGCGTAAAACCAGATCACACAACAATTATTGCAGTCCTGACTGCATCTTCTGCTCTTGCTTTGCTCAGACAAGGAAAGTCTGCACATGCTATTGCCATCAAAACATTGTTGGAATCTAACAACTCTTTTTCTAATGCTTTGATGACAATGTACAGCAGATGTGGCAGTGTGAGTGAATCAGAGTTAGTCTTTGTAAATCTTAAAAGCCAGGATATTGTTTCTTGGAATACAATAATTGCTGCATATGCACAACATGGTAAGTATCAGAAAGTTATAGCTCTATTCCATGAGATGGAAGTGCATGGACTCACTCCTGATGACATTACCTTCCTTAGCGTGTTATCAGCTTGCGGGCATGTTGGCATGGTGGATGTCAGCTTAAAATTGTTTGATCAGATGTCATCCAAATATGAAATATCTCCAAGGGCTGAACACTTTGCTTGTATTGTGGATATACTGAGCCGAGCAGGGCAATTGGAGAAAGCTTGTAATTATATAAAAGAGATGCCATTAGAACCCGAGAAGAATGTTTGGGGTGCCTTGCTTGGAGCTTGTCATACACATGGTTATGTGCAGTTGGGCGAACTTGCTGCTAAGATGCTTGTTCAGTCAGATTCTGAAAGTTCAGGGCCTTATGTGATGCTTTCAAATATATATGCTGCTGCTGGCATGTGGGGTCAAGTCAATCAAATAAGAGGTCAGATGAAAGAAAGAGGGGTGAAGAAACAACCTGGATACAGTTGGACGGAGATAGCTAATGAAGTTCATATGTTTGTGGGTGGTGATGCATCTCATCCAGAGATGAGAAAGATCATATCTGAGCTGAGAAAAATCAACTTTCATATGAAAATGGTCACCAATGAAACTCATATAGTGGCAGAACTGGCATAGGAAAGTGGCTACTACTTCTCAGAGTCTCCAAGATCTGATGCCGTTTGGAACACCCACTCTACCCAATCTCTAGTCATGAGTTCAAGGATCAGATTTCTAGGGAGTAGATTATTCACCTTGGCTACATGAACAGACGAGTCTAGTGGATAATGCAACGACGACAAACTAGGTTCTTTACAATAAACAAAGGAGGGACTTGGGTTGTGGCAACGTGATGGTTGGAACTACAAATTAGAAGGAACAGTTTTTGAAGGTAATAATCATGTTAGTTTATGTTTGCCTTGGAAGTACTATTATTTTACAAAATGGAATATAAATCCAACTTTCTTATTGCAGGCTTCGCAGCAAAATTTAATAAGATCGATGGATAGTTGGATCATCCCAATTAAAGTGATGTGCTTTTCTGCAAATAGTAATGATGGTCCTCCACAGAACCCTTGTAATTTTCCTTAAACACCTTAATGTGATAATGCACCGTTACTTTGTCCATTCGTCTGAAGGGCACTCCAGTGCTACATGACGATGTCATACATAATTAACTTAAAAACATTGATACCTTGCCAAAATTTCTTGCAATCTCTTCATTATCTGTACCCCCTAAATGATAGTTTAGGTAGACTATAATTTTAATATGTGGGCTACTCGCCTACTTGGTTACATATTGCATATAAAGGACTATTGCAAGCTGCTATTCCACTTTTCATGTTCTATTCTCTGTACATTAAATCCATGACACGAAGTAAAACAAAAGGTCACTAAAAATAGCTTTTCATCCCTTGGAGTGATATCTTTAGCCCCAGATGTCCTATGCTCAAGGGCTTTGAACAAACAAAATGGAACCTATACTGCTCTCATAATACTAGATTTCATTTTGAGAGTTTCTTTTCTTCATTATTTCGCTAAACTTTCTGAGCATTGTCTTCTTTTTCTGCTTTCCAGGGTTCTTGATGTCCTCCAGACGAGTAGATCTTTCGACATCAGAATACACATCATCCGCTGCCACAGAACTTTCTTTCATCACGCCTCCCTTGGCATCCCGAGGAGATGCTTCTGCTGATGTTTTGGTAGATTCTGAACTGAACATAGCATCAATCATATCCTTCAACTCTTTAATACTACTCTGTGCTGCTGCCTCA
This sequence comes from Echinochloa phyllopogon, assembly GCA_033239725.1. Classification (NCBI taxonomy): domain Eukaryota; kingdom Viridiplantae; phylum Streptophyta; class Magnoliopsida; order Poales; family Poaceae; genus Echinochloa; species Echinochloa phyllopogon. Next base: position 42,616,635 of record BTCW01000015.1, read on the forward strand.
CTGATCTTGAGGCATTCATATTCTTGCTTGATACTCTGTAAGGCACTTTCTTTCTCAAATATCTGTTCATTAAGGCGAGAGTTCTCAACCCTGGCAATCTCCAATGATTCCCTCGCTACATTAGCTTCACCCACCGCATGCTTCAGCATTTCCCTCTGCCTAGCATTCTCATCTCTGATCACCCTCTGTGATTCAATCAACCTCTCATTTTCTTCCTTTTCTTTACTTAGCTCCCCCTCAAACATCTTGATGCAATCAACGAGTCCCCTCTCTTTCTCTTTTGATGCCGCTGCCAATTCATCTGACTCAACTTTTAGTCGCCCTGCCTCTTCCAGTGCCAACTGGAGCTTGTCCTCTGCATTTTCTAATGAGGCTTTCAAACTCTCCACTTCAGTCCTTGCATTATTCAACTCAGTTTGCGCCAGCAAAAGCTTCCCTTTTGCCTCTCTGGCCTCTGTGGTTTGCTCTTTCAAGGCTATGGCTAGGTCATCCATGGCTTTCTTGCACTTCTCCTCAGATTCCACAGCCAGCTTGAGCTCTCGCTGTAGTGACCATGTCTCCACTTCACCTGGATCAGCAAAGGAGAAGGACATCACGCCTCTTCTCCTCAAATTCTTCACTGGCTGCCTACCGGGATTGAAGGCTTCTAAACTCTTGCTGCTGTCTCTGAGTGAAGCTATCTCAAGCTTAGCCTCCTCCAGAGATACTTTGGTCTGCTCAAGCTGCTTTGTTTGGGCCTCCAATGAAAGCAGCATCTTCTTCTCTGAATCTTTTTCCGCCTCCAGTTCACCTTCCAACTGCTGTAATCTGTCTATAAGGTCCAACTGCCCTTCGGCCTCATTGCTTTTCAACTTTTTGTTCCTATTTGTGTTCGTCTTCCTGAGCTCTTTGATCTCATCTAAGGCACGTGCCTTCTCCTCTTTCTCCTTCCTCAGCTCTTCCTGCAGTCTGTTCAATTGTTCCTGCATGTCTAATTGGTCCAAGAAACTTGAGCCGGGGACTTTGATGCCATTGGAAGATGATCTGACGCCGTCAACAAAAACAAAACTCATGTTGGTTCATGGATTGGTGACAGGAATCAGAATTCAGAACAAGAAGGGAAGAACACCAAAATTATCAAGAAGAGATCTCAGAAGATCGACTTGCCACATGATCCTAGAATTCGAATAAGAGAAACCTGGGAAATCAACGATGTACCTGGACTTGAAAGAAAACATGTTCTCGGATCGAGAACCCTGCAGGCTTCCACTCCAAAAAGAACCTGCAGGGCTCCACTCCGAGAAGAACCTGCAGCTGCGGCCAGGCTCAGAATCAACCAACCATATCACTCGCGCTGCTCCTTTGAAAGATCGAAGCCGAACTTTTATGCCAGATGATCACTGGAAAAATTGGTGTACGCGTATAGGAGACCAGGTGATACCTTGGAGCCAGGAACTTTCTCTTTTGGCCTCGTCAGAGCAAAAGGGGAGGGTGAAGCGAAGCCAAGCCTTATTGGTGAAGGTGGATCGGTATTGAAACGGTCGAACTCTCACGAGCCGTCCCGAAGCGGATACGCACAGCCGCAGAGCTACAATCGTATAGACACGGTCCAAGCTTTGTTTTCGTTACATTTTTCATTCACGCGACATATGAGTTGAGTTGTCCTTCTCTGACCTGACTTTCGTCGTCAGCTGGGCCCAGCAGTCAGCCGGTGAGACTATTCTTGACTCTCGCCTTACGCGGTTCAGGCACGGCACCAATGGCACCTCCAAGTTAGGATCCTCTGTTCATGCGAGTATGTGGCTGCTCATGTATTTTCCCTTCCTCGGCAGTTCATGCCAATGAGGAATTAATTATTGTTTTTGGTATTTGTTAGTAGCGTGCACGTTTTGGCCATTGCGATATTTAATTGGCATCCTGAAACAAGAAGGAAATGCTGAATACTGATGTGCACGTTTGATACCTAACAAATCGGGCACAATTCCCGGTTTTAACACCCTGTTGTCTGGTGATGTCATTAACGTTTTTGCAAAGATATCTATAGGGCAGATCAAAATGTGTTGGCCCAAATCAATGGCAGCTACGAAGGGTGATTAAGTTTGCATGTGCGCAAATGGCGTTTAAACTTGAAAGCCTTCTTCAGCTTGCATAGTCGTGAACCACTAACAAAAAAAAACTGCTCTTAAGAAGTCTTAGTTTGGTCGTAACTTTTAGTTTCCAATCAAAATTAAAGAAAAATCTATAATAAGATCTATAAATTTTATTGTAGATTTTTACCGAACTTAATAATATGCTCCCTCCGTTTTTTTGCTTGTAAGATGTGCACGTGTGATTCAAACTTTACAACCTTTGATTAATATTTTTAAATTTTTATAATGTAATTTTGAAATGGTTGAATTCGTAATCAAATGTACCCTCTAATAATCATAGGTTTATAACTATAAAAATATAATATAAGATAAATAAAAATAAAAAACAATTTAGAAGACCGTGCCAAGTCTGTAAATCACAATGGAGGGAGTAGGTGCAATACAATTTTTTTAATGAAATTTATCAAAGTTAGATATGTTTGACCTGGACTTTGGACATATCTAAATCCATTAATGCTAATAATTTTTTAGGGCAGACCACATGAGCTTTATTACATGGCATGTAAGGAGCTGCTATTTGCTCCAACTAAGGGTCTGGTTGATCGTTGGGCTAATTATTTTTAGTCCTAAAATTGGCTTAGATTATCCAAACAGAGTTAAACATGGTTAAAAATTGGCCAATCGGAAGACTAAAGTTTAGGGCTTATGTTTTGCAATAGATGGAAAATGATTGAAATACCCCTTGGAACTTTACCCTATCACGCAGCAGAGATACAAGACTGGCTAACCAGCTAAAATTTAGACGTAAAAAAAGCCAATGGGAACACTCCAATCTCTCTATCTCCCCCACATGCCAGGACAGTTAGAGTAGTGCGCGCTATTGCTCTGGCGCGCTCGCACATATCAGGCGCCATGGCTCAAAATCTGAAATGGATAATTCAACAGTGGAACGACCACCATGCCATCGCAGCATCGCTCATCAAAGCATTGCTGCTGTCGTTTTTTTTCCCTCCACGCCCTTTGTTCCTTGAGTTCCTTCGAGCTTTTCTATGGTTACTTCACAACGGCCGCAAAATACGTAACCACGAGTTAAAAAAAATGCTCTGCAATTTAGGTGTATCTATCATGACTCATGAGTGGGTGCTGAGGACCACGAGAGCGTTACAAAATGAGCCCCAAAAGAGATCAAAATACCAGCAAAGCCAGAAAAACACAGGAAAACGGTGCAGATTTTTTAGAAATCATACTGTAAAAGAAATCAAAAGAAATTCCCTTCACATGTTTTCCTACTGATAATAGCATGGTACATATGAACATATCCTTGTACCTCTAAGAACATAAGACTAATTATGGCTGCAATAGTTTATGACGGTGGCCTTAGTCCTACAGCTCACGGTGGCGTACTGGCGTTCTCATTCCTCCAGATATGCGAAAAGATTAGCTGCAGTGAACCCTTTTAAGGGAAACTATCAGTACCCACAAATGAGATCACCACCTTTAGCATCACATCTCACGATCATGATTCCTTCCAATAGAACATATCCAGCACAGCACGAGTGCAACTACTAGCAGGCAGACCATGTTCTGCTAATCCTCTCCTGGATATCTTTGGCTGGAAAGCCTAGACCAGCAGAAAAGCTCAATAGTACAATGATACATCGACCTCTAATTCATCACCCATTTCATATCCATGATTACAATTATTGTGACTCCAGCTGTTATCCATCTCGTCCAATATCAAAAGGTTGATGATTGTAATCACACAGGTAACGATCCACAGCCTAGCCATCATTAGGATTTTCTGGATATATATGGAACATGCATAACCATTCAATCATAGTACATAAGAGTTGACAATCCTTGTACTAGTTAAAGGCAGGCTTAGGTTATTCTCTCCCACACACTAACAGGGTTCCAGTTGGAAAGTAAAACAATACATGGGGATCACAATAGCAATATAACAAAACGAAAGGTAAGAAGACCCGATGATAAAGGACACACGAAAATGGTCCTTGTGCAAGCATCATGACTACCCAAAGGGTTAAGAGGTAGAGATGGCAAACACTTGGATCGATGACTACTGCTCATCCTCGGGCTTGCTCGCATCCCTCATTTCATCATCACCGTCATCCTGATACACAGAATGATTAGCATTATTGACAATAGAACTGCAACTATTATGCATTGTTACTAAGTAGGTTCACTCATCTACCTGCATGTCAGAAGTCCACAAGGTGAGGTTGTCACGAAGAAGCTGCATGATCAGGGTGCTATCCTTGTAGGACTCTTCTCCAAGAGTATCCAGTTCTGAAATGGCTTCATCGAAGGCCTGAAACCAAGTAGGGGCATGATCACATAAAACAGCATGTACTAGCACCAAATCTTTACAGGATTGTAAGCTCTATATCAAGTAAGACTTTTACAAGAAGAAGAAATTAAGAATTGAATGCCATAAAATAGTCCAAAGACTAAGAAAGGCCTCATCACAGTTGGCAACTATGAATCTTACACATGACTCATAAAGAACACTCAGATGCACAGGCTGACCAACAAATACACCCACACTTTTTTTTTATTCCTGAATCTGGAATTAGCAAGTCGAGGCAGATCCCGAAAGGCAGCATGGAACCCTTTTGATATCAATCAAGCAGCACATGCAATGACTACTTGCCACTAGCAAGCGAGCATGTGGAGGACTACACTGTGCAAGATATTTAACAATCACACCTTGGAAGCATTCGGCAATTTGAGCCAGCATGACAGCATGGGAAGCAACCACTACAGGTGGCCAAGAAACCAGCGGCCAAAGCATCTGACGCCGCTGGACAGTCAACACATGCCAAAATGTGACTGTAACAGAAGAATATTTACACTAGCAAACAAGTATACATGGTGAGGATCTGAATCTTACTGATGCAAGCAGAGTCATTAATCTAGGTACCACAGCATAGAGAAATCTAAAACAGGGCATCATGCATTGGTTTGAAGGAACCAGATCGGGCTAAATCATCAACAAGCACAAAATCAAATATTGTCCTACAAATCCTAGGGGTTTAGCTTACTAGCAAGTAGCATCAGCACCAAACCACAGATCTAGACGCATCTGTTGAAGTAATCAAGCAGCGGCTCACCTGCTTTGCGAGCGAGCACGCGCGGTCCGGCGAGTTGAGGATCTCGTAGTAGAAGACGGAGAAGTTGAGCGCGAGGCCCAGCCTGATGGGGTGCGTGGGCGGCAGCTCCTTCATGGCGATGTCCTGGAGAAAGGGAGAAGATAACCAAACGAGATCCAATCTAGACATGTCAGTCAATCAAATCTGTAACGGAAGGATTGGAAGAGAAGAGACGAGAGCGTTGGTGGAGAGGAGGAGGACCTGGGCGGCCTGGTATGCGGCGAGGGTGGAGTCGGCGGCGTCCTTGCGCTCGGCGCCGGTCTTGAACTCGGCGAGGTACCGGTGGTAGTCTCCCTTCATCTTGAGGTAGAAGACCTTGGCGTCGACGGCGGCGGCGGCCGGGACGAGGCGCTCGTCGAGGAGGCGGAGGATGCCGGCGCAGATGTTGGAGAGCTCGGCCTCGACGCGGCCGCGGTAGCCCCTGGCGGCGGCGGCGTGGCCCCCCGCCCCACGGGTCTCCTCCTTCTGCTCGATGGAGGACACGATGCGCCACGACGCGCGGCGCGCGCCGATGACGTTCTTGTAGGCGACCGACAGCAGGTTGCGCTCCTCGACGGTGAGCTCCCCGGCGCCCGCCGCCGTGACGACCTTCTCCATGAACTCCACCATCTCCTCGTACCGCTCCGCCTGCTCCGCCAGCTTGGCCATGTACACCATCTCCTCCCGCGTCCCCTGCCCCGCGGCCATGTGCACCATCTTCTCCTTCGTCCCCTCCCCCGCGTCCTGTCCCGACATCGCCGCCCGCCGAGACTACGCGGACTCCTCAAGCGGCTGCGGCGGCGGATGCTCCTCTGGGTTTGGTGGGTGGGTGCGCGGGGCGTGTGGCTCTTGCGGTTTCGGGGGTGGGTGGGGAGAGAGGGGAAGTGGGAAGGAGCGGCTGCCTTTTCTCCCTCACTGCCCCCCCCCCCCCCCCCCCCCCCCCCCCCCCCCCCCCCCGAGTCCCCGGCTTTTCCTCTGCGTTGGAGATAAGAGCGAGGGGGGGAGAGGCGAGACCGAAAGAGAACAGAGAACACAGAGAGAGAGAGGAGATCCGGGTCAGTTCAAAAAACGAGATGGATGACAGCAGGCAGCAGCAGGAGAGCTGGAGAGGAGCCGCCGGCGAGGGGGCGGCGGATCTTTGCGGTGGCGCGTTCATACGAGGTGTCGGCTGATGATTGGTTCCCATGTGCTGGGGCTGGGATGGGCGGGCATGTGTGGGTGGCTTGCTGCCGTCTTGGGCCGGGCAGTAGCTGCTTTGGTATGCTGGGCCAAAACGCTTCTGTTAGCTTAATTGTCCCGTTTAGGTCTAGAAGAGATGCCTGGTTGTGTATGGGCCTAGACTGAAGCGGGCTAGATTACCAACCTACCAGGCCGACTGAGAAGCCCAGCCAAGCTCGTTTCAGCGTGTGGGCAAACAATCAGCAGAGCCCATCTCTGTAGAAGTGTTCTTCTTCCCGCCTGCTGAAATCCATCATCCATCGGCTACCTGCTGCGGTTTTCTGTCTTACCGCAGCCGCACGCCCTCGCCCCGTCGGCCACTCATCGCCCGACGCCCGTGCCGTGAGCCAAGGTGCTCCACGAGCTCACCGTATCGCGCGCCGGCGGGCGAAACGAAAGCAATGGACGACGGGCGGGTTCCGAGCGGCGAAGCGAAACAACCAGGCCACCAGAGCGAGCAGTAAACCAGTAGTAAGCAGTAACCCGGAGCACAGAGTGGAGCTGGAGCGGCACCTGCGGCACCGCACATGACCTCCCCTCCCGTGTCCGCAGGCCGGCTGCCGGCAGCAACCACCTCCAGCCCAGCCCCATGTTTGCTTCGCCTCCTCCTCGGTCCTCCTGCTGTTTCCCTCGCGTTCCGGGCCCGGATTTTCTCGTGACCGGATCATCATGTGGGGCTGCGCAGCTGGCTGGGCCTGGGAGATCGATCACAGCAGGCGATATGATGCCGCCGCTGGTACGGGGTCAGGTCAACCACACACGCCTAGTGCCGTTTGATTCATCTCATCCGTTCGGAGCCGGAATCAAAAGCATCTATCCTGTTGTTCTCAACCGGTAAACGGTATCCTTGTGTGGATGCAAGTTTGTTTAGTGCACTGAACTTGCTGGGGGAACGCATGGGGTGGAACCAAGCGAATCCGGGCCGAATAAGATGGTGTTTGGATTCGGTGCTAAAGTTTAGCGCTTTAAATAAATGATAATTAGATGTATTAAATATAAACTAATTATAAAACTAATTACAGAAGTCATGTCTATTTCGCGAGACAAATCTAATAAGACTAATTTCGCTATAATTAATACATAATTACCACACATTTACTGTAGCATTACATTGTCTAATCATAGTGTAATTAGACTTAATAAATTCGTATCGTAAATTACTCCTCGTTTATATAATGAGTTTTTAAATTAATCTATATTTAATACTTCTAATTAACATATTTATATTCGATGTGACGGCGCGTGTAAACAAACAGCGCCTAAAACGAAACAATAGTCAAAAGCGGTGCGGCAGGCACACGTACTGCGCGGGTACCGAGACCGTATTATCACCCAAAGTCAAGCAAGTCAAGCCGGATCAAGACCCGAACCAGAAATGCACGGCCGTCCGATCGATTTTACAGTGGCCGAAGGTTCCGAAAAGGGCAAATGACAGCGACAGCAAGGTCTTTTTATTTTTTTTCCCCAAAAAAAAGTGAGCCGAGAGGTCCTTTTCCTCTCGCGAGAGGTGCAGAATTCTCCACATCTCCTCCGTTGTAGGCTTGTAGCCGGTGCTTGTCTCGCATCTTACCACTAGCAGCGCGTGCATGGAAAAATTGACAACAAAAAAGGGAGTGCCGCAGTGCGTGGACTAATGGATGAAATGCAATTCTTCTCACGCTAACTGTTTTCATTTTTGTTTGTCTGAATGGACTTGGTGCGTGGAATAGCGAGTCTTTTCCGGTTGTGAGCGAGGATAGGATTCGTGCGGTTGCCGTATAGACTACACGCAACGCAAGAGACATCCGCACCTCAATGATACCTCAAGCATCAGAGGTAATGCCTAATGCGGTCAGCTTATTCGCAGTGGGATTACGGCGTGCCGGCAGGTTTTTAGCTAGGGTGGCCGCTGTTTTCTACCTTCTACGGCTGGTTGAAGCAATGGGACCCGGTAAAGTGGTCTCACGTGTTCACCTGGTGCTGATTTTTTCCTTTTCTGAGTTGCCACCCAACCCGGCGTATCAATTAAGCAATTATCTTATCTTATCGCAACATTTTATCTATCTTTGACATTACGATTCAGATAGCAGCGGCGGCAGCAGTACAAACTTTCGTCAGCCATAGACACACGGAGCACTACTTAATTCGTAAACTTTGGCCCTATGAAGAATAAATAATCCAATGCGCAAAAACTTTGCTGTCGACGTCGCGGTATCGAATCATTCCCGAAATAAAACAAAGCGCTATGGAGGTGTGGACTGGTGGGCGCTACGAGTACGAAACCCAAGCCCAAAACGGACGCTGTCGAGATCCCAAGCGACCAAACCAGGGCGCTACGAGTGCATTGCTCCCAGGCTAGTTCCAAAATTTCACTCCCAAATTTACTATGCAAAAAAAAGATTCCCCATCACATCAAAATGTCATAACATGCATGGAGTATTAAATGTAGATGAAATCAAAAATTAATTGCACAGTTTTGTTGTGCTCTGCGAGACGAACATTTTGAGCATAATTAATCAATTTTTGGACAATTTTTTACAAATACAAACGAAATGCTACAGTGACGCAATGATTACGAAGTGACATCATACTCCCAAATTCAACGTCTAAACACCACCCTAGTTTATTCGTCACAAAAAACGGCGGTGCCGCGTGCCCTTCGCCCGCGATCCTGCGGACACAGACACACCCCACCCCACCCGCCGTCAGAAACAGCAGGGCACGGCCAAGCCCGACCACCGGGGGTTGCCGGTTGCGGAGGGCCGAAGCCCCTCGGAAAAGCAGGCGAGGCCCACGGTTTCCGCGGCCAGGGAACGGGAGGCCGGACAGGGCCAGGCCACCACCCGCGGCGCACCACGTCCCCTACCCCGTGCCATGCCAAGCTTTATAATTCCGAGCCGGGGGCCGCGTCCGGTGCGGCACCCAAATTCCAAAGCTCCGATCAATCGCGCTCGATCGCTCGCTCGCTGTTACGACTGGGATCTCGTCAGATTATTTATAATTATATTGGTCGATCCGGACCGGAGGCGACTCGTATAAATCGTGCTGGTTCTGGGGGAGAGGGAGAGATGGCCGTGGCGTACCCGCCGCGCATCATGGCGCTGAGCAAGGTGCAGCGGCTGTACGACGCCTGCGACCTCGTGTTCGCGTCGCCGCCGGCGCCCACGCTCGGCGAGATCAGGTGGCTGCAGAAAATCCTCGGTGAGCACCGCGCCTGCCCCCACGCTGACGCCTTCGCTTTTCTTGCTCGTGTTCGTGTTCGTGTTCGACCGGCAACTTACGGTGCTGCTGGGTCGATCTATCAGATGGCGTGGGGGCAGCGGACGTCGGGATCGACGACGGGGAGAAGCCGGCGCCGTCGGAGGAGGAGGACGACGAGCTGAGCCCCAAGCTCCTGCCGGCGCGGGCGTTCACGCGGATCACCTACGTCCACATATACCAGTGCGACGATTTCTCGGTACGTACTACACCGGTGTGGGCAGCGGAATCAGCGGACAGAGCCGCTGGTTTACTAGGGCGAGCTGCTGTTTGTTTGGTCGCGTACTGTACTGACCATGGCGTGTGGTGGGTTTGGTTTTCTCTGGTGGCTGGCAGATGGGCGTGTTCTGCTTCCCGGCGGGCGCGACGCTGCCGCTGCACGACCACCCGGAGATGGTGGTGCTGAGCAAGCTCCTGTACGGCTCCGTGCGCGTGCGCTCCTACGACTGGGTCGCCGCGCCGCCGAGCTCCGCCGCCGCAAGGAAATGTGCGTGCGTTTGATTCTGCTGCCCCGCCGCGCGCCATGGCTGGTTTTGGTGGTGCTGGTTGTGCTAATTAACGGTGTGCGCGACGGCCTCTGCAGGTGGTCTGGCCAGGGTGGTGGCCGCCGACGAGGTGCGGCGGGCGCCGTGCGAGGCGTCGGTTCTGTTCCCGCGGAGCGGCGGCAACCTGCACGCGTTCACGGCCGTGACGCCGTGCGCCATCCTCGACGTGCTCACGCCGCCATACTCGGAGGAGCACGGCCGGCCGTCGACCTACTTCACCGACGTCCCGATCCCTTCTCTCCCAGGTACTTACTACTCATCGTCATCGTCATGGCGTATCTTGCGTGTACACACACCTGCTTCTGGTTGCGCCAATGTGAAGTTTCAGCATGGATCTGAGTTGCCGCTGTTTTTGTTCAGGTTTTGCTTTCTTGGAAGAGACGGATCTGCCGGAGGATTTCAGCGTCGCTGGGGCGCCGTATCTTGGGCCTGAGCTGACGGTCGATTCGGATGATGATGATGACGACTACGATGACTACGACGAGTAGCTGGCTTGCTCTGGTTTTCCTTTTCCAGAAGAGCTAGATACAGATGCTAATGCTATAGCTGGGTTACACGAGCTTTCTGAGTTTCTGTACAGGCGTGTACAAGTTTTTAGCCTCTGCTGTGTATACTAGCTAGGAAAATTTTCAGAGCAAAGTTTCGCTGCTACTAGTTCATAGTTTAACACAAGTTTCACATACAACCTTATAAATTAAGTATCGGACGTGCTAATGCTCAGGCTACTGAAAACCTTAGTTGAGCATGTGAAGTAAAAATTTTCGTTGTGCACAAGTTCATGGACGAAGCCAAGCAAGTCTGGTTACATGAAGACGAGAAACAGAACGCACAGCCGTCTGATCGATCTTATATTGTTTTAAGGTTCCAAAAGCTGGGGTTAAAGTGATAACAGAAGGTCCTTTCGACGGTGAGAGGTGTCATCATCGTCTCCACATCTCTTTTTCGCTGCGTTCGTTAATTCCATGCTTGCTGCTTGGAAAGAAACGCAAAGATATGTATGTGATGGAGTGCGCTCTGGACTAACGGAGGAAATGCAGTTCTTCATTCTGACGTAACGCTATCCGATCCGTTTCGTTTCCATTCGCCTGGTTGAAACTTGGTGCGTGGAATTAATTAAAGGGCCCTTCACTTCTGCTGACAGGATTCCCGCAGTTTGAAACTTAGCTTGCAATTAACGATATACTAGAATACTACTATGATACAACGCCAATACACTTGGTTGTGCTCAAATGCTGATTTTTTCCTAATTTATACGATGCTGATTTATTCAGCACTTTCTCTACGAGTGGTGCAACAAACAATTATACACTTCATCAGTTCATCCACATCGCAATACGCCCAAATTAACAGCAACAGTAGCTGCAACAATCGTGCATGCTAATATAATTAAGTAACAAGCTTTACCGTCAAGCATCAAACCCTTCCGGAAATGAGAAGAAGCAACAGCAAGGTGGCCACACTATAATATTTGTTCAGAGGAAAGTGGGCAGCACAATTACAAGCACCATGCCCAAAACGGGCTCTGTCACGATCCCGCGCGACCAAAACAAGGCCACGCGGGCAGCAAGTTGTTTTAGTTTTTGTCAGAAACCGTGGTGCCCGCGACCGCTATCCTGCGAGTGCACCGCCGTCAGAAACACCACGGCTGGCTTATCACTTTATCTTGAAATAAATCCAGCTCGGGCAGGTTGCGCGCGGTGGCTGGACGGAAAGAAGGAAAGCCCCTCGAAAAGCCTGTTGCGAGGCCCATGGTTTCCGCGGCTCCTTCCAACGGCAATTCTCAACGCCGCTAGTTGATAAATGTGCCGCGTAAGCAAATATAACATGGCGTTGAAATTAGTAAATTACAAAGAGGGAGAGAGAGAGAGAGAGAGAGAGAGAGAGAGTCGGTTCATATGATTCCCAACGCAACGAAACTCTTGCACGCATAGATTGAGGATTAGCGTTTCGTTTCATTTCATTTCATCCAATCGAGGGTCGTGTTGAACACTTGAACGTTGCAACACCATGCCTTAATTATCACACTGGGAGCTTAAGGAGTATGTCCTGATAAATCATCCTGATTATTCGACATTGTAACTGATATGATTCACTCATTCACCTAAAAAATTGTGTTCTTGTGTGTATACATATATGTTTCTGGCCTTTTGGAGGTTAAGGAGTGCCCTGAAAAATCATCGTGATTATTCGACTTTGTCGTAACCGATACGATTCACCTAAAGAATTGTGTTCTAGGTGTGCAACAATCACTGATGTTCAGGTGACATTAAGGGTACTGACGCTACTGCATGGCTCAATTAATTGGCAGCTTGAATGAGTCGTCTATGCTGAAGTGACTCACCAACAGTATCAATTGTGCAAATTATGTTACCCTAAGCAACTAAGGTGGGACAATTTAAGAGCCAAAATCTATAGGGTAGCAGAAAATTTTCATGCTTCAGAGCTTCTTTCCAAGCCTTAAAGACGGCTATCTCCAATCTTCCTTTGAAACGAGAAAATTTGTGTGTTTCCACCTAGACCTGGCGACTTCGACAGAAGACCAAGACCTGGTGACTTCGACAGAAGCAAGGATCCCTGTTACACTAGCCAGTATGTCTGGATGTCGGCTGTCTAATATGCAATTTATTTGGTATGTGAGTTTTTTTTTGGTTGAGAAAAGCGACATTGAAGGTAACGAGGACGCCCGAGGAGGTCATTGTTTGGTCACATGGAAAAGGTTCAGAGGCCAAAGTAACTAGGGGGATTGGGAGTTCTTGATTTGGACTTTTTCACCAGGGCTTTGAGGTTGAGGTAGCTTTGGTTTGAGTTGAAGGACAAGGACCCGGACAGACCTTGGGAATGGTATGAGAGCCAAATTCTGGGAATCAGCATGGTTGGACGGCCGAGCGCCGCGCGACATTGCACCAAGACTTTACAAGCTGGCATGGAGAAATGGGTTGATTGTGGCTGCTGATTTAGAAAATGATAATTGGACTAGAGGTTTATGGAAAATGTCAACGGCTGAAGAGATGGCTGAGCTAATTGAGTTGTGGATGCTAATTCAGGCAGTTCAGCTGGTGGACAGAGAAGATGAAATAGTGTGGAAATGGTCTGCCGATGGATGTTATTCGGCCAAATCTGCATATGATGTCTAATTTAGAGGAGCCTTCTGTTATTTCAATTGCACTGCTATATGGAAACTCAAAGTTGAAGGAAAGCATTGGTTTTTTGCCTGGTTACTGATCTAGAGCAAAATCCTCATCGCTGATAAGCTATAGGCTCGGCAAATGCCATGCAATCCGATGCGCCCTCTCTGTGATCAGCTTAAAGAAACGGCCGAGCATCTCTGCTTGCATTGTGTCTTCGCCCAGGAACTCTGGCACAGGATGCATGCATGGACAAATGGACTGGTCATAATTCCAAAGGCAGGTAGCAGACTGGAGCAATGGTGGAACACGATGATCAGGAGCAACAGGGGAAAACAAACGCAATGTAGCCTCCTTCATGATATACACAGCTTGGAATATTTGGAAGGAGCGCAACAGACATGTTTTTGATCAGAAGACATCATCGCCAACCAGAGTATTTGCATTGATTCAGGAAGAGATCAAGTTAAGGAGTGCGGCTTACAGGCATGAACTGTTGCCGGTACTAGGCGCTTAGTTTTTCCCTTTCCATGTTATCCCCCCATGTGATTCATGAGCTTTTCTTTAAGTATTGTAATACCATGTATGAACTCCTCATTGCTTTCTCTACTTATATGATATAGCAGGGCTCCTGCTGTTCTTTTAAAAAAAAAAGGTGAGTAAAAGAGCTCCTGTATTGACTATTGAGTTTACGAGCTGAATCGTTTCTTTTGTTAACTAAAAATATACGGAGTCAATTGTATGCCTTTTGTCCTATCTCCTTAACCGTCTGTATTTTTCCTTCAGGCGAATGCCAGTCTGTTTTCACTGGATTGACTGAGCTGAGCCAGTTGTATGTTAATGTTATGCTCGTCTATTTCCTACGAAATGTTGTACGATCGATTACTTTTGAACCTACGTAATGTGAATAAACTGTTCAATAATTTTTTTTTGAAATTAGAAATGCATCGGTTTGCCATCTTTTGCGGTGAGTTCTCAGTTCTGAGTATTTAGTGAAGAGCTCTTAGTGAAAGCATGATATCAACACCTATTATTGCTTTGCAGCTCACATCCAAAGAGATGTTGTACTCTACCACTATCTATAATTGCAGGGCATCTATGAAATGCAGTTTTTCCCAAATATATGTGCATGTATTATAATCATGCTCCGTAGGTGATGATGTACGACCCTGAGCTTGAAGATATCCCAAATTGCTATATATTACTGCACTCATCCAAGGTGCTTCCCTGTCAAGAGGAATGGAGAGAAGAGTCGATGGACATATTGCTGAAATTGTAGCACACAGCGGTGGGCACAAGCACCCAAATCCTCTTGCCCGGCCCAGGAGCAGGAGGCGATGAGAGCGACAATCAGTTAGCAGGACTCAACCAGGGCCCTAATTTTTGTGCTGCAGTTGCAACATGGACGTTTTTTTGAATCTTAGCCCTTGTTTAGTTCTAAAAAATCAACCCCAAAGTTCACTATGCAAAAAGAAGATTTCCATCGCATCAAAATATCATAACATGCATGTAGTACTAAATGTAGATAAAATCAAAAACTAATTGTACAATTTTGTTGTACTCTGCGAGACGAACATTTTGAGCCTAATTAATTAATTTTTAGATAATTTTTTATACATACAAATGAAATGCTACAGTAGCGTAATGATTACGAAGTGACCCCGAACCCCCAAATCCCCACCCTTGTTCTCCATCTAAACAAGGCCTTAAATGATCTCCTTTCTGAACATTCTGCTGTTCAGAAAAGGAAAAGGCATGGTTTTGTTCCTAATCATTCTGCTGTTCAGAGCTGCCATTGCAAATTGCAGAGCACTAGTAGTATAAAAGTTTGTCAGTCTGCAATGAACAAGGACCATGAGGTTATAGCTCGATTTGTTCAGTCAGAATAGCAGTTGAAACTTATTGGCCAAAGCCAGTGAGTTGACAAAGATGTTGCTGGGTTCGATGTCCATGTGTAGATGCATGTGCTGGGTCAAGGCATTGGCTGGATGCAAAAGAAGTCAAATGTTTCTCTATTTAGGCAACAAGATGATCCAACATGAAGAAGATTATTATGAATTCAAGAGAAATATGAATTTCAGGCTCTGAGCTGAAGATGGTAAAAACAAGCCTCCTCTCTTAACAAAAATTTCAAGAAGAAAAGAAGCAAAAGTTGTCCTCTGATGGCCTGGTGGGCAGTGGGCACACCGGCATGCTCAACAGCTTTGGCCGCCGATGGCGCCGTCCTCCCACTCCTCCCCGTCATCCTCTTCTTCCTCCTCCTCCTCTTCCACGTCCTCCTCCTCCTCCTCTTCGACGTCCTCCTCTTCTTCCTCGGTCGTGGTCGGAGCGGCCGGCAGCCGGTGGCGACAGAGAGGGCAGACGGCGCTACGGCGGAGCCACTCGGCTATGCAGTGTTGATGGAAGGCGTGCGAGCAGGGCATCGCCCTGAGCGTCTCCTCGGCGCGGAAGTCGTTCAGGCAGATGGCGCACTCATCCCGGCGACCCGTCACCTCCTGCAGGCCCAGGATGGCCTCGTTGGTGTCGGCGACGCGCGCACGCTTTCTGCCGCGGCGGTGGCCGGCGGCGGCTAAGGGGGCTCGCCAGTTCGCCGTCCAACCGATGAAGCTTGGGTCCGACACCCAAGCGGAATCGGGCGCGTCGCGGCGGCGAGGTCTCCCGATGATGGGGCTGCCGGCGGTTGCAAAGACAATCCTGTCGGGACCCAGGAACCCTTGGCCGTCCATCGATCCGAGAAGAGAGATCAAGACGGATGGATCGCTGGAAAGCAATTATACATCCCTTGGTGCCACTTCTATATTTATTATAGGGGGTCAGTCCGACTGTCCGAGGCGGCAGCGGCCGGATCGAAGTCGGCGATGGAGGATCGGATTGGAGCAGTTGCGGAATGCGGATGACCTGTGTACTCCGACTCCGATCCCGATCCTTATGCAAGCAGCGGCTATCGGAAAAGCACGGATGGTTTCATCCGTCGACGAAAACAAAACAAAAATTATATGGCTGCTACGAATCATGGATCTAGGCTCACCGGAGAGAGAGGGAGAGAGGACCGGAGGACGACGACGGGGGAGAAGGGAATGATGAAATTTTAGCGAGGCCAAGAAAAGTTGTTAGCGAGGCCAAGAAAAGCCCATGTGAAACTGAACGAGCAGATCAGGTGCTTTGAGAGTTTGAGACACATGCAGTGGGCCCAGAAAAGTTCCAGTGAAGCAGAGAGAGGCCCAGTGAAGCCCAAGAAAGATGAAGCCTGGTGATACTTGACGCTCGTGGACGATATGTACGACGAGGCTTTCAATGGAACAAAACCCTTTTGCAGACCAGCGGAATTGTGTGTGTCGGCAACAACCACGCGACGCGCACAGCTGTCGTTTCACCTGGAATGGACCTTTCTATTTAATTCACTTTTAACACTAGTAGTAGTACTCTCTCCATTCTGAAAAAACTGACGACGTTTAGGACAGCGACATGGTCTTCAAAACACAACTTTGACATCTTGTTATTATAAAAATATTTATCAAAGAGTGATATGTGTATACTTTTATGAAAGTATTTTTCAAGACAAATCTATTCATATAGTTTTCACATTTGCAAACTCAACAATTTAAAAGTTATTGATGATTTATATTCTCAATGTTTGATCCAAATCTTGTCCTAAACGTCAGTTTTTTCAGAATGGAGGGAGTCCTGCTATAATATTACAATTTACAAGCCGTTGTCTTTTTTTTTCACAACAAAGAATTAAGAGGAATGACCGTCACCAGTACCAGTACTATCCATTTGTACTAGGATTAATAAATGCTTGTTCTTCGCTCTATGCACAAATTGGAAATATTTTGTCCTAAACTGAAATATATTCGTTTCGTCCTAAAATATAAGATATTTTAGAATAGACTAGAGGATGGTAAAAGATACGTGTCTAAGTTATAATTTAAAATGCTATATTGAGGATAAAAAACCCTACATGAGCTAATCACTTAATCAGCAAATTAATTCAGTTAACTTCCTTGATTATTTAAATTTTACGTGGCTAGAATGTCTTATAATTTCACAAGACCGAGAGAGTACTTCATAGGTAAAGTGGCTCAAAAAAAGAAAAAGGAGGGGAAAGTAAGGTGATCTGCCACTTATCTAAGATAAGGATGAGGTAATCAACCTGGAATGAATTTGATGACGGGAGAGTTTTTGACCGGAGAAATCCCTTTTTATTATCCACTGATGAATCAATCAATGAGCAGCAAGCGGCCGCTGGCGTGGTCAAGGACCTGGAGTTCAGAGGCGTTGCCGGCCCACGCACGGCCCACCGTTGCCTGTCTCTCTCTTGGCGGCTGGTCCCCTCCAGGCTTCTTCTGCCTGCGCCCCCGTTCCTCTCCTCGTCTTCCTTCCCTGCTCTCCTCCTCCAATCAATCCTGCTGCCACGCGACAAGCCTCACCTCCTTCCAGCTTCCATTTGCGTTCCCCTTTTCTACTTCCCTCCCCTCCTCTCCTCTCTGTGCCCTACCTGTAGCAGCCGCCGGATGTAGCGGCTTCGTCGCAGCAGGCTCCGCTTCTTGCACTTCCGCTGTCTCGCGGGCCGCGCCGACCGGCCAGGAGGCCAGCGGGGAGCAAGCGGAGCTAGCCGAGTAGTATTACCTACCGGTGATCTCGGGGATCATAGTCTACCGAGCGAAAGGTTTGTTTTTGTTATCTCCCTGCTCCTTCCTTGTTAGATTTCCCTCCGAGACATGCTGCTCCTGGTAGATCCGCGACTGCTCCTCTAGGATTCGGTCAATCTCTGTGCTTTTATTACCACCCGCAGAAACAAACGGTATGCTTTGTAGCAACGACTGCTAGATAGAGTAGCGGCTACTGGATTGGCTCCCTTCAACTTATTATCTCTGCTTGTTCGAGTAAATTCTTCAGTCCCGCAACGGCTTCTCCCGTTTTTCGCCCAGGATATTGTGGTGGCGTTCCCCTTCATCTGCATGTGTCTCTTTTATGAT
The DNA here is from genome assembly GCA_033239725.1 of Echinochloa phyllopogon. Lineage (NCBI taxonomy): Eukaryota > Viridiplantae > Streptophyta > Magnoliopsida > Poales > Poaceae > Echinochloa > Echinochloa phyllopogon. The sequence goes on from BTCW01000015.1 coordinate 42,634,957, forward strand.
TTACCCATGTTATAAATGGCCTTGCCTGATGTTAAGAGGTATAGTACTGTTGGGTGCCTCAATAACTGAAGAAAACTCATGTGCTGTCTTGCTTTTCAACAGGGTATGTGTAGCCTTCATGGTTGACGCAGTTTGACTGCCGTGCCTCTGCCTTCTCCAAGTACCGGGGGCGCAAGGTCATGGCCATGGAACCTCATAAGCTTCGCTTTGTTAGATGCCCCAGATGCAACCAGCTTCTTGTCGAATACCCCTCCATTCCAGTTTACAAATGTGGCGGCTGTGGCACTGTTCTTAGAGGTACATATCATCCTCCTGATCTGACTCCTGCTATGTCATCTTGAAAATCCTATGGTTTCAAGAGCAGTCTGATCATTATCGATTGCATCATGCAGCAAAAAATCGAGCTGTGCCTGCAACACAAGCTGGCTCGGGATCTGATCAACAGAACAGCTTTCCAAGTAGCCTGCAAGGATCCCCTCAGAGCAGCAAATCAATTTACTCTGATGAACAGAAAGGTGTCTCGTCTGTTGATCAGCTTCGTGAAGGAACGGCTGATGGAAGCATATCCTCCCATATCGACAATATGAAGTCCTGCAAGGATGCAATTCCAAAAAGAGCAATGCCCGCAGCAGACACTGTAACCCGTGATGAGCATCTGAATGAAGAAGCAGGCTCCCTAATTAATGGGAACAACCAAAGTTCAGAAGAGGATATGGTCAAAGAGATATGTGGCGAAGACAGTGGAGCTGACACTAGCTCAAATTTGTCCGAAAAACTTGTAAACCTTGACACAAGTGAAAATCCAAATGGTGGCGAAGTAGATGCTGTTGCCACTAGTGATGTGACCACTCTGAATGGGAAAACTGAAGTTCACAGGGAGGAGAGGCTGCAATCATATGAAGGCATCCATGTTGAATCTCATGAAGCCCTGATTGAAGAGTTGGAGAGGTCACTCTCATTTAGTAGTGATGATGGATACTTTTCGGATGAAGCAGAAAACATTGGGCTTAGTGACGCTCTACGTAATCAGATGGGTAGCCGCAGATTTATGCTAGGGGCCAAAGTGAATGATGCTTCCCGGAGTGATCCGCATGGTCGATTGATTGAGGAACTAGAGATGTCTTTCAGCGATGCAGAAGAACCAATGGAGCAGCATGCTGTTGTTGTAGAGAGAGTTCATGGGAATGTGCATGATATGCATCCACAGAACTTGGGTGCTGAAACTGCACATCCATGTGAAGAAAGCCTCTCATCACTTGACCATGGATATTTCAAATACGAACAAACTTCTCATCAAGAAATCAGGCTAATAGGTACTGACAACAAAGTAAAGGAAGAGTGCACTACTGAAGAAAACAGTACTGCCAACTATGCAGCAAATGACATTGCGGATAGTTCTCATGAGAGTGGCAAGGATTGGCAATCCATTGATGTGGAAATTGCAGATCCATGTGAAGGGAGCGTATCTTTATTCGGTGACAGCAACATCAAAGATAATAGTAATGATGCCATGGAAGAGTGCCATACTGAAGATGACAGTACTGCCAACCATGTTAATGCGAATGCACCTATTGTGGTTGCAGATGAGGACACTGTAGAGGTATCTCATGAAAATGGTAAGAATCAGCAGTCCATGGATGCCGAAAGTGCTCATCCCTTTGAAGGGAACGTCGCTACGGTTGATGATGGCAATGAAAAGTTGAAGCAAAGTTTTCAACAAAATGACCTGATAGCAGATGCCACTAAAGAAACGGAAGAGGGTTGTATGGAAGATGACAAAGTGAACAACTATGTTCATGGTATTGAAAATCTGGTGTTTTCAGATGACGACATTTCAGATAGACCTTGTGGTAATGAAGGGCTAATGGCTGATTGTCGCGCTGGAGAAAATGGAGGGAGCCATATGGAAGATGATAATATGGCTAACACTGTTGATGCGAATGAGAATGTTGCAGTTGCAGCTGACCACATTGCAGAGAGAGTTGATAATAATGAAGGCCCTTTCCATTCAGGTGATATGGCTAACACTGATGGTAAGGACCAGCAGTCTGTGGAAGCTGAAGGAACACATCTAGGTGAAGAAGTCCTCTCTTCACTTAACACTGGGCATATCAAATCAGAACAATGTCTTCAACAAACTGAGCTAATATCTGATGGCACTAAAGAAAAGGAAGAGGTTGATATGGATGACAGCAATGCAAGCGCATCTGTTGCCAGTTTTTCAAACTTGTCATACAAGAGGATTCAACACAAAGTACCTAGCTTGAATAAGAACAAAGAAGAGACATCCTATGGATATAAACCTAGTCAACTTCGTCAGGGACTGTCTCTTGATTCTGAAGACTTCAAGTCAATCCAAAACTTTATCGAGTCGCAAATTGATGGTACCTCAAGTTCTCATTCAAGTGGGTCCCCCAGTCAAGGGGCTTTGGTCAACAGAACGCCAAACAAATTCAATAGTATTGTTAGACATGAGCGCCTCAAAAAGATGGAGGAACTAAGAGATCAGCTAAGTAGGCTTTCTAGCCAGAAAAGTTACCAGAAAAGAGACCTAGAGTACCAGCAACAATCCAATAGCTGTGATGTTGAGCAGCATCTCCAAAGCGTTGATGGTGATTCCATTCCAAGCTCCTGTGCTCTAGAATCCTATTATGGTCATGGAAGGCCACCTAGGTACCAACCATCCAATCCTTTCTCACCAACCCATACATATACACACTGCCATTATGGACATTCCCAAACACACATGCCTCACAACTACGACCCGTGGGAGTTCAATTCATATTATCAATCCTCATATGCTGAAAGCACAATTCTTGACTACGAGTCACTTAGATCAAGCTACAAGGAGCAGAAACGAGTGGCAAGAAAGCATATTTTGCGGCCTCTATCAGGTGCTTGCCCATACACTATCTGCAATGGCTGTTTCAATTTGGTTCAAATGCCATCAGATATCTACATATCAAAGACCAAGATTGGCAAAATGCAGTGTGGTAAGTGTTCCAAGGTCCTCGCGTTATCATTTCCTTCAGTGCATCAGGCAGATTCAAAGATCAGCGTGGATGTGACCCAAATGCCATACAACCCTGAAGATAACACAATCCAAACAAATGAGGATATTACTTCTTATTACGCGGAGTGCCTAACAGGGGGTCCTATTAATACCGGTGAAGATTATGGAGCATCATATAGAAGAAGCTTGCCTACTCAAGCTGGATCTAGTAGCCTTGCTGCCACACAAAGTGGCAGGAAGGTTTCTGACTCAGCACTTCATCGACTCATGGGGTATGATTCAGCAAGCCAGTTGTTACGTCACAGCAGAGTGTTTGATGATGGCTATGAGAGCTTTGAGTCAATGGTGCCAGTCTCTAGCAGAGTATCGAGAAGAAAGAACAAGTGAGGTCTTGCTCTGGCGTCTGAGGTGCATAACCTTTGGTCCCATGCAATTAGGACAGGGCCACCAAATAATTTTGGAGTATGTTTCAGACGTACAAATCTTTCTTATGATGAAGAAGACAACTAGATATCTTGCCTGCATATAGTTTCAGAAGCCTTCCAAAGAACATAGAGTTACTTGAAGTATTTTAGCCTTTCGAATTCTTTAGTTGTTGTGTACAGACATTACTTATTCTTTCTGTAAATTTGCTCAATTTCACATCCTATCATTCATTAATAAGTAACTCCTATATCTTGAAATAAGACTGGGAAATGATCATTATAGATATTAGCTAGATCGACAATAATACGGTTCTTCCTGCGGATGCTTGCTTCTATATTGCAAGCTTGTCTTCTTTTTATCAGAAATAATATTATTGCTTTCCAAAACCGACGGTGGCATGCCATTATGCCAACTGATCAAAGACAAACCGCATATTATTGTGCTGGCGCACACGAATATCGGAGGCACATGTGTGGAGATGGACTGTCCAACCACCAAATTTTGCAGGTGCATGTGCCTTGTCTGGAAAGACACAACGATGTGTCTGTGTCTAATGATCGCAGCAGACAAAGTTGCTGTTGGATCTGAGTGGCGTCAGGGTGGCTTTGCACAGCCATTCCTGATGGTATTGTGCCCATGTCATGGAAAGCTAGTTCATGTCATGATGCCAATGTGGCCAACAACTTTCATTAATCGAGCTTCTGTCGGTCATGCACTAAAACGGAAAAAAAAGGAAAAACAAGCTCCAATCATCTTGTGCAAGCTACCTGTGCCTTGCCGCATGAACAAAGCTGCAGCGGGCCGTATGCGCACGATGTTTTTTTTGCTCTGCTAGACCACAGCTAAGACTCTTTTTTTATTTTTATATATTTGTTTGTTTCGTGTTTTGCAAAAATAAATGCCCGAATAAAAAATGGCGCTCGGCGAGATTTATATACAGCCGGCTCGGCCCTGCGAGATCTTAGCGTGGGATCCTTGTAGCCTAAAGATAGGCTTTTGAGATGAGCCATATTTAAATTACGTGGTGACATAAACTTAGCAAGTTCACTTGGCGAAACTTAAATAAACCTTATCTGTTTGGCGAAAATGTAACATAACCAACTGGATCGGCTATATTTTTCCGGTACATATTTAAGTGTGGGGAAATTTTATTTATATTCTTATGAACATGTATATTAACATAAAAGGTGATAATAATGATGTCACATAACCCGTTCTATGGACCATTGAAAATAAAAGGCCATTATCTTATTTGGGCTTTCAAAAACTCAGCAAAATGAAGCAAAGTCCATTAAAATTTAGAAGTTGCCCTGTTCGGCTGACTGGTGGCAGGTGGTCGGTACTGGTTTGTGCTGAGAGAAAACTATTGCTGACTAACTGGTGGCTGATGCTGATTTGTTCGAGAAAAGGACGGCTGCCGTTGTACCCTCCTTCCGACGCCGTCTCGCTGCGATCTCATGCGGATGGCGTGCGAGTCCAGCCCTGCGCGCGCAAATGGAAAGGAAGGGGCCTGCGATGCTCGCTGTCTGTGAAGCTCACCGCCGTGGTGTTAGAATAATGGGCTAAAGGCCCTTAGAAAATGGTCCAATAAATTCCAAGGCCCATAACTAATGGCGGGAGTTATTCCTATAGTAAAACCATCTTGGAAGTTAGTCTATAACCAACTTATTAAGTGGAGCATGACTACACCTATCAAGAAGTTAAAGAGACAAGAGAATGCCACACGTGCGCGCTCGCTCGCTGTGCCAAGATGCGATGCGACCAGACGTGATGTGTGGGCTCTGTCTTGGCGTGCTTTGCAGTTTTTGACTTTTATTGCATGTAGTAACTCTCCAACCACAAATGACCAGTAACTGATGGCCCTGGTTGGGGGTTAGAGGTCACAGATGACCGGTAACTGATGGCCTAATGGCTAGAGGATTGATGACCTAATGGCTAGGGGGTTACTGGTAACTTACATTTTGATGGCCACCTCATTACTGCACACATGGGCACCCAAAGGTCTACCTCTGGCTATAAAAGGGACACCCCCTCATCTCCAAGTGTAAGAGACACACACTTTAGCTCCACTACTCCTCCTGCTTCTTTGCATCTTTGTTCTAGTAGTCTGGGTGCACAGACTTCTGGAAGAGCAGGCCTCCGAAACTCTGTCCTCTTCGTGACTCTGCACCGAGTGGAGGGCGATCAAGTTTTTGGGGAGCGCATCCACGCGACTGCTCGGCTGTCCTCCTACGACCGACGTCTTTGCATTGCGTTCATCTGCACGACATCGACTCGAACGACTACATCGACTAGGCTTGATCAAAATGACTGTTGATCCGAGTAATAGCGCATCCGCTGGAGCCACTAGCAGCCCCGCTACTGGGTACTTTCTTGTAAAACTTCTGTTTTGTTTCTTCTACCTAACAGTACAACTTCTGTTTTGTTTCTCTAACAGTAGCTATATAGTATGTCACATTTCTGCTACTGTTCTTGACATGTTAAATGTCCTGGATATGCCATCTATTTTGTTATGATTTATTCTGAATTTTGAATTAAGTTCTATCGTAAATGGCCTCTAACTCCAACACGTGGCGCCAAGCCGCCGGTGTGCTGCTCCGTTTCCCGGCCACTGCGCCGCCGCGCCGCGCCGCCCGCTGTGCACTTGCTTCTGTGCCGCTGGCTGAGTGGCTGGGCCGCAGACACACCCGCGCTGGCCGCAACGCAGCCGTCCGACGAGCCGCAACACGCTGCGTTTTGTTATGTATATCATGCATTTCATATTCATTAAATCATATAATTTATTGTCTCTGTTGATATATAAATTGCACTATATTTGTGTTTGGAAAATAAATTCACATGCCTTATTTGAGTATGCACCGTGTAGTTTCAAAATAAGCAACAAAATAGCTACAAAGATCAAATATATAATTTATCAATATGAGTAATTTGCCTTTGCATAAATTAAATAATATACATACAGTTTAATGTTATGTGAGAGTGACTTTTCTTCACACATGCCATATAGCCACTCAGGCACTTGGCCATTGGATGGGATGATGCTGGAGATTCATCCAAACAATCAAACAAATGCTAATGACACAGAACAATGGATTCCTCTTCCACGCGTTTGCTAGCTCTTGTCTCTAGCTTCTGGCCCTACACGAGGACCAGAGCCCCAATCCCATCCTATCCCGCCCTTCACCAACCAATATGATGTCTCACCCCCACCGCCGGATCCGCCGCCACGTGGCCATCCGCCCCCTCACCGGCATCGCCTCTAACGCCGGCGACAACCTCCCGCCCCCGCTTCCCACCCCCTTCCTCCTCCTCCCCTCCGCTCCGGTCCCCTTTGCCCGGATTTGAGAAGATGACGCCGCCGCCGCCGCCATCGCTGTGGTCACCTTCTTCGTCTTCGGCGAGCTCCCTTGCCTCGACCCTATCCACCGGTTGTCCCTCGTCGTCCGACTCACCGCCCTTGATCCCGCCACCGCCGCGGGGCCGACCGACTCCCCGGAGCTTCCTCTAGGTCCACCGGCCATGGATCCCTCCCTGGTAACCCCGAACTCGAACCCCTAGCCCCAATCCAGTGAGTTACTTTCCTTTTGTATCTTCCAACGGTCTTCGGATTACCAAATCGAGAGGGCTCTCATGGTAAGTCTAAATCGAGTCTCGATTAGATTTTGGGTTATTTAAATGTAGCAAGAGTATGAAATTATTTGATTCCTTCCCTCCACATCTTGTACTTTGGATGCGGTTTCACGGGTAAGCCACATCCTTTGAGTCGATGAAATCAAATTCTTGAGCATTTAAGAGGATGTGGACCCAAAATCCCTCGCCGAGTGAAATCGTATACGCCTCTTGAAGTTAGATACTCAAACATTTATAATGGTGTAGAGTTAAAACCCTACCCTCTCTCTCCTCCGTTCGCCTCTCGTCCTCTATCTATTGGTTTCATTTCTCCTCGACATGATGGGTGGCGACGACTGGCGAAGAGTCCCAGCAAGGTTTGAATTCGGCGAGCCCGAGAACCAACACCAACACCTTAGCTTCGAACCCGACGAGATTCCTCAAGAAAAGGACTTGGAGATGCATCAGAGTTTACAACGAGGTGAGGACAATCAACAAGTTATTTCTTTATTTCTTGATGCATTTTTCTTAGATCCAATGCGGTAAATAGTTAGGTTCAAAAATAATTTGTGGCCTGGCAAATATGTAGGGAGTGCAATTTGTTTAAGTTTCTCGATTTAATCCCTTAAATAGGGTTGAAAGAGGTAACTAGTTTTCTTCATTTGTATTATACTACATATCTGTGGAAGAAGTAGGTCATACACATGTTACGCGTGTGTGTGATACATTTGTGTTTTAAACATCTGAGAATGTATACAGCTGTGTTGCAGCAACATATTTGGAATGAATGGTTGTGTTCCACCAACAAATTGACAGCATAATCACATAAATACTATTGTTTGTTAGTTAAGTACAAATTCATAGGATATCTTAGTTACTGGGTAGATATATGCGTAGTTATATAAATGAGTGTGCATGCATATTAGTGTTTGCATCTCTAATGTTTTGAAAAGAAAATAGAAGTAGCGAAGCATGGATTGTGTTGGTACGTATTCTTTCAATTGCAATACGAACTAGCAGTGTAAAATGCAAATCGTCTCTCTCAATCCTTCTCAAAAAGCTCCCCACAAAAGGAGGGCTAGGCCCTGCTTTTATAGGGGGTTACATGGTCGTCATTTTACATCAATGCCCTCTTGCCATGTCCCACTTGCAGACTACTCTATCCGTACTTTACAATATTTGGGGACGGGCAAAAGGATAATTTCCTATACAATGTCGTATACCATTTTACTTCTTCTTCTAACTAAAGGATAACCACTAAGATGAATGCCTTCGCAACGCCTTCGGACCCTGAGCTTCGCGACCTTTCCTGTTTGCATGATCTTTTATCCCAATACCGATGCCTCGTGATGACGAGCGAAGGTAGCCTTTCGTCAAAAGGCACTCAAAGCATTCCTCGCTGACCTTCGTTCTAGGCGATCTAGAACCGTGACTTACTCGTATGTGTCAACACTCACCGACCTTCGTTCGACTTGCCTTTCTAGCTCTCCGAGGCTGTCGAAGGTCCTGTGCCTGCGCATCTTCTGTTGTTCTGTTTGAAGATGACCTTCGATTCATTCAGATAGAACTCTTCCTACTTCTCTTGTGCCAGCTTCTACAGACCATTCCGGAGGTGCGGTTCTCAAAGACCCATAACCCCAACAGATTGCATTTTTTCGCCCACTAATAACTATACTCTCGTCTTAATGCATTCTGTTTGGAGCCTGCAGAGTCCGTGGGCACGCACAAGATTGGGAGAAACCGAGCAGCCAAGGTGCTTGCTGGCCCACACCACCCTGCGTCTGTATTTTCCGCTTCTCTCGCGTGAGAGCAAGTTTAACAACTGTTGCTGACGCCGGACACATCAGCTGGACAGGTGAGGTGGAGGAGAGAGGGGGGGAGCTGCTTATCGCCAGAACCAGCGCCAAGCTTGCACGCTCGCCTATGCGTTCAAATGCTTCTCCTCTCTCTATGCAAGTGGGTCACACATGAATAAAAATATATATCTGGAGGGAGAGAAGAGACTAGCTCACTGTAGCACTTATCTACTATACTTGTCTATTCAGAATATATCTTGTCTTATAGACGACCTTGTTAAACTTGCTCCGAGTCCTCCACTTGGGCCAAGAGCCGGCGGAAGCGATCGAGGCGGTACTTGCGGGGGCGCAATCCTCGCCGACTCATCCCCACGTGGGTGCACCGGCCGCTGACGGCAGCCACGCTCTGGCCGTGGCCGACGGCCGATAGCTCGACCACCGCCGGTGTCACACCCGGTTTTAGAAAGAAAATCAGGTGCATCTCATATGTCCGCTAGGATCAAGTTTACACACATATGGTAGACGTCACAAGTGAATATCCATAACCACGCATACGAAAGAGTATTAAAGTATATTTATTACAAACTCAGAGTTGACACAAATGTCATAGCGGAAGACTTAAATAAACGTTTAACTAAACGAAGCAAAATAACTCCATCTCCACAGGCAGTTGACTGGCGGACTCGCCTAGAATTCCTCAAAATCAGTAGTATAATCCTCAAAATTCTCCCAATCTGAGCAGCAGTCCGAGTGTGGTCGATGCAATATAAATAAACAAGCGCGAGCACATATCGTACTCAGCAAAGTATGGAAATAAATGACATGCTAGGCTTTATAAAGTGGAAGGCTGAAAGGATAGCTGCATTAAGCACTTTTAGTTGGTCAACTTTTATTAAGCATCTATTTACTAGCAAATATAAGTATATACCAACCACAATTAAATGATAACATAAACCCATCAAATTCAGGTAACCACAATTTAGATCATAGTCTGATAGATTAATCATGTGAGGGTCCAGGTCGCTCATGACCGTGAGCACGGCTGTTATAACAGTTTTACACTCTGCAGAGGTTGTACACATTCACCATAAGCCGTGATTCCCATTGCCCGAAAGCATATACCCTTCCCACACCACGTGGACCGAATACTGGGTTTCACTATGAGACCTTTACAAAGATACTCTAATAAGTGATAGTTCGCTAAGGCTTCTGGTTCAGGAGCAAAGCATAACCCTCCCTAGTGAGTCGCGTATCTTAGCAAAGCCTACCGCTCAAGAGGACCGGGCTATACCTCGTCAACCGCCGCACCTCTTGCCCCTTTCGGGTAAAACTATCCCAAACTAGAATACCTAATTAGTCAGTCAAAGCCAGAGCCACATAGCACTTATGGTTGCACTGTTTTCCTGGGTGGTCGCTCCATGTTCCAATTAAAAGAGGTGATCTTGCCATTAGTTAATTAAAAGATAATAATGGAACATAGAGTAGGGGTTTCATTAGACCAATCCCATTTGAGCAACTAAGCATCATCTACCAGTCAAAATTAGTTGTATAACCCAGCTGCAAGGTATGGTAAAACAGACTAGGAAATCCTTAATGGGACGCAGCAATATTAATGCAAGCGATAAATAAACAATGTAATTAAAATGCATGTCATTTAGGTACAAACGGGCATGATCAAGGAATACTTGCCTTCTTCCCAACCCTGCTGCTGCTCAAACTCTTCAACAGCTGGTTCTTCGAACACTTCCTCGAACGGCGCGTTTCCTATACGCATCACACAAACGCAAACAAGAAAACAATACAATAAATAAGAAACAGTACACCAAAAAATTCCAACATAAGAAAATAACAGCACAAAACTATTCTACGCGTTACCACGAACGCGTGAGCGCGAGAATCACTAAAATCGGAGTTAAAACGCAAAAGATATGGCTTTTCTAAGGTTCAGGGACTTGCTTGCAAAGTTTTAAAAGTTCCAGGGGCTTAACTGCGAAAATCTGAGGGCTAAAACATAATTTTGTATTAAACTACGAGGGTTTTCATGTAAAAATACCAAACTTGGACCTCGGGCGCAATTTTAAAACTTACAGGGGCTAAACCGAAAGAAAAAGGACCTAAGTTTAAATATTTTTGAATGGCTTAGTACTGCGGGTTGAATCCACGAAAGGCCAGGGGCTCTTTTAGAAAATTGACTGGAGTTGACCGGTACTCCGCTGTTTGACTTGAAGCTCGGGCTGCCATGGGCCGTTCGATCCGAATCTAACGGCCTAGGATGGATCTGGGGCGGGGCGATTCCGGTGACGACGGAAGCGGCGGCGCCGCCGGCGCAAGCTCGATCTCGAGCTACAGTTCACGAAACCGGACGGGGTTTGGACGGGAAGCACGAGGAGGCCACGACGAACTCACCTGGCTAGGCCAAGTCGAGGGTGGAGCTTCGTAGGCGGCCGATCGACGACGAATGGCGGGGGCGGCGCTGTGGAGAACAACGGCGAGGGATTAGCTCGGCGAAACGAGGACAAACTCGAGTTGGACGCCGGGGAAAGCTTCAGCGCGTCGAGACGGACCTTCGGGGGTGCTTTACGGCGAGGGAGCGTCGACGACGACGATGAACTCCGTGCGGCGGCGGCGGAGCTCCGGGAGCGGCGGCACCAGTGCTACGCGAGAGCAGATGCGACGCGCGAAAAGAGCGGGGAGAGGCAAAGGGGGCCACGACGCGCGGGTAAAAGGGCTAGGCCCTCGCCTGCCTAGGCGTGCGCGCCCGACTCGGAGAGGGCGGCGCGGCCGAGCCGGGTTGGACTCGAGTCCGACTCGGGAAGACGGAGCTGACGCGTGAGAGATGGAGAGGGGAGAAAGGGAGCGGGCCGGCGCGGACGACTTGGGCCGGAAGAGAGCTTGGGCCGGGAAGGGAAGCAGCCCAAGGAAGCAAACCGGCGGCTAAAGAGAGAAGTTGAGGGAGCAAACTCGGACTGGCCAAGAGTTCGAGGGACAAAACTAAACTCGACGGAAAACAACTAATCTAAACATCAAACAAATTCAAATTAAATTCGAATTTAAACAAAATTTAAATTCCAACTTAATTGAACAGCAAGCAAAAGACAAATGCAACAGCATGAATGCATCAACAACTTATTTTGACTAAAATTATTTAATATGATATTTAAATTGATAAAAGGCTAGAAATTCTAATTGAACCATAGAAAATTTATTTAAGTCTTAATAATTCCTAGAAAAATTCGGGAGTTGCTACAATTTATTTGTGATGAATTTTAGGGTGTCACAGCCGGCAAGTGGAAGGCGGCCGATGTCGACGAATCCAACCCGATGACGAACAGGAGGAATCTGAGAACGAGGAGGAGGTGTCCCCGCCACTTCGCTTGATGTCCGTGGCTTCATCACAGTCCAATAAGGCTGCCAGTTCTCTCGCAGGTAAAGCACTTTGCCACAACGAAAGACGTGTTCACTAGTCACTTCCCTTTGTGTTAATTTTTTTGACTAATTCAGCACACGGTTTCAGTTTCAGGCGCCGCTGTTTCCCAGAAGAGTCCGGCTCCGCGTGCAACAGGTGCAGGCCCATGCAGCTCCAAGAAGTACAGGGGCGTCAGCTGCCACCGGCCAGGTAGGTGGGCAGCGGAGATCACCTGCAGCAGGGGCGGCGCGCGTGGCTCGGCACCTACGGCTCCGCCGAGGTTGATGCCCGGGCGTACGACAACGAGGCCCGCCGGATCCGCGGGAACGAAGAGCGCGTGACTCAACTCCCCGCTGGCGCACGAGGAGCCCAGCCGCCAGGGGGACACGCCGGTGGGCATCAACCTCAACTTGCCGGCCGTTTCCGACGATGTCGATGGCTCGGCCGGTGACGACGACGTTCGCCATGCAGGTAAAACTATCGCGTCGCAGCATCTTAGTCTTACACACAAGCACGATAATAACCATTCACTGATATACAATTGCGACGTGTCTTTGCAGCAAGGATGGGCAGTGCAGAGCGCGCTAGCGAGGATCAAGGAGCTGATCACACAGGGTCCTCACGGCGAGGGCATCGGCTCCAGTGCGTCCGAGGCATTGCCGAATGCGGCGTTGATCGCGGAGTGCAGCCGTCAAATGGAAGAGATCGCTGCCCTGCGGACAGACCTTGAGACCCGCGAGAGGCAGCTTGTCCAGCTGGTTTCTAACGTGCTTTGTTGATCACTCGAATGTTCCCAATTCTAATAAGGGGCGCGCGCATGCAAGAGCTGCTCAGCATTTGAGACTGTTAAGGAGAAGCTCCCGCGGATATATCCGAAGAGCATATGCTTGGGCACTTCTTGACCTCCCGACGAGCACGCAGTTGTCATGCGTGACGGCCCCTGCAGCCATGGCCTCGTCCACACCATGAAGTTGGCATCAGGCATCAGAAACTCCAGTCCCGGGGGTGGCTGCGAACCACATGGAAGCGCATGAAGAACATCAGCACGACATGCCGTTAGGAAGGGGGCTCCTGCGGATGAAGCACTCAAGCAGCTGGATGAACAGCTCTGGCGCAGCGACGAGGTACACCAGAGCTGATTCTCCTGCTGTCGTAGTTTTAGAAAATAGTAAAATACACGGACAATCTCTAAATTTGGTAGGTGGTGTTATCTAGATCCCTGAATTCTTAAAATACATTTTTAGATCTTTAAACTTATCCAGGTGTGTCATATAGGTCCCTAATATTTTAAAATATATTTTTAAGTCATCGAACTTGTCCCAACATGTCATCCGAGTCCACAAACTCTCCGAATGTGTAGGAAAATGGAGAGATCTAGTGCGAGAATCAGGAGAAGTCTTCATCTTTTTCACGTGTTTGGACTAGTGATGATACCCACGAAGAAAGACGAGTTTATGAAAATATATGTTTGGGAGTTTATGGATCTGAATGGCATATTTGTACAAGTTCGAGGACTTAAAATGAGTTTTGATAGTTTAGGGACCCAGATGACACATTGGGACAAGTTCAGTGACATGAAAATGTATTTTGAGAGTTCAGGGACCTGTATGACACTTCGATACAAGATTAGGGACCGCCCGTGTATTTTACTCTTTAGAAAACGTGAGTGCTTTTTTAGCTTTCAATGCTTAACTTTTTAGCTTTGACTTCTTCCTCCTCCTCCAATGTGAATCTAGTTCTCTCTATGTCAGATTCACTCAGACCTTGTTTAGATGCCAATTTGGCACCCTAATTTGGGAGTTTTGGGAATCGCGCGTCACTGTAGCATTTCGTTTGTATGTGTGAAAAATTGTCCAAAAATTGATTAATTAGGCTCAAAATGTTCGTCTCGCAGAGTACAACAAAACTGTGTAATTAGTTTTTGATTCCATCTACATTTAGTACTTCATCATGTTATGACATTTTGATGTGATGAGAATCTTCTTTTTGCACAGTAGAATTTAGGGTTGAATTTGGGATCTAAACAAAGCCTCAATCAACTTCCAATCTTTATCGGAATCAACTTCCAATCTTTGTCGGTTTTGTTGGCAAAGATGCATGAAATTTTGTTCTTTGTTGTTATCGATATTTTTTCTGGCAAAGATGCATTTCATAAGTTGTTGACTAATATTCAGTTGACTGAGAATCATGGGGAACTTTTGCTTCTCTCTCTTTGTTTTCTGTTACGTGCAGTCTAGGAACAGGTCTATTTCACATATAGGAATAGATAGTGAGCAAATGTGCAGAAACGTTTTACTCAAGTACCATAATTTTTTCTTGTCAAATTGTGTCCATTCTTTTTTTCTCCCTTGCGGCCATTTGGTGCTAAATTCTTTCATTTCTTTTTCATGATTTGGATTGAAAGTTAGCATAAATGTAAATGGAGCAATATGATTTGTTGCCTCAAATATGTCTAGATTTTCTGGCGGATTGGGTCAAATTGTTGGGTCGTTTTGGATTGGAACAGAATTGCTAGAAATTAATTTGAACACAAGGCTGATACAAAGCTTGACAGGGAGATGAACTCAGCAACATTGTGGGCAGATTTTTTTATTAATCATTGGAACCTACACACTCTCTATCTCTTAACAATGCTAACGATGTTAGGGGTGGACACATATCGCATGTCCACCAAATGTTTTTCGTTGTTACGTTGTCTGTTCAAGATTTTCAAAACAGCAGCAGACAACAGCCGTCTAAATTATTGAACATGTCCTAACTCAACTGGAGAAAAAAAAACTTTGACTAGGGAGCTGCTTTGTAGTCACCGCTCCGTTTGCCAGCTGCATCTGTTGGACATTTTCTTGATCAAGAAAGTCACTTCCGCAAGTTGTTCGAACTCTTGCTGAAAGATTATTCTATTTGAGTCTATCCAATTGTTCCATCAAAAGGAGATTAATATGTCATCAGCAAGGAACATCTGCATTTTTTTCTCAACCTTTATCGTGCACGTTTTCCACCACCGATTTATTGTTTCTGTGGGGACGTGTGGGGTTGATGGGAGGTAGCTGCTGTATGTTGAACCGATTAGTTAGCTGCGTCCACACTGAAAATGAAGGGGGCAATTTTAATATAAAAGTTGGCAGGCATTTTTTGTGCATGATTTGCTGTTTGGATCATGTGACCAACCTGACAACCTCTACTCTTAAGGTTGTTTGCTGTGAGGATTTTTCTGAGTACTCCTATACCATCCTAAATTATAATTTATTTTGATCATATCTAAATATATAGTTTTTAATACGTACCTAGATATACCATATGTTTAGATATATAGTAAAATGCTAAAATCTATATATTTAGAAACATCAAAATCAAAATGTTTGATTCGTGAAGCTCCTTGTCCTTGACTAGTGTTGTCCAAGTATTGTGCTGCAGGGCTTTTCTGAACCGTGATGTTTTTTCTTCTAGCTTTCACAAGGAGACAGGATGCGAAATTAGGTGCCTCCACATGGATCAAAAAGTGGAGTGCGAAGACCTTGCTCGATCTCCCTTTCCGACTGTAACCATCGTTGGCATGCAACTATTGGAACCAGTACCACGCAAGTCAAGGTCTTCATTAGGCGTACACACTGTCGCCCGCTTCGCTAATAGTGACCGCCACAAACGTTCTCTAGCCCTTGCCCAACCAAATTAAAGGAAACGTCGTCCATGTTAGAAATTTCTCCCACTGTTTAAAACAGGACATAACAATCAAGCCCAGCACATACATAGCATTGTTATACCAAACCGCAAGGCAATAACAACCGTGTTCACCCGAAAAGAAAAAAAAGAGCAATAACCGTGGCTGCGTCTACTCATGATGCAAGGAAGGCGCATCAGGCAGATGATGTTTCTTACACTGATCATCTCCGTGCTCGTTTCCGCATGGCGGCCAGCAGCTGCAACGCCACCGAGCGCGGCGGCGGAGCCCTCTTGCCAGCGCCGGTGCGGTGAGCTGGACATCCCGTACCCGTTCGGCATCGGCCGCGGCTGCTACCTCTACACCGGCGAAGACGACACAACTTTCGGCCTCACCTGCAACCTCACCGCCGACGGCACCTACAAGGCCTTGTGCTACGAGACCGAGGTCATCGGCATCTCCCTGAGCCGCGGCCAGGCGCGCGTCCGCGGCGACATCCGGTCCTGGTGCTACAACCGCACGTCCATGTCCATGGACGACAACAACTAACCTCTGGTGGAACAACTTCACCGACTCGCAGTTCCGGCTCTCCGACGAGGACAACCGCTTCACCGTCATCGGATGCAACTCCCTCGCCTACGTGAAATCCGCCAACACCGGGAGCAAGTACATGACCGGGTGCATGGCCACCTGCCCGGCCGCCGGCCGGCTGGAGAACGGCTCGTGCTCCGGCATGGGCTGCTGCCAGACGGCCATCCCCCGAGGGATCAACACCTACGAGGTGCAGTTCGACGACAGGTTCGACACCTCCAGGACCAGGGGATTCAGCCGCTGCAGCTACGCCGCGCTGGTGGAGGCAGCAGCGTTTGACTTCCGGACAACGTACGTCACCACCGACGATTTCATGGAGTCCACCGGCGGCAAGGCGCCGCTGGTGCTGGACTGGGTGGTGGGGAAGGAGACGTGCAGGGAGGCGGAACGGAACGCGGCGTACATGTGCGTCAGCAGGAACAGCAGGTGTGTGGATTCCAGGAACGGCCCGGGCTATCTCTGCAACTGCTCCAGAGGGTACGACGGCAATCCCTACGTCCCTGACGGATGCCAAGGTACACGTATGTTCTTCAATTAATTCCCTCTAGCAACTGTAAATGTTGGAACTCGATCAGGCTGATCCTGAGATGATCAACCACAATTGTTGTTATTTGTTGATGCATAATCTGTGCTGCGATCGCTATGTTGCTAGTTTTACATACATGCGTAATTGTCGTTACTTGTTGGTTGGCCTTTGCTTTGCAGACGTAAACGAGTGTGATGACACAAGATTCAAGTACCCCTGCTCTGTTCCTGGAACCTGTCTCAACACTGCTGGAGGGTTCCTCTGTTCTTGCCCTGACAAGACAACAGGCAACGCTTACAATGGCACTTGCGACGCCAAGAAATCTCAACTCGGAGTGCGCATGGCAATTGGTACGTCGTCCTCTATGGTCAATCTCAACTCCTATGAGTATAAGTAGAACCTTCTATAATTTCTACCTTGTTTCAGGTATTAGCATCGGCCTGGTTGTGGTAGTAATGAGCATGTCTTGTGCTTACATGATCCACCAAAAAGAGGAGCCTTGCCGTTGTGAAACAGAGGTACTTCAGGCAGAACGGAGGCCTCTTGTTGTTCGAGGAAATGAAGTCAAAACAAGGCTTGTCCTTCACATTGTTCACCAAGGAAGAGCTCGAAGAGGCGACCGGCAAATTCGATGAGCGGAATGTGCTTGGCAAGGGAGGGAATGGCACCGTCTACAAGGGTGAAGGGAAACAGGTAGGCTACGTTAGCATCACTACCGCATACACCCAAGATACTTGCGAGTAGAAGATCATAGATCATTACCACTAGACGCGTAGCGCAGCCAAAGAAGTCACGCGTCGATGTAGAGGAAGTAGTCGATCACGTCCCACGAACCGAGCTCCTCGTCCTTGATCCCAGCAGCCGATCAGCGCAGCAGTCGCAGCAGCGCCTCCACGGAGTCCACACGTACGGGGATGGAACGCCGGGCGTCGGTGTGCTAGCACCGCACGCACGGCAAGGGCGGCGGCCGAGAGAGAGGAGGCGGCGGCTAGGGTGGGCGCGACTATTAGGTCATCTTGCCCCCCTAGCCCCTCCCTCGTATATACAGGGCGTACTAATGGGCTTCTATCTCATAGGCCCATTAGTAACTCTAATCCCTCTTGGATCAATATCCTCTTTGGCCTTTAAACCGTATTGTTATGATGGGCTCTTGGGCATATCACCAACAAAGGGAACTCTGAAAGACAAAAGATTAGTTGCGATAAAGAAGTGCAAGTTAATCAACGAGAGACAGGAGAAAGAGTTTGGGAAGGAGATGCTCATCTTGTCCCAGGTCAACCACAGGAACGTTGTGAGGCTATATGGCTGTTGCCTTGAGTGGAAGTCCCTATGCTCGTCTACCAGTTCATCCCAAACGGCACACTGTACCAGCTTATCCATGGCCTTCACGGTGAAGCCATTTCCTTCACGACACGCCTGAAGATCGCACATGAGACCGCTGAAGCCCTTGCGTACCTGCACTCTTGGGCTTCACCCCCAATCATCCACGGCGATGTGAAATCGCCCAACATACTAATCGATGAGGATTACACCGCAAAAGTTGCAGATTTTGGTGCTTCGACATTGGCTCCAACAGATGAAGCTCAATTTGTGACATTTGTCCAAGGAACTTATGGTTACCTCGATCCAGAATATATGCAGACCAGCAAATTGACGAGTAAGAGTGATGTATACAGCTTCGGTGTTGTTCTACTAGAGTTTCTTACTTGCAGGAAGGCGATGGATCTTCAGGCACTTGAGGAGGAGAAGAACCTCTCATCACATTTCCTTCTAGCCATGAGAGAGAACAGGCTCGATGATATACTGGATGAACAAATAAAAGGTGAGCAGAGTATTGAGCTGATCGAGCAGGTGGCAGAGCTGGCAAAGGAGTGTCTCGAGATGACTAGTGACAAGAGGCCCACAATGCGGGAAGTAGCAGAAGAGCTTGACAGAGTCAGGAAACTACTACAGCATCCTCGGGGCCAACAGACTTCTGACGAGGAGAGAAAGGCCTTGCTTGTTGGATCACCAAGCACATGCCCTGAAATAGAACTCAGTAATGGCTATGTTAGGGTCTGTTTGGCTGGTGCCGTCACCAAGCCACGCCCAACCAACGGCGCCCCCGAACCTACGGCGAACGAAACGATCGCCACACCTTAGGCGTGGTGTGGCACTCAAAATCAACTAGCTTGTTGCGTCAGTTGCGCGGCGTGCCTAAGCAGCGGCAGCAAGCAAACAGCCGCCACAGGATGCCGCACTTGGGGCGTGGCGAGCTTCGACGCGGCGACAGCATGAACCAAACACACCCAGCCTCACTGATTCAGCGTACTTGGGAGTTCAATCCCCACGGTGAAGCCATTTTTATTTGTTCAGGTATCTTTGTGGTAATATCTATGTGTTTCTATGTGTGTGGGCAATTTCCTAAATAATGAGGTATTCATATTAGAATATGACATGGTTTAGAACATTGTTTTAGTAAGCAAACTCGTAAAAAAAGAGAGAAAATTATCGTTGCCCCCAAACGCCCTGCTGTTTATCTTCTTTTGCCGAATTGTTGAATTGCTGTGTGTATGCATCATGTGTCGTTATGTAGCTTTTGTTGCTATGCACGTCGTTTTTGTACAACATTGTCGATAATCCTCATGTCACAGTGCCCATGGTAATGAATGAGGTGTCATAGAACATTTCATTCCGCAGAGCGGTAGTTGGGGATAAATTTGTTGCCTGGCATAACCTAGTAGCAAAAATAGCACATTTGTTCAGCTAATAAATAAGGACATCTTCACCTAGGATTTACATAACAATGGAAAATTTTTAATCCAGTCCATGTATCAGTATTTGATGAACCATGATAACCCTCTCTCAGATAAGTTTATTTGGAAAGCTGAAAATCCATCTAAAGATCAAATATTTTTCTTTGGTATATTCAGCGATGAGTAATTCTAACAAAAAGTGTTGCTCCTTGGTATATTCTAGCTAAAAGGGTTTGGACATGCAATCAAAAGTGTTGCTCCTACGATTGCAATGAAACAATTTAACATTTTTTTCTTCCATTTTCGTCATGCTAAGTTTATTTGGAGAATTGTTCATATAGCTACTATGTTAAATCCACCAAGGTCGTTGTCTCATTTGCTAGGGATTTGGCTTGCTAGCATAGGAAAAACTGAGACAAGAAAGGTCTTTATGGGTGTGGCTGCTCTTTTTTGGACTATTTGGCGTTGTCATAATTTTTTTTAGAAAAGGGAATATATTTCACATATTCCAGCCTTTGCATCAAAGCAATGCATATAGCTGTTCATTATGGCATTGTCATAATGACATTGTGTTTGAGAAAAAAAACATATGCTTCCTTTATCCAAGCTATTTACAGTGTTGATGTAGCGTGAGGGCAACTTTCTTTTGAATGAAAAAGAACAAATACCCACCCATTATGTCTCTTTAACCCAAGAACCAACAAATAAACGGCATTATCGTGGAGATTAAACTCCAAAATATTTAAAAATGTATGGAGTATTCAGCTTTTAAAGTAAAAGAATTACTTTAATCTCTCTGACCGACATGTATAAATAACGGCAAGTCACGTCAGTTAAAAACAGGGGCAAAATCACAATTGCACTTCAAAATAGGGGCAAGAACACCATTGCCCCTATAAATTAATATCTCGTGTATTTCATGTAGGATTTTTCGTGATACAGAGGAAAGGAATATACAAGAAAATAAGGCGATTCTTTCACGGATCATCTGCGTTATAAATAAAATTTATAACTATATAAAACCACCCTCTACGAATTCGAAGGGGACGACAAAATCTCCAGTCAGATCAAATCTTTGCTATTATAAGGGTTTTACATTCAACAGAATATAAAATAGTAACTTTCTTTTTTCAAGGAAAAAGAACGAATACTATTTTTTGTATGTTTGTTTAACCTTGGGAACAAACAAAATAAAAGACATTACCGTGGAGATTGAAGTCCTAAACAGGCTGAATCTGTCATGCTAACGTACCCATTACCAAGTTCTATTTCAGAGCACGCCCCTGGTGATCCAGCAAGCAAGCCCTTCAGCTCCTCGTCGGAGGTCTCTTGACCCCAAGGATGCTTCGACAGCTTCCTAACTCTGTCAAGCTCTTCTGCAACCTCCCGCATCGATGGCCTCTTCTCGCTCGCCATCTCCAGGCACTCCGCCGCCAGCTCCGCCACCTGCTCGATCAGCTGGATGCTCTGCTCCCCTTTTATCTGTTCGTCCAGTATCTCACCAAGCCTTTTCTCAGCCATCGCCAGGAGGAAATGTGCCGAGAGGTTTATCTCCTCCCCGAGCAGCGCCTGCAGGTTCATCGCCTTCCGGCACGTGAGCAGCTCCAGGAGCACGACGCCGAAGCTGTACACGTCGCTCTTGCTCGTCAGCTTGGAGGTCTGCATGTACTCCGGGTCCAGGTAGCCGTACGTCCCCTGCACGAACGTGACGAACTGGGCCTCATCGGTCGGGGCCAGCGCCGAGGCCCCGAAGTCCGAGACCTTGGCGGCGTAGCCCTCGTCGATCAGAATGTTGGGCGACTTCACGTCGGAACCGGATTAGAGCGGCGCAGCATCTGACGAGGGTCGCCGGAGAACCTAGAGCAGCGCGCAGGTCGCCATCCCAAGAGGAGGGGCGCCGCGCAGCAGGCAGCAGTTGGATCCAGCGACCCTATGGGCGGCGGCCGCGCGTGCCGGCAGCTCCCAGCTCTCTCAGTTAGAGGAGGAGTCTTGCCCACTGCTGGACACCTAAGGTACGGACTTTATCATAAATACGACACAATAGCATTTCGTTTGTATTTATGAATAATTGTTCAAACATTAATTAATTAGGCTCAAAATGTTCGTCTCGCAAAGTACAACAAAACTGTGCAATTAGTTTTTAATTTCATTTACATTTAGTACTCCATGTATGTGCCGATATTTTGATGGGATGAGAATCTTCTTTTTGCGTAATGGAATTTGGGGGTGGAATTTGGGAACTAAGCATTGTTTATCCAAACTTTGGAGTTTGGTACTGTAGAGACATTGTCGCATTTCATTTGTATTTGTGAATAATTATCTAAATATTGATTAATTAGGCTCAAAATGTTAGTCTCACAAGATACAACAAAACTGTGTAATTAGTTTTTGATTTTATTTACATTTAGTACTTTATATATGTGCCAAAATTTTAATATGATGAAAATCTTCTTTTTACATAGTGAAATTTAGGGGTAAGATTTAAGAACTAAACAAGGCCTAAACGAGGCCAATGTTTCAGTTGAGGTGCACATCGCCATTAATTGTTCAGTCAGCTTAACAATTAATGGTGACGCCTACCTCATAGACAAGACGGCATAGACAGGTCCAAGGAAGAAATTTCAGTGTTCTATGGAATTCCGTGTTTGTTGAGGGTGAAATTTTTAATTTGATCACTAATTAGGGTATTAAATAAAGTCAGTTTATAAAATTATGCATAAAATTTTGGGTTAATTCGCGAGACCTAGGTCTTTGACCGTACGACTAGAAGATTGTTACTATAACATCACCGTAGTAAATCAAGAGTTAATTAGACTCATTAGAGTAAAGTTATACTCATTTTTTAAAAAGATTTTAAAATAGATTTTATTTAATACTTCATCCATGCAAGATTTCTCGAGCAAAAAATTTTTGCTTTCCCAAACAAACGTGGGCCTTGTTTAGATCCAAATTTTACCCCCAAAGTTCACTATGAAAAAGAAGATTCACGTCACATCAAAATATTATAGCATGTATGGAGTACTAAATGTAGATGAAATTAAAAACTAATTGTACAATTTTGTTGTACTCTACGAGATGAATATTTTGAGCCTAATTAATCAATTTTTGGACAATTTTTTACACATAAACAAATGCTACAGTGATGCACGCATCTCAAAAGGGCAAAATTTGCCTCCAAATTTGGGAGCTGGGCGTGGCCGACGAGCAAGGAAACAGGGATACTGCTCGTAGACTTGCACGTGTTAGGTACCTGCACGAGTCCACTGTTCACATTTCGAGATGTTTTATTGTTTACGCCGCATAATATGATTGGCCTGTGTTTAGATCCGTGAAAGGGATAAAAATGATCACATCAGACATTATAGCGCGCTATCATTTTTCGTTTGTTTGTGGTAATTGTTGTCCTATCATGATCTAATTAGGTTCAAAAGATTCGTCTCGTCGTGTACATCAAAACTATGCAATTAGTTTTTTTATTTACCTACATTTAATTCTCCATGCATGCGTCATTTGCTATATTTAATATTTTGATGTGACGTTGATGTGATGGAAAATTTGAAAAGTTGGGAGTAACTAAACACACAGCCTTGATGGCATTCATCTGTCATGCTCACGCAAAACTGATGTTATATCGGGGAAGGCAAGGGTGGATTGTAACGTGGTTAGTGTAATATGACGTACTGTATATGAAATTTGCTACATCTCGTTTATTGTGATGTCAGGTTGGAGAAGTAGCTTGCAACATGTTCGGATGGTCTGGAACCTGCGGCTGGACTGGAATTCGCATGGGCTGATCAACCCCTCCGTTCGGCTGGGCTGCTTCTGGCCGTTCGGCTGAGATGGGTGGAATAAACACCCACGGCCCCACCCGTTCCGCTGCCCTAGCCCCCTCCTATTCCCTACCCGTGCCGTCGCCCTCCCTCTCCCCCACCTCGCCGCCGCCTCGAACTGTCGCTGGTCTGTCGCCGTCGCGGTTGCTCTACCCGCCGTCGCCCTCTCCCAACATTTTTCATGTGTGGAAGGGCTGGAATTTGCATAGGCTGATCAGCCGATCCGTTCGGCTGGGATGGGTGGGATAAACACCAACGACCTCACCCGTTCCACTCCTAGCCCCCTCACATTCTCTACCAGCGTCATCGCCTTGCCCCTGTCGCCCTCCCTCTCCCCCCACCTCGCTGCCGCCTCAGACTATCGCTGGTTCGCCGCCGTCACGGTTGCTCTACCCGCCGTCGCCGTTGCCCTCCCCCAGCATTGTGATCCCAGCATTTTTCATGTGTGGAAGGTGCCTAGAGACAAGCGGAAAGGAAGAGAAGAACAACGTACCTCGTTAAAAATCGATGGCTGCGTGAGTTGGATTCACACGAGTGTTTTCAATGGCGCAGCAAGGTCGATCGAGTATGTGCTCTTGGCTTTCTCCGCAAGCTAGCAGCTCTTGTATACGCCTTGATCGTCTGGCTGGTACCGATTTATTCTGAGAGAAAAGTACTGTTGCCTGGTGACTGATTTGTTCTGAGAGAAAAGTCCTGCCGGCTGATAAGCCACAAACAAACAGGGCGATAGTTATATGTTGGTCATTTAAAACTGCACCAAAAGTGAACCCCTTTCTGTGAAGACTATAATTGAGAATGTTAGAATAGAATCATAAGTTCAGCAGACGGAGTACATTTCAAAATGCTCCTCCCGTTTGAAAATGTTTATCCAGTCCCCATACCTTGACAGCACAGTTTTTTATTAATATAAAAAATTGTGCCAAATACATTGAATAGATCTACCATCTATCAAATAAGACCAGGAGCTATCAAATTTCATCCAAAATTTACTTAATTTTTAGCTTCTCAGGTATAGGGTCCAGACCAATACTGTGAAGGCTTTCTAGTCTCACAGTAAACGGACTGAACATTGTGAAAGGTGGCCAGGTGGGTAGCCGTAGTTACACGCACGCAAGAATAGCACAGAACTTCAGAATGAAAATCAACATTGTTATCATCTCCCGGTCTATTTGTGGATGGCCTAACGAAGCATCCTATTTCCTCGGCCTATATATGGTGTGGAAGCTCCTCTGTATTCGATGAATTGCTTGTATGTAGAAGTTCTTGATTGTCAATCTCAACATTGTTATCTCCCGGTCTGATCAATTAATCTTGTCATAAGATTTCTCATCTTCCTCTGTACAGGCTTTAAGACCGAAGCGATATGCCATCCTTTCAAGCAGATCCTTCCTATCCGGGGGAGAAACCATAACATTCATAGTCCCCTTCCCTCTCCAGCAAACAATCGCAATTGTGGAGGGGTCCTTAGAAATGGAATCAACATGCTTATGCCCTGAAGTATTATATGAAGTTAGATTAAGAAGTCATGGTTTCTTTTATCATTGGATAGGGCATAACATACCTTCAAGTAACACTACAACACAGCAACCAGGCATTAACGACGCAGCTTCCTCCCCAAATCTGTTGTCCACAAAATGAGCAAAGTTGATGCTTCTGTACTGTAAAAGGCGGTGGAAGTCCAGTGGAGATGCATATAGTATCCGCTTGCTGACATATGGAAGCAGTAGTGGTAAGCTCTCATAAGACAACCTATATGCACATGAACAGCCATCCTTCGATCTATGCCTTTCCTAAAAGAGAGCAGGGACCGAGCACCTCAGGGTTTGAGAAAAATACTGAATCAGTAAAGAATATCACATGTTTAGAGCACTTGATACTTACAAACATCTTTATGCCAAGTGAAGCAATCTTAAGCTGCTCACCAACTTCTGCGTTCAGCTCTAAAATCTCTTTAACTGATTTTGATGTGTAATATATTCTCCTTGCATTATCAGTACTTCTAGTCACCAGATGACCTTCGAGCGGGAATGATTCCTTGATGCCAAAGAAGGATATTAGGCTCTCTATCACTGCTTCATCTTTGAAAAATAACACAGGATTAACCCCTTTCCATCTGCTTTGTTTTTGCATTTTCTTCATCATGTCACCTGATTCTGCTGGACTGCTTTCTACATCATTGAAAACCATTTCAACTTCAGTAGAGTTCCTACCCTTCGAAGCTTGGTTGTCCATGCTTAAATTTTGTTGCCTACCCAGCAGTTCAGCATCAACAACTTCAGAAACATTGTTCTGTTGGCGTATCAAAATAGTTTCATATGGTCTTATTTCTACCTCAGGTTCTTTCTCAAATTGCACAATCCTGTCTTTTGCAAATGTGTGCTGAATTTGAGTGCCCTGTATCTGACTGCCTGAAAGAATGTGGAGAGCATCTGAAGCATATGAGTGGTAGTACTAATTATGCATATAGGCATATCAGACTATATGCAAACTTTCATGAAAGGTATCAAGTGGGCTTGTCAAAAAGAAATGGAAGCATGAGATTACCATCCAAGGGGGACAATTTATGAAGAACTGCGATAAAAAATGCCCCGCTGTTTTGGTCATGAGGAACAATCCTCATGCAACGATGCAATGGAAATTTTGAATTCACAATGTTAGAAGTACAATCTACTTTTTTAGTGGAATTGATAGAAAATCCATCCAGATCATCATCAACTTTGCTTGTTTCTTCAGCATTGCAATTTCTTGAGAAGCTGCTCCTATTATCTATATTCACTTTAACATCACCACACACAGTATGGCTTTCCTCAGTGCTATTACTTGACGGAAACATGCTCGGCAATACTACATTCTTCCTATCGTGTGGAACATCATTGTGAGTCTGAAACCAAGATCCTCGATCTTGTACCTGCAGAGATAGAAAAGGAAACACTGGAATAACCAGAATAGAACAAGAAGATTTTGGCCACCTTGTACATTGTCAGGTAGGGACTAACTGTTCGACTAAAACAACAAGATGCCAAAAAGGTTTATTCTAAAGAAGAATCATAATTTTAGGGGGAAAAGGAGTAGCAACTATTGCTCCTCTGTTTACAAATAATTGTCAACTTCAACGGATACATGTAAACCAATTAATAAAACAATGTGTGATGTGAATTGGATCAAAATGCTTATACAAATATCACATGCATAAAAAAGAGGAACCAAAGTAGATAGTATACACAGAGAATATATAGGGGCACTCGGGAAAACATATCTGGGATCATGAACAAGGAATACTGAGTGTTGAAAAGTGGCAATTATCTATAAATGGAGAGAGGAATGAAAATGAGACACCTGTGCAGCCTAATTTACTGCATGTAAATTATTTTTGGTGAACTAAGGGGCTGTTTGGATCCACATGGCAAGAGCAAAAAACAGTAAAACTTTTTCCCTCAAGAAAAGATGGCAAAAGTTTTGCCATTAGGGGTGGTTGGATCCAATGGCAAAACTTTTGGCAAAAACCCATTTAAACCCCATTCTCCCTCCTTTTGCCATGGGGTGTTTGGAGGCAAATGGCAAAAGTTTTGCCTTTTTGCCCAATTTTGCTACAATGTTGAGCCAAAAGATTTTTGCCATCTCATTTTTCATCTGCCCTTTTGCCATGGGGGTGTTTGGAGGCAAATGGCTAAAAAAATAGCAAAATGGATGCCATTTGCCATTTGCCCATGGATCCAAACAGCCCTTAAAAATCATCCTATTATCAAACAAAAGCCATTGATAAGTACCAGAATCGTGAATCCAGACGCACATACCAGGGGAAGAAAAGAAATATAATTAAGACTAAGCAACCTTATTGGATAAAACACATAATATAGATATAAGAACACAAACCTTCCAAGTGCTCAGCCCAGGACGCCGGATCAATTCAGGTAGCTCACTAGAAACATCAAGGAGTTCGACAGAGTTTCCAATTCTTCGAAGGAGCTATATGATTATGAGATGTGTGAATAACTTGCAAAGAGGATTTATGTTAAAGAACAGGAATGTAAAAACTGAATAGCAAAAGACATTGTTAGGTTTTGGAAACTACACCGAAGCAAATAAAACATGACTACAAAACTATTAGTTGCTAAAGATCCAACTTCTTGAAGTGATCAGAGTAAAAAACTGTATGTACTCTACAGATCTTCAGAGTTCTGATGCAGCAGTTCAGATTGGGGCTTGTGCTTAAGCTTCCTCATAAATCCATTTGCATGAGCCTATATGGCATACAAGTTGAATTTTCCCAGACATCATTTTAGAATTCTATAAGCTACCGTAATTGCCTTATTATACCACGAGCCAATAAGACACCCAAAAGTATATGCCTAAACTACCCCCAGAAGGTCTTCAATAGCGCAGAGATTCTCTTCATTTCTAGGCTAGAAGTACAAGAAAATAACAGCTTGATGTTCAACAGCTAAAAGGTAAGAAACTACAATAGATAATAGTACCTCAGCTACGACAGCTTCATTTTCAACAGGGTTCATTGAACAGGTTGAATAGACCATTCTTCCACCCACTTTAAGTAATGCAATACCTGAAACAATAGATAAAAGATTGATATTACAGATTATTAATCTTAAAATTTTCAAATAAAATTTTGCACCCAAATCATATGCAGTAACTTTGGTAATTGGATAGTCCATATTAGAACTTTACGGAGGAACTCCCAGGAACTTCCTAAGTATGACTGCTTAACAACTCATGGTACAATTCCAGTTTTGTTTATAGCTAAGCATGCTCAGTTGATTACTCTTATGTATAGCACAATTAAACATGACCAGAACCCAATCTGGAGTAGAACTGATACTTAATCCATATCACTAATATGTTATTTTCTAGCTAAATGCAGTACTTGTGTTTACTGTTTCTTAAAATTTGGTAATTGCCCCCCCCCCCCTGAAATTGCATCAGGCTCCGCCACTGACTGAGACTACTTGATTCATTTAACAAATCCTTACCACGCATAGCAATATTTAATTGCAGAAGATGAAGTTGGTTCCCCATGCCTGAGTTCCTGAATGACAAAAACAGATTGTGACCCAAGGATAAATATAGGAAAGCATGAAAGCAGCAGGCAAAACAGATCAGTTCTTACCACTTTCTCCACATATCATGACCCTTGCGAATAGTCCCATCACCACTACATGGGACATCACAAAGTATGCGGTCGAATTCTAACTTTTGTGGTCTGCAGGTATCCTTAGAAGCTTCTGAATAATCCTTTGCAAGAGAACAATTGGGGAAGTTTTGTGCTTCATGGTTTGTTACTATTAGGTTGGCAGTGCACATTCTCTTTGTATTATGGATAAGGAGGTCGCATCTTTGCACATTGAGATCGTTGGCTATCACCTAATCAGTATCACAAGAGGAAGGGATAATATATAAGTAAGGTATTCATTTCTCACAAATCTGTGGAAATTATAACACAAATGTTCTCAGCATGTCACAAAACTAAATACTATCAAATAATATGACTAAGGTTTCATTTAAGATCAATAGTTTTAGTGCCACATGTAACTGGAGAAATGTACCAATGCTCCAGGAAGTAGCCCTGGTTCTTTTGATTGGTGAATCATCTCGAGTAACTGGAAAGTTTTAGAACCTGGAGCAGCACACACTGCACAAGGTAGGAAAATACATTTGAGGCTATACTATTGGAGCATATTGTCATCTAATCAAAATGAAAGAACACCTGTCAACATCTTGAAACAGTCAGTCGGCTTCTATAAGAAGCACAGAATATCTAAGATAACAGAAAAACAGCACAGGGACATACTATCAAGAATATGGTGATCAGGTTGTACATTTAGAAACAACGGTGGAGCCTGCAGAAATAAATTTCAATTATTAAAACAAGGCTTAATCTAAAAGAGTCAGGAAAAAACAACTACAATACAAGGTAACTGAGATGAAAATAGTTCATAAGAAAATTGATACGAGATGCCCACCATGCTAACAGCCTCTTGCCTAGTTATGTTACCAACCTCACTTTCATGCTTTAGAAACTCATGAAAACTGGAATGCACAAAAGAGTGAATCAATAGAATAGATAGATCAAGAGCAAATCAAGGAAGCAACAGCGATTAATTGTTCAGGGTAATACTAGTTTCAAAGTGAATATTATTGCAAAGATAACTATGATGAAAGTAGCCATTGCTAATTTCACTGATGCAACTGAGACCCTAACTTGCGCAATTCAGTAAGCAGCCTTTACCTATCATAGTGGACAAACCTTATCCCAGAAATCTCATTCACTCTGTTCAACTACTTTCAATTGTCACTATCAAAACTCCTTAGGATATCAACGTCAAAATGCAACATTGATGCATCATGAAGTCGGAGATTGAAAGGGCAAAATGAAAGACAAGGCAGGTTCAGATACCAGATAATGATATTTGCTGAAATATATGGCTGACTTTCAAAAAACAACTTAAGCTTTTGGGAAAACAGGTTGATAAAAAAAACCAACACTACATAAGCCAAACGTTCCTGAAGTTTTAATGAAGTAATCGTGGACAAATATTTCCTATGTTACCCTGATACTCCACCAATCTGCTGTACTGGTATCTGATACTTATTGGATACCCCAATACTTATGACACTATACAACTCAGTTTGAAGCCCGCTTCAAGCTCATTTCAGAAATCTACACCCCAGCCCCAAATCTCTCCTACATATTCATTGATCCAAAGTGTGCTGTATTTGCATTACATAGACCAAGCAAGATTCATGTCATGGCAAGATTTAAACATCACGCTGCAATTGATTACCTCTCGAGTGCCTGATTTTTCCTCAGTTCCTTCCGAGAGAAATTCAGATGCCATGCAAGATTGCCTGGATACCAAGGCAAGGGCCTGATAGCATCTTCTCCGTACTCATTACTAACCTTTGCAAGGAATTTTTTTAGTCGTAAATTAGAGAATGTTAAGGACTGAGTAAGGTGAAATTCATAGATGGCAGAGAAAAGGCAACCTCACTCTCCAAAGATTGCCTAAAGTCATTTTCCAACTTTGAGCAGATATCTTTATAAAACTGGCAACTGAAAAGGAAAGTTAAAGTGTAAGCCTTCAGCTTGCATGGTACTCATAGGCAATAGTATAAGATGAAATAATGCGTTCATGCATGCACAACTGCTTTGTGAGAGTAGCAGGATATTGCCCAATAAAATAAACGTTTGCAGTAAGTATACTGTAACATTTGTTAATGGTACTGAAGTTACCCTAAAACTGGATGAAAGAGTAATCCAGAAGTCAGGCTTCTTATCGGAGTACCACAAAGTGAAGAGTGCAAATAAACTTTCTAATGAACTCCTTGCACATGAGTACATGACTGCTTGAATGGCAGATTAACCAGATATACAAGTCATGGAGGCCAGCATTTGATAGCCGAAGGCTTTGGGCACAGGAAGATAAGGAGAGACGGGCATCAAGTACAAAAGCACATGAATATCGTAAATAACATTGGTGAATGTGGAGTTACACAAATTAAGGAATCGAATAATTGAAGGAAGAAAGCAGTGGCAAATCATGATTTCACTTCAGGGTAACAAGTATTACCTGGCATTGATCCTAAAAGTTGCTGGCAGTGGTTTCCGTAAGACACTCATGAAGGCATCCCACTCCTCGCTGCGGACAATTTTCTGAACCTGACCACCCAATTGCCCAAACATGAAAGTGCAATGACACACACATCCTGAAACCAAGTCCTTTCATACACAACATTCTAACTCTAAATACGACGACTAAAGACACCTACAAGAGTAAATAGTGGTATGTGGTAATCAGTTAGCCATAGACCTATGAGCATACAGAATGTTTGTTCATTATGTGAACCGATTTGTCACTACTGCAGAACAGATAGTTCCATTCTCAACAAATGGCACCAGGGGGGAACTGCAGCCTAATTCACTTAAATCTCACCAAGGCGACAGATAAGGAAGAAGCTATGTGAAATCGAAACGGTTACCACACCTTATAGTATTCCTCGAATGCAGCGTTGTTGAGTACTGGTGGCTGCCACGAGGGTTTGGCCTCTCCACCGGTAGCGGCGGCGGCGGCGGGAGGAGGAGGAGGGAACCAGGGACTGTGCCTCCAGAGGCTCTCGAGAGCCTGCGTGAAGTGGCGGCCCTGAGCGCGGCCGCGCTTCCTTCCGCTTCCCCGGACGCATCGCCCCCGCTGCTCGCCGGCGACGATGCGGTGGTGGAGCGAGACGGGGGTCCTCGCGGCTAACATTTCGTGCTCTGGGGTTTGGGGGTGAGGTGGGGGTAGTTCGGGGACTTCGGGTTTAGCCATTTGTTCTTTTTTTTTCGAAACATTAGCCATTTGTTCTTTAGAGGCTTGTAATTCGTCAATCATCATTCACTCATTCATGATTCATCCATTATTCGATAATGCTGTTGATCGAGGAAATATTTCTCCCGGAAGATGCACAGCTGAGATATTGTAGCCTTGGTTGGGATTTATCAAGTCGTTTGATAGAGGGAATGGTATTATAAATTGATAATAGAGGAAGATGCGTAACTCCCATTACACGGCGCAAATATTTCATTCACACTTGCCTACTTTTGATCATCGAAAACCTGAAAGGAAAAAACGGAGGTAATACGATCTTCCATCGGCTGTTCATTCTCAGCGATCAACTTCAGCAAGTGCATAAGCTTTCTGTGTATAGTGCAATTTTCGAGGGAAAGATTTACAATTACTGCTTTACGAGTAGGACTGTAGGAGAATTTGGTGAAGGCAACTCGCATTTTATATATAGACAAGGGTAATAGAAAAGTTGTCTTGTTTACCGGTACATGACATAAAATTTGGCAGAGCAACAAAAAGAAAACTGGACTGGTTCTTGACAGTGAACTTATCACAGTTTAGAGACCCATTGATGGAATGGAACCCAGCTGGTCCGCGTTCAAAGGCCATGAGGCGATCCTCCTCTTCCTAAGGCGTTCAGCTATGATGAATGCCATCTCCAGTGACTGCGAGGCATTGAGCCTTGGGTCACAGTGTGTGTGGTAGCGTGAGCTCAGATCATCAAATGTCACCGTGCGTGAACCACCGATGCACTCTGTCACATTCTGTCCGGTCATCTCCAGATGCACGCCTCCTGGGTGGCTCCCTTCTTGTTCATGAACATCAAAGAATGCACGCACCTCAGCCTGGTTTGAACAAGGTAGCAATCAGAGTCAGTTCATTTATTTATTCTGTGGTAAGAAGCCGGACGCATAGAAATTGTTCAGTACTTCTACCAAGAACTGAGCAAGGCTGTGTGCTCAACTTTTTATCCTAATCTTTGGCTGCCAACTGATAAAAATGGTAAAATAGAAAATTGAATGACCAAACCACTTCACCCAACCAGTTTATAAGGATAACGGCACTGGAATATTCGAGGAATATTCAAAGGTCCATGAAAGATAAAATAGATTAAGAAAAAGTTCCTAATCAATCATTTTCAACTTTTTCAAGCACTTTCCATTTCGATTG
Source organism: Echinochloa phyllopogon (assembly GCA_033239725.1). NCBI lineage: Eukaryota > Viridiplantae > Streptophyta > Magnoliopsida > Poales > Poaceae > Echinochloa > Echinochloa phyllopogon. Next base: position 42,668,053 of record BTCW01000015.1, read on the forward strand.
GATATATGGATAGAGCCATGGATATATTGTACTACTATTTACTCCAGTATGGCGAAGCTATATTGCCTGTCCCTTGAAATTCTAACACTGCATAGGCAATCTTTTCCTTGCAAGAATATTGCATAGGCAATCTGGCCCCACAAAGAGATGACGGATTACTTACTATTCACTCAACAGAAGGTGGTAAAAATGAGCAAATATCCCAATAAATAGAATTGCACGACCCAATACTGAAATATGATTGCAAGAAAAGAGAATTACCAAAATTCTGTCAAAAGAGCGGGTTTTGAGTCCACAGGGGGCCTTCATGGTGTTCCCGTGCATTGGGTCAGTGACCCATGTTACTATCTGGCCAGCCCCACGGACAGCACGTATCAGGTGAGGAAGTTTCACTCTCATGTTTTCAGGTCCCATTCTTGTGATGATAGTTATTCTCCCTGCCCTGTTTTCGGGATTCAAGATATCAATCAAACGCACAAGTTCTGCTGGGTCCATCTTATCACTGACCTGTATTTCATTAGAAATGGGGGTGAAATGTCTTTCAGAGAATGCTTGAATCTTTTGCTTTACAAATACAAAGTTCGAACAGGAGTTGATGAGTGTTTGGGCATTATATTTACCTTGATACCAAGAGGATTGGCAATGCCGCGAAGGAACTCCACATGGGCACCATCAAGCTGGCGAGTACGCTCTCCAACCCATAGGAAGTGGGCAGAGCAGTCATAGTAGAGGCCACTGGTGGAGTCTTCACGAGTAAGTGCCTGCTCATAAGGAAGAAGAAGGCACTCATGTCCTGTCCAGAACTCTGTTGTCGTCATTATAGGGTGATCTAAAGTGAGTCCAGCAGCTGCCATGAATCCCAAAGCCTCATCAACTCGGTGAGCCAACTCCATGTACCTAATCAGGATTGTCCACGAGTTAACTAAGAATTGGCACAATTGAATAACATGGGAGTGTTCAGCAAGTTAGAGATCCCCAGATTCAAGAAAACATTTCCACGTTTTTTTTGTGTAAACAAATAGCTAATCACTCAACTCAGACCATGAAATGAACTAAAAACATAGATATATTTGCATAAATTGTGGTTATAAATAAATAATTGCGTGAATCAGAATGGAGGTTAATTCAAGGTAACCCACCTATCACCCTGTTCACAATGCTGTGTGAAGTCAAGGTTCCACTGTGTTACCCTCTGCATTGCAGCATAACCTCCGGTAGCGAATGCTCGCAGCAAATTCAGTGTAGCAGCAGACTGTGAGTACGCCCTTATCAGGCGGTGTGGATCTGGCGATCTTGATTTCAAATCAAACGCATCGCCGTTTATATTATCCCCTCTGTAGCTTGGCAACTTCACTCCATCCCGCTCCTCAAAACCATCTGATCTTGGTTTTGCAAACTGGCCTGCCATTCTTCCCACCTAAACATCCATGCAAACAGTAAGTAACATAATTATCTTAGCACAATTTAGGAATACATCCAACACTGTGCCTTGTCCAACTATATATATTCTGATTCCTCGTATCAATAACAAAACTCATACCAGAAATTTGAGAGAAAAAATTGTTATATATTCACATTTAACAGATATAACATGTGGAACCGTTTCCCTTCCATCAATCATAAACCATTTTTTCGGACAAGCATACAATTACTCAGCAACCTAAATTATATACTTCCGACTAGAAAAAAATAGGATTGAATTTAAACTTAAAAAATCATGTGTCTAAATAATTCGATCAAAAACACTAACGCTTCGAGGCGATTTTATACCTTGACGATAGGCATCTGGCCTCCGAACATGAGCACAACGGACATTTGCAGGAGGACGCGGAAGGTATCCCTGATGTTGTTGGCGTTGAACTCCTTGAAGCTCTCAGCGCAGTCGCCGCCCTGGAGGAGGAACGCCCGGCCCACGGCCGCCTCCGCAAGCCGCTCCTCGAGGGTGCGCGCCTCCCCGGCGAAGACGATGGGCGGGAACGCCTCCACCGTCCGCAGCACCTCATCCAGCTCCGCCTTGTCCGGGTACTCCGGCTGCTGCAGCGCCGGGCGGTCCCGCCAGCTCCCCACCGACCACCGGCTCGGGGGCCGCGGCGCCGCGCGCACGGCGCGGACGCGGAGGAGCGCCCCGCAGGAGCGCGGCGGGCCGCCCCCCGGCGAGGGGAGCGCCGGGTTGGGCAGCAGCGCGGGGGTTGATGGCGCGAGTGGCATTTCGGTGAATAGGGGCGGTAGGGTTTTTCTTTTTCGGCTGCGGATGGGGGCACGGCGAAATGGGTGCTGGACTCTGGAGGAGGAAAGCTCTCGCGGGAGGTGGGGTTAAAGTACGCGCGACGGCGTGAAGCGTATGCGAAGTTGCGAACGCGAGTACCGGTGCCTTTTTTTTCCGCTTGGGGATATCCTGACGGTCGGTACAGTCAGATCGAAAACGAAAGGATTTTTTGTTGAAAAATATTCGCCTATTCGGTATCGTGGTCCATTCAGGAGAAGAAATGAAGAATGCACATCCTCATCCTGTTCATGAGCAGATATGAAGATCATTTAAGGTGAGATATGGCGTCGTGAACGATGACCAAACTGGTCACACCCGGTTTTAGAAAGAAAATCAGGTACATCTCATATGTGCGCCAGGATCAAGTTTACACACATACAGTAGACGTCACAAGTGAATATCCATAACCATGCATACGAAAGAGTATTAAAATATATTTATTACAATCTCAGAGTTGACACAAATGTCATAGCGGAAGACTTAAATAAACGTTTAACTAAATGAAACGAAATAAATCCATCTCCACAGACAGTTGACTGAAGGACTCGCCTAGAATTCCTCAAAGTCAGTAGTAAAGTCCTCAAAATTCTCCCAATCTGAGCAGCAGTCCGAGTGTGGTCGATGCAATATAAATAAACAAGCGTGAGCACATGTCGTACTCAGTAAAGTATGGAAATAAATGACATGCTAGGCTTTATAAAGTGGAAGGCTGAAAGAATAGCTGCATTAAGCATTTTTAGTGGGTCAATTTTTATTAAGCATCTATTTACTAGCAGATATAAGTATATACCAACCACAGTTAAATGATAACATAAACCTATCAAAATTCAGGTAACCACAACTTAGATCATATTCTGATAGATTAATCATGTGAGGGTCCAAGTCGCTCATGATCGTGAGCACGACTGTTATAACAGTTTTACACTTTGCAGAGGTTGTACACATTCACCATAGGCCGTGATTCCCATTGCCCGAAAGCATGTACCCTTCCCACACCACGTGGACCGAATACTGGGTTTCACTATGAGACCTTTACAAAGATACTCTAATAAGTGATAGTTCGCTAAGGCTTCCGGTTCAGGAGCAAAGCATAACCCTCCCTAGTGAGTCGCGTATCTTAGCAAAGCCTACCGCTCAATAGGACCAGGCTATACCTCGTCAACCGCCGCACCTCTTGCCCCTTTCGGGTAAAACTATCCCAAACCAGAATACCTAATTAGTCAGTCAAAGCCAGAGCCACATAGCACTTATGGTTGCACTGTTTTCCTGGGTGGTCGCTCCATGTTCCAATTAAAAGATGTGATCTTGTCATTATTTAATTAAAAGATAGTAGTGGAACATAGAGTAGGGGTTTCATTAGACCAATCCCAGTTGAGCAACTAAGCATCATCTACCAGTCAAATTAATTTAATGACCCAGCTGCAAGGCATGGTAAAACAGACTAGGAAATCCTTAATGGGACCCAACAATATTAATGCAGGCGATAAATAAACGGTGTAATTAAAATGCATGTCATTTAGGTACAAACGGGCATGATCAAGGAATACTTGCCTTCTTCCCAACCCTGCTGCTGCTCAAACTCTTCAACAGCTGGTTCTTCGAACACTTCCTCGAACGGCGCGTTTCATGTACGCATCACACGAACACATACAAGAAAACAATACAATAAATAAGAAACAGTACACCAAATAATTCCAACAGAAGAAAACAACAGCACAAAACTATTCTACGCATCACCACGAACGCGTGAGCATGAGAATCACTAAAATCGGAGTTAAAACGAGAAAGATATGGCTTTTCTAAGGTTCAGTGACTTGCTGGCAAAGTTTTAAAAGTTCCAGGGGCTTAACTGCGAAAATCTGAGGGATAAAACATAATTTTGTATATAAACTCGAGGGTTTTCATGTAAAAAGACAAAACTTGGACCTCGGGGTGCTATTCTAAAACTTGCAGGTGCTAAAGTGTAAACCAGGGGCATAAAAGTAACGGTCTTTTGAAATGGCTGGACCGCGGGTTGATTCACCTAAACGTCAGGGGCTATTTTAGAAAATTGCCCAGAGTTGACCGGTAAGTCGCGGTTTGACTCAGGGCTCGGGGCTATGTGGCTCGTCGGATCCCGATCGGACGACCACCGATGGATCGGCGGGGAGGCTCGCCGGAGACGACGATGGACGACGGCGGCGACAAGCGCGCGCGGCGGCGCTTCGCCGGAGCTGCACGGATATCGGCCTAGAGGCCACCAAAACGGACGGGAGTTGGCCGAGGAGAGAGAGGGGAGGACGGCGAGCTCACCGGTCGGGTTCTTGGCGGCGGAGGAGCGTCGACGGCGGCCGGCGACGAGAGATGGCGGCGGCGGAGCTGCGAGATCGACGGTGAGCCAAATTGGGTCGGGGCACGGCCAAAACAGGGACAAGAACACGATGGGATGCTTCGTGGCTTCAAAACGGACCTCCCGAAGTGCTTCACGGCGAGAGAGGGGCGACGACGGCGCGAACCGACGGCGTGGCGGCGGAACTCCACTCGGCGGCGGCGAAGGTCCAAGGCGGCGCTAGGGTTTGCGGGCAAGGCGACGCGCGAAAAGAGCGGGGTAGCACAGGGGCCACGGGTGCGCGGGTAAAAGAGGGCTGGGCCCTCGGCGTGCGTGCCCGAGTCGGTGGGCGGCGCGGCCGAGCCATGCCCGAGTCGGACTCGAGCTCGAGTCCAGCTCGGGGACGACGGTCCTAACAGGCGCGCCCCGCCTTTCAGCGACGCGGGAGCGGGAGAGAAGCGGAGTGGGCCGGCGCGGAGATGGTGGGCCGGAAAGAGAGTTGGGCCGGGGAAAGGGATCAGGCCGGCTGTCCGAGAGAAAGAATTGAGGGGGCAAACCTGGACTGGCCAAGAGTTCGAGGGGCAAAACCAAACTCGACATAAAACAACTAATCTAAACATGACACAAGTTCAAATTAAATTCGAATTTAAACAGAATTTAAATTCCAACTTAATTGAACAGCAAGCAAAAGACAAATGCAACAGCATGAATGCATCAACAACTTATTTTGACTAAAATTATTTAATATGATATCTAAATTGATAAAAGGCTAGAAATTCTAATTAAATCATAGAAAATTTATTTAGGCCTTAATAAATCCTAGAAAAAATCAGAAATTGCTATAATTTAATTGTGATAAATTTTAGGGTGTTACACAAATGCTAGATCCCAAATTCTCGCTACAAAGATTCAGCGAAACACATAAAAATTCTAGGAGCTACTATTGTATCAACTATCCATAGACACTTAGGGCGTGTTTGCTTCTCTGCATCTTGCCTGACCAGGCTCGTGGGGTGTAGGCCTGTGTGTTAAGTTGGCTTTATGCCCGTCAGAAACGAGTTTTACCTCCGTTTTCACCGTCGAGCCTGGCTTCCGAGAAACGAGTTTTGCCTCCGTTTTCAGTGGGCTTGGATCGTACGGTGCAAAATTTACTTAGATAATGACATAATTACTATGATAATTAGCATGTATTAATTGATATAAATATATATTTTTTAAAAAATAAGACAATAACTGATCAAATAAATACTATTAGAGTATGATTATATTAAATAAAAATTATAGAGATGGATATTTAACAAGTTTTATCTCATGCAACGTAATCTTATACGGACAACTGGTCTCAATATATACAATCAACCAAACATAATGCGTTGTATGCACTCAATCCGAAAGGGATGGGCCTGTCTCACATGTATGAGCCAGAAGCTCACGTGATCAACCAAACGGACCCTTACAGGGTGCTCAGCAAGCCGGCTGCAGCTGCGCTGCGGCTGCCACTATAGCACATGCAGCGTGCCAGCAACCTCTACAGCAGTTTGCCAGCCGACCAACATCAACCATCCTTCATTCAATTAGAATGCATTAGTAAAATAGAATAGCGGCAACTACTAAGGGAAGGAGACAAAAACGTGCTACGATCCTCTCCCGACCTAGGACAGTTCCTGAAATTAGGAGCCAAATTTTAGTCTTTTAGAGTACGTGCGTTACTGTAGCATTTCATTTGTATGTGTGAAAAATTCAAAATGTCCGTCTCGTAGAGTACAATAAAACTCTGTAATTAGTTTTTGATTTTATCTATATTTAATACTCCATGCATGCTATGATATTTTGATGTGATAGGAATCTTCTTTTTGTGAGCTTTGGGGTGGAATTTGATATGTAAAGGCTTACTTCACGAGAATGAAATTTGTTGGCCGAACGGATGGAACTAGAAGATACTACGCGGGTGCTCCGTGAGCCTACAGCCGATCGACTGCACTGCAGCTGCAGCTGCTTGAGCCTGCATCCGAGCCGCTGGATGCCGCTGATAAGCTCAACATGCCCTTAGTTCATTTTTTATAGCATCATAAATTGCATTTTATTCTATTTGCATAGTAATGTAACTTTGATATAGAGTTGAAGAATTTAAAGGTGTGGTACACCGTACATGGATTCCCCAATCCACTGGCTGATGTGACATTATTTCAATTGTTTTCAGAGGAGAAAATTATAATTGAAAATGTTACGGCTATATTGAATCTTGAAATCACACATAATTTCATTTTTAAAATCCATTTGCATTTTTATGCATCTTTTTTTAGAAAATTATAAAAACATCTTAAATTATATTATTCTACTTGGCACGAAAAAGTGTGCCACGGACCTTTTGAAATGTGCTCATTTGGCTCCAATGGTGTCACTTACTGGCAATTCCAACATTTCACTTCCTATATTGAATGTCTATGTCGACATTTTGGTAGTTTTTATATAGTTTATAGGTGTCTAAAATTTATATTTAGCCTCTCTTCTATTTATCCCACAAATTTATCTTTACTATGTTATGGCCTTATTGAACCTCACATGCATATCATCACCATAGGCCCACAACGTCCCACTATGAACTTTTCTATACAATGATATTTGCTTCTAATTCATCACCAAAGATCGTCGTCCATGCTGCTAGCACGTAAATACCAAGATACAAACAAAAAACATCCTTTTAAGCATTTTAAATAATTAATATTTAGCAGATCCAGAAACTTTTAATTCTAGCATACACCATGAAGAACAAATATATCATATATTTTATAAGTCATAAAAGGTAAAAGAAATAAAATCCAACCATAATAACCTGATAATAAGATAGAAGCGCGATTGCGATAAAAAAGTTTGACAAATCATAGTTTGCAACATTAGATAACACATGAGTCATGTGGCTCCCGTGTTTCGGGGTTTGCAATCTATGTTATGTCATAGTCGTGGCAAAACTGAGGATCAACTGTATGCCATATTTTTTTACAACCGTTGAATTTACTTTTGACTCGAGCCTTCTATGCAGTGGGATCGATGGGCATTGAGTAGTGAATGAAATCATTGTTGGATTAATTAGGCATTGGTCTATTTTAGTCTCAATAAATTAAAGAATTAAAGGTCCACTAATAAATGTTAGGGAGTTAAATCACGGATGGAGAGTCAACGAGAATCCTAACCAACTTAAAATGTGGACCAGTTGTGGACCACTTGTGAAGCTGGTAAAAGGAGAATGGCGTGTCACGCGCGCTCGCCTCGCCGAGCCGGGCCGGGCCGTGAATGTTCTGCCACTGATGACAATCACTAAGTCAATAGCCATTACTGCCATTATTCAGATGATCAGTAACCGACGTTTAATGGCATTATTGGGTGACCGGTAACTGAAGGCATTATGGTCATTCCTGCCTCAACGGTATCCAGGTTTGTCCCCCTTTCTCCTCTGGTCGCGTATATAAGAGGGGCTCTCTCAGGCAGAATACACACTGCAACTCTCTGTAACACCTAAAAAATTGCCTATTTAAATTTTTTAGTAATTAATTGGCTTTTATTTAAATCGTTCATGAATAATATAGGTTAAATAAATTATTTATGAAAATTAAAATCAAATATAAGTTATAGAAATATTTTTGTTGCATTCATGCTGCTGCATTTAATTTTTGTATTGCTTGTGATTCAAACGAGAATTTAAATTTATTTAAATTCAAATTTGAATCACCTTGTTTTGAGCTGTATAAAAGTTGTTAGGCCCGTAGTTCGCTTTTGCCCCCTAGACTTTTTCCTAGGTTCACTCTAGCCCCCTATTTTTTCTCCCCAGCCCGCTCCTGCTCCCTGCACGAGCTCAGCCCAACCCCTTCTCCTCCACTTGGGCCGATTCCCCCGAGCCGGCCCGCCACTCCCCGCGCGCCTTCGCTTCGCTGGCCCAACAGCCGAGCCGGCCCAGCCCGCGCCTTCCTTTCCTCCCTTCTCTCTTTCTCTCGCTGCCAACCCGACCCCACCTGTCAGGATCATCTCTTTCCTCCCCCCCCGCCTTCCTTTCTCCGCGCGGCAGGTGTCCGTCTCCGGTCGATGGCAAGCTCGCGCCCGAGCCGCCTCTCCCGCGCTGTGGGTCCCTGCCAAAGCTTCCACGAAGCACCCGCGCCCACTCCTTTCCTCCCTTGGCCCGCGCGCGCTTGGTGAGTTCTTCCCCGCAAGGAAAGCTACGCCGGCCGACGATTTGCCCCCCCCCCCCGATCCTCGGCACGAATGTTTAACCCCCCTAGAGCTATAAACCCCCCCCCCCACCGAGGCCCTTGACCCTCACCACCCGACGCACGAGCCCCCAGCCCTTCCCCAGCACCCTCCCCACGAACGACCGCCGCTCCGAGCTCTGGCCGCCGTCGAAACTCCCTCTCCGGCGTCGTGCTGCTTCAATTGGGCACGCCAGGAGCTTCGCGCTGCGGTAAGGAATCTCCCCCGCCGTTTCCCGCACTCCCTCTCGCTCCCTAATGCGCCCGCACACCTCGCCGGAGTTGGCCGCCCGCCGGCCCCCGTCGTCGGCCGCCCCGGTGCCCCTACTGCCGTCCCTAGCCCCCTAATTGAACTCGCCACGACCTCCACTTCCTCCCTGGCCAAGTCTCGTCGCCTCTGGTGGACCGTAGCTCGATTCGAGCTTCACTCCGGTGAGCCTCGCCACGAAAGTCGGCGCCGCCGCCGCGCTCTCCCCTGTCGTCGACCGCCAACCTCGCCGATCCAGCCGGACCATCCGATCCCGATCCGACCGCTCGGATCCGCCCCGACCCGAGTCAAAGTTGACTCGTACCGGTCAACCATGGTTTTCTTTCTAAAGAACCCCTCAGTTTCAATCGAATCAACCCGCCGTCCATCACCTTTGAAAAATAATTACTATTAGGTCCTGAAACTTATGTTTGACCCCCTGAGCTTCTAAAGATTAAAACCCGCGGTCCAGCCCTCGTCTGTTTACGCATAGGTCCTCCTATTTTAACGCATAATTACGTATAGATCACTGGTTTCTTTAAAATAAGCCCTTGGAAACTTTTAAAACTTGCCAGTAGGTCCCTAGAACTTAGAAAAGTCATATCTTTTCTGTTTTAGCTCCGATTAGTGTGATTGTCGCGCTCATGTGTTCGTAGTGAAGCGTAGAATATTTCTAAAACCTTTATTTGTACTGTTTCTACTGTTTGGTGTAATGTTCTAATAGATTATTATTTGTTTGCATGTATTGGTTTGTGTGCTTGCTTGTATGGTGATTCGTGTCCAGTCGGTGAGCCGTACGCGTTGGAGTTCGAGTACGTGGGGGACTTTCCGGAGCAGGACCCACAGCAGCAGCAGCAGCCGCCCTTCGAGGAAGGCAAGTTATAGCACGGACAATCATTTCTACCTAAACACACTCTTTACATACATCTACTTTCATATGCACGTGTCTAAATTGTTGTCCTATTAAGGTTGTACCTAGTTTGTTTACTCCTATCCTTTGATTACCTTGGGTTTTTGCATATGGGTAGAATCTTTGCTATGCGCAGCTACTGTCATTATTATTTAATTATTAATCTTGACTTAATGGTTCACTTTAATATTTATGATAAAACATGCTTTTAGCAACTTGGTTTAGGGAGCTAGAGCATGTGCTTCGTGCTTTGCTCTAGTGTCTCTCCGTAAGGTCCGGTTCTTAAAGTGGCAACCCAGGAGCCTGTCGCCACCGCTAGAACTATTATGGCTCTGGTCTTGGTCAAGTAACTTGTACGTATCTAGCTTGCCAGTGGTTACCGGAGTGGCTGTCGGCGTTATGGGAAACATGGATGAGAGTATGTCTTGATCCACCGAGGACGGGTGATCCGTCGGCTATGCCCCCGTGAGGCACAGTCCCGTGCTGGGAGTCCCTGCGACGGGGAACTCCACACGTTGCGCATTGTTGGGTGAGATGTCCGCGCTCTGGACGCCATTGACCCCCTATGGTGTGACTCCGTAGGCGTACGTCAATCTCGGTGCCTGGGTCATGCTGCCTGTGTTGTACCATAATCGGTCACTATCTTGTTAGGGTGTCTTGTGAAAAACCTCGTAGCGTCCCTATGCGGTCACACCTCTGTAGTGTGATTTTGTGAGGTCTGATCCACCTCCACGTGGTTGGGTTTAAAGCTCGTATGAGCTTTTACGCGACTGGTGAGTAAAGGGCGAAACCTCTGCAGAGTGTAAAATCTATCATGATAGCCTTGCTCAGGGTCACGAGCGGTCTGGATCCTTTTTTATTAGAAGATGATGTTTATTTATGTTTAATGTCACTTATACTTTATTAATTGGGTTGCAACTGGGTTTCATTCACTTGTAGTAATTTGGTTAATGTTAAAATGAACCAACTAAAAATGCTAATGCAGTTAAGCCGTGTCTAGCCTATTTTGAGCCTTCATACCCGTGCTATACTTGCTAAGTAATTGTTTACTTACACTTGCTATTTTTTATTCAACAAAATCTCGGATGGGTAAACAGATTGGGCTGAGCATGAGTCTGCTGCTGAGTTTCCAGAAGATCTACCATACTACTGAGTTGTGATCTCCCAGTCAGAGTCCCTGTGGATTGCGGCTCCATTAGTTGAGAGTTTTATTAGTCTTTCGCTGTCATTGTTTAGATCATTTATGAAGCACTATGATGTAAACATTTTATTTAATGAAGAATTTATTCCAGCATATGTTCTCTGTTTATCATATTTGTTCGCTATATGTGTACTATGACTTCCTGAGCACACATATGGCCGCATTCGGGTTTTTGTGAAAATCCGGGTGTGACACTCTCTCCCATGCCTTCTCTGGTACTCCTTTCAGAAGACCTCTCACTCTCTCCCTCTGTTGTTCTGCTGCTCTCTTGCATTCCCGACGCAAGCCTTGCGCGCACACTGCTTGCGTGAGCAGAAGCCTCCGAACCCTCCCTGCTTTGAGATCCTGCTCGGGATAGGCAGGCGATAAGGTTTTTGGGGAGCGTACGAGTACGCGACTACTCGCTGCTGCGAACGACTATTTTCCGGCGGCCAACTTCATCACCCGTACGACTACTTTCTGGTGGCCGGCTTCGTCAACCCGAACGACTACTTCCCGGCGTCCGTCTTCATCAAGCGAATGACTACGTCCTAGTGTCCTGAACGACTACTTCCAGGAGGCCATTCGAGGGACTCCACTGCAGCACCTCGTCATTGCACCGAATAAAATCAACTTCTTCAAGCAAGGCTAGTCGAGGATGATTCCTCCAGCTGGTGACGGCGCACCCGGTGCCTCTAGTACCGGTCCCGCCTCGGGGTACACCCTACACTATAACTTGTTCCGGTTTCTCATGTTGTTCATGTTAATTAGGAGATTTAACTTGAACACTCGCACATGCTCTGTTATCACTGGATCACTCACTACTGTCATGAATTTGTTGCAACTTTCTGAAATTAAAATATACCAAATGTTGCCTAAATATCTAACAATCATATGCTATCATCAGTACATCAAGTTGGCCACAAGCACATGCTGCCCAACTAACCTGATAAGTGAGTCGAGTCGGTGACCGCTCTGATAGTTAGAACGCCACACGCTCACTGTCCAAACAGGATGCCAACCAACGACTTACATATATTACAATCATATTGAATTTTACTTGTACATTGTACCATAGAGCGACCATGCCTCACTATAGAGTCTTTTAGAATGTTATGTTGCTTCCATTCCATCACCAAAGGTCAACGATTGTTGCTAGATTGAATCTTCTTTGTATATTTTACCATAGGCTGACTAGCTCTCACTATGGAGTTTTTCTAACATGTGATGTTTGCTTCCATTCCATCACCAAAGGTTGACGTTGTTGTTTCTAGCACATACATCCATCGACAAAGGTACAAAGAAAACATCCTTTAAGCGTTTAATTAATTAATATTTAGCCGCAGAAATTCGTACTAGAACCCATACTTGTTTAGATATATGCTACCGATGATAAAAAAGAAGATTCATATGCAATGCAAACATGTTTAGAAACTTGTTCTGTCGACGCATACCTTGTCCAAAAACTTTTTAATTTTAGTATGCACTACGAGCAATTGTATTATATATTAAGTCAGACACTAAACAAAATGCAATTAAACAAGATAATAGAAGTGTTATCACGACTAAAATATTTGCAAAAACATAGTTTGTTGTTCGCAGCATTAGTTGATGAATGAGTTATTTGTCACCTAAATTCAGCGCTTACTGAGTATAGACATTAGTTGAGCTGCCTTCATCAATCTACGACGTGTCATAATTATGACAAAACTGACGATTGAGATTTTTCTATAACCGATAACTTACTTTTGCATTGAAAAGTATATGTAGAGGAAAAATTAGTGGACACCAGATAAACACAGATAAAAGCATACGACTAGTGGGGGCCAATGCACCCACAAAAATTGCAAAAACAATAATTAGATCTAAATTTCGACCTATACACACTCCATAAACCCGAGACGGTACACCCACCACACAACCTTCTCTAATACTCCCTCCATACCTATAAAGCAAGTCGTTTTGGACAAGATTTCAGTCAAACATTGGGAATATAAATCATGAATAATTTTTAAGTTGTTGAGTTTGAAAATATGAAAACTACGTCAATAGATTTATCTTGCACAATACTTTCATACAAGTATACATATGTCAGTTTTTAACAAATGTTTTTATAAAAATAAGAAGTCAAAATTATGCTTTGGAGACAAAACGACTTGTTTTATGGATATGGAGGGAGTATGCCCTCGCTACTGCCAGTGAAGTCGTACCAATGGGGTGTTTGGATCAATGGGCTAAAGTTTAGTCCCTTAAACAAAAAATAATTAGAAGTATTAAATATAAACTAATTATAAAACTAACACGAGACAAACCTAACAAGTCTAATTAAGCTATAATTAGTATATAATTATCAAATGTTTACTGTAACATTACATTGTCTAATTATGGACTAGTTAGACTTAATAGATTCATCTCGTAAATTAGCCCTTGTTTACGTAATGAGTTTTTAACTAATCTATATTCAATATTTCTAATTTACATCCTTACACGAAACTAAACTTAATTCAATAAATTTTAGTCAATAGAAACCAAACAGCCCCTAAGCTCTATCGTTGCATCAGGGCAGCAACGTCAGTAGCATCAAGCTGGCCACAGCACACGCCAAGTTGCGTGCGCCAACAAACAAACAACCTGGTGAGCCGGTGAGAACGCCGCGCGGCCGCGGCCCAGCCTACGTGCCAAACTACGCCAGCATTTCCACAAGTTGCGTGAGCGAGCCCACCCGCCTCTCGCCCTCTCCCCCCGCTCTGGGCTCCCACCCTGACCCGGCCCCACCTGTCATCGAGACGTGACCGCAACGCGACACAACGGGAGCGGGATGCCGCTGACGCTGGCGAGGCACAGCGGCGCCAGGGACCACGCGGCCGCGACCGCCTCCTCTAGGGCTAGCCCGCGACAGCCACCGTGCCGCGCCACCCCCCCTCCCCCGCCCACGTCCACGTGAGCCACACCGCCACCACGGCACCACTACCACCACCACCTCAGCCGCCGCGGCCGATGGCCCAACCCCCACCCAGAAAACCCGAAGCGCCCACCACCCATACCCCGCCCTGCCCCCCGACCTTATCCTCCACCGCCGCCTCCCATCTATTGCGCCCAACTACTCCTCATCCGCCGCCGCCCGCCCCAGATCTAGATCTGAGATCCCCGTGACTGCGGATGATGGCCGGGGGGGGGGGGGGGGGGGGGGTGCACGACGACGCCGACGGGTCGCCCCGGCGATCGGCGTTGAAGAAGAGCGCGCCGGCGCAGCCGTGGTCGGAGGTGGAGACCTTCCACCTCATCGACGCGTACGAGAAGTGCTGGACCAAGCATGTGCGTGGCCAGCTCAAGGCGCAACAGTGGGAGGAGGTGGCGGCAGACGTCGCCGTGCTCTGTGCCGCCATGCCGGGGGTCGCTGTCCAGCGCAAGACGGGCACCCAGTGCCGTCACAAACTCGAGAAGCTCTGCAAGTGCTACCGCACCGAGGGCGCCCGCCCCGTCACCTTGCTCTGGCCCTTCTTCCGCCGCATGGATCAGCTCGAGCGCGGCCCCCTCGCCGCCTCGTCCGCCTATCCGCCCGCGTCTGGCTCACCGCCTGCCGCCCCCTCCGACGAGGAAGACGAGGAGGATGAGGAGGAAGAGGAAGAGAAAAACAAGGAGGAGGAAGAGGAAGAGCTCGTCGCCCGCAACAACAACACTAGCAGCATCAACGGCATCATCCGGGAATTCGGCAGCGGCCTCACCCCGCGCCACCCACAGCTGCTGCCAACCGCGCCAAGCCTACGAGGCGTTCCAGGCAAGGCTGCGGCAGCAGCCGCGGCGGCAGTTGCGTCTGACAAGGCCAAGGAAGAGGTGGAGGTGGAGCTGGTTCGCCGCCCCTCTGGGGCTAGGGGAACCAACTCGCAGCTCTCGGCGGTGAGGGATTTCAGCGAGGGGGTCATGCGGCTGGAGCAGCGGCGCATGGAGATGCAGTGGGAGATCGAGCGCGGGTGGTAGGAGATGGAAGCCCAGCACGCCAAGATGCTCTAAGATGCGCAGCGCCAGCTCTGCGACACCGTCGCCGCCGCATGTGCCCTGCCGCCGAAGAAGGCCAGGAGGGACTATGGCAGCAGTGGAGACTAGCAATTGACGGTTGGTGATCCGATGGCAGGGGTGGACATAAATAATCGAGAACCGAACCGAAATAACCGAAACTGAAATAACCGAAACCAAAAAAATCGGTTCTCTATTCGGTTCTAATAAGTATGGAACCGAAATAACCGAAGAAAATTCGGTTTTCACTGTCGGTTAACCGAAATAACCGAATTACATGAAAAAAATGCATTTTCAAGACTATAGGTTAGGTTTATGTGCAGTGTGTCATATTTGAAGTGCTATGTATTTGTGCTAATATATTGCTATTACTTCCTTATCGATTATTATTATCTAAAAAGAGTAAGTGTTGTCCAAATTTACTTAAAACTTTCATACTTTTTTGGTTGTCTATGACTTCACTCGTAACTTTTGGTTAATTCGGTTATAACCGAAACCGAACCGAAATAACTGAAAACCGAAATGCTCGGTTTCTATATTTTTTTAAAACCGATCGGTTTCTATTTTTTAAAAATCAAATTTCGTCAAAAACCGAGAAACCGAACCGAAAACTGAATGCCCACCCTGATCCGATGGTGATGGTAGGGATCCCGGTTGTTAATCCTCTGTCAAGGATTTGGTCGTAGTCCGTATATGGTAGTTCTGATTTGCAGTAGCATTTCTAACTATTTTGCGTCTGTTATGTTAAATGGCGATGCTTTTGGATGATTAAGGCTAATGTAGTTGCTGATTTCTCCCATGCATCTGTGTTTCTGTTGCGATTTGTCTGTGCTTTGCTTCAATTCTGCGAGAGATGACAAAACTGCACAGGTGTTCTGGGCATCTCGTGGAAGTGGATGACTGAGAGGACCGATAAGTTCAGGTCTTCCAGTTGGTGCAATTTGAGTTGAGGGTTGGACGCTAATGGCTGGCTAGATCCTGAGCTGGAAAAGCACAGATGTTCCTCTTAGGACTGGCACCTCCATGACTCAATCGTGTGTGTCAGTCTAACGTTGGACCTGTTTTTCATGACAGGTGTGTTTATATATATTAATATATAACAGTAAACTTCTATGATCTCTGACATCATCAGAACTCGGCAGTACTGTTGGTACGTGGATACGTGATCAGCTACTTCAACACTCAAGATGCTTTGTGGTGACTTTAAGCGCCCTATCCGCGTGGCTTATCAGTCAGACAGAAGTACTTTTTTCTCAGAACATATCAGCACCAGCCAACCAGCAGTATTTTTCTCTCAGTACAAACCAGTATCAGCCACCTGACACCAGCCAGCCGAACGGGGCGAAGGAATGTTGTGCCTTGATGATACACTAAACGTCAGGGAACTTCAGAAGTTTATTTTAGTAACATGAGGTCCTGAGATCAAACAAGGACACAGCTGTGCTCTTGTAGGTCATCCTAATTGACAGTCTTTGAGTACGGTGAGGTTGTGGTTGCCTTTCTCGTGCTCCGTATATTATTCTTCACATGGTAGGTGACATTTGACATATCCACTCTCCAGTCGTTGAGCTCCTTTTTCTAGTTGCTGAGCTGCTTGTCCCTGTAAGACCTCCGTTGATGAATTGCTGGTCTACGTTGTGGAGCATCCTTGTTCTCATATGTTTTCCTTCGTGTCGTCATCTATCTTTTGTAACTGAGATTCTGCGCAACACATGCAGTATCACTCATTACCGGACTCAAATTGTAGGACGTCAAATCAAGCTGAAATCGAGGTTTCTGATCCTTTTTTGTCGACAATCATGCTGTCTTTCACGTTACATGCCGATGCAGTGTTTGTTTTTATTAGAGCCGAGGCACATCTAAAGTGATTTTCTCACATTTTAGTTGCTAGGTTTGAGGCATCGGATCTTTCAAAAGATCGGTTTCAGGCATGGTGAAGAACCAGATATGACGTCAGTATCCTTTTTTCAGATAATTGGGTTGCGTTTGCATGAGGCTAGGATGCAGCCATCATTTGGGCCCAAAGAAAAGCCCAACAAAACCGGCCCAGTCCGGTTTCTGCTCTCCAGTCTCTCCACTCTCCAGCCATGGTCGTTTCCAACCTGCACCGCTCACACCTCGTCCCCGAGACATCATCACCCCCATGCTGCTGCCGCCGCATCCCAGTCCCCTCGCGCCGCTCCGCGCCAGCTCCTCTTCCCTCGTCGCGCACCTCCGCCCCCACTTCCGGTTCCCATCCTCTCCTTCCCATGCTCCGCTCCTCTCCCGAAGTCCCCTTCCCCGATGGCGGCCGCCGCTTCGCGCCCACGCTTCCGGTAACGCGCACGCCCTCTCAAACCCACACAACTCCTCTGGCATACCCCGCACCTCGATTCGAGCTAATTCCGTGCGCATTTCTCAGGCGAGCCCGTTCGCCGCCGGGGCGTCTTCGGCCTCGACGCGCTTCTCTCGGCCGCGGAGCTGCTCTGCCTCGCGCCGCCGGCAATCTGCTCTGTGGTCTGCGCCGCGCGCCTCGTCTTCTCGCCGGGTAGCGCCAGCGCTGGGCTGCCGCCGTTCGCAGGCGGGAGGCTGCTGGTCCTGCAGTACTTGCTCTTGGTGGGCGCGGTGGCGATCGGGAGCCTGATACGGCGGCGGCAGTCAGTGCGGATTCGCCCGGCGGGCGGTGCTGCGGAGGGGATGGGGATGGGGTTGGTGGAGAGGATGGAGAAGGTGGAGGAGAGTGTAAGGGCCATGCTGGCGGCCGTTGGTGTGCTGTCGAGGACCGTTGAGAAGCTAGGCTTGAGGTTTAGGGTGTTGCGGAGGACATTGAGGGATCCTATCAGTGAGGTATTGCTTCATTTGTCATGATGGCTACTTGCCTACTTGCTAGAATTGAGTCCACTATTACATTTTGAGACATCAGAAAATATTAGATTTAATGCTTGAAATTGGATGCAAATCAGTGAGATGATGAAAGGAAAACGTTGCTACTTGTTGAATTGATACTAGCTAACATTGATAGGAACTCCATATTAACTGTTTAGTGGAAATTGGAAATTGTAGTTGTGCTTGAGTTTTGTGCCCAAGGTCGTACATCTGTGCAATTCATGAGTTTATCTGTTAAACAGTGTATAGAAGTTGGATATTCTGGGCTGTTGACTACTATTTCTGTAAACTGCACCAGTTGTGCCACAGGATATTGGCCACAACCTTGCTAGATCAGATGTTGCTTGTCAAAGCACAGTGCTAAGGTTTCTTTTGATTCACAATGCTAAGTACAGTCACATTCAGCATACCTGGTGCCTGCGTCAATGTTGCGTATCTATATGATCATGTGCTAAGGTTAGTAGGCATGTATAGATTTAGCTCCTTCCTGATAAATGTTAGATCGTGTATAAACCTGTAAGAAAATAAGCACCTGAAAACTGAAATACTTTATAAAGATAGTTTCTAAATAGCATGGAAATCATTACCTCCTGGGCTACTTCTCTTTCTGGTTCCCTATAATTGCCACTTTTGAGAAGCTGTGCAGCCAAATGCATCAGGATTAACTGTACTGGAGGTAACATGAAAGCATGGCCGCATCTTCTGTGTATTTGTATTGGTGTAAATAATAGTAGATATGCATCTTCTGTTTGGAGAAGGTTGGAGTACATAGCCATGACACCGATGTTTGCTTCCTCAATGTCATTAGATGTTATCAATTCGCACGCGTTGATTTGCCAGGGGGAAAAAAGTACATCATGGCACCAATGTCTGCTTCTTCAATTCCATTAGCTGTTGTCAATTTGCACACATTGCTTTGTCAGAAAACAAAAATTGTATCTCTTCGAGATAATACCAATCATTTGTTTCAGTCATACTTCTTTGTGACATGCAAATCTTCTTGGAGATGATTTTTTTGGACAAGGGTGGAGTACATAGCCATGACACCAATGTTTGCTTCCTCAATGTAATTAGATGTTATCAATTCGCACGCGTTGATTTGCCAGGGAAAAGAAAGTACATCATGGCACCAATGTCTGTTTCTTCAATTCCATTAGCTGTTATCAATTTGCACACATTGCTTTGTCAGAAAAAAAAAACTGTATCTCTTCAAGATAATACCAATCATTTGTTTCAATCATACTTCTTTGTGACATGCAAATCTTCTTGGAGATGATTTGTAATTGATCCTGTACACATCATAACATGCTTGCACTACTATAATTGCCTCCGTTTAGCTTTCATCTACTATCCTTTTCTTCTGCAGACAGCAACTTTAGCCCAAAAGAATTCTGAAGCCACTCGTATACTAGCTGCACAAGAAGTCCTTCTTGAAAAAGAAATTGGTGCAATTCAAAAGGTGCTATATGCAATGCAGGTGATGTTTCTTTGCAGCTTGCCTTGAAATTTCTGAAAAACTCAGTTTTTGGAGTAGTTTCTTTTAGGAAAAAAGTCTAGATCACCCCCTCACCTATGGGGGTTGGACTACGTAACCCCCCAACCTATGAAATGGTCTATACCACCCCTCGAACTTTCCAAAACCGGTCAAATTATCCCCTAATTTTTTTTGAAAAATCATAGTAAATCACAGAAAAATCATAAAATAGAAAATCCAATTGTGGAATTCAAATGAGTATATATACACAGTGAACATATAATATGATATGCTTTAGTACATTTTTTTGCTGTAGCTTTAGATCTATGTTTTTCTTCATAGTTGTAAAAAAATGTACTGAAGCATATCATATTATATGTTCACTGTGTAGATATACACATTTGCAGTCCAACACAATTGAATTTTCTATTTTATGATTTTTCTATGATTTACTATGATTTTTCAAAATTGCTTTAGGGGGTATTTTGACTGGTTTTGGAAAGTTCAGGGGTGATATAGACCGTTTCATAGGTTAGGGGGTTATGTAGTCTAAGCCTCATAGGTGAGGGGGTGATATAGACTTTTTCCTTTCTTTTATAATAGTATGTTGAGATGTATATTATGGTTGCACTGTATAGCAGCCGGTTATGGCTGGCTGGCTGTATGTTCCATGTGATTGTTGACGACAACTAATTGCTGAAACCTTATGCTGGCATACTTTCAGTTTTTCACATATACCATTGTATCCCATGTACATTCATATGATTGGCATATACTACCTCCTTCACAAATTACAGTTCGTTTTGGCTTTTCTAGCTACATGATTTTTGCTATGCATATAGATGTACGCTATATCTAGATGCATAGCAATTATTACGTATCTAGAAAAGCCAAAACGACTTATAATTTGGAATGGAGGGAGTATTTCATAACATTATACTTTGTTGTGATAGAAATTAGAATAGGATTTGACTATTTGTTTTCCCCTCCTTTTGCAACTCATGCTCAGGTGTATAGTTTGTGATAATCCTGCTGTGATATTACCAGCATTTCAAAAATCAAATCCATAGGCCAAACTTTAAGGGAAATGGTTTCCTGTCCTGAAATGGCATGCCTAGATTTTTTTCTTTTTTTGTTACACGTGTTAGCAGATAGCAGTTAATGTGCCTTCAGTCTAATAAGTTGTTCTGCCTACTAAGAAAGCGTCATGAATCAACATGTTTGTTTACAGTCTGTAAGTTCTTATTATTAGTGGAGTTAAAAATGTGATCAGTTGGCATGTGTTCAACAAGTCTCATCAAGAAAATGTGATCCTTTCATCCTTGTAGTTATAACATTTTCTTAACTGGGCTCCCTTCAGAACGAAGATAGTCGTGATTTCTAGCATTTTCATTTGTACAAATAAGACTTTATATGCTTAACTAGTTGCATCATTAGAATACTTTTCCCCTTCCAAGGCATGAGATATCTTATTTTCAGCACTGAAATTATTCACCCTGAACAATCATCACGCCCGATCAGTGGTTTTCTGTGTCTGCTTAAGACTCGTAAATAACTCAGTTCCTTTTCCTTTCTGATACTGCATTGTAATCAGTGGTTTTCATATTGAGTCAAGATGGCCTTTTACCTTTATCTAAAGACTCATTACTATCCTGCAGGAACAACAGCAAAAGCAACTTGACCTAATACTTGCAATTGGGGAAGCAAGCACGATACTAGGTGGTGAACAAGATTTGTTAGACGGGGACAGTGCTAGATCTTCCAGCAAAGATCCAGCTCCACAGATAGAGAACAAACAAGCAAAAATAAGTTCTGGAGCTGCTACAGGAGGAAACAACAAATCCTGATGTCCCGATCCTCTCATCTGAAATGGAAACAAGAAGCATCCAGGATAGGCCTTCGGTTTTGTATTACCCAACATTGCGAAACGTGGATGGTTACAGCGCCATGGGCATAAATGATAAAGCTGGTTGCAGCGTTTGGATAGCACTCAGCAAATACATGCCAAAAAACTACAGCTTAGCATGGGATTTGTACAGGGCAAGCTGGTGAAGTATTCACAGGATTCCATACTGTTTGGTGACCTAATATTTCATTCGGTCATTGATTCCGACCAAATGTTTACTTGGCTTTGTACTAACTACATTCGAGTCATTGATGGCACCCAAATGTTAGTCGATACAGACATCGTCGATCAACAACTAATTTCGTTCAGTGTTAACTCGTGTAAATGTGTAATGATGTGCAATAATTCAGTGTTGTCAGTTTGCTTTCAAGCACTGACGCCTGTACCAGTGTACACTGTTCAACGTTTATGCTCTTCATTTTCATTTCATTTCATTTCATTTCGGTCTGTGAAGAAGCACAGCTGCACTGGAGCGAGTGAGCGACGAGCGGGATTCGAGCTACTGCACATTTGACCGTCATCCCGTGCTATCGCCAAACTGCCAAAGTTCTTACCCAAGACAACTAGCGAGCTCGTGCTCGTACTGGTGCGAACATAGCTGTGCAGTGCTTGGGCACAGGATACCCAGAGAAAGTGATGACCACAACGCTCCGGCGATGACATTGGCATTGCCAATTTGGCACACTTTAAAGGTGGCGACAGGCTTTGGGTTTCTTTCATCATGTGATGCCTCATCCATTGTCCATACTCCATGCCAGTAACTTTATACATGTGGTCACGTGCTCAAGCCTTTCTTTCAGGTAATCAGGTCTATCACCATTCACCAATTCGCCATCCTATTTTACATAGAACCGTAATTTTTTTAAAACGTACATAGAACCCAAGATGGACATGGAAATTACAGCCGGTTCAGGAGCATGTACTTCAGCAGAGCTTCGACAGGCTTAGGATGCCCTACGTCAGTGCAATTGAATTCCAGTACTGGAGCCTTGTTTAGTTCCAAAAAGCAACTCACAAATACACTATGCAAAAAGAAGATTCTCCATCACATTAAAATGTTATAACATGCATGGAGTACTAAATGTAGATAAAATCAAAAACTAATTGCACGGTTTTGTTGTACTATGCGAGACGAACATTTTGAACCTAATTAATCAATTTTTGGATAATTTTTCACAAATACAAACGAAATGCTACAGTAGCGCAGTGATTACGAAGTGACATCGCACTCCCAAGTTCAACCTCCCAATTCTAACATCTAAACAAGGGCCGAATCGGGCAGCTGCTGCCTGGAGCTGGGATTACTACCGGTGCCCATCCTGTCCTCTCCTGCGCCTGCGCCCTTGACAGCGCCTGTTCAAGGAAATTCATGGCCAGCCGGACGGTACGCGGGCAGGCACTCATTTCTCGTGGTCTCAGCCGATAGATCGATCGATCTCAATGATGCGTGCGTGCCTCTCATTACCACTGCGACGCCATCGCCACTGGTGTTCACTGTTGCATTAACTTGGCATTCAACACATGCTGGGATGTGTCTGCGCGCAGTATGCTTAGATCGGTACGGTGCTCCATCATGACTGTGATGTCAAGAGGTACAGTGTACAGCTTTGCAAAGGATGGATGCCGATGAATCCCATACTCGTACCACGCATGGCATTTGATGCTTGCAACTACCCTTAAGCTTTGGAGTAACAATCGATTGACTCTTCTATGATCACTAATAAGATCTTCAGTACGTCCTCCGTCGTGACTCCCTTGTCAAGAGGTACTGCAGCAAAGAAACAGCATGCAGTGCTCATTGTACCGTGCCCATGTCCATGTGTGAATGATCCCTGCAGCGCGCGGCTTTCCCTAACAACGGGGGTACCAATTTGTCAATTCGCCTCTGTTCTAGCATGGTTTATCGATCCGAAGTACTACCAGGGCTCATTTGGGTTAGCAAGAGGCTGCAGTGATCTCGTACAGCAAGGTGAATCATCACACAGCTGGCTTGAATGACGACAATTATGGTCCACGATCGTCGCCTTTCTCCGAGCAAGATGGTAGGGCTGCTGCAGAAGCCGGAGTCGGCCCATGCCCTAGGCGCCCCCTATGACAGGCTCGTTTACACAACAGCGACCAGTCGCCGGAGTACTACGACTACTCCGGCAGATTAGGCAACGCAAAGAAATCCGGAGGGGACAAGGCCGCCATCGAGAACGCCCCAAACACTCGTCTCCGTCCGTCATCTGCCGCAGAAAAGCCCGCGCATGGGCCATGGGGTCGGTCCCCTCGCCCCGTCGTGATCAGCGGCCGCGGGGCGCCGGCCAGCCGGCTGGCCGGGCAGGCAGGCAGCCGGTCGTGGAATACAACTGGCTCTCAGGCCCTGCACGGCTGCGCTCTCAGCCGGACGGATAGGTTGCCCCTGCCCCCCACTCCGCTTGATTCGGCGGCCATTGGCTCTCGGATTTCCTGCAGCAGCAGCAGCAGCAGCAGCAGCAGCAGCCAGCAGCAGGAACGGCGAGAAACCGAGCCGCGGTTCACATGCGCGTATGCGTCTGGCCGTGCGCCCGGCACCATCCGCCGAGGTGGACGCGAAGCAAATGGGGGCCGGGCCGGCCGGGTGACGACGGGCAGTTTTCGCGTGTGGCGCGCTGGGTTTTCGGGGCCCGAGCCGTCGTCTGTACTGCTCGCCAAGCCCCCGCCCATCGGTGTAGCCCGTCACGCGTCAGGATAATTTATCCCCCGTTTCCCGTGCCAGTGTGGCGCTGTGCTCAAAGGTCAAAGACAAAGCGGCAAATGTCGTGTTGCAAAGCGAGGGAACTGGTAGTCTGGCACGGCGGCCGCGGCCACGAGGCTATCCGCTGGTTTCGTGCTCCATCCATACACGGAAATGTGCAAGCGAGGTGATGTGCGTGGCTGGGTGCGCGACTGCCGTGCCGCCGGACGTGATGCCCGCCCGGAACGGAAATTGTTCTCGCTTACGTATCCGAGTCAGGAACATCCATGATTGAGCACGAGGCCTGAAAGGACGAAAAGTACTGCACCATACCACTCGGACCCTGTACCTTTTTCGCGCCACAAAAGCAGGCCTTGGATTTTATTACTTTTACCACGAATCTACCCCCGTTCTTAATTTCCTTTACCCCTTTTCAAACCCAGACGATTCCCGAGCTGCAACGAGACAAGCCATGACGCCAAACCCAACGCCATGCCGCGCAGGCCGCTGGGGCTCGTTTAGATCCAAAATATGGGGCAGAGATTTGAGTCACTTCGTAATCATTGCGTCACTGTAGCATTTTGTTTGTATGTGTATAAAATTATCTAAAAATTGATTAATTAGGCTCAAAATATTCGTCTCGCAGAGTACAACAAAACTGTGCAGTTAGTTTTTAATTTCATCTACATTTAGTATTCCATGTATGGGTCAACATTTTGATGTGATGAGAATTTTCTTTTTACATAGTGAACTTTGGGATTGCTTTTTAGGAACTAAACAATGGCTAGGCCAGGCAGCAGCTGAACCTTGGGGCTTGTTTATTCCTCAAATTTCAGTGGATAAAAAAATATTTTCATCACATTAAAATATTGACATATATATATATATGAGTTATTAAATATAGATAAAATTAAAAACTAATTACACAGTTTTATTATACTTTATAAGATAAATATTTTAAATCTAATTAATTAATATTTATATAATTATTCATAATTATAAACGAAATGCTACCGCCACAATATTTTTTAAACTTTAACGTTTCAAAGTTTGGGACTAAACGAGGGCCAACCTTGCGAGGCAAGATTTTACAGCGGGGGTAGACTGCGGCTGCGCCTGCAAAGCCAC
Source organism: Echinochloa phyllopogon (assembly GCA_033239725.1). NCBI lineage: Eukaryota > Viridiplantae > Streptophyta > Magnoliopsida > Poales > Poaceae > Echinochloa > Echinochloa phyllopogon. The sequence continues at coordinate 42,693,287 of BTCW01000015.1, forward strand.
TGCTCGCCGCACCCACCCACCCCGCTGCGGCCTGCGCTCCGACGCGCCGAGCCAGACACGACGCGGCACGAGCGCGAGGGGCTCAGAAACGGGTCGCGTCCGATGGGCCATCAGGTCCGTGCAGCGACGGGACGCCTTCCGTACGCCTCAAGCTTCTCGGGGTCAGCACGCCACGCACCAGCGGGCCACGGGCGTGTACGCGTACCCTGCCTGCTTGCTGCGCTCGATGCGTGAGCAGCGAAAGATGCGCGGCGCAGGACGGCGATGGCGATGCTTATCCTGGATTCCTGTCCTCGCCTTTGGCCTTTTTCTCCCTTTCCCGTGCTCCGCACGCCGAGCAAATCAATGGAGCCAGCCAGCGCCGGCCGGCCGGGCACTGGGCCAAGGCCAGCCACAGCGAGCGAACTGTTCACGGCGAGGCTCTGCTCGCTCTCGATTGGGTTCTGCCCCTGCTGGTGCACGATGCAACAGTGGCGAGTGTTTTCGGGTGGTTCCATCTGACGCAACCAAACATCACGCAATCAAACAAAATCCACCACGAACAATGCCATCAACCAACCAACCAACCACTAGGTCATGCCGCCGGCCCCTTTTTCTGAACATTTTTTTGGGTTTTGTTTTAATTTCAAGTTCCAACCACGAGATATCCACAGGAACACGAACAATGACAGACCAGATCACGCGAAACACACCAGGCCGCCGCCGCCGCCGAGTCCACCCAGCTCCACAACCTTCGATCCTTACACAAGCCACGTCCATTTTGTCCGATCCTACTGGATAGATACTACACGAGGGTGGAGCACTGCGAGGTCGTAGGGTCCCACATGGCCGGGAGCAGGAACCGGCGCCCCGCGACGCCGACGGCGTTGTAGCTGGCGCCCGTGGCGGCGTCCACCGGCAGCTGCCCGGGGTACCCCGGGTAGGCGCCCGCCCCGAACACGCCCGTGCACGCCGTCACGGCCTCCAGAGGTGCCTCCGCGGGGCCCTGGAAGAACCCGCCGCCGTACGGGTTCGTCACGGCGCCGGCCAGCAGTGTCGCGAGGTTGATCACCACGCCGTCCATCCCCACGTCCGCGTTCGGGGACACCAGCGGCGGCGCCTGCGGGCCGTACGCCGGCTGGTGAAACGGCCACGCGCATTCGCCCGGGCACTGGTCCGCCGAGTTCCCCACCCACACGTACGCGAACCGGCCGCGCCCGCGGGGCGCGGCGGCGGCTGGCGCGGGGAGGGCGCCGTGCGCGGCAGACGGCGCGGCCGCGGCTGCGGAGGAGGTGGCGGACGCGTGGAGGCCGCAGTGGGAGAGGCAGAAGCCGTCGACGAGGACGTCGGGCGCCGTGACCACGACGGCTACGGAGCCGCGGTGCGGGGAGAGGCACGCGGCGAGGGCGGCGAGCGAGGCCTCCGAGAGGCGGCGGCCGAGGGAGAGCGACGGGTCGAGCACCTGGCGGCCGAGCGTCAGGCGCGCGGCGCCCGGGTGGTAGCGCGCCGTGGTGGCCCACCACGCCGCCACGGAGGGCGCGGACGCGGAGGCCGATGGCACCGGCGCCGAGAGGGAGAGGAGGAAGTCGGCCACGACGGCGCGCTGCGCCGGGGTGAAGAGGCCGTACCAGAGCAGGTTCACGGAGTAGTTGCCCGTGAGCAGCTGGCCGTGGTGGTTGGTGAGCGTCACGGGCGCCTGGGTGACGAGGAACAGCTGCCTCGGCGTGGCCGCGCCGGCGCCGGCGGCCACGGCGAGGAGGATGAGGAGGGCGAGGCAATGGGAGGGGTGGAGCTGGTGGGCCATGGGTGTCAGCGTGAGCGGGCTATAGTGAGCTTCTGGTGGTAGGGGCTGAGTGGCGCAAGGGGCAGTGAGCGAGGTTTTATAGGGGTTTAGCGGGCCGATGTGGCGGAAGGAGGAAGATGAGGGGGTGGGCATGGTCCACTGGGCCGGGCGCGACTTTTCAGGAGTTTTGTTTTCATTTTCGCTTTATTTCAGAAGAAATCGCTTTTTCTATGGGGGAGAGAGAATGGAGACAGTGGGGTCAGGGAATGTGGGCCCCGTGTAGGCAGGGGTGGTGGGGCCTGCGTCGTCAGGGTAAGGCTGGGAACTGTGGGGAAGGGTTCCTTCCGTGGCAAGGGACGGGCGTTTTGAATGTCATGGTTCAGCTGATGATGACGGATGACCAAGCAAGGAGCATGGGCTCACTCGCACGCCTAGGCACCAGCTCTCCGGCAGCTATCAATAACTGCGCATACTGCTGGCTTGCTGAGTGCTGACTGCGCAGTTTATCGTGCTGGATACAGTCTACGATCGATCGATTTTTAGTGTTTTCGCTATATTTTGAAACGTGAAAATTCCACGTGGCCTGGGGAAAAGGATTCCACAGACTGATAATAAAATGATACGGGTAATAGTTGAGTGGTGTGTCCTTGGCTGCCGAACGCGCCAAAAGGTCCTAGCATAATGATATGATTAGAAGCGAACAGACGCATCATCGCGTCCATAAACACCTCCCATGAGGCCGAAGCACCGAAAAGAGGTGCAGGAGCAGGACCATCTGGCATATACCACAACGTTTTGTTCCAACAACTTAGGCCCTGTTTGGTTCGGGACTAAAATCGAACGTAAATATGCTAATTATAAGTATTAAATATAGATTAATTAAAAAATACATTACGTAAGCCGAGGCTAATTTACGATACGGATTTACCGAGTCTAATTAGACCATGATTAGACAATGTAATGCTACAGTAATCATTTAATAATTATGCACTAATTATAGATTAATTAGGCTTGTAAGGTTCGTCTCGTGGAGTAGATATGACTTATACAATTAGTTTTATAATTAATTTATATTTAATGCTTCTAATTATTATATATTTGAGGGACTAAACTTTAGTCCCAAGAATCCAAACATCCCCTTTGGCTTGTTTAGTTCCCAAATTTGGGAGCAAACTTTGGTCTTTTGGGGTGCGTGCGTCACTGTAGCATTTCGTTTGTATGTGTGAAAATTGTCCAAAAATTGATTAATTGGGCTCAAAATGTTCGTCTCGCATAGTACAACAAAACTGTGTAATTAGTTTTTTATTTTATCTACATTTAGTACTCCATGCATGTATCGACATTTTGATGTGATGGGAATCTCCTTTTTGCATAGTAAACTTTGGGGGTGAAATTTGGGATCTAAACAAGGCCCAGGTGTTTGGATCCCATCAACAAAGTTTAGTTCCGTCACATCGAATGTAAGAATGTTAATTAGAAGTATCAAATCGTTTTCTAAAGTTAAATTTAGCTATTGTCAGAGAAAAAACGTTTCTAACCGACTCTATAAACGACCCTCCAAATTTAGTGGCTCTTCGGGCCTGATGGGTTCCTTACCACAATTTTGGCGTGCCACAATATTTTGACCAAAGTCACCAGGGAAGTCCCTATCTATTTTTTAAATATTTTTATTCTAAACCCAATTAATTCGCTCCTACAGGGAGTGGAATCTGGGTCTGCTGGATGCTACTCAGATGCTCTACCACTAGGCTAGAGGCCCTTTCACGGCATGCCACAAATATTGGCAAGCCAAAATCTAGGCACAGAATTTGCCAACATCTTGGCAGAAAAAATGTGTGATGTGCCCAAATTTTGGTACTAAACCAATCCGCGACCCAAGAATTGGCAAGCCCAAACTTTGGTCACCCCAAGAATTGGTCACCAACCAATTAGACCCTTCGTCCTACCTCATTCACTAGCTATTTTTAGTTAGCCTACCTCACTAGCCCATCTTTACAGAATTTGTTGGATTACTCTGTTATTTGTTAGTCAAATCTATTTTTGAGAATAGCTAAATCTGTAAATTTGACTAGTCTTTTTAGGTAATCTCTTGAAGATGCTCCAATGTTACAGTAAATATGTGATAATTATGTACTAATTATAGGTTAATTAGGTTTGTTAGGTTCGTCTTGCGAAGTGGTCATTACTTATGCAATTAGTTTTATAATTTATTTATATTTAATACTTCTAATTATCATTTATTTAAGAGACTAAACTTTAGCCCCCGATCCAAACACGACCTTAATCCACATGTGCTGATCTCGCCAACATACAGTGTGCCCCGTGACTCCACGCTAGTGGTGTCTCGGCCGTGTTTCTTTCCTTCCCGTAAAAAAAAATTCCAAAGGGAATCTTACGTGCTTGAAGTATTAAATGAAGTATATTTATAAAACCTTTTTAGGGATGAGTATAACTTTGCGCGACGAATCTAACGAGCCTAATTAGTCCATGATTTGCTACAGCAATGCTACATTAACCATCTTCTAATTGTGCGGTCAGAGGCCTCATTAGATTTATCTCGTGAATTAACCCGGGGTTGTAAAGATAGTTTTGTAAACTGACTTTATTTAATACACTTAATTATTGGTCAAACAGGGTGAAAAAAAATTTCCACCCCAAAGAAACACGGCCCTCATGTAAGATTCTGTTTTTCTTCTTTGAAAGGACATCATGTAAGATTCTGTTTTTCTTCTTTGAAAGGACAGCAGGAGCTTTGCCGTGAAATTTTATCGGAAGAAGGAGAGACAAGTACAACAAAGAACTAAAAATGAAAAAACAACTAATGTGAAAGCCACCAATTAACATGGAACGACTACGCCGTGACACGCCAGTTTGAATTGCCTCATGTCCTCCATGATAAGATGCGCAGTATCAACGGTTCTTTTCTCCTCATTTCGGAAGATTCTTTGGTTTCGTTCCTTCCAAATTTGCCACCAAAAATAGATTGTTAAGCCATCAAAATCTCCGCAGTGTGGTTTGTCAATCTTTAGTCTTTGTTTTTTTCACCAGTAAATTGATCCGCCTAATCATGTTGAGATTGAGCCAACTAATTTAAATCTCCTAAACTTCCACAGCGAAAACACAATTCTTATGTAAGTGTGATTGGGTTTCCAGTTCTAAGGTGCACAACCTGCAGATTGGCTCGTTCGGCCAACCTCAACATTCTGTGTCCTTCACTGATTAGCTAACGGCTGCGAATACCCAAATGCAGTTCCTGTTTCGGTGGCAAACCTTGGAAACCCATGATGGAAGGAAACTGTTCGAACAATAGAAATCTAGTCCGAGTTTCCGACTGTAGCCCGCCTGTCCCTGCAAAATTGTCTGTCCAAACTTGGGCGGTTTTCAACTTGGGGCTTCAAATTTGTTCTGCGATTCGTGGGTTTTACCCGAGTGATTTCACACTTCGCTTCAAGTATACTACTGTACATGAAACGCAGCAAGAGCCAGCAAACAGAAAACAAAAATGAAGCGCACGTACGCGAACTGGTTTTCGTCCGGACACTATTCTTGTCCGAAATGGTCATTTGCTCCTGAAACGGGGTGAAGAGAGGAACAGTCCTTGCCAAAAACACGGCCGACGCATGCTTGTCTCGCAAAAGGATGGACACGTACGTACATCACCGGAATTCATGACCGACGTCACAAATCTCCCGGTAGGGTCCGGAGGGTGGCGTCTGCATTTTCCCAGCTCTGCATCAGAATGGCCAAGTGACAGTGATTCGATGAAAACGAAGCCCATCGATCATTCCATAGTATCTGCTGTCGATCTGCGAAATGATGCTAATTCAGCCCGTTGCCAAGTGTGTTAATCGTGTGTTCGTGTTCGTGCTGCTACCTACCGTCGCCATGCGGACCAAGAATGAAGCTGTGGAGGATCGGAGCGCATATATCTGATGATGATGTCCAGCAGATTCAGTTAACCTACTTGATCCTTGTTTGGATGGGCATAGAACCGACCAAATGCATTGAGATTAACAAACAAGATTAAATTCATCGAAACAAATCTTCAGCACAGATAGAGCACAACAAAGCCGGTGGCAGCTTTGCAATTGTCGACAAGGAAAGGCTGCATGTGTTGGTGCACGCTTTGGCAAAGATTACTGGAGTTCCCCAAGGAAATCTCTGCGTCGTCCCCGGTTCCCCAGTTCTCATGACGTGGTCGGCGTTTTCAGTAGTACGGAGTAGACCGCAGGAACAGCCAAGATGTAGAATTCCGTCACGGAGCAACGTGTCGCTTCATAGCTCACCTGAACAAAAGTGACATTCTGCGACCGCGTGTAAGGGCCTGTTTGATACTAGGGACTAAAACTAGTCTCTTAGAGACTAAAATTGCTGTTTGGATCCCTGGACTAAAAGGCAGTAAAGTTGCTTTAATGAATTGCACAAAGTCTATTTTGCCCCTGAAAGTGGGCCGGTGCGAGGTGGAGGGAGGGGGAGGGGCATCCTATGGAAAGTGCTCACTTTAGTCCATATTAGCTCCTCCTTTGAAGCTTACGGGGCTAAAGGGTTTTAGTCCCTTTTAGTCACAAAGGTTTGAAACTTTAGTCTTTTTGGGACTAAATTTAGTCTATTTTAGTTCTAGTCCTTGGAACCAAATATACCCTAAAAAATAGGAGTACTACACTACACGAATTCGACCAAAGATCCGGGTTTTTGAAAGACTGCCAAAGGGTTTTAAAAGGAGTAAATTGCATCCAACATACAACAACTTAGCAAGTGGGTGCAGATTAGTCCATCAACTTGTAAAATGCTTAATTTAGTAAAAAACTTGACAGGTGTGTGCAGATTAGTCCAACAACTTATAAAATGCTCAGTTTAATGTAATAACTTGGTAAATTGGTGCATTCGTGGTCCAAACGTTACAACAACAACATATTTGCTAACACATGTGGTGCCACCTGAACTCGATCGGCGAGTCGAGGACATATGAGCGTCGGCGACCAATGTGAGCTTATCAAGAAGAGTACGACGGTGGCGGCCGCGGTGCGCATGAAGAATGCACGGTGTCTGCGCCACGAACAACTCACTCCTCGTACCTCGATCACCGACGTTGTTGTCGGATTGACCGTACGTCCTCTTAGTTGGGCATCATGAGTGCTGCACTCTGCATACTAATTCTATTGCAGAATGTATGCCGGACAACAGTAGGGACGCCGCCCTCATGTATTGGAATGACCAATGCAGGGAGTGGTGGCCGGTGGACCTTACAAGTTCACATGCTGGCCATCGGCTGCCGCACGGGATTAGTACACGTACGGTGAGCCATGATTGCAGGATCTATCATCAGTCCAAAATCAGGAGGATTAATTATTTGAGTATTCAGATCGCCTTTACGCACTGCAACAACATAATTTATTTTACTATGAATATAACCTCTACTGCGATCTGACCCATTGGTAAATATTGCCATTGTAATATTTGGACCGAGGATTCATCAATTTGACAAGTTATTGCGTTAAATTGAGCATTTTATAAGTTGTTGGACCAATCTGCACCCACTTGACAAGTTATTATACTAAATTAAGCATTTCATAAGTTGTCTGACTAATCTGCACCCACATGCCTAGTTGTTGTATGGTGGGTGTAATTTACTCTTTTAAAAGGAAGGAAAGATGCTTGTCGCACACGCTGCGGTGTGCGGTCAGTCTGCAGAAAGATGAAAGATGGCATCAAAGGCAGTCGCGTGTTCCTGCCCTGTCTAGCTTTCCTATTTCGTATGGCGTATACCGACGAGCGTGGCGCGTGCAATTCAAAGGCGAATTGTACTGTGATATACGTACGAGATTGACGGACATTATTCTCCAGATGGCCAAATGTGCCGACTGAATCGATCGTCTAGTCTATCGCAACGTGAATTGTTCAGGCTGACACTAGCGTGTAAAAACAAGGACGGACAGCAACGTGAAACCGAATGATCACAGAGGACCAGCAACAAAGTCAGAGATTGGCTCGTCAGTCTCACGGATGGACCAGTGTCAAGTGGCCTCCCCCCCAGCAGTAGCCCGTCCGGGCGACGAGTGGACGCGGTGCCATTCGACGCCGATCGCGTGCTTGCCGGACGCCGGAGGGAGAGGGAGAGGAGAGTCCGGTGAGACCACCCAAGGAAGAAACGTGAGGCACGCGGGGACGGGGTGCGGGAAGATAGCTGCAAAGCCGCAGAGGACGCGGACGCCGCGGCGAAGGGCGCGCGCAGCCGCAGCTTCAGGGGACCCCGGACGCGGCGCCGGCAGAAATCATTAGGTTTTTCGGCATTTGGAGTGTGGCACCATTGCATTGCCCTGGCAGTCCTCTCTGATAGGTCACGATTGAATGGAAATTTTTGCGCATCTGGTGGAGGGGCAGGAGATGGGGATGACTTACGGGGTGTTTGGTTCAAGGACTCGTCACATCGAATGAAAGAATGTTAATTAGAAGTATTAAATATAAATTAATTACAAAATACATTACATAAGCGAAAACTAATTTACTATGCGAATCTATTAAATCTAATTAATCCACGATTAAGCAATATAATGCTACAGTAATAATTTGATAATTATGTATTAATTATAGGTTAATTAGGCTTGTTAGGTTCGTCTCGTGGAGTAGATATGACTTATGTAATTAGTTTTATAATTAGTTTATATTTAATGCTACTAATTATCACTTATTTGAGGGAAAACTTTAGTCCGATCCAAATACAGCCTTACAAGTGGTCTAGTAATCCAGGTCCGTCAAGTGATTATGACCCTCCGAATGAAACATGTTAAAGGCCCAATTAGTCTACTGGGCAGTGGGCACGACCGCACGAGCAAGCCCACAGGCAATTTGTCTAAAAAGAGAGAGGAAAAAGTCCTCTTGGCGTCCCTCAATTATTGCATAAGTTTGACTCCCATCCTTGACGTCTAAAATTGGATGTTTGTGGTCCTTTAACTCTAAAAACTTTTTGTTTTTCATCCTCAGCGGTTTTGACGTGATTTTAGAGGGGGTAAATTAGACTTTTGTTGACAGTTCAGGGTATAAAATGATGTTTTTGGAAAAATTTATGCAAATACTTTTTTCTTCGAAAAAATTATAAAAATAATTCTAAAATATCATTTAATCATAAAAAGTTATAAATTTTTTTGTTTTAGATCAAAAAATACGAAAGTACTTTTGAATTTTCCCTAAAATAATGTTTTTCTTTTGATGCATAGTTTGTACCCAGGCTAGATTCTAGGTATACCATGATTAAAAACATGATTTTGGGAAAAATATAAAATTAGTCTCATATTTTTTGATCTAAAACATTTTTTTGTTTGAATTTTATAAGATTAAACAAAACTTTAGGATTTTTTTTACAATATTTCTTAGAAAAAGATATGTGCATCACTTTTTTTTCAAAAAGACCATTTTAGTCCTCGAACTCTGAACCAAAGCTCAATTTACCCCCTTCGAAACCACCGTCAAAACCGCTGAGAATGAAAAACAACTGGTTTTCAAAGTTCAGGGACCTTGAACATATGATTTTAGAGATGAGGGATGAGAATTAGACTTAGACAATAGTTGAAGGATGTCAACAGGGACCTTTTCCATACAAAAAAAACTACAAGCAGCCACACACAAAACATTGTTGCACGGTTTAATTCTTTGTTAGCTCTATTGCGCGTCCGGTCGCGCTCTTCCCACACCGCGCTATCGGCGCGGTTGGCCGGAGAAGAAGAAGGAGGCGGCGACGAGTTAGGGGCCCGAGGTTAGGGAGGTCGGGGTTGCTGGGGGCATTGACACCGACGGACCTAGAAGGAGGTATTGCTTGGGGGGGACCCCTGATAGACGGTGGCCGCGGTGAGGGCGGAGACGGCGGCGAAGAACACCACGGCCGACGGGTTAGCGTCAGCCGCGGGGCGCGGGCGGTGGGTGGGGGGGAAGGGGGGCGCTCAACGCAGCGGCGGGGCGCGGGTTCGCGCGCTCTCCCTCCGCGCGACCCCGTCGCGGCTTATCCCTGTCCTTAATTCTTGCTCGATCAAACAACCACCACCAGCAGTTTTCATCTGGTATGCTGCACCCCACGCTACAAGCCAACATACTCCAAGCGCGTATAGGTTTGCTTGGGCCATCACCTCAGCACGTTGGGTGGCTTCGGCTTGGCCCGTTTAACGGTTGGCCCAAAGTAGGTACTAATTTCTGTATAACCTGCCAGCCTAGGCAGGAACCGGTGGAGTTAGAATTTGCATACGTATGTATTTACAGTGGTGAGAATATGTGTGTGTGAATGTCTAAGTCTATATATTGTTTTGAAAAAGGCTTACATGGAGAGCAAGCCAACCATATATACATATTTGATTGCCGTAAAATGTTGCCACTACCAGAATGATCAACATCTGCACCGGTTGGGAACCGGCTTTAGCACCGGGTATCCCAACCGGTGCAGATCTTCCGAGGCTAAAGGGGTACCCCTTTAGCACCGGTTCCAGACACAACCCGATGCTAAAGGGCCTACCCCGCAGCGCCTTTAGCAGGGTCTTTAGCACCGGTTCCAGACACAACCCGGTGCTAAAGGGCCTGCCTTTAGCACCAGTTGCTGTCTGCAACCGGTGCTAAAGGCCCCGGATTTCTTTTTTTTTTTGCTTTTTTCAGTAGCCATGCATGCACGTCTATATACGTGTATATACGTATATATTCTAATACGTGTATTCTAATGCGTATTCGGCCGACTCTATATTCATATTAGCTGACATTTCATCAAAATAGAAGACATATATATTACAAAAGTAGATATTCATGCATGTCAACTCGAGTTATATATATTTAAACTGTATTTTCTACTTAATTAAGATTGACGACTTGTTGAACTGTCCGGCACGTCCTCCAGTACTGGCATGTGGAATTCTTCTCGGGGATTGACGACCTCGTCCCAGATCCATCCGACGAGCTGTTCTGCAATTGCGTCAATTCTTTCTAGCTCTAGAGACTCTTCCTTCAGGCTCAACATCTATAATTTACAAATAATTGAAAGATATTTAATCCACCGAGTTGGAGACAATAATTGTGCACTTAATAATAATGGAAATGTGTTTATTATTACGTACCATAATATCGTGTTGTGTAAGCTTTTTATGTCCCCAATTCCACATGTAATTGCAAACATAGTATGCACATAAATTATTTCCCTTCCCCTGTTTGGCACAATATCGACCAAAAGAAATTAAGTAAAATTCATATAATATATTAGCCGAGGCCTACATGTACAAATTACTTGCTTACCGGAAAGCCAATGTTCCATTTTAGTGTTTCATGTTGAATACCCGGGTGTTCTTGACGAAATTGATTCCAGGCCCTGCGAACAAAAAAATTGAGTTAAGTCATTGCGAGTGTAAGGGGTGAATTAAGTAGGGGAAAATATACATCATCTTGTCATCATGTCCATGATGTTCTGTAGTTTTTCTATTGGAGTGTGCAATGAATCAAAGACGTTCACGACACCCCGGTCAGGACACAATATTATTAGGAACCAGTGGAATCTGTATACATGTATACATTATAATCAGAAATGAAATAGTACACAGACAGTATAAGAAGAAGCCTGTGTATGTACTCACTCGATGTTGTACGGGATTAGTATGGAGTCGCAGTAATTTTATTTCTTAATATACTTGTATAGGTTTCCATATGTTTCCTCAGGATTCATCAATATCATTTCTTCACTTATCCTTCGAGGATCCATGAAACCAACGTCATATATTGAGGATCTCCGACATTTTTGAATCTCCATTCTGCATATGTTAAGCAATAAATAAAGCCCGCGTCAGCATAGATTGGAATTATTGTTTTCAAACTGTGAATTATAAGCAACAACAAAGTACTTACAGTGTCCAATAGGTGATCAAATCCACGTCCATGGCGTCGCGGTGGTACAACTCATATATATCCTGAAACCTCAGCCAGACCCAATCCTCGTCACCATTGTAGAAATCATGGTCCTTCACGCCTACTTTGATCATGCGCCGTTTATTCCTTCTTGATTCTTCCAAGTACCACTCATGGAATCGGCGCATCTTCGTCTGTAGCTTTCTCTCCATTTTAGGAGGGACCATAGGCTCGCCAAGCTTAAACGGCCACTTCAACGTTGTGTTTACAGGCACCTCTTCTTCCCCCAGGACTTGCGCTCTGGATAGTCCAGTCTCGGCCATTACTCGTTGCACGTTAATCTCGTCCAAAAGATGGCAATGGACCCAAGGGCCGCTGAGGTTGCTCGCCGAGCTGAGGAACCTTTTTGGATGGGCCCGCCTCCTTATCTGCAGCCTTCCGCTTCCGGCGAGATTTCAGTAATGAGCGGTCATAGTCTGTTACTATTACTTCCTTCTGTTGACCCTTGCTCAAATTACCGAGGAATGACTTGACGACAGTGGGATCAAGCTTCGGCTCCGGTTTTTTCCTCCACTCGGCCATTTGCCTCTTTGTGTCTGCTTTGACCGAGGCTTCGAGCTCCTCTAGAGTCTTCTCACCCGCTCTTTTCTCTGGTGCGGGCTTCTCTCTGGTTTTCCGCGCCTTCTTCCCTGGTGGAGTGGGGGCAGAGGCTTTAGTGCGGCGTCCCCTCTTCGGCGGAGGGGGCGGAGACCTCCGCGGCGGAGGAGACGGAGACCTCTTCGGCGGAGGGGGCGGAGACCTCTGCGGCGGAGGAGACAGAGACCTCTTCGGCGGAGGAGACGGGCTTGCATCAGGAGCTCCCGTAGAATCCTTATGATCCGGTGGATCTCTTGGAGACGGTGGAGGTGACGGAGGCTTGTTGGTAGCCGCAGGTGTACCGGGTATGACGACGTCTGCCTTGCTCCATAGAATGATGCAGTGAGAACACTGACCGAGTTTTGTTTCTCCGTCACCTCCGGGGATGTCAAGTTCCAAGTCTTCCCAGTTGGTGACGACTTGCTCCACCTCAACAGGTACGTAACTGTTAACACCAAAATTTAGCACCAGGAAGAGGCTGACGTGTGGGCCGGATTTGGTGGAAGGATACCATTCGGCTAAGGGGCTTTCTCTGAAGTATTCGGCAATAACGCTCTGCGGTCGGGAACACGTCGTCATTCGGCAGAGGCATGGTTCCGCAGGCAAAAGCGGTAGCATTCGGGAAGGCGTGATGACGTGGAAAAACATAAGGAAAAGGCCGGTTCGAACAAGGAACGCAATATGGGCACGAAGATTCGTCATTTATTTTTAGAAACAAGTATTGTAGTCATGTCCGACTAGGAGTTGTATCAAGACCTGGGTATAAATATAAACCCATGGCAGCTGTAAGGAAAAGAAGAATCCAATCAATCATACAACAAACCGGCCCCGTGCCAACTTCGAGTCCTTTAGTCGAGTCGTCGAGTTCTTCGAGAGGAATCATCGATCCGTCGACCTCCGTAAGTACCGGCAACCCTGCACCATGCCTAGTATCATGCGGTGGATTTAGGCTTTGGTTCAGGAAGGTTCCATTGTTAGATCATGAGTCATGCGGTGGGCTAAGTTTTAGCTTGGAACAAGTTATCGGCTCTATTGGATTTTGGCAAGATCTAGTAGATTCATTAAGTTACCGTGTTGCTCTGGATTTTACCTTTGTGTTTAATTCATTACAGCACTCTTTTGCCCAGTCTAGGTTGATTAGATTCGGTTCTAGCTCATAACGCACTGCGTTTCCATAGCCGAATTCGAAGTCGATCTAGATTGCCACGTGTCGCGGGTTCAAGCTCGTTGGTCTTGTGTAGATCTTGACAGAACCGGGTATCATGCGGTAGATGCAGGTTTTTGGGTCGTCTTAGAGCTAATCATCCGGTGGATTAGAATTCGATTCGATCTGATAGATCTATCATCATCAACGAAGCATGTTCCTTCTTCACGGAACCCGATTCGGCTATATAGCTGTATTCGGCAGTATCGCCACGAGTGAAACGTGCTCACGGTTTTGTTTTAAATAAAGAATGCTTTTAGCCTTCCATGATTAGAGTGTATCATGTGGTGGATTGGTCTATTCTTGGTTGGTGGTGTGATTCTAAGCAAGTCGTATCATGCGGTGGATTAACTTGCTTGTTTTCATGCTTGACGGGTTGAAAGTGCCTAGACATGCGGTAGACTAGCGCTTTTAATCTATGCATTCTTGTTTATTATGAAATTATGGTCATGCTTTCGCCCTTTTATTTATCTATCATGCCCTATTCCCCGTTAATCGGTTACAAATACGCGTTACAATGTTTATTCAGTCAAATACCGATCTTTCGTCATGCTCACGTCACGCATTCGGCAGTGCGCTTCCTGCGTGCTTTTTGCCGATCGCCCCACCGATCTTTCGTCATGCTTACGTCACGCATTCGGCAGTGCGCTTCCTGCACGTTTTGCCGATTGCCGAATGATGCCTTGACTGCTGACAGATAGCTTCTCTGTAGCTATATGTCGTTCGAAGCGGGCTCCGTAGCCGCAAATATGGAACTGTCTGGTATCACCCGGCACGTTCCAGGTGTTATCTAAACATCCTTTCTCCCTTTGTCAGTTTCAGGAAAATTGACTGGCACGCTTCCGGATTCGAAAGCCCGGGCCACGTGTGAAGCCAGCTAATTCGGCTTGCTGTGTGCTTGGCGTGAGGTGCGGATTTTACGTCAACACACTTTTTGGCACGCCCGGTGGGACACGACAAGTTTCGAAGATGCCTGAATTAAAAGACATTCTGGATGTCACTTTCGAAGAATTATCTGATGAACATCAACAGATGGTGAAGATTGCTGCAGATCAGTTCATCAAGAAGTGCTTGCTGTCTTTTGCTAAGAACAGGAGTGGTGCGCCGTTTCTCAAGTCAGATCTGCCAAGAGTTCTTTTGCCGGGTGTTGACGTAAAATCCGCACCTCACGCCAAGCACACAGCAAGCCGAACAAAGCTGGCTTCAAACGTGGCCCGGGCTTTCGAATCCGGAAGCGTGCCAGTCAGTTTGCCTGAAAACTAACAAAGGGATAAAAATGTTTAGATTAAAACCTGGAACGTGCCGGGTGATACCAGACAGTTCCATGTTTGCGGCGTTGAAGCCAATCTTGAGAGACATATAGCTACAGGGAAGCTATCTGTCGGCAGTTAAAACCTCATTCGGCAATCGGCAAGGCACGCAAGGAGCGCACTGCCGAATGCGTGACGTAAGCATGACGAAAGATCGGCTTTCAACCGAATGAACACGTACTCATAGCCGATTAACGAGAAACAGAGCATGATAAATAAATAAAAGGGTGAAACATGATCATAAATTCGCAGTAAACAAAGAATGCATAGGCCGAAAGCAGCACCCGTCAAGCATGATAACAAAACAAGTTAATCCACCGCATGATACGACTTGTTTGTAACCACGCCACTAATCAGATTAGATTAATCCACCGCATGATACAATCTAATCATGAAAAGCTAAAAGCACTCAATGTTTAGTTACGAACCCACAACACAGTCACGAATTTACATTGAAAACAAGAATGCATAGGCCGAAAGCAGCACCCGTCAAGCATGACAACGAACGAGTTAATCCACCGCATGATACAACTCGTTTGGAGCCACACCACCAATCAGATTAGATTAATCCACCGCATGATACAATCTAATCGTGAAAGGCTAAAAGCATTCATTGTCCAATGCAAACCCACGAACACAAGTTCACTCATGAGAGCACTGCCGAATACGGCTATTTAGCCGAATCGGGATCCATGTCGAAGGAACAAGCCTAATCGGTAAAGATAAATCTATCAGATCGAATCGAATTCTAATCCACCGGATGATTAGCTCTAAGACGATCCAAAAACCTGCATCTACCGCATGATACCCGGTTCTGTCAAGATCTACACAATGCCGACAAGCTTGGACCCGCGACACGTAGCAACCTAGATCGGCTTCGGATTCGGCTGTGAGGGGATAAGTCGTCGCACCGTAAAGCAGAGCCGATTCTAGCCGATCTAGATTGGGCAAAGGTGTGTTGCATGAATTAAGCACATAGTAAAAAAGGAGCAACACGGGGTAACTTAATGAATCCGTTAGATCTTGCCGAAATCTAACAGAGCCGATAACTTGGTCCATACTAGATCTTAGCCCACCGCATGGCTCATGACCTAACAGAGGAACCTTCTTGAGACCATAACTTAAATCCACCGGATGATACTAAGCATGGTAACAAGACTACTTGCATCAAAGCTTAAATCCACCGCATGATACTAAGCATGATACAAGGTTGCCGGTACTTACGGAGGTCGACGGATCGATGACTCCTCTCGAAGAACTCGACGACTCGACTAAAGGACTCGATTTTGGCACGGGGCCGGTTTGTTGTATGATTGATTCGATTCATGTCCTTTTTTACAATTGCCATGGGCTTATATTTATACCCAGGTCTTGATACAACTCCCAGTCGGACACGACTGCAATACTTATCCTAAAATAGACGATGAATCTTCGTGTCCATGTCACATTCCTTGTTGAACCGGCCTTTCCTTTTATTCCACGTCATCACGCCTTCCCGAGTACTCTTTCCATACGATCAGTGCTTCTGCCGAATGACGACGTGTTCCCGACCGCAGAGCGTCTCCTGCCGAATGCTTCACCTTTGCCGAATGATAACGCGCTCCCGACCGCAGAGCGTCTCCTGCCGAATGCTCCAGCAAAGCCTCCTAGCCGAATGGTATCTTTCCACCAAATCTGGCCCACATGTCAGCTTCTTCCCGGTGCCAATTTTTGGTGTCAACACATGCCCCTTCGATTTCGGGATAAAGGTGATCTTTATTTCGGAATCGACCACAAGCACCAAACATTCTCAAGCCAACTCTACTCGACATCCGCCATTCTCCTTTGAATCCACGAGGCTTCCGCTCAGATCCGTACTCTAGGTCATCAGCGTTTCAAGACTCAACCTCTTCATGGCGAATCAAGATTTCGCACTTCAGGTAAACTTTAATCTCTCCAAGCTCATTTGGCAATCTTTTCTTGATTCCTGTCTCAAATCTCTTTATCCTTTTCCATGCTTGACAGGCCCTAGCTGCCGAAATCCTCATCCCTGTTGAAGAGAAATCTCCATCGTATTTTCTCGGCCCTATAGGGAACTCAGATCCCTCTGAATTCATCGCAGCCGAATCCCAAAGGATCCCGTTCAAGATCTCTCTGGCCAATCCTCACAAGTGGCAAGACACTTTCAAGAACTGGCCTCTGCCCCCGATTGCAGGCTGGATGAATTGGTACAAGAGAATATCAAATGATAAAAGCCCCCAAACACAGAACTGGGATCGTCTGCGCATATCTCACTGTTTGGAGTTGTCATTGGCTGAAACACCCAAGAATGAGAACCTTCTGATTGCAGCTTGCCACTTCTGGTCCAATGGTGCCAACGCCTTCTTATTCGGTCATGGTCCAATGTCTCCCACCTTGGCCGATGTATATATGATGACTGGTCTGAACATAACAGAAACTGTTCGACCATATGACCACAAGGGCTCCTCCAAGCAGACAGGAGTCAAAACAGGGGTTGGATATAAAAGATACATCCAAAACTATATGTCTGATGGCCCCTTGACCGATGTAGAGTACAGGGCTTTCCTGAATATGTGGCTGTGCAGGTATGTCTTCTGTGGCAAAGCCAATGAGCCAACTCTGAACCACATCGTGATGGCTGAAGAACTGGCTGCTGGTAAACTCATCCCATTGGGAAAATACCTCCTGGGCAGCGTCTATCACATGCTTAATCAAACTACCCAATTGATGCACACCAACAGGAAAATACCTTGTGTGAATGGTCCCTGGTGGTTTGTCCAGATGTGGCTACAACTGTACATGCATCAGATTATTGCCATTGATCTCAACAGCAGAGAATTCCCTTCCATCAACTATGCAGAGGGAGAAATCAAGAAGACCAAAGGTTGTCAAACTTATGGAGAAGCTGCTCCTACTGTATCCATCAACAAAAATATCTGCGAATTATTTGAGCTCTTCTTCAAAGGCTTTGATCATCCTCTCTGGTTTCCATATCTGGACAATGACAACCTCACCTTCCCCTGTGAATTCAGCTTTGAATCTGGATGCACTGATGTACATTCTATAGCAATTTTCAATGCTTTCATCCATCCTTGTATCCTGCCAGCCGAATTTCATGGGGGAAGACTAGTTCAGAGCACATATGAATACTATCAGCCGAACATAGCAGCCAGGCAATTGGGATGTGGCCAGGTGCCCCCAAGGCTATTCCTTCATGAATTTCTCAAGCCTAGGGAAATCATCAAAGATGCCACAGAAACAAGAAGAATCTTCCTTTATAGATGCTGTGACACAATCTATGCACCTGAGCCCTTTGTGCCAATAATATTTGCACACCCTAGCTTCATAATCTGGTGGCAAGAACTTCATGATCATATCTTCAATGTGCCAATTCATCCTCTCTGTCTCGAGTTGATGTCAGACTACCAACCAAGCTCAGAGGTAATATGTTCAGCTTTTATTCACTTTCAATCAAATAAAGATCCAACTTGACCTTGACTTTACCATCTTTGCAGGACATCATACCTGCCCCTCTTGCCAGGGCAATTGTATACAAGGCAGCAGGCCCAATCTCAGCTCTGGGATATCAATCCCCAACTTTAGCTCAAATAATGGCCAGACAAGCTATCCTGGATCCAAAAATCACCAGGCCATCATCTGTCAAAAGGAAGACCCTTGTCCTGGCAGCCTCCTCAGGCACAAAGAAAAGAAAAGTGGTTCCCAAGAAAATCATCAAGGTCAGATCTCTCTTTCTTTGGCCATGATGTCAATAATATTCTGCTCAACTTCATCTTTCCTTGTTTTTTCAGGCCAAAGCTCAGCAATGGTTGGCTAGCACAGAAATTGCCGATGCCTCATTGGACGGTAAAAAAAAAAAAAAAAATCTACCACTTCATTTTTCTTAATTTCTTGTCATCGGCATTTACTCTCTTGTCAACTGCAGAACAAGCTTCAACAGATCCTGCCTTGGAAAGCTCTTTCCTTCCTCATGATTCGTCTTCAGCTTTGCTGCCCCTTCCAGAAACAGGAATAGAATCCTCTTCAATTGACACTCCGGTTTCTCCTCAGCCAGATACACAAACTCCCATCATGGAACTTAAAACACTTCCATCTCCCACTCGGGAAGCCAGGGCCGAGGTAAACATAATCATTCAATTCTCTTGACTCCCTCTCATTCGGCAATTCTTTTACTAATTCGGCAAGAACCCTTTTCAGGAGAAATCCACTTCATCACCCAGCTATTCCTTTGCTGTGGATGACTGGGTTACCGAACAAGGAGAAGAGATTACTTCTAGCCAAGATTTATCAGAAGAAACCAAAGCAAAGCTGAAAGACATCTTAGCCTTACTGAATAAGAGCATCCAAGACCAGGTTACACATGCTGTTTCATTAAGAGACGTACTGGACTCCATTGATCAAGAACTCCCAGCTGACATCAAGACCGCATTGGAGCCAGTCTCTCAATTGGATCAGCAATTCGCAGCAGTGATGCAAGTCTTGAGCAATCAATCTTCTCTGCCAGCCTTAGAGCAAAAAAGATCTCTGATCAAGCAGTCAGTAAAAGCCCTGCACTCTCAAAATCAAGAGAATAATGAGCTGTTGACCAAGCTGGTATCTGATCTTGAGAGCAAAAAGGCCAGGAAAGCTGCACTTGAAGCCGAATTGCAACGCTTATCGGCCGAAATTGAAGCTGACGAGAAGAATATTGCTGAGCTTCCCAAGTTATCAGAAAGAATACGAAAAGAAGCTTCAGCCACTCTGAACAAGGATAAACAACTCAAGGCAAAGCTCAAGGCTCTGGCTAAAACCCAAGAAGCTGACAAAAACTTGTTAGACAACATTAGCAACATGATTTCCAATGCCACAAATGTAATTTCAAAATACTTGGGTTTGTAACTTGTAACCAATAACCTGTAGCCGAATAATTGCCTCATCTTGTGAATTCGTAGCTGTTAACTCTTCTTCTCCATCATTGCGAACAACTCATTCGGCAAAGTTGGTTTCAACAGTGTCAGACCTGAAAACGCATCAAACGATATAGCCGAATCCAACTCAGTAGAACCAAGCCCGATTCGGCATGAATCCCAAACGACACGGTAACTGCTCGGTTCGTGGGGCTTTCCATCTCCTGAAATTTTGGGACGTGCGCCACGATCCCTGACCACGATTTCCTCTGCGGATTCTATAAATAAACATACCAAGTGCCGCTATCTCTTCACTAAGCCTTTCGCCTCCCTTGAACTCTTCTTTTCCCCAAGCACAGTAAACTCAAGAAGACCCCAATGGCGAATGGAAGGCGACCGGCCGCCGACGAGCCCGAAGGAAGCCGCGCCGGCGCTCGCCGCAGGTGATTGGCTGCTTACTTCTCTCTGTTCTTCTCGAGATTTGCCTTCTCCTTGACGGATCTCTTTGTTTCTTCAGGGTAATCCAATGGATTGCCGCCGCTGGTGCGCCAGTCGCGGCTCCAGCCGTTGCTCCTGCGGCGTCCGGCTCTTCGAGTTCGTCCAACCGAACTCACTCATCGGTCGATTCCCGCTATTCAGACGGTGATGCTCGCCGATTCAAGGCGGAGCGCGATGATTCTCGTCGCGAGCTGGAGGTCATCTCCAAACAAGCCGGGATTGCGGATCTCGAACGGCAGCACGAGCGCAAACAGTTGCTCGAAGTCATCGACGGTGAGTCCTGCAACCTGCTCAATCTTAATCTCGTCCTCCAAATGACACTAATCTGCAATCCTCTTTTGTAAACTTGCAGCGCGTGATGCCGAACTCGATCGGCTAAAGGCGCTGGCGAATGAGCTGGCGAACAAGGTGAATGCTCTTGGGGATACACCAGAAGCTCGCCTCGGCGCGGTGGCGGGCCGCATCGATGAGGTGGCCTCGCACGGCATCCGTCTGGGCACTGCCGCAGGCCTAGTCGCCATGTCGACGCACACCAATACCGACTACTCCAGGCTACCGACCGGCTTCGCTAATGGTAACCCGGAGGAGATCGATGACATCGAGGCTTCCATAGATCACCTCGATGCTCATGGCGCCGCCATTGCCGATTCCATTCATCCTCAGTCCGTTTTGAACAAGCTATTCCATTAGTTTGTACTAGGGATTTATGGAATTTCGGCAATAAAACTTATCTTTTGTGATCTTGCATGAACATCTGATGTAGTATATTTTGTGCTAAGGGCAATACATTCAGTACTGGCCATTTTCCTTTTCTGTCAACATTTGTTCTGAAGGCGATTTCTTCCCGAAAATCGGCTGTTCGGCAAATTAATATATCAATCACCGATCGATTTCAACACTGGGATAATACCTTTTCAAATATCTTCCATTTATAGCAGAAGCAAATTCTTCTCCCAATAATGTCTTCAAAATATATGCATTTCCAGGCACGCATCTAACCACTCTGAAAGGACCTTCCCAATTTGGAGACCACTTGCCGAATGCTGCATATTTGGTTCCAATCGGCAATATCGCTTTCCAGACTAAATCACCTTCTGTAAATTGCTTAACTTTCACCTTCTTATTGTAATACTTAGCAACTCGCATTTTGTTTTTCTCAATATTCTCCAAGGCCCTGAGACGAATCATATGCAAATCTTCTAATTCGTCCATCATTAAATCTTTATAATCTTTAGAACTCAAATCCTTTTGCAACTTTATTCTCCTTGAGTCTAATTGTATTTCCCATGGCAAGATAGCATGATGCCCATACACCAACTCATAGGGAGACGTCTGTGTAGCCCCATGTGGAACCATTCGGTAAGCCCATAAAGCCTCACCGAGTACCGAATGCCACTTTCTCGGCTTCTGATCAATCTTCTTCTGTATAATTTTAATCATAATCTTGTTAGAAGCCTCTGCCTGACCATTAGCTTGGGCATAATAAGGAGAAGAATTTAACAATCTGATGCCCATACTTTCAGCAAAATCTCTGAATTCTGAAGATGTAAATTGAGTCCCTTGATCAGTGGTGATCGTCTGAGGAATCCCAAATCTGTAAATTATGTGTTCTTTAACAAATTCAACCATATTCTCCGACGTCACCTTCTTTAATGGGATTGCCTCAACCCACTTGGTAAAATAATCGGTTGCCAAAAGCACAAACTTATGCCCCTTGCTAGATGGAGGATTTATTTGGCCAATCAAATCTATTCCCCATCCTCTGAATGGCCATGGCTTGACAATGGGATTCAAAGCTGATGCCGGAACTCTCTGAATGTTTCCAAATTTCTGACAGTCTTGACATCCTTTATAATATTCAAAACAATCTTCCAACATTGTCGGCCAGTAATATCCAGTTCTTCTAATAACCCACTTCATTCGGTAGGCCGATTGATGTGCTCCACACAACCCATCATGTACTTCACTCATCAGCCTTTTTGCTTCTTCATGATTTAAGCAATGTAACAGCACTCCATCCAGGGATTTATAATACAAATTATCATCAAGAAGAACAAACTTTAAAGCTTTATACCTGAGCTTTCTAGAAACCTTTCGGGACGGATTCTCCAGATAATCGGCAATCTCTTTTCTCCAATCATCTTCTGCCAGATTACTCCCGAATGCATATACATCATCAGCAAAAACTTCTCGAAGCTCTTTATAACCTGATGCACTTTGGGCCAATCTATTTGCCTCTCCATTATCCCCTCTAGGAATGTGTTGTAGAATTACTGACCGAAAGCTCTTCAATATTTCTTTGCATTCTTCATAGTAATTCCTCAAGGTATCACTTTTGCATTCATATTCACCATTCAATTGCTTTATGACCAATTCTGAATCTCCAAAAATTTCAATCGCAATGGCCTTTGCTTCTTTCAAATATTGGAGCCCTTTGAGCAATGCCTCATACTCAGCTTGATTGTTAGTAACAGCAGATTGAATAGGAACAGCAAATTCAAATGTTTCTCCTTTGGGTGAAATTAATAAGATACCTGCTCCACCACCTTTGTTGCATGAAGATCCATCGAAGAATAACACCCAAGGAACAATGTTAAGCAAATTTATCGATGTATCATGATGTTCAGTAATGAAATCGGCAATAATCTGTCCCTTAACAGCCTTTGCCGATTCAAATCTTAATTCAAACTCAGACAAAGCTAAAATCCATTTGCCAATCCTTCCGTTCAAAATTGGCATAGACAACATGTGTTTTATCACATCAAACTTTGAATACACAATGCATTCGGCATGTAGTAAGTAGTGCCGAAATTTTGTACAGGAGTAGTAAACACATAAGCAAAGCTTCTCTATAGCCGAGTACCTTGTCTCTGGATCTAGTAACTTTCGGCTAAGGTATGCAACTACTCTTTCCTTCCCTTCAAATTCTTGAATGAGGGCCGATCCAATAGTTTGGGCATCGGCCGCCACGTACAACTTGAAAGGCTTGTTCAGTTGTGGAGGTACCAATACTGGTGGCTTCTTCATGTACTCCTTTATTTCATCAAAAGCCTTCTGTTGTTCGTCACCCCACACAAACTTTTGATCCTTCTTTATTTTTAATAGTGAGGAAAAGGGCAACACCTTTTGTGACAAGTTTGATATGAACCTTCTCACAAAATTTATCTTGCCAAGCAGTGATTGTAGCTCTTTAAGATTAGTTGGAGGAACAATTTCATCAATTGCCTTCATGCTTTTCTTACCAACTCCTATTCCTCCTTCATGTATCAAAAATCCCAGAAACTCTCCAGCCGAAACTCCAAAAGCACACTTGTTCGGGTTCATCTTAAGCCCATGTTTCCTAGTGCATTCTAGAGTTTTTCTTATGTCGGCCAAATGAGACTCATGATCCAATGACTTGATCACTACATCATCAATATATATTTCCACAATCTTGCCGATCAACTCATGAAAAATATAATTCATAGCCCTTTGATAAGTTGCACCGGCATTTTTCAATCCAAAGGTCATGACAACCCACTCAAACAACCCTATGTGTCCAGGACACCTGAAAGCTGTCTTTACTATATCTTCCAATGCCATATAAATCTGATTGTATCCTGCGTTACCGTCCATGAAACTGAGCACTTTGTATCCAGCAGCAGCATCAACCAATGAATCAGCAATAGGCATTGGATATCCATCCATGGGTGTAGCCTTGTTTAGGTCTCTAAAATCTATGCAAACCCTCATCTTCCCATTTTTCTTATAGACAGGAACAATATTAGAGATCCAATCCGCGTATTTACATGGCCGAATGAAATTTGCATCTAGTAATCTTTCAATCTCCTTTTTCACATCGGCCAACACTTCTTCCTTGTAGATTTTTCGGGGTGGTTGCTTGTAAGGCCTATATCCAGGTTTGATTGGCAACCGATGCTCAACAATAGAACGGTCTAGACCAGGCATCTCCGAATAATCCCAAGCAAAGCAGTCCTTGTATTCCTTTAACAATGTCACCAACTTTTCTTTGAAAACCGAATCCAAATCAGCACTGATAAATGTCGGTCTTGGCTTGTCACCATCTCCAATGTCCACTTCTTCTAATTTATCGGCCGACACAAATCCACGTCCTAATTTTCCATCAGTTCCATCAATTGGATTTTCCATCAAAAATTACTATGAGAGCCGACTGCTTCGATCGGCTGTTGATCACTGCTGGCTGGTGCCACAGGACCTTCTCCCCAGTCTTTGCCTGAGAAACAATCTATACCTTGATATTCCCAGAAAGCTGGTTCCATATTTGCCACGCTTATTGAATCATCTGCTTGGACAATCTCCACCTCATCATCTATCCACTGAATAAGCTGTTGATGCATAGTAGATGGAATACAACAATTTGCATGAATCCAATCTCTTCCAAGCAGCAAGCTATATGCCCCTTTGCCCTCAATGACAAAGAAAGTCGTAAGCAGAGTCTTGGACCCAATCATCAAATCAACATGTACGCATCCCTTGGTGTCCGAAGGATTTCCAGCAAAATCATTTAGAATTATGCTCGTTGGTGTCAAATCTCTAAGGCCCATACCAAGCTTCCTGAATGTGGTATATGGCATTACATTGACAGCAGCTCCTCCATCAACAAACATCTTGGTCAATGGTTTGCCATTAACATATCCTTTCAAGTACAGTGGCTTCATGTGCCGATTCTGGGTTGGCTTCTCAAAAACAGCTTGTTTGTTCAACATCAATTGTGCCATTAACCCAAATTGTTCGGCATCATCTATATCGGGCAATATTTCTTCCTGTACAATTTGGTTAGCTGGAGCCATGAATTCATTCGGCAAGAAACATACCATGCATGTAGGAGCCGAATGACTATGTTCGTCAGGCCTGTCTTTTGGGAGCCATATCGATTTCATCCTAGGCCTTGCTTGCTTTAATTCTTGATTCCTCAGGCGTTGAACTCTTCTCTTCTGACTCCTTCTTAAACCAGGTGGACACCACTGTCCTTTTTGCCAAACATACTCACGATTTTCTTCCTCATGATCAATCCATCTGCAATCAGCATGTCTCTTTCTTGGTTGATCATCAAAACGCCGATCATCACTAGGATGCACCCTACCAATTCTTTCATGGACAGATCGGCGATTGGCAACATTTTGCCTATGTTCGACATACCCATTATTGCACTCAGGACAGTTATTCCTTGTAGGCAGCTTTAAACCTTCGTTCCAACAGTGTCTGAAGAATGCACACCCCCAATGCGCACGTTCCTGCTCTCGAGCGTATTCTTCTTGTTCTTCCTCAAACCTTTCTCCTTCGCGCCTTCTTTCCTTCTCTTCGTATTCACGCTTTTGAAAACGCTCTTTTTCTTGCTGACGCTGCCATTTGTTGAGGAGAATACGTGTAGTAACTCTAGGTTTAAAGGAATTTCCCACTTCAAATCGGCTATTCGGGAACCGAAGATTTTTCTGGCGAATCTGTTCCATTGTGATCTGCCGAGTGGGATCAACTGAACCATCTTGTCTTGCCTTCTTTGAGGTTAAAACTTTCAATCTTCCCTTTTCTCCAGATGGAACAGCATTTACCATATTAACCGAGAACCCGATCATATTCTGAGGGAAAGGGTTACTGTCCAGTTTCATCTTATTGTCGAATTTCAGATGTCCTTCCTGGATAGCTTTCTGAATCTTCATCCTAAAGACTCTGCATTCATTAATGGAATGAGAATTTCTATCATGAAACCCACAGTACCTCTTATCTTTCACTCCATCAGGCCGAAACATAGAATGCCCCTCTGGCAATTTGATTCGGCCTTCTTTCACCAGGAACTCAAACAATTTGTCTGCCTTAGTCACATCAAAATCATATGTTCCCTTCATCTGTTTGATCCATCTTTGAGTCATTGTAACTGGTTCTTTGCTCCACACTATCTCTGCTGCAGCTATCTCCTCGTCATCTTCATACTCATCTTCTTGATCTGCTCTTTCAAGGAATTGGTTATAGATGTCAGCTACATCATTATTTTTAGCAAATCTGACATCTTTCTTGAAACCATACGCCTGGTTACTCATCAAGGCCAATCTGTGCGACAACTGGCCCAGATCATCAAACTCCATCCCGAACAGCTTTTCCCGAATGGCAGGCAACATTCCAGCTACAGCCATACCAGCCAGTTGATCATCAGGTATGTTCAGAGAAAAGCACATGCTCTTAGTTTCCCTAAACCTCCTGAGGAACTCTGTAGGTGTTTCATTATTCCTCTGCCTTAAGCTGGTTAAATCAACCAACTTTTTCTCGGTACTGCCAATGTAGTAATGAGCATGGAATTTCTGTTCAAGGTCTTTCCAGGTACAAATCGACTGAGCAGGCAAAGAAGCAAACCATGTAAAAGCTGGACCCGTCAGTGACAAAGGAAAGTATCTGATTCTGAAAGCCTCGTCTGCCGAAGCCTCTCCAAGCTGCATCAGATATCGAGCTATATGTTCCACAGTACTTGTATCATCTTGTCCTGAGAATTTAGTAAATTCTGTAGGCACCTTGACTCTATTCGGCAATGATACCCTTTGGTACCATTCAGGGAAAGGAGACGAGTACATGTATCCCTGATTCTTAGGCTTCAGACCGAATTGATTTTGCAATACATCGGTCATTTTTTGCACCATGAGGTCAATATTGGTATCTTGATTCCCTGTTTTTCCAGCAAGCATACCTGCAGTACCAACATATCCAGGATTCGGGAGAGCGTCGATAGCATTGTAATCCATAAACTCCGAATATCCGTTTCCATACAAATCCCTCTGCAGTCTGTTGTTCAAGGGAGATATCTTGTAAGCAGAAGCAGGCGGATTCCCTGTGGTGCCGAATGCCATATCACCGTATGTGCGAGTTTTCGGCAGTGCAAGCTGAGGATCTTGCCGAATCGGTTGTCCATTTATATCTTTAGCACCAGAACCTCCAGTTTCATCAGCATTTCCTTTACCATGTGGTTTCTGAACTGGTGCTTGAACATTGAAGTATGTCGGACCACCCAATTGCCCATGTATCTGCTCGAAGGGTTTATCTACATGCTGACCAAAAATGCTTACCATTATATGCCGAAAACTGTTCAAGAACGCAGCATTGTGATTGGTCATTGTCTCTCCCAAAGCTTTGTATAACAAGCCCGAGAATCTCTCCCTCTCTTCTTCTTCAGTAAGATCAGATTGCCCAGGAAGGAGAACTCTTGGCAGATCGGACTTGAGAAAAGGTGCACCACTCCTGTTCTTGGCGAAAGACAGTAAACATTTGTTAATGAATTGACTAGCAGCAGCCTTTACCATCTGTTGATGTTCTTCAGACAATTCTTCCAGAGTGACATCCATGATATCGCTCAACTCAGGCATCTTGAAAACTTGTGTGTGTCCCACCGGGCGTGCCAAAAAGTGTGTTGACGTAAAATCCGCACCTCACGCCAAGCACACAGCAAGCCGAACAAAGCTGGCTTCAAACGTGGCCCGGGCTTTCGAATCCGGAAGCGTGCCAGTCAGTTTGCCTGAAAACTAACAAAGGGATAAAAATGTTTAGATTAAAACCTGGAACGTGCCGGGTGATACCAGACAGTTCCATGTTTGCGGCGTTGAAGCCAATCTTGAGAGACATATAGCTACAGGGAAGCTATCTGTCGGCAGTTAAAACCTCATTCGGCAATCGGCAAGGCACGCAAGGAGCGCACTGCCGAATGCGTGACGTAAGCATGACGAAAGATCGGCTTTCAACCGAATGAACACGTACTCATAGCCGATTAACGAGAAACAGAGCATGATAAATAAATAAAAGGGTGAAACATGATCATAAATTCGCAGTAAACAAAGAATGCATAGGCCGAAAGCAGCACCCGTCAAGCATGATAACAAAACAAGTTAATCCACCGCATGATACGACTTGTTTGTAACCACGCCACTAATCAGATTAGATTAATCCACCGCATGATACAATCTAATCATGAAAAGCTAAAAGCACTCAATGTTTAGTTACGAACCCACAACACAGTCACGAATTTACATTGAAAACAAGAATGCATAGGCCGAAAGCAGCACCCGTCAAGCATGACAACGAACGAGTTAATCCACCGCATGATACAACTCGTTTGGAGCCACACCACCAATCAGATTAGATTAATCCACCGCATGATACAATCTAATCGTGAAAGGCTAAAAGCATTCATTGTCCAATGCAAACCCACGAACACAAGTTCACTCATGAGAGCACTGCCGAATACGGCTATTTAGCCGAATCGGGATCCATGTCGAAGGAACAAGCCTAATCGGTAAAGATAAATCTATCAGATCGAATCGAATTCTAATCCACCGGATGATTAGCTCTAAGACGATCCAAAAACCTGCATCTACCGCATGATACCCGGTTCTGTCAAGATCTACACAATGCCGACAAGCTTGGACCCGCGACACGTAGCAACCTAGATCGGCTTCGGATTCGGCTGTGAGGGGATAAGTCGTCGCACCGTAAAGCAGAGCCGATTCTAGCCGATCTAGATTGGGCAAAGGTGTGTTGCATGAATTAAGCACATAGTAAAAAAGGAGCAACACGGGGTAACTTAATGAATCCGTTAGATCTTGCCGAAATCTAACAGAGCCGATAACTTGGTCCATACTAGATCTTAGCCCACCGCATGGCTCATGACCTAACAGAGGAACCTTCTTGAGACCATAACTTAAATCCACCGGATGATACTAAGCATGGTAACAAGACTACTTGCATCAAAGCTTAAATCCACCGCATGATACTAAGCATGATACAAGGTTGCCGGTACTTACGGAGGTCGACGGATCGATGACTCCTCTCGAAGAACTCGACGACTCGACTAAAGGACTCGATTTTGGCACGGGGCCGGTTTGTTGTATGATTGATTCGATTCATGTCCTTTTTTACAATTGCCATGGGCTTATATTTATACCCAGGTCTTGATACAACTCCCAGTCGGACACGACTGCAATACTTATCCTAAAATAGACGATGAATCTTCGTGTCCATGTCACATTCCTTGTTGAACCGGCCTTTCCTTTTATTCCACGTCATCACGCCTTCCCGAGTACTCTTTCCATACGATCAGTGCTTCTGCCGAATGACGACGTGTTCCCGACCGCAGAGCGTCTCCTGCCGAATGCTTCACCTTTGCCGAATGATAACGCGCTCCCGACCGCAGAGCGTCTCCTGCCGAATGCTCCAGCAAAGCCTCCTAGCCGAATGGTATCTTTCCACCAAATCTGGCCCACATGTCAGCTTCTTCCCGGTGCCAATTTTTGGTGTCAACACCGGGACAATCTGATCTTAATGAAGATGAAGAAAGGGAGAAGTTCTCTAGCTTGTTGTACAAGGCTTTAGGAGAAACAATGACCAATCATAATGCTGCATTCCTGAACAGTTTTCGGCTCATACTAGTCAACATCTTTGGTCAGCACGTGGATAAGCCTTTTGAGCAAGTGCATGGGCAACTTGGTGGACCAACATATTTCAATGTTCAAGCATCGGTTCCGAAACGTCATGGTAAAGGTACTGAAGAAACTGAAGCTTCTGGAACCAAAGACGCGAATGGACAGCCGATTCAGCAAGAGCTTCAGCATGCATTGCCGAAACCTCGTACATATGGTGATATGGCATTCGGCACCACGGGAAATTCACCTGCTTCTGCTTATAAGATATCCCCTCTGAACAACAGGCTGCAAAGGGACATGTATGGAAACGGATATTCAGAGTTTATGGATTACAATGCTATCGACGCTCTCCCGAATCCTGGGTATGTTGGTACTGCAGGCATGCTTGCTGGGAGACCAGGGAATCAAGATACCAGTATTGACCTCATGGTGCAAAAAATGACCGATGTATTGCAAAATCAATTCGGTCTGAAGCCTAAAAATCAGGGGTACATGTACTCATCTCCTTTCCCAGAATGGTACCAAAGGGTATCACTGCCGAATAGAGTCAAGGTTCCTACAGAATTCACCAAATTCTCGGGACAAGATGATACAAGTACTGTGGAACATATAGCTTGGTATTTGATGCAGCTTGGAGAAGCTTCGGCAGATGAGGCCTTTAGAATCAGATACTTTCCTTTGTCATTAACAGGTCCAGCTTTTACATGGTTTGCTTCTTTGCCTGCTCAGTCGATTTGTACTTGGAAAGACCTGGAGCAGAAATTCCATGCTCATTACTACATTGGCAGTACCGAGAAAAAGTTGGTTGATTTGACCAGCTTAAGGCAGAGGAATAATGAAACACCTACGGAGTTCCTCAGGAGATTTAGGGAAACAAAGAGCATGTGCTTTTCTCTGAACATACCTGATGACCAGCTGGCTGGTATGGCTGTAGCTGGCATGCTGCCTGCCATTCGGGAGAAGCTATTCGGGATGGAGTTTGATGATCTGGGCCAGTTGTCACACAGATTGGCCTTAATGAGTAACCAGGCATACGGTTTCAAGAAAGATGCCAGATTTACTAAAAATAATGATGTAGCTGACATATATAACCAATTCCTTGAAAGAGCAGATCAAGGGGATGAGTATGAAGACAATGGGGAGATAGCTGCAGCAGAGATAGTGTGGAGTAAAGAACCAGTCATGGTGAATCAGAGATGGATTAAACAGAATAAGGGCACCTATGATTTTGATGTAACTAAGGCAGATAAATTATTTGATTATCTTGTAAAGGAAGGCCAAATCAAGCTACCAGAGGGGCATTCTATGCTTCGGTCTGATGGAGTGAAAGATAAGAGGTACTGTGGATTCCATGATAGAAGTTCTCATTCCATCAATGAATGCAGGGTTTTTAGAGTGAAGATTCAGAAAGCTATCCAAGAAGGGCATTTGAAATTCGACAATAAGATGAAGTTGGACAGTAACCCGTTTCCTCAGAACATGGTTGGGTTCTCAATCAATATGGTGAGTACTGCCGAATCTGGAGAAAAGAAAAAAATGAGAGTCCTGACGTCAAAGAAAGCGAAGCAGAGTGGCTCAGTAGATCCTAATCGGCAAATCACGATCGAACAGATTCGCGAGGAGAGACCTCGCTTCCCGAATAGCCAATTTGAAATTGGGAATTCCTCTAAACCCAGAGTCACATCGCGTATTCTCCTCAATAAGTGGCAGCGTCAGCAAGAAAAAGAGCATTACCAGAGACGTGAATACGAGGAGGAGAAAAGAAGGCGCGAAGAAGAAAGGTTTGAGGAAGAACAAGAAGAATATGTCCGAGAACAAGAACGTGCACATTGGGATTGTATTTTCTTCAGACACTGTTGGAACGAGGGTTTAAAGCTGCCTACGTGGAATAACTGTCCTGAATGCAATAATGGATATGTCGAACATAGGCAAAATGTTGCCATTCGCCGATCCGTCCATGAAAGAATTGGAAGGGTACATCCTAGTGATGATCGGCGTCTAAAAATATATAAGAATGATGATCAACCAATGAAAAGACGTGCTGATTATAGATGGATTGATCATGAGGAAGAAGATCGTGAGTATGTTTGGCAGAAAGGACAGTGGTGTCCACCTGGTTTAAGAAGGAGCCAGAAGAGAAGAGTCCAACGCCTGAGGAATCAAGAATTGAAGCAAGCAGGAACCAGGATGAAATCGATATGGCGTCCAAAAGACATGCCTGACGAATCGGGTCATTCGGCTCCTACATGCATGGTATGTTTCTTGCCGAATGAATTCATGGCTCCAGCTAATCAAATTGTACAGGAAGAGATATTGTCAGAAGTGGA
Organism: Echinochloa phyllopogon; assembly: GCA_033239725.1. Taxonomy (NCBI): domain Eukaryota; kingdom Viridiplantae; phylum Streptophyta; class Magnoliopsida; order Poales; family Poaceae; genus Echinochloa; species Echinochloa phyllopogon. The sequence goes on from BTCW01000015.1 coordinate 42,725,208, forward strand.
TGAAGCCGAACGATATGGGTTAATGGCACAATTGGTATTGAATAAACAAGCTATTTTCGAGAAGCCAGTCCAGAATCGGCACATGAAGCCACTGTACTTAAAAGGATATGTCAACGGGAAGCCACTAACGAAGATGTTTGTTGATGGTGGAGCTGCTGTTAATGTGATGCCATACAATACATTCAGGAAACTTGGCATGAACCCTGGAGATTTAACGCCAACAAGCATAGTGTTGAATGATTTTGCTGGGAATCCTTCGGACACCAAAGGATGTGTACATGTAGATCTGATGATTGGGTCCAAGATTCTGCTTACAACCTTCTTTGTTATTGAAGGCAAAGGGGCATACAGCTTGCTACTTGGAAGGGATTGGATTCATGCGAATTGCTGTATTCCATCTACTATGCATCAACAGCTTATTCAGTGGATAGATGATGAAGTGGAAATTGTCCCAGCAGATGATTCGATTAGCGTGGCTAATGTGGAACCGGCCTTCTGGGAATATCAAGGCATAGATTGCTTCTCAGGTAAGGACTGGGGAGAAGGTCCTGTTGAGCCAGTCAGCAGTGATCAACAGCCGATCAAAGCAGTCGGCTCTTTTAGCAATTTTTAATGGATAATCCAATCGATGGAACTGACGGGAAGCTAGGATATGGATTTGTGTCGGCTGATAAATTAGAAGAAGTAGACATTGGAGATGGTGGCAAACCAAGGCCGATATTCATCAGTGCTAGCTTGAATTCGGTTTTCAGGGAGAAGTTGATTGAGTTGTTAAAAGAATACAAAGATTGCTTTGCTTGGGATTATTCGGAGATGCCTGGCTTAGATCGTTCCATTGTTGAGCATCAATTGCCGATCAAGCCTGGTTATAAACCTTACAAGCAACCACCCCGGAAAATCTACAAAGATGAAGTGTTGGCCGATGTGAAGAAAGAAGTGGAAAGATTAATAGCAGCAAACTTTATTAGGCCGTGCAGATATGCAGAATGGATCTCTAATATTGTTCCTGTGTACAAGAAAAATGGGAAGATGAGAGTTTGCATAGACTTTAGAGATCTGAACAGAGCCACACCCATGGATGGATATCCGATGCCTATTGCTGATTCGTTGGTTGATGCTGCTGCTGGATATAAAGTGATTAGTTTCATGGATGGTAATGCAGGGTACAATCAAATTTTTATGGCATTGGAAGATATAGCGAAAACGGCTTTCAGATGTCCAGGACATATAGGGTTGTTTGAATGGGTTGTCATGACGTTTGGTTTGAAGAATGCTGGTGCAACTTATCAGAGAGCTATGAATTATATTTTTCATGAGTTGATCGGCAAGATTGTGGAGATATATATCGATGATATCGTGATTAAGTCATTGGATCATGAAGCACATTTGGCCGACATAAGGAAAACTCTAGAATGCACTAGGAAACATGGGCTCAAAATGAACCCAAATAAATGTGCTTTTGGAGTTTCGGCAGGAGAATTTCTGGGATTTCTGGTGCATGAAGGAGGAATAGGAGTTGGCAGGAAAAGTATGAAAGCCATTGATGAAGTTGTTCCTCCAACTAATCTTAAGGAATTGCAGTCACTGCTTGGTAAGATCAATTTCGTAAGAAGATTCATATCAAACTTATCACAAAAGATGTTGCCTTTCTCTTCACTATTAAAGGTCAAGAAGGATCAGAAGTTTGTATGGGGCGACGAACAACAGAAGGCTTTCGATGAGATCAAGGAATACATGAAAGAACCACCAGTATTGGTACCTCCATAGCTAAACAAGCCTTTTAAGTTGTACGTGGCGGCCGATGCCCAAACTATTGGATCGGCCCTCATACAAGAATTCGAGGGAAAGGAAAGGGTAGTTGCATACCTTAGCCGAAAGTTGCTTGATCCCGAAACGAGGTATTCGGCTACTGAGAAGCTTTGTTTATGTGTTTACTACTCCTGTACAAAATTTCGGCACTACTTACTACATGCCGAATGCATTGTGTATTCAAAGTTTGATGTGATAAAACACATGTTGTCTATGCCAATTTTGAACGGAAGGATTGGCAAATGGATTTTAGCTTTGTCTGAATTTGAGTTAAGGTTTGAATCGACAAAGGCTGTTAAAGGACAGATTATTGCTGATTTCATTACTGAGCATCGCGATTTATCAGTTAATTCGCTTGAAATTGCTCCTTGGGTATTATTCTTCGATGGCTCTTCATGTGACAAAGGTGGTGGAGTAGGTATTTTGTTAATTTCACCAAGAGGAGAGGTATTTGAATTTGCTATTCCTATTCAACCCACTGTCACTAATAATCAAGCTGAGTATGAAGCGTTGCTCAGAGGACTTCAATACTTGAGAGAAGCAAAGGCCATTGCAGTTGAAATTTTTGGAGATTCAGAATTAGTTATAAGGCAACTAAATGGCGAGTATGAGTGCAGAAATGATGTCTTGAGGAATTACTATGAGGAATGCAAGCAGATCTTAAAGGAATTTCAGTCAGTAATTCTGCGGCATATTCCTAGGAAAGACAATAAGGAGGCAAACAGATTAGCTCAAGGTGCTTCGGGTTATAAAGAGCTTCGAGAAGTTTTTGCTAATGATGTACATGCTTTCGGGAGTAATCTGGCAGAAGATGATTGGAGAAAAGAGATTGCCGATTATCTGGAGAATCCATCCCGAAAGGTTTCTAGAAAGCTCAGGTATAAAGCTTTAAAGTTTGTTCTTCTTGATGATAATTTATATTATAAATCCTTGGATGGGGTGCTGTTACATTGCTTAAATCATGAAGAAGCAAAAAGGCTGATGAGTGAAGTACATGATGGGTTGTGTGGAGCACATCAATCGGCCTACCGAATGAAATGGGTTATTAGGAGATCTGGGTACTATTGGCCTACAATGCTAGAAGACTGCTTTGAATATTATAAGGGATGCCAAGATTGCCAGAGATTTGGAAACGTTCAGAGAGTTCCAGCATCAGTTCTGAATCCTATTATCAAGCCGTGGCCATTCAGAGGATGGGGAATAGATTTGATTGGCCAAATAAATCCTCCATCTAGTAAGGGGCATAAGTTTGTGCTTTTGGCAACCGATTATTTTACCAAATGGGTTGAGGCAATTCCATTAAAGAAGGTGACATCGGAGAATATGGTTGAATTTGTTAAAGAACATATCATTTACAGATTTGGAATTCCTCAAACAATCATCACAGATCAAGGGACTCAATTTACATCTTCAGAGTTCAGAGATTTTGCTGAAAGTATGGGCATCAAATTGTTGAATTCTTCTCCTTATTATGCCCAAGCTAATGGTCAGGCAGAGGCTTCTAACAAAATTATGATCAAAATCATACAGAAGAAGATTGATCAGAAGCCGAGAAAGTGGCATTCGGTACTCAATGAGGCTTTATGGGCTTACCGAATGGCTCCACATGGGGCTACACAGACGTCTCCTTATGAGTTGGTGTATGGGCATCATGCTATCTTGCCATGGGAAATACAATTAGACTCAAGGAGAATAAAATTGCAAAAGGATTTAAGTTCTAAAGATTATAATGATTTAATGATGGACGAATTAGAAGATTTGCATATGATTCGTCTCAGGGCCTTGGAAAATGTTGAAAAAAATAAAATGCGAGCTGCTAAATATTACAACAAGAAGGTGAAAGTCAAGCAATTTGCAGAAGGAGATTTGGTTTGAAAAGCAATATTGCCGATTGGGACTAAATACAGTGCATTCGGTAAGTGGTCTCCAAACTGGGAAGGCCCTTTCAGAGTGATCAGATGCGTGCCTGGAAATGCATATATCCTGAAAACTTTGCTAGGAGAGGAGTTTACTGCTGCCATCGATGGGAGATACTTGAAGAAATATTATCCTAGTGTTGAGATTGATCGTTGATTGAAGTATTCAATGTCAGAACAATTGAGACAGCCGGCATTCGGGAAGGAGCCGTCTTCAGAACAAATGATTGACAGAAGAAGAAATGGCCAATACCAGAGTGTATTGCCCTTAGTACAAATATTTTGCGTCATGAATTTGACCAGGTTATCACAAAAAGGACCACAAAAGATAAGTTTTATTGCCGAAATTCCATAAATCCCTAGTACAAACTACTGGAAGAGCCTGTTCAAAACAGACTGGGGATGAATGGAATCGGCAATGGCAGCACCATGGCCGTCGAGACGATCAATGGAGGCGTCAATGTCATCGATGTCTTCTGGGTTGCTGTTGGCGAAACCAACCGGCATCCTGGAATAGTCAGTGCCGGTGTGTGTCGACATGGCAACGAGACCCACAGCGACGCCTAGGCGAACGCCATGGAGAGCCACCTCGTCGACGCGGCCTGCCACCGCGCCAAGGCGAGCCTCAGGTATGTCTCCTTGGGCGTTCACTTTGTTCGCCAGCTCATCCACCAGCGCCTTCAGCCGATTGAGCTCGTCATCGCGTTCTGCAAGATTACAAAATGGAGGTAGATCAATAATGACTAGAGATGGGATTAGGATTGAACAAGTTATGGAAATTACCATCGATGACTTCGAGCAGTTGCTTGCGCTCGGCCTGCCATTCGAGGTCCGCAATCCCGGCTTGCTTGGAAATGACCTCCAGTTCGCGACGAGAGTCGTCGCGCTCCGCCTTGAATCGGCGAGCATCGCCGTCTGAGTAGCGGGAGTCGTCCGATGAGAGAGTCCGATTGGACGAACTCGAAGAGCTGGACGCCGCAGGAGCAGCGGCTGGAGCCGCAACTGGCGCACCAGCGGCGGCAATCCATTGGATTACCCTGAAAAAACAAAGAGATTCGTCAAGGAGAGGGCAAATCTCGAGAAGAACAGAGAGAAGCAAGCAGCCAATCACCTGCGGCGAGCGCCGGCGCGAATTCCTTCGGGCTCGTCGGCAGCCGGTCGCCTTCCATTCGTCATTTGGGTTTTTCTTGAGTTTACTGTGCTTGGGAAAAAGAAGAGTTCGAGGAAGGCAAAAGACTTGGTGAGGAGATAGCGGCACTCGGTATGTTTATTTATAGAACCCGCAGAGGAAATCGTGGCCAAAGATCGTGGCGCGTATTCCGAAGAGTTCGGAAGGTGGAAAGGATTTTCCAGCCGATCGGTTCCCATGTCGTTTGGGATTCTTATCGAGTCGTATTCGGCTTTGACTGGATGAGATTCGGCTATGTCGTAGTTGAAGCGTTTTCGGGTCTGACGCTATTATAACCAGCTTTGCCGAATGAGTTATCCACAATGGAGAAAAAGCAGAGTTAAGAGATGACAAGATTACAGGGTTGATAAAACATTCGGCTATCAAACTATTTGACACAATTTACACACCCAAGTACTTTAAAATTACATTTTTGGCATTCAAGATCATGTTGCTGATATTCTCTAATAGCTGCTTGTCAGCTTCTTGAGTTTTGGCCAGGGTAGAAAGTTTGGCTTTGAGTTGCTTCTCTTCATTCAGAGCTGCTGAAGCCTCCTTGCGCAACTTTTCTGTCAGACCAGGAATTTCGGCTATCTTCTTTTTATCAGCTTCAATTTCAGCCGATAGGTTTTTCAATTCAGCCTCTAATTCGGCTTTTCTGGTCTCTTTTGATTTAAGTGCAGCCTGTAGGCCAGCTAACAGTTCCTTATTGCTCTGAGTTCTAGAGTGCAAATCTTTTACAGATTGCTTGGCCAATGTTCTTCTTTGCTCCAAGGCTGGTTGAGCAGATTGATTCTTCAGAGCTTGCTTCACTGCAATAAAATGATCGTCCAATCTAGAAACTGGATCTAAAGAAATCTTGATATCGGCAGGAAGATCTTGATCAAATGATTCAAGCAAGTCTCTTAAGAGTTCAGCATTGTTGACTTGATCTCGAGTGTCCTTATGCAGAAAGGAGAGGATTTCCTTCAGTTTTGCTTGGTTCTCCTCTGATAAGGCTTGACCAGAGGAAGTTTCTTCTCCTTGTTCGGCAACAAGATCGTCCAAGGCAAATGAGTAGCTGGGTGATGAAATTGTTTTATCCTGGAAAAGAATTGTTGCCGAATTAATGATGGTCTATTGGATAAAAGCTGGGAGAACTGGGTAATCATCTCTACCTCATTCCTGACCTCTTGGATGGAGAGAGAGGGCAGCTCAAGCTCAGGCAAAGGTTCTTGTATGTCATGCTGAGGAGAGCTTGGAAGGTTCTTTGGTGGAGATGAGGCTTCTGGCTGAGGTACATCAGGTAGAGCTGAAGCTGGTTCTTGATGAAAAGAGGAGCTCTCCGAAATTGGATCCATTGAAGCTTGCTCTGTGACTGAAAGAAAGTTAGTGCCGATGAAAAAGAGTTTTGAAGGACAAGATGGTGAGAAATTTTACTAATCACTGAAGCATCGGCAGGTTCTGTGCTAATGGCCAATTGCTGTGATTTGGCCTGAAATCATAAAGGAACAGAAATGAGCAGAATGAAATTAGCATTTTTACTCGAGGAAGGAGAAATTTGACCTGTGCAATTCTTTTGCTGCTTGTTCTTTTCTTCTTTATAGCTGAAGGGGCAGTTAGAGAAGAAATCTTTCTCTTGGTAGAAGGCGGTGCCGCAAGAGTTGGATCCAGACTGGCAGGCCTGGACATTATTTGAGCCAAAGAAGGAGAGAGATGCCCCAGAATAGATATTGGGCCAGCGATGTTATATACAATTGCTCTAGCCAGAGGGGCAGGGACTGTGTCCTGCAGAATAACAGAATCAAAAGTCGATGAAAGAGGGTGTTATTGGAAAAACAGATGGATTATAAGCATGTTTACCTCTGAATTCGGCTGATAACCAGGCCTTAACTCAAGGCAAAGAGGGTGAACCGGCACATTGAAGATATGATCATGGAGTTCTTGCCACCAAAGAATGAAGGAGGGATGAGCAAGTGCTGTTGGCACGAAAGGTTCGATTTGATAAATAGCAGAATAGCACTTATAATCAAAGACCCTTCTTGTTTCTGTGGAGTCTTTGATGATCTGCCTAGGCTTGAGGAATTCATGGAGAAATAATCTTGGGGGCACTTGGCCACATCCTAGTTGCCTGGCGGCTACATTCGGCTGGTAATATTCATATGAACTTTGAACCAGCCTTCCTCCACAAAATTCGGTTGGTAAGATGCAAGGCCGAATGAAAGTGTTAAAAATTGCTGTGGACTCTGCATCTATGCATCCAGTCTCGAAGCTGAATTCACAAGGGAAAGTGAGATTGTCATTGTCCATGTATGGGAACCAGAGGGGATTGGCAAAGCCTTTAAAGAAAAGTTCAAACAGTTCTCCAATGCTCTTGTTGATAGCAATAGTGGAGGCTGCTTCCCCATAGGTTTGACAGCCTTTGGTGCTCTGGGCTTCTGCTTCCTGGTAATTGGCCGAGGGGAAATGTCGGCTGTTGAGGTCAATGGGGACAATTTGGTGCATGTACAATTGCAGCCACATCTGGACGAACCACCAGGGACCGTTGACGCAGGGGATTTTCTTGTTGGTGTGCATCTGATAAATGGTCTGATGGAGCATGTGATAGACACTTCCCAGGAGATATTTCCCGAGAGGGATAAGTGTGCCTGCAGCCAGGTCTTCGGCCATTACTATGTGATTCAGAGTTGGCTCATTGGCTTTACCACAGAAAACAAATCTGCACAGCCACATATTCAGAAAGGCCCTGTATTCAACGTCAGTCAGAGGACCATCATGCATGTAAGTTTGGATGTATTTCTTATAGCCGACTCCAGTCTTCACCCCTGTCTGTTTGGAAGAACCTTTGTACCTGTATGGGTGTGTTATCCCTGTGATGTTTAGGCCGGTTATCATGTAGACATCGGCCAGGGTTGGAGTCATTGGTCCGTGACCAAAGAGAAAAGCATTCATGCCATTGGACCAGAAGTGACAAGCTGCAATCAGGAGATTTTCATTCTTGGGTGTTTCGGCTAGAGATAGCTCCAAGCAATGAGAAATACGAAGACTGTCCCAATTCTGCGTCTGGGGGCTTTTATCTTCAATAATCCTTTTGTACCAGTTTCTCCAGCCGGCGATTGAGGGCAGAGGCCAGTTCTTGAATGAATCTTGCCATTCGTGAGGTCTCGTCAGTGAAGTTTTGAAAGGGATCCTCTGAGACTCAGCCGCAATAATTTCGGAGGGATCTGGATTCCCTGAGGGGCCGAGGAAGAAAGATGCGGATTGCTCCTCAGTAGGGGTCAAGATTTCAGTGGTCAGAGCCTATCGAGAACAGAAGAAGAGCGATTCGGGAATTCAAGATACGATTCGAAAAGAATAATGCCGAATGTGATTGAGGGAAACAAAACTTACTTGAAGAATTTGATCCTGGTTCGCCATTTGAAGATTGGAGCTTGAGAGATTCGACGAACTAGGGTTTTGAGTTTGGAAACGCACTCTGAGGATTTGGAAGCGGAAAACGGATGTCAAAGCGGATTCAGCCTGGAGATGTTGGGGATTCCTGGTCAATTCCGAGATAAAAGCATCTTTTATCCCGAAATTGAAGGGGCATGTGTTAACACCAAAATTTAGCACCAGGAAGAGGCTGACGTGTGGGCCGGATTTGGTGGAAGGATACCATTCGGCTAAGGGGCTTTCTCTGAAGTATTCGGCAATAACGCTCTGCGGTCGGGAACGCGTCGTCATTCGGCAGAGGCATGGTTCCGCAGGCAAAAGCGGTAGCATTCGGGAAGGCGTGATGACGTGGAAAAACATAAGGAAAAGGCCGGTTCGAACAAGGAACGCAATATGGGCACGAAGATTCGTCATTTATTTTTAGAAACAAGTATTGTAGTCGTGTCCGACTAGGAGTTGTATCAAGACCTGGGTATAAATATAAACCCATGGCAGCTGTAAGGAAAAGAAGAATCCAATCAATCATACAACAAACCGGCCCCGTGCCAACTTCGAGTCCTTTAGTCGAGTCGTCGAGTTCTTCGAGAGGAATCATCGATCCGTCGACCTCCGTAAGTACCGGCAACCCTGCACCATGCCTAGTATCATGCGGTGGATTTAGGCTTTGGTTCAGGAAGGTTCCATTGTTAGATCATGAGCCATGCGGTGGGCTAAGTTTTAGCTTGGAACAAGTTATCGGCTCTATTGGATTTTGGCAAGATCTAGTAGATTCATTAAGTTACCGTGTTGCTCTGGATTTTACCTTTGTGTTTAATTCATTACAGCACTCTTTTGCCCAGTCTAGGTTGATTAGATTCGGTTCTAGCTCATAACGCACTGCGTTTCCATAGCCGAATTCGAAGTCGATCTAGATTGCCACGTGTCGCGGGTTCAAGCTCGTTGGTCTTGTGTAGATCTTGACAGAACCGGGTATCATGCGGTAGATGCAGGTTTTTGGGTCGTCTTAGAGCTAATCATCCGGTGGATTAGAATTCGATTCGATCTGATAGATCTATCATCATCAACGAAGCATGTTCCTTCTTCACGGAACCCGATTCGGCTATATAGCTGTATTCGGCAGTATCGCCACGAGTGAAACGTGCTCACGGTTTTGTTTTAAATAAAGAATGCTTTTAGCCTTCCATGATTAGAGTGTATCATGCGGTGGATTGGTCTATTCTTGGTTGGTGGTGTGATTCTAAGCAAGTCGTATCATGCGGTGGATTAACTTGCTTGTTTTCATGCTTGACGGGTTGAAAGTGCCTAGACATGCGGTAGACTAGCGCTTTTAATCTATGCATTCTTGTTTATTATGAAATTATGGTCATGCTTTCGCCCTTTTATTTATCTATCATGCCCTATTCCCCGTTAATCGGTTACAAATACGCGTTACAATGTTTATTCAGTCAAATACCGATCTTTCGTCATGCTCACGTCACGCATTCGGCAGTGCGCTTCCTGCGTGCTTTTTGCCGATCGCCCCACCGATCTTTCGTCATGCTTACGTCACGCATTCGGCAGTGCGCTTCCTGCACGTTTTGCCGATTGCCGAATGATGCCTTGACTGCTGACAGATAGCTTCTCTGTAGCTATATGTCGTTCGAAGCGGGCTCCGTAGCCGCAAATATGGAACTGTCTGGTATCACCCGGCACGTTCCAGGTGTTATCTAAACATCCTTTCTCCCTTTGTCAGTTTCAGGAAAATTGACTGGCACGCTTCCGGATTCGAAAGCCCGGGCCACGTGTGAAGCCAGCTAATTCGGCTTGCTGTGTGCTTGGCGTGAGGTGCGGATTTTACGTCAACAGTAACCATGTGGAATGTCATTGCAGTGCCATTTTTGCCCTTCTTCCACACGTTTGGTCATACCGTATGCGACCTGATAATTTAGTAGTCACAAAGAAAGTTAGTAAATGAATGGTATTTACGGTGAAATGTATGCAATACGAACTAAGGTCGCATACGTACCACCACAGCTAAGTTCTTCTGCCTGACGACAAGCTCGCACGCGGTCCGTTGAGTTATTTCATCCACGGGGTAACGGACCGGTTCGGCGGCCTGTGTGGAAGCGTGACTGCTTTGATATTGTTGTGGAGGGCTAATAAGGGCCGCATCTTGGAGAGGTGCATGCTCTGTGGAACCGGTCCCGCTTGCGGCTTGTTGGAGAGGTGCATGCTCTGTGGAACCGGTCCCGCATGTGGCTTGTTGTATCTGCAGCCATGCTACCTTCATCCGTCGCTCCATCTCTGACTCCATTTCTTGGAGCTTTGAGCCCTGGGCGGCAACCGTTTGCTCTAGGTCCCTCACCCTCTGCTCATATTCGGCCTTCTTCCTCGAACGGCTCCTATAGGTGGCGGCGTGCTCTTGGAAACCTTTCTTCCATGAGATGCTTGTGCCTACGCCGCACGTCCGTCCAGGATGCTCCTTGTTCCCTAAGGCATAGGTTAGCTCATCTCTGTCTCTATTAGCAACAAATTCTCCCCTCTCAGATGCCCTGAGGATATCGAGGAGACGCTGAGCTAGTTCTCGCAAGTCCTCGGGAAAAACTAAGGAGCCGTCGATTGGGCTTAGGGTGCCTCCATGACCATAGTACCAATGCTTGGTCCTTGTGGGCCGGTCATGTGTCGCTGGAGTGATGCCTCTAGCATATAGATCTTCTTCCATCTTCTCCCATTTAGCGATGCTTGCCTTGTAACCTCCCGAACCCATCTTATGAGAGTACTTCTTATTTGCGGCGTTTCCAGCGTTTCTAGCGCTAGCCGTTGCACCCTCTTCGGAGGTTTTGTACTCAAGGAATGCTTCCCACTCGTCATCAGTGATCTTCTTATACTTCTCAGGATCCGGGGCCTCTCCGGTTTTGAGAAAATGTGAGTACAACTTCTTCTTGAAATCCTGAAACAGAACTGCCATCTTCTTCATTGTCCAATCCCTTAGTTCTGCTTCATGAGTGCTAGGCCAGTCGAATATTGCCTTTAATTCCCTCCATAGCATCTCCTTCTCTGTATCGGGGAGCACGTACTCCTCAGTGGGGTCCGTGGACTTCCATTTTCTGATACTAATGGGCACATTGTCCCGTACAATTACCCCGCACTGAGATACAAATTTCTTGGCCACTTTTGGGGGCTCAACTGGCTCCCCGTCATCCTCCACTCGAGTGATGTGAAACTTGACATCCTTCAGCTTCTTCGTGCTCGATCGTTTTGATTTCTTAGCTCGACTTGTAGAAGCAGAGGCGGCCTACACAAATTACATATATACGAGATGATATAGAGATGGTATACATAATTGACATGTACAGTACAAATTTATGTTATCTATATACACACCTGACTAGATGAGGGCTCGTTACCGGCCCCTTCAATAGTGCTGCCCTGGACACGTTCGCCGTGGACATTGGCGGCCCCTTCAACATTTTCGGCCCTTGCAACATTGTCGCCCTGGATATTGTCGTCCCTTCCAATGATCCCTAACACATCATCCATGGACATTGGTTGGGTTACAATAATAAAAAGTTGATTCGCAAAGAACGTGTCGTTGTCCTCTTGCATGGGTGGGACAGGGCTGTTGTTGTCCTCTTGCATGGGTGGGACGGGGTTGTTGTTGTCCGCCATCTATAGAATTAAAAATAATTGATAAGAAATATATACAAAGCATACATATTCCCAATATTTCTAACATTTTCGCTAAGGGGGTCGGTGCGTGAAAAATGGATTCGCCAAGGGGTTCGGGTGCGCGGTGTAAATTGATTCGCTAAGGGTTCGGGTACGCGACGCGAAGTGGTTTGTTAAGGGTTCGGGTGCGTGACGCGAACGGGTTCGCTAAGGGGGTCGGTGCGCGAAAAACGGATTCGCTAAGGGGTTCGGGTGCGCTGTGGGTTCGGGTACGCAATAGAATTTCCGATAATAAACATTTTCGATAGTATACATTATACAAACATATAACATTTCCAATATACATTTAAATGAAGCACATATATTTCTAATATACATAGAATTTCCAATATACATTTATATGAAGCATACATACATTTAAATGAAGCATAGAATTTCTGATATAAAATTTCCAATATACATTTAAATGTAAATATTTCAATACAATGCATTTCAATAAAATAAATTTCCAATACATATAAAGCATATATATTTCTAATATTTCCAATACAACGCATTTCCAATAAAATAAATTTCTAATATTTTCTAATATTTTCAATACATATGAAGCATATATATTTCTAATATTTCAATACAATGCATTTCCAATATATGGTTCGCTAACCAAATGCGCATGGCCGAACACGTTCGCTAAGCAAATGTGCATGGCCGTGTTCGGCCATGCAACAGGTACCTGCACACACAAACACGTACACATGGCACGAAGGCCGGCTCACAAACATGCACGCACGACACGAAGGCCGGCTTCACAGAGGGCTCACCGTGACGGGCGGCGGGCGACGGCGGCGCGGGGACGAGCGGCGGCGGCGGCGAGGGGACGAGGAGCGGCGCCGGCGCGGGGACGACGGGCGCGGGGACGACGACGGCGGCGGGGACGACGGGCGGCGGCGGCGTGGGCGCGGGGACCACGGGTGGCGGCGGCGACGGGCGACGGCGACGGCGGCTTGGCCGGGCGTGGGGAAGATGATGGGCGGCAGCGTCGGCGCGGCCGGGGACGGCGCGGGCGACGACAGTGGACGGAGGCGCGGCTGCGGCGACGGGCGGCGGCGGCTGAGGAGACGAGGGGGCGCATGGCGGCGGCGGCGGTTTCGATCTGTGAGATGAGGGCGAAGTGAGGGAGGGGAGAGAAGTCCCCGGCCTATATAGGTCCCCCGTCTTTAGCACCGGGTGCAGCCACGACCCGGTGCTAAAGGCCCTTTAGCACCGGGTCTGTACAGCACCCGGTGCTAAAGGCCCCCCCTTTAGCACCGGGTCTTCCCACCACCCGGTGCTAAAGGCCCTTTAGCACCGGGTCTTCTACACCCGGTGCTAAAGGCCGTAACTGGAGCCAAACGAAAATTGGTGGGGGCCTTTAGCACCGGGTGCAGCCACGACCCGGTGCTAAAGGCCCTTTAGCACCGGGTCTATACAGCACCCGGTGCTAAAGGCCCTCCCTTTAGCACCGGGTCTTCCCACCACCCGGTGCTAAAGGCCCTTTAGCACCGGGTCTTCTACAGCCGGTGCTAAAGGCCGCAACTGGCGCTAAACGAGAATTGGGGGCCTTTAGCACCGGATTTTAGATCAACCCGGTGCTAAAGGCCCGAAATTTTCGTTTGGCGCCAGTTTCCAAACCGGCCTTTAGCACCGTTGGCTACTATTTGAGAATTTTATAAATATAGTTTTTAATATATAGTTATTAATACTTGTTTTAATTTAGTTATTAATACCTATTAAAAATATATATTAAATAAGAAAATCTTATAAATTACTAGAAAATCAATATAAAATGCTAGAAAATCTTATAAATTAATAGAAAATCTTATAAATTACTAGAAAATCTTATAAATTACTAGAAAATCTTATAAATTACTAGATGTGTCATGATATTGAAGAAGGATGGTGGAAATATCATCTCAAAGCTGACAAGACATTGCACCACGTCGTTGTGTAGATGATCTAAATGGTCTGGATTGATCACCTTCTGAGAAATTGCATTGAGGAATGCACATAGCTTCACAATGGCTTTCGGCACGTTAACTGGTAGCACACCCCTGAGTATGACGGGAAGCAGCTGTGTCATCAACACATGGCAGTCGTGAGACTTCAGGTTTGTGAACTTCTTCTCTATCATATTTATTATTCCCTTAATATTGGAGGAGTAGCCAGACGGAACCTTGATACTGTTCAAGCATTCAAACATGCTTGCCTTCTCTTCTTTGTTGAGAGTGAAGCTGGCAGGACGCAAGTACTGGCGTCCTTTGTCTCTCTTTTCTGGATGTAGATCAGTCCGTTGCTTCAATCGTTTCAGCTCCTGACGTGCTTCCAGTGTATCTTTTGGCTTCCCATAAGTACCCAGGAAGCTTATCAAGTTCACGCAAAGATTCTTCGTCAGATGCATCACATCAATCGCGTTACAGACCTCTAAACGTTGCCAATAAGGTAGCTCCCAAAAGATAGACTTCTTCTTCCACATCGCGGCACGACCATCCTCGCCCGTCGGAGCAGCCTGGCTTCCGTCTCCCTTGCCAAACACCACGTGTAGGTCCTTCACCATATCAAATAGCTCTTCTCCACTCCGGTGTCTCGGCTTTGTACGGCGGTCAGCATTCCCGCCAAAATGCGCACATTTCTTTTGTAGCTCATGCTTCGCCGGAAGGAATCGACGGTGACCCATGTATACAACTTTACGACAATGTTTCAAATACATGCTTTTAGTTTCCTCTAAACAATGAGTGCATGCTTTATATCCTTTGTTTGATTGTCCTGATAGGTTACTTAGTGCAGGCCAGTCGTTGATGCTTATGAAAAGCAGTGCTCGAAGGTCAAACTGCTCCTGCTTGTCCTCATCCCACATGCTAACACCTTCATTCTTCCACAGCTGCAAAAGTTCGTCAACCAATGGTCTTAGGTACACATCAATGTCGTTGCCAGGTTGCTTTGGGCCTTCGATGAGCACTGGCATCATAATGAACTTCCGCTTCATGCAGAGCCAGGGGGGTAGGTTGTAGATACAAACAGTCACGGGCCAAGTGCTATGACTACTGCTCATTTCACCAAAAGGGTTCATGCCATCGGTACT
This sequence comes from Echinochloa phyllopogon, assembly GCA_033239725.1. Classification (NCBI taxonomy): domain Eukaryota; kingdom Viridiplantae; phylum Streptophyta; class Magnoliopsida; order Poales; family Poaceae; genus Echinochloa; species Echinochloa phyllopogon. Next base: position 42,740,278 of record BTCW01000015.1, read on the forward strand.
TAAACCAAGCCTAACATTCCTCGCATCAGCATCAAACTCTGGGAATGCTCTGTCGATGTTCCTCCACTGGGATCCATCGGCGGGGTGTCTCAACATGCCATCCTGCTTACGTTCTTCTTTGTGCTAGCGCATCAGTTTGGCATGGTCTTTGTTCCTAAACAAACGCTTCAGACGGGGTATCAGAGGGAAATACCACATCACCTTCACAGGGATTTTTTTCTTAGAACGCTCTCCCCCAACATCACCAGGGTCGTCCCGCCTGATCTTGTATCGTGCGCAGGTGCAAACCGGACAACGATCCAAGTGTTTGTACTGTCCGCGATAGAGGATACAGTCATTAGGACATGCATGTATCTTCTGCACCTCCAAACCGAGAGGGCAAACAACACGTTTTGCTTGATACGTCGTCGATGGAAATTTGTTACCCTCTGGAAGAATCTTCTTTACGAGTTTCAGTAGCTCCTTGAAACCCTTATCAGTAACACCATTTGCTGCCTTCCACTGCAGAAGTTCAAGTGTGCTACCCAACTTCTTTAGCCCCTCTTTGCAATCTGGGTACAGGTCAGTCTTGTGGTCCTGCAACATGCGCTGTACCTTTTTCAGTTCCTTATCATTGCCGCAGTCTTTCTCGGCATCACGCAACATTTGCCCGAGTCCATCAGTAGGTTCATTTTCCTGAGCAACATCTTCCTGAGCATCGCCTTCCTGAGCAACATCTTCCTCATCGGCATCACCCATTGCAGCATATGCAAAGGAACCGTAGTATTGAGCCAATAACGGAATGTCGTCATCGGCCTCGTCTTCTTCATCTTCATCCATTAGAATTCCTCTTTCACCGTGCTTCATCCAAACAAAATAATTCCTCATGAAACCGTGCCTCATCAAATGCACCTGAAGACAACCTCTTTGTTTGTACGATTGTATATTTTTACAATGGGTGCATGGGCAGAACATGAAACCGGACGACGTCCTGTTAGCCTCGGCGGCATCGAGAAACGTCCTAAGGCCGTCACGGAACGCCTGAGCGTGGGGGTCCCCGTACATCCATTGTCTATTCATCTACATTATTAACCAATAACAAATATACAATACAATTTAAAGATAAAAAAATTAATATATAAATAAATACAAATTATAATATATATTCCATTATATAAATAAATTTCTAAAACTACATTACTATATTCATTAAATATAACATTACTATAAGCCTTATAAGATTTATAAGATTTTCTATTAATTTATAAGATTTTCTAGCATTTTATATTGATTTTCTAGTAATTTATAAGATTTTCTATTAATTTATAAGATTTTCTAGCATTTTATATTGATTTTCTAGTAATTTATAAGATTTTCTAGTAATTTATAAGATTTTCTAGTAATTTATATGATTTTCTATTAATTTATAAGATTTTCTAGCATTTAATATTGATTTTCTAGTAATTTCTAAAACTACATTACTATAAGCCTTATAACTATTCACAAGTCATACAAAACAAAATACTAACTAGCTTGCCTTCTCTCTCCATTTAAAACACAACATGAACACTCTCTCCACCATGAACTCAAGCTCTCTCCTCTCTCTCCTCCAAGAACACAAGCTCTCTCTAGCTAGCTTTACTTTGATTCACAAATCCCTCTATTTCTAAATCATAGAAGGATTACAAGCTAAATAAAACATTAGAGAATGAAAGAGTGTACCTTGTAGTGCTCCTTAGATGAGTAGAATCTTCACAAATTTTGAAAAAAATTTGGGCAGCACCTCCCCTCCCACGGCCGAGCAGCATGAACACAGCGCCTAAGTGTTCAGCTGGCTCGGGCGGGGGAGGAAGAAGCCCCTATATTCAAACACATTAGCACCGGGTCGTGGCAAGACCCGGTGCTAATGTGCACCCTTTAGCACCGGGTGCAGCCAGCAACCGGTGCGAAATGGCCTCGGCACATTAGCACCGGTTGCTGGCTGCACCCGGTGCTAAACGGGGCGCATTAGCACCGGGTCTTGCCACGACCCGGTGCTAATGTGTCCGCCCTGACACATCCACACGCCGCCCCCGCTCCTAGCCGTTGGACCCGGTGCTGAAGCCCCATCAGCACCGGGTCCAAAAATGGCCGAGGCGGAGGAGGCGGGCAGATGTGAAGGATTCTGGTAGTGTCCCCGACTGCTAGCTCGGCACAACACAATAATGTTTTGGATATACAAAAAACGGAGTACACAAACAATGTTTCCGAGAGAGAAGGTCTTTTGTCTCCGTGCTAGTGACAACGCGAGATATAGATCGAGCAAGACATGTTTAGACGCCATACTAGCGTCTACTTCTGCGGCGTAGTACATACACTTAACCGTAGCACGGTAGCACACCCCAACATGGTATACCGTATACATTGGCCGAAAACTCTGAACATTCAGAGCCAATAAACAAACGCCGCGAATTAAAGGCACAAACACCTTTGCTCTCAAGATTAAAATTTTACTATGCATGTTAGTACGTACTGCCTATATTACCTAATCTTCCTACTATAGATAGACGTCAATATGTTATACTCTACCAGTATATATGCTCCAATGGATCGACCACTGTTAACGGGGCTCTTGATCAGAGAAGAGACGACCGGAGAAGAGCGCCATGCTATGCATGTGCCGCATGTGTGCCGTCTCTAGGACGACGACGACTCCGCAAGACTGCAAACGCCGGCGCGGGCCGTACGTAAGCCCCCCTTCCATCTCCGTACCCTGCGACTGTAGCCTTGTTTAGATGCAATGTTTGGGTGTCCAAACTTTACGCTTTATAATAAATGCACCACTGTAGCATTTCATTTGTATTTGTAAAAAAATGTCCAAACATTGATTAATTAGGCTTAAAATGTTCGTTTCATACAATACAATAAAACCGTGTAATTAATTTTTGATTTCATCTACATTTAGTACTCCACGCATATGCTGATATTTTGATGTGATGTAAATCTTCTTTTTACATAGTGAAATTTGGAGTGGAATTTAGGATCTAAACAACAAGCCCTATATATGGATATACGCATGTGAGTCAGCATTGCGTACACGGCAGCAACGTTTACTTTGCGGTGGGCGTGCTGGCCGGCCGGTCGGTCCCCTCGGCCGTAGCCCTAGCAGCAGGCCGGTTTGTTTGACGCGCGCGGTCACGTGAAAAGAGTGTGAAACTCAGATCATCCTTATCGTACGCTGCATAAGGAAGTTTTTTCCCTGGTGCCCTGCGCCCGTCTGCCTGCCCCGGCCAGTATATATATATACCCACCCTAGCTGCTGCTTCCTCGTCCCAAATCAAACCACCAGCCTGTGTAGCTGATTACTAGCTCGATCAGCACGAATGGGTCTCGCTCGCCGCCACCTCCACCACGCCGTCGGCGGGGCGCTCCTTGCCGCTGCGCTCCTGCTCTGCGCCGCCGTCCCGGCCGCCACGGCGCAGGAAGAAACAGGCCAGTAGCTAGTGAGCTCGATCGAATAATCGTGCATTGCGCCTATATATATGTTATGTGTCTCGATAGTATGTATAATCTGACCGGAGCATGAATATATCGGTGTGTGGTTGCAGAGGACGAGCTCAAGTTCAGCTACGTCCCGGGCTCGCCGAACGGCCCGGATCGCTGGAGCACGCTCAAGCCGTCGTGGGGTAACTGCAGCGTCGGCCGGATGCAGTCCCCCATCGACCTCGCCGACGACCGCGTCAAGCTGGAGCGCTCCCTCGGCTACCTTGATTACCACTACCGCCCCGCCGAGGCCTCCATCTACAACCGCGGCCACGATATCAAGGTTAGTACATTGTTTATTTCCAGCGTTCTAACAATAGCATGCGGTGCACCAGTTACCTCTCACCTTAGCAGATTATTAATCACCTTATTACTACTTTCTCGGATCAGAAACACCAAAGTATAGTACTGTACCTCTCACCAAGAAATATGTAATTTTTAATAATAGTATAATAGCCCAAAACGGGTCGTCGTCGTGCGTGGCTGCTGATTTATTGTTGCAGATAGAGTTCATGGGCGACGCCGGGAGGGTGGTGATCAACGGCACGGTGTACAACCTGAAGCAGCTGCACTGGCACACGCCGAGCGAGCACACCATCGACGGCCGCAGGTACGACATGGAGCTGCACCTGGTGCACGAGAGCGCGCAGAACAAGGCGGCGGTGATCGGCATCCTCTACGAGATCAGCAGCGTCCCCGACCTTTTTCTGTCAGTGCTGGAGCCCTCCATCAGGGACATCAAAGGCAAGCCGGTTGACCAGCCGCAGCCCATCATCGGGAAGGTGGACGCCAGCCTCGCGCGCGCCACGGGCAGCGTGTACTACCGCTACATGGGCTCCCTCACCACGCCGCCCTGCACCGAAGGGGTCATCTGGACCATCTTCAAGAAGGTATCACGTACATACATATATATAGGACGGGTTTTATCAACACATGCGTGTAGCTACACCCACTATCAGTATACCATTGTATGTATATCTGCATACTAGTTTATCATTTTTAGTATGTTCATATATTAATTCTAAGATACTTCAAAATGACCTACACGAAATTTTTTTAAAATCAACCCTATTTTTAAATATATTTTGATTATATATTTATAATACTATATAAAATAGTATGTACATATACCTACATACCCAACGTATATATCATCACAGATAGTCTAGTATCATCACATACTATATGTACATAATCTTCGTCGGATCAAATTCATCATGTATCATGAGTTATACAGGTGGGTGTAGCTACACGTGCGTGTAGAATGGATTTTTCCCATATATATATACATATATATATACATATATATATATACATATATATACATATATATATATACATATATATACATATATATATATACATATATATATATATATATATATATCGGTTTTTGCCGGAATTATTGGGTTGCGAGGGTTTGTTTCCTCAAGCTTTTCAAGTGAATTATTATCTATGCATGCAGGATCGCCCCGTGCAGAAGCGCCAGGTGCAGCTTCTCAAAGACGCAGTGGCAGACGTAAGAGTCGATCAATCGATCTCGTTAACTTTCTTTGATTTCCACACGCCTGTGTCCAAAAGATTCAGACATATATGGCTATATATAATCTAGCAGAAGGCGGTGTATGAACGGGCTGATTTTGGTTTTTGTAGGATTATTAATTGACTAATGGAGTCCCTTTCTTGCATGTTCTTACCTGCTGCAGGGCTATGAGAAAAACGCGAGGCCGCTTCAGGCTGAGAACAACAGAGACATCAAGGTATTCCGCCCGTGGGACTATATATGGAGTACGTAAAAGTCACTAGTGATGCACATTGGGCTGATCATCAAGGATACCAGCAGTATAACGCATTGCGATACATACCTTATTATGGCAGGCAACGATATATCTTGTAATTCTCTGTATTTCCGTGTCTTTGTTATACGAGTGAGGTCCCAACCCACTATTACTAATAGTTAGCAGCTAACTGATATACGAGACTACGAGTACGTAGTCGATCTATTAGCTGGCTATCTATTAGCACTAATGTATCCAAATATATATATAACCTAAATAAAACACTGGACCATGCATGTCCATATTGATAGCCATGCATGCATGCAGGTTCAGAAGGCCAAACAAAAAAGTCCATCATGTTGATGTGGATATTGATTATTGGATTATTTGATGATTGCTAAACTACTCAAAATATGATTTCGTCGTCGTTGATTAGTGAGAACTTACATGGGACCATCCAGCCAACTGGGCTTGTCGATCTGCTTCCTGAAAATCTAAGAAACACTAAAGATTGTACTGTAGTATATTGCTCACTAGCAATGCTAATAAGAACCAAGAACACGACCAGTAGTTCCAATTGTCTCCTTACGAATTGATCGAGGAATTGTTACACTATCAGAGAACCTCACATCCACCCACCTCATAGGCCGCGGCACATTTTGGACCCGATGCTAAGGGTGCATCAGCACCGGGTCCAACGGCTATGAGCGGGGGCGGCGCCCAGGGGTGACAGGTTGAGCACATTAGCACCGGGTCTTGCGACGACCCGGTGCTAATGTGGTCACATTCGCACCGGTTGCAGCCAGCAACTGGTGCTAATGTGCCCAAGGCCCTTTAGCACCGGTGGCTGCATGTCACACCCGGTTTTAGGAATAAAACCAGATGCATCTCATATGTGTGCCAGGATCAAGTTTACACACATATGGTAGACGTCACAAGTGAATATCCATAACCATGCATACGAAAGAGCATTAAAGTATATTTATTACAATCTCAGAGTTGACACAAATGTCATAGCAGAAGACTTAAATAAACGTTTAACTAAATGAAACGAAATAACTCCATCTCCACAGGCAGTTGACTGAAATACTCGCCTAGAACTCCTCAAAATCAGTAGTATAATCCTCAAAATTCTCCCAATCTGAGCAGCAGTCCGAGTGTGGTCGATGCAATATAAATAAACAAGCGTGAGCACATGTCGTACTCAGCGAAATATAGAAATAAATGACATGCTAGGCTTTATAAAGTGGAAGGCTGAAAGGATAGCAGCATTAAGCAATTTTAGTTGGTCAAATTTTATTAAGCATCTATTTACTAGCAGATATAAGTATATACCAACCACAATTAAATGATAACATAAACCCATCAGATTCAGGTAACCACAATTTAGATCATATTCTGATAGATTAATCGTGTGAGGGTCCAGGTCTCTCATGACCGTGAGCACGGCTGTTATAACAGTTTTACACTCTGCAGAGGTTGTACACATTCACCATAAGCCGTGATTCCCATTGCCCGAAGGCATGTACCCTTCCCACACCACGTGGACCGAATACTGGGTTTCACTATGAGACCTTTACAAATATACTCTAATAAGTGATAGTTTGCTAAGGCTTCCGGTTCAGGAGCAAAGCATAACCCTCCCTAATGAGTCGCGTATCTTAGCAAAGCCTACCGCTCAAGAGGACCGGGCTATACCTCGTCAACCGCCGCACCTCTTGCTCCTTTCGGGTAAAACTATCCCAAACCAAAATACCTAATTAGTCAGTCAAAGCCAGAGCCACATAGCACTTATGGTTGCACTGTTTTCCTGGGTGGTCGCTCCATGTTCCAATTAAAAGATGTGATCTTGTCATTATTTAATTAAAAGATAATAATGGAACATAGAGTAGGGTTTTCATTAGACCAATCCTAGTTGAGCAACTAAGCATCATCTACCAGTCAAAATTAGTTATATAACCCGGCTACAAGGTATGGTAAAACAGACTAGGAATCCTTAATGAGACCCAGCAATATTAATGCAAGCAATAAATAAACGGTGTAATTAAAATGCATGTCATTTAGGTATAACAGGCATGATCAAGGAATACTTGCCTTCTTCCCAACCCTGCTGCTGCTCAAACTCTTCAACAGCTGGTTCTTCAAATACTTCCTCGAACGATGTGTTTCCTACACGCATCACACAAACACATACAAGAAAACAATACAATAAATAAGAAACAGTACACCAAGCAATTCCAACAGAAGCAAACAACAACACAAAACTATTCTACGCGTTACTACGAACCCGTGAGCGCGAGAATCACTAAAATCGGAGTTAAAACGCAAAAGATATGGCTTTCCTAAGGTTCAGGGACTTGCTGGCAAAGTTTTAAAAGTTCCAGGGGCTTAACTGCGAAAATCCGAGGGCTAAAACATAATTTTGTATAAAACTATGAGGGTTTTTACGCAAAAAGCTAAAACTTGGACCTCGGGCACAATTTTAGAACTTGCAGGGGCTAAATCACAAGAAAAAGGACTTAGATTTAAATATTTTTAAACTGCTCAGGACCGCGGGTTGATTTCTAAAACTTGGAGGGCCTTTTTGTAAAACGGCCTAGGTTGACCGGTATGCCATCTGTTTGACTTGATGCTCGGGCGACGTGGACCGCCGGATCCGGATCGGACGGTGGGGAACGGATCCGGCGAAGGCTCACCGGCGAGGGAACCCACGACGGCGGCGCCGCTCGTAAAGACGGCGGCGGCTCGCCGGAGCAGACGCGATTAGGCGCTACGAGGCACCAAAACGAGCGCGAGTTGGACCTAGAGAACCGGGAAGAGAGGGCGAGTTCACCTGACCAGAGCAAGTTGAGGGAGGAGCTTTGCATGCGGCCGGTCGACGACGAATGGCGGCGGCGGCGCTGTGAGATCGACGGCGAGCAAATTAGCGCGGTGTACGGCCAAAATCGGAGTAAGGACGCGATGGGAAGCTCCGGGGCTTCACGACGAACCTCCCGACGTGCTTCACGGCGATGGCGAGGCTCCGACGGCGAAGTTCAATGGCGGCGGACGAGAGCTCGGCTCGGCGGCGGTGCAACCGAAGCTAGGGTTTGCGAGCTCGGCCGAAACACGGAAAAACAAGAGCGGGGAAAGCGGACCACGGCGCGCGGGGGGAGAAAAAGAGGCGTGGCCCCTCGGCATGCGTGCCCGACTCGGAGAGGGCGGCGCGGCCGAGCCGGGTCGGACTCGAGTCCGACTCGGGAAGACGGAGCTGACGCGTGGGCCCCACGCGTCAGTGAGCGTCGGAGAGAGAAGGAAGGAAGCGGGCCGGCGCGGGAGAATGGGCCGTTGCTGGGCCGGGGAAAGGAATCGGCGCCGCTCGGGTGAGAAAGAATTGAGGGGGCAAACCTGGACTGGCCAAGAGTTGGAGGGGCAAAACTGAACTCGACAGGAAACAACTATTCTAAACCTCAAACAAATTCAAATTAAATTCGAATTTAAACAGAATTTAAATTCCAACTTAATTGAACAGCAAACAAAAGACAAATGCAACAGCATGAATGCATCAACAACTTATTTTGACTAAAATTATTTAATATGATATTTAAATTGATAAAAGCTAGAATTTCCAATTAAATCATAGAAAATTTATTTAGGCCTTAATGAATCCTAGAAAAATTCAGAGAGTTGCTACAATTTAATTGTGATGAATTTTAGGGTGTTACAAACCTACCCCCTTAAAGAGAATCTCGTCCTCGAGATTCGGATAGATTAGAGAAAATCTGAGGGAACTCTGCCATCAACTCATCCTCTCTTTCCCAAGTTGCCTCGCTTTCTCCATGATGACTCCATTGAACTTTACACATCTTAATCACTTTACTCCTGGTAACTCTCTCAGCAGTTTCCAAAATCTTAGCTGGATATTCCATATAAGTCAGATCATCTTGCACATTCAATTCATCCAAAGATAATTCTTCTTCAGGCACTCGAAGGCACTTTTTCAACTGAGAGATATGGAAAACATCATGAACATCTGACAATCTGGATGGTAGTTCCAATTGGTATGCAACTTCACCTTTTCTATCAACAATTTTGAAAGGTCCAATAAAACGAGGAGATAGCTTGCCTTTTACCTTAAACCTTCTCAAACCTCAAATAGGAGAAACTATCAGATACACATAATCACCTACCTCAAAGGTTAATTCCCTTCTTCTTGTGTCTGCATAACTCTTCTGCCTGGACTGAGCTGTTCTCAAGTTCTCTCTAATGATCTGAACCTGTCTCTCAGCTTCCTGCAGAATTTCTGGCCCAAACACTTGACCTTCACCTGTTTCACTCCAATATAAAGGTGTTCTGCATTTTCTACCATAAAGGGCTTCGAAAGGAGCCATTTTCAGACTTGTCTGATAACTGTTGTTATATGAGAACTCTGCATATGGAAGACTCTTATCCCAACTGCCTCCATGCTTCAAGGCACAAGCTCTCAACATATCCTCCAAAATCTGATTAGTTCTCTCTGTCTGACCATCTGTCTGTGGATGATAAGCAGAACTGAAATTTAACTTTGTATCCATGGACTCATGCAACTTTTGCCAGAATCTAGATGTAAACTGAGTACCTCTATCAGAAACTATCTTTTTAGGCACTCCATGCAGACAAACAATTCTAGACATATATAACTCTGCAAGTCTAGCACTAGAATGAGTAGTCTTTACTTGAATAAAATGAGCTACCTTGGTCAATCGATCCACTATGACCCATATAGAGTCATATCCAGCACTAGTACAAGGTAAACCAACTATAAAGTCCATACTAATCTCTTCCCACTTCCATTCAGGTACCTTGAGAGGTTGAAGCAAACCTGCCGGTCTCTGATGTTCAGCCTTAACCCGCTGACAGACATCACATAATGCTACATGAGCAGCCACATCCCTTTTCAATCCATACCACCAATACCTTTCCTTCAGATCCTGGTACATCTTAGTGCTTCCAGGATGGATCGAATATGCAGAATCATGAGCCTCTCTCAATATTTTCTCCCTGAGAGACTCTATATCAGGTAAACATATCCGTTTTTGGAACCAGATCATACCTTGCTCATCTTCGGTGAAATCTGGAGCTTTTCCTGCTAACATATTTGCCTTGATTTCTTTTATCTTCTCATCCGAAAGTTGACCCTTTCGAATCTCTTGCTCAAGTGTAGACTCAATCTCCATAGTTACACTTTCTGCCTGATTAAGAAATCCCAAGTTCAGCATTTCCATCTCAGCACACAACTCTGCTGGCAACTGACGACCAAGCACTAGATTAGCTTGTGACTTTCTGCTCAACGCATCTGCAACCACATTTGCCTTGCCCGAATGATAATTGATTCCCAGATCATAATCCTTGATCAATTCCAACCATCTTCTCTGCCTTAAATTTAGATCCTTCTGGGTGAATATGTACTTCAGACTTTTGTGATTAGTATACAACTCACATCTGTTACCCAAGATATAGTGTCTCCAGATCTTCAAAGCATGAACAACAGCTTCTAGTTCCAAGTCATGAGTAGGATAATTTAGCTCATGTTTTCTCAACTGCCTTGATGCATAAGCTATAACTCTACCTTCTTGCATAAGAACACAACCAAGTCCTTTTCTAGAGGCATCACAATATATGTTAAAATTCTTGTGAATATCTGGCATAGCAAGGACTGGGGTTGTAGTCAACTTCCTTCTCAATTCTTCAAAGTTGGCCTGACAAGCTTCTGACCATACAAATTCCTTGCCTTTCTCTAATAGCGATGTAAGAGGTTTGGCTATTTTAGAAAAGCCTTCGATGAATCTCCTGTAATATCCAGCCAATCCCAGGAGGCTTCTGATCTCAGACACAGAAGTCGGAGGTTCCCAATCCATCACGTCCTTGATTTTGCTAGGATCCACTGCAATACCTCCACCAGTAACAACATGACCAAGAAAGGATACTTGACTCAACTAGAATCCAGACTTACTAAACTTGGCATACAACTGGTTCTCCCCGAGAGTCTGCAATGTTCCTCCTCATTCTTGGATTAACCAGAATATCATCAATGAATACCACCACAAATTTATCGAAAAACTCCATAAACACCTTATTCATCAGATACATAAAGTAGGCAGGTGCATTTGTCAATCCAAAAGACATCACTGTATATTCATATAATCCATATCTGGTGGTTAATGCTGTTTTAGGAATATCTGAGCGCCTGATTCTCAACTGATGGTAGCCAGATCGCAAACCAATCTTGGAGAAAACCTTAGCTCCTCGTAACTGATCAAATAAATCCTCAATTCTGGGCAAGGGATACTTGTTCTTGATTGTTACCTCATTTAAAGAACGATAATCCACACACAATCTCTAAGTGCCATCCTTCTTACCAACAAAAATAACAGGTGCTCCCCAAGGTGAAGAACTAGGACGAATATAACCCTTATCCAATAATTCTTTAAGTTGTTTCTTAAGTTCTTCTAGTTCATTAATAGCCATCCTATAGGGTCTTTTAGAAATAGGAGCAGTACCAGGTAAAAGCTCAATAAGAAACTCAATGTCTCGGTCGGGTGGCATACCTGACAAATCATCTGGGAAGACATCTGGAAAATCACAGACCACTCTGATGTCCTCAAGCGGTGTTCCCTTCAGCTGATTAACCGTACCATTTGCCGCTGCGGGTACTGTAGCAAGAACTTCAACCTTTTTTCCTTGAGGGCTTGTTAACAACACTGACCTCTTGGCACACTGAATTATCCCATCAAATGCAGCCAACCATCCCATTCCAAGTATGACATCAATCCCCTCGGATTTCAGGACTATCAGATTAGCAGAAAAATCTATCCCTACTATTTTCAAATTAACACGAGGGCAGATAAAAGTGGCTTTCAAGATTCCTCCAGGGGAGCTGACTATCATTTCACGCTTCATGGGGTGCATGGGTATATTATGGCTAGCTACATACTGAACAGTAATGAAAGAATGGGATGCTCCAGAATCAAATAAAACTGATGCAGGGGCTGAGTTGACAAGGAACATACCAAGCACCACGTCCTGAGCCTCCTGCGCAGTCTCTGGGGCAACGTGGTTCACCCTACCACGTACCTGGTTCTGCTGACCTCTGTTGCTCTAGGGCATCTGGTTCCCATTCCGGTTGTGCTGCTGAGGAGGATTCTGCCTAGGGGCACTGCTATTCTGGCGTTGCAGAGTCTGAGCATTCCTCTTAGGACAATTGTTGGCAAAGTGACTCGGATCTCCACATATGTAGCAAGCACGAGGGGTAGTAGCACTGCATGGTGCAGGGGTCTTCACTGGAGTCTGAGTTGGGGTGGTTTGGCGGTTCTGCTGAAAGACTGGGCGCTGGGGTGGAGGTGCTGAGCGCTGACCCTGATTCTGCCCAAAGTTACCCCCTTGCCCACCAAAGCGAACGGGCACGCCCTGCTGAGGCTGCTGGAAACGAGGGCGAGTGTTACTGCTTGACTGTCCTGAGGCTAGGAATTTCCTCTTCTGTTCCCCCAACTCACGACGCTTGTGTTCCAAGCCAATAGCCTTGTCCACCAACTTCTGGAATGTTGGGAAGGTGTGAGCCATGAGCTGATACTGGAGCGGTGATATCAACCCTTCCAAGAATAGCTCCTGCTTATGCTCATCTTCCTTCACCTCATCTGGGGCGTAGTGAGACAACTGAATGAACTTGTCCCTATACTCGCTAACTGACATCCCCCCTTGCTTGAGAGAGAGGAACTCCTTCTTTAGCTTCATGACACCGGCAGGGATATGATGACTCCTGAAGCTGTCCTTGAATTCCTGCCAGGTGATAGCATTAGGGGTGGCATGAGCAGCATGGTAAGCATCCCACCAATCCGAAGCTGATCCCTCCAAGCGGCCTGAAGCATACAAGACCTTCTCCCTATCATTACACTGAGCCATGTCCAGCTTCTTCTCAACGGTCTTCAACCAATCATCAGCGTCAAGGGGATCTGAAGAATGGGAGTAGGTAGGGGGCTTGTGGCTCATGAACTCCCGATGCTTGTCCCTTGGCTGATTGTTGTTGTTGTTGTTGTTGTTGTTGTTCAGCTGAGCTTGAATGCCTGCCATAGCAGTAGCCAAGTTCTGGAGGATCTGAGTCTGGTTGGCAAGAATCTGATCTATTGTAGCAGGTGGTGCTTGATTCGGCGGGGGATTGGAATTGGGGTTGGCACGTCCCTGGCGAATCACATCTGGTCGATCCTCTCCACTTCCAGACCTGGTGTTCACCATCTAATGGTTAGAAACATGAGATTCAGACGGTGACAGGTAAAAGCATGCATAGAAAGATTCAACACAGATAAGAATTTCAGATTTCCAGGCAGATTCAGTGCATCACAATGAAACAGGCATAACTCTTATCCTGAACATCCAAAAATAATGATCTTTTGTCAGATTGTAGATTACCAAATTCTGAAACTAACTCAACTTGAATCAACTCAATCGAACTTCTGTAACTCGAGATATTAAATAATTAAGACAGCCACGTCAGAACACGAGACAGATTCTGAACACTCCAATGAAACACCTGTATCTTCCTGTAAGAATGTCCAAAAATTACGAAACATTCCCTGAATGTAGCTTATCAAGCCCTTAATCCAACCCAACTGGTTTCATGTCAATCGGAGTGATGTAGCTTCAGAATTAAATCAAACAGTACCAGGATATCGAGTAGCAATGAGAACAGATTGGAGTATGATAAGATTTATATGAGAGATAAAGTAAAATAGATAATGAGATAAGTAACTAATGAAAACAGGGACCGAGATAAAACCCAAACTAACTAAGTTTATTGATTTAGTAATACTTAATTGTGGTCATCACTCCACAAATTAAGCGCAGTCATTACAAAGAACCAAATCACACACTTGGCACAGAAACAAGCATATCTAACACACTTAGAACAAGACTCGCCACACGCTACGCACGAGTCTCAACGATTCTAAACATACCAAGCTAATAAATAGGAGGACAACTTAACCTATTGGGCATAGGTGGTGCAACTAGGTGATCCAAACAGATTCAAAGATGGGGTGGAGAGTGAGCTGCTTGATCTTCATCAATTTCATCTAGCAGTGGAGGTGCTTCTCCCCTGAGTTCAGCTCTAAGCCTCTTGTTCTTCCTTCGTTCAGCAGTGAGTTCTTCATGCACCCTCTTTAGTTCTCTTGCAGTGCGATCCATGTGCGAGTTCACTATAGCAGTGAACGCCACTTGACTGATAAGCGTGGAACTCAGCACTCCGAGAACTTGTGGCACCACACCCTCTAGAGTGCCTGGCTGTCTCTTAGGAAGATATGCCCAAGAGGTATAATCCACCACTCCAGCCTTCTCAAAGCAAAGCGCGGAGAGCGCCTGTCTAGCTGCATCCTCAATTCCAACTTCAAAAGTTGCTCTAGTGGCGATGGTACGGTGCACTCCAATCTCCTTGGTTCCTCCATTCTCATAGTCAGCCTGACGGATGTGCACTGACACATCCCACTCCTCTGGATACTCCAGATGGGTTCTTCTCCTTCCGCAGTACTCTATCTCCACATGATAGTGAAGACGAGCAAACATCGTCCGAAGTAGCATCGAAAAGTGAGCATGGTCTCCAGTGTGGTAGTGAACCGACGCAGTCCACCTAGCTGGTGGCGGAGGGGGTCCAACACTTCCCGCTGCTGATGCTTCTGAAGCGGGCTCCTCCTGATTCACTTCCGGCTCCACCTCTTCAGCATCTTCTTCTTCGTGCACTGACGGGGGTGGAAGAGGGGAAGGAGTTCTAGCCATTCTACGAGCACCTTGTCTAGTCAAAACCATCTATGGGTTAGAAAGACAGAGGGGGTTAGAACAAATCTATGGATATCAAGACAAGGTAAGATAATAAATAAGATGGAATAGAAATAAAATAAAATGCAAGGAGGAGATAAATTATCAAGAGCAAGAATATAGTAAAATGAGACCAAGGATAATTATAGCAAAACTGATTAAGCAATTTAATCCTTAAAGAATGACCATTGCTATCTAGGTTTTCGTCCTATAGTCAACACAGCTCTGATACCACTTCTGTCACACCCGGTTTTAGGAATAAAACCAGATGCATCTCATCTGTGCGCCAGGATCAAGTTTACACACATATGGTAGACGTCACAAGTGAATATGAATAACCATGCATACGAAACAGTATTAAAGTATATTTATTACAATCTCATAGTTGACACAAATGTCATAGCGGAAGACTTAAATAAATGTTTAACTAAATGAAATGAAATAACTCCATCTCCACAGGTAGTTGACTGAAGGACTCGCCTAGAACTTCTCAAAACCAGTAGTATAATCCTCAAAATTCTCCCAATCTGAGCAGCAGTCCGAGTGTGGTCGATGCAATATAAATAAACAAGCGTGAGCACATGTCGTACTCAGCGAATTATGGAAATAAATGACATGCTAGGCTTTATAAAGTGGAAGGCTGAAAGGATAGCAGCATTAAGCAATTTTAGTTGGTCAAATTTTATTAAGCATCTATTTACTAGCAGATATAAGTATATACCAACCACAATTAAATGATAACATAAACCCATCAGATTCAGGTAACCACAATTTAGATCATATTCTGATAGATTAATCATGTGAGGGTCCAGGTCGCTCATGACCGTGAGCACGGCTGTTATAACAGTTTTACACTCTGCAGAGGTTGTACACATTCACCATAAGCCGTGATTCCCATTGCCCGAAGGCATGTACCCTTCCCACACCACGTGGACCGAATACTGGGTTTCACTATGAGACCTTTACAAAGATACTCTAATAAGTGATAGTTCGCTAAGGCTTCTGGTTCAGGAGCAAAGCATAACCCTCCCTAACGAGTCGCGTATCTTAGCAAAGCCTACCGCTCAAGAGGACCGGGCTATACCTCGTCAACCGCCGCACCTCTTGCCCCTTTCGGGTAAAACTATCCCAAACCAGAATACCTAATTAGTCAGTCAAAGCCAGAGCCACATAGCACTTATGGTTGCACTGTTTTCCTGGGTGGTCTCTCCATGTTCCAATTAAAAGATGTGATCTTGTCATTATTTAATTAAAAGATAATAATGGAACATAGAGTAGGTGTTTGATTAGACCAATCCCAGTTGACCAACTAAGCATCATCTACCAGTCAAAATTAGTTATATAACCCAGCTACAAGGTATGGTAAAAAAGACTAGGAATCCTTAATGGGACCCAGCAATATTAATGCAAGCAATAAATAAACGGTGTAATTAAAATGCATGTCATTTAGGTATAACATGCATGATCAAGGAATACTTGCCTTCTTCCCAACCCTGCTGCTGCTCAAACTCTTCAACAGCTGGTTCTTCAAATACTTCCTCGAACGACGCGTTTCCTACACGCATCACACGAACACATACAAGAAAACAATACAATAAATAAGATACAGTACACCAAGCAATTCCAACAGAAGCAAACAACAACACAAAACTATTCTATGCGTTACTACGAACCCGTGAGCGCGAGAATCACTAAAATCGGAGTTAAAACGCAAAAGATATGGCTTTCCTAAGGTTCAGGGACTTGCTGACAAAGTTTTAAAAGTTCCAGGGGCTTAACTGCGAAAATCCGAGGGCTAAAACATAATTTTGTATAAAACTATGAGGGTTTTTATGCAAAAAGCTAAAACTTGGACCTCGGGCACAATTTTAGAACTTGCAGGGGCTAAATCACAAGAAAAAGGACTTAGATTTAAATATTTTTAAACTGCTCAGGACCGCGGGTTGATTTCTATAACTTGGAGGGCCTTTTTGTAAAATGGCCTAGGTTGACCGGTATGCCATCTGTTTGACTTGATGCTCGGGCGACGTGGACCGCCGGATCCGGATCGGACGGTGGGGAACGGATCGGGCGAAGGCTCACCGGCGAGGGAACCCACGACGGCGGCGCCGCTCGCAAAGACGGCGGTGGCTCGCCGGAGCAGACGCGATTAGGCGCTACGAGGCACCAAAACGAGCGCGAGTTGGACCTAGAGAACCGGGAAGAGAGGGAGAGTTCACTTGACCAGAGCAAGTTGAGGGAGGAGCTTTGCATGCGGCCGGTCGACGACGAATGGCGGCGGCGGCGCTGTGAGATCGACGGCAAGCAAATTAGCTCGATGTACGGCCAAAATCGGAGTAAGGACGCGATGGGTAGCTCCGGGGCTTCACGACGAACCTCCCGACGTGCTTCACGGTGATGGCGAGGCTCCGACGGCGAAGTTCAATGGCGGCGGACGAGAGCTCGGCTCGGCGGCGGTGCAACCGAAGCTAGGGTTTGCGAGCTCGGCCGAAACACGGAAAAACAAGAGCGGGGAAAGCGGACCATGACGCGCGGGGGGAGAAAAAGAGGCCTGGCCCCTCGGCATGCGTGCCCGACTCGGAGAGGGCGGCGCGGCCGAGCCGGGTCGGACTCGAGTCCGACTCGGGAAGACGGAGCTGACGCGTGGGCCCCACGCGTCAGTGAGCATCGGAGAGAGAAGGAAGGAAGCGGGCCGGCGCGGGAGAATGGGCCGTTGCTGGGCCGGGGAAAGGAATCGGCGCCGCTCGGGTGAGAAAGAATTGAGGGGGCAAACCTGGACTGGCCAAGAGTTGGAGGGGCAAAACTGAACTCGACAGGAAACAACTATTCTAAACCTCAAACAAATTCAAATTAAATTCGAATTTAAACAGAATTTAAATTCCAACTTAATTGAACAGCAAGCAAAAGACAAATGCAACAGCATGAATGCATCAACAACTTATTTTGACTAAAATTATTTAATATGATATTTAAATTGATAAAAGCTAGAATTTCCAATTAAATCATAGAAAATTTATTTAGGCCTTAATAAATCCTAGAAAAATTCAGAGAGTTGCTACAATTTAATTGTGATGAATTTTAAGGTGTTACACTGCAACCGGTGCAAATGTGAGAGCAGTAGCACCGGGTCGTCGCAAGACCTGGTGCTAATGTGCTCGTATATGATACCTTCCCTCCCCTCGCCCGAGCCAGCATTAACACTTGGAGCTGTGTTCATGTTGTGCTCGGGACAGGGGAGGTGTTGCCAATTTTTTTTTTCAAAATTTGTGAAGATTTCACTCATCCAAGGGGCACTACAAGGTACATTCTTTCATTCTCTTATGTTTTTTATTAGCTTGTATTATTTATATGCTTTAGAAATAGAGAAATTTGTGAATCAAAATGGAAAGAGAGCTTGTGTTCATGGTGGAGAGAGAGAGCTTGTGTTCATGGTGGAGAGAGAGCTTGTGTTCATAGTGGAGAGTGAGAGCTTATGTATTGTATTTATTAGTTATTTATTTAAAGTTGGAATAGTTAATTATTTTTTTAATGGAAGTATATTTGATTTTAGAAAATGAATAAATTAATTATAGTTTTAGAAATGTGTTTAGTTTGTATTGTCTTATGTATTAACTTTGTAATCTATTATATGTTAAATTTATATTTAGTTATATATTAAATTTGTATTGTCTTATATATTACTTTGTATTATATTATATATTAAATTATACAAATAATTGTTATTGATTACTAATGCAGATGAATAGGCAATGGATGTACGGGGACAATCACGATACGACGTTTCGTGATGGCCTGAAGGGGTTTCTCGATGTCGCCGAGGCCAACAGGACGCCGTCAGTTTCATGTTCTGCCCATCCTGTTAGCGGCGGAGGAGACACCCTATCTACGGCGTGATCATAATCAAGGAACATTCGTAAAGAGGAAGTTTATTAGTGTTCGAGTAAACGATGATGACGTGTAATTTAATTGCACAATGTTCCAGAAATTCATATTTATATAAATGACATCGTGTATTTGTTATGCATTTATGTGGTTTTAGTTCTTAACATTTTGACATATGATCCATCAAAAGATATGACCACCCGAAGCCCATCTTTCGTGAAATGTAGCAACGTTCGATCAATGAAACCAAATGTTAATTCCTATGATTTTCTGGAATTTTCTATTATTTTCTAATATTTTCTAGTAACTCCCACTGTTTTCTAGAATTTTCTAATAATTTTAAAGGGCTTTGTTTTCTACAAAATTATTATTTAGAAATAAAGAGATTCATTTAATAATTACTAGAAGATAAAAGCAAATGGTAATTCCTACGATTTTCTAGGATTTTATATTAATTTCTAGTATTTTCTAGTAACTCCTACTATTTTTCTAGAATTTTCTAACAAATTTAAAGAGATTTGTTTTATTTATTTATGAATAAAGTAAAGTAATAGAAATAAAAAAAAGACCCGGTGCTAATTGTCGATTTGGATGAAAAAATGACGGCAACTGAAATCCTAGCCCTTTAGCACCGGGTAGATCCAACACTCGGTGCTAAAGGTGCCCACGATTTCAGTTGCCGCCCTGGGCACCTCTTTGGCACCGGGTGTGCTTACACCCGGTGCTAAAGACTCATTAGCACCGGGTGTTGTATCCACCCGGTGCTAATGTGGTGGCCTTTAGCCACCCTGGGCACCTCTTTAGCATCGGGTTTGCTTACACTCGGTGCTAAAGACTCATTAGCACCGGGTGTTGTATCCACCCGGTGCTAATGTGGTGGCCTTTAGCAAAGGGTGGAGGAAAGATCCGATGCTACTGAGCCTTTAGCACCGGGTCTTTCCCTCACCCGGTGCTAAAGGCGCCGCCCCATATAACCGCCCGCCCGCTCTCCCCTTCTCACTTCTCGCAATCCTCGCCCGCCTCCGCCACCGGTCCAGCTCCCGCGCCCGTCGCCCGTCCCCGTCACCGGTCGCCCGCGCCGCCGTCGCCCGCGCCGCCGCCGGTCACCCTCGCCCTCGCCGCCCGTGGCCCGTCGCCGCCGCGTCCGCGCCGCCGGTCGCCCGTCGCCCGCGTCGCCGCGTCCGCGCCGCCGGTCGCCCGCCGCCCATGCCGCCGACTGCTCCATCGTCGCCCGCGCCGGTCGCCCCTCGCCCGCGCTCATCGGCGGCCGCCCATCGCCCGCACCCGCCGCCGTCGCCCGCCGCCATTGCCCGCACCCGCCGCCTCGGTCGATTGCTATTTTCATTTTGTAATTTAGTTTTGTTATTTAATTTTGTTATTTAATTTGTTATTTAATTTGTTATATAATTAGGTATTTAATTTGTTATATAATTTGGTATATAATTTGTTATATAATTTGGTATATATTTGTTATTTAATTTGTTATTTAATTTGTTATTTAATTTGTTATATAATTTGTTATTTAATTTGTTATATATAATTTGTTATTATTTATATGCTTATATATTATTTTGTATATATAATTTTGTATGTAATTTGGTATATATAATTTTGTATATATAATGTTGTATATATAATGTTGTATATATAATTTTGTATATATAATGTTGTATATATAATTTTGTATGTAATGTGGTATATATAATTTTGTATGTAATTTGGTATATATAATTTTGTATATGTGCATATTTCGATGTAATTTTTTTAATAATTGGGACTTTGCATTTAGATAAATGTGCATATTTTGTGTATGTGCATTTAGATATTTGGAACGTTGTATATGTGCAAAACTATCGCGCACCCGAACCCCTTCACGAAACCAAACTCGTCGCGCAACCGCCTCCTTCGCGAACCCAAACGCGTCGCGCACCCTAGCCCATTCGCGAACCCAAACGCGTCGCGCACCCAAACCTTTCGGAACCCAAACTCGTCGCGCACCCGAACCCCATCGCGTCGCGCACCCACCGTTCGCGAACCCGAAAACCCCGAAACCCAAACCCTAAACCCCCTAGCTCTAACCCTAAACCCCGAAACCCAAACCCTAAACCCCCTAGCCCTAACCCTAAACCCCAAACCCCAAACCCTAAACCCTAAACCCCGAAACCCAAACCCTAAACCCCCTAGCCCTAACCCAAAACCCCGAAACCCAAACCTGTCACCCCGAAACCCTAACCCTAAACCCTAAACCCTAAACCCTAAACCCCGAAACCCAAACCCTAAACCCCCTAGCCCTAACCCTAAACCCCAAAACCCAAACCCTAAACCCCCTAGCCCTAACCCTAAACCCTAAACCCCAAAACCCAATCCCTAAACCCCGAAACCCAAACCCTAAACCCCCTAGCCCTAACCCAAAACCCCGAAACCCAAACCCTAAACCCCCTAGCTCTAACCCTAAACCCCGAAACCCAAACCCTAAACCCCCTAGCCCTAAACCCCAAACCCCAAACCCTAAACCCTAAACCCCGAAACCCAAACCCTAAACCCCCTAGCCCTAACCCAAAACCCCGAAACCCAAACCTGTCACCCCGAAACCCTAACCCTAAACCCTAAACCCTAAACCCCAAAACCCAAACCCTAAACCCCCTAGCCCTAACCCTAAACCCTAAACCCCAAAACCCAAACCCTAAACCCCGAAACCCAAACCCTAAACCCCCTAGCCCTAACCCAAAACCCCGAAACCCAAACCCTTCAGCCCGAAACCCTAACCCTAAACCCCAAAACCCAAACCCTAAACCCCATAGCCCTAACCCTAAACCCCGAAACCCAAACCCTAAACCCCATAGCCCGTTTCCTAAACCACCTAGCCCTAACCCTAAACACTAAACCCTAAACCCCTAGACCTAACCCTAAACCCCGAAACCCAAACCCTAAACCCCCTAGCCCAGACCCTAAACCCCCTAGCCCTAACCCTAAACCCCCTAGCCCTAACCCTAAATCCTAAACCCTAAACCTCGAAACCCATTTCCTAAACCACCTAGCCCTAACCCTAAACCCTAAACCCCGAAACCCAAACCCTAAACCCTCTAGCCCTGACCCTAAACCCCAAAACCCGTTTCCTAAACCCCCTAGCCCTAACCCTAAACCCTAAACCCTAAACCCCAAAACCAAAACCCTAAACCCCCTAGCCTTGGCCCTAAACCTCGAAACCCAAACCCTAAACCCCTAGCCCTAACCCTAAACCCCATATCTATATTTATTTATATTTATTGCTTATAAATTATTTTTATTCCTATAGATGGCAGACAACAACCCTAGCGAACCCTTGCCAGAGGATAATGACCAGTTCTTATTGAATCAAATATTTGGTATCGATGCCGAAGATAACCCGCAACCAAACATGGAAGACGTGCTGGGTATTGCTCAAGGGAGCGAAAATGTGGAACAACGTAATGTAGATGAACGCAGTAATAATGAGCCCACGTCTAGTCAGGTGTGAATATATCTCATTTAATATGTATTGTATATCTCAATATATCTCATTTAATATGTATTGTATCTCAATATATCTCATTTAATATGTATTGTATCTTAATATATCTCATTTAATATTGTATCGTTAATATGTAATTTATGTAGCCTGCCTCTGCATCGACAACCGGAACTAGGAAATCCAAACGACCTGTCACTAAGAAGCTGAAGGATGTGAAGTTTCACATCACTCGAGTGGAGGACGATGGTGAGCCAGTTGAGCCCAAACAAGTGGCCAGAAAATTTATATCTCAGTGCGGGGTTGTTCTACGGGAACGCGTGCCCATTAGCATCAGAAAATGGAAATCCACGGACCCTACCGAGCCGCACGTGTTGCCCAATACTGAGAAGGAGATGCTATGGGCGGACTTAAAAGGAATTTTCGAATGGCCAAGCAGTCATGAAGAGCAACTGAAGGATTGGACAATGGAAAAGATGGCAATTCTGTTCCAGGATTACAAGAACAAATTATACAAGAATTATCTTATTACCGGAGAAGCACCGGATCCAGCGAAGCATCCAACCATCACTCATGATGCTTGGGAATCGTTCTTGGAGTACGAAAACTCCGAAGAAGGGTCAAGTATGACCGCTAGAAATGCTGACAATGCCGGTAATAGGAAGTACACCTATAGAATGGGTTCAGGAGGTTATAAAGGGAGCATTGAAAAATGGGAGAAGATGGAAGAATCTCTATTTGCTAGAGGCATTCGTCCAGCGACACATGACTGGCCCACACGATCCAAGCATTGGTACTATGGTCCTTGAGGCAAACTCAGTCCGATCGCCGGCTCTTTAGTTTTTGGTGAGGACTTGCGAGAACTAGCTCAACGTCTTATCAATATCCTTAAGGCATCTGAGAGGGGGGAATTTGTTCCTGATAGAGACAGAGATGAGATAACCTATGCCTTAGGAAACAAGGAGCATCATGGATGTACGCGCGGTGTAGGCATAGTACCATGGAAGAAAGGTTTCAAAGAGGACGCCGCCTCCTATAGGAGCCGTTCGAGGAAGAAGGCGGAATATGAGCAGAGGGTGAGGGACCTAGAGGAAACGGTAGCCGCCCAGGGCTCAAAAATACAGGAAATGGAGGTAGAGACGGAGTGTCGAATGAAGTTAGCATGGCTGTAGATACAAGCCACAGGAACCGCCAGCACAGAGCATGTACCTCTCCAAGATCCTAATGCGGCCCTTCTTAGCCCTTGAAAGTGCATCTAGGCACTTAATCTATTTTGGTGATTAATGACAATAGAAATTTGGATATAATGCTTTGAATGAGTTGTGCAGGAATAAAATGAAAGAAAAGAAAAGAAATGTGAAAATAAGGTCCCCAATTCGATTTCTTATGGTGGTGGACTCGATCGAAGAATTTAATTTGATTTTCGGTTTGAATTTGAGTATAGGACCACCGTACTATCAAGGGGGACGTGTTCGGCAAATTCTAGTTGTTTTAAGTGCTATGCTTGAGATGAAAATCCACTTAATAGACACACAAAGTCACCTTCACATGTTGTCTGCTTGGTCGGAACTTAGGCCGGAAGATCCGACCGGAAGTTTCGGCTGGCTCGGTCTCGGGTTGTTTCCCATCGGAAGATCCGATCCTAGCATCGGAACTTCCATCGGAAGATCCTACACTGTGTCGGATCTTCCGGGACTTAGCCAGATTTCAGCCTTTTCTGTGTGTCACACGCATGTTCCGACCCCTGGCCGGAAGATCCGACCGGAAGTTCCGGCCAGCTCGGTTTGGATTTGTTCCGGGGCCGGAAGATCCAACGCCTGTCGGAAGATCCGACAGGGTGTCGGAAGATCCGACGCCTGGAACTGTTCTGAGGGCTTTCTTGCTATGTTCTGTCATTTGCCGGAAGTTCCGGCCCTCATCGGAAGATCCGACACCATGTCGGAAGATCCGATGCCTGGAATTTGTCTAGGGTTTTCTAACACTAATCTGTCATTCTTCGGAAGATCCGACTCATGGTCGGAAGATCCGATACCCCTTCGCAGAACACATAACGGTCACATTTTGGGGGGTTGGTATATATACCCCCTCACCCCCCTCATTCATTGCTGCTGCTTCCACTGACCTAACTCGTGACAAGCACCCACTTGAGCATTCATTTCACTCCTCTACTCCTTCCCAAGCTTGATTCTTGCAAGGATTCATCTAGGGTTTGAGTGAGAGAGAGGATTGAAGGTGTGAAGCTTGTGCTAACCTTGGGCCCTCACTTGTTCATCTCTTGAAGCACTTGAAGTAACTTTGATTCGTCGATTCACGTTTGTTACTCTTGGAGCTTTGCTCCTAGACGGTTAGAGGTGTCGGTGAGCTCCCATTCCCTTGTGGTTGAGCCCCGGAAGTTTGTATTACCCCTCTCTTTGTGAGAGCCAATAGTAAGCGATTCAATCTTCCTTTGTGGTTGATTGAGGGAGACTTGGGGCTAGTGTGACAGCCCGGCTCTTTGTGAGCTTCTCAACGGAGACGTAGCTCCTTTGTGGAGTGAACATCGGAAGTAAATCCATTGTCTCCTTGTTCTCAATTGTTTTATTGTTGGATTTGCTTGATTTGATCCGATCTACTTGCTTGTTGTTATTCTATTGCATTGATCATATCTAGAAGGCTCTATACACTTATTGTCACACTTCTATTCAAGTAGAATCTCTAAAAAGTGTTCTAGAACTCAAATTACGAAGTAAAGTTTTTATCTCGTCGGAAGATCCTACACAGTGTCGGATCTTCCGGGGGTCGGAAGATCCGAGACTGCGTCGGATCATCCGACGTCTGACAGTTTTCAGAGCAATTTTGCAGAAATTTTTACAAGGCCTATTCACCCCCCTCTAGGCCTAGTGTTGGTCCTTTCAATTGGTATCAGAGCATAATCCCTTGATTAAGGCTTAATCGCTAAGGGAAAAACACTATGTCCGACAAGGGGGACAACTCTGGTGTTGGTGCTTCCGCTTCCAAGGATGATCGATCATTGTTCATTGATTCAAGCTCAAGTGATGATGATCTTATCATCAGCGACATTGATGAAAGCTTGGATGAAGAAGAAATGAAGAAGAAGAGAAAGGAGAAGATGAAGAAGAAAATTCAAGAAAAGGCCGAAAGGAAGGCTCAAAAGCTTCTCAAGAAGAAGCTAAAGGAAAAAGAAGTGTTGGATGGACTCCACTCCATGTCCCATAAATATGAGACATCATCTTCTAACAAATCTCTTGATCCAACTAATCTTAATTTCTCATCGGTTCCAATGGGCAAAGTTCCCAAATTCAATGGGGTCGACTATGCTCGTTGGAGTAATGATATGAAAATGTATTTCTATGGTCTTCACCCCTCTCTTTGGACCGTTGTGAATATAGGTGTTGACAAAGACGCCAAGCCAAGTCGTGAACAAGAGTATGATTTCTTCCGCAACTCTCAAGCCGTGATGGTTCTTAGAAGTGCTCTTAGTCCCTATGAGTACAACAAGATTAGAGGAATTGAGGTTGCAAAGGATCTTTGGGACACTCTTCAATTGTCTCATGAAGGGACGGATGTGGTCAAGGAAGGCAAGATTGATCTTCTACAAGGAGAACTAGAAGCCTTTGTCATGAAGAAGGATGAGACTCTCCAAGAGATGTATGATCGGTTGAAGCTACTTGTCACCGAGATACGAATGCTAGGTAGCAAAGATTGGGATGAGCACAAAGTGACCAAGAAGATGCTTAGGGCATATGCGCCCAAGAACCCAATGCTTGCGACCATGATTAGGGAGAAGGGCAAGTTCAAGAAGATGCTACCAATGGAGTTGTTCAACAAATTACAATATCATGAAATGAACAACTTGGATGTAGCTAGATCGACGGAACCAACCGAAGTGAAGACCATTGCTCTCAAAGCCGAACCAAGCAAGAAGGTTGAGTCAATTGAAAAGACTTCCAATTCCAAGAAGAAAGAAGACTCAAGTGATGGTGATAGCACCGATGAAGAAACCGCCATGATGGTGAAGAACTTCAAGAGGTTCATGAAGAACAAGGGCGACAAGAGGTCCATGTATCAAAGAAGATGCTATGAGTGTGGGGAGAAAGGGCATTGCATTGCCGACTGCCCCCGCAAGAAAAATGACAAAGAAGACAAGAAGTCGAAGGAAAAGTACTTTGACAAGGAGAAGAGATACAAAGAGAAGAGTCAAGAGTACAAGAAGAAGTTTGGAAGTGCTCATGTTGGTCAAGGGTGGGATTCTTCGAGTGATAACTCCGATGATGAAGAAGTGGCAACTCTTGCCATTCAAGTTCCTACATCAACATCTAGACTCTTCAACAACTATCAAGATAGTGATGATGAAGCTCCCATGTGCCTCATGGCCCAAGGGACTAAGGTATTAAACATCACCCCATCTATCTCATCCACCATCTTGACATCTAGGAATGTAGAGAATGATCTAGATGAAGAGGAAGCCGAACATGAAAAGAACATGATAAACAAGTTTGGCAAAGAAGGCTACAAACAATTTAAAAAACTAGTAGAGAAATTGGAGAAAATGAAAGAGTCTTGATAGGCAAGAAGAATTGCTCATCCTTGAAAAGGAGAGAAACCTTGCTCTTGAAGAAACTCTAGTTGAGGAGAAGATCATGGTTGAAAAATTGACTTGTGACTTGTCACTTGCCAATGACTCTTGTGAGAAGATGACTAAGGAATTGTCCTTGGCAAATGATTCTCTTGCCAACCTAAAGAATGTACAAAGTGAGCTTCAAGAAAGGCATTCAAGCCTAGAGGTCAAATATAAAGATCTAGAAGTGAACTTTAACGCTCTTTGGGAAAGCACTAAGATTAACTCTAAGACAATTCTTGACTCAAATGTCTCTACTAGTGAAGGTTGCTCAAGATGCTATAAGTTTGATATAAATGCTTGTGCCACTAACCTTTCAAAACTAGAAGAAAAAGTCAAAGCTAAAGATGCAAAGATTCAAGAATTGACCAAGACAATTGGTAAAGGCAAGGCCAAAGGTAAGAGTGAATTTGAGAGCCATCCGGCATATAAAGCCGGAAGATATCCTAGTATCAAGGATGGGCTCGGATTCACTAGAGGAGGAAAAGCAAATGGTACAAGAATTTTGAGAGGTCATGAAGTACCAATGTTCACCAAGGGTGCAAACCTTGGAGACTTGATGAACATTGCTCATGGTGTGATTGTGAACACCATAGAAGACAAGCCTAAGGTTGAGGCAATAACCAACAATGTCAAGAGCTCAACCAAGATCAAGAAAGAAGAAAAGAGCATTGAGCATAAGCCATCTCCCAACTACACCATTGACTACACGGTTGTGTGGGATCACAATGGGAAGATGGTGGTAAAGTATGTGGGTGCTCATGCAAAGAAGATGATGAGGAGTGTTTGGGTGCCTAAGATTTCAAAAGCTAACACTCAAGGACCCAATCTCTGTTGGGTACCTAAATTCAAAGCTTAAACTTGTTTTGTAGGCATATACCTCCGGTGGATCCTCATGGTTGCTTGATAGTGGATGTTCAAATCATATGACCAAAGAGAAGGACATGTTTGCTAAATTGAAAGAATATGACTCGCCTATAGAAAAGATCACGTTTGATGACAATAACCATGGTGATGTGATTGGTCAAGGTGAAGTTGCTATATCACAAGACTCATCTCTTTCAAATGTTTATCTAGTCGATTCTCTAGGGTACAATTTATTGTCAGTATCACAACTTTGTGAAAAAGGCTACAATTGTCTCTTTACTAATGAGGGTGTGAGCGTCCTTAGAAGGGAGGATTCCTCTATTGCTTTTACGGGTCAACTTAAGGGAAAGCTTTATTTAGTTGATTTCACAACAAATAAAGTGGAACCGAAGACTTGTTTAGTGGCAAAATCTAGCTTGGGTTGGCTTTGACATCGCCGGCTAGCTCACGTTGGGATGAGGAACTTGGCCAAACTTCAAAAGGATGAACACATTCTAGGATTAACAAATGTTGTCTTTGAGAAAGATAGATTGTGTAGTGCTTGTCAAGCCGGAAAGCAAGTTGGAGCCCCTCATCCACCCACAAACATATTGACTAGCTCAAGACCCTTGAAATTGCTCCACATGGATTTATTTGGGCCAATTGCTTGTATAAGCATTGGTGGGAACAAGTATGGACTTGTCATTGTGGATGATTTTTCTCGATTCACTTGGGTTTTCTTCTTACAAGACAAGAGTGACGCTCAAGGGGTTATCAAGAAGTTCATTAGAAGAGCTCAAAATGAGTTTGAGTTGAAAGTCAAGAGAATAAGAAGTGACAATGGGACGGAATTCAAGAATCTCAATGTTGAGGAATTCCTTGATGAAGAAGGCATCAAGCATGAGCTCTCCGCTCCATACACACCTCAACAAAATGGCATTATTGAGAGAAAGAACCGGACCTTGATTGAAATGGCAAGGACCATGCTTGATGAATACAAGACTCCGGATATCTTTTCGGCCGAGGCGATCAATACGGCTTGCCATGCCACTAATCGCCTCTATCTTCAAAAGTACTTGGGCAAGACTCCGTACGAGATCCTCACCGGTAACAAACCAAAGGTGCACTACTTTCGAGTTTTTGGTTGCAAATGTTACATTCTCAAGTTTGCACCCAAGGTTGATGAAGGTTTTCTACTTGGTTATGGTACTAACGAACACGCTTATCGTGTCTTCAACAAAACCACCAGTTGTGTTGAGATCACGGTAGACGTAAAATTTGATGAATCAAACGGCTCTCAAGTAGAGCAAGTTGTGAATGACCTTGTAGATGAAGAGCCACCAAGTCAAGCTATCAAGAAAATGAGTGTAGGTGAAGTGAAGCCTCAAGAGCCCCAAGTAGAAGATGAGGAACAAGACCAAGTCTCAGAAATCATATTTAACATTGATCCATCAACATCATCAACAAGAGTGGAACCACCAAGCTCTTCGCAAGATCAAGTTTAAGATCATGGTGACGATCATGATCATGGCAACGATCAAGGGGGAGTTCAAGGTGATAAAACTCAAGGTGACAAGTCTCACAATGAAGATGATGATGATGGACCTATTCAACGTCAATCAACACTTCCACACCCAAGAGTTCATCAAAGCGTTCAACGGGATCATCCTGTTGATAACATTCTAGGGAGCATCCAAAGAGGGGTAACCACTCGTTCTCGTCTAGCAAATTTTTGTGGATGTTACTCGTTTGTTTCCTCTTTGGAGCCTCTCAAGGTGGAAGAAGCTCTTGGCGATGCGGATTGGGTCATTGCAATGCAAGAAGAGTTAAACAACTTCACAAGAAACGACGTTTGGGAATTGGTCCCAAGACCCAAGCAAAATATCATTGGCACCAAGTGGGTTTTCCGGAACAAGCAAGATGAAAATGGGATTGTCACAAGAAACAAGGCAAGATTGGTTGCTCAAGGTTTCACTCAAATTGAAGGTCTTGACTTTGGTGAAACTTATGCTCCAGTGGCAAGGCTTGAATCAATTCGTATTCTACTAGCCTATGCCTCACATCACAACTTCAAGCTATATCAAATGGATGTGAAGAGTGCATTCTTGAATGGACCTCTCTCCGAGTTGCTATATGTGGAGCAACCACCGGGCTTTGAAGATCCCAAGCATCCCGACTACGTCTACAAACTCCATAAGGCGCTCTATGGGCTCAAGCAACCCCCAAGAGCATGGTATGAATGCCTAAAGGAATTTCTTCTCAAAAATGGCTTTGTAATGGGCAAAGCGGATTCTACTCTCTTCACTCGAAAAATAGACAAAGATTTATTTGTGTGTCAAATTTATATTGATGATATTATCTTTGGTTCTACTAATGAAAAGTTTTGTGAAGAGTATAGTAGGATAATGACCAAGAGATTTGAGATGTCAATGATGGGAGAATTGAAATTCTTTCTTGGTTTTCAAATCAAGCAATTGAAGCATGGAACTTTCATATGTCAAACAAAGTATACAAGTGATATGCTCAAGAAGTTTGATATGGCCAATGCTAAACCCATCAAGACTCCAATGCCCGTGAATGGTCATCTTGATCTCAATAAAGAAGGAAAATCGGTCGATCAAAAGGTATATCGCTCCATGATTGGATCTTTACTTTACCTTTGTGCATCTAGGCCCGATATAATGCTTAGCGTGTGCATGTGTGCAAGATTTCAAGCCAATCCAAAGGAATGTCATCTAATGGCTATTAAGAGAATCTTTAGATATCTAGTGCATACTCCGAACCTTGGCTTATGGTATCCCAAAGGCTCCACTTTTGATTTACTTGGCTATTCCGATTCGGACTATGCCGGTTGCAAGGTAGATCGAAAGAGTACAACGGGGACTTGCCAATTTCTTGGTAGGTCTTTGGTGTCTTGGAGTTCTAAGAAACAAAATTCCATTGTGCTATCCACCGCCGAGGCCGAGTATGTTGCAGCCGGTGCTTGTTGTGCTCAACTACTTTGGATGAGGCAAACCTTGAGTGACTTTGGATGTGAGTACAAAAATATCCCTCTCTTGTGCGACAATGAGAGTGCCATTAAACTAGCAAACAATCCCGTTCAACACTCAAGAACCAAACACATTGACATTAGACATCACTTCCTTAGAGATCATGAAGCCAAAGGAGATATCGTCCTAAGCCATGTAGGAACCGATAAACAACTAGCTGATATCTTCACCAAGCCTCTCGATGAGCAAAGGTTTTGTACTTTGAGGAGTGCGCTAAATATCTTGGATTCTCGTAACTTGGCTTGACTTGTTGCATACCAAATTGTTTGTTGCCTAGATTAGAAGAAAAATCGTTTTATTCTTTTTTTGTGTGAGTTTTTCAAAATCTTTGTATCTTGTGATCGGTGGATCATTCCTTGTCTCAAAAGATCATTGTTATGTGTTGATGATTGTGGCTGATCTTTTTGAGTCAAGGGTCTTACATGTCCATAGGCAATATCTCTCAAAATCTTCCATAAAATCTCATCTCGAAAATCGTTGTCAAGTCAGTTTTCTGGAATTCCGGATCTTCCGACACACCATCGGATCTTACCCAATGAAGTTCCGGACAGCTCTGCTTCGCTTCGTTCTCTCTCAGTTTGATTTCGGAACTTCCGGCGGTCGGATCTTCCGGACCTGGGAAAGGCCGGAACTTCCGCTGGAACTTCTGGTTACTTTCTCCAGGGTCGGATCTTCCGACTGTGCGTCGGATCTTCCGGCCTGCTCGCGAGTATAAATATCTGGGATGAACCGTTACTTCCTCTATTCATTCCATTCTCTTCCCAACTGCTTCCTCT
This sequence comes from Echinochloa phyllopogon, assembly GCA_033239725.1. NCBI lineage: Eukaryota > Viridiplantae > Streptophyta > Magnoliopsida > Poales > Poaceae > Echinochloa > Echinochloa phyllopogon. The sequence goes on from BTCW01000015.1 coordinate 42,772,035, forward strand.
CACTCATTCTCCACCCGTGCGGTGATTTTGGAGTTCAACCGAAGGATTGTTGATCTTTGTGGCTCATTCAATTCTCCCCAACTTGAAGAACTCAATCCCCTTCGGATCTTCCAAACTTTTCGCGGGGAATCTCAAAGGTATCTCATTCAAACTTCCCGTCGCCCGATCTATCAATGTAGAAGGTTATAGTGGATTTCCCTTGGTGAATATCTTCATATACATGTCTAGAACACTTCCCTATGATATCATAACTTTTGGTGGGCTAGAAGTTCGATTCCAAATTTTTGGTCATCCCCGATTTTGTCGGATCATCCGACTATGCGTCGGAAGATCCGAGCCTCGGATCATCCGACACATAGCCGGAAGATCCGACTAACCTAGGGCACTGACTTGTTAATTTGATCTCTCTCTTCATCGTCCATCTGTTGATCCTTTCTTGTTGTCTGTCTAGATGGGTCATATGAAGCACACTGAGAAGAAGAAGTCAACTTTACAAGCCCGGCCTAGCTATGGAAGAAATATTGGCTCACCATTTGACACCCAGTCCGATTCTGACAATGGGACAAGAGAGCAAGGAAGAGGCAAACGAGTAAAGAAACAACTTGCCACAAGGACTGTTAAAGGAAGGGGGCCTTCTAGTGGTGAAGGACGAGAAAAGGAAATTCAGACCACCTCCTCTCCTCCACGTCCAAGGACCAAGAGAGCTAACCGTGAGGAACATACTGGGTTGGAATACAATGATGACATTGATCTATCTACTCTTGCTCAGAATTTCATATCCACTACTATTCCATTTCGTCATCCGAGTGATAGAGCTTTGATAAATTTCAAGTTTGCAGCCAATAGCATGAAACCACTTCGGTTTAGTGCACATGAGGACCCTAGATCCATCATCTCCAAGCAATTCAAGGGTGATCCTCGTTTTTGGCTGCCTCATCAAGCGGATTGGTATGAGTCAGTGATTCTGAAGATGGGTAGGCTGTGTACACCCATGTATTGGGTAGATTGGAATTATTTGAAGGGCATGCCACCGCCACTGAAGCCTGTTGTTGATGATGTTTATGAGCGGTGTGTTGAGATGGATGTGGCCAACATCATGGCCTTTGAGTGTGTGAAGCGTCCCCTCGAAAGAGAGAACTTAATGTGATACAAATACCAGTCCCAGGATGCTGGCTCACATTATTACAACAGATAGTTCAGTACAAAACGACATTACGGGAGGCGGTGGCATTGCAGGGCCACAACAAACAGAACTAGCACTAAGCTCCAAATAAAGAGGTTGATAACATAGAGGTCTTCATCAGAGTGGCAACGCATGCGGCTTCCAGCGGGTGGCCCTAACACACAGGCAAAGGTTGGGTGCAGAACGAACCCCACTAGACGATATCCTCAGGCACAAAGTCCGGGTCTGTCTCTGCAACAGATTAAGCAAGGGTGAGTACATACGTACCCAGCAAGCGCAACCACAACCATGGAGGGTTATAACAGAAGTATGCACAGGATAGCAACAAGGAAGGCTCATGGTTCATTTAGCAGTAAAGCAAATTTTATTACACATGCAAGGGGTTGGTTTTCGCAATGGGTTTTCACAAATATTACTTTTAAAAAGGAACAGTGAATGTAACATTTTCTCGTACAGGATTTTGTTGCTACCAGATTTCCCATCTGTCGTAGCCCAAGTCCAAAACATTACTCAGCTCGATCAAATACCAACTTTTTCTTACACCAAAACAGGGGACTAGTGAAGTGACCAAGCCATAACTCGCCCAGTACCGTGGACACGGCTATCCGGATAGGTTTTAACTCTGCAGAGGTGTACACAACCACAAGTAGGCTACCGCAACAAGAACACCTTAGTGCCAGTGCAGCTCCTATCAAAGCCATTACCCACCATAGCTAAACTGACAAGTTATCACAGACGCGACCAGGGGTTAGCAACCTACCAACGAGGTTCTAACCAGGGGCATACCTCACATAGACCGTATCCCCGGCTCCATGGCCCTCTGTTGCTCACCAGCACACCATATAACCAGCAGCTCAACTAGTGGGATTTATGCTAGGCCGTTGCCACATACAACGGTCGAGTGGTGGTACAGTAAAATGGGTTAGGCTAGATGACACATCAACATCATCCCAAAACTTGTGATAGGATAGACAACTCCCACCATGCTCAACCACACCGGTTCGAGCTCACCTTGGTATTTCACGCGGAAATACCGTCTGTCTCATCCCACACGGGTACTCATTTTATTTACACAAATCATCTCTTTTATTTTAAAGCACGCACACGGTTGCTTTTGTAAATACCAAGTATTTGTTATGGGGGTAAAATGGTAAAAATATCCCTAAGCATTTCTAGCAGCGACTAACATTCAAACAGCACATTGTCATATTTAAATATTAATCTAGGATGTCAAGGAATCAGTCATAACAATCAAGGTATGGCTATCCAAACGGGTTTAGCAGTAAAGTTATGCACGTTTTATAAATCAGGCCATGGGTTGTGTTTATAAAAATTGGGACAACAATATGCATCAAAAGGGTGGGATTGCACTTGCCGTTCTCCCAACCCTCGGGGGATTCCTGCCCGGGGTCTTGGTCTCCAAGCTCCTGCTCGTAGCACTGCTCCTCCTCGAGTCCTTCCTCGCTCACAGCGGAGTCTACGGCACACACAAACAAACACTCAATAAATAAAAGAAAAAGCTTTTATTGAGCTCCAAAAGAAGGAAATGGAAAAAAGGAGTGACTGATGATGGCATGATTATTTTGAGTATGGACTGGTTGGGTTTGGCGAAAATGTATTGGTGAATATTATGGTGGAGTTTGGGGTCAAACGGGGTTAATTTGGCGCATGAAATGACGAGTTTAGTGGGGTTTAGGGGCTGTTTTAAAAGAAAAAGGACCTTTTTGTAAATAGGGAAAAGTTCAGGGGCCTCTGGCGAAGTTATCAGAGAGAGAGAGAACAGTGTCCGTGGTTTGCGGGTTGATTTGGCAAAAGCCCAGGGGGTTTTGTGTAATTGTACCAGAGAGAGAGGGGCTTAAAGTTTTGGACGGCGGGTTGAATAGGGTAGAGTTCAGGGGGGTATGGGCAAAATGCCCTTCTCTTTCGCTCGACAGACAGAGAGAGAGGGGGGGGAGATCGGCGGCGATGGCGGCCGAATTGCCGGCGACTGGAGCGGCGGTGGTGGACGGGAACAGGGGGAAAGAGAGAGGGGTATATGACAAGTCCACCAGTGGGCTTACCACGGCCGGAGGTGCAGTGGGGAGGGCTGCCCACGAGGGCCAGGGGCGGCGGCGGCGCTGGCAGTGAGGTCGGCGGTGGAGGGGGCGATTGCGGGGGTGGGTGAGCGCGAGGTGGTGGAGGAGAGGCCGACCGGCCTATTTATAGGCGGGGATGAGCGGCGAGGAGGTGGGCCGACGATAGAGGGGTTCGGCGGGCGGTAGGAATGGCCGGCGGGGGAAATTGATGGCGCCGGCTTGGCTTGCGACGGACGGGATGGTTCGGGGGTGGGCCAGCGGCGGTGCGCGCTGCTGTGCTCGTCATGACGTGGCGTGCGCGCGGCCTGGTGGTGAAAGGACAGCGGCGGGGCCGGTGGTGGCGTGCACGCGCGCGGAGGGCGTGCTGCGGCGGTCGGCGCGTTCGGGCGGTGGTGGAGATAGCCGGCGGCAATAGCGTGCGCGGCGAGTGCGGTAGGGCGGTGGTCGGCTCGGTGGTTGTCGGCGGCCCGAGCAGAGCGCGCGCGGCCGAGCTTGGCAGTGGCGTGCGGGTGGGGCTGAGTGCGGACGAGAGCACGGCGGCGGTCGGGTCTATAGGATTGGCGTGCGTGCGTGCAGCGACGAGCGGAGGCGGTCGGCGCGGTGGTGCAGAGGTGACGTGCATGCTGGGGTGGAGGACGGCGGGCTCCGGTGGCGCTGGGCGCAGGCCGTACGGTGGCCGGGTGAGGGCGGCACGGCAGCGGTGCGAGGTGAGGGAGCGAGGGGACAGTCGACGGCGTGCACGGCGGCGATGGCGCGACTGCGGGCGGCGTAGCCGGTCGGGGAAGTGGGGCCGGTGGCGAGCAGAGCGGAGGGGTGGTGGGGCCGGCCGGGTACGGGTGGTCGGCGACGGGCGGAGTGGGGCAGAGCAGAGCGGCCGCGGCGGTGTCGGGGAGGAGGAGCAGAGGAAACAGAGGAGGGAGGGAAAGAGAGGGGAGAAGGGAAAAAGAAGAAAAGAGAAAAAGAAAAGAAGGGAAAAAGGAAGAGGAAGAGAGGGAAAGAAAGGGGAGGGGACGGCGGGAATCGTGGCGGAAAGCCGACGGCGTCGGGGTTGGTCGGACCCGGCGGTCGACCCAAGGGCGGGCGACGTGCGACGGGACGGAAAAGATGGCAGTGATCGAGATGCGGACAGGAAAAGAGAGGGGGGGAAACAAGGCGGACGGGGATGGCGGAAGCGGGAGCTCGGTCGGTAAAACATTTTGAAACTTTTTACCGGGTGAGTTAATTAGGTGATTTTCTCAGAGATTAAAACGCGGGCGTTACAGTGTGCCTACAATGAAGAAGTGATTGCTCAGTTCTATGCCACCTTGTGGATTGATCAAGAGAGGGATGAGATGCATTGGACTGTTTGTGGCAAACGCCTATCCATTTCCTTACATGCTTTTGCGGGGCTGTTTGGGTTAGCTGAGGAAACCGCCTATGCTCACACTATCAATGATCACAGCAAGGTAGATCTTCATCAGGGGCGTGAGATTGATGATGTGAAGCTCGCTTTCATGTATGATGGGGCTTATGGAGCTGTTGTCTTTGGGAAGTACAAGGGTCTCTCTCTGTTTTACAAATTTCTTAATCAACTCTTTAGGGGAACCTTGTATCCTAGGGCAGGTGATGCCGATAACATTTCTAAGAGGGCCAAGAACTTGCTATTTCAGATGGCCCCCGGCAAGCCAAAGTTCAAAGTGTTCAACTTCATTTGGAATGAAATTATCTTGTGCTCCCATGAGTCATCTAGTGGCTGCCACTTTGCTCCCTACATCTTCCATATGATTAAGCATGTGACTGGAGTAAACATTATAACTGACAAGCCTCACTTCCCATATCGCTCTCCCCAAGGCAAAATTGAGCAGCTGTTAAAGATCAAGGTCAAGCCCTACGAAGGTGTCCGTGCTCCGACTACTACTCATGGTGCTTCATCTTCTCGTGCACCTCCTCCTTCAGCAGGTCCATCTTCCTCTCGCGGTGCTCCTCTCGGTCCCAAGAGCAAGAAAGGGAAGCTAGACTTTATTGTGGAAGGGCTCTTCGCTTGTTTCACCGCATGCTCCTATCAAGCCAAGAAAGCTCATGAACGTGATATTCGCTTGGATGAGGACATGTGCAAGCTTGACAAGCAACACAAAGAACTCTTGGATCACTATCAGTTGCCTCATTCCCCCGTTCGCCAGCCTAGAGAGTTCTCTCCTCCTCCTCAGTTCTACAATCCTTGGGAGGCTAATACTCAAGAATATGTCTTTGGAGCCTCTCAACAACATGATGAGGATGAGATTGAAGAAGTGGAAGAGGAAGACACCGACGGCGAAGAGGAATTCTACCAAAGCGAGTCAGAAAACGAAGAAGCCGGTGATGATGAGGACGATGACGGTGGTGATGATGGTGATGATGGTGAGGACGATGATGATGGTGGTGCCGGGGACGACGACGAAGCCACCGAGTAGCTCCCTTTTTGGTCCTTGATGACAAAGGGGGAGTGAATTGGATAGAGGCCCATCATTATCTTTTATCCTTTATTCATGTTTTAGCTTGTGCTTGTGGACTCGTAAGAACTTTATTTGGAGTTATGTGTGGTGTGCCAAGTGAGAACCTTTATGTTTGTAAGACTTATTTATAATTCATGCTAGTGTGATGTTGAACTTGATGTCATTTTCATGTGATGCTTATGGATGGTGTAATGTTATTTCTCTCTTTAATGATTGTGAATATATGTCACACTTGAGCACATGGATGAAAAGGTTGAATAGGAAAATTTTGCTTAAATTTGTGCAAAAGCATTTAGGCTTTTTAAGTTAAAAATGCACAAATTTAGGGGGAGCTTTTCTAACTATAATTGGATGTGAAAAACATGAATTTTATTCTCATCTTCTAAAACAAAATTGATATTGTTATCAAACACCAAAAAGGGGGAGATTGAAAGTGCATCTAGGCACTTAATCTATTTTGGTGATTAATGACAATAGAAATTTGGATATAATGCTTTGAATGAGTTGTGCAGGAATAAAATGAAAGAAAAGAAAAGAAATGTGAAAAGAAGGTCCCCAATTCGATTTCTTATGGTGGTGGACTCGATCGAAGAATTTAATTTGATTTTCGGTTTGAATTTGAGTATAGGACCACCGTACTATCAAGGGGGACGTGTTCGGCAAATTCTAGTTGTTTTAAGTGCTATGCTTGAGATGAAAATCCACTTAAGAGACACACAAAGTCACCTTCACATGTTGTCTGCTTGGTCGGAACTTAGGCCGGAAGATCCGACCGGAAGTTCCGGCTGGCTCGGTCTCGGGTTGTTTCCCATCGGAAGATCCGATCCTAGCATCGGAACTTCCATCGGAAGATCCTACACTGTGTCGGATCTTCCGGGACTTAGCTAGATTTCAGCCTTTTCTGTGTGTCACACGCATGTTCCGACCCCTGGCCGGAAGATCCGACCGGAAGTTCCGGCCAACTCGGTTTGGATTTGTTCCGGGGCCGGAAGATCCAACGCCTGTCGGAAGATCCGACAGGGTGTCGGAAGATCCGACGCCTGGAACTGTTCTGAGGGCTTTCTTGCTATGTTCTGTCATTTGCCGGAAGTTTCGGCCCTCATCGGAAGATCCGATGCCTGGAATTTGTCTGGGGTTTTCTAACACTAATCTGTCATTCTTCGGAAGATCCGACTCATGGTCGGAAGATCCGATACCCCTTCGCAGAACACATAACGGTCACATTTTGGGGGGTTGGTATATATACCCCCTCACCCCCTCATTCATTGCTGCTGCTTCCACTGACCTAACTCGTGACAAGCACCCACTTGAGCATTCATTTCACTCCTCTACTCCTTCCCATGCTTGATTCTTGCAAGGATTCATCTAGGGTTTGAGTGAGAGATAAGATTGAAGGTGTGAAGCTTGTGCTAACCTTGGACCCTCACTTGTTCATCTCTTGAAGCACTTGAAGTAACTTTGATTCGTCGATTCACGTTTGTTACTCTTGGAGCTTTGCTCCTAGACGGTTAGAGGTGTCGGTGAGCTCCCATTCCCTTGTGGTTGAGCCCCGAAAGTTTGTATTACCCCTCTCTTTGTGAGAGCCAATAGTAAGCGATTCAATCTTCCTTTGTGGTTGATTGAGGGAGACTTGGGGCTAGTGTGACAGCCCGGCCCTTTGTGAGCTTCTCAACGGAGACGTAGCTCCTTTGTGGAGTGAACTTCAGAAGTAAATCCATTGTCTCCTTGTGCTCATTTTTTTATTGTTGGATTTGCTTGATTTGATCCGATCTACTTGCTTGTTGTTATTCTATTGCATTGATCATATCTAGAAGGCTCTATACACTTATTGTCACACTTCTATTCAAGTAGAATCTCTAAAAAGTGTTCTAGAACTCAAATTACGAAGTAAAGTTTTTATCCCGTCGGAAGATGCTACACAGTGTCGGATCTTCCGGGGGTCGGAAGATCCGAGACTGCGTCGGATCATCCGACGTCTGACAGTTTTCAGAGCAATTTTGCAGAAATTTTTACAGGGCCTATTCACCCCCCCCCTCTAGGCCTAGTGTTGGTCCTTTCAGCCCTCCACAACATCGAAGCAGCCACTCTTCCACAGAGCATGTACAAGGTCATGAAGACATTCCTGCACCTCAGTCTGAACCAGTTCGTTACCCCGTGGATGAAATAACTCAACGGACCGCGTGTGAGCTTGTCGTGAGGCAGAAGAACATATCTGTGGTGGTACGTATGCGACATTAGTTTGTATATTTCGTAAATATCATCATAAATATTATTCATTTACTAACTTCCTTTCTACTTATTTTATTAGGTCGCATACGGTATGACCAAACCAGTGGAACCAGGTCAAAGATGGCATTGCATGGAGATTCCAAATGGTTACGTACCCGTTGAGGTGGAGCAAGTCGTTGACCGGTGGAATGACTTGAAACTTGACATCGCCGGAGGTGACGGAGAAACAAAACTCGGGGAGTGTTCTCACGGGATCATTCTATGGAGTAAGCGAGACATCGCCATAGCTGGTAGCACCAAGTCTCCTTCAGATCCCCCGTCTCCAAGAGGTCCACCGGCTCACGATTCTCTGGGAGCTCATGACGCAAACCCGTCTCCGTCTCCGTCTCCTCCGCGGCGGAAGTCTCCGTCTCCACCGCGGCAGAAGCCTGAACCAAAGAAGCGCTCTAAACTGGCTAGCTTGGCCCCTCCACCACAGAAGAAGCCACGGAAAGTCAAATAGAAGCCTGCACCACCGAAAAAAGCTTATGACCTGACTCAAGAAGAGCTCGATGCCTCTGTTAAAGAAGTCGTAAAGAGGCAACTTCTCACGAGAAAACAACCAGAGCCAAAGATTGACCCCGCCATGGCAAAATCGTTCCTCCAAAATTTGACTAGGGGACAACATAAGAGGGCACAGGTATCAGACTATGAACGCTCATTACTGAAATCTCAAGGGAAGAGGAAGGCGGCGGCGTCCAAACCTGTTGCTCAGCTCGGCAACCAACCTCAGGAGTCGTTGCCTTAGTTGGCATCTGAGTACGAGCTAAATGTGCAACGACAAATGGCCGAGACAGGACTCTCGAGAGAGGAAATCACGGGAGAAAAAGAAATCCCTGTGAGCACATCGTTCAGGCGGCCATTTAAGCTTGGCCAGCCTTTGGTCGGTCCAGAAATGGAGAGCACGCTACAAACAAAGATGTGTCGTTTCCATCAGTGGTATCTGGAACAATCAAGAAGCAAAAGGCGCATGTTTGGAGTTCGCGTAAAAGACCAAGATTTTTTCAAAGGCGAGGAAACCCTCTGGTTGGAGTTTAAGGATATATATGAGGTGTACCACAAAGACGCCATGGACGTGTCTTTGGTCGCCTGTTGGGTATTGTAAGTGCTTTGTTCTCATTTACATTTGACACTTGAAAAAAAAACTTTAATCTTTGCTGACGCGTCATTTATTGCTTAACAATGTAGAATGGAGATTCAAAGATGTCGGAAGGAAGGAATATTTGACATTGGTCACATGGACCCGACAAGGATAAGTGACAAAATGATTTTGATCAATCCAGAGGAAACATATCAAAATTTATACAAGTATCTCCAAAAACAAAATTATTGCGACTCCATACTATTGTCGTACAACTTCGGGTGAGTACCTATACATGTATCTACTTATAGTGCCTATACAAAATTTTATGGACTCCATACTATTGCTGTTCAATTTTATTTCTCATTATAATGTCTACATGTATACAGTTTTCACTGGATCTATTACTGACTTTCCGGTAAGCAAGTAATTTGTACGTGTAGGTCTCCGCTAACCTATTATATGAATTTTCTTAACTTTATTTTTTGATCGATAGTGTCGCCAACAGGGGTCGGGAAATAATCTATGGGCATATTATGTTTGTGATAACATGCTCAATTGGTCGACGAAAAAGATGAGTCACCATGATGTTATGGTACGTAACACATTTTTAGGTTTTAATTTGATATATTTACTATTTTTGTAGAAAAAGCGCTTGATTTTGTAATAAATTATATTATTTAGAAATATACAGCTTCATTTATTGATAATGGGATTCATTTATAATAAATAATATTATTATTAAATTTAAATTAATAAGTAAGGCACTTTGTTTTATAATACAGGGCTTCATTTAATAATTACTATGTATGTATTAATAAGAAAAATACTTTGTTTTATAATAAATGATTATTTAAATATAGACGGACATTTGTATTTGTAAGTAAAGCATTTATTTTATATTAAATGATTATTAATTGCACATTTGTTGTCTTCAATTCCATGGAATTAATATTTCCAATTATTTGCAAATTATAGATGATGAGGCTGGAAGAAGATAGACTCGATCAAGAGAGAATAGACGCAATTGCAGAACAACTCATTGGATGGATTTGGGACGAGGTCGTTAATCCCCGTGGAGAATTCCATCTCCCCCTGGAGGATGCGCCGTCAAGTCGTTCCTCTAGTCGGATTTCTTAATTTGTAATATACAGTTCAAATATATAACTCTAGTTCGATATCAAAATTATAATATATATCTTCTATTTTGATTATATGTCTAGCTAATATGAATATATAGTACTGCATGCACGGTAGCTGAATATATGTTTGAATACGTATCATAATACATATATAAACGTACATGCATGGCGGCTGTAAAAAGTAACAAAAAAATAAATCTAGGCCCCTCCTATCCCCGCTGTGTAGGTAGGGCCTGTAGCACCGGTTGGTATTTAGAACCGGTGCTAAAGACCCCCTTTAGCACCGGTCCCCTTTAGCACCGGAAGTTTAGCACCGGTTGGGAATCTGGTGCTAAAGCCCGTTCCCAACCGGTGCGGATGTGAGGTTCTCTTGTAGTGTTACCATATGAATTCATCCGAACTTTCATTCACTTTCTCATGGTTTTTAAGTGATCTATATTTACTTGAATGTGTGGTGTTAAGTATCATGACACTACAAACTGTAATAATTTTAGTCTAATGCTTCTCTATTAAAAATCGTACGGTACTAGACTGAATGCCCCGCCAGGTGAAATTTCTAACCCACTCATGCCAGGGCCTATGCCCAACCCAAAGTATGGGAGGCATGTAAATTTAAAGGCCCCAATGTAACATTTCTAGAGGCTCTCTCATGTGGCACACTATCAAATGTCATCTTTGTCTGTCCACACTAGCACAAAAAAATAAAATAAAAACTCAAATGCCAACCATGAAAACGATATTATTTCTTCGTACTATCAAAGTTCAAACGACAAAACTCCACACATTTCTGGTAATTTTAAAGCCAAATAAGTAGGAGCAAACAAATTCATAATACTTCCAATTAAATAGTTTAGGAGCACACATGATTGGCGTATTTGTAGAACAAATGTTGGACTAAGAGCAACTCTAGCAATAGCCCCCTAAAATCAGCTCTCTAAATACAAAATAGGGGCTTTCTCTATTTTTTTAGAGTCTCAGCTCAAAACTTGTTCCAACTCCAAAATAGGGGCCAAATAGAGGTCATCCTGAAGTTCAATTTTTTTGTTTAATCCCCTAAATTTAGCTTGGAGGATTGTTTAGAGGGTCCACTAGAGTTTATCTAATCTAGTATATTAAATCTGGCTTTTTTTATTAAGGCGCTTGGGAGACATCTGACTAGTTTTGGGGGTTGGGAGAGCTTCTCCCAAACAGCTTCATTCGGCTTAGCATCTCTAAGAGATTAGCTAAAAAGACTAGTCAAATTTATTGATTTAGTTACTCTCAAAAATAGATTTAACTAACAAATAAAGAATAATCCAACAGATTCTGTAAAGATGGTTAGAGCATCTCCAAGAAACTCTGTATCTTGTTAGCTAAATTTGGAGATTATACCCCCTTTGTAAAAATAGAAAACCACGTAATTCAATGGGGTAATCCAACAGACTAGATAAAATATGAGCTTTATATTCTACCCTCTTCTCTCGATCTCCATCCCCTGCATCGCGTCGCCCCTCTCCAGCGACGGACTTACATTCAGTGACTTGCCTTCTTGCATCCAGCGTCTAGACTCCAGACCAAGACACTCAAAATGCAAACATTTCAGCCAACGAAGACACTCTAGACGGAAGACAGTAGCAGGATACAATGCAGAATATTGAATCAAAATTGAGATTTGATTGGAACGGTAGCTCATGATACAGAAAGGCATTAGCATGATTGATCTGATGAAAATGGAACAGCAAGGGATGCAAAGAAGTACGTGGGCCAACTTTTTCACAAGTAATCAGATCTATGTGTTCTAATTTCAAAACACAAGTACCTGGACGTTCAGAAGAAATCCCTGAATCAGAATAATGCATTCTAACCAATACATACAGCGCTCGAGCTCCATCCTCCACGTACAACGGCAGCGACAGAGCGCAGCTTGATTCGGTCAACACCGGAGTGCCTGCGGCAGGATCATGGCCAATGGGGCGGGAGCGGAGGCCGTGGGCCACCGTCGCGGCGGCGGCCGCCGCTGTTCTGCTCGTCGTCTCCTGCGCCGCGGCGGCGCCGCTGCTGCAGCAGCAGCACAGGCACGCCAGGATCTTAGGTACGCGCCCGCCCACCCGCACTTCCTCCTTCTCACCTCTGCGACGTGCCGCGGACCGGCCACTGCAGCGACTGCGCCGCCGCCCCCCGCGACGGTTCGCCGCCGTCATTGGTCCGGATCCGCGCTCCTTCGCGCAGACGCGCTGCCGACGGCCGTCTCCGTGCCAGATGCGCGCCGCCGGCCACCCCAGTGCCGGGTCTCCGCCGCCGTCTTCCGACGTCGTCGGCCCCCTACGCCGGCGGTGCCACGGGCGGGTGATGCGCGGAAAGGAGAGGCGCGGGCGCGGGAAGAATGCGATAGCGAGTGGCAACGCTCGGGAAAAATGTCAAGGCAGGACGGAAGGATAGCGAGCGTGGAAGGATGGCGAGCCGGATGGATACCCTGTTGGATGCGTTGTGTAGGGAACATTTTCTTTTTTTTTAAGCTAAGAGAAGGAAAATAAGGAGTCTCTCGTCTACAAGAGACCAGCCAAATCGTTTTCTAAACTTAAATTTAGCTATTGTTAGAGAAAAAAATATTTTCAACGGACTCTATAAATAACCCTTCAAATTTAATGGTTCTCCATCCCACCTCATTCGCTAGCTATTTTTAGTTAGCCTATCTCACTAGCAGAATCCGTTGAATTACTCTGTTATTTGTTAGTCAAATCTATTTTTAAGAGTAACTAAATTAGTTAATTTAATTAGTCTTTTTAGCTAATCTCTTGAAGATGCTCTTAGGCTAGCTAAACATAGCTAGCGAATGAGGTGGGATGGACATCCATTAATTTTAGAGGGTCATTTACAGAGTCCGTTGAAAACATTTTCTCTTTAACGATAACTAAATTTAATTTTAGAAAACGACTTAGCTACTCTTTTCAAGATTCTTGACCAAATGTCTTATTTGATCAGCAGCATTATTGGACCAACTAAAGTACTGTTTGGATACGCCGTGTATTTCAAACGAATTTCACCTGCCACAATTTTCAGGTCGCAGTGAAACACAGTTTCCAAACGACCGAACGGGCGCTGCCGGCGCTGCTGCGGAAACGAAATCCACTTTGAATCAGCACTCTTTTTTTTCTATGACAACAAACATTCTCTCTTGGAAACAAAGGCACTCCCTTTACGGTTCGCCACGTAACCACCAGAGGGGCGGCGCGCCGAGCGCCGTGACGTCCTCCATGACGCCGGGAGGCGTGGTCGGACTCCCGCGGCCGCAGCTTCCGTCGCCGCGCGGCTCGTCGTCCCACTCCCACGGGAAGCTCTACAGCGACCTGCCGCCGGGCCCGACCGTGCCTACTTAAACCTTCCCCCACCTCCGGCCGCCTCATCCAATCGTCAGGCAGTTCCCTACACGCAGCACCGGGATCGGCGGCTGCCAACTGTGGAGTGCGCTCTGCTCTGCTGCTAGATGGCGTCCGGGTGGAGGGGCATCCTGGGCTTTGACTACGGCGTGGTGCAGGCGCCGCTCGGCCCGGACATCTCGGGCCCCGAGCTCGCCGCCGCCGTCGCCAACGCCGGCGCCATCGGCCTCATCCGCCTCCCTGACTGGGTAACAGCCGCCTCCTCTCCGTGCTCTTTAATTAGTTTCGTTTTCTGTGTTGTGTCGGCGGATCAATCTTACTTTCGTGACTGCAGCCCGCGCCGGATCACGTTCGAGAGCTGATTCGGAAGACGAGGAGCCTGACATCCAGGCCGTTCGGGGCGGCCATTGTGCTGCCGTTCCCGCACGAGGAGAACCTGAGGGTCGTCCTGGAGGAGAAGCTCGCCGTGCTGCAGGTGTACTGGGGAGAGTTCCCAAGAGAGCGGGTCGAAGAGGCGCACCGCGCCGGCGTCAAGGTCCTGCATCAGGTGCGCACCATTGCTAGTCGCAGTACGGTTACAAATGCCATTTTCCTTAATGTAGCTGCGGTTATGCAAACATTGGTTGGAATTTCATCCATGGGAAAGTACATCCGGAGTTCAATCGTTAATGTATTCTGACATTGTAATTCCAATTTCCGTAACTTGATATACCTGTGGTTGCCAATTTGCTATTCTGAAATTCTTAGTGGCAATGCGAGATGGAAGCATTGCGTGATTGAGTGAACCTTGATCTTGGAATTAGCATTGGGATGTCTAATGAAAACGTCCGAAGCACAAGGTAGTCAGAAGCAAAAGTTAAATGCATCAAACTGCCATTACATTGAAGATGCTCAGCTATGGAGATGCAGATGGCCGCGGTCTGAACGTGCGACCGCCGATGTTTGGTGTAGCGTCTTTGCATCCGTGTAAACCTGATCGAGTCCCCCCCCCCCCCCCCCCCCCGTGGTGACCCTAAAAAAAACGCATCAAACTGCAAATGCTGATACAGTAGACAAATTAACCTGGTTTGTCTTCATGATTTGTAAACGAGTCATTATGCCATCATCTCAAATTTGCAGTAAAAGTTCCCATTTCTCCGACCAAGAACAACCCCCAACAAAATTTAAAATCACTAAGTCTTCTTAGAATAGACATCAGATAACCTTAGGAAATTTAAAAATTATCTAATATTTACATGTTATTTAATAAGTTAGCTGATCTGTTTTTTTGTCATATAAATACTCTTGATCAATAGGGAACATAAAAGTAGAATAGACATCAGATAACCTTAGGAACTTCAATGGGAAATGCTTCGATGCACAGTAGACATTACCACATCATCTGATGATCTATAAGGGCTTTAAGTTTATTGCTATGTGGTTAGTTGTTGAAAATTGTCAAGCTTCTGCTTCTGTTTATTTTGTGCTTCATTTTATTGCCAAAAAGGCGTCCAATATCAGGCAACCAGTCTGATGAACAGATTAAGATGTGCAAATTTTGGCAACGTTTGCTAGGGCAAATTTTGTTGGTAACCAATAAATTTCTTTTTTTTGTTTGAGACCACAGAAGTGATTGCTGCTAGGTGATGGTGACATGAGAACTCCACTTCGTGTGATTTTTGACATTGTTTTAATTGATTACTTCATGAATTTAGACTTTCGGTTGATTCTGAACAGGTTGGCAGTCTTGAGGAGGCAGCAAAAGCTAAAGAAGCCGGTGTAGATGGAATCATTGTTCAGGGCCGTGAAGCAGGGGGTCATGTAATTGGTCAGGTAAATAAATATACCCTGCTGGTTTCTAGTTTCAGCTTTTTTGCAATGCTGTTGGAAAAATCTTTCAAGAAACACAACACCCATAAACCTATGCGGTTGTTTGTGCATATAGAATCTCCACCGTGCTGTAAATTTATTTCCTAGGCAATTCAGAGCAGTATTTTTCTGCCAATATGCACATTTCAGTAAAGGTGCTTTGTGCAAGTCTAGATTCAGCTTTGCCCCTGTGGCCCTGTATGGTTTCATCTCCAGAAGCATAACATGCATTTATAGCTTGTGTCCATTTAATTTTAATTTTTCATGAATGCTCTCTCAATCTGCTTCAATTTGGGGGCAAAAACAGGAAGGACTATTTCCACTTTTGCCAAGAGTAGTAGATCTTGTTTCAGACTCTGGCATTCTAGTTATTGCTGCTGGGGGGATCGTAGATGGACGTGGCTATGTTGCCGCATTGGCACTTGGTGCTCAAGGAGTTTGTTTAGGAACAAGGTATTATCTCAGCCTCTTGTATTTTATCTGAGGATATATCAAAAACAGAGCCTTTTATATTTGGTTTGCATAGTATTATGCTCACGTTACAGCGGTCCTTCAACATTCAGGTTCGTGGCTACTGAGGAAAGCTTTGCGCATCCTGTTTATAAGCAAAAGCTAATTGAGATGAGTCGCACAGACTATACAAATGTGTTTGGACGTGCTAGATGGCCAGATGCTCCACAGCGTGTCCTGGAAACACCCTTCTATGCTGGGTGGAAGAATAATATCTCAGATCAGGAAACAGAGGAAAGTCAACCAATAATAGGCCACTCTATCATCCACGGCATGGTATGTATATGGATATATGATTTGTCATGAATTTCTCTAGTCATTCTGAATTTAGAACTATCCATTTTTCATGTATTTTCTTCTTCATCTGTTCTGCTCGGTTGTGCCAATTATTTCAATTATACGCATACTGCTTCAATTCAAAATATATGTTGTTTGAGTATTCCTTCTGGTCGCACTTTTTTAACTTTGGTCATCATTATGTAAAGAACTGCATAGACTGACGACAGATTTTATTAGATTCA
Source organism: Echinochloa phyllopogon (assembly GCA_033239725.1). Classification (NCBI taxonomy): domain Eukaryota; kingdom Viridiplantae; phylum Streptophyta; class Magnoliopsida; order Poales; family Poaceae; genus Echinochloa; species Echinochloa phyllopogon. The sequence continues at coordinate 42,788,490 of BTCW01000015.1, forward strand.
TCATGAAAAGTTTTTTTAAAAATTTAATTATGTATATTTCAGTGTCATGTTTTCATTGAAATTGTTGGTCAAGACCCCCTGTAGATCATGTTGTCATGTTGATGTCCCAAATGACATGTATTTTGAATCGGTGGTAGTAAAGGAACTAGAGCACACTGAACATTAGAAATGGTCTACTGGCAGACGAGAAACTGATGCCATGTAGTTGGAACCATGAAGCTTTTTGACCGGTATCTCTAGTTTGTTGTCCATAGGAAGTTGGCACTCCAAAAGAAAAAAAAACATAATTGATTTCAAATGGCTACTAAGTCCCCCCCCCCAAACTCTGACGAATGAATTCTACTTAGTTACAATTGATTGAGCGCCCCAAAGAACTGGAATTTGTAACTAGATTTGAAATGGCAACCTAGTTTATGGAATCCTACTTCGTTTCTTTTCCGGAGAAACAAATCCTACTTAGTTACAATTGTTTTGTGCTAAATTCACCTCAGCACACGATATGACTATTAATTATTTTGCTTTCAACCAAAATAGTAATTGCAGTGCTGTTTTCTCTGCACATGCATTTGCTTTATGTCAGGAGTGGCAGCATTTTGGGTCAACCCTTAAATGTTAAAACATTCCATCTGGAATTGCAGATTTGTGGTATCCCAGCTTGGATTATTTGTGTTCTCTCAATTAATTGTTGACTCATACTACTATTTATTCTATTAGCGTTTCTTTGAACAAGAAGTTCTTTTATGTAAGAAAAAAATTGATAATTGATATATTGTTATGAAATTTGTACATGATGGGTCTCCGTAGGGTAGTTTGATGTATACAACTTATTGCAGCTTCAATTGCACATTTTGTACTTTTGCATCTGAAACTAGGAATGGACAACTGACCATCAATTCCTGACTCCAGCACAAGGATATTCGTCGGTTTGCTGGTACTATTCCAAACGCCACAGCAACAGGTGATATTGATAGCATGGCAATGTATGCGGGTCAGGGTGTTGGACTAATCACGGAGATCATACCAGCTGGTGAAGTCGTCAAAAGGTTGGTCGCTGAAGCAAACGATATCATCAGAGAAAAGCTTTCTGATTTGAAGTAAAATCTTCCTGAACTGGAAGCTATATCTACGAAGCATGAGATATTTGTAAGTAGTCACCAATCAGAACAACTGACCACCATGGTTTGTTTTTGTACATGTATGCTATTTGTAAATAATAACACATAAAAATAAATGAGATTACCAAGGTATTCTGTCTGCCAAAATCTCTGTGATGAAATGCTCCCTGAATTATTTCTGTATGAGTCTTCACATGGACCTGAAGGGTCTCTTGCATTGTTGCTTGCTATGCTCGAGTTCCAGTGCTTTGTTGGCAAGCACTGCAATTGTGTGCTATGTCATCATCGGTGCAGTGCAATTGTACTCCGACGCAGCCATGGCCGGGTCATGATGCTGAGCGGCGTGGACGGGCTCGTGCGGCCGCAGCTCCCGTCGCCGCTGGCCGCGTCGTCGTCGTCTGGGGAGCTACAGCGACCTGTCTCCGCCGTGCGGTCCCCCACTAAGGCCGCGGCTTGACTTTAACCCTCCTCAACCACTCGCCGGCCGCAGCCAATCATCTCGCAGCTTTCGAACCCGCACGCAGCCCGGTTCTAGCGGCCACCAGAGAGGTCGGCAGCTGTGAGCTGTGAACTGAGAACTGCAGTACTAGATGGGGTCCGGGTGGAGGGGGATCCTGGGCTTCGACTACGGCATCGTGCAGGCGCCGCTCGGCCCCGACATCTCGGGCCCCGAGCTCGCCGCCGCCGTCGCCAACGCCGGCGCCATCGGCCTCATCCGCCTCCCCGACTTTGTACCTACCCACCTCCTGCTCTTTAACTTGCTGCAGTATTACGTTTCCTGTGTTGTCCTGGCTGATCACTGGCCATGTTGCTGGCGGCAGCCGGCGCCGGATTACGTGAGGGAGCTGATACGGAAGACGAGGAGCCTGACGTCGAGGCCGTTCGGGGCGGCCATTGTGCTGCCGTTCCCGTACGATGAGAACCTGAGGGTCGTGCTGGAGGAGAAGCTTGCCGTGCTGCAGGTGTACTGGGGTGAGTTCCCGAGGGAGCGGGTCGAAGAGGTGCACCGCGCCGGCGTCAAGGTCTTGCATCAGGTGAGATCCCTTATTTAACTACTGTTGTGCAAGTGTTTGTCAGAATTTCATCCGTTGGAAAGTTTGCTTCATTCCTACCCATTGGGACATAGTTTATGATGGAATTGCTTAATGTAGCTTTCCAGTCACCCTACACCTATTTTCATGGTAACTTCAGGTCGGCCTTGGCCCTTGTGTTACAGCAGGATTCCTTGGGGAAAAAAGGAAATTCATCCTTGCTTCATAGTCTATGACATTGTAGCTCCAATTTCCTTATCTTCAGAACATGTGGTGCCATTGTTATTGATTTGCTGTTTAGAAATTTGTATGGTTGGTAGGGGTAGTGCCAAGCTGGATGATAGAGTCAGATAGGATTTTGCTTCTCTCATTGCTGTGCTTACTGGTTAGGCTGTCGCACAGGTGTAGCCCAGATTCATGGAATGGAGTATGGGGTTAGCATTGGATTGTCAATTAAAATGTGCAAAGCACAAGTAGCAAAAGTTATATCATAGGAAACCTTTGCAAATTAAGCTGTCTTGTCTTCAGTCATCATGCTATCATGGTCTAATTTATAGTGAAAGTTCCCGTTTCTCAAATCAGGATGCTATAGGTGTCACTTCTTGAAATTTCTCTATTTGAAATGCATACATGATTTTTGTGTCCATGTATACATTCAGTGGAAATGTATCAATCCACAGTAGGCACTACCACATGATCTGTGTTAAGGCCTTTGCTGCTCCTCAGGGGTTGGTTGAAATTTGTCAATCTTCTGCTTACTCATTTTCTTACCCCCCAAAAAAAGTCTTCAATATGTAATTTTTTGTTTTTATTTGACACCACAAAGGCGAATTCTGCTTGGTGATGGTGACCTGAGAACTCCAGTTCATGCAAATTCTTGACATTTTTTGATGAATTGTTTCTTGAATTTAGACTTTCCGTTCATATCTTAACAGGTCGGCAGCCTTGAGGAGGCAGCGAAAGCTAAAGAAGCTGGTGTAGATGGAATCATTGTTCAGGGCCGTGAAGCAGGGGGTCATGTAATTGGTCAGGTAATATAAATCGGTATTCCCAGCTGGTTTCTAGGTTCAACTTAGTTGAAAACTGTTGGGTAATGTTTCAATAAGCACAGCACTAATTCATTTGTGCATTTAGAATGTCTCCTGAGTTATTAATTGCTTTCCTGTAGAATGCAGAGCAGCATTTCGCTGTGTTTGCATATTTTAGTAGAAGTGTTATATTCAAGGCTTGATTCAGCTTAGGGCCCCTGTATGGTCTCATCTCTAGTAGCATGACATGCACCCATTAGCTGTCCCCTTTTATTGTCTATTCTCGCAATCAGCCTCTTTTTGGAAAAAAACAGGAAGGACTATTTCCACTGTTGCCAAGAGTAGTAGATCTTGTTTCGAACTCTGGCATTTCAGTTATCGCTGCTGGGGGGATTGTAGATGGCAGTGGCTATGTTGCCGCATTGGCACTTGGTGCTCAAGGTGTTTGCTTGGGGACAAGGTATTATCTTGGTCTTTTGTGTTTTTACATGGTGATATATCAAAATGGAACCTTTCCTTTGTAGTTTGCTAGTTTATGCTCACATCACATTGTTTCTTGAACATTCAGGTTCCTGGCTACTGAGGAAAGCTTTGCACATCCTATTTATAAGGAAAAGTTAATTGAGATTGGTCGCACAGACTATACAAATGTGTACGGCCGTGCTAGGTGGTCTTATGCTCCACAACGTGTCCTGGAAACATCTTTCTATTCTGGCTGGAAGAATCTCCCAGATCAGGAAACAGAGGAAAATCAACCCATCATTGGGCACACTATCATCCATGGTGTGGTATGTATTTGGATATTTGTTTTGTATTAATTTTTTCACTCACTTTGTATGCAAAATTGCATTTCATGGCGTTTCTTATTACTTGTTCTGGCCATACATGCAAGTTATTTACAGGTCTTGTTGCAAAATAAAAAAGAAGAAGAAGAAGAAGAAGATGAACCATGTAGTTGTGCCGTGAAGTTGTTTGACCAGTAGCTCTAGCTTATCTTCCTGATAGAATTGTGCAAAACAAAGTGTGGACTTCAGCACTTCTAAAGAAAAAAAAAGAAGTAGAACAAGTGGTTTGGCCGGTAGAACTGCCGTCTTTTGCAAGACACCACCTATATAAGAATTTGATTTAAACTCTAGCAGCCATAAATGGCCACAGTAGATTGCAGAGTCGCACTTAATATGATACTTTGATACACCCAAATCATCCTTCTTTTAGTTTTTTGGTTAAAGAAAGGATTCTCTATTTGGGTTACATTTTCTTGGGATGAGTGTCATACTGCTAAATGTACCTTGGAACATTGTGAGAGTTGACAATTGACTGCCTTGCTTTCAATCGAAATGGTAGCTTACAATGCTGTTTTCTAGTACTGGACATCTCTGTCTGGTTGAAGTCAGTAGATGTAGCGTTGTGGTAAAACCATTTTACATACTCCATCTGAGTACATGGTATCACAGATTTGATTGTTTGCCATTCTTTCAACTAATTATTGGTCCATAGTATTAACCTATTTGTCTTTCCTTTGAACCAAAAGAGTCTAGTGGAAGCTGGAAGTTGATAGATTATGAAATTTGCACATGATGGATATCAGTAGAGTAGTTCAGTTATTGCAAACTTTTGCACGTTTTGCACTATGTATCTCAAATAAAGAATGGGAAACTGAACATATATTTGTGGTTGCAGCACAAGGATATTCCTCGGTTTGCTGGTGCTGCTCCAAACATGACCGCGACAGGTGATATCGATAGCATGGTCATGTATGCGGGCCAGGGTGTTGGGTTAATCACGGAGATCATACCAGCTGGCGAAGTTGTCCATAGGCTGGTTGCTGAAGCAAAGAATATCATCAGAGAAAGGCTTTCTGATTTCCAGTAAAAGTCTTATTGAACTGCAAGTTTTATCTGTAACACATGAAATATGTAAACAATCACCAGTCAGAACAAATGAGAGCACCAAGGTATCCTCCTTTTCTTTTTTGACAACGATGTTGTTGGTGTACTTGTGCAAAATTATAGTGGTATTGTTTGCTTCTGTTTGCTGTTTGTAAATAATCACTAACAGAAATAAATGAGACTGCCAAGGTATTCTATTTACGGAAATCTTTGTAGTACTACAATGTACTCCCTCTCCATCTGTGGTTTATCTTTTAGGGTCTCTTTGGAACGCAAGATTCTCAAGACGTAAGAATAGGAAAAAATACAAAGGATTGGCATTGCATTCAATTGCAATCCTACGGGAACTGAGAACGAGTGAAAGTTTCCATTAGAGCGTTTGGATGTGACACAGGAAAACACATGAATTTGTAGAGAGAGAGAGAGAGAGACATAGTTTCCAAGAGGTTGGACCTCAAGTTAGAATTCCTCCAAAATTCCTATGTGATTGAGCATTCTATAGGAATTTATAGGATTTTATTATGCCAGTCCTTTGTTTCAAAGGGCCACATAGGAAAATTTTCTATATGATTTAAAGTTTAGGAAATTCCTCTAATGAATCATATGTTCCAGAGAGGACCTTAAGATATTCCAGACATTATTTTTCTATTATTTTGGATTTTTTTTAGAATATGTAGATGTATCTTTGTATTAAGAAGAAAACCCCAAAAAATTTACAAAGTGAGGCGCCCATAGGTGCTCGCTGGGGACCATTACAAGGTCCCTCTGTATTTTGTACATCTTTGTATCGGCTTAACTTACTTAAATTGGCATATTATGAGAGTACTTTTTATGATGAATACAATGATAGTTTACTCAATATGAATAGTTTTAAACATAACGACTGGCAGTTTTTGCAAAGTTCGATCAAGCACATCCTAAAGCATAATTCGTGGTGTTTGCTTCCAGTCCCAATCACATCCATCCTGGTCAAGCTGGCCAATCACCATGCATGAGTCTAGCTCTAGATGGTGGACTACTGGTCTAGTATTCGTACAGACTTTGGACTGTCTATGTCCAAACGCCATTGATGCAATGATCGGCTCTTCCACCAGCCTAATAACTGTATGCTTTGCTTCAGTTCTGGACCACGTTCACTTGACTGCCCATACCCCTTGAGCTTCTGATCTGACCAGGGCCTTGTTTAGATCCCAAATTCAACCCCAAATTTCACTATGCAAAAAGAAGATTTTCATCACATCAAAATGTCATAACATGTATGGAGTACTAAATGTAGATGAAATCAAAAATTAATTGCACAGTTTTGTTGTACTCTACAAGACGAACATTTTGAACCTAATTAATCATTTTTTGACAATTTTTTACACATACAAACGAAATGCTACAGTGGCGTATGCACCCCAACAAACCAAAGTTTGGCTCCCAAATTTGGGAACTAAACAAGGGCCAGATCGTGCAGGGGAGGTGAACAGAGGAAAAATACAAAGGCCTTGTTTAGTTTCCAAATTTGGAGCCAAACTTTGGCTTTTCGTGGTGCGTGTGCACTGTAGCATTTCGTTTGTATGTGTGAAAAATTGTCAAAAAATTGATTAATTAGGCTCAAAATGTTCGTCTCGTACAACAAAATTGTGCAATTAGTTTTTGATTTCATCTATATTTAGTACTCAATGCATGTGCCGACATTTTGATGTGATGAGAATCTTATTTTTGCATAGTGAACTTTGGGGGTGAAATTTAGCATCTAAACAAGGCCAAAGGGTACCAGCACGGTGCTATTTCCGGGCCCACTCCCTGATGGCCGATTTGGACACTGACATGGATTTGTCCAACCATATTTCGGATATAATCTGATTGATGAACACTGTGGGGACAAATGCTTAGTCAATCGTCTATGGGCTGAAAGAATCTTGAACAACATCATACGCAGTACTTGCTCGGTGTCCTGTACAATTTAGGATGCTCGAGGGGGTATGCAATCATGGCATCGTTCCCACGCTTCTTTCTCAGTAGGAACCGATGCAGCCTTTCATTCCTTGTGATAAGAAGATCCAGTTCATGACTGCTCAATCACAAATGATGTTGTCTAGCTCCAGCGGGAGTGCTCTGTCATACTCCGGGCCCACTTACTGATGCTTAGCCCTGACTCTATAATGCCTCCATGTGACCATAGTATTATGCTGGGCTTATTAGCATTTTGATAAAATATCAAACACTTCATCCTTGTGCAACATGTGCTGATACAGGTACGCTGCAACAAAGAAAGGGCTCGTCAGGAGTGCTGGAGAAATCCCCCCAGAATCGGCCGTAGGAGACTGTTTCTCTACAAGCCGAGGCTTTTGGTCAATAGATGCAGACTCTACACGTACAGGTAGTCAGGTACAGTAGATTCGGCATAGCTACCGCAAGAGACTGCAATACTCTTCCTATTGCCAGCACGTTGCCAATGCCCGGCTTTATGCTGTACGTATATGAACAGCGTTAGAGCCTGATGTTTATTGGTGTCCTTGTTCAGCAGTAGCCATTCTTTCGACCTTTCATACTATATGCCAGGGGGAGAGGACAGAGGCGCCTACATGCCTCTTGGTCTTTCCCCTGTCTCCTTCCTTGCATTACATCACCTCTGTCCAGAGTGCAGACGCTGGAGAAACTTGCGTGGGCCAAAAAGGAGAACAGCGCCTTCATTCCTTCTCACATGATCACCTTTCTGGGATACAAGGTAGAGCAAATCTTTTCTTTTGTACAAGTTCTCTCCTGGATGTTTTACTTTTATATCAAGCCAGCAAGAACATGTCGTAACCTCTATAGTAACTCCAATCAAATGCATGCATTATAGCAGAACAGATATGCTTCATGGCTGTCACCAATAATGGCCTTTTTTTTACTAACAGTGGCCAAGTTAGTAGAGATGTTCCTGGACCCTCGACAGCTCAGCTGCTCAGGTGCACCCCCTGGTGAGTTAAGACTCGCATTTGGCCGCACTGACAGGCTTCTTTACAGATAATGACGTGAACTCGATCAATTGCATGTGTCAGGACACAGGGGTCATGACTCCCCAAATGGCAGCCAATTACAGGGGCGGCGCGAGTGAAAATTGGATCTGGGTTCCCGTTGGGCTCCCTCCGGTCTGCGGCGAATGGCGGGCCAGTCAAAAGGCGTCAAGGCCCCGGGCACCGTGCCCCCCAAGTGGCAGCCAATTACAGGGGCGGCGCCACGGCTGCGACTGGTGAACGGCAGTAAAACTAGAGTGCCAGTACGCTACAGCTACCGCGCACAACACCTTGTTTTACTGTTACAGCGGCGACCGCCAGGCCCGCCCGCGGCTCCGTCCGTACCGCCGGCCGGCTGCTTCGACTGCGGCACCACTGGTCTTGAGCAGTGCCCAGTGCTGCTTGCTACACTACACGCTAGTCCTGGCCGGCCTCTTCCAGGGTTGGCTGGCACGGTCAGAGATCTGATCTCGCCTTCACCTCGCATTGCTTGATTCGTAGGGGGGAATTATGGCAGGAGGTCAGGCTTGATTTAGTTTTCAACTTTACCATGTTAAAGTTGATATTTTATTATTTATACGTCACTGTAGTATTTCATTTGTATTTGTAAATAATTTTTTAAATAATGATTAATTAGGTTTAAAATATTCGTCTCGTGAAGTACAACAAAACTGTGTAATTAGTTTTTAATTTTATCTACATTTAGTACTCCATATATGTACCGACATTTTGATCTGATGTAAATCTTTTTTTTACGTAGCAGAATTTGGAGGTAAAGTTGAAAAAGAAGGGCCCGTAGAGCAACCAAAGCCGAGAGAGACGTGCTGGAAAATTGTGACTTACGTTGGCCTGGCATAGTAGAATTTAGGGGCAAGCGGAGAAAATGCACGTAGAACAACCAAAGCCGAGAGAGACGTCCTGGAAAATTGTGCCTGTAGTGCCATCCGTCATCTGCCCTTTTTCTCCCCTCCGTTTGGGCCTCCCTTTGACCTGCCCTTACCTCATCAGTCATCACCTCTCCGCCCACGGGCAATGGCAGCTCACTTTCTCATTGTTCAGCGTTCGCCTTCTCGTTCTCGAGCCAGCCCGCAGCTTCGGAAGCTCAACTGGTTCTTGCTATAAGTAGGCGTCGCCATCCTCTCCTTTTTCCACACGCCGTAATCCATTCGCCCCCACGGCCGGCCGTCCCCGTGGGCGCGAGTGAATGAGCGAGCGAGCGAGCACGAGCACTAGCTCCAGCCAGCCAGCTCCGGCCATGAGGCCAGCATCAGCAGCCGTGCTCTTGCTCGCCCTTCTCGGCTTGGCCCTCCAAGCCGCCTGCCTCCCAAGGCCGCAGCCTCGTCCCCTGCTGGTACGTGTCGTGCCGTGCGCACCATTCGATCTCGCTTCTGTTCGTTTGTGTTAAGTTGTGGCAAACCGTGTAATCGCCGTACGTGTTTTGCTTCCCTCAGGGCGGCGCGCGGACGGCGGCGGGGGAGGAGAAGGTGCGGCTGGGGTCGAGCCCGCCGAGCTGCCGCGCCAAGTGCTACGAGTGCAGCCCGTGCACGGCCGTGCAGGTGCCCACGCTCACGACGGGGCAATCCGGGCCGTCGGCCGCCGTAGCCACCCGTGCGCGCGCCGACGCGGTGGCCTCGCTCTCCAACTACAAGCCCGTCGGGTGGAAGTGCCAGTGCCGCGACCGCCTCTACGAGCCCTGACGACCCGCGTGGCTGCGTGCGGCGCGATCCGCGGCCGAGTCGATGAGACCTACTAGCGCTCGGTGGCCGGCCGTGCCGTGGCCAGGGCTGGCTGCAGCGGCCGTGTCGTCAGGCCAGGACGGAAACAGAGATCCCGTGGCCGCGGCACGGTACAACTATGTGTGTACTGTATATCGGTCAGTCGAGGAATTTTGCACGTCGGCTCTTAGGGTTCTATATATCTACCGTTCTTTCTCCTTTCTCGATCTTTCACTTGTTCTCTCTTTCTTGTCGTAGAATCTAGCGGTCGGGCTTCATCATGTACATGTCGGGTAGTTTGTGTGTGCCGGTGCTCGTGGTCCACGAGAGGATCATCATGTTGATGCCGGTAGTTTGGCCCTGGGAGAGAGTGAATAGTGATGGCATTCATTGTGCTCTCTGCTTCACTGTTCACGCGAGTTATTAGCACCCTTTTCTTCCCAAATGAACTGGGAATGGTACATGATCTTCTAATGCCGTGCCACATCTTTTTTTCTCGAAGAAACGATGAGCGGAAGAGTGTAGTATTTCGTCAACCAACTTATTGCGAATGTCGGAGGGTGCTCTGGAACAATGATAGCACGGGTCAAACCTGCAAGGCACATGCGCACAGGTCGCGTCAGGTCGGGTCCCTAAGGATGGCTGTTCGCATGTTGTTCGCGCTGTTTATCTATTTTGAGAGAAAAATACTGATTGCATTAGCTAGCTAATTCTGTAATTCATTTCGGCCTCGAACAGTTTCTCTGACAACAAGGGGGCTCCCCGCCTCCACGGTTGACGTCGACGAAGCCCAACTTAAGCCTAGCGCCTTAGCTTGAGTAAAGTCACCACTCACCAGTGGTAGAGCGCACACCGTTCATGTCCCCTCCGGTGGCATAATACCGTTAACTATTGGTGTTGTTTGATCGTACGTGAACGGTGGAGAGTATGCTTCGAAAACCGGTCGGTTTAGGTTTAATACGGCTTGGCTCTCTTTGGAAGGGTTTGGAGAGAAACTCCTTTGACCGATGGCCCAATTGGGGGGGGGGGGGGGGGGGGGGGGGGGGGGGCAGGACTGCTCAGGACTATTGGAAGCAAATTAAAATAGCGGTGAAGCAGTATAGCAAAGGGTAAATGGTCATACAGCACAACGCAAAGAAGCACTCCGAAGCCAGGAACAACTGGGACAGGCGGGCTGAGCAAGGGATAATTACAGGGAACGAATGGTCTCTCCGGTATGAACTTGAGGAGGAATTCGAGGGCATCCTTGCATTTGAAGAAGCGACCTGGCAGAAAAAATATGGGGACACATGGCTGCTAAAAGGGGACTCCAACAGAGACTTTTTCCATCGGTGGCAAATGGAAGACACGGGAAGCAGCAAATATTCTCCTTAGAAGCTGAGGGACGGGAGATCTCTAACAAGGCTGAGCTCAAAGCACATGTTGAGGGGTACTACAGGGCTATGTTTGGGCACGACCAGGCACACATGATACAGCTCCAGGACAATCTATGGGCCAAAAGTGGGGCCCTCTCCGTAGAAGAGGCGGAAGCTTTGGTCAAACCCTTTTCAGCAGAGGAAGTTCACCGGGCCCTTAAGGGCCTGCAGAGCAATTCGGCTCTGGGTCACTCTGGGCGTTCGGGTAATTCGAGATTTTCGGGTCGGGTAATTCGGGTAATCAAAATTTTGGGTAATCAGAATCAACACCCGAACTCCTCCCAAACTAAAGAAAAACCCTAAATTTCGGGTACCCGATAATTCGTGTTTGGGTTCAAGTTTCAGCGCCCTTCTCAAAACTCAAGCTTTCTGTACACGATGGGCGATGGGCGTGGACGGCGGCCGGCGGACTGGATCGGTGCGAGCAACCGAGCACGAGCAGCGACGAGGAGTTGGGCGGACAGGGGAACGGGGCACTGCCGCACCGGGCGACCGGCGACGGGAGCTGTGGCGCTGGGCCGCGTGGCCGCACAGGCGCTGGCGCGTAGCGAGCGGGGGCGTGAGGCGGGGCAGCGGTGCCGGCGCGGTGTCGGCCATCGGGCGCGGCGCAGCGAGCGGGTACCGAGGGCAGCGGCGCGGGCGCGGATCGGGAGTCGGGACGGGGCGACGAGCGGATGGTTGGTGGGGGTCGGGAGTCTCGAGAAGTAGTACCGTGGATTTAGGGTTTTATGTTGGCCCTTGATAGCTTATTGGGCCTTTGGAGATTCCAATGAATTTCGGGTATTTCGGGAATTCAGGCACAGGCGATAAGAACCCGAAATTCCCGAAGTAATTTCGGGTTTTCGGACTACTAACCCGGGATAGGGTATGGGTATTTCGGGCCCGGGTAATTCGGGTTCGGGTCCGGGTAATTCGGGTTCGGGAAATTATGCCCAGGCTGAGCTCCGGGTCTTGACGGTTTTCCGGTAGGTTTCTTCAAGGAGTTCCAGGAACAGGTTAGGGAGCCATATGTGAAATGGTCAATCAACTATACCAGGGCACCCTGAACTTAGTCATGTTGAACTATATATGGTATGATCTCTCTTATATCAAAATCCCAAGACGCCAATACCATGCAGCAATATCACCCTATATGTGTAATTGACGTCCCATACAAATGGGTTACAAAAATCCTTAACAACAGAATTATTGAGGTGGCAGATACGATCATAAGCAAGTCACAGTCGGCCTTCATCCCCAGGAGGAACATTTTGGAAGGTGTCATCATGATCCATGAAGTCATTCACAAACTAACAAGCAAAAAGCTGACTGGTATCATTCTAAAGCTTGACTTTGAGAAAGCTTATGATATGGTACGGTGAAGCTTCTTATACGAAGTCTTGGAGAAAAAAAACTTCTCGGCTTTATGGCTCACCTGGATCAGGAAGGTAGTAGAAGGGGGCCGGGTGGGGGTTAACTTGAACGAGCAGCGGGGCGATTACTTTAGAACGCACAAGGGACTAAGGCAGGGGGAACCACTCTCCCCTATCCTCTTCAATGTTGTTGTGGAGGCTCTGGCGACGTTGCTATCGAGAGCAAAGGATCTAGGCCTCATTAGGGGGTAGTCCCTCACCTAGTCCCTGGGGGCCTCACGCACCTACAATATGCTGATGATACTGTCATCTTCCTTAAGATCGACGAACAATCCATCTTCAACACTAAGCTTTTGTTGTACTGCTTCGAACTGATGGCAGGCCTAAAGATTAACTACCACAAAAGTGAGGTGTTTGTCCTAGGGGTAGACCAAACAGAACAAAATCGAGTTGCTAACTTGTTCAACTGCAGGGTGGGTACTTGGCCACTTATATACCTTGGGATACCCCGTGTCAGAAAGGAAGTTAACCATCCAAAATATGCTTTACATTCCCCAGAAAATCCGAAAGAGACTCCCTCTATGGCAGAGCTCCTTCCTCTCATCTGGTGGCAAGTCGATCCTCCTAGAATAGTGTCTCAGCGCCTTGCCTATCTACACTATGGGAGTCTATCTACTGCAGGAGGGCATTCATCAACAAATGGATACGCCGAGGTCTGATTTTTTTTGGCATGCGAGGAACAAGAGGAAGTATCACATGGTCAAATGGAAGGAGTTGACAGTGCCAAAGGCGTTCGACGGGATGGGCTTTACAGAAACTAGACTTATGAATAAATGCCTTCTTTCTAAATGGATCTTCCAAATTGAGAAGGGAGATTCTAGCCTGCATGTGACTTGCTCAGAGCTAAGTTCCTGGGAGAACGGGGGTTCTACTCGTCGCGTCCTAGGGGGGCTCACAGTTTTGGAAAGGACTTCACGAGGCAAAGGACACATGTGCTAGGGGACTTCGACACTTGCTTGGAAATGCAAAAGAATTAGATTCTGGCGATGTATGGATTGATGACTGCCCGCTGCGCATCAGGTTTGACCTTCTCTTAAATTGTTGCCACCAATATAACAAGGTAGTAGCAGAGGTGCTGGGACAGGATGGACTAGACCTCACCTTCCGTAGAACATTTGGGCCGGCAGAGGTTGAGCAATGGGGCCAGCTTTGTAACATGCTGGAGACGGTGGTGTTATCAGAAGCTCCGGACTCCGTTAGATGGGAGTTGGAAAAATCTGGGCAGTTCACCACGGCATCCTTGTACAAGCACATGAAGTTCCCTGGTTCCATAAATGTGAGACCGAGGGAAATCTGGGGATCGAAAATACCACTCAAAATCAGGAACTTTCTCTGGCTCCTTAATCGTGGAAGGATTCAATCGGCAGATCAGCTTCGGCGCAAGGGATGGGACGGGGAGGAGACGTGTGGCCTGTGTGGTGCGGTTGAGACCACTGACCACATCATGTTCTTGCGCCCTTTAGGGGCCTTTATCTGGAATGTGATTAGGGATGTATGTGGCTGGGATAGGGTGCCTAAGACGTTTAGCGAGTGCCTCAACATCATTTTTACTTATGATATATGATCAAGACAAATCCTAATTAGGCTACTGGGGGCAGCATGCTGGACCCTTTTGCCGGCTCGGAATGAGTTGGCGTTCCAGCAAAAACTGGTACCATCACCTAATTCACTAATCTTCAAATCCACGTATTTGTTGCAGCGGTGGCGGTTTCTGGGAAACTCTGAGGACAACGCGGACACTGAAAATCTGGTCCAAGGCATCTGGACAAGGGCTCTCCGGCTGGGGAACGGCCACTCTAAACCTACAGGAATTGGTTAGGGGGCTCATGTTGGCCTTGGCCTCCTGTCTCTGTTTGCTCGCTTGGTTGAACCTCTCAGCCAGCGAGCCTTCTCCTGTTGTAGTCTGTAGTTTGATTTTGTTTTGTGTGGCCTGGTGTGGCCCGGTTGTTGGGTGCTGACCGCCAGGCGGTTTGGCCCCCGGAACTGTGTTCCTGTGTCTGTACCCTTGGTTCGATGGTTGACTGGAAATCGCTTCCAGTGTACTCTTGTTGTTGTGTTTGCTTTATCTATAAAGCTGGCTCAGGCCTTTGATCGATAGTACGTCTATTTATAAAAATAAATGAAATCAGCATTAAACATATAACGCCTAGGATAAGATAATGCTAAATATTACATACTTTAAAATAGAGATTAGTGTGTCAGATTAGGTGTAGATAGGATTTGAATGCCATAACATAATTTATTTGGTAAAATTCCAATACAAAGAACATTATTTTTTTGGAACGGAGTTTCTTTTTCAAGTGAAAGTAGCAGAGAACGTGAGATGAAACTTTTTTTATTCTTTTAAGAAATTCCACCCTTTATTAGATAGTATAAGAATTACGAACCCCATCCGGTGGGTCTAGGAACCACACACACCTACCGACAGGGCTCAACACCGAGCTCCTTCCAAGCTTGTGTGCATCAATATTAGACTCTTGAGCCACCAGAAGTCCTTGGACGATGCAAGTTATAGCTTCGAATTACTTTTGATACAGAGGTGATTATAATCAAGGTTTGGTGCATATAGATGGCCAGGAATGACTTCATTTTCAGAGGCCTTGGACCGTCAGTTTAAAGATGTCAAAGGTTATTCAAGGCAGAGCTTGATCTAGTTGCACTCAGATGGAAGCCGACCAAAGCTCTTCTTATAAACCAATGGCTAGAAGACTTGTTGTAATCAAACTTATTTTCTTTGTCTTTTTTTGTCTTGGAGGTCTGAAAGCATCTAGGTCCCTAATTTATGTTTTGGTAATTAATGACAATCAAAATGGACTAACAATTTCATTGAGATATGAGAATAGGTTAGTCCTTGGGATTGGATGAGCTCTTGCGGTATGTCATGATCATGATGGGTGTGATAAGGACCGAAAGGAGCTAAAGGCAAAGGTATAAGATAGGATATTCTATTTTACCGGTCAAGCGGTGTTTAGTGGATGAACATTGACCGGATTATAGGCTAGATAGCCGTACTATCAAGAGGGGTCAATGTCCTTGGCTTGACGAGTCCATGATGCCATTTTGCTCAAACAATTGCATTGCATGCATGAGGGCTAACAACGTTTGTGAAAGTGGGAAAAACAAGAAGCGAAAACTAACCTGTGGAAGGCTCACTGTGTCCTGGCGGACTGTCTGGGGGGTCTGGATAGTCCGCGTCCTGGTGTGGCGGACGGTCCGCAGGCTTTTTCCGTGTGATAATTTTGTCTAAGTATGAAATGTGCTCCGCTGGAAAAATGAGAGGCGGACTGTTTTGGTGGACCATCAACACATAAGCGTTTCCGAGCGTTCTAGAAGACTTTTGTGAGGCGGACGGTCCGCAGGCAAACTTGTGCGTGTTTCTCATGGCCCGGCGGACGGTCTGTGCCTGTATGGCGGACGGTCCGCAGGTCCGTAACGGCTAGTTCTGACACCATCTGACACACGTTGTAGCCGTTGGTTTTGAAGGGCGGACAGTCCGCCAGGTGTGAGGCGGACAGTTCGCCAATGCTCTGTTTTGAACGTAACGGCTAGATTTCGAGGGGGTGAGTATATATACTCCACCCCTGGGGTTGGGAGGGCCCTCTTGGCCCATTTGAAAGCTTCCTTGATACATTTGAGCATTCCCCATCCTTTCTCTCACTCACTTGCTTCAGTGGTTGCATCTTTGTGAGATTGAGAGGATCCTAGTGCATTGCATCAAGAGTTTGAGCTTTGTGGCACTAGGGAGACTTCAAGCAAGGTCTTTGATTTGTTACTCTTGGAGGTTGCCGCCTCCTAGACGGCTTGGAGCTGGTGATTCCATCGAGCACTTCAAGAAGATTGTTGGTTGTGAGAGGTCATTGTGCTCACCTCACCGGAGCGGTGAAGAGCAACTCTAGTGGAATCGAGATTTGGAGCGGTTCTTTGGTTCTAACCGGCTCATACATCAAGTGGAGACTTGATAGAGGAGCGGTTGAACATTGAATCCATCTCAACGTGGATTAGGGGTGACCGGCAAGTCATCGATACCACGGGATAAGTTCTTGTGTCACTTGTTCTTATTGCTTGCTTGTTATCTTGATTATTTACTTGAAGCAAGTTAATTTCATAGAGATTGATTCTTATCTTGTCATCCTAGGTTGCAAAACCATCAACATAGGCTTAGAGTAGCTAGACATTTAATCCCCCTTGTGGTTCTAATTAAATTTCTCTAGTGTTGTGATTGAAGTTTTTAAAACCGTCTATTCACCCCCCCTCTAGTCGGTAATCCAAGATCCTACAAGGTCTTTTATACTATGAACTCCTTTTCTTCCTAATATATTTAACCGGTAGGGGATTTCGCTCCTGCTTCCTAAAAAAATCAATATTAGACTCTCTTCCCTCATAGACAAATTCAACCAAAGTGAAACTTGCCCTTCTTGCATTAATCTCATTCGTGGACTATCGGACCATATGGCTCCATCTCACATCCCTGAATGGCCTTAGGCCCTGTTTGGATGTTGACATTGAAGCTCGAAATTCGAAACTGGCATTGGTGCAGCGGAATTCTGCTGTTTGGATGTGTCTGAAATTTGGAATTAGAAACTGACAGCAATAACAACCGGCATTCGCCACCCCATCAGGCCCTTGCCCCCCAATACGGAGCCAACCCCCTCCGAATTAGACGGAATCGTCTCCCTCGCGCACCCCTTCCTCTCCTGCGTGAAGCCGATGCCCATCCTCCTCCACTGGCAAATCGGGCTGTCCTCGTCGTCCTCCACCACTAAGCCACGCAACTCCCTCACGCCCGACGGCTCGCGCGGCCTCTGCTTCCTCACGGCCGACAGTCTGCTCCCCCCGTGGTCGCCTTCTTCCCCACGACTGGCGGCCCTGCGCGGCCGGCGGCCCCTTATCCTCATGCCGGTGGCCGGCGTCCTCGCGCGACCCCTTCATCCCCACAGCCGGCATCCCCGTGCGGCCCTTTCTTCCCCAAGGCCGATGGCCCCTTCTTCCTCAAGGCCACCGTCGGAGGCCCGCCTGCTCCGTTCCTGGCCATGGAGGTTGCGCGCACGGTGCCGGGGAGCGGCGAGTGGCTGCTGGGTGGAGCGGCGACCGGTGGCTGGGTGGAGGAAGGAGAAGGTACATTCCAATTTCACCGCACACGCATCCAAACATGAATTGCTATTTGTTCCATCCTTCGATTTTAAGTGGCAATTTCATCTACATCCAAACAACATATTTGATATTGTAACACATTTCCAATACCAATTTGCTTTGGTATTTCAATACCAACACCTCCAATATCTTTATCCAAACGGAACCTTAATGGCATTTGCAAAATTGCTTGCCGCTCAGACATTTTGCGGACCAAGATCACAACGCAGTGCTAAGCCTTCACGACATGCGATTGCCTCTGCCGCCTCTACACCGACAAGTTAGCCCTTCGAACACCAGCATCGAGGCTCCGAGGAAGTTCCCTACTCCATCACGCGCCACTACCGTGACTTCTGCCATATTGGAGTTCTTTGATGTAGCAGCAACAACATCTACCTTGGCGAAACCCAACATTGGTGGAATCCACACTTCTGCGATGCCCTTCGATTAGAATGTTGATCGGCTATAGCTGGTCTCGAAACATCAAGCTCGATCACAAACCTCTCGGCGAAGCTATGTGTCGACAAAGGGCTCTGGTAAATGTTCTCATAGATCACTTTGCATTTAGCATGCCAATTAAATCGCCCATAGTCTCACCACCACCCTCCTAGTAAGATCATCATGTTTCAGAGACTATAACCTCTGCTGATCAACCATGTTCGGGCTTCATTACCTTAGAGACCTCGGCCAAGAACTCCACTACTTCTTCGCGTTCCAGCGCCCATATTCCTTCCACCATGTTACACTTAAGGAGAGAATGCCTCAAAGAGTCCTGATGTCCACATACTCCCTCCGATTCACTATTAGAAGTCGTTTAGGACAGCGACACGGTCACCAAAGCACAACTTTGGCTTTCCTTTTCTATAAAAATATTTATTGAAAAGTTATATATGTATATTTCTATGAAAGTAATTTTCAAGACTAATCTATTTATATGATTTTTACATTTCCAAACTCAACGATTTAAATGTTATTTATGATTTATATTTTCAATGTTTGATTCAAACCTTGTCCAAAACGACTTCAGATATGAAACCGGAGGGAGCATTGAGCAGCAGTTGCAGCTACCTGTTGGCTGTTGCCATATCCCTATGGAAACGTACATCCCCTGTGGGGATAGATCGTCTAGCAAGTCACTAGAGGAACACTCGCACTTTAGATGGCACTTTAAACTTCAATAGTTCTGCCCACTTCTCCTCGGAGGTCGTACCGATCTCCCAGCCTTGTGTTCCAGCCATGCATAGGGCGTGCTCTCCCTCTGTTCTAAAAATAACTGCGCTTCTCATTTTTCAAGAAATCATACGATTTTAAATTTGATTAAATCTATACAAAATTCGTTTACAATTATAATATAAAATAAGTATAACTAGATTTATCATAAAATATACTTTTATAGTAAATTTAATGGAAATTATAAGTACTAATATTAGTTGTTATATACTCAGTCAAAGTTGAATTCGATTGGGCCACGGCCTGTGAGGCTCCATCTCCAACCCAATAAGACATAAGGGCAGTCCCAATCTTTACGTATGATGATTTTCATAGCATTAATTAGACTGTTATATAGGACTTTTTGTTTGTGTGACACTGTATTAAATAAGAGAGATAATAGAAAGAGGAAGAAACTGAGTCTCATGTAAGACTCAACGTCGACACGAGAATCTATGCACATGACACTATTAAAGTTTGTATTAGGTGATGATAGTGTCTTCATGATAGAAAAAGAACAGATATGATCGGTAGAGAGAAAAGATGATAAATTTATTAATGATCCATCCTAAAAAATCATGGATTCGAGTGTCTAAGCGGACGTTAGGCCAACTAAGGGCATGTACAACAGTTTAGACAGCTTCTGTCTATTTAACACATACAGTCAGTTAAATAGTCAGCTCTACAATAGTTTAGACAGCTGCTGTCTATTTAGTTGTATGTGTGATAATAAATACGCACTCTAGTTTATGATGTTTTGCATGGGAGCACGAGTCAAAGCAGTAGACGAGATAGTAGACAACAACACTCTCTTTCCTCATTAAATGATAGCCACATCAGCTCATTTGATCTATGTGGCAAAAAAAAGACAGCCGCTGTACGTGGGTTGTGCATGCCCCTAGAGCCCACCAGCCGCCGTTTCAAGCGCTCCATCACCGCCCTCATCGAACGGCGCTGCATAGTCTTCCACTCACGCCGCCTGTTCTCACCCAAAACAACTTCGTCTTCAGTGTAGACGCCCAACAACCGACCTGATACACCGCTAGTCTCCTCGGCGAGCGACACGCTCGGATCGGTCCCCGCCCCGCCGCCGGCCCGCCGCCCGTCGCACTCCGCTCCAAATCCGCGCACCACGCGCGCCCGCGCCCGGCGGAGCAGCCAATGGCGACGGAGCTGCTCCCCGTGGTTGACCTCCGGGCGCTCTCGCAGTCCGACCTGGACGCGCTCGCCGCCGCCTCCGGGCACGCCCTCGCTCCGAGGAGCTGCCCCGACGCCGACCCTCTCCCGCCCCTCAAGATCGACCGCGCCGTCTTCAACGAGAGCGCGGGCTCCAGGAAGCAGACCTTCTCCCGCCTCCGACTCGGCACCGCCGCCTCCCCCTCGTCCCCGGCTGCCCGCCCCGCCTCCGCACAGCCGTCCACCGCGCGCAACGACCCCAATAGCGACCTCGTCGCCTACCACCTCCGCCGCCTCTTCTTCCCGGATGACCCCTCGCAACCGCCCCCTCCCGAGCCCCAAACCCTAGCCGTAACCGATCCCTCCTCCCCTCCGCCGCCCCCCGACCCCGACCGGGAGACGACGAACGCGAAGGGGATCTCCGTTGACCTGGTGAGGCTTGCGGGGGTGCGGGACCCGTACGACGCGGAGCTGCAGAGGCGGACGGCCGGAATGGCTTCGGAGAATGAGCTGCAGGGGTTCATCGCTAGCGTGGGGGGGAAGTGGGCGACCCAGAGGCAGCGAAGGAAGTTTGTGGACGCATCGTTCTTCGGGGATCACCTCCCTCGCGGGTGGAAGCTGCAGCTCGGGCTCAAGCGGAAGGGGGGCACTGTCTGGGTGCACTGCTTCAGCTATGTGAGGTATGCCACTTTGGCTGCGGTTCTTTTTCTACAAATATGCAAAGGAGCTATGTTAGTATTAGGTAAAAAGTTAACACTATTGTTGATGTTTACTTATTCGGAGATGCTTTATTAGTGTATGAGTTATTCAGAAGATAATGCTATCAATTGTTGCTGCTTAACCTTGGGAAATTGTTGGATGCGGAAGGTTCTGTTTAAGTAATTAGTTCACTCAACATGATAATATGATATCTGTCATCATGTCTGCTTCTTCATGAATGGTGATATGTTTTATATGTTAATAATGTTATTAGAACACTTAGTGCAGTCCCAACCTAGAAACTACAGAGTGGTTTATAGCTGCCACCTCGTCAAGAAATCACTCATAAAAAATATAGGCTCCGACGCATAATTTCTTATCATGTGTTCGTAATAAATTTCTTATTCGTCCGCTCCCCATCTCTGTCTCTCCCGTCCACCTTCGTCTTCTAGCTTGGCAATCAGACACCACCCTTCTCCGTCACCTCTCGCAGCTGTTGAGCAACGCTGCACACCTTCTCCCTCTTCCCGTCCTTCCATTTCATCCGCCGAGCCCCAACGTCGCTGTTGCCTTCCCAACCATCTTTCCTTCCTCTCTTCTAGCAGGCAATCAACCAAATCCACTCAATTTCCATTCCTGTCAAATCAAGCACCAAATCCACCGCTAGCAGCCGCAAGCCAGCAACTATTGCCATCCAAATCCAATCCAGCAAGCAAACAGGCCAAGCGCTCCACTTTGCTTCAATCGAGATGCAATCAACAGATCCGCCATCTTCCCCAAGTCAACACCCGCAAGCCATCCCTGCTCTTGCAGCTGTAGAAATTAGCGAAGGGGACAATGAGCTCGCTGCGGCCGAGCTGGTAGTGCACGGCCACGGCAAAATCGCTGCCGCTGGGGTCGACGGCGAGAGGTCGCGGCAAGCTTGCGCATGAGCTCTCACGAGCTTGCCATAGTGGCCGAGTGGCTAGCGGCAGACGGGGCAGTGGGCGTGCCATGCACGCACTTCAAGTGAGGGGTGATGGCGGCTGGGCGCTTTGCCGCGGACGCAGTGGCGCAGCTGCGTGTGTGGACGCGATGGCCGCAGCGGCGCATGCAGCGTTGATGGTCTAGGCTGAGGGTTTCGTGTGGGACCCATGGAGGGTGCCCGGCCTCAACGCCAAAATTATAGTTTCTTTGAGCTTCATAGCACGTGTAGATATGGTTTCTTAGGTAGGAAACCGTTTCTCTCTCATTCTTCATTAATTCCGTTGCCATGTCAGCAAATTGCTTATGTGGCAGCCTCATTAATGGTAAGGAAACTATCCTACTCGGAGGGTTGGGACTGCCCTTATGCCTTCTCCAACGGATGGAGACGTCACCAGCTCGCGTCTAGGTGGAGAGATGAGAGCAAAATGCAGCTTGCTAGCACAGAGATAAGTGGCGGCCATGAACGGATACCGAAAATTTTGTGGGACCTACCGTCTCTATGACAAGAATTGAGTGCTCTGACTCATCAGTATTTCAGTTATTTTCTTTTGAATTTTTACCCTTTGGACTCCACATCATCCAGCGAAATCGATAGAGCCTTCGGAGACGGCCTTAGTTGTGACGCTTGCTAGTTATAGTGCTGAATTTTATTTGGTGCAGAGACAGACTCGGTGCTTGTCATGGTATAGGTGTATAGCAGTATCAGACACTGTTGTTTAAATAATCGACTGTGTTTATGCCTTGTCAATATTCTGCTCCTGAGCTTTGCAGAACTTTCTTTTATGTACTCTTCAATGCTTGCGTAGTACTCCCTCCGGTCCATTTCCTTAGGCGCATCTACGATTTTGGCCTTGGCCGGTTTGTTAGGTGTGCCATGTTTCCGATGGTACTATTTATGAGACATATTTATGAGACAGGAGGAATACGAAGCAAAACATGGGTATAGGATTGGTGAAACGGGCATTTAACAGACCCATGAGACCCGGAGCCTTCAACTTGCATGCATGCATGCAGGATTGGATAGATGGCCAATACTTCATTTAATCTCTCACATGTTCCCTCCCTCTCGTCTTGGTACCTATGATTCCTCTCTTGGTGCCTAACAAAACAGCCTGGAGGGAGTATCTAGTATGTGCACTAAGCAACCTACCTGACCCTGGGTCCAAGGCTGAGTTGATGCTTATCAGGAATTCACTATCATTGGATTCTTAAGGTTTGAACATAATAATTTTCAATGGACTAAGGCATAGTCACTAATCCTTCCACTGACATGCAGTCCAGACCACACCTCTTTAGTGAGAGGGCCTTTGAAAAATGAGGACATCTGAGGATTCTGTCATATGCACTCAGATTTATCACTCTGTAAAATGTTTACAATTTTTATTTATAACAACCCTAGATATCATTTCTCCTCATTTGGATGTAAGCCTATTATATTTTCTACCTCAAGCACTATTAACATTTGTTGATAAGATGTTTTATACAATAACCAGTAATGTTGTTGGTGTTTGCTGCTTGGAAATTCTGGTTGGGAACTTAGAGATTTTAAATATCTGCTTTGCAATGTGTATTATTTATGTGCTGCTGGATTAATGCATTTTGAAAATGCATGCCATTCAATTTATTTGATATATTCTTTGCAACGTGTATTATTTATGTACTGCTCAATTGATGCAATTTAAAAAAATGCAAGCCATTTTAATTTGGGTGTGTTGCATGTCTACTTTGTTATGTGGCTCTTGACCTCGCTAAATGTGCACCCATACTCTCCAGCCCCAAGGGAAATCAGTTTTCTACGTGCAAGGAAGTTTCTGCATACCTTATGTCACTTCTTGGGTATCCAGAGGTCAAATCAGTCACTAATCACAATCCAAGCACGGGACAGCTTTACTTATGTGCTAATGGTGATGATAATGTAAGTCTAGAGTTTGTAAACTTAATTTTGTGTACTTCAATTCACCTAGTTTAATTTATGGAGTATGCAACAGGTTTTAGGTTTTCAAGATCAAATTGGTTCAGGTGTGGACAAGCCAAATATACTTCCAGTTGCTTCTCTTACTTGCCAGAAATGCAATTTGACCCTTTGTGATCAAACTGCATATGAGCAACACCATTCTTCCTGTCATGGAATGAGTACTAAGAGGCGCAGGATTGGCAAATTTGGTGAGCCAGTAGTAAGCAAAGATGGAAAATTTGAATGTCCTATTTGTCAAAAGACCTTTGAAGAGGAATCACAGTACTTTGGCCATGTTGGATCTCATGCAAGGTATCAAGGGCTGACTCCTGAAGCATTCTTTGATAAAGCTACTTCTGGAAGGGTAATTAATAATTCATTGGCAGAAATTTCATTTAGCCTTCAGGAGTTGACTGAATCATCTGGACAGAACAACAAAGTTTCTGGTGGTGGAGCAGGCTTCCAGCATCACAATCATTCAAATGAACACGGTGACAATAACTCTACAGTTACCGAGCTTTTTAGTACAAATTGTTCAGACAATTTCATTGGGCCAAATAAAGCTCAGAGTAGACATGAAGAGATTCAACCCATTACAGATATTCCTAATATATGTAGGTATCCAAGTGATACAAGCCATGCTGATGCAACAGTTCCAAAAGGAGCTTTAAACACCAGTCATCAATCTGTTAGCAACACTAATGGCTTTGCTGGAGTAACTATTTTTAATGGTCAGCTGGGAAGTAGCCATGTTGCCAGACCAGCCTTTGGAACAGCCAATCATGGCATGGCTGCTCCAAAGCATGGTGACAATAACACTGTGAAAGCAAGAGATGTCAACCTCAATTCATCTCTGGATACGATATCTTTTCCTATTGCTAGTGCAAATAATGAAACATCAGCTGCACTTAACAAAGTTAGTCAGTCATCTTATACTGCAAAATGTTTTGGTGGCAGTTTTAACAATTATGGTGCATCTAGCGCATCTTCCTGTTCTGGATCGACCAATAAAATATCTAGTTCTGTTGGCATAGCGGACAAAACCTCTGTTGTTGCCTCCAGATGCTTTGATCCAAGTTATGGACCTTATGGCCACAATGATGCTCTTAACCTGTTTGCCAACAAGAACAGTACTACAGTGTATCAGGCAAATTTGGGCACACAGCTTGTCTATCCTTCGGCAACTAAGGCTGACTGTCTGGGTTCCCGTTCAGTGCAATCAAAAAACAGTGGTAAGGAACTTACGCCCGGTGCCAAGGAGCAGATGGATAATGTGAAGAACAGAACAAGTAAAGAAGCTGGATTTGGTACTGAAGCTTACAATGGTGGTATCACTGAAAGCAGTTTTTCCCAATTCAGTAACAGCTTTGCTCACATAAAGTCCAATTCTTCTAGCCATTGTTCACTACCAGAATCAAACACTTTGGTAGCTGGTAACTTTATCAAGGGAAGTGGAAGTGATGCCAACTGCATGAAAGGCTCTTTGGCTAATAGAGGTGATGCCAACTTCACAAAGGGTTCACTTGTCAATAGACCCATCGTCAATAACAATGAACCAAATGTACCTATGCTTGAGGTGATGGGAAAGTCAAATAGCGGGATGCAAAACCGCTATAATGATCGTGGTCCTGGTTGTGACCCTCATGCTGTATCTAGAACTAGCCGGAATGTCAATGGTGTTATGTCTGCGCAGGCCAATTTTGGTAGCATGTCCTCTGCGCTTAATTCTGTTGGCGATGTTCCAGTGACCAGCACAACCCAAGATCAGGTAAACTTGACTGGATGTCTTGGGCTCTTGGCTTTCTTAACTTTTGAGCTCTTTAACAATGCTTCACATATATACCTTTTAAGATCTAGTGCAGCCATGATGGTACAAACCCACTTAAATTTAGTGTTTCCTTTTTTATTTTTTTAAATAGCTTTTCCTACGCATTGCTTTATGATGATTTTGCTGTTTATTATGTGGATTGCCTTTTAAATAGATCACACAATTCTCATAGCATAGAAGCATTTTGACTACAAGTAAAGAGAAATATCCATAGATGTTGCCAATCTGATGACATTTGATTTGCAACTTGTCAACATAGCATGCCAATTATTTAGATACTGTTATGTATTTCTTTGTTCAGCAGGCTTCTAGTTTATCATCAAAGAATGCATCTTGTTCCTTTATCGAATTTCTGCTCTTTCCTGGTGCCCTTCGCTTTAGTTTAAATTCATTTGTTATACATTAGTTGGTGGTATAGTTAATTAACTACTAAAAGCATAATACAGTTGTCTATTTGCAAAACCTGAAAAAGGCGCATTACTCTGGTGCATACATTCTGTCTATTCCTATAATACCTGATCAGACTTGTTGCTACCAACAACAAGAAGCATATTGGTCTCAAGGGTCACAAAGTAGATTCGGCTGTTACGGAGCACTTGTTGCTACCATTTAAAGAAATTTGGACAGACCTGTGCCACACTTGTTATGAAGAAGATTGGCTGTAAGAACCAAAAGTATGATCTAGTTTGGTTCTTACATAACATGCACACCCCATGTATTTTATAGAACTGAACACACTTTGAGCTTAACCAGCTCCACAGACTCAGTTTTGATTAAATGACCTTGATCTGCACTAATTATTAAGTTATTAGTTGTGCTTGAATAATAATGCCCACAACTTTTGCATGGAAAGCAAAACTGCTATTGCACCAAACATCTGTTATCTATATTTTTTAAAGAAAAGGATTTTTTTGTAAGGGCAGAACTATTCTGTCCTGTAGAAGCATAAAGCATAATTGCAAACGTCATTGCATACTGGCAACACAAATATGAAAATGCCCCTTTGATTTTTTAATGTGTTTTAAAACTACTGTATAGCACGTTGAGATGCCTTACTCGCTCCATTCCTTTGTTACCAGTCATCTTGGACATCAGCAGTCTCAAAACACGTTTGACCATTACATCTTCCTGAATATATATTAATAAAAATTATTAATGTATGATACAACATATTTTTCATGTCAAATTTACTAATATCATGTTGGCGAGTGCAAGTCTGCTTTTGTGCTCCATATGTCTAACCAATTAAAACATGGAAAGTTTTGTTAATGCCTGATCTTATTCTCATAACTTGCTTATTAACATTAGATTTTAAGCATAGATCTTTACCTGTTCTGGTTCAATATTGTTTCCAATTTTGTGTTTGACATTGTTAGAGTGCATTGAGTGATGGTTTCTGTCTCATGAATATCTATGAGCTTCTTTAATACTGAATAACCACGTGATTGTTTGCTAATTGCTTAAACAGTGTGATTTGCAACTTGGATTTGGTGCCCAGAAGCAGCAGATATTTTCTAGCCATGGAGAGCTTAGATCGGCTGCAACTGGATCCCCACAGCTTGTAAGCAATTCCAGGAATAATTCTCTACCTGCTGGATCCTCACAGTTTGGGAGCATGGATCAACCTAAATCTTTCCCTTCTGGAACACCTCAGTATGGGGGCTTTGCCAGACCAAATACTCTGCCCGCAGCACCGAACATTGCTCGACATAATTATGTACATTCCGCTGAATCCTCTCAATTTGCAAGCATGGTTCAACCTAATTCTATACCTCCTGAATCCACTCAGTTTGGGAGGAAGGGTCGACCTGATTCTGTACCTCGGAGCATGCCTGGACCTAATTCTGTACCTCCTGCTCAGTCCTCTCAGTTTGGGAGCGTGGCCAGACCTAATTCTGTACCTCCTGAATCTTCTCAGTTTTTCGGAAGCATGGCTCGACCAAATTCTGCAGCTCTTGCTGAATCCTCTCAGTTTGGGAGCGTGGCGAGGCCAAATTCTGTACATCCTGTCGTATCGTCACAGTTTGGAAACATGCCCATTCAAAATTTCATGAGCACATTGGAACCAACTCTAGTGTTGGGGTATGCACCACAGATGGGAAGTGCTCCACCTCCAGTCCAGTTAGTATGGGATTCGTCCTTGCCGAGGATGGTTACTGGAGGCATGGTCACATGTGTATGCATATGGTGCAACAGCCAATTCCACCATTTTGGCGCAGTTGACGGGCAGCAGGCTGGTTCTTTTGGCTTTATTTGTCCTTCATGCAAAGATAGAATGTCTGGTCATCACAATGCACCCAACAACGGTTCATGGTAACCTTGAGGTGCAGCTGCTGTTTGTTGATTATCTGCATTGCTGAATCTGAGGATGACTTTTGAGGATTGAACACTATCTGCACAAGTTGCGCTAGCCTGCCTCCAAAATTGAGTGGACTATCTAGGAATGATGTCTGTATCTACTGCATCTTAGATAATGCTGGGAGCTGGAATTCAGAGAGTGACCATGGAACTTCTCCATTGTGACCAAGGAGGTTGTCAGCTCACATAGGTAAAGCTTCAATGTTTAGAGGTAGCTGTCATACTTGTTCGTTGTCAGCTATCTTGGATTCTGCCCTGAGATCTAGTTGTGATGGGAATGGTCTTTATTATTGTACCAATCTTCAAATTGATTCTAGTCAGTAGTGTACTGGTGGATGTGTAATGTATGTTGAGCTCAGGTGGATTAGGCACCATCCGTAGTTGTGTATCCCCTCAATCTGTGGAGCGTTTGTCCATCCTTGCGGGGGGAGCGTTTTTGTCCCCCATCCTTGCGTAGTGAAGTTTTGTTTTGTCAAGCCGAACTGGGTGCCGTTTGTGCTTTGAATCTTCAACTTCTGAAGGCTAAAAGTTCCAACTTACTGGAACACATCAGTATGGGGGCTTTGCCAGACCAGCTTGCCATGCAAGTCCGAGAATTTTTACTCTTTATCTCAGCGGTTTCAGTTTCACGAAGCCAAAACGGCTGAAGGATACTGTTTGCATAAAGTTTGATGATCTGAGTTGGAAATTTGAAACTCAATATTGGCCGCCTGAAGCATGACAAGCACGCCCTCGCCCCTCAGCGAGAGCACATACCTCCCCGACACGGATATGTTAGAGGGCATGGCTTCCTATATTGTGACTATCCGAGTTCATGCCGGTGCACCCCGGATCTTGCACGGCCGGAGTGCCGGACTACCTGGTGGCAAGCATGCATGATGGAGGCCAGGGGCAACTTGAGACAAGTGGCCGGGAGGAGGAGAGTGAACAGCCGAGGAGGGTCGGCTCCGGGCAGGCTAGCGTTATACACCCATTTCCAATTATTCAAATATTAGCCATAAAGTTGCCGGGCTGACTAGCGTCAGCACTACTTGCATTTTGTTAACATAACAAAAGTGCAAGTTTATAAACTCTCTCGGGGGAAAAAAACTGCCTGTATCATTTTCAAATATGCAATGCAAACTTAACCTAAAAGGTACCATGCCACCAAAATATAAAATGATTGACTTCAGACAACCCAAAAACATTACGTACTTGTTCCTGCCAAAAACATCGACTGGCTCAAATTGTATGCATAGTGGCATGAAAAATATTCGATTGCCGATACACGACTGGCAGATTCATCCAGATCAGATTTCAACTTAGTCGCGTCCAATTTTATTTTAAGCAATTTTTTATGATTGTAATAGACCACGTACAAGCTGGCTGCTATCCAGTATGGCAGTATCCACAGGTGAAAAGTGTGCAACAAATGTATGCAAGTCAATTTATTTCTAGCATTTTGCTTTCTGTGTTCGCTTTACTTTCTTTATTTTAACCCTCGGGTACTCTTAGCTTCGTCTTCCTTCTTTGGGACCAGCGAGGAGAGCACGTAGAAAGAAAGCCAAACATACTTCATGCTAAATCATTGCCAAGGTATTTGGTACAGTATTCAGGCATCCACGCATGTGCGCATTACAGGATTTTATTTGATACAGTATTGTTGCCATCTCGCCTTGGGGAAGTAGAACCTCTCTCAGATGCTAAGCTCCAGCTGCGACACACTACGGGCAACCCCTGCAAAAACATAGGTATATATCCACACATCACGCTTGCTCTGTAGCTCTTACCACATATGTGTGTGTGACTGAATACTGATGATGCGAATACAATCGAGCAACAGCAGAAGATGAAAGAAACCAAGCACTGAATACTGATGATGCGAATACAATCGAGCAACAGCAGAAGATGAAAGAAACCAAGCACGTACGTCGGATTGAAGGTGACCTTGACCTCGCCGGCGTCGAGGTTGCCGGCGATCTTGGCGAAGGCCTGCTTGGAGAGGTCGATGGTGCTCTTGCACCCGTCGCTGCTGGCGCACTCGTCCACGATCTTGACGACCACGCTGTTGCCGGTGCAGGGGTTGCCGGACCCGCCATGCGCCGGGCCGGTGCACTTCACCCGGTAGCAACGCCCGCACACGGCGCCGTTGTTCCAGAACGAGTCGCTCGCCGCCGCCACCATGTTGCCCATGTTCTTGTTCCCGTAGCACGCCGACGCTGCATATGCATGTATCATATATAGAAACCCACACAAATCAACAACAAAGAGACAGTAGAACTGATGTGAGAGATGAATTGGCAAAATGTTTGGCACGTATTAGTGTAGTGTAAGGATTTTCTGAGTTTGCTAATTTGTGGAGATTTTACGAGTGTATTCGGTGTAGAACGTGGCGACGCCTGATGCGGCCGTGGCAAGTGAGGCCGTTCCTAGTAGGACTACAGCCATCAGTCCCATTGTCATGAGCATGTAGGTCATTTTGGAATTTTTGGCCATTGCCATTGCCATGGCGTATCACTATCTAGTAACCTCGATCAGTGTAGTATGAAAAACCAGCAAGATGGCCCGTGTAAACAACGCGGATAGCTAGCTTTTTTATGCTAATAACTTGGTGGGTTTTTACATGCTAATATATCGATGTGAATGGGTTTTTTCATTGGCATTGTTTTTCTATATGGCCCAAACTCTCTTTTTACAATCATGCTATTTGGCACGGAATATAAATTCACGATAAAATAAAAACACCTTATATACAACATAGTTTTTAGTATTTATTCAAGTACTATAACTTTGTATTATCTTATAACATAAATTTGCGTTACAGATTTTTACATATGTGATAAATTATTTTTTATATTTTACAACCATGTAGAGGTTCCTTATAGCAACGTACAAATAATCACAACTACTATACCTATCCCTACTTCTACCGCTCATTTTTTTTGTTCCCAAGTTTCTGGTCCTTTTCTTTTGGTTACCTGCTTCCCCACACAATGGTAAAATTGAGCTGAATAACAGTGGACGATGAAATGTTCTGTTCTCCTCATAACATAAACAATCTTAACTCCAAATTTGAATATACATTTTATACAATTTTTATTGATGCTCAATATTCTTCTGAAATCGACTTTCGCATGTATGTATCTCTCCAGCATTCACTATTTTTCTTTTTGAAAGAAACGCACAACAAATTTGCCACCCACTTATGGATGAGCATAAAACACATCCTTACAATTTGGAGAAGAAATAATGTTGTTGCCGTTGACTGCTCCTCGATGGGCAAGAATTGTTAATTGTGGGATGTTTTTCTTTACTACATAACAACTTCAGCGGATATTCACTTCACCGCAGACACAAAGCTCCTCTCTTACATCTCTATCTTCTCTCAGCCCTCTTTCGTGAATACAAAATATGCACAACGTTACCATAGTTAGAGTCAAACAGTAAAAATAATCCTTAGTTTTTGCACTTTCTTTGGTAACGTAGTGCCGCTGTAAATTTGATTATTTGATGGCACACCCATGTTGATGCTATGCTATTTTTTTATAAGAGGAAATGGTGCATAATTAGAAACCCAACTCTTATGTAAACACAAACTCTTATGTTATGGTTATATGATTTGGTTGTTTGTTTTGGCTATTGACTCTTTAATAATATAGACCGTTAGATCATCATAAAATCCAATGATGCTATATGTATTTTTTTCTTTTTTGTTAAGTAATTTCTAAACCTATTGACAAATATGGTGGCTTATTTTATATAAATTTTGACAATGAAAATAAGATAATAGATACAAAAATTATAGAACTAGAGGTCGGGCAAACACTCTATAAGATGTAAATTTTGACCTTTTGATATGTTAATTAATTGGGCAATTAGAGACCACGAACACGTAGAGCTCGTCGAATACATTCCGTTTGACTATTTACATGAGTTATTTGCAGTTTAAATAATGGAGTTACATTTATCCCTCCGACGCCCCTCCCCTGCTCTCTCTCCTCCACGTTGCCCTTCCATCTCCCTCTCCTTTGCGCCTCCCCCTCCGTCGGCTCCCAGCCATGTCGCCCTTGCTCCGCGTGGATCTTGGCCAGGGCCGGCGGCGTGTGGCCGAGCAGTGGCGGCTTCGACGGACAGCTTGGGCGACAGAGCGGCCATCGGTGGGCGACGGCGGGGCGGGCAACATGGTGCGCGGCTCCCCGGGGGGGCACGAATCCTCGCGGCGCTGGGGCGGCCAACGGTGGGGGCGTCGGGCGAGCGGCCGCGCGGCTCACCTCGGCGGAGTGCTGCGGAGGCTTTTCGGGTGGCTCCTGCGCCCTCTCGTCTGGTTGCTTGGGTGGGGTAGTGGCGGCGGATGGGTGCATGGGCGGGGGGCGCGGCGGAGATCTTGCGGCGGCTGAGTAGCAGGGTCTCGCGACCGATGTCGCGGCAGTGGAGGAGCAGGGTGGCTCACGGCCAATCCCTGAGGCCAGGCGTCGCGTCGCCGAAGGAGCCGCGACACGGCCTCTTCACTGCGGAGGAGCACGGGTGGCGTACCTTGTATGGCTAGCCGTATTAATCATATTCGGTCCAGACTTATTGGGTTGATGTGGACCGTTAGATCTTCATAAAATCTGACGGTGTATATTTTTCTCTTTTTAGGATTAACAGAATAATATGGACCGTTAGATCTTTATAAAATCTGATGGCTTATATTTTTTTCTTTTTATTTAGATTTAACAAATTAATATGGATCGTTAGATTTTCATAAAATCCGATGGCTTATATTTTCCCTTTTTATTTGGAGTAACGAATTAATATGGACCGTTAGATCTTCATAAAATCCGACGGTATATATTCTTCTCGGGATAAGTTCTTGGTTTTGGGGGGAAATTTATAGGTGAAATGGTGTGGAAAACTTTGGCTTGCCCCAACGTGCAAGGCAAGCAGATTATAAGCCAGGAAAAAAGCAAGAGACGATAAGTCTTCATCCTTTAGTTCAGCACATGCAAATTGGAAGTAATACATAGTGCTATCAATGAAGTTTCCATCTCTCAAGTTGTTGAATCAAAGGGGCACAGAGACAATGCATGGATTATTTAGCTTGTCGTGTTGCAATCTGTAGTCAATGGAGTATGGACTTCCAAGTCTTCAAGTAATGTAGTGCATCGAAAATGTGTGCTATCAGGCTGCCTCCAACAGTCCATACTAGTGCTGTCGATGAAGCTTCAATCTCTCAAGTTGCCCAATGGAAACGTCGCAGAGACAATGGACGACTGATGACTTGTCCTTGAAACCCAGAGTCAATGGAGTATGGACTCCCAAGTCTTCAAGAAATGTCGTGGTGCTATTACCTCTTGGTATTCTACCGTGCAACCGATCTTAAGAACGAAAATTCTTTTTGTTTCCAAAGTAGTGATTCATGATCATGAACAGCTCCGAAAGAACATCAACAAAATTCAATCTTCCACACAAACATTTGAATCCTAAACTCAATGTAACCAATGAGAAACAAAGAAGAAATGTTTTGCTAAAAAAAGAAATTTGAAAAAAAGGAGAAAAGCTGGTGTATATTCACTATCATGTTTGTATCTCCTACATCCACTATCTAACATAACTTTTCCGTGGAATTTTTCATGACCTTTCACTACTTTTGGAGTGGTAAGAAAGGTAGCGCATGAAGCTGTGGCAGTACTGGATGTTATGTTCTCGTGGTGCATCAGTCGCCACTATATATGCTCCAAATTTTACTATAGAGTTCATTCAACTTTTGTGCTCAGACTAGACTGTCTGTCTAGCATAATCGAGCAAATCTCAGTAATAAGTACCCTGTATCAACCTTTGTCTGATCTTTCAGTGAAGCAAAATGCACGAACGAGAACAAATGCAGCTAGTCAATTGCTTAGACAAATGTACAACATTTGATCTTTTCCCTTTTAACTTTTACAGGATACGTGTAAAAGTGGAAAACAAGATGAATGAGTACACAGGGAGGATTTTTTTAAAAAAGAAAATCACAACAATATATGTTTTGACATCTGTATTCCACTCTGACAACAATAGTTTGAGCGGTTGTAACGTTTAGTCAACCGCTTGCTGGTTACATGAATCATCCTATGCACAGCAACCAACAAAGTGAACAAGGTTTGCGGTATCATACACTATATGTGAACAATCGTGTGTTCCTACACCCAACACGAACTATTCAACAAGACGGCTTCTTCGATTCACCTGCTGTTCCAACAGGGAATGGTCACTGAAAATGTTATAGTAAATGCAGAACTTCAGTTTCAACGAAAGCACACTGAGAATATTGAAGAATTCAGGGATCTTTGTTGTCCAACATCCAGTTGATCTCTGAAGAAACCAGGAGACTGAAACAAGACAACAATAGTGCAACACAAAGCTTTACCGAAACTTCTGCATGACGCTGAATATGAAAAAAGTTATTGAAGGCATATGGCCTGAATAACAGTATATTTTAAAACTAGGAACACTTTGTCAGATTAATACTTCCTGCCAACCCTTTCCACCTTATGTAGGTGTGTTGCAGGTAAAAAGTTTCGCAAAGAGAAATTACTCATATGATATACAAAAGAAGAGGAGAGAACTTTGCAAATATGGCCGACTATTAAATTAACCCACACTTAAACTGTTATGAATTCAAATTTTAGACAAGCGATCCCAGTTGGAATCTAAACCAACGAAAATGGATCGCAGACATAAAACAAACTTACCAAGGCTTATCTTGCATGAAAAAAATGTCAATGTATTCCTTGAGGAAAACAAGACGCTTTACTATCCAGTAACAAGAGTTTTCTGGAGTAAGAGCTTGAGATCTTCAAGCCTGTGTCAAGATATAGCAGCTGTAATTTATCTGACACAGAAAGATTATCAATTGCCGAATCGACAAGAACCTACCTCACGTTACTAAGGTCAGGATAAGTAGCTATTGCATCCGTGAAATCCTGTGAAAAAAAATAGCAGATTAGGATGTCATTCTGTTATTGTGAATAAGAACTAGTTCTAGAGATCAATCTTACTTGGCTAGCAGTTGAAGTTGTATATGTAATTATACATGACATCCCCGCTCCTTTTGCCGCCTATGAAAAGGAAAAGATAAAAGCATACTCTCATATTCAAAAGGACTAACTTGGTTAAAAAAAATACATGTTGGAAGGCTTACTAGTAACCCAATAACACTGTCCTCCACCACAAGGCAGTTCTTGCTATCTACACCTAATTTCTGTGTAGAACAAATTAAGTCGTTAACATGATTAACTCTGTCAAAGCCATAATGAGAATTAGACAAGTTCTGCTACCTCTGCTGCTGTAATATATATTGTTGGATCAGGCTTCTTTAGTTTAACATCATCTCCTGCAGTAGGATGTAACTGAGAATTGTGAGTGTTATGGCCTTAAGGGACTGCTTCTTATATTGTTATACCAGAACCTTAACGATTATCAGATCCAAATAGCTGCATTTGTGTTCGACATAGTCACATACAAGTCATCTGATATTTAAACATTTGGGAAATATGACCCAAAAGATCCTCAACACTACTGTTTATAAGACATGCTAACCTGAAGATATACTCAAATGATTGTTTCATTAATTCAAGGAATTACATAACTCATATGTTTCTTTTATTTTTGCAAATATTTGGTGACTGTTTCCAGTGAACTTCAAAAGACTAAAGTTAAATAGAAAAAAGAATAAAAAAGAATCAGAACTATACCAGCGAGGAAGCAATCCAGGCCATTAAATCGCTCCTACAAAACCATATAAGAGTTTAAAGAGAAATAAAAACTCAAACCATAATGCTTACACAAAGTTTTATGGTTATAAATATGGGAAAGAAACATAACTTACAAGTCCAATAAGGTTTTCAAGGCACATTATTACTGAGCTTTTAGTTGCTGCAGAGCAAACAGCAAGCTTGATACCCTATACCATTGTATAAAATCATCTCAGAGCATGAAAGCTAGTTTGTATACTCAATGTATCGATTGGATATATCAAATGAGAATTCAGTGAAATATTGAATTTGTAAGGAAAACACAAGCATGGAAAATTAGATATTGATTTCAAAAGAAAAGGCCAAAAGGAACATATTCCGATAAGTTATATTACCGCACCCTTTACTTCATCCATCAGCCGCAAAACACCTGGTCTAGGCTCCACCTAACAATAAAGAGCCTCGAATTAGCACAAGATGATTAGGATTTAGGAGGCTAACTGTTATGTGTATTAATGTACTTGTGAGTGTTACTGGGTGTAAGTTCAAGAAAAGATGCAGACATTCCACTCACAGTTCCAGATTTTATTATTTCTTTGTATCTCTCAGTTTTCCAGTCCTGCGAAAAAAAACGGTTACTTCAATAGAAGTTTTTGAAATCAGAAGTTAAAGTATGACAATGTGCAAAAGACTTCACATATTTTCTATTAAAGGAGGAGAGTTCACAACAAAGGCACGTAGCTGCAACTCCACAAAGCTATGAGATTCCAGCTTTTGGATTCACAGACATATTGGAAACACAATTCAATGATAGATGAAGGAAATAGATTATTTCTGGAGAACATTCAAACTTTCAAGATAACGATAAAAACAATAGTAATCAACTACCGTCTATTTACTGTTGTTAGACCAAAGACACAAAAGGCAGACCTGAATTATGTCGACCAGCTTCTCCTTATCAGAGTCAGTAGAAGGTTGTGTCTCAAAGATCTTGGAAGAAGGCCACCCATTCTCTCCAAAGTACCTATCAAAATCCCAAGTCCCAACCAATTCAGAACCAATATTCACATAATGACACAAAGATCAAGTAGTGAAGCAGCATTTGTAGTTTTTGAAGCAATGATTCCATCAACCGGAAGGGCTGACATGCAACAATCAACATATGCCAATTTCAACTGATCTATCTACACTGGCAGGTAGGCTGTGCTGCCCTATCCAATGAGCAACTGCATTTTACCCCGCTTGTAAAACCTACATGTCCTGCATTGCAGCCATGTGCACTCGTGCGGTCATGCGAAAATGTGTAAGTTAACAAGGTAATAATAACACAATAATGATCAAGCTTGCACAAGCCGCCGATGTGATTTGGGATCTCACTAACACGCGTGATCATGGACATTTCCATTGCATTGGTTAGGCAAGGCAATAAGGCATCAAGCGAGCACATGACACATGATCATCACAAGCAAGTGACTAGCGGTTTGAGCAATTCAGTGATGATGAAAGAACCCAGCAATAGAACTTGCGCACGTACCACCGCATCTTAGGCTTCCCGCCGCCGATCTGGTTCTGCAGCTCGTCGTAGAAGGCCTCGTCCCAGTACAGCGGGTCGGCGGAGGCCGGCGCGCACCGCACCCCGAAGTGCGCGAACGCGTCGTTGTAGGCCTGCCGGTGGAGGTGCTCCGACTCCAGTATGACGCCGTCGCAGTCGAAGATGAGCGCGTCGAGTGACGATGCGGGAGAGGCCGAAGCGGAAACAGCGACAAGCCAGGGCGCGCGGCGGAGGCGTGTGCTGGGCGCCTGAGAGGGGGCGCGGAGGCTGAAGAAGGGGTGGCGGCGACCGGAGGCCGCGGCGGCGCCGGCGGTGGCGGTGGGGAGGAAGAGGGAGGTGGAAGCCATCGCGGTCGGAGGCATCCGATGGATGGACTGGAGTAGGCGCGATTGGTTCAAGAACGGCCGGTTATCTAGCGCTTCTCGCCTTCTCTTTCTTATCGATTTTTTTTTGAACGGTCTTTCTTATCGATTTTTTGTTAACGGTCTTTCTTATCGAATTAGAGAGTAGGGAAATGGTGCCCATACGAAATTCTAAATTCTTGGTCTCACTTCCAAGCATAATTTCAATTTATTTATTTCTTACAGGTACAAACAAAATAACTTTATAATTCACCTAGTCAAGAGTTTTGAACAGTCATAGAATTGCAATCTATACTCTCCTAGTCACACACGAACAAGTTGGCATAGTTAATTTTAAAATTTTCTTTTTAAATACATCTAAACAAATATATGCTTCAACTTTTGAGCGTAGAATCCTACCAAAATACTTGTACAATTGGTTAAACTGTAAAAATCCATCTACAAATCAAGCTACGTATTAGCCATTCTATTACAGTCTTGCACCTATATTCACCGTAATATTTAAATAGCAGGTTAAAACATTTAACGGTCAGCTTTTGAAATCAGTTAACAGTTAGCTAAATTACATATAGGGGGAACAATCGCAATAAAGCAAATGCTGGGGAACTGCTTGATCCAGGAGAACTATTGCCTACAGGACACGTTATTTGGTCCATGAGATTATGCAGGTACAGAAGAGAGGAGAGAACCTGAAGCCCAGAACAGAGAGGAGGATGGACACCACCACCGGAAGATGTACTGAAGATCAATATAGATGGAGCTTTTCTAGGAAGCCAGAAGTCGAGTGCCTGGGGTTTTCTGATCAGGGACTCGCTTGGGCATGGGATTACGGCGGAAGCAGGAAAGCTCATTGAAGTCCACTACGCCCTGTATGCAGAGACGAAAGCTTGTCACGTTGCTCTTCGTATGGCAGCGGACTATGGGATGTCCCAAATCATGACTGAGACTGACTCTATGCTGTTGGCTAAATCATTCAGGTCTAACGAGTATGATAGGGCGCCTGGCTGGATGCTGTTTCAGGAGATCAAGTTATTTGCTAGTCAAAACTCTGCTTCCTTTGTCATTTCCTTTGCTCTTAGAGTGAGCAACGAAGGTGCACATGTACTGGCTCGCTATGGCCTTGGTTTTGAGCCGGAGACCCGTTCGCTTGGCTGGGGACCGGTGCTGATTTGTGCTGAGAGAAAAATATTATTGACTCGCTGGTGATAGATGGCTGGTGTTGATTTGTGCTGAGAGAAAAATACTGCCGGCTGGTACTGATAAGTCAAGCGAGCAGGTCGTCCTTGCATTTGGTTGGATTTGCTCCCTAACTTTGTAAACTTGGTGGTGCCTCATAACAATGTGTCGGTATCCGGATCGGCTGCCCGACACTAACTAGAACGAAATGCGTTGCGCCCACTCTCTCGATGCTCGGTGTGAAGGCAAACACAATGGCACGAGATTTATCCTGGTTCCGGCCGTGGGGCCGTACATCCATTAAGGGGGTGCACGCACTGTATTACTTTACACCGGGGTGCTCGTAGCAGGGGGTTACAAGCAAAGTGGGAGAAGAGGTGAAGCCTCCAAGTCCCATGCGTATCAGCTGATGGTGGTGGTGGTATTCAGGTTGCTCGTTGTTGGCTTATCTCTGTTGCTGGTGTTGCTCTTGCCGGCCCTTGACCGGGACTCTACCTCCCCTTTTATAGTTTAAGAAGGGGCAGAGATACACATGTCGCACAGTTAAATCTACTGCTATCAGGCACTGGGGAGCATGGCGTTGGGCGTGGATGTCGTCATTGTTGATCCTTCCGCCCGGGGGCGAACCGTTGAGCGTCTACCGGCTCAAGTGGGCGGTGTGGCGGCTTCCGTAGAAAGTACGTGTCTCTGTGCTTGTTCCGGAGTGTCTTCGAGGGGTTGTGCTGATCGGCGTCCACGCCCAGTCGTCTCCCGTACACCCGTTCGAGGGTTGATGGGAACTTGGGTTTCCCGATCTTCCGTCAGGTGAAGGATAACTCGTTTTGGGCGGAGCACGACACACCGATCCGGCTTGAAGTCAGCAAACTCGAACACTGCAATCTTAGCACCATGACTCCTCTGGTTATCAACCGTGTCACAACCCGGTTGACCTCGCCAAGAAGGCTAATCCCTGCTTGCGAAACAAAGAACACAAGTAAGAACTCGAAAGAAACAGCTCTCAAAGGAAGTGACACTGCATATGTATGATTAAGATCAAAAGTTAGGGTTCTACGAACTGATAACGGCGAAACTATTCTCGACAGATTAATCTAAGCAAAACCTAAACCCTAATGTGGCAGCGGCTACTGATTATATGAGGGTTGGGGCATGCATAACCCCCTAACCACGTCCATAATGGACCCCAACATGATACACGGGCCAACAGGCCAAAAGATGGCGGCGCAGCACCCTGACAGATTCTGGATGTCCACTTGTTTCGACTATTCCCGATGACTCAGAAAAAAATTTTGAGGTGGGACCGGTGCCATTGGAAAGCTTATCTCCTTAGCTTTCCAAGCATATGTAGAACGTCAAAAACTGAGCCCGTATGCGACATGGGCGATGAATTTAGTGCGGGCTGCTCTGGACTCCGAGGCGGACTCGAACTTGAGTTTCTTTGGGCCTCCACCTTGGGGACTCGAATCGGATTAGCCTTGGGCCTTCTTCTTGACATGGAAAACCATGTTGGTCTCCTTCTTCTCCACCCCATGCACCCTAATGGACATATGTATGGGTGTCATGTCCTCATCAAGGGTTCCCCATGCTTTATCGAGGGCTTCATCACGGGGTTAGTACGGGGGTTGACAGCACAGGAGCATCGGAGTCAGCAGCACAGGTCTGCACGGTACCTCGCAGGCCGGCATAGTGACAGGAGTTGGCGGTATAGGACCTCGCAGTCACGCACAGTGTTGGGAATGGCTGCACAGTGACCGGAGTTGGTGGACGTGATCCAAGTCGTATCATCTGTGCGGGACGGCCCGTGATTTACCTTTTGACTTTGGCATCCCGTGGCAGCGCGGGGTATTAAATGCGCCTGTCTACAAAACAGACAGACGTCCTTGTGCGGCGGGTCGAAGGAAAGCCTCGAGCGAGGCGGAGTTTCCGGAGTAGAGGGTCGTACGGGGTTCGACCGCGGGGGGCCTCGATCGCAGCGGAGTTTGCTTCCTGCTTGGATAGGGTCAGGACCCTCGACCGAGGCGGAGTGATAGCGCGCGCACCAGGACCCTCGATCGAGACGGAGTTGCAGCGCGCGCGTCGGGGCCCTTTCGGGGGATCTCGAACGGGCCGCCGGGTGATGATGGGCCGTGGTCTTTGTGTTTTTGGGCCCCTTTCTGGTTCGTAAGGATGTTGGTCGTGGCTCGTTTGCGTTATTCTGGGGTGATTATCCTTAAGGTTGGGGGACCCCCTCACGACCGTCCCCAACACAATGCGGTGTCCATGTTGGGCAAGGGGGTGTTTGGATCCGCACACTAAAATTTAGTCCCGTCACATCAAATGTAAAATACTAATTAGAACTAGATTAATTAAAAAACACATTACATAAATGAGGACTAATTCGCGAGATGAATCTATTAAACCTAATTAGTCCATAATTAGACAATGTAATGCTACAGTAATCACGTGATAATTATGTATTAATTATAGTTTAATTAGGCTTGTTAGGTTCGTCCCGCGAAGTAGACTAGTTTTATAATTAGTTTATGTTTAATACGTGTAATTATTATTTACTTAAGGGACTAAACTTTAGCCCCGGGTCCAAGCACCTCTTTAATATAAGCGAGCTCCAAAGTTAAAAAAAAATATTGCTTATAGGGGTGATACCATCATTCTTTTTTTAATAAGTTGTAGCCAGAGGTAGCAGAGGTTATAGCTGCATATTTGGAACATCGATTCACAATCTATGTAGCAATTTCTATAGACCTTTTGTGTTAGTGCACAAATTACCATATCTTACATTTATCTAGTGCAACTCACAATAATATATTGAGCATGTTAACATAGAATTCTTCTTCTTGCAGTGTCAACTCACTAAAGGTTAGAGAATGTTTATGCTGATAAAGATTCCCTCAGGAGGAGCAAGTATATATGGACTTATACACAAAGAAAAGACATGGTAGAGCCGTAGGTCACGTGGATCTATGGAACACGATAAATGCGATTAAGGGGAAAACTAACAAAAATGCATCAAAATAACTTGTGTGTGGGTTTTTAAAATCCCATAATTTTGGAGATGTTTCTTTATTTTTTTCATACTTATCATATGTTTTTAAAATATGTAACAAGAATATCTTACTTTTTTTTTCATCAACGGGGTGTTAGATCCCTTGAAAAGCTGGTTGAAAAGTCGCATCGGACACTGCAGCGTACTGTAGCACTTTTCATTTGTTTTATGGTAATTGTTGTCCTATCATGACCTAACTAGTCTCAAAAGATTCGTCTCGTCGTGTACATCAAAACTATGTAATTAGTTTTTTTATTTACATATATTTAATGCTCCATACATGCGTCATTGCTATATTTATTTATATTTAATGTTTAGACGTGATGACGATGTGATGAAAAGTTTAGAAAGTTTGGGCATCTAAACACACCCAACATAGCATTTCACAGCTGATGGCACGCAGCGTCAGGGCAGTCCCAACCCTCCACGTAGGATGGTTTTCATAGCATTAAGTAGGCTGACACATATGACTTTTTGCTTGTGTGGCACTGTATTAAATAAGAGAGAGTGGAAAGAGGAAGAAACCGGGTCTCATGCAAGACCCAGTGCCGACATGAGAACCTATGCATAGGATACTACCAAAGTTTGCATTGGAAGATGATAGTGTCTTCAGGGCATGTACAACAGTTTAGACAACTGCTGTCTATTTAACACATACAGACAATTAAATAGTCAGCTCTACAATAGTTTAGACAGCTGCTGTCTATTTAGTTGTCCGTGTGATAATAAATACGCACTGGTTTATGATGTTTTGCATGGGAGCACGAGTCAAAGCAGTAGACGAGATAGTAGACAGCAACACTCTCTTTTCTCATTAAATGATAGCCACATCAGCGCATTTTATCTATGTGGCAAAAAAAAACAGCTGCTGTCTGTGGGTTGTACATGCCCTCGTGATAGAAAAAGAACAAGTATGATTAATAGAGAGAAAAGATGATGAATTTATTAATTTTTTTAAAAAATCATGGGTTATAGAATGTAGTGTCTAAGATGATGTCGTGCTAAGATGACAGCAGACACTATCCTGACTGCCCTCAGGCCGTGAGAGACGGGACGCGATCGCGCCGGTGCGCGCCCACAAGGCACAGACCGGTACACTCGTGTTCCACGCATCGCGCACCCAGGTGGGTCCCCCAGCCATAAACCCAATCCACCACCCCCGCGGCACCACTACACCTGCCGCCGGCCGCCTGCGCCGCCCCCCACCGCGGCCTCCGGTCCCCATCTCCCGCACTCGATAGCAACCCAGCTCAACCCCGCAGCGAGCAACCGCAATGCTCCCGCCGCCGCTAGCTAGCTAGGCCCTTCTGGAAGCTTCAGGAGGATGGACCCGGCCACGCCCCTCCTCGCGCTCTCCAAGGCCGTCTCCTCCCGCTCCAAGCCCTTCCTCCTCCGCCGCGGCGTCGGCGGCGTTACTCGCCTCCCAGCGGCCGCCCCGCTCCGCCGCCGCCTCCCCTTCGCTGCCTCCGCGTCCTCGTCCGCGCCGCGGGGCCTCGCCGTCCCGGGCGACCTCCTCCTCCTCTCCCTAGCGAGGCTCGCGCTCCGCGGCCCGGGACCCCGCGCGGCGGCGGCGCCCTGGCGGTGGTTCGCGAGCGTCTCTGGTGCCTCGCCGCTCGCGTCGGGTGGTCCTCCACGCGGCGGTGGTGGTGCGGGGAGCGGTGATGGTGGGGGCGGTGGCGGTGGTGGCGACGGGTGGAAGCGGCCGCGAGCTTCTCAAGGGGCGGGTGTGGCGGAGGGAGCGGCAGGGCAGGGAGCTGATGTCATCGTCCTTGACGTTGGGGTATGGCTATTCCTAATCGTACGAGTTTACACTATTGATCGTCCGCTCAAAAAAGACACAGAAGGGATTTTCCGAAACTTGTTAAACACAAGTAGTACAATTGGTTGGTCGAACATATTGTAACGAGCACACAGACCGACTGGCACTGTAATCCTTTGCACCTAGATGGTACTGCTGCATCTCAATTGAATGTGGATCAAGATCAATGCTAGGATCATAATAATAAATAATGTTATGCTAATATTTGTTCTGAATTAATAGAAAAAATAGTAAACTGTCATTTCGGTTGATATTTGTTCTTATATGCTGCAATTTCTGAACACCTTGTAATCTGTAGCTATATTAGTCACTCGATTAGTTTCATTGCAGGGAATGTCATGTGGTGGATGTGCAGCAAGTGTTAAACGCATTCTGGAGAGTGAGGTTAGCTAAGTTAAATCAGCATGTCTCAAATGTAGACCGCTTTGCTCAAGTACATTTTAGCTTTCTACTAGTGTTTGTAAGTCTGTATGTGCTTGGATTTTTCAGCCCCAGGTGCGGTCAGCAACTGTTAACCTTGCCACTGAGATGGCAGTTGTCTGGGCAGTGCCGGAAGATAGGGATGTTCAGGACTGGAAAG
Source organism: Echinochloa phyllopogon (assembly GCA_033239725.1). Taxonomy (NCBI): domain Eukaryota; kingdom Viridiplantae; phylum Streptophyta; class Magnoliopsida; order Poales; family Poaceae; genus Echinochloa; species Echinochloa phyllopogon. Next base: position 42,832,625 of record BTCW01000015.1, read on the forward strand.
AGCAGTTGGGTGAGAAGCTTGCCAATCAGTTGACGACATGTGGTTATAAATCCATTCTTCGAGGTAAATACTGCTACGATAAATCATGTATTGTCAAATGGTTAAAAATAATGCATTTTAGATAGCAATTATGGGCCAGTTTGAATAACGGGGTTTACGTCATAAGTTGTCTCAAGAACAAAAGAAATTCTATCCACTAGAAAATGTTAATTCGGTCAAATAACCATGGCTTAAATGTCTCATGCTTTTGGATGCTCTTCTGGACATTAAATGAAAAAATAATGGTGCTTTAAAGTTTCCTGTTGTGAGGCAATCTTGTCCTAAGATACATGAATGCTAAGTCTTGTCTGTTCACATTGTACACTTTAGCACAGATGACATGCTAGATATCTCTACATCCGTTTCCTCTTTAGTTAAAAATATGAAGTGTTTCCCCAAATTTATTGCTGGTATGTTCAGTCTCATGCAGATGTCTATTTTACCTGCAGATTCTTCAAAGGTCAGTTCACAGGCAATCTTTGAAAGAAAAATGCAAGAAAAACTTGAACAACTGAAACAAAGTGGTAAGCTTATTTGTTGACACAAGTAACCATCAGTTTACAAGCTTCTCCCACTCCATGATGTTCTTTTTTACAATTAACAAAGTTCAAGTTTATAAATGACATGTTCGCTGATTTTTCTTCAGGTAGAGAACTTGCTGTATCATGGGCGTTATGTGCTGTTTGTCTTGTGGGACACATTTCCCACCTCTTTGGAGTTAGCCTGCCATTGATGCACCTCATTCATTCCACTGGATTTCATTTGTCTCTGTCCATATTTACATTTGTTGGTCCTGGCAGAAGACTAATACTGGACGGGTTAAAGAGTCTATTCAAGGGGTCTCCGAACATGAATACACTAGTTGGCTTAGGTGCCTTGTCGTCATTTGCCGTCAGCTCAATTGCAGCCTTCATTCCAAAGCTGGTAGCTCCTACAGTCCTACTCCTTTTTTTCTCTGAATGACTTCTGTTGTTGGTTTGTTGCATGCCTCACGATATCCAAATACATCCAATCTAAAGTGTTGGAAGTTCATGATCTTGTAACTTCATTCCTGCTTTGCAGATATTATCAAGCAATTTCATAATGCAAGTTCCTTTATTTAGTTACAATACATTCCAGCTACGTATAATATGTTTAGGGTTTGCATCATGGCATATCGCCTTAATGTGTCAGTAGTTTGCTTATATCATTTTATTTTCCTGCAGGGGTGGAAGACTTTTTTTGAGGAACCGGTTATGTTGATAGCTTTTGTTCTTCTAGGGAAGAATCTTGAGCAGAGGGCAAAGCTTAAAGCTACTAGTGACATGACTGGACTGCTTAATATTCTTCCCTCTAAGGCACGGCTAATGGTGGATAACGACACTGAGAAATCATCATTGATTGAAGTCCCGTGTGATACTCTTGCTGTTGGGGACTATGTTGTAGTGCTACCTGGGGTGAGTACAGCGGACATAAACATGGGTGATAGTTTCCTTGTGGCATATGACTTCCAGTTTTTTTTCTTGTATGCTAAATAATAAACACAAATGCATACCGTGGCAGTTAAGTTACACACTCACATAGAAACTCGTTCTTACAATGGAATATATTATGAATGGTATGATGCTCACACTGATCTTGTTAGTATGTACTTTTGCCCATTCACCATATAGGATCGCATCCCAGCTGATGGTGTTGTCAAAGCTGGAAGGAGTACAGTTGACGAATCAAGTTTGACTGGTGAACCTATGCCTGTTACAAAGATAGCAGGGGTACACATCTCTAAATTCGTTCTTTTTCTGAATGTTGTTATTTAGCTTGCTGAATCAAGTGATATCCCAGTATTAGCATCTTCGTATTGTGCTAAATAATGATGATTCCATTCCTTTGTTAGACAGAAGTATCAGCAGGAAGTATTAACTTGAATGGTAAACTCACTGTTGAAGTTAGAAGACCTGGTGGTGAGACTGTCATGTCTGACATAATTCACTTAGTTGAAGAAGCCCAGACAAGGCCGGCTCCTGTTCAACGATTGGCTGACAAGGTATATACATATTTGCATATGTGAACTGATTCCTAGTGTTATGAAAACTAGTTTTTTAGAGGTATGATGTTCAAAGCTCAATTACGATTTTTATCCTACTTACCATATCACCCATCTCTGTGGGATCGCACTAGTCAATTACATAAATGTTAAAGAGAGCCGTGTGAATATCGTGCCAACATTAGTCCATGAGTTCTACAGGCCTATTTTATGGACTGAAGTTATGGCAGAATGTGGGTGATTGACTACTTCATCTAATTATTTAAGTAAGATTAATATTTTTCTCGAAGATGACTAATATTCAAAATGGCTAATTCTAGTGTATCAACCTGAGCCTGTAAAACATTAGTCCCCCTTTCCATACCCAGAGCATCCCATTGTCTATTAAGTTTCTGATCAAAGGAAATATTGGTTCAATGGTTCTGTTATTGTTTGGGTACCTATTCCATATGTTGGTGCCTGTGGAATGTATTTAATTGTCCTATACTGTATTCTGGACATCTCTGCTATTGGTGCGTTTTTCTGTGATGGGTTTAGTGACAGTCTCAGAGAGCCCTTCTTTATCATACCAGTATTCAGTATTGCGACATGAAATAGCAATAGTTTTGCTATATGATTTAATGTCATTTTTCTGTTACACTGCAGGTTGCAGGGAATTTTACTTATGGAGTTATGGCACTTTCTGCTGCTACTTATATGTTCTGGAGTATTTTTGGTTCACAACTTGTACCTGCCGCTATCCAACATGGAGGTGCAATGTCTTTGGCATTGCAACTTTCTTGCAGTGTTCTGGTATGATATGATAAGAGAATGATATGTTTTAACACCCCTGCTCTGGCTAATTTACTTTAAATGAGTGAAGTTTCAAGTTGCTAACACTAGATTGCTCGTTTATGGAGATGAACAAATTCTTCTTTGGAAAAAAAAGAGGTTTTGTTGAGGAAAAGTATGTTCTCATTTCAACTGCAGCTATCGCGCTTGAACCTAATTACTTGCATAAAAAAGAACTGGTTTTGTATGAAATGAAGGGAGGGCATGCATGATTCATTTTAGGATTCAAAATTCAAAGATTTTCTTATAAAAGGATAAGGGAATGACTTGATGAAACATGCTTTGACATTCATGTGTGTTAATAAGACTTTAGTTGCATGGTTGGCGCTTTCAAGGGCCACACATAAATACTCCCTCCGTCCCAAAATAACTGTCCATTTGGAAAATTTAAGACAGATTAGTACTCATGACAAATGATCATGTTACCCCTCATTGGAACTAGAAAAGTAGCACTAACTAACTATTTGATTGGCTCTATGCGTTTCTCTATGCACTTTTGCATTAATGTGTGCATCCCTAAAAGCTAAATGGACATTTGATATATATTTGAATGCTATATGGACATTTATTTTGGGATGGAGGGAGTATGCAAAATCCCAAGCAATTTTCGATGCTGACTTTTGATATCTATCTGTGTTAAATTGACTTATGTTGGATTGCAGTATGCACCGTTATTTCTCCATTCCCATGTTAATCAATTTGTTGTAATATGGATCTGCATTTGCAGGTAATTGCTTGCCCTTGTGCTCTTGGGCTTGCCACACCCACTGCTGTACTGGTATGAAACAAAGGATATTACTTTTTTTTAGTATGCATGACATCAATATTTATTCAGGCATCATTTTTCCAGGTTGGTACTTCATTAGGTGCAACAAGAGGGCTTCTTTTACGTGGTGGGGATGTTTTGGAGAAGTTCTCTGATGTTGATGCTGTTGTGTTTGACAAGACTGGAACTTTGACAATCGGTAGGCCTGTGGTAACTAAAGTAATAGCTTCAAGAGGCAAGGGAGATGTGAACACAAAGTTGAGTGTCTCTTATGTACCCCTCTGGATTTATATGTTGTACTTAATTCACTAGGATTATATTCTGATATATATACCTACTTTGGACTTTACATTTTATTGAATATCTTTCCGGAAAACTTGCCTATGAATAGGACACCACGACATGCAATTTCCATTGTATTTTCATGGAATATGCTGTGTAAACTTTGTGTCGTTAGATGTATAAATGAAAATTATTTCTTAGACTTTCCTGCTGACAAACCATATTTCCATCACCAGGGATTTTGGGGACAACCAATGGACAGAGGCTGATATTCTTAGTTTTGCTGCTGGAGTAGAATCAAATACAAACCACCCACTTGGAAAAGCCATCATGGAAGCTGCAGGGGCTGCCAGTTGTATCAGTATGAAGGTAATCTTAGCAGAAGTGCACTCTAAATATGAGCTCAAAATGACCTATGAGCTAACTGGGTATTGTACACGTTATATAAAGCTGTTTCAGGATAATGTGTTTTGACTTAAGTTCTAATCAAGTCTGCTGAACTGCAATCTCATAGTCAATAATAAGCTGTTTCCCATTCTTGCTCCAGATTTCTGTCAAACTTTCTTGACACTTCGTTTTCTGTATTCACGCTTCTATGATGAAACGGAATCGCCTATTCTATGTTTCTATCTTACCACACTATTTATTCACTTGTGTAAAACTTGATCGTTCTGATTGTTTTGCTCTTTTCTTATGTGTGTTGTTACAGGCAAATGATGGATCCTTCATGGAAGAACCAGGATCTGGCGCTGTGGCTACCATTGGCGAGAAACAGGTTTCTGTTGGAACATTAGATTGGATTAGAAGGTACAAATGACCATATTCTGCAGCCATGTGGAACATTAGATTGGATTCACTAACAAAGTGGACACTTTTAATTGCCTAGTCTTCCCACTATACCTTGTGTCAGTGATATCTGTTTTAAAGTTCCAGCAATGCAAATTGGTTTGGAGCATTACATCAACTATCTGCTATTCTGCTCCAGTGCACTAGCTCTTCTATGTACGATTGTATGCTGTGTCAATGGGAATCTGTTCACTAGTAAAAATTGCAATATTTCAGGCATGGTGTCGTTCACAATCCCTTTCTGGAAGCAGAGCATTTTGGTCAGTCTGTTGCGTATGTAGCAGTGGATAATGCTCTAGTTGGTCTAATTTGTTTTGAGGATAAGCTCAGAGAAGATTCTCATCAAGTTATCAACACACTATCTAAGCAAGGAATTAGTGTATATATGTTGTCTGGGGACAAGGAAAGTGCTGCAATGAAGGTGGCTTCAATTGTTGGTATCCAGGCAGACAAGGTAATATCAATTGCATTTTGTTCTTGTGAATATAGCTTGCTGTCTCTTTTATATCTGAACCAATGACATCATCTCTACTGATCTTGGAGATGCATCGCCGATTATGGTTTTCTATTAACTTCATGAACATTGCAGACATTTTACTGACTATCATTAGGAATTACCTGGAAATATGAATTCATTTGTCATCAAGGGTCAAAGCTCTTAATCTTTGACCAGGATTATTACTGTACAAAGAGTTATGAATAGTCAAAGTGCAACCTTGAAGACGTGCTGGTCAAACCGCACCCTACTTTTGGAAAAGGAGTAAATGTGGGATGTAAAACCTGCCAAAAGACAAATATGTAAAACCACTTCAATGCTATCCTCAGTTCTCACTGCCATCCACTTGAAAATGTTTCCCTCTTTGCGAAGGGCACATACCCCTACTTCATATTATTATTATGAAGAGTACGATTTAGATATGATAGGTAATTGGTTTATAAAAACAAAAATAGGTGGAAGTAGGTTCATAAACAGATAGACAAATCGTCTGCCAACGGGTGGCACCCGCGGAGGGGTGGTTGATCTTATTCTTCTTTCATTTTTTGTTAGCATGATTTTCTAGTTGCCATTTAAGCATGGTTTGCTTATTGTCTATGTGGCAAAATGTGTTAGGTTATTGCTGAAGTTAAACCACATGAGAAAAAGAAGTTCATATCAGAACTTCAGAAACAGCACAGGTTAGTCGCGATGGTTGGTGACGGCATTAATGATGCTGCAGCACTAGCTTCAGCTCATGTTGGAATTGCAATGGGTGGAGGTGTTGGGGCAGCTAGTGATGTATCCTCTGTTGTACTTATGGGCAACAGGTTATCCCAGGTAATTTCTTTCATTACAGTTTGAAATTTTCTGTTGCAAAGTAAGTGAAAGAAATTGCAATAATATCTTCACATACCTGACGATTGATGTTGCTGTATAACTCATTGGATTCCCTTTGCACCTAGTTCCCTACAAGTATAATTCTTATTTATTAACTTAAAAACTCATTTCGATTGTTTCTCCCCTTGATCTAGCTCATTGATGCTTTAGAGTTGAGTAAAGAGACCATGAAGACAGTGAAGCAAAATCTTTGGTGGGCTTTCCTGTATAACATTGTATGGTTCTATCACTCTTTGACTTGTTTTTTATATCATATTAACATATTAGATTTTCAAAAAAATGAACATTTCTCTTGTTTTCACTATTTTGGAGATGTTATAGAAATAATATAACGTACTAAAGAAAAGAGAGCAAATGAGTTACACAGTATGTGTAGATTCTGTTGTGTCAGCCATATATTGATTCTGTTATAGGCTATTAAGTACCCACCATCACCAAAATGTTCTTGGACTTGAATTTTGAAATTTAGTTTGATATGTATTATCAGCTAAGATTAGAACTATACTGCCGGCTCTGACCTCCGATGTCACAATCTCATACAGTTATTATCTTGCAGGTCGGACTCCCCATTGCTGCCGGAGCATTGCTTCCAGTTACAGGGACGATACTGACTCCATCAATAGCTGGAGCGCTAATGGGTTTCAGTTCAGTTGGTGTGATGGCCAACTCGTTGCTTTTGAGGGTGAGGCTGAGTTCAAGGCAGAAGCCAACCGGCCAGGTTGAGACCAGGCAAGGGCCACGCAAAACCATTTCTGATGCCCTATCAAACACTAGCGATGAGGCGGTGAAAAAGTACTCGTCAAAATGGAGTACCTGACTCAGTGGTTCAGATGTCAGAACATATTCTTCATTTGTTCATGATGATTTGAGTGTTATTCCGTGACACAGAGCCATGGGAAATACACAATGGCATAGAGCAAACGATGAAACGAGTATGCATAGAGCTAGGCTGGACAGTGTGACCTAGCTTCACTAGTCCTGTTGGCCATTAATGGCATCGTCAATTGAACAAATCAAGCTGATGGAGAAGCATGGATCGTAGGATGGGTGGGATCAGCCCCTGTGGCTTGGTAGGTCTTCATGGTGATATCTATTTCTCAATGATGCTACTGGCTCCACTTCAGTATGACCTTTTATAGCCGAATGCAGGGTTTATTTTTAACAAGTCCGCTTCGCCATCAATTGTATGGGTCTTTCTGTTCTGAATCGCTTCTGTATGCTTCTTTCGTTGTTTTATGCGTACTGCGTGGATGTGCGATATTCCTTCTGAACTGGTTCTGTATGCTTCTTTCGTTGTTTTTTGCGTACCGCGCGAATGTGCGATGTTATCAGTTGAGGAATAACAATTGGCAGTGATTGAAACCGTGGTTTGGGGACTTTTCTCTATATCAATCTTGATAGCTCGTTTATTGTGGACTTGAGTTCGTAAATATAAGTTGGTAAAAACTGCCTCTAAATACCAACCCATTTCGTTACGAGAACCAATTAGCTTGTCATACAGAATTTTCTCCCTTTTTTTCTTTTGTTTTCAACCGGTGAATTCCTCCCATATTTTTACCATAATTTCTAACCTAGTGCTGTGTTCTTTTTAATTCACCAGCGTATTAATCTGTTCGCGATCACAAATAATCTTTTTTTTCACGTATATTATGTTTCCAATTCATGTCAAAATATATTGCAGATAAAAAACGTAGCGGCTAACGTGTTCTTTTTAATTCACCAGCATACTTTTGCAATTAATTTGCTCGCGACCACAAATACTTGCTCGCGACCACAAATACTTGCTTCACACGACTTAGTAGTTTTGGATGACAGTGAATGAAATGATTTCGCAAAGTAAACAAGCGCGCAAATACTTTTCACCAGCGTACTTATGCAATTAAATGCAGCCTACTTCTGCAATTACTCCATCCCTTTGTTTTACTGTGTGCAATATATCTAGAAAGAGAAAAATGAATTGTAATCAAACAGGGGAGATGTTATATGAACTTAAGTATTACTAAGTTTCCCTTTGTTTTTCCTTTTTAAATACATAATATGTTTTACTGTGTGCAATATATCTAGAAAGAGAAAATTGAATTGTACTATCAAACAGGGGAGTAGATGTTATGACTCATCATGAAAAATACTTACGTATTACTAAGTTTCTTTATTAATATACAATTTATAAGTTACATATAATTTAATTTGAAGATCATGTTAATGTCCTAATCCGGAGTGTGTACTCGCTAATCCTCTACCCAAATATATATGCCTTCAGCATTAAGTAAAGACGTCAAAACACTCCTACAATTCAGATTAGATAATTTTGCAGTTAAAAATGTTCTACCAACAAAACAACCGACTATGCTCTACTACCATAAACCCATTACCAGATAAACAAAGAAAATACACTTCCTGATAGAGAAGACATGCTCAGTGAAGACCGAAGACCTCTAACAACTGCAGTCAGAGAGCTTTGGTGCAACTTTGAATCCAATTTTATTACAGGTTACTTAAGAGAATGAGTATAAAAACTAGGTGAGCATCAGGTCCTACAACTTGTTAAGTCTCGTGCTATGCATAACCGACACCTCCATTCCTGTACAGAGAATTATGTGTATAACATTGTCACTGAGTACACCTGCAAATCTCGACACTCACCATGCTCCAACTAGAACTGCTGGCAAGCATTTGCCAAAGGTAAACGAAAAAGGAAGACAAAGAACCAACATAAGTCCCAGGGCAAATGTTACCAATCATGAGATCCCTCTGGTGTGTATTTGACTCAACCTTTTGAACAAAATTAAAGACTGCATCAAGATCGTCACGGTCAGCAGCATCAGCATCTGTATCGATGCAAACATCAGCATCACCACATCATCAGCTGCACCATCGCGAACAGCAACACCAATGATAAAGACTAACAGCTAGAACATCATCCACCATAGTTGGTCCCGAGCAATATCATTCTACCAGTAAACAGCAACCCATCTCACCAACAGATAACTAGAAAATGCACAAATGTTTTAGCATGTTAATATGATGGTATCATATAGTCCAATGCATATAAAGTAGATGATGCAATAGAAGAGCAAAAAACACAATACAGTAGAAATACAAACCAATAGCATAATTTTGGTAACTGGAAAACACAATTCTAGAAACCATTAAGAATAACTAGCAACCTTGAATAGCAGTCGAGTTCTACTTCCATTGTGCTCAGTCAACCTTCGGCAATCCCATGGGAAGATTGTTCTTAGGCATCACCAAATCAACAAGCTTTACTCCTGACAAGACATTTTCCTTTCAAAGGTTAGATACATAAATAAACACAAGAGAAAGAAACCACATATCCAGTAGCTAAACATCTCTCTAACCTTGTTATCACTGCCTGGGCTACGGGAGCCTGCACGCTTTGGTGATGGGGAAACACTGCGTGACGGAGGCGAATCTTTTCCATTGGTGTGCTTTTCCGGAGTGGGGCTCCTCCGTGGCGGTGGGCTCTTGCGAGGGCTAGCACTGCACCGAGCAGGAGAAGCACTGTCGAAATAAATCAAATTAGAAGTTGTATAAACATATAAAGAATAATTAATGATAAAATTACAGAAGAGTACTGAAGCACCTATGGTATGAGCAGCCTCTACTCCTGCTTCTGCTCCTACTCTTGCTCCTGCTCTTACTCCTGCTTTTGCTCCTGCTCTTGCGCTTACCATCATCTGTTTCTCTACGGCGACTTTTGTGGTCAGGGCTTGAACTTGGGCTCCTGCTCCTGCTCCTGCTCCTGCTCCTGCTTCGGCTTCTGCTTCGGCTCTGACGACGGTCCCTGTCTCTATCACGGCCATGCCTTTCTCTGCTCCTGCTGCGACTACGCCTCCTATGATCTCTGTCTCTGTGGCTTTCTCTGTGCCTAGTTAAAACAATACATGCAAAGTAAGCTGCCAAGCGTACTGATCTAGAAAACCAGGATGAAGGCAATTATGGATATGCTACATCACTATATTAAGAAGTATGCTTCTCTGCCACAAAAGCAAAAGCAATGTTCAAGACGACACCTAGTTTTAGAGAAAGACATGAATGACTACAATGGAGACCTGTATGCAGGGAGGGAGAGCTACTAGAGCAAAAGGTACCAAAAAAACATAAACCACCATTTAATGTAGTTCTGTGTAATTTAAACAGAACTAAGGACTTCACCTTGGCCTTGGACTACGGCTTCTTGACCTGTCTCGTGATTTCTCAACCGCCTCTGAGACCCTTCCCTTGCGGCTACAGAGACAAAACCAAAAAGCAAAGCTGGATGAATTATAGTGACTCAACTCACAGAACAGAGGATAAGATAAATGAATGCATACACTTACACTCTCTTACACACATTTTCATAATATAGACAAATGAAAGGAGGAAAAAAACTACATTCTGTAATAGAGATATATGAGATTCAAGTGCTTCTTTGGATTGTTTACTTCCAACCCAAACAACAGATTCACTCAGGCTACCGTGCATATGCTGAAAATAAGTACATTCGGTAATAGAGATAGATAAGATTGGCAAACTAGGTGTACATAATGAGTACTGTGCTGGTGGCATATTGCAAAAGGAAAACAGATTTACTAGCATAAAGCCAGATAAATACAATGTTCAAACCTTTCATACAGATTAATAAACAGATGATTTGATCAACCTGTTCCCTGTATCTAAAAATATACAGAGAACTGAGAGAAGGACAAGAGTAACTTGTTTTTAGAGTTTTTTTTTTGAAAAAAATGTTTTTTGATACTTTTTTTTGAAATTTTGTTTCTGGAGCCTTATGCTAGTACTTTTAGATTAGGAACTAAGGACCAAACTCCAAAATGTTCATTCACGTTATCAAGATTAAATTAATGAAGGCTAAAGTTGAACATTCATATTCTCATATCAATAGATTAAACTAAAATATGCTTAATATAAGATAGATAATCAATCATATGACCATCAACATGAACAGAAACCAAAATTGTATTCAGTCACATAAACCTAAACATATCCCCTGTTCCTAGCATATAATTACTGTGACTTCAAATCAAGCACAGTAACGTTAATGAAGCGAACACCTAGCTATAAGCATGTCACAAGTAACAGGATGTATCAAAGTTGCATGAGAGCAAAGAGGCCCACTGACATTGGCTCGGCATTGGGGCCGTACTTGGCAAACTGCACCATGATGTTCCTCCCATCCACATTTCGCCCTGCACAAAACAAAACGAAGCTCAGCAACAATTATTAAAAGAAGCACGAAGCCCCACAAGGGGAAACCACAAGAGAAAAGGCGATGCTCACCATCAAGGCGATCTATAGCCTTCTGCGCCTCGTCAGCGTACTTGTACCGCACGAACGCGAAACCCCTCGAGTCCCCGGTTCTGAGAAACCACCGACAAATTTTGACGAGACATCCATCTAACCAACACCCCGAAAGCTGAGTGTTATGGGGGCTCCTCACCTCCGGTCCCTCGGGATGAAGACGTCGACGACCTTGCCATAGCGCTCGAAGAGCGGGAAGAGGTCGTCAGCCGTGGTGCCTGCGAAGCCAACGAGGAGGAGCAGCAGAAGGAAGCGGTTAGCGAGAGAAGGCGCGCGCGCCAGCGCTCGAGAGGGCTAGGGTTAGGGCTCGCTCACGGAAGCTGATGTTGAGGACGAGGAGCGAGAAGGTGTCGCGGATGTCCGGCGGCCCCGACCTCCCGAAGTGCGACATCGCGTCTCCTCCTCCGCCGCCGCCGCCGACGCCGACGCCTAGGGTTTAGCGCTCCGCCGCGGCGGGGTTGGGGAGGGCGCGGGCGGTAGAGTGGAGGTGGGTGGGCTCAGCGACAGGGAGAGCTTATCGACCACGCGGCCATTTATTTTCCCTTTTTTTTTGTTTCTTCCCCCCGCCCCGCCGCCGTGAGGGCCGTCGTTGCATCCCGGTGGGCCCGTGCCCACAGCCCATAGCCAGGAGCCCAGGAAGCCGAGAGCCCACAGGCCCGTTGCGGCGGCTTGCGAATTTTTGCCGCACCAGGGCCCAGGGGTGGTGGGCCAGGGTCGCAGGGATTAGGTGTGATCAGACTCAATTTGAGCATCTCTTTCAGCGCGACGTGAGCTTCCTAAAATTTCCGTAGCAACCGCGACCAACTCCACCTTTCCGTTGCACGGGCAGCTTCACTCCCGACTCGCTCGTTGCATGGATGGATATAATATCCCCCACGTGTAGCCATGATCTGCGAACTATGCCAAGGTACCATGTAAAAATAATTAGCGAGACAAGGGCCTTCTTTGTAACAGTGGTAGTGAGAATCGCTTCTCAGATAAACCGTATAAATATAGAAATAACATTTATTTAAGAAGCGATGTGTTTTAGTATAAATTGGAGCGGTGGTGAGAAGTCTGGCCAAAAAACGTGTCGTTTGACTTCTAGTTTCGGCTTATTTTCACCATAAGCTGAAGTTAAGCCGTTCCAAACAGTACCGGTGTAATGGGATCTAGTGTGAAACTGTCAAGATCCAGTGTGAAACTGTCAAGTGTCTTCAGTAAAGCCGTAAAATCTCGATCATCTAGCGTCAGTGAGTGAATCAACTCGTACCTGCTCGCCAGGAAAAAACGGAGAAGGACCGATCAAAATATTGGTTTAATTTGGGTTTTTTTCTTCTTTTGCCAAAGCCTTTTTTGACACATAATGTTGTGGTTGTGAGGGACATGAGAATCTCAGTGTTAGGAGGTTTGGTCGCCAACAAAAACCCGAGAGACCAGTCTCTCTACTTTCGAACTGTTTGGTCAAATATCATGCTCAAAGCTCAACGAAGCAGGGACCGGGGGACGTGCATTTTGCATTCAGATAAATGCAATGCATTTGCATTCAGATAATGCACCAAGAGACCTGGTATTTTTGTTTCATCATCAGTGGTACAAACAGTCAAGCACTGTGGTCTACTCTCATGAGCAACTCACACACACTCCTCTCTGGGCTAGCATTCAGAGTTTAATCTATTCTGATGTTTGAATGTGCAATGCTATCAGAAAATGTCAGAAGCAGCACACTATATCGAAAGTCATGCACGGATACGCATATGTGTACGCAAAGCCTACAAAATTCAGAGAATCGTAGTATTTTTGTTCGTCATCAGTAAAAAAGCACTGTGATATGATGTTTATATTATTCTCATGAGTCATGAGCAACTTTCACACACTCCTCTCTGGGCTAATATTCAGAGTACGATCTATTCTCTGATGTTTGAATGTGCAGTGCTATCAGAAATATCAGATGGAGCACACTACTCCATACTGAAGGCATGCGGGTATACGTATACATATACGGAGTACATAATTACATATACGTGGAGCTTACAAAATTCAGAGGGGGCTAGAAGATATACGTATAAATCAGGCCGGGGTGGTATATAGAAGGTTCTTTGGTATACATTTAGATAAGCAGTCTGAAGCGTAGTAATTACGTCATAGGAAATCAGTGATGAAGGGGTCGTCGGGGAAGAACTCCGGCCAAGGGAGCGGGCTGCTCGCGGCGGCACCGAAGCTGGACGACGCGGTGGCGCTGCACCCGTCGGCCGGGTTGCCGGTGTCGGAGAGATCGGCGAGGGGCGGCAGCGAGCTACTACCACCGTGGCAGCCGAACATGTCGACATCAGCGCCGCCATAGCTGAGACCTTGGTTGTTGGCTTCGCTGCTAACGGCCGCCTCTGCGAACGTGCAAGAAGGTAGCTGGCCACCGGCCGCGGACACCGGGGCAGTGCTGTCGTACGTCCCCTGCGGCGAGTACATGGCGCCGAGCGCCGCCGCCGCCTCGTCGGCGTCGACCGTGGCGCCCACGGCGGCGGTGGTGGCGATGGTGCTTGCCGCGGACTGGAGGAGGCACTGCAGGTACTGGAGCTTGGCGGCCTGGATGGCCACGTCGACGCCGGCGCCGGCCTGCAGCTGCGTGTTCGCCGGGTCGGCGGCGGCGCCGCCCGCGATCTGGTCGCGGAGCGCGGCGAGCGCGATGAGCTGCGGCAGCGCGGCGAAGAAGTCGGTGCGCGGGCGGTGCGTCATGGGGTCGAAGCCCATCTGGATGAGGCGCTTCTTGAGGTGCGTGTTCCAGAAGTTCTTGATCTCGTTGTCCGTCCGGCCCGGCAGGTGCGCCGCGATCGCCGACCACTTGTTGCCGAGGACGGAGTGGAGGTGGAGGATGGTCTGCTCCTCCTCCTGCGAGAACTTGCCGCGCTTGATGTCCGGCCGCAGGTAATTTGTCCACCGCAGCCGGCAGCTCTTGCCGCATCTGTTCAGCCCTGAAAATCGTCATAGCAAAGGAACTGTTAATAAAGCATCGATCGATCACTACTCACTAGGAGTCTAGAATCATATATATAGCTCTATGATCATCTGAATGCAGCTGCTGGAGTGTAATTCTAATAAGCTATCTAGCTCCTGTCCATGGAGAAACGGCATGCAGGAGTTGCAGACTGTACCGGCAAGTCTTGGGAGGGTCCTCCAGCTGCCATGGCCGTTCTTCTGGATGTACTGCAGCAGCTTCTCGTCCTCCTCCGGCGTCCACGGGCCCTTCTTGAGGCCACTCTCGTCGCAGCAAGGAGACCTCCCCATGGCAATCAACTCAAACGACCTGAAGTTACAGGTGCTCAACGACACCACCAACTGAATGCTGAATGACTCGGCGCCTTGATCAAGTAGTGGCCACCGGGCACCCTGATTATATATACTGGCTGCTCAAGCCTGCGACCGTTGTCCCCTCTAGCTGGCTAGCTGTGTGGTCTGTGTCTCTTGTTATTTGCAGCATGGGTTTGCCGTCGCCAATGCTGAGGTGTATGCGGAGAAGAGAGAGACTTGTCAGTCTACGCACGCAAGAATGGTTTCAGGTAGAGTGTAGCAGGGTTCTTGTCGTGCTGAAAGAAATTGAGGGCTATATAATATGATATTATTGCCTACTTGCTCATGCTGACTTGCTCGAAATTCATAGTTATCAATAAGTACCGGCAGAAGAGTCCTAGTTGATAGTAGTGTATATGATTGCTGTCTCATCCATAGGACACAAGCAAGAAGCTTCTATGCTCACCTGATGTATAGAACTAGCACACAGAATTTTCACTTGTTCGGAGCAAAGGAGCTAGTTGCTCAGGGTCAAATTGGCAGCATCAATCTCTCTGCAACAACAAATATAACGCACTTTCTCTAAACGTAATTCAGTAAGTTCGTCAGTACAAAAGTCTATGATATCAGGCTCGTAGACAATCATGTAGTACACACTATTGCAGTCTACAGTATAGCATGTACATGCTTCTTTTATTTCATTTAAAAACATGTACGTATATGCCTGAAATCAGAAGCAGCAATACGCCTTGCATGGTTGGTCGTAGATGCATGGTTGGTTAGGTGGTGTGCAATACTAGATGACAACTTCGCATTCTACACACACGCAGCACAATAATAAGCACACAACATATAAAATGATTGGCTGAGTTCATGAAGACTTGTCGTGTAGCTGCTTGGTTTTGTGCTCTCAGGGATGCCTAGAGAGTTTGAGTCAAGGTGAAGCAACTGATGAAGGGCTTTTCCTTGGGTTGTCTTCGTCTTGCTCGATGAGAGGAGGGCCCTATACTTCACGGTCAGCAGCAGCTAGCCAGCAGCTCCCATCAAATCCAAAGATTTTCTCCGTCTCCATCGCTTTGTGAAATGGTTTGTGCGTTGCGTCAGTGGACGTTGTTTCCATGCATGCTTTGGTTGGAGGCCCATGCACGCAAAAACATAAGATAGTTTTCTTCGGATCACCTGTCCCACCCTCCCAACCCCTAAAGGCAGCCTCAGCTGACTTAACATCTTTTGATCTTCTTCCTCGCATTCTTGATTTTCTTTCCTAGAACACACGCTGTCATTTAGCATGTACTCCCTCGGTCTAAATTATACTTCATTTTAACTTAAACTGTTCTAACTTTGATCTTTTTTGTTTAGAAATATATGTTAACATCTATAGTATGAAATAAATACACTGTAAGATATATGTTTCACGGTGACTTTAATGAAACTAATTGAATATAGTAAATGTTATTATTTTTCAATAGAAACTTGATCAAAGTTAAAAGGCTTGACTTAGAACAAAATAAAAATAAATTATAATTTAGAACGTAATTGTTATGATCTTTTTCAATAGATATGTAATAAAGTTTCAGATAGAGTGACGTAGTAGATTATTCCTATACACTTTCGGGGGTGTTTGTTTCAGCTTATTTTTTATTTTTAAGGCTCGTTTATGGAGAATCTAAAAGTCAGATGACTCCCATAATCCATAATCGAGAATTTGATTATGGATTATGGGAGTCATCTGACTTTTTGATTCTTCATAAGTGAGCATTCAAAATCAGCCATAAGCTGAAACAAACACCCCCTTCTTCTCTTCCAGGATTAGGTGCCGTTTGGATCTAGGTGTTAAAGTTTAGAGCTTTAAATAAGTAATAATTAGACGTATTAAACATAAATTAATTGTAAAACTAATTGTATAAGTCATATCTATTTCGCGAGACGAACCTAACAAGTCTAATTAAGCTATAATTAACACATAATTATCATATATTTACTGTAGCATTACATTGTCTAATTATAGTGTAATTAGGCTTAATAAATTTGTCTCGGAAATTAGTTTTTGTTTATGTAATGGATTTTTTAATTAATCTATATTTAATACTCCTAATTAACGTGTTTATATCCGATGTGACGGGACTAAAATTTAGACGGAGGAAAACAAACAGGCCGGCTAGCCAGCTAGACGGCTAGTACGTATTGACCATCTTAGGTAGGTCTCATTTCGAACACAGGAATTCCATTTACATATGGCTTTTCTATGAAATGTCTGCATTGCAGGTCGACATGGTCCTAGCTAGTGGTCGCCGGTCCAAGTCTTGAACCTGCCAGCACGCATTGTCAGCCTATGCCCTGACTCTACGGGAGAAGGTACATGAATTTCGCTCACAAGCTACAAGTGTCCAGTTGCTCAACTAACTAGGAGTGATAATAAAATGTCAACGACTCAATGCACATGAGAACAAGCATGTACCACGGAGACCTGATGAACAGCACATACACATGAAAGTCAGACCTTTGTATATGCTGCACGCATGCCCATTATTGCTCAGAGCCATGCATTTTGCCCGTACAAAGAGGTCCTTGTATAGGAGTATCTGTTAGTTGCCCGTATAAAAATAATAGTACATGATGCGTGTACATATATATAGCACACAGTTGATCGACAATTTTCAGAAATACAGCACTCACAAAGTTCGTAGTTCTCGATTTAATAATAATCATATATCTAATTAAGGTTGCCATTTATAGTCTGTAGGGACAAGAGTTGAAGAATATACGGCCCTTGTCAAGAATTTGCCTGGTAGATTAGGTCATGCTGCTACCTAGTGTAGAGACCCGTATATACGGCATCGTCGTAGGCCTTATGAGCTCTAAAGGGTTAAAACATTGACATGTTGCAGAAAACTAATAGTATAATTGTCATTGTCAAGTGAGCAGTTAACTGACCAACATGTCTCCAGGTACATCACATCTTACACATTTGAGTCCAATACTTATAGGATATATATGTGTGCATGGTTAATTGCCATATTGTAGTGTATTAGACTACCAGTTACTGCACGTGTTCAGGTAATATTTGGCATGTAAATCTTTGACCTAGTAGTTAAGCGCGTCTGTATAGTATTCTCTGTCTTCTCTAGCACGCACCATCATCAGCTGCTAGGTAAGTTAGCAGTAACGTCAAGAACAGTGCCTTAACCACAGGAGCAAATTGTTTGGAGCTCGTGGAAGATTTGCAGATCTGGTGCTCATTATAAAAGGCTGCAGGTGCGTACTACTCCGATCCTTGATGATCTCATCTCACAAGATGTATGGATCAAAGGCTTGCCTTTATGCATAATCCATGACGTCAATATCGGTCTGCTTGGCTGCTTGCATACAGTCCAACATGTATGTAAGTTTCAGACTTTCAGTGGCATATTCAGTCTGGTCGTAATGTGGTTGATAGTTTGATATTCTGGACTAGATACACTGAACGAGAAAACAAGATTTAGTAAGGATATGTTTTAGTTTGATATTCTGGATTTATAGTCTGAAAGAAAATAAATTAAAAGGTTGTATTATTTCTGGATCAAAAGAACCTACCGATTGTTCGGTATTAAAGGAAACTAGAAATGGTTTCAATGTGGTCGATGTATATTGCTTGAGTCCCATGAGCTGTGTATATATAGGAGTATATATGGTTTGGAGAACAAGGGGCCTATCCTAGAGATAAGAAAAATTATCGATTTATCACGGGTTTACCCTCAGTTCAAAACTAACCATATATGTAGATGCCTAATATAATATATTCTGACATGTGTTCTGCTCCTTTAAACGAAGCTAGGGGAATGTCCTCCCTATTGGTCGAGTTTTTTAGTTACTTGCATAGATACACACGTGGCATACACTTATTAGGAAATTAGAGGCGGATGTGATTAGGTAAGAAAATTAAATAATGTCATTAACAAAGAAAATAAATATGTATGACACAGCTATAAAAGAAAATTAACATATATAGAAATTAAAGGAAGAAAATTAACATGTGTGGCGAGTGGTCTTATGGCTGGTGGGCCCACTCTATAGGAGGGTGGATAGGAGAAACATCAAATCACTCGCTAGAAAAGTAACATGTATGGGTGAGTATGCCATATGGCCGGTGGGCCCACTCTGTAGATGATGGTGGATAGGAGAAACACTAGATCTGTCGCTCTTTATTTTAAACAACATAGAAGTATAAGTAACACACGTATTTTTTTTCTTCAAAATCTAGTAAATAAGAATTTCAATTTCATTGCAAAATCTTAATGGTTTTTGCCTTCTTATTAAAACCCACTTTTATGTATGTAAATCTTGAATCTGTCCCAGAATCACTTTGTTATTATGCACGAGATTAGGTAAGGATAAGGAAATTAAAGTACATGATTACCGAAAGAAGTTAAAGGATGCAATTAGGCCAAAAAATAAAGGTACATCATTATGAAAGGAAATATAATCGTCCATCTTACTATTACTAATTGGAGGCTCCTTTTGGAGGCTCCAGAATAATTCTCATTAGATGCGCTAGAAAAAAAGATAAATATTAGAAATTCTCACAAAAATCAGAAACATCTGACCATTAATTTTGTGGATCAATTATCATTAGCCGTAGGATCTATTTTTTAAAAAATTACCCACCATTGCCATTATGATGAATATAAAATAACCCCCTTAATATGTATATAAATTACACACATCTGCCATGGGACATAACGACAACCTTCAATGGTAGAAGAAAAATACCGATCCTTCCTTGAAAAACAATATGCTGATCCTCCCAGCCTTCTCTCCTGGTACTCCTAGCATAGTTATCTATCTATCATAAAATCGGAAAAAAAGAAAGGACGATCCTCCATATCCTGATCTCTGATGGTGAACTGTGTGGCGATATGATATATCCTTAAAATTGAATTCTCCGCAACATCTCCACAGATTACCCACTGCTGCCTCGGAGGCACAACAATGACCAATCCGACCCATTATTGGGAACTCAACTCTTCTGCCGCTGAAATAACTAATCCAAGCGCACCAGAGCTGTTGTTGCAGCTGCTTACTAAAAATAAAAGGTTGCTCGATACCGATAGATCATGAACACGAGGGATCCCTTACTAGGCTAAACAAGTTTGTTTGTGGAATTGTGGTGGCTATTAATCGAGATGCTATATGTAGCGGTTCTTGCCATCATATTATCGCCAAAAAAAGAAGTTGTAGGTGTTGCGCGACCTATCCAACGATGATCAATCCAGACATGTCGCAGTGTATCATACAAATAGATTTGTCTTAAAAAACCATATGAATAGATTTGTCTTAAAATATTTTTATAAAAGTATATATATTATTTTTTAATAAATATTTTTGTAAAAATAAGAAGTCGAAGTTACGTTTTGGAGACCATGTCGTTGTCCTAAATATCATCTTATACCAATATGGAGGGAGTATTATCGAATATAGGATGACATAGTAAGCAAAGGAAAACCGGCCCATAGGTGTGTGGAGAGACAACTGTAGCACTCGGCGATAGGGTAAAATATTAGGAATCAAGAAAGATTAACCAAGACGGTCAAGTGGCAGATCTCTAAGGGGATGATTGGTTGCCCGATTTCAACACATTCAAGCTCTCAGGATGTGAGTTCCGTGTAATTGGATGACTGGAGCAATGGTAGAGCCTGGCTCTCGCGATGCAAGATGCCCTTCTGAGCCTGGCTCTTCTCATACGTAAAAAATGGGCTTATCTCCATGGCCTGGCGGGTGCAAGAAATGCGCGTGACGTAAGAAGAAAATGTCTGAATGGCGTGCAAATGCAGGTATCCAACCAGTAGTTTGCGCTAGCCAGGCCAGCTAGAAGCAAGCAACCAATCAGAGCCGCTTTGCATGCGTGAAGCCTGGCTATGAGGAACGAGCCAGGCTTTGTTCCTACGAGAACTTATCACGCCCTAAATGTCATGTGCACAGCCAGGAACATAGAGGGGATGATAATTTGAATTCAAAGCCAAATTGTTGGATCCAAATGACCAAATGGGAACAAAGCACTGCTAGCTTGGTGTACACCCTATCTACGGGGTTATAAGTGTCAAATAGACGAACAGGGATGCAATCACAAGAATAATAGAGCCATGGGAAATTCATATATACGTGGCACCTTAGTAGTCAAACTGAAAGATACAGGAGCAAAGCTACAAGCATCGAATATGGTAATAAGGGCCTTGGAGTAGAGAGGGAGGTAAGACACATCAACAAAGAAAGATCCTAAATTTTGTGCTAAATATGGAGGCAAGCTAAGGGCTACACGTAGGACTTAGCTAATGGTGCAGCAGTGGTCCAGAAAGATAAATAGTGTGATAAACACTTCATTGTTGTAGATAAATAGTTGATTAATTAACGTCATAACAGATTAGAAGCAAATGTAGGAACAAATGGCAAGGATCATTGCAACAAACATGTTGTGTAAGCAAGTAATTAATAATGTTTATGCATTCTCTAGAAATATTATTAATGAGTACAATTCATGTACTTATTCTAAAACAATGCTACCCATTTTTACAGTATTTTTAAAATATTGTCTATATAGGAATTCCCCCATCAAATTTCAAAGACGTATTTTACCTTCTAAAATTGCTAGCCCGTGCATGTGCACGGGTTGATGGACTAGTGGTATGTAATTATGGAAGAAAATTAACATGTATGGTGGGTGGGCCATACAGCCGGTGGACCCACTCTGTGGAAAGGGAAGATAAAAGAATCACCAAATCTCTTGCTCATTATTAACTTACTGTTTTCCTTGCCTCATGAAGTATTAATCGTTTAGTACATCCTGCAATGTCCCTTAATAGACAAGAAGAATGCATTCCAAAATATCTCGGAAGGAAGGGATGATACCATACATAGTAGGGCCCGGAGTTGTTTTTGTTCTTTTGGAAAGTAGATTGGTTGGTTAAGAACTTATAGGGTGCATGAAGCCTACGTCTGTCCTCTGGAACGTTTTATGCGAAAAAGCAAGAACTGAGATCATAAAATTGAGCGGTGGAAATTCTGAATGTTTACCTTGGCAAACTGAATTCTAAATACATACTCTCAATTATTTGCCAATCAGTCTGAGACCATTGGTACAATCATTAACTTTGTGTAAGTTTATATGGCGGCTTAGTGGTTGGTTGCAGGAGATAGCAACGTGGGCTGCGTTTCACACACACAAAAATGAAAGAAAAAAGGAAAATAAAAGAGGGAGAGAGAGAAATATATAGTAATGTGGGTTGTTCAAGTTTAGTACTTGAGTTATGGGATATGTTAAACTTCATCTTAGGTAGAAAGGTACTTGTCTTGCAGTTTAGTCTAAAGTCTAAAACTGCATCTTTATTAGTTTATGAAAAGGCTAATTGAGCCAACTAAACCCACAAGGAGGACAGGACCAAGCTAGAACCAGGATGGCATGATCAGACAGTAAACAAGTCAATGCAAGTCTTTTTCTCCTCTGCTGCTCCTTTTTGCAAGGCTGTTCCTGTGTGCTGTCCTAAACTTGCATCATTTGTTGTCGGCAACAAGCTAAGGACACAGGAAAAACACACGATCACAGTGCTAGAGCCTATCAAGCATTAACCAAATGCAATGCTAGTATGCTACCACTGGCTTCCGATATTTCTATATATCTGATTGCCTGCCTGGTGAAGCTTCCTTGTTTGATGGGCTACCCATCAAAAGAAAACTTTAACAAGAAGGTTATATGTGACTACCTGTTCAAGATTCTTATGTCACCAAAGTTTAATTTATAAGCATATATGGTGATAAAGAACTGTAGCAATCGAGCTCACCTTAACGGCCTTCTTACTTGCAGGTCTGGGTTTCTGATATTGCTGCAACTGCTGGAAAGGACTGCGCAGTTTGTGCTTGTCCGCAAAAGAAAAGTTAACTGCTAAGAAATGAAGGCCGGCATTGACTGAGAATCTATGATTTTATTCATTTCATTAGCGTTTATATATTTGGTATACATATATAAACCTCAACGAGCTCCAAATCATGCAAGTTCTCCACTCAGCCAAAGCAATATGACAAGTGATCACTGACACTGACTCGCTGAGTGGAGTTTGGTTTGATGCAAGCCCAGATTTTTTTTAGGGAAAGGCCAGAAAAATTGATGCAAAAATAAAATAATTTGACAAACACAGAAAAGACAAGTGGTTGAGTTCATCTGAGGAATCAAGAGCCGGGATCATGGATTTTGTGCATAAATGTTGGATTTTTCTGTGAGATTAACAAATACTACTACAGCAGTAGTCTGCAGCTGTACCCCGTTTTTTTTTGTTGGTTTTGCTTTGCAAATAGCCAAAGACTGCAGAGACTAGCATTCTCCTATGAGTCCTTCCTAAGCATCTTTCCTTGTAATGTTGTTATGGGCCGATTAGCTTGGAGTTGGACAATTCAAAGAAGCGGTGGTTGACTTCAGGTAAGATGCTGCCCACATTTCCGATTGCAATCTTTTGTGACATTGACACTGGACATGAAGTAATATTCTCGATTTATGCAGATGGATGATATGTTTATCGTACCGTTCATACCTACCACGCATTGTAAATTTGTAACGTTCTGCGCATCCTTTCTTAACGATAACTAACACTGCTGCACATCCATGCCAAAATGACGTACAGTGCTCTGAAGCATATAATAAAGCTCAATCAGGGCACTAATGAGCACTGCTATCATAGGCAAAATATTTGTCCTTGCGATCGAATCCAACCAAAGCAAATCAGCCGAGCTGATTTCATGCACTATCTTGTCTGCTTGCTCCTGCCTCCTTCTTGCCTAGTTTGACATACAGTGTGAGTCAGTAACGGAGAGTGACTTGGCGGTTTGGTAATCCACCAGCGAGGCTTTCAAATTTCACCCCTAAATTTCACTGTACAAAAAAAAGATTCTCATCACATCAAAATATCGGCACATACATGCACATACATGAGTACTAAATATAGATAAAATCAAAAACTAATTGCACAACTTTATTGTACTTTGCGAGACCAACATTTTAAGCCTAATTAATTAATGTTTAGATAATTATTCACAAATAAAAATTAAATACTACGTAAATTGGAAACTAAACGAGACTAGTTGGGTACTTGTTTGGATAACACTAGCCGCAGTTTCATCAGTCAGTCTATACTCTATAGGTCAAGTGGATCCCAGCGACCTGACCTCACCAGTCACCAAAACGCGGTTACAAAAGAAAAGCACGTACTTCATGTCGTGTCTCCTTGACCTCGCATTCCGGTTTCTACGTACGTACGCCGGGAGACACGTGCCGTGCTTGCACGACTTCGCGGTAGTTTTTTTTTTCTCTTCTGTACAAGCTTTATCCTGCGTCAGCCACAGATGTGGCTGACACAGCATGACAGCTGTGTGTTCTGCATATTGTCCGTGAAGCAAGTGACACAGTTGTTCACAAGAGTCAAGAGCCTTCACCGGCACATAGTCATATGCTCGGCTGCTAACAAGGCAAAACCACTTTGTATATATAGAACAAATTCATGTGCTAAAGCGATTCAGAGTCAGAGTTCTTCAAATCATAACTAGAAGACCACTGGGATATATACCTTTCGATATTTTTTCGCTTTTATATATACAGGGACGGAGACGCATTGCAGGATTATATTTTTGCAAATCTTCTAAAGTTCACCTCACTGAAATTCACGAACTTTTTTTCGGTCGCGTTGAATAAATTAAAGGTGAGACCTGAACGCGCCATGGTAGTATGACTTGGGCATCATGTCTCGTGCCACGTTATGCCGTGCTTACTTGGCAGTTGTCCTCCCACCGGGCCATGTCGTATCAGTCCAAAACAAGTTTAAACTTAGGCTTAGGCCCAAGCACTACCAATGGCACTCCGTGTTGTTATCATGCGATCCCAAGGCTCAGCAGTTGGCACTAGTGAAATAGGGTTTACGTTGTCATATTGTTCACACATTTTATGCACGTCCAAATACTTTGTAGTAAGAAGAGGAGAAATGAAAATTGTTGTACATCCAAACACATTTTGTAGCAAGAAGAGGAGAAATGTCGCAAGAGAAGGATAAAGGCTAAAAGAGATTGGTTTGGCTTCTACTATCCTACTAACCCATCAAGGTGCTATGCTTTAGACCTTGTCAAAAAGTTGTGGTTCAGGCGGTTCAGAATTCAGAATGAGAGGGTCGTGAAGCCCGCAAAGATCTCGATTCTCTACTCATCCTCATAGCGTGGAAGATTTGGTTGCAATGCAATGAAAGAGTCTTTCAAGGGTCGGTCAAGAGGCGACGGTCTCAAGCATTATAGGAGTGTTTTAGAGGAGGCACGTTGCTGGATCACGGAAAGATGATCGGGTTATCGTTCTTTATTGTGTTTAATATTGTCTAGTTTCCCGCTGTGTTTACTAGTGGGACATCATTTTATAATTTGTTTATAACATAATTTTGATTCAAGATCAGCCTTGTATTATATATTTTTGTTTTTCTTAATGTTTTCAGAAAAAAAAATTCTTCAAATAGCACATCCTGTTCAACCCTAGCGTCGAATGATTCTCGCCGACGAGGTCTAGGCCATTTAGCACGGCTCTTTCGCCCGGGGAATTCTATGGTCGTGGAGCTCAAAGGGAGGTCAGGGGAGCATATCACTGGTTGCTGGCGGTGGGTGACCACGGATGGAAACGGCCGAGTGGGGCGAGTGGCTGGCAGCGGTGGTCCGGTCGCCGCCGCCTCCGCCTGCCCGGGACACGAGGAGGTGGGTGGAGTTGGGGCGTTGGGGTTGGGGGTAGCGCGCGGTGGAGATGAGGAGCTCCATGATGGCCATTACATTACATCGCAACTACACCTTGCGATGCCAATTTGACACCCCTGATTTATGAGTCGGGAAACCGAGGCGCACTATAGCATTTCGTTTGTATGTGTGAAAAATTGTTCAAAAATTGATTAATTAGGCTTAAAATATTCGTCTCGTAGAGTACAACAAAACTGTACAATTAGTTTTTGATTTTATCTATATTTAGTACTCCATACATACTATGACATTTTGATGTGACGAGAATCTTCTTCTTACATATTAAACTTCGGTAGAATTTAGTATCTAAATGAGGCCTAATTCCGTTCCGCATCTTCAGATCAACGGTCAGAGCGCAGAGGCGAGCCGGGCAGCACAGCACATCTCCCGCTGATAAGCGCGGCTGCCGCTGCCGCGCCTGCCCTGCTGCCTGCGCATGTGGCCCGGGGGGCGGCAGCACCGGCGCTCCGGCAGCCGGACACCTAAGCGCACGAGCGCACGGAAGGCCACATGCGTGGCACGGCCGCCGTCCGTCTCCCCAAGTACATGTACACTGCACACAGCGCAGCCACGGAAACGCCGTCCCATCCATGCCGCAGCACGGGCCACTTGACCACAGACGCCGCCGCCGCCGCCGCCGCCGCGACGTCTCCTCCCATCATTTCTTTTTTTTTTCTTTCTCTCTCTCGCTTTTATCCATTGACCTATTCCATCGGCCGGAGGTGGCGAGAACGTACTACTGTACGTGGGTAACGTAGTACGCCTCCCAATCATTAAGAACGCAAAAGAAAATTAGCAGCAATTATTTATGCGCCTGATTGGTGTGATTGGACCCGTGAGTGAATACGAAGGCCCGGCAGGATCGTGTAGGGCTGGGCAGCGAGCGACAGAGCAGGCCGGCAGGGCATCAAGAAAATCCAGTCTGACGCCGGGAACCAGGAGGCATGTCCCGGTGTTCCCCTCGCCTCGCCTCGCCTCACCTACCCCGGGACGGCGACGCGTTGGCCGGCAGGCCCCCCCTAGCCCGGCGCATCCCGGCCGCCGGCCAGCCTCCGCCCCGCCCTGCCCCGGCACGGAAAATTTACTGCTCGGCTCGCGGCCGTCGCCTGCTCGGCTCCGCGCCATGTGATCCTCTGCACCTGTAAGCGACGCCGGGCAGCGCGGAGCTGTGCGCCTGTCCGCGTGCACGCGACGCGCGCGCAGCCGTGCAGGCGCCCCGCGCGGCCGCGATTGGCCTCCGTCGCGCGCGCCGCGGCAGGCCCAGGCCGGCCGGCAGCAGCGAGGCCCAGAGGCGCGCACGTGCCGGGAGGACGGACGGATTGGACGGCGCGGATGGACGCGACGCGACGGGACGCTCGGCACAGGGAGGAGGGCACGGCCTGGGCGCCTCGGCTCTGCCTGTGCTTGCCGCTGTGCCTGAGCGCCAGTGCGCGCCGTGCATCGGCCGGGGAGCGGGGACAGGGCGAGCGAGCAACACCTCCACTGTGCCGGGCACAGCCTCCTCTGACGATGCGCTGCACAGAACAGCTCACCGCGTCACTGTGGCGCCGGTCACCTCGAGCCTGACCGGCTGATCGACCGATCGATAGATGGATAGATGTGTTGTTTTGTTTCTTCGGTGTCGAGTTCAGCCCTTGTTTTTGTTTACCTCCTACGCTTGTTTATCTATGGTCGAAAACGGTCGTTATAGCGTATCACTTTTCGTTTATCTGTGATAATTATTGTTCTATCGTGACTTAACTAGGCTCAAAAGATTCGTCTCGTCGTGTACATCAAAACTATACAATTAGTTTTTTTATTTACCTATATTTAATGCTCCAGTCATGAGGAGAGAGATTTGATGTGATGTGATGAGACTTTTTGCATAGTGAAATTTTGAGAACTAAACACAGCCATAAATTTGGGAGACCAAACTTTAGACTTCACCATTAATGCGACACTATAACATTTCGTTTGTATTTATGAATATGTCCAAACATTAATTAATTAGGCTTAAAATGTTCGTCGCGTAAAGTACAACAAAACTGTATAATTAATTTTTTTTATTTCATCTACATTTAGTATTTCATGCATGTGCCAATATTTTAATGTGATGAGGTGAATTTTAAGGGTGAAATTTGGGAACTTGTTACCTCAGAAGAGTTCTGTATGCATCAAACAAAGTTGATTTCGAAGGATGCATGCAATGGCAATGCGATGCAAAGTCAACTTGGTGATGGGCAGAAAGGGTTCCGAGATAGATAAACCGGCACTGTCAATCGGTCGTGTCATCGTTCTTGCTCTTCCGGGAATTCTTCGACAAAACCGCATGCCTGAATGACAGGTGAGTAGTTCCGGGCTCAGGTTCGGCACATGGGTAGGAGGAGCTTTTTCACTCGACGCATGGCCTGTGGATTTCAAATCTCCCACCGTTGGGAATGGAGCTACGCTGATCCTTCCCTCCACCAAAGGAGATACTACTCATACTGCAGGTCTGCAACTGCATAAACAAACACCAATGGCAGCCGAATAATGCCGCACATGAAACAACCCAGCTAGCTCGAACTCGAACCATCATTGCCACCATGGCTGCTATACTGCTAATGGCTGCTGCACACCCGCAACTTCCTACCGGGCTCAACCCAAGTGAATGCTCTCACTCTTCTGATCTGATCCTCTCCATCCACGCCACGATTGCAGTTCGTGTTCCCCCTCCCCGCCTGCCTCACCATCCTCACTTTCTCACAAAGCACAGCAGCACAGGCCATAGATTTCATTTCGCCATTGCCCTGTGCGGCCGGCCGTGCCGCCGTGTCCCGGCCAGCGCCGGCCGGCCCCCACCACGAGCCGAGGCCACATGGGCAGCACACCGGGGAAGCCCCTGCCACGCTGCCGCCGGGAACAGGCCTCCTCCGCCTGCTCTGGGCTTGGTGACAAGACAGAGAACAAAATGGTTGGGAAAGTTATGAGAGAGTTGGAGGGATAGCCTGTCTTTCCCATTTAAGGACACTGCCGCCCTCTCACGGCCGCTCTCCTCTCCTCTCCCCTCCTCCCCCCAAGACTCCTCCTGCCCCTGCCGCTGCCGCTGCCCCTGCCCGAGCGCACAGGGCTCCCGCACAGGGCCGCGCCCGCGCACCCAGCAGAAATCTTGGCGTTTCTCGCGGCCCTACCCCGTGCCCCACCGGTGCGGCGGTGTGTCCTCCCCTCCCCTCGGGTCGAGACCTCCCTCCCCGGCTCCTATGAAGACGAAGATAGATGGTGGCCGGGTGTCAGAGGCTTCAATGTTCCCTTGAGGCTGCGGGTGTCCAAAAAGAAGCGCAGGCCGGGGCGAGAACAATGGCGTCTTCGGCCTTGCATTGATGGGGCACCCAGAGCAAGCATAAATATAGCCTACCAGTATTCGTTCATTCTCTTCTCCCAAGCTCATCAGGCTCAGAGCTGATCTCTCTCTCTTTCTCCGCCGTTCCCTTCGCCTAGCTTTATTTCGACCTCGATCGTCTTGCTTCGATCTCTTTCTCTCCCCCCTTGATCGATTCTGCCGGCCGGCCGGCCGGCCATGGAGTCTTCCTCCCATGTCACCGGCGACGACGGCGGCGAGGGCTGCAACAGCTGCGAGTCCGGCTGGACAATGTACCTCGCCTCCCCAATGCACGGCGACGACGCCGGCAGCAGTGGCAAAGGCAGCGGCAGCGAAGGGAGCAGCGTGGATGATGGCTATGGATACATCATCAGCGACAGGAGGAGCGGCAAGAAAGCTTACCAAGATTACGCCGATGCCGACGACGACGACTCCTTGGCGTCCGACGCTTCCACCGGGCCGGCCAAAGTGAAGGCGCCTTCGTCCCCGCCGGAAGACGGCGATAAAGGAGAAGACGGAGGCCATGGGAAGAGCGGCGGCGCCGGCACGGAGGATGACGAGGAAGAAGAAGCCGACGTGAGGACCAAGTTCCCGACGACCTCCCGGAAGAAAGCCGGCAAGGTTGACAAAGGCGGGGAAGGCGGCAACTCATCGTCAAGGCGAGGCCACAGCAAGAGAGGCAGCTCTTCAAGGAGAAGCTTCTTCCTCTGGTAAACGATCGACCGACTACATGTATTAGCTTCACTGTATGTACTAGCATGCTGCAAGTCTCATGCATCTTTTCGCCATTGCCGGTTGAGCTCGAAACCTTTGTTAGAAGAAGCATCAAGCATGCATTCATGGAGATCGAAGGGAAGGCTATTTTTTGGTCCTTGTTTTTGCCTTCCGTAGCGTTCTCCTCGTTGACCACCCAGTAGTAGGTTTAGTCGTCGCCATGTAAAAATCTACTGTAACCTATGGTCATTGTTCTTCAGTGCCCTGCTTTTAATGTTGCTTGCAATCTCCTTCTGTGTTTCTAGATATTAATGAACAACTGCTCTAGCTCAGAACCTACATACTGGCCAGATGGATTTAGGTTTCATCAAGTCATTATGGGCATAACAGTAAACAGAACAATAAGTTTTCTGCTTCCCAAGTATCTAGAATGTCAGGAATGTGTGTGCATATTCTGTTGTTAAATCACAATACAATATTATTCAGAAAAAAAAGAGGGCACATGCACACATGCTATCTTCCTACCAAAATCGCCATGTACAACATCTCAGCAAAGAATAATATCCATCAATCATCACAACCTAAGTTCAACCAAACATAAAGAAGCAGGAACATGTATCGATCACGGGCAAACGTGTTGCTAGCTGCTGCTAGCTTTCCGAGCCATCAGCTTGCCAACTCACATTCCTCAAGCAGATGCCGAGAGCAGGTGGCCTTGGCTAGCCTGAACTCAACTGATCATTTGTTGGGCATGGCTGCCCATCATGTGGTAAGTATCCTATATAACAATGCGGCAGGGGAATGAATTATGTGGCCTAAACTCCAGAGCAGAGGAATATTTGTCTAACCACACCACTCATTCAGCATCAGGGCAGCAATTGCTGCACATGCTGTGGACAGGGTGGAAACAATGATTTGCCCATCACACAGGCCAAGCTAATTAATGGCCATAAACAAACCTACAATGATGTAAGCCAGTTTATGTCTCTAAAACAGCCCCCTGTTTTTTTTCTTGCCACACCAAATCAACCAAAAATAAAATAAAAATAAAAATATGCATGCCTCATGTTCTAGAAGAATATATGTAAAAGGGCAGCACGAGTACAGCTAATGCACCTCTTTTTTGCACCAATCTCCTTGTATAATGGTGGCAATGAGCTGCTAGACTTTATACAAGAATTAAACAAGGTACGGTTGCGTCTCCCCTAATGTGTGGTGGCAGCAACATGCCGCAATTAAGCCTCACGCCAATAATTCGCCATGAACGAACGAACTTGATCATAGAAACGTATAATGCGGGCCTGCACAGCCCAATAAAGCGTGCAAACAACAGAAGATGCACAAGGGAGTCCAGCTATCACCTGCTATTCTCATGTATGATTCTTTACAATCCAGAGCAGCAAGTGTCGAAAGGCGACTTTGGCACGGTTTCGATAATCGTCGTCCCTCACTAGGAAATAATGCAGGCAAAGATACGCCTCTGAAGTCTGAGCTCTGAACAGCAAGGTGTCATCCTCGGCCCTGGAAGAGAAGCATTCAACAAGAAGCATTTCAGCGAGAGTTTTGCAGTCTCTGTTCAGGGACAGGATAAAAATGGGAAATGTTTCTCACACTGGACACTGCAAACCAGAATAAGCAACGTTTCAGAGATGGAAAAGGAAAACAAAGATCTATACATCTTGTAGTACCAACGGCAGAACTTCAATGCTCATATATTACTATATAATCTTCTGTTCTATTGCCTGAGCATACTGCCAATCTCTTGCTACTTGGAAGGAAATTTATACAGAAAATGTTCAGAATCTTGATTGATTTCAAGTTACTGAACAAGAACAGGGACCACCTGAATGCAAGTTGGGCAGGGAGTCTGTCAAACGGGGCAACAAGCTCGTGGTCCCTTTGCTTTATATAGTTCATCAGAACATCAAAATTCTTATTTTTAATATAAACCCAGTCCATGAGAACATCAAACTGGACCACAGTTGATTCACGACTCGATTTATTGGACATCATGATCAGTTAGACCAGGGCAAAACCTTTGATCTAAAGAAAATGGAGTACAGTTGACTAGACTAAATTCCAGGTGGGAGTTCAGTGCCCAGTCCTTCATCTAAACAAACTGTAACATCAGGATGCACTAATCTCATGAAAATTCATTAGCCTGTACCAACTAAGTTTCAATCAAACCACAAAAGCACACATTCAGTTGCGATATCTCGTTGTCGAAAAGCAAACGAATCACATGGTAGTGGCCAGAGAGACCTTTGAAACAGGAGGAAAAGAGATAATTCAAATCCTTCTAAAAAAAGATAGATAATTCAAATCGCTTCCCAAATTCCCCCAACCAAATCATCCGGTACGAATTACCCGAGCGGTGAGCCGGCAAGGCAAGGTGCGCGTGCGGGCCATGGCGATTGGACATCAGGACGCGACAAGGGGCCAAGGGCAACGACGGCGGCTACGCAGCGAGAGGGGCGCATCACGTGGAAGTTAAGGATCCGGAGTTCCGAACTGGACCTTTTCGGGGGGAAACGACGAAGGACACGTGCGAGATCACCTCGTAATTTTATCTCATCCAAACGGCGAAACTTTAATTATGCAAGTCCAACTGTATTTTCAGGTGATATGGAGTACTCTGTAGGAGTCAACTGTCACTTATTTACCATGCTTTACAAATACACTCAATCTAGCTATAAATAAATAACGTTTTAGACGATGATATGTTCTAGTTTTCTTTTCATCGACATGTGCTATCTAAAACACGATTTTGTCCGATACTACTCTTTACAGACATAGCAACTGCTTTTAGAAATCTACATTTCAAGATAAATCAATTTATATATTTTTAAATAACTTAGCATATATATACTCCATCTGTTTCAAGTTGTAGGTCGTTTTAGTTTTTTTGTATATAGCTATATACCTAGATATATACTAGTATATCTATGTCTAAATGCATAGTTAAACTTATATATTTAGAAAAATCAAAACGATCTAAAATTTACAATGAAGGGAGCATTATTTATGACCAGAGCAACAAATTTATAACATGTAGCAAAGTATATTATTATGGAAGTATTTGTTCATACAAAATATATTGGTATTATTTTAATTAATCAAACTCGATATACACAAAATAATGAGTAAATTGCATCCATCATACAACAACTTGGCAGGTGGGTGTAAATTAGTCCAAGAACTTGCAAAATGCTCAATTTAGTACAATAACTTGACATGTGGGTGCAAATTAGTCCAACAACTTATAAAATGCTCAAGTTGGTACAATAACTTGACACATGACGTGCAAATTGGTCCAACAACATGTGAAATACTTAATTTAGTGCAATAGCTTGGCAAATAGGTGCATCTATAGTCCAAACTTTACAACGGTGATGTATTAAATATAGTAGATGGACCTGCGAATATATTTTGTCTATTATGTTTACATATATAACTTATTTGTTCATTAGTCCAAATTTAAAAAATTCTACAATAAAAACATTAATTAGTATTATTGAAATACTAAAGTCAATAAGAGAGATTTTGGAACCTTAGGTTTGTTTTGGGCTTATTCTCATGCATTTAACAATTACGTAGAAAACAATTTTGTTTACGTCCTTTTAGCTATTTTTCCTTACGAAACAAGTATTGGAGGCTTTAAAAATATTTATGCCAAACTACTAAAGCACAAATATTGGTTTTCTTTTTAAGCTGAAAAATGCATATAATCAAATATGTAGAAAACAACAAGGGTGAACTTATCAATATTGAATATAAATTTAATATTCTTAACCAAAATTAAATCATTATATGAAAAAATAATGAATTTGAAGACACAACATTCAGCCCAACGTTAGAAAATACATTACGATTGTCACATTTGGATTATAGATGCACCAATTTTGCCAAGTTATTGCACTAAAATGAGCATTTTACAGGTTGCTGGACCAATTTGCTCCCACCTATCAAGTTATTGCACTAAATTGAGCATTTTATAAGTTGTTGGACCAATTTGCACCCCACCCACCAAGTTGTTGTATGATACGTGCAATTTACTCCAAAACAATTTACACCCAAAGTTTAAAATAGTTGACTGCAAATAATCCTAACACTTTATACTCTTTTTTTTAAAAAACGAACACAAACGCAGACACTCACAACGCACGAACACTCACTTCTATAAATACACATAGGCATATCCTACACGGCTACACCTATGAATATCCCTGAGAGACTGGACCAGCAATTGTCAAGATAACAAAGTCACCACAGACGTCTCGCTGTCGACCGACTCATTATCTAATGAACCCAACGGGTAGGTTCTACCCTAATAAAAAATGTTCAAAATTATTAATTCATATGGAGAACAATATCTTGATTTTGCTAGATTCACGTTACTCAGCATGATAGTTCTTGCTTCATGATTTTCGCTGCCTTCCTCAAAATCCAAACTATTAATACCCGTCGGATCTAAAATGAAGCATCCAGATCGAATTACACGGACGAACTTCCAACACCTTTGTTTTTTTTTATCATCACGCCCGCTTTCATCGGTCATCGGTCAGCACCACCGTCCCATTCCTCTTCCAATGTCGTCCTCCCCGTGGCCTCCCGCTGCCGGAGCTCCGCCGCCGCAAGCGGCGCAGGACACGGTGTCTACCGCGGCGCTGGACCGTCGCCCCGTCGAGGTACCGACTCCTTTACCCTCTCCGCCTCTCGCTCTCAAGCCCTAGTCTCCATTCAGCTCGCTTTCAGCTCACCCCTGACCTCATCACCTAGGGTTCCCGATCTCCCCAAGCGAAGGAGGAAGGGTCCGTCGCCGCCGCCGACTCGGCGCAGGAGGCCATGTCTCAGCTTCCGCCTGAGGACTACTTCTCGTAAGGGCCTCTCACCTGCCCCTCCTCTCTCGTGCTCCGTGTTTGTGCAATTGTCGCCAGGAGTTCTGCAGTTACATCGGGTACTGCCTGAGTGGTTTTGAGACTTTTGGGTTTGCGAATTAAGAGCATTGTCATATGCTTTCTTTCCAGAGTGGTTTCCTGGAACTTTTTGGCGATAAGCAATATCCACGTCCACTGTGCTGCAGCCACCTACACGGGCTTCTTTGTCTGCACACGTGAGCCCAATTGTGGATTCTTAAGTGATGTGCGAATTGACAAGAATAGTTCGTAACTTACATAAATATTTGAGATGATTTAGGTCCTGTGGTTCTTATTTGTTTTTCCTTGTTGTGATAAACTAGATTGCAGAGGTCCAGGACAAGTGTGTCCTAGATCTTTCTGAGAGATGCAGCCGTATCATGAGCAATTGTTTCTCCTACCATGTTTAAACTGGCCGTAGCAAGCTTGGCTAGTTATTATTAGCAGTTTGGAAAAGTTGATGATACAGTGTCTGTTCTTTAAGAGTGATGTGATAGGATTGCATTGATATTTCTGGTTT
This sequence comes from Echinochloa phyllopogon, assembly GCA_033239725.1. Taxonomy (NCBI): domain Eukaryota; kingdom Viridiplantae; phylum Streptophyta; class Magnoliopsida; order Poales; family Poaceae; genus Echinochloa; species Echinochloa phyllopogon. Next base: position 42,867,636 of record BTCW01000015.1, read on the forward strand.
GACAGTAAACTTCTGACTTCGCATTACAGTGAATGCATCTCACGAGTTCATATGCCTACACAAGTCATCATAGTAGGAATCAAGAATTATTGTATGCGATGTATCATGGTATTGCACAGCATAGATGTAAGGACACCTTAAGCCCACTTTACTGCAACCATGTTGTTTATCTCAAAAGTCATGTTAGTCCATCTGGGATTATGAAAAAAGCTTTTATCCCACTGATGGCAACTTGATTCATATTTTTCAGCTTAGGTCTTATTTTGGCCTTTACATTACTGCCATTTTTCAACAAATAAACAATAGTTCCTTACGCTCATCGAAAAAATAATAGTGATTGTAAATGATAATACATCTTTTCAATAGTTTGTTGGGTTACAACCCTAAGGGTTACTGTGAAAAAACATGAAAGCTTACCCTAAATGTTCTTTTTATTACTCTTCATAGAGAGATAAAGACTCAGGAGCATGCAGAGAAAATCAACAAATATCAGGGTATGCTTGCAGCACGTTTGAAGGCCAAATATTTTTCTAATAAGACTATTGGAAAAGGTAAGTGATAAGCACTGAATGACCTGGTAAATTAAGATGAACTTTTATTTTGTTTCAGACAATGCAATATCCTTCTGTTATGTTAGCCAACATTTGCTGTTGATATGTAGTTCATATATTTCAGAATGTATTTATCAAATCAAGAAGTAAACTCTATGAATTAAAATGAAAGCCAGTTGAGAATTTATGTCTTTTACCACTAAATGTCACTAAGCATGAGCGAGATATCTTGTAAAATCTACAGATCCTATGTTTTCAAGGCTAATCCATATCATCTAGAGAAACCAGGGGAGCGAAGAGAGAAAGACACAGCTGGGGAAGGACGTTTCAATTTACAACGAATCAAATATGTACCGGTTGGTTTGAATTTTGAAAGTTTACATTAGTCTTGGGGCACATTTGATGGCATTGATAGTGCATGTACCAACCACTACATGTCAAAAAAGCCATTCTCCTAATCTGAATCAAGATTCTGGCCTAAAACGTATGCAGATTGAAATCCAGTATTTTCTTAGCGGCCAAGCTTTAACATCCCTAAAACTGCTTAATCTGATCCATTATAGCTAGCACGCGTCTCTGTATCATGCGTGATGAACTGATCAGTAACCCAAAGCCTTACAGTTATATAAAAGTTGTTTCATGACTGATTAGTTCACTTTTTAATTTTTGACTGATTAGTTGACTGCAAGGTCTGTACTGGGCTACTGGCAATGGAGTTGTATGTGTAATTCTTGTTCTCTTTGTTTTTTTCACCATGCTGTGAACAGGAGATGTGTTTGAAGAAATCGTGATACAGTCTGAGACAATTCGGCTAAGCAGGTGCTGTTATCTCAGATTGCTTATTGGAATATTGACCTGAAATTCCATTGCAACAAACATTTGCCTTTTGTTTTCAGGTGGCCTTTCACAAGGTTATTTGCAGATCCGGCAAAATTTTGCGGGGAAAAGAGCTATACTGAGAAGGACATTTCTCCATCACTGGCTGGCGAACCCATGTCGAATAATTAAGCACCTCATTTTTAGCTGAAGAAATATCTCAACACCTGGCATGTGGCAAGTATCCATCATGACCACCTGATGTATAAGGGCTTTGTAGTTTGCATCACTAACTCCTACATGTTGCCCTTAAAATGAGCGACCTGGAGCTTGTATATGTTCGACAGGCCCGAAATAACCTTATATTGATTTGAAACAAAGCTGAATTTTGTTTTGTAGACATGTTTGCAGGTATATTGAAACCCATTAGCTATATCTATGGAAATACACTGATATCGATATTATTCCTCCATGGGGATGTTTAAACTTTTTACCTGCTATAATGTCATATCCATGATCTTTGCATATTTTCCGATTCCTTTTCTGCTGAAATGATGTAATTTGTAGGGCACTAGCATCTTGTTGGCTAATATTCTGTTTGCAGTACCGACATCCTACCACCTCTGATGCCAATTATTGCAATTGCATCTGCAACATCAATGACAAGCTACAGCTTGCAATCTCCAAGTGCCCCCATGGACTCATGATGAGTAGCAGATGGATGAACACACCTGAACTGCAGCCATTCTTATCTTCATGCAACTGCACCTGCGCAGGTAAGCAGGTTTCTGGGAGGGACGGTTTGTTGAAGTGCTCTTCCCTCTTGTACTTTCCAGTTGTTTCTTCCTGCTAAGGAAAGCTCCATGGCCACCACTGCGAGACATCGCATGGTGCATTGGTGCTTCTTCCACCGGTGCCTGGTGTGAGCCAGTGCCCCAGACCTTTTGTTCACTGTTACTTGGGCCCTGTGATGTGAGCATCTCAAGCTGGTGGCTGGCTTTCGCCCCCGTGTTCACACGTACCATTGGACAAGCCTGAGCTGATGCCGCACTTGCACTCGCAATGCGTCCTCGGGGTCTAGATCTGTTTTGTTCTGCGTTTCTCAGTGCTCCTGCACAGGGCCGTTCCTATCTTCAGCCACACAATTGTGCAGTGTACTATAAATATTTCCTCCATTCTGGTCAACTGGAATTTATGCGTGTTCATGCTCTGTCAAAGAGTTCCTGGGCATAGCCCATATCTACATTTGACAGTGAAATATCTGGAGTTGGTGCGCATGTTTGCAACTGAAAATTGCATATGAATTCATATGCCTCACAAGCAAAATTCTCCTGTCTGCTTTTCACTTTTGAGGCTATATTATTTGTATAAGAATAATAACCGTTATTATTTATGTTTTCTTACGAATAAACAATCCTTATTTTTTCCTTTAGGATAAACATAGTGCCCATTTTTGTTCATTTTGGGCACCAGATTTTTGAGCCATAGTAGAAGCATAGATTTTTGTATTGCACCACATGTTACTGAACTTTTGCTGAAGGTTCTCTGGAATCCCGTGCGATAAGCATCTCAATGAATAGGATGTTGTTGGTTCGGTTCAAGATCTTGATGCTACAATATTCATATACCAAAATTGTTTGATACATATGCCCAAACTTGTCTGATACTGATACGGCATGAGCGGGCTCTGCTTCTGCTGTACTGTACTGGAACAGAAAAGCAGAAGCTACTAGATTAACTGACACTAAGAGAAGCTCACAATCCACCAGTTAGGAAATTTAGCATACAACTAATCAATTTCATAAGTTGGAACGGTGTCATCACTCAGCAGTTGCACACGATTATGGCAAACTTCGAGTTATAAGATTTGTTTCGAACGCCAAATTTTACCGGAACAACTCAATTTTATTTTACCGCCCTGTCGTTCTCATACTTTGGTCTTGTCACTGTTCCTACATCTCCATGGCTGCAGGTTTGCGCAACTCGCAGAATAGAGTAAGATAATGATCTGATCCACGTTAATTAGGGTAAATACCAAAGCAACTCTTTAAAAACAAAACCTCCTAGAAAGATTGAATCGATTGAAGGTGCATGCATGCATGCCCTCCATCTATCTCCTTTAAAATTATCCTTGCTTAATAATCACACATGTTCTTATTGATATACTCAAGTAATTATCCTCTCAAGTAAAAATTGGGTCGGATAATGCGTTCGATCATTCATTAGCGTTGGCGGCGTTGTCTCATGGCTTCAACGAGCAACTGCGATTGCTCGCGGCGGCGGCGGCGCCCTTCTCTGTGGCCGTGGCACCTTGCAGCAGCTGCTCGAGCTTCTTGGCCAGCTCGGCCTTCTCGTCCCTGAGCCGCGCGCCCTCGCGGCGGGCGTCGGCGCACCCCCTCAGCGCGCGGTTGAGCTCGTCGAGGAGGCGGCGGTTGGCGCCGCGGAGGTGCGAGACCTGCGCCCACAGCTCGCTGAGCTGCCGCTGCTTGCGCATGCGCGACCGCCGCGCCGACTCCCGGTTCGACACCATCCGACGCCGCCGGCGCTCCTCGTCGGCCGCCGCCGCCGCCGGGTTCAGCTGGTAGCCGCTGCCGGCGCCGTCTGAGCCCGAGCCCGAGCTCGGCGAGCCATTGAGGCCGGCGAGGTGAGCCGCTTCCCGGACAACGGTGTCGAGCTCGAAACTGGCGACGTCGCCGCCGTCGCCGGCGAACAGAGCAGCGGAGTCTTGGAAAGTCGACGCCGCCGGCTCGAAGGACGGCGGGAAGTACGCCTGAGGCGGCAACGCCATGTTCATGTGGTGGTGCGCGGCGAAGGGAGCGTTCGGAGGGGAGAGGAAGCGGAGGCTCGCCACCTCGCCATGGAAATGGTGGTACATCTTGCTCGTCTTGCTCTCTTAGCTTCTTCTTTGCTAATGCTTCTTGTGGGTGGTAGTAGAGGCTATAGCTAGCTGTCAAGCTGTCAAGCTGTGGCTTGGTTAGATGAGTGAGCTCGGTTTGCTCTTAGGTGCTCTGGAGAAGAAGGCTGGGTTGGTGAGGGCCTTTTATAGTGAAGCACACACAGTAGCTTTGCTTGCCTAAGAGAGAGAGAGAGAGAGAGAGAGAGAGAGAGAGAGAAATAATCTCTCTGTTCTATCCCATCTGCGAGAGAAGACTTTTGGTTCTGGTCCACCATATTTAGCTAGTTTATGCATTATATTATATTATTTTTCTTTTTTAGTTTTGAGAATCTCAAGCAGAGTTTGGTAGCTTGCAAATATGGGATGGCTAGTGAGCTTTTGAGGGCGGGCGCGTCCAAGTACCTCCATGTGTGTTTTTGTAGATAGATCCTTCACCTATATAGATCACTTCATATCTTGTCTTCACAAGAGAATATTTGGATTGATTTTTTTTACTTTGATTTTTGCATATGACTTGACTTCAGTCAGGCTCATCTGCGATGATTTAACTCTGGATGTATTCATGCCAAACCTCCTACTGGCTTTTACGTATTCTCTAGAGATACCTTCCTTTCGGTTACCACTTTTAAAATTGTCGAGTATAGATTATTGCATGCATGGCCTAGTTTATGCAAAAGTCTTTTCAGCTGGAGTGGTGCAAAATTCACAAGAGACAGCCACTTGCTGGCTGCCTAGCTTGTTGATAGGCACCGTGAGACTAAAATAGCATCAATAGTGGAGCAACTTGGGAAGAAACGGCGTCGGATTGTGCTTTTGCAAGCACAATTCAGCAGCCTAGCCTTAATCCCTAGCGCTCAATTCACCTAAAAAAATTGGCACACTTCATATGGAATGTGAAATTGCAGTAGTAAACAACTTAAAGACATGCAAAATCAATAACATTAAAAAATATGCGCCTCACAAACTGATTTAATTATCAAAATCTAGCTCATTACTCCACATTTGTTCGAGACTTTGCAGTATTTGTCATTACGCGAACATACATAGGGTGACCAGCCTAGATATACAGTGACACCAAAGGTAATCGGACGTGGCGTTCTGTCCATGTAAAATCTTTTCGAAAAGTCTGTCCATGTAAAATCATTGTGGCCGGAGTCGTATGGGAAGTAATGAGCATTGTCCACAAATTAAAGTTGCGAGTAACGTTTTGCATTATTTGTGGCTGAGGCTGCCAACTGGATGTGGATGGGGAGGGTGACGCCATCCAAGTGGTTGCTTTGCGCAAAGGCTGAAAGGCAGAAGGGCAGGGGGCCATGAAGCTTTTCGTTGATTGAGGTGCTTGTCCATTGCAATGGCCCCACTCTCCTATAAGCATTGGTTAGGCCACACACTAGAAATGGATAATATAAATTAAATATGCATACTAGTTCCAACTCAAAATATATGTAATTTTAGGACATCGGCATATATGGTCCGCAAAGTGATACTTTGATTAGTAATTTCATTCTATAATTCTATCAAAATATGACACTTCGAATAAATATACTTAAATATTATGAAAGTACTTTTGACGATGAATCCATAAAAATCTATCTTTTACGTGCTCTTTTTGTATGATGGTCAATGTTAAAAACTGGTAGAAATCCTAAAACGGTGTATATTTGAATTGAAAGGTGTAATCAATTATTAATGATGACTAATATGACCAACATTGTGCATGTTTTGTGTATGTGTGAGGGTAAAGGGGTGTTCATATACAGATTTCATTGTCGATTCGTTGGTTTGCTATTAGTGAAAAATTAGGAGCAAAATCTCTGAAAATATATATACCTTCTTGGGAGGGAAACATGTGTATAACTACAATGTATTCAAGAATGTGGTAGATATTAATGGTACAATCCACGAAAAAATAAGCACAAAAACTATAAGTTAGTTGACTGCTTTGTCAGTATTAAGCCAATTAAAATAAGCTTTCTGTATCTTTTGAAACAAATGCATAGATAATTAGCACTGCTTTGTGTGTGTTTGTCATATGCAGATTGCATCGGTAAATTTTGTTGATTGTCTATTTTTTTAGGGAAAACTACTTCAGGAGCAAAATATTTCAGAGGAAGCATATAAATATAATTCAACTGAACAAATGGAGTATAAAAAATATAAACATGCACAGAAAATGTGTTTTGACTAGAAAAGTCAACTGGAATGTGCTTGGTGTAATCTTCTGAGGAAACGTGACACATATTATGTAGAGGCACTCTCTGAGTGCTCAGATACTTGCAGTTTCAGTGAAAGTTAAAGTGTCATTTACAGGATGCTTAATTCTTCTTGCCTAAGTCTTTGGATATTGCTACTTTATCTACAATAAATTTACTGTTTTGATATGTCATGCTGTCACAAATTGTTCCATGTCCTTTTTTCACATGTGTATTCCGATGAGGGGGTTCTAGAGAACTGCATAGCTTAATTTTAGTGTCGAGGGTGAGTCAGAGTGAATTGTGTATTATAGTGTGTATATGATTTTATTTACTTACATGATGATTATTTAACGCCCCCATTAACATATCTGATATGACCCATGTGTGTATCTGATATGACACAACTCGATAAAGCAAACATTGTTCAAAACGAGGAAAAGAAACATATGTGGCTTAATATTTCAACAGTCAAATATAAAGTAAAGTGCAATAAACAAATATATACGCAATCAACACAAAAGATGCGGTTTTGAGCTTCACCTTGGTAGTTATCTCCTTCGATTATCTTCTTGGAGGCAATATTCTTGGGAATCGAATTAGCTTGAAACTTTGCATATTGATCGTGCAACAAAGTGCCTATGGTAGGATCGATCGGATGGAATGCCACTTAGCAATTGTCACACCCGGTTTTAAAGGCAAAACCAGATGCATCTCATATGTGCGCCAGGATCAGTTTACACACATATGTTAGACGTCACAAGTGAATATCCATAATCATGCATAACGAAAGAGTATTAAAGTGCATTTATTACAATCTCAGAGTTGACTCAAATGTCATAGCGGAAGACTTAAATAAACATTCATCTAACGAAGCAAAAGTGACTCCAACTCCACAGGCGTTGACTGGGGGAGACTCGCCTAGAACTCCTCAAAATCAACAGTGAAATCCTCAAAATTCTCCCAATCTGAGCAGCATTCCGGGTGTAGTTGATGCAATAAAAGAAAGAAAACAAGCATGAGCACATGACGTACTCAGCAAATGTAATATGACATACAAGGCTGGGGCAAAAATGTTGGCTGACCATACTGCAGTAAGCACTTTTAGTTTGGTCAAGTTTTATTAAGCAACTATTTACTAGCAAATGAAAGTATATACCACCCACAAATTAATGAATGTCATAATCCCAACATAATCAAATAACCACGATTTAAATCCATGTTCAAGTATGATTATCATGTAAGGGTCCAGGCCGCTCTTGACCGTGAGCACGGCTGTTATAACAGTTTTACACTCTGCAGAGGTTGTACACTTTCACCATAAGCCGTGATTCTCATTGCCGAAGCATTGTACCCTTCCCACACCACGTGGACCGAATACTGAGTTTCACTATGAGACCTTTACAAAAGCACTCTAATAAATGATAGCCCGCTAAGGTTTCCGGTTCAGAAGCAAAGCATAACCCTCCCTAATGAGGTCTGTCTCTTACCAAAGCCCACAGCTCAAGAGGACCGAGCTATACCCCGTCAACCGCCGCCCCCCATGCCCCTTTCGAGTAAAGCTACCATAAACTAGAGCACCTAATTAGTCAGTCAAAGCCAGAGCCACATGGCACTCATGGTTGTACTGTTTTCCTGGGTGGTTCTCCATGTTCCAATTAAAAAGATATGATCTTGCCATTTAATTAATTCAAAGAGTATTTGGAACATAGAGTAGGGGTTCATTTAACCAATCCCAGTTGAGCAAGCTAAGCATCATCTACCATCAAAGTTAATTAAATAACCCAGTTTCAGGGACAGGAAAATATAGTGGCTAGGCAAATCCTTAAATAGTAACCCATCAAATTAAGACACATGCATGGATGGTGAAATTAATAGTTCCTAGGACATTTGCATGACATAATACACTTGCCTTCTTCTCAACTCTGTTGCTGCTCAAATCCTTCTCCAACAGTTGGTTCTTCAGAGAAATCCTCGAACCGGTCGTTTCCTAATCGCACAACACATTTACATGCAAAGAAACAATACAGCAAATAAGAAACAGTACACCAAACAATTCCAATAGAAGAAAAAAACAGCACAAAACTAATTTACGCGTTACAACGAACGCGTGAGCGCAAGAATCACTAAAATCGGAGTTAAAACGCAAAAGATATGGCTTTTCTAAGGTTCAAGGACTTGCTGGCAAAGTTTTAAAAGTTCCAGGGGCTTAATTGCGAAAATCCGAGGGCTAAAACATAATTTTGTATAAAACTATGAGGGTTTTCATGTAAAAAGACAAAACTTGGACCTCGGGCATAATTTTAAAACTTGCAGGGGCTAAAACAGAAGAAAACAGGACCTAAATTGAAATATTTTTGAACTAAGCTGGACTGCGGGTTGATTTCCAAAAACTTCAAGGGCTCTTTTGCAAAACTGGCAGTGCTGACCGTTACGCTCGGGTTTGACTCGAAACGCTGCACTAATCTGGGCCGTTGGATCCAGATCGGACGGCCAGGGACGGATCGGGCCGAGGGGTGACGCCGGCGACGACGGACGCGGCGGCGCCGCTCGTTCCAGCGGCGGAGGGTCGCCGGACTTGGCTCGGGAACACGCTACACGGCTCGGTTTGGAACGGGACCAAGTGCTACGGACGCGGCTCAACGAGACGAGCTCAACTAGGGGGTTCTTGACGATAGACGCGCGACGGTGAAGGCCGGCGACGAGCTATGGCGGCGGCAGCGCTACTGCGACGGCGACGGCTCGAAGTGGAGATAGAAACCGAACACAAATAGGCTTGGGAGACTCGTTACCTCCGCGCGAAGCTCCTGGCGCAGACGAGAGAGGCTAAGTGGCGGTGCAGCGGCGGATCGACGGTGCGGCCGAAGCTTGGCGACGACGGCGATGGCGGCTTGAACACCGGCGGCTAGGGTTAGGGAAATTGGTTGGCTTCGATTGGAGGGCGAAGCAACGGCGGCGGCGGATTTATAGGTGCGGGGTGGGGGCTCGGGCCCACGCCTTGGCGTGCGTGCCCGGGTCGAACACGGCGCGGCGACGCTCGGACTCGGGGAAGAGTCTGAGGCGGAGACGACGGGTCCGATAGGCGGGACCCACCGGGCAGCGACGCGAGGGAGAGAGAGAGATGGGGAGAGGAGTGGAGCGGGCCGGCGCGAAGGGATTGGGCCGGGAGGAAGTTGGGCCGGGGAAAGAGAAACAGGCCGGCTCGGGAAACAGACCGGTGGCCAAGGAGGAAAGTTGAGGGAGCAAAGATGGACTGGGCCAAGAATTGGAGGGGCAAAAACGAACTCAGCCTATTTAACTTTTCTAAAACTCAAACAAAAGCAAATCAAATTCAAATTTAAATAAAATTTAAATTCCAACTTGATTTACTAGCAACCAAAAATAAATGCAACAGCATGAATGCAACAAAAACTTATTTTGACTAAAATAATTATTTAATATGATATTTAAATTGATAAAAAGCTAGAAATTCCAATTAAATCCTGGAAAATTTATTTAAGCCTTAATAAATCCTAGAAAAATTTAGAGAGTTGCTACAATTTAATTGTGATGAATTTTAGGGTGTTACAAACCTACCCCCCTTAAAGAGAATCTCGTCCTCGAGATTCGGATGGATTAGAGAAAATCTGAGGGAACTCTGCCATCAACTCATCTTCCCTTTCCCAAGTTGCCTCACTTTCCGCATGATGACTCCACTGAACTTTACACATCTTAATCACTTTACTCCTAGTAACTCTCTCAGCAGTTTCCAAAATCATAGCTGGATATTCCATATAAGTCAAATCATCTTGCACATTCAACTCATCCAAAGACAATTCTTCCTCACGAACTCGAAGACACTTTTTCAACTGAGAGATATGGAACACATCATGCACATCTGACAATCTGGCTGGCAACTCCAATTGATAAGCAACCTCACCTTTTCTATCAACAATCTTGAATGGTCCAATGAAACGAGGAGATAATTTACCTTTCACCTTAAACCTTCTCAAACCTCGAATAGGAGATACTTTCAGATACACATAATCACCCACCTCAAAGGTTAGCTCTCTCCTTCTTGTATCTGCATAGCTCTTCTGCCTAGATTGAGCCGTTCTCAAATTCTCTCTGATAATCTGAACCTCTCTCTCAGCTTCCTGCAAAATCTCTGGCCCAAACAGCTGACTTTCACCTGTTTCACTCCAATACAAAGGTGTTCTGCACTTTCTACCATAAAGCGCTTCGAAGGGTGCCATCTTTAAACTTGCCTGATAACTGTTGTTATATGAGAACTCTGCATATGGAAGACTCTTGTCCCAACTGCCTCCATGCTTCAAAGCACAAGCTCTCAACATATCCTCCAAAATCTGGTTAGTCCTCTCTGTCTGACCATCTGTCTGAGGATGATAAGTAGAACTGAAATTCAACTTTGTATCCATAGACTCATGCAACTTCTGCCAGAATCTAGATGTAAACTGAGTACCTCTATCAGACACTATCTTTTTAGGTACACCATGGAGACAAACAATTCTGGACATGTATAACTCTGCTAACTTAGCGCTGGTATAAGTAGTGTGAACATGTATAAAGTGAGCTACCTTAGTTAATCTGTCCACAATAACCCATATGGAATCATATCCTCCTCGAGTGCGAGGTAACCCAACAATGAAATCCATACTGATTTCTTCCCACTTCCATTCAGGTACCTTGAGTGGCTGAAGCAAACCGGCTGGTCTCTGATGTTCAGCCTTAACCTTCTGACAAACATCGCACAACGCCACATGGGCAGCCACATCCCTTTTTAGTCCATACCACCAATACCTTTGCTTCAAATCCTGGTACATCTTGGTGCTTCCAGGATGAATAGAATATGCGGAATCATGAGCTTCCCTCAATATCTCCTCCCTGAGGGACTCGATATCCGGTACACATATCCTCTTTCTAAACCAAATTGTACCTTGATCATCTTCGGTGAAGTCGGGAGCTTTCCCTGCTAACATGGTTTCCTTGATTTCCTTTATCTTCTCATCAGTAAGCTGACCCTTCCGAATTTCCTGCTCCAGTGTAGACTCAGCCTCCATTGTCACGCCTTCGGTCTGACTCAAAAATCTCAGGTTCAGCTTCTCCATCTCTGCACACAACTCAGCTGGCAACTGGCGACCAAACATTGCATTTACTTGTGACTTCCTACTCAACGCATCAGCAACCAAATTAGCCTTGCCAGGATGATAGTTGATCCCCAGATCATAATCCTTGATCAACTCCAACCATCTTCTCTGCCTCAAATTCAGATCCTTCTGAGTAAATATGTACTTCAGGCTTTTGTGATCAGTATACAGTTCACATCTGTTACCTAGAATATAGTGCCTCCAGATCTTCAAGGCATGGACAACAGCTGCAAGTTCCAGATCATGAGTATGATAGTTCAGCTCGTGCTTCCTCAACTACCTGGATGCATAGGCTATAACTCTGCCTTCCTGCATGAGCACACACCCAAGACCTCTACGAGAAGCATCACAATATATATCAAAGTTCTTGTGAATATCTGGCATAGTAAGCACTAGGGCTGTAGTCAACTTTCTTCTCAACTCTTCAAAGCTGGCCTGACACGCTTCTGACCAAACAAACTCCTTGCCCTTCTCTAATAGCGAAGTAAGAGGTTTCACTATTTTAGAAAAGCCTTCAATGAATCTCCTGTAATATCCAGCCAATCCCAGAAAACTTCTGATCTCAGAGACTGTGGTAGGAGGTTCCCAATCCAACACATCCTTGACTTTACTTGGATCCACTGCAATACCTCCATCAGTAACAACATGACCAAGAAAAGACACTTGATTCAACAAAAACTCACATTTACTAAATTTGGCATACAACTGGTTCTCTCTAAAAGTCTGCAACACCAACCTCAAATGCTCCTCATGCTCCTCCTCACTCTTAGAGTAAACCAGAATATCATCAATAAACACCACCACAAATTTATCCAAGTACTCCATGAACACCTTATTCATCAGGTACATAAAGTAGGCAGGTGCATTTGTCAATCCAAACAACATCACAGTATACTCATACAACCCATACCTGGTGCTACGGACGCGGCTCAACGAGACGAGCTCAACTAGGGGGTTCTTGACGACAGACGCGCGACGGTGAAGGCCGGCGACGAGCTATGGCGGGGGCGGCGCTACTGCGACGGCGACGGCTCGAAGTGGAGATAGAAACCGAACACAAATAGGCTTGGGAGACTCGTTACCTCCGCGCGAAGCTCCTGGCGCAGACGAGAGAGGCTAAGCGGCGGTGCAGCGGCGGATCGACGGTGCGGCCAAAGCTTGGCGACGGCGGCGATGGCGGCTTGAACACCGGCGGCTAGGGTTAGGGAAATTGGTTGGCTTCGATTGGAGGGGGAAGCAACGGCGGCGGCGGATTTATAGGTGCGGGGTGGGGGCTCGGGCCCACGCCTTGGCGTGCGTGCCCGGGTCGAACACGGCGCGGCGACGCTCGGACTCGGGGAAGAGTCTGAGGCGGAGACGACGGGTCCGACAGGCGGGACCCGCCGGGCAGCGACGCGAGGGAGAGAGAGAGATGGGGAGAGGAGTGGAGCGGGCCGGCGCGAAGGGATTGGGCCGGGAGGAAGTTGGGCCGGGGGAAGAGAAATAGGCCGGCTCGGGAAACAGACCGGTGGTCAAGGAGGAAAGTTGAGGGAGCAAAGATGGACTGGGCCAAGAATTGGAGGGGCAAAAACGAACTCAGCCTATTTAACTTTTCTAAAACTCAAACAAAAGTAAATCAAATTCGAATTTAAACGAAATTTAAATTCCAACTTGATTTACTAGCAACCAAAAATAAATGCAACAGCATGAATGCAACAAAAACTTATTTTGACTAAAATAATTATTTAATATGATATTTAAATTGATAAAAAGCTAGAAATTCCAATTAAATCCTAGAAAATTTATTTAAGCCTTAATAAATCCTAGAAAAATTTAGAGAGTTGCTACAATTTAATTGTGATGAATTTTAGGGTGTTACAGCAATGAGAGAATCAAGAACATATGCTTGAAGAGAGTAATAATATAAGTGAATTAAAGGCACGTATCCCGTGGTGGTCCTACTGTAGTGTGCACACATGAAAAGCGGGCAGAAAGATGTTAAATTGGCAGCCTACAATTGGTCCCTGTTAGTATTTTCTTTACCACGCTAAAAATTTATCCATGGCTCGAAGAGTAGTGCTATCAGAAGATTATCATTCAGACATATCATTACACAGAAATCATACAATGATATGTCTGAATTATTAGTTGGGATCTTTACTTTGTTTTTGGATAAAATCGTATCATGATTTAGGATGTGCTATATATGCAGATGAACACATGAAATGGTTATGATTAATTATGCCTCCGGTGTAAGTTGTGTGAAGAAAAAGATGATACATGACTATGTGTTTTTAAAAGAAAAGAACATTTCTAACAATATATTTTACATAAAATTGGCATGTTGACAGTGCTTTAAGCACAGTCGATCCCAAATTCACAGTACCTAGCACATTCTCACTTAAGTAAGTTTGTTATGCTAGCTATATGAAATCTGAATCATCAAACCTACCCACTCCGTCCTATTAAAACTGGATCACAAGTACGTGGGGCCTACGTAATTACCTTCGATCATGCCTAATCAAGTGCCCAAAATATATTTGCATGCAATAAAAATACCTTGCACAACGTGTGTTATGCCAATAAAAAAAGGAAATGCAACGTGGCTAAATAGTTGGAGTCGGCTAATTAATACAGATAGCAAGGTCATTTGACAATGGTACTAACCTGCTGTCTGAAAAAAAATACAATTACACTCTTCATATAGGATGTAGGGAGTAACAGTCTTTACCTATGAGTTTATGGAAAATCACAGCATGGGCAAGGCCAGCAACCAAACACTCCCCTAATTCTCCAGATGCTTCAGGATTCATATTTTGCCAGTTTCAGCATCTTCAGGTGCGAGAACAAATCACATCCACAGAACAAAAGAAAGTGAGAAAAATATTTTGTGGTGCCTTGAGGGGGGCATATGATGCATCTCCCTCGAAAAAGGTCGCAAAAGACCAGGAGTGAAGGGAATAAAAAGAAACCTCCATATCGGTGGGACTCTCAACATGTCGGAGGACTATAGACTCCAAACAAACAAAATGTCGCCACGTCTACAGTTACCATCATTAACCATCTACGGAGTATAGAAGTTTTCGTTTTCGAAAAATATAAGAATGCTGAAAATGAAGTACTGTGAAACTGGGTTAGTCCTGTGCCATTTCCGACAAAATGCATGCAAGGCAAAGTTCAGAGTTCAGATACCATTCTGCCAGTGGCTTCCTCCGACCGAACAGAGAGGATGCTTAGTTCAAAAAAAAAAGAACAGAGAGGATGCTTAGTCTCCTTAAACTGAAATTAGGATAAGCTGTTGTCCGTAGCTCTCCTAATGACAGACACGTAGCATGTAGCAACCGGACTATTGAAGCTTTCAAGCTGACGTCTTCCTAAATACACTTGGATTATTCCGGAGTTGGTTATTGATAAGTGCGGTTAGATAGAGACGATGCAGCTTTTTCTGCTTTGCGTTTCTTTTTTGCTACAAGCATCACCAGGGTCTGGATGCATGCATGATATTTTGTACACAAAAGGCAAGGGTGAGTGGTTTCAAGTTTTGTCACGGCAAGTTTTTTAATTCCCCTGGATGCTGAATTACTCGTTCGCGAAACGTTCGAGGATCGTGTGACGTCTCCACTAATTGCTCAGCGTGAAGAGGACAGACGATCGTGCATGCATGTAACATCAGGCATGAATGATTGGGCGGAGGCAATATACGTTCTGATTGCCTTGCTATCTAAGACCAAAATCTGAAAACCTTTGGAGAAAAATTTGAAGTTGGCTTTACGTCAGTCATCTGATTTTATTTTATTTTATGATCTGATCTAGATGGTCTGCCTGAAGCATAACAGAAACACAAAAGCACCCTCGTGCAGCACATGATTGCCTCTTCTGATTAATGGTCAATTAAACCGCTGAAGCTGATTGCTACTTCCTGTCTAGCCAGTTCACCTGCTAACCTAGTATATATTACTGGCCGTGGAGTGCCAACTGCAAAGACAAATTGCAGAGTTGACAGCTGCATTAGTGATCAGGAGGCCCATACTTCACTTCAGCCATTGCTGCTAGTTTCTGTTATTGCAGTTAATAATGTCTTGTTATTATTTCTCTAAATTTGTCTAGGCATAAGATACTTTTTCTAGGGCATCTAGGCACAAGGTACTGACAAGTTGACAGAGAGCTTTTTTTAATCCTCGACAGAGAGCTTTAATTTGCACCAAACTATATACACAGGTCAACTGTCCACGCAACTTGTCATGCATGCACCACTTTTTTTCATAGTTTTTATCTCACCACTTTTTTTGCACATAAGCCAAGTAACGGAACCGGTTGCGTACGCACTTGAGCGAGCCCCCGATGATTCGCCGAATCGTGGAGGGAGGACACCCGAATCCAGTAGTACGTACCACCATGGAGCCAAAGATATTTCCTCGGTGGACATATATATCAGCAGCCGTACGAGTCCAGTCTGATGGATGGAGCTGCCGCTTAGCTCCTGCTCTAGCCACTGCCACGCCCCCAAGTCTTCGGCGTTCGACGCCTGGGTCACACCCCACCGAGACCAGCCAACTCGATCAACCGGAGTTCGTGGCGGCGAGTCCAATCCGATGACAAGCTAGTCTGCCCATAATTGTGCAGGGATTAGACGAGACGGTGCTCTAATTTGACCACCGAGCAGCCATGTGTGCGTGTGTAATGTAAACGAGCTGATTCGCCGCCGCGTCGGCCCCGCCCGGCCGAAGGATCAGCCGTTGCCCGTTTGGCGGCCGCGCTCGGCTCGACACCGCGACTCGCCCGCGTCCAACCGGCACGCGATACGTTGACGGGTGGGTGCCTGGATCGACCGGTCAGCCGCGGCCGGCCGGACCCCACGGCCGGTCACTCCTTGTCCTCCCGCGTCGGCCGGGTGGAGCGGGTCTCCTCCAGCTTTTGGCACGCACGCACGCATACCCCCGGGAGATTCTTCTTCTTCTTCTTCCCTCCGTCACTATTCCCAGGGGCCGAAGCAGCTGGTGTGCCGGTGGCAACAGCGCCTTCAGGGTCAGAGTGCCAATGCCATGGCCCAGGGCACACAGACACGGGACCCGATCGAGTGGCCACACCGTGCGAAAGCGACAACTGGGAGCCCGGCACTGCTGCAACCTAGTACGCCCGTCACGAATTTATCCGAATCCTTCTCCAAGGAATCGCGGGCACGCACCAGACCAGACAGGTTGGTTGTCACACATCCCCTCCCCTGCCACTCTGCCAGTGGTGGGTGTGGCTCTTGCGCCACCAAAAGGCGGCGCGGATCCCGTCCTCTGATCTCCCCCACCCCGCATCATCCAGACGCCCCTGTGCTTTCGCGGATACGGCCAACGCAATCGGCACCTCGCGTAATACGCTGGGTGCGTGCACTGGCCTTTCCACGCACTTGCGCCTTGCCTCTCGCGTTGCGCGCGCACGACGACGGCCTCCCCCCTTTTATTTTGGGTTTCATTTCTCGGCGTAAAGCAGAGCAGAGGCGTGGTGCGCGCGCCCGGGGCCTAAATTATTGGCAGTTTGGGCGGCCCCCGATTGGGTGGCGGGGGCAGTTAGTTGCCCGGTGCCGGGAGGACTCGGCTCGCCGCCGATTGGGTCGCCGTGGATAAGACTGGATATTCCCTCTCCGGCCTCCTCTCCTCTGCTCTGCTCTGATCCCCTACGAACTCAAATACTCAGTCATGCATGCATCTCCAAAAAAAAAAGCAGGGACAAGCTACGTGTATCGGCGTGTGTGCTCGCGCCTGTTCCAGGGTCAGGGAGCTGTCGGGCCACACATTTGGTCTGCTCAGGTCTCACGCCAGGTACGTTCGACAGCTCCACCGCGTCACTGTTCACGGTGAGCGAAATAAAGGTACAACATTGGAGCACCCGGTTGGGTTCGTTCTCTTCGCCGGTGCCATGCGCTACATTTTCTCGCTAACGTAACAATTCGGAAAGCCATCGCAGGACGTTTCTCAATCGTGCTTATCAGTGGACTTACCGAGGCTGGTTCGGTGGGTGACCCGGCTCAGGTCACTTTTGGCTCCCGGGACTGAAGTTTTAGTCTCGTCACATCGAATGAAAGATTGCTAATTAAAAGTATTAAATATAGACTAATTTATTAAATCTAATTAGTTTATAATTAGACTATAATGCTATAGTAATCATGTGATAATTATGTATTCATTATAGGTTAATTAGACTTGTTAGATTCGTTTCAACGGAGTAGATATGACATATACAATTAGTTTTATAATTAATTTATGTTTAATGCTTCTAATTATTACTTATTTGAAGGACTAAACTTTAATTGTTAGAATCCAAACAAATTAGGGCAATGACAGGGGCGTGTTGTCTCCAGTGGTGTGGGCACCAGGTCACCCTGGTGACGCGAACCGACTTTGACACGCACGCGGTGTCCAAAGCCTGCCTGCTCACGTACGCACGCCAGCGCTTTTGTTAGCTTAAACAACTAGTTAAAAAATGATGGTCGCATTAGCAGCGGGGCGGCGTCAGGACAGGACTTGGGGAGGAGAGCAGCTAACACTAGCAATAGCTAGGGCCCTTGTACCGATCAAGGGGCGCTCTTGCGGCGACTGGGTGTTAAATTATTCGCGCACCAGCGTCAAATCATGCGTGCCATTTGGTACCCCGACTGGGGCCTTGTTTAGTTTTCAATTTTAATATGTCAAAGTTGGTATTTTATCATTAATATGACACTGTAGTATTTTATTTGTATTTGTGAATAATTGTCTAAATATTGATTAATTAGGCTCAAAATATTTGTCACGTAAAGTACAATAAATCTGTATAATTAGTTTTTGATTTCATCTACATTTAGTACTCTATGCATGTGTCGACATTTTAATGTGATGAAAATCTTCTTTTTGCCTAGTAGAATTTAGGGGTAGAGTTGGGGAACTAAACAAGACTGTTTAGTTCCAAACTTTGGAACGCCAAAGTTTAGAAGGTGTCATAAATGTAACACTGTAGCATTTCATTTGTATTTGTGAATAATTGTCCAAACATTAATTAATTAGGCTTAAAATGTTCGTCTCGTAAAGTACAACAAAACTGTGCAGTTAGTTTTTAATTTCATCTACATTACTTCATACATATGTCGATATTTGATGTGATGAAAATCTTTTTTTTATAGTAGAATTTGAGGGTGAAATTCGGTAACTAATAAATGCCTGGGTTTCGGTGATCCGGCCAGCCGGGTGTCGTTGTCGTCGGTGCCTTTGCGTGTTGCCGCGTGACGATCGCGAGCACGGCCGCGCCCAGGAGGGCCAGGTGTCGCGCCAGGAGAGGGGCGTCAGTTTCTCCTGTTGGGTTTCTCGGCCGGCCGGCGACGATCTCCGCCGCCAACCGTACCGCGCGACGCCGTTGTGGTTCAAGGATGTTAAATTGCTCACAAATGAGATACGGGAGGTTATTGCATGCATACAATGGATACAAAGTTGAAATCCATATTTCTTAGTAATAAGATCGGGACGGCTTTTGTTTCATGTATTCTTACTTCTCTAAGATTATGAACTGGATTTTCTTTTATCTAAGATTCCGAACTGCACTTTTTATTTGATTCTTCACATGGGCGAAGTTACCTTGCCCCGTGGTGGGTGCAGATGCATCGACGATAAAAACAAAATTTAGTGTTAACCATCCTAAAATGCAGCCGCGGTAAGGCCCAACCGCACAAGGCCTCGTGAGCTCCTCGTTCCTGCCCTCTCTCTCACCAGGCGTGTGTGATTGCACATGGAAAGTACTAATGTTTGTTTCTATACTTACAATTCTCACCGCAATGTTGATTCACAGGTCGACCGCACGCAGTGCTCGCAGCGGTCGATCCAACTGGCTGCCGCTACGTGCTCCCCACGTGGGTGGACCCCGATGATAATTACTCCATTCCAGTCTCCTACCCTGAGCGACCTTATCCATCCAGTCTCGTTCACTTTCTTTCTCCTCTACAGCTCCACTTCCTTTCTCCTCTATAGCTCGCACCACTCTATTCGCTTTTCCCCAAATCCAATCCTTGCAGTGATGAGAGGACCAGTGGCGGGTGGAGATGTGCGGCTCGATGATGTCGTAGAGAGAGGCTCCCATGGGCGTGGCTGCCTGGCGGGCGGAACTCGCGTTGCCCGAGGGCGCCGTCGCCGACGAAGGCGAAGCTCGCCCAGTCCGGTTAGGGCCGTAGGCGCTTTCTTTTTTTCATTTCTTTTTGGTTGCATAAATATCTCGTTTCAATGTTCTATGTAGATTTTTTGAGTTTTGTTCCTAAATCTCTATTTCAAATTCTATAGTTCTGAATTATCTTTCAAAAAACTTTTTCTTACAGAGCATTTGATACATTTTTGTGCAATAAAATTTTGTGTTTTGGGGGTTTTTGTTTTGATTAGTGTAATTTTTGTTCTAGATTTTATATTTTTTACAAAATTTTTTATTTACAAAAAATTTTATTTACAAAAATTTTTGTTCTAGTTTTTAGATTTTTAAAAAACTTTTTATTTACAAATTTTTTTCTGAATTATATATTGTTTACAAAACTTTTTTTACAAAAAATTTTATTTACAAAAATTTTTATTTACAAAAATTTTTATAATAAATTTTGTTTACAAAACTTTTGTGTTTCAAATTTTCCGGTTTCATATTTTTTGTTCAAAATATTTTTTTCGAAATGGTCAACAATATTTGTGCATAACTTTTTATTTTGTGTTTCAAACTTTTTATGCTTTTGAAGATTTGTTTTCTGATGTTTTCGTGTTTAAAAACTATTTTTTTCATGATTTGTACCATCTTGTAAAAATAAATATAGAGTGGTGGGACCGGCTCATTTTTTTCACGTACCACGGAGTACATGGGATGTGGGGACCAGTACGCGGAAGGGGAACCGCTAGTGGACGAAAAGAGAAAGAAAAAGCCGGATCACACGCTGTCGGAAAATCGACCGCACGGAAGCCTCCGTAAGGTCGCCCGCAAACTAAAAGGCCCCAATTCTCACATATCTAAAAAAGAGATCCAATTCTCCGTATTTTTTCCAAACAAAACACCTAAATTTGCATTTGCCGCTTGCTTGCTAGTAATTGTCTAACATATGGTTAGGATCCAATCTCCTTTCAAACCAGGGCGCCACTTGGTGTTCAGATTGTTTTGTGGGATTTCTTTGATTGGGCAGATAGGGATAGTGTCTCGCAGAAGCCAGGTAACGGTGTTTTGTGGGATTTCTTTGATTGGGCATATAGGGATAGTGTCTCGCAGAAGCCAGGTAACGGTAACTAGTATGTGAGACTCCATTTGTATCTTCATAGTAAATCTATTTGAAGACAGAAATATTAATACTATTTTGTATAAATTTGATCAAAGTTAAAATGGTTTGACTTCTCGAAAAACGAGAGTTGCATTCTTTTTTGAACAGAGGGAGTACATGATAGTAATCCAAAATAATACAGTGGATTATCACAAAGCAAAGAATGCAAAATTTGACCACATTTAACTCTACCATCACAGAGACAGATACCAGCGCCATCTCTCTATACAAACCAGCACCAGCCAACTAGCCAGCAATATTTTTCTCTCAGCACAAACCAGCACCAGCCAACAGCCAACCGAACAAGGCCAAGTGCAGGTATTGAACCTAGTATGTGATTGGGGAAAGAGTGCAGTTAAACGGACTGGGTCTGGGTTCACCCATCATGTCGGTTCATGTAGATAAAGCACGTTTCCTTCCTAGAGGTGAAAAGAAAAAAAAACTTACTACTGCAGAAGGATTGCACCGTCCGCAGCTGACAAATCACCACAAGCGCCACCGACTGATCATACCTGCAACTGCAAGACTGCAACAAATTACACGCTCCCCAACAGGCCCCCGGACACGCGGAATAGGCCGCACGCAGGTTCGGCGAGGAAGCCCAACCATGTTCGGTCAGCAACACGAGGTGAACAGTGAACTTGGCGGCCTAGGACGAGGTGAACAGTGTCTAGCTACCGCTTCATCAGGATCAAGGCCAGGCCAGGCCAGGGAGCGGCGGATGGCCGGTCCTCACGATGCCGGAGGGGAACCGCGCGTGGCTTCAGCGCCGGCCAAGGGGCACCGCTGCCCTGCTTGTCTCCGCGAGGGCACGCCGCTGGACGTGGTGGTGCGCGGGGACCGCATCGTCTGCGTCAGGTGTCCTCGTCCTGGGTTTTGTTAGGATTTAGGAATAGTTTGGTTCGTTCATGCATGCATGTGTGAGTCGGCCGTGTACGTGTTGTGCATATGATATATGTCGTCGCTTTTGAGCTTTGCTACCGCGCATGCTACCCTGAGCTTTGAATCATTACTCTTGATGTGCGTACCATTCGGCTGTGCAAATAGATTATTTGCATTCGAGTATTCGCGGCGCTTGGACAGCGGATCAAGGGAGCATGAACCTGGTCTGGTGCTCTCCAAGTATGGCAACCTCCTGTTATTATTGTACGAAAGCTCCGCTCTTCGGTCAACTCACAATTCTTCCATCTTACTTGAGGAACTCTCACGAGCTGACCTTTTTGTTTCAGAGATTAGTATAGTAGTTGACGTTAAATACACTACCCTGAATAAACTCTCACATAGTCGGCATACAGAAGAACACTATTCTAAGAGAACCTCATTTAAAATATATATATATATATATATATATATATATATATATATATACCAGGTTCTCATAAAAAGCAGCTCAAGCAGCAGATGAGTTGCATATAACTGAGCAGATTAACAGAGCCCAAGAAGAACCAAACAAATCAACAGGGCCCAAGAAGAATCGACCCAAAGTACTACACAGAGGACAAGTCCTTCAAATAGGTGAGTTGTATACTTGTATATACCTGAACAGAATAACAGATAACAAAATAACAGATTCCAGGTATACAGAGGACCCAGTGAAAGACCAAGAAACAGAGCTGACAAACTTAGCAGGATCATAGAAAGGCAACCAAACTGGGGCTCTGTTTCGGTGAGTCAGTGACTAGCTCACAAGAACCGAAGGTCCCAAACACCCAAAGATGAAAAGTTGGTGGTTCACAGTTTGTACAAAGTATGTGATCACTGAATTGCATGAACAAGAAAATAAAAATAGGATGAAAATCAGATGATTTAGAAACTCACGTTAAGAATCTTACACTAGTTTCATTCTAGCAGATTTTCACAAGTACTACAGAAAAAAGTAATCAGGAATTAACATTTGATATCATATTTAAGACATAAGGACTTCGAGCATTATGCAAAATAACAAGGGTGTTTAATATCTGAAGAAGCCATCAAGAGAATGCAGAATTGTGAAACACATTGACATCTAAAAGCAAGCAAAACCAGATTAACCGATGCTTCATTTCCCTAATCTCCAAAACAAATCTCCAATTTAGAATGTCACCAACATAAAAACCTTTGTTTCTGCCATGAACAATAGATCAAGTTGAACTAAACAAGTCAACCTCCAGCATCAATACACATAACTGAGTCAATCCCAAACAATATCAAAATAGTAGTCTTCACTGAGACATGAAATTCCATTAAAAAAAATTGGTTGCCTTCGAAAGGGTGATAAATTAGGAGAAAGCCCTTAAATTGCCTTGCTCTCTAAGCTCGCATCAATATGATAACTCTCAATTCCTTGAATCAGTAATCCTATACAGAATCTCCTTCACCAACATATGCACTCTCTCATAGCCCTAGGAGAAACCTTGGAACAGATTTACAGCCTATCTGTTATTTTTCATGCACAGTGTCTCAAAGCAATCCTAATTCTCTAAGTATCAAACATCAATGAATTTTCCATAGACTTCATTATTCTGCATGACTGAATTTAGTACATCTCTAAAAGTCAAGTTGAAATTAGCAATATTATGTTAATATAAGATAAGATGCACTCCCTCCGTTTCACTATTTTTGTCCATAGCACACCATGGCACCATGCACACTAACCAATAAAGAAAGAGTCCCCCAAAAAAATCAATGTGAAATGACCATCCATATCCTTATAAAATAGCACGATACAACCGCATCTCGTTTCTCAAAGCATTTAATTAGGGATATGGAATGGAAATAGTACAGTATGCCAATAACTACATTCTTGATATCCTCAATGAAAAAGTATTGTGAGACTTAAATCTACTGAGGCCACTGATAAACATAGTGAAGCAGATGGAGCTCACTGCACCTTTTTCCCTCTGATAGGACATTGATTGAGAATCATTATTTTCTAAAATTGGAGGATGAAAATCATTTATGATCCTGAAACCAGAACAAACTTCATTTTGGTTTTATTGCTACGTATGCAGTGGCATCAATGTCCAATTGGGTAACCTGGTCAAGTTATCAACAAACAATGCACATACATGGATTCAGAAACAAACAATTAATCATGCAACAGCTCAGTAAAATGGGCAAGCCTGTGAAGGTGATATAATAATATATGATAAAATGTTATTTAAGAATCCATCCTGAGGCTGTTCCCAGACTTGCCAGGCACTGATAACTACTGCAACAAAGCCCAATTGTTGTCTCAGCAAATTAAGATTCAGTCATCACACTACACAAAGCCACCTAGAGAATGGCAAAATCAGTTACCAGTCAGGTTATAATGACTTTGAATTCTTTGTGGCTCTTGCAACAACTTAATCCTATCAGAATTTTAATCCTCTTAGAATTTCTCTACTTAGAAATCGGGCACTACTAATGTACTTGGGCAGCACTCAAGTTATTAGCCAGGCCAATTCAAACTTCCAACAAGTAATATTTCCCTCATATCTTTGCAAATAAATAAGAAATTTAACCCTTGCCTGAAATATTTCAGCTAGTATTAATCAAGCCAAGCTATCAGTTGTCCACAGAACTAAACACAATATTAATCAGTCAGTCCAACATAGAATCAATGGCCCATTCGTCTCTACAATAAATATAATGTAGAATAAGATTTGATGTTCTAAACTATAGGTAATAGTTGCAGCCAAACATAATACGAAAAGCACAACCCCAGATTATCCACTAGGTCAGTCATTCCTTGCATTAAGATATACAGCAACTTTCTCTGAACTTAGAATAAATACAACTGTAAATTATATGCCAACCTCTCTGTCACTTAGACAACATCAAATATCTCTCCAGAGAAAAAGAAAACCAATCCGATCGAGCAAAACCATCTATGCAGCTACCTCTATACTCTCTTTCATACAACTGAGTAACAACCTTTGTAATCAGAGCCACCGATTCAAAACCAAACCACAACTCTATAAAACCATACCAGTATAGCTTTGCCATCACCGCGAAGTTGATTCAGGAAGCAACGGTTCGCCCGGCTTTCCAGGTCTCGTACTCGGGGTCGTCGGTGGGTAGCTCGAAGCGGCAGAGCGGGCACGAGTTGCGCACCTGAAGCCACGGCACGATGCACTCGTCGTGGTAACGGTGCGAGCACGGCAGCCTCTTCACGCGCTGCCCAGCCGCGACCCCGTCCTTGCACACCGCGCACTCCTCCCCATGCCCTCCCTCGCCGGCGGCGACGACAGCGGAAGGGAGCGCCTCCACGGCCGATCTGGCCGCCGGCGGCTTATTCTTCAGGAAGAGCTCCTCCCCGCCGGCGACAAGCACCTCGTATGACTCCCTGTGAGAGGTGTACACGAACCCCTCCTCTGCGTTGGCGTCGGAAGGCGGGGGCAAATCGGCGAGCACCTCCCACTCGGGCTCAGGGGCCTCCCCGCCGGCACCAGAAGGCGACGCGACCTCCTCCCACTCGAACTCCTCGGAGGTTGAGGCCACGAAAGGCAGATCAGGCTCGTCGGCGTCCTCGATCTCTAGGCAGTCCCAGCAGATCGAGGTGAGATCTCCGTCGTAGTCCGCCTCCGCGTCCACCTCCGTGAACCCGAGGTCCTCGGTCTCGGGCGCGAGGAGCGCGTCGCGGAAGAGGGCGACGTCGACGGAGCTGAACAGGCTGCGGACGCGATCGACCGCCGCGGCCGCCGCCGAGGCGGAGGGCGCCGAGGGATCCGGGCGGAAGACGGGGACGAAGGCGTCTTCGGAGCAGTACGACGCGGAACGGGAGGAGGAGGAAGCCTCTAGGGTCCGGCGGATCTCGCCGCCGGCGAGCCGGGGGTGATGGATAAATGAGGAAGCCATGGATGCGAAGCGAGAGGGGACGGGAAGAAAAAAAAATCGCGCCCTGGGGAAGGCGTTCCGGGCGCACCGGGGGGTTATAGGTGCCTTGAAATTCTACGGTTCTCGTGGAAGAAGGCAAGCGCGTGAGCTTCGCTGGATGACATGTGGGCTCAAAGCACGTGGGACCCTTTGGCAGTCGGGGTTAGTGGAGCTTGCGTTGGGCGTGGTTGCGTAGCCGTGGTCTGCCGATAAGCCCTTGCTTGGTGATGGTGCTGTCTCATGACATGGGGCGCACCTATCCCGACCCCACCTGTCAGTACTGGAGATGGTTACGTGTGTGCAAGAATACAAGGAGCAGATGGCGCTGCCGTGGAAACGGGAAAAGAGTGAGTGATAGAATGACCGTGTACTATGCAATGCACGGATCGATGACATGTGGGGTCTGCAATTTAGGTCCACGCATGTCAGTGAAACAAGGAAGGTTTACTGCGGTGAGAGTGGGTGTTCGGGCGTTTGATGAGACTCCATTGGTTGACAGGTGGGGCCGCAGTGATGTGTGTAGGGTGAAAGCCGAGCAAAGGGGCCCGTTGCTTGTGTTGCGGGAACGACAGGCTGGACAACAGCGACGCTGGGATGCCGCTGATCGCAGCAGCGTCACGGCAGATCCGCCGTTGCTGTTGGCCTCCGGTGTTGACCATTTGGACATGCATGAAATTTTCACTGGAACAGTTCAATTTCTAGTAAATTCGTGATAAAGTTTGTCGCGTGATATTTCACACCAAACTTTCAAACATGATAAAAACCAACAAAAGTTAGTATCCTCGTTTCAAATTTTGCCTAAAAATATACGAGCCAGTGATGCATTGATTTTTCTATTTCACTGACATGTATATAGTTAGAAAATTTGCAAAAAAATAACTGAGTTCAGTTTTTTTTGAAAGAAACTGGGTTCAGATTTTGGTATCCACCGATTTAAATGTTTGCATAGTTAGAAAAGTGATACACTTATATATCTACTTCCTCATCATGGAAGAAAAATAATAAAAAAATTCAGATCACGGACTAAGCTTGGATGTTTGAGCTGTCGCTGCCTTTACAATCCGGATGGTAATACGTCTAGTAATCTGCAGTGCTGGTCCCTGTGATATGGCGACTTGTTAGTGCTGTGCCTGTTCTTGATGCCAAAATTTCCATGTAATAAAAAAACAAGCTCGTGCGACCTTTGAATTCTCTATCATTGCACTAGCTTCCCCACGTTGGGTCGGTCACGTCGTGCACGAGAGCGTTAGGAAAAGAATGCATCCACTGTTGACAATTACACACAAATGTGTGAGTGCGAAAATGTGTGGCTGGTGACACGCTTCCTTTGAATGTTGTTGGACTTGAGCTATCACCATGCTTATAGCCCCTAATGAAACTTTAGTTTCCTTTTCCCCAAGCATGTGTCATGTTTGATTGCCCAAAGGGCAGGTGTTTTTGGTTGATGGGTCTCAGTACATGAGCTGGTGAGAGGGACACTCCACCCAATATGTGTGACTGTGTCATGACTCATGAGGAATCTTCCAATTTTTTGTACGAGGAAAGCATGTGTTTGCTGATCTCACCTTCTGCCATTGGCTTATACTACGTTCGTTCCAAATTACTATTCGTTGTTAACTTTTTGTTTAATGTTTGATCATTCGTATTATTTAAAAAATTTCACAAGTATCATTTATTTTGTACGTGATTTGCTTTATCATTGTATATACTTCAAGTATAACTTATTGGTTTATATATTTAGACAAATATTTTGAATAAAACAAATGGTCAAAGATCATGAAAAAAAGTTAATAATGAATAGTAATTTGGAATAGATTATTTCCGTGGCACAAGTACGCGAAGAATTCAAGAAGGTTGGTAGGCAACTGAAGAACCGCAGAAGTTGGCGACTCACCACAACGAAATGGTCACATAAGTTTTTACAATAAACGCACAGAATTTGCCGTAACTCCAAATGGGCCCTGAAATAGGAACGAGTTCGGCGATTCTCGCGGTCTCATTGTAGAGCCCACTCGCACAGCGATGCAAAAGGCCAGTAGGCTTTTGGGCATATGATTAGCAAGGGCCCAGTTCAGTTCTTGATCGGGCAACTATGGGCCCAGACTATTCTTTTTTTTTAGGAAGGGGCCAGACTATTCGACTTCTGTGGATCTTTGCTCACAAAATGAATTTGCTGTGCTATCTTTTTTTTGGGGGGAACGATATTGGCATGTTTCTATGCACAGTTGCTCACATAGAAAATGCAAGGAGGTTATAAAAAACATACAGAATGTAAGGCCCGTTGCCCCGTTTGATCCGCACAAAGAACGGCCAGTTTCTGAAGGAGTTTCCATAACTATTCATACAAGATTCATATGGCATCCGCGCATTGCAAAGGCATGTCTAGATGAGTTCCCGGCATAGGAAGCTTCATGTCAAGTCTTTATCTGAACTCTCCGTGGAGTGGAGGAGTCCCTTTCGACACAAAGAAAGGGATCACCTTTGATGCATTTGCAATCTTCCATGGCTGTCTCTGGAAGGGAGTTCGAGTTCTCACCGAAGACTATCAATAAAAGTCACGCAATAAAAGATTTTTTTTAAAGTTGCTGAATGCTACTGAAAATTGTTTGAGCTCACATGTGAAACTTAAACTGAACCGTATGAAGATGGAATGGAACTGTTTGCATCACTGCCGTTGTTATGTTTCGTGTCCCCTATAGGATGAGTCATCAAGCGATCAGGCCTGCCGATATTTTGAACGGCTAAAATTATGCAGTAACAGCTCCTAATGAGCAATCTGCATAGTTCTTCGTGCTTTTCTCCTCTCGACGCGGCGACGTTACCTGCAAGATATGAGCGGCGTTCAGACAAGCTCTGATTATCCTCGACCCATGTTCTTGCTACTGTAGGTTATGAGCGCTGTACGACTTGAGTAACCTGTTTAATCATTTCGTCTCGATAATGGCCCCGGTTTAGCCGCCCTCTGCTCTTTGCGTCTTGGTAACCATTCCTTCTTGGAAATGGATAATCTGAACAGAACGGCTTCGACAGACTTTTCTCTGTATCTCAATCATGCTGACCTGGTTTCGAGTTTCCATCTCCTTTCTGTTACCGAGTAATCTCTCTCTGAAGTAACTGACGACCAAAGCTGGCATCTTGACCTGTGCAGAGTCGCAGATGTCTCGTCTCCTTCAGTTTTGAGCTGCCGGAAGGAGACTACTGCAAGCTAAATTCACACAGGACTGCCGTTATGTTACCATCTTAGGCCTTGTTTAGATGTTGAATTTGGGAGGTTGAATTTGAGAGTTTGATGTCACTTCGTAATCATTGCGTCACTGTAGCATTTCGTTTGTATTTGTGAAAAATTGTCCAAAAATTGATTAATTAGGCTTAAAACGTTCGTCTCACAGAGCACAACAAAACTGTGTAATTAGTTTTTGATTTCATCTACATTTAGTACTCCATACATGTTATGACATTTTGATGTGATGGAGAATCTTCTTTTTGCATAGTAAATTTAGGAGTTGGCTGAAGAACAACAGTTACCGCTGTTCAGTTGGCGTTGCACAAAGAACCCCTTGTGCTCACTGGATAGTGGAGATATGCATTCCCCTGTTTTCTTGACAAAGATTCACAGTTTCTAGCTACTATTGTCTGGCAATCTGGTGAAAGTTTATCATGAAACATTTATTTGCCACTCAATCTGCCTAGATGAAACCTTGCTGGATAAGCAGCTTACATCGATCAGCCATGTTACTGACAGCTCGTCTTTACCTCGCAACACACATTCTCCCAAAGCTTGGTTCACTCGGTTTCGTTGCCGTCCTCAAAACCTCAACTCCCTTTTCCCTTTGCAAGACCGGCACGCAGTTCTTTTGTGTCGGATGCCACAGTTGCGCAAAGGCAAAAGTGGAGCAACAGCGCAACCGAAAGGTGCCCCGATTAAAGAAGAGACGGCCATGATTTGTGCTAGCAGCAGCAGTGGCTTGCAAGTCACTTCTCGCCTTCTTGGCTCTCGCAGTGTGTGAGTACGGAGACTACATTGTAAATTTGTTTTACTGCCACAGTGCGACGTCCCAAAGGACGGTTTAACAGTAAACAGTAACGGCAGGAAGTTACCGGGTTGCCGAGATGGGGGGTAAAAGATTTGCAGTCGGCATCAAAGCGTGTGTGGTTTGCTTTAGTAATCAAAAGATTAGATTCGGGGCGTCCCGGACCCCGAGGCTAATGATAGTTTTGTTAAGTGTTTGGAGACTAGAGAGGTTAAGGGAGTCAGAAGGGCATCTCAGTAGCTACGTGGGTAAGGCTAAATGGTCTGTATGTATTGGAAATTTAGAATATTTTCATGAAGGAATGGTATTCTCTTCTTAAGAAAAAAACAGAGAAGATCAAGACGATCTCTGTTTTTTTTTTCTGAAGAAAATTTGCTTTCGGCCTCAATATCATTGAATTTGAATCGAAATACAGTCTACAAGTTATCAGCCCAATACTTACATCAAAGTAGTACTACTGTCTACTTATGTTAACAGTCAACTAATGATGAGAGGGCAAGGGACACACGCAGTTTTTAATTACAGGCACAGGCAGGCAGATTAAACAACGTCAGTGATAGTCGGCACTGTCAGTATCAGTCAGGAGGCCATGAAGGTTGGTATTGTCAGATGTCAGATTAGATGGTAGGAGTCAGAAGCAAGAAGTCACTGTAAGTAGTTAGCTACAGTACACTATTTCTATTGTTTTTTTTGGTTGAGATGTACTACACTACTGCTAATTTCAAGAAAATTTTGTTGTCGTAAATAAAAATGATGGATCCTATTTTGAAATGAACTTGCAGAGATTTTTTTAGGATCCTACATTGCTACCACATCAAAAAAACTAAAGAGGCTTTTGGGAGGACACTGCAATGCCAAACCGAGCCAAGCAAGCAAAAGCAAAGGCTAAAACAATAGTAAAAAGCTCCCTTGGTCAGTCAATACCGAAGAGCTCCATAAATTCAAGAACACAAACACCCATTTGATCTCTCGACCCCTCTCTCTCCCTAGTCCCCACCATGGATTCATTTGCATGGGCATCGGTCTCCCAGGCCCCAGGGCTAGCCGGTGGCAGCGCCGTCTCCGACGGGAGAGGCGGCGGCGGTCTCTTGCCGCCGATGCCCGGGTTCCAGCTCCAGCCACCGGCCGGTCTCGAGCACTTCTCGGTGGACTCCGGCCTCGTCGAGCGGGCGGTGCGCTCGTCTTGTTTCGGCGCAGGAAATGGAACAGCAACCGCTGCGAGCGCCTCAAACATTACCTTGGAGGGGGCGTCGGGTCATCGGAGCAAGGTCGCCGGCGGGAGCAGTTGTGTCAATGGCGTCCACGACGAGGCCGTGACCGTAGATTGCTCCTCCGGTGGACCGGAGCCGGACTCTGAGAAGAGGAAGAGATCAGGCGAGGTAGGTGTTCACCCTATGGGCCTATACTCACTGTTCTTTGCACCCATCTCCGGAGGCTCCAATCTTTCTCGCCGTTGAATCGTAGGAGATTCTGGGGACAGATCAAGCGAAGGCGTCGAACGCGTCCATGGATTCTGCAGACGAGAGCTCGCGCAGCAAGGGCGTGAAAGGCGAAGAGAATGGAGCAGACGCGGCGGCGGCGGTGGCCGGCAAGAGGAAACGGAAGGGATCGAAGGAGCCTGACGAGGAAGGCGAAGGATACATCCATGTCAGGGCCCGGAAGGGTCAGGCAACCAACAGGCACAGCCTCGCAGAGAGGGTACACACAAATTGCATTACAATACTGTTATATAGCATGTACTAGATTCTTTCAGACTTGGTGTTCTTGAAACATATGCAGAGCGCAACTGATCACCTGAATTAGCTTAACTGCTTAAGATATAGTCCTAAAAGATGAACTTGAAAATTGGAAAAGATTTCATTCTTGTGCAGTTGAGAAGGGAGAAGATCAGCGAGAGGATGAAGCTTCTGCAAGACCTTGTTCCTGGTTGCAGCAAAGTAAGCCTTCTGACTGAAAGAAGAGCTGAACTTAGGTTTCAGATATGTGGATTTCATAAGAATGACGCACTCTGTTTTTCTTGGGTTTGATTTGATTTGGTTAGGTCGCCGGGAAGGCGTTAATGCTGGACGAGATCATCAACTATGTTCAGTCCCTGCAAAGGCAAGTGGAGGTACGCTATCTCTTCTGCGTTCTAAAGGAGAATGCCTGAAATTGTTCATCCGATAGAAACACTGAAATGAAATATCCCTGTCATCTTGCAGTTCCTGTCGATGAAACTTACAGCAGTCAATCCACGGCTCGGCCTCAACATAGAAGGCCTTCTATCAAAAGATGTAAACAATCAACCCCCTTTTGTTCCCTTTTTAGCTTGTTTTTGCAATAAATGTCTGCCAAAATTACAAAATACGCTCGTTTCCTTTGACGACATGCAGCTTGCTCGCTTCTCCGGTGCTCCTCCATCTGCTCCCATCGGATTCTCATTCTCCCAGCCCCAGGAAATGATCCACGGTGGTGTTCATGGCGTGGCCAGCTCGAATGGCTTCAGAACAATCATGCAGGAACACCTAAACGAAAAGGACTCGTTCGGAGATCATATTTCTCAGGTTTGCATAGCAGAAGAATACTAGCATTTCTAGTTACCGTAGCTGTGCACCTTAGAGGGGTAGCTTAAGCTA
Organism: Echinochloa phyllopogon; assembly: GCA_033239725.1. Taxonomy (NCBI): domain Eukaryota; kingdom Viridiplantae; phylum Streptophyta; class Magnoliopsida; order Poales; family Poaceae; genus Echinochloa; species Echinochloa phyllopogon. Next base: position 42,899,994 of record BTCW01000015.1, read on the forward strand.
TTTGAGAGATGGATTAAGTTACTACATGTGTTTCAGAGTATAAATTTATAGCAATTATGCATTTGCAAACAGGTTAATTTTCAAGAATTTTAACGAAATTATCTCTTGAACAGATGCCTCTCACCTTGGACGGACCGTTCCACAGCATTGCCCAAACTGGGTACGGCGGGGTCGTAGTGGGTGCAGAGCATCTGAGCATGAGGCCTGATCAGGGTGGGTTTCATATGTGAAGTTCAGCAGAAGCTCCAGCTTCTGATCAGCTGACATGTAGAGACACATGCACATAATCAGCATGTGCCCTGGAGTTACTGCATAGTGCAGGAACAGGACAAGCTTGATTGCTCCAGGAAAGGCTACCATTGCATTGCTTCAGCGTTGTACATGGTTATCGTTTGTCTTCAGAGCTGAAAGTTCAGGCACAGAAAGTAGGGATCTGCAACTATGAATTTATGATGTCGGAAAGCTGCCTGGGTGGAATGTGAAGTGAACTGTTCCTAGAGAGAGAATACCTACCAAAATAGGCAGCATTGCTGCATACAGCATTTTACTTGCAGCGTACTGTTTGCATTGTTAGTTAACAGAGCAAGTTGGCAAGCAGCAGTGAAAACATATGTTCAGATTAAACACTCAATTTTTACTCTATTCTTTAATTTTTTTTCCTTTCACCAGCACAATTCATCATTGTAGATCTCTTCTCATCCTTGTATCCATTGCAGGGCCTCTAGCTATTTCATCGATCTTTTTTAGACAGTTTGGTGTTTACTTTGCTTACTATGAACAGGCTTGCTTCTATTACTTTCACTATTTCCCTATCCCAATCACCATTTCCATATATCCAAACGAGCTGGTCGTATTCATCCGTGGTATGGCTTCCATTAAAGTATTTGATGATTTCCATGCCTTAATGTTGTCTATTCAATGTAGCTTCCCACTTGCTGAGGCGTACTGTTCCTCTCTTCACGGTTTCTAGATAAGACCTTAACGAACATTTGGAATAAAAAGAAACTCGACCAGAGAGAGACCTCACGTTCCTCTGATTTTATCTTAAAGTTGGTATCAAGCTTTGAACCCGGACAGGCAATACCGTTTTCATTGACCCCAAAGTTCAACGCTCAAACCATTTCCACCGAGAATTTGGTAACATTTGGAATCACATAAACTTCAATAACCATTTCCACCATGTCGGTCACTCGGAAAAGTTTATGAGCTGCTTGCACAGTTTCACTACAAGAAGGAAAATGAAAGATACGATGATTCCTCGCTCACAATGGTTTCCTCGTGTGCATCGTGCATTTTGTATGTACATCATCATTTTCATCGCGGGTACTGTATCTAATTGCTAAAGCAAGGAATAAAAACTGCAGATCTGATCTCCAAAATGCATCTTGTCTGTAACAATTATATAAATCTCCAACTAGTAGCAATTATATAAAGTGGGGGCAAACAACACTTCAGAAGCCTTTTCATAGAAGGACCAGCACAATTTTGCTATGTATAATCAATCTTCATGCTTTATTGTCTTATTGATAAGGCCACTACCCTTGCAATAAAATGGAAGTGGCCTACAAGTCTACACCTACAAAAACTGCCATGGCAGGAATTCATATTCAAGCATCTGTAACAAAAAAGTCCTAGACCATGGCTTTAATTCTACCCCATCACAACTAAATACGAAGATGTAACAAAGGATGCCCTAGAGAACTCAGCACTAATCCCTCCATGGGTCGCTCTCGGGTCTAACCTCGGAAGGCTCAATCACCTCCGTCACGGCACCTTCAGATGTGTCTGCCTCACCGGCCGATGTTTCAGCCTCCTCTGTGTCAGACCTTCCCCATCTCCCACCAAGGGCAATCTCCATCATCTCATAGATCTTGCCACCCAACTCTGCTGGACTCTCTGGCTGGAAATTACGGTAAACAAATTTTCCAACATTTCAGTAAATGATTTTTCACCATGACCATCAGAATCCATTAACACGTTATGTTGTACTTACAGTATATCCACTGGAGATCAAAGCAGCCTCGTACAGAAGCTCGACAGCCCTCTTGGCTTCTGTGCTTTCTGGTTCATTTTTGCAAGCAACCTGCCAGCAAGAATTTCTCATTCATATTAGCGATTGTAGTATAGCTCAAGCACATTGATTGTTGGCGACTGCTTGGCAGACGAGTCCCAAGGAGTAATGAATCTTACACTCAAATCCTTGATAATTGGGTGGTCAGGGTTGATTTCGAAAATTCTTCTCCCCCTCATGAACTCCAAGCTTGATGTGTCACCAAGTGTTTGCGCCTTCATAAGCCTATATATTTTGAGAAATGCGCATCAAGAATCAAATAGTGACTAAACAAAACAATTATTATGATAACTGAACAATAAACCTACCTTTCCATGTTGGCGGACCAACCAAACTTGCCAGATACAAGAACACATGGTGATGAACTTAGACGCTTTGATATTTGGACCTTTGCAACCTTGTCACCGAGCTGTTGTTTTACCCAGTCACATAGGAGGGTAAATTCCTGCTTTGTTTCTTTACTCTCCTCGTCTTCATCACCTGCAAAAATAGATAAAGATATATTTTTATTTAGAGTGGTGAGAAAGAAAATCGAACTGTGGAAAATAAATCTAAGCAAACTCAGGCATTGGCTCACCCAATTCCAGATCCTCTTTGCTGATATCCACAAATTTCTTCTCTTTGTAGGTCTGTAAGTTCTGAATGGCAACCTCATCTATTGGCTCAATGAGGTAGAGAACCTAAATTGGGGGGAAAAACAAGCAGCATATACTGAATTAAAGCATAAATGAAGAAATAACAGGTCTTTCTCATAGTCACTTCTTATGTCAAGTACATACCTCAATGTCTTTCTGGACCAGCTTTTCCAAGAAAGGGGCCGTCTTTGCACTTTGGAGACTATCTGTAGCAATGTAGTATATTGCCTTTTGATTCTCAGGCATGTTCTCTACATATTGATCAAGACTGATTGAATCTGCCTCATTTTTAGAAGAGTAGAAACGCAGCAATGGAGCAAGGCGCTTGTGATTTCCTGTGTCCTCAATGCAACCAAGCTTGATAAACTTCCCAAAGCTCTCCCAGAACTTCTTATAGTCCTATGGTACAAATTAAAGAACTTCAATGTCAAGTAAACAAAATAAGTTGGAGCAGAACTAAAGTTTCAATCGTACCTCTTTATCTTCCTTTTCAGCAATCTCTTCAATCATATCAAATGTCTTCCTGACAAGTCTCTTACGCATAATTCTTACCTGATCCACACAGTAAGAAGAATTTTCATAATCGACGCTCTCAAAAAGGGGAAAAACAGATGGGCATTTCATCTATAACTTACAATTCGACTTTCTTGAAGAATCTCACGGGACACATTGAGAGGAAGGTCATTTGAATCCACCACACCTTTTACAAAGCTCAAGTATCTTGGAAACTGCAAGCCATATGTATCAGTAACTGTTTTCATCTCAATCGATGGATAATAGAAAATAATAACAATATACTAATAGTGTTGAAAGATAGTGTACCAATTCACCATCAAAGTCATCAGATATGAAGACTCTTTTAACATATAGACGGATATTTTTGGTCTTGGGATTCATTATCTCCTCGTTACTAAGTGGTGCCATTCCTGGAACATAGAGGACACTCCTGAATTCCACCTCACCCTGTTAATAGGAAGGATCAGGTTATAGACTATACAATGTATGAGAATTCATGTGTTTGACAGAGTGCTGTTTGATGAATTCACACACCTCTGTTGTGAAGTGGGTGTGGGCAAGAGGATCCAAAAACTCATTGAATGTCTTCTTATAGAACTCATTGTATTCGGTTTTCTCAATTTCCTTCGGATTTCTCATCTGCATGGAAGGAATAGAATTAAACTGTCTGATTTCTTCATTAGCCCTTAGTACCTCCCATCAATTTGTCGACGTGGAGACTAGAGTTACCACAAGTACCAGAAGGGTGCTGTTCGATGTATAAATAACTTGCAATGAACAAGCAGTAGTACCGACTTACCCATATGGGCTTTGTTTCATTGGCTAGTTCCCAGTCCCAATATTTCTCGGTAATAGTCTTCTTCTTTTTCTTTTTCTCACCCTATATGTCAAAGTATGCCAGATCAGTTACAAAAGAATCAAGATCCTATAAAATTAAGGACAACTAGAAGCAGTCCTTTCAGAAAAACTAACCTCCGTTGCCTCTTCACCTTCTTTTGGCTCTTCATCCTCTTCAACCTGTCAATCAAGGGGGTTTTCATCAGTGAAACAAATGAAAAGACAATACAGATTCACCGATAAAAAGAACTGGTATGATCAAGAGAATAATCAAAAAGCATGGAGAAGACCCTACCTCAACAGTTCTTGATTTCTCCTGCCATGTGTATATGGGGAAAGACACAAACTGAGAGTAGTTTTTGACCAAGCCTTGAATCCTTGAAGGGTCCGCAAACTCGAACTTATCATCAGGCTAAAGAAGAAATAACAATGTAAGATTCATTTACCAAAAAATGACATATCATATGAACATAGCAACATACCCTTAAAAACAGAGTAATCTGAGTTCCACGTGTAAGCATTTTCTCAGGGTCAGTCTCTTCCTTGATGACATAAGAGCTACTGTCAGCCACAGCTTCCCACACATACTGTTTATCTGATTTTGGGCTCTTAGTGGACACCACAACCTGCAACGCGGGTTTGAGAAAATGTTAACTTTGATAACAATCTAAGCCATGCAACACGAGTAAAACCATATTCCATGTAAAATATTTTACAAATAAACCATCTACTAGTAACTACTGTAGTAAGTAATATCCCATACCTTCTCAGCAACGAGAAAAGCTGAGTAGAATCCAACACCAAACTGACCAATCAGACCATTGTCGGCCCCAAGGTCTTTGTTTTCCTGCAGAGAATCCAATTTCACATTAGGGCAAACGACAATGAAACAATCACAGAGACACTACCGTATTTAGACCCTAACCATATCTCATATTCATGGATGTATTCACAATTGAAAATTAAGGCACGATGCTGCACCTTGAGGGCCTTCAAAAATTTTGAGGTACCACTCTGAGCGATGGTACCAAGGCAGTCCTTAAGCTCATCTTTGGTCATACCAACACCAGTATCGCTGCAATAATCAATGGCCATCAGAAACTAGAGCTATTACTCTGTTCAGAAAATACCAAGTACATCTGTTATAAAAATAAACTTACGTGATAGTAATTGTTCCAGCATCAGGGTCAGGTTTAATCCTTATTTCCAGTTCACCCCCGTCAGCAAGTAAAGAAGAATCAGTCACACCAAGAAACCTCAGCTTATCCAATGCATCACTTGCGTTACTGGTAGAGCAGCAGATAAATAGCATTTGTAAATAATGGCATAGAATGAATAGCTGTAGAAACTGAACATATCCAAATTCCAGCAAAAGCTACTAACCTGACAAGCTCCCGGAGAAATACCTCCTTATGACTGTACAGGCTATGGACGATCAAATCCATTAAGCGGCTCACCTACAAGGCACCACGAAACCAACAATTTCAGTACCCAGTGTTAGTGCGATCAAATCCATTAAGCGGCTCACCTACAAGCCACCACGAAACCAACAATTTCAGTACCCAGTGTTAGTAGCACGCAAATGAAAGCTACATAATCAAATCGGCTAGACAGATTTGGCAACATTTCTGCTCAACTACAGATAACCTTATCACATTAATCCCCGAAGTTCCTCGAAAAATTAGTTAGTTCCTCGAAAAACATTAATCCCCGAAAGGAAAATTCAAGCTGTATCAGCAATTCAACACCAATTAGAAATTCCATCTGAAACCATATTGGATGCCAAATATAGACCGTGCCGATGTCTCACCTCCGCCTGGTACTCGAACTCCTCCCCGGCCGCCTCCTCCCCGGCGGGCTTCTCCGCGACGGCCGCATCGCACCGCACCCTGACCAACCTAGCCCTGCTCCTCTCGGCCTCCCATCTGACCGCTCTGGAGCACCTTAGCGCCCCGCTCCCCCGCGGCGCGACCGAGCTCGCGGCGGACGGCGCCCTCTTCCCCGCGCAGGGACGCAGCGCCGCCACCGCCGACGCGCCCATTGTCCCGCTCAACGCCGGCGCCATGGGAGACAGGGTCCGCGTATGCCACGAGCTGGCGCGCCAACGTTCGGGGGAAGAGAGAGGGAGGCGAAGGCGAGGGAGGGGGAGAGAGAAAGAGGATAAGGGGGGGTTAGGGTTTTTGTAAGCTGTTCGGGGCGAGCGGGTTCAAGAGGAAGGAGATGAGGCGCTGAGCGGGTTCAAGAAGCCTCTAGAAGCGCTCGAGAACCAACCTCCCATCAGCACGGTCGAGGATGAACTGTACGGTGGATCGAGGACCAAGGGTTGGTCCATTTTTTCCCCCCAACAAGGGAGTGTCTGATACGCTGTGCTGTGGGCCGTGGAGGCTTTCTTTGCTTGCAGCGTGAGAACGCAGTTCGGATAGCGGCCTGGGCTTCTATGAGCCGAAGTCGTTTCTTGGGCCATTAACCCAACAGGCCTTTTTCTTCGGAACAACAAGCTATCGGGCTTTCTTCGGCCATTAACCGTAGTGTTTTGCCTGATACGTGATTGGGCCACTGCAGTGTTCTTTGAGATCATCCGTGCCGTGCAACCTCAGTTTTTTTTGTTAACAAATACGTACGCTAAAACTGATTTCTTGCACGAAAATTGAAAGGCACCCACTATATTGCATTAATCCTGTTCGAAGCCATCTTTCTTTCTGATAACATACTGAACAGTCATCTGTTCGAAGCCATTTTTCTTGCTGATAACATACTGAATAGTCATCTGTACAAATCACAGCGAGTGTTTACAAGTTTCAACCAACGTATAGGAGCAAAGAATCAGAAGGTAATTTTAAAAGATCGTGCTATAATTCTCTTTGAAGCAATCGACATTGCACAGACTCATCGATCTAATCTTCTCTCCAATCCTGCAAAAGATTAATGAGAATATCAGTTGTTTTGAAAGAAAAAGAGAATGACAATTGGAACAATGTTTATCACCTTTTCATTATAATTAATTTATAAGGGAAAAATCGTAGGCAATGCTAATGTTATGTTCCGATCAACAAATGCTAATGTCAAGTCAGAAATCGATGTTATACATAGATCGACAAAAAACAATTGCAATGTGCAAGACAACAAGCAGAGAGAGCGAACCTATCAAAGCTTATCCTCGGCTTTTCTGTTTGCTCATGTTCATCAATCCTATCGAAGCAGTCAACACTTCTTCTCGATTTTTCTTTCCTGTCTGTGCTGGATCTTGCCTTCTCTCTGTGGCCCGTGCTTCGCCTGCGTTTATCCACATGTTCAGTGCCCAGCATAGGCTGTTCATGAGCTGTGGTCTTCCTTGACGGCTCCAACCTTCGTGAAACCATGGAAGGAACCTCGGAAATAGTTATATCGTCAGCTGGCGATTTTACATTCTCAGCTGCAGCTTCTTTTTCATCTGGCAGTTTTTTTATGGCCGATAGGAACTTCTTCAGATGTCTTGAATACACCGGGAATCTTTCCAAGTTAGCATGGTCACCTCCCTCGATCCACAGAGGTTCATACTTCTGCTGGCACAGCTCCCAGAGCCGCTTTCCATGGGACAAGTCAACAACATCATCATTTGTGCCCTGAAAACCAAGGAAAAAAAAGCTCCAGATTATTTTTTTGAACGACAAGCTCCAGTTTAATGATCTGAAGCTATTGGAATTAAGAATGCTAACACGTAGATGCTTACAAAGAACTTACATGGATTACCAAAACTGGGCATTTCACATGGGGGATTTTCTCAATGTTCTGAAAAGGAAATAAGTGTTAGCATATGCAGTGTGTGACCTATTTATCTTAGATACTTCAGCCTTTTGTTTTAAAAAAATTGGATCTTGATACTTCAGTCAGCGAACCAAACCTTATATATGTCAAACCAGTATGTTTTCTTCACTGAATACATGACACGCAAGCCAGACAGTATTGCACTGTGCAGAACAACAGCTCTTATGTGATCCAAACGAACAGCTAGATCTAGGGTAGGTCCACTGCCAACAGACTGACCATACAGAACAATGTCTTCTTCCCTAGTCCCATAAACGTCCACAAGGCATTTGTATGCGGCCTCTATGTCAGCATAGGTATTAGCTTCACTTGGCTGCAGATGGATTTTCCAGAAATGTTGTGTCAATAATGTTATTCCTAAAAAGAAGCAAATGCTAAAACTCTAAAAGAACGAACTAGCTCAGACCAATAATGCCCTGAATCAAACTCCCTCGGGCATGAAAAAGTTTCATGGCCTCTTTCATGACAAGAGCCAAGAATAATATTGTGAAGTTGCCCTCTACTGAAGTGACATGGTAAGAGCATTAATTTTTTTAAAAAAGGGATAGAGATAAGTTACCTTGCCAGATGACTGTCCATAACCAGAGTAATCGTACCTGAGAAGAATGGTGAAATTGTTTTATGACAGCCCATTTCAGTCATCAAGAATAGCATGAATGCATGATCACAGAACTTGCTAAGGTTTCAAGGGCTTGGACTCACAGCATTCGGTAGTTATTTAAATGGCTTAATAAGAATGACAAAAGAAGGAGCTAGAGTGATCTACAAATTCATGTCATGTCCATATTGCAAAGCTATTCACACAGTATTTGTAATACACTAGTACACAGTTTACCCTTCAAAAAATTGCAATACACTGTAAAAAATTAGTAACAGAAATTGTGAAGGTCTGTTCTACATCTACATACAAGCACAGTCTACTCTAAGCTGTGGTCAGTGGAAATGAAATCTAGAATAAATTCTGTGACCATGCTCCAACAAAATAATATAAATAGTTCATGCAGGTATCACATCAGCAGTCAGCTCTCTTTGACTTTGTCTTACAGAAGGGGCGACTTAAAATGGTTATCGACATATTGAGGGCAGACAGCTTCTTAAGTTGGCTCTCATTCAATTACCATATCAAAAAAGAGCTGAAGTTTCATCCCTTTCTTTTTTAATGAAGTTTCATGAATTTTGAGCCAATTATCAAGTGCAATTTGCTGATTTCAGCTCATGCAGGATGGGAAACCAAAATATAGCATCTCACAAACTTTTGGTGATACTGTGATATGACATGCCCTTTCAAAAGTCACCTTGACATTTTATCTTTAACCGTCTTAAAACAAAAAATGTTTCAACAATATTTCTCAACACACTCTCTGTCTCACTTTTCTGGACAAACAAACCCCTGGACCATGTCATTGTTCCCTCCTTCCCTTCACACTCCTGCAGGCTGCATCCATCCCCGCCCTAATTGTGTGAAAATCCCTCTTGTTATTACTAGGAGTATTATACTTTGTACTTAGGAGAGAAATAGAAAGGTGTTCCTCGGAGTGTGTGTGTGGGTGGGTGCGGGGTGTTGGGGGGGGAGAAGGGAGGGGGGGGAGGGGGGGGGGGGGAAGGGGGGGGGACAGAGAGAAGAGAGATAAAGATAATAAAAAGGTGTATATGCGTATCTTTCATTTGTTTCGAATAATAGAGGTGACAAATTGTGTATGCATTTTGTTGAATAACATAAATACTAAATATAGAAAAAAACTATGTAAGCTTTACTTTCACTTAACAGTATGTGCTGCAATGAGGACTCTTCCGTGTTCTGAGTTGCATGGTTAATCCATCCAATTATCTGTCCATTTGTCTGGGTTTTGTTGCTACAAGCCTGCTCAGGACTTAATTTGATACTTGGATCAAGCGAATGATTTGATGCTGGGGTAATATGCTCTGTGCTGGGCATACAGAGGACGCAATTTCAATGTGAACTTGAGTGTGTGTCTTTGTGTAGCCAAATAGTTAAACAGCAAATAAATCATTAGACATGATGTAGGATACTCGAAGTTAATATTCTGCTTGAGCAGGAAACGTGTACGAAGTGAATCCCATGAAAGATCAAAATACTGTTGACGTGAGTGACAGTGGCCCACATAAACAATTTGGAAATCCAGCTTCAGACAGACAGACAGTGCAGACCTTGTAGGTCAATCAAGCAGCACAAGCAATGATATCAAGTTAACTGTGGTGCGCTATTCTCTAAACTGTTGTCCAATCATTAGTCTTCTGTCTAACAATATGCAGTGGAAAAGAACCACAAAATAATATTGAAAACTTCGAACATGCCACTTTGAAAAAAAAATCGAGCACGTATTTCATCAAGAAGAAACACTTTGAAAAAAATGGATAACTAGAAAAGTGTCATTAACAGCTTCACCTTAAGTGGAGATCTAAAAGGCACAGAAAAACGAATCAAATACTGTATTACTGTTCAGGTTCAAGTTTGACTAGTTCATTGCACAATGGTAAAGGAAAATGCCAGTTTCTGGAAGCAGCAAAAAAAAATTCACACAGTTCCTCCAAGTATCGATGGCAAACTAAATCGTAGCCAAGTAACATGCTCATGCTCACCATAATCCCATCAATCAGACGAAAATATGAATCCCCTAAAAGAATCAGGTGTACCAATCGCACATGATACATCTTTAACAAGAAATCAAACCCCATTTAGAAATACAAGCTAACGAAAACCATCAATGCAAATCGCAGTAGCAGCACTTCACCCCCACTCAGCAACAGTACGGTGTACCGTATGATCACCAATCAAACATAAAACCATTAACAGCACAGAAAACGACAGAAGCAAACAAAAGAAAAACATTTTTTAGGAACCAATCAAGGCACGCCCACTCCAGAGGATCAAACCATGATCCGATCATATTATGGGCTTCTAGAGAACTATGTTCCGATCGGTTTTTTCATAAAACCATTTGTTCCCAGAAAAAAATCGTTTCTTTTCACAGGATCATCATCCAGTAACTAAAGCAGTTATCTTGATTCTTGATCGCCCAACTGAGTCAAAAGTACCCGAGAAACCAGTCAATCACACGAGCACTTCAAGTACTTACGGACTTACCCCATGAGGTTGACGTGGAGGCGTGCGCTGAGCTCGACGAAGATCCCGTACATCTGGCCGAGGTCGGCGGCGTTGCCGTACGAGAAGAGCACGGTGAGTCTGGCCCCGGGGTGCCGCACGTACATGGCGATGATCTCCGAGCCCCGCCGCGTCCGCACCCGCCTCGCCTCCACGCCGGCACTCCACCGCACGCCCGTCATCGCCACCCTCCTCGTGCGTATCTTACACGCACCCTCCTCCGCCGCCGTGGCATTCCTCCCCAGAGCGGCACCCGGCGGCGGTGGCGGCTCCTCCTCCTCGTTGACCACGCCGTAAGACGGCGGGCTCGGAGGGAAGAACGCCATCTTGGAGGCCACCGAGGAAGTCACCCCGCCCATTTCCAACCTCAGGCCTCCTCCGGCCGCAGCGGCATCAGGGTATTCTCCGGCCGGAGAGGTGGAGGCGGGGCGGGGAGGGGGCTTCAACTTCAAGGTGAGATTCTTTTAGAGGCCTAATTGGAAAATTTCAAGCGAAGGCCTGCTCCACGAGAGGGGCGCTATTTGGAGTTGCAAAGTTCTTCAGGGATCTGAGAAGAAATAGCCATCAATTTCTCCGGGGTTTATCGGAGGGGTTAAAGATTGGCTCGGAATTAGGGGGCAGAGTTGGCGAAATGGAGAGTTGCCTTGCCGGGATAGCTAAAGGAAGAGAGGGCTGTCACGTGATCACCGGAGGAGCGCACGTGAGGTCCACTTTTCAATATTTTTTCCTTGTCCTTTTAGCACTGGGTTTCCTGGCTTTGAGCATTTCCTTTCTTTGATCTGAGATTAATGGCCAAAGATTTGGGTTGTTACTATGTCAATGCTTATTGCTAAATATGGAACAAGATCAAACCATTAGAATATAAGATTTCTTCCGTCCACGTCTCCATCTTTGAATTTGAATTGATGTGAGCAATACTAACATCTATAGCACTATGGAATGTATAGCCTGATCTGACGATCGACCAACCTCCCACCTAGAAATACTACGTTATGGAAGAACAGATTATTCATAGACCGAAATGGTGGTTCTTCGTTCTAAACAGAAATATATGACGTGTCTGCTCTTTATTTTTCTAACAAGAAATACCTTATCTTTTATGGTAGATATGTTATATACAAAATCAAGTGTCCATGGTACGTACATGCAAATTGCCTTCTTTTCATAATTCTATCCGGGTCTTGCTGCTGAGGATCAGATCCAGTGTAAGCTGTACCGGCGACATGAATTGGAGTTGGTTGGCATGGGCGCTATGATCTGCCACTGGGTCCCTTCACCCAGCTCACTCTCGGTTCCAGGCCATACTGTCATACCATCATGCATACCAATATATGTCATATTGCCATCATGACATGAACATTGCTACATGATTTCAGCTAAAGAAATAAGATTAGTACGCCACCGAAAATCACCCATTCACAATAATATTCACTTCACTCTTTTTTGGACACGGGAATGTGTTTACTCCTTTTACAGCAACACCATGACATCCTGCTGTGGTGGCACGCAATAACCTACGTATATGTGGCATGCTAATTTACACGTCGAGATCAAAATATCAAATCCACCGAGATGGCCCATGTCAGTGGATGGAATTATTAGGGCTTGCAAAGGCTGTCTCGAATAGAACACACAGCAAATCGTGGACGAATATTTAAACAAACTCGATCGCATCGATATCATTAGCCTTTTTCTTAGGAGAAAACAAAAATGCTACAATACTTTCTAGCTCTGCCTTGGATGCAACTAAGCTCCTGCTGCACTGCACCAACGCTGAACGCAAAACCCGCAATTTGTAGCATGAAAGGCAGCTACCTCTCACCAGCCACACTTTCTTTAGCCTTTTTGACTTTGCCGTGTTCATTGACGGCTTAACAAAGACACTGCAGTTCTTGCAATCTGTCTCTGTTTTCTTTTTTTTTTCTTTTTCGACTCTTCGCTTCCGACAACGACGGTGAGTTCTTTCGATGCTTCCAGTTGGGCGATGAAAAGATGGATGGGGTGAAATTGTGAAAAGACGAGTGAATCAAACGCGCATGCTCGCCGCCGTTCTCCTTTGTTTCGTGTGTCAGAACTCGAAGCCCGTGTGCTCGCCAGGAAGAGTGCAGAGCCGCATGGTTGGGGTAGACATGCCTGCTGGTTGGGAGGTCAATCATGAACTGATCTGCGCTTTGTTTCTTTTCCTGTTGGGCGGGCCATTTCCGGTGACCCTGTGCCCTGCTGTTTACCGGTAGCTATGATGAAATATGTCTGAAGAACTCGATCGGCGAAATGGACAGTGGCAGCAAAATGCACTGGAATTGCATGCCCCCATGTACTTGGGGGCATGGGACTGTAGCAGCTTCAGGGTTGAAACTTCAGACACCACAGCCGGTTCAAGTAGCAACTGGATACTCTAACCGGCATTAGTTAACACTGTCATCATAAAAGTCATCATGGAGAACAAAGCTTTGCGTTTAATGAAAAGAAATGTTTTCGGGACAGTTGTCCCCATACGGACATACATTGTGCTAATTAACCTGTTTTGAGGGGAGTTGTTGTCATTTACTCATTTTCCACTCCACGAGACCATTGGCCAGAGCCGATATATCATTAAAACAAGGGCCATGTGATAATGTTACGAGTTATACTAGTAAAAATTAAAGATAAGAGTTTTGACTGATGAGCAATGCAAATGCATGGTACTGCTAGACTGCAAAATCTTCGGAACATGTCTGGGCAATCTTCTAAACATGTCTCAAGAAGGCGATAACAGAGTCCAACTTACGAATATATTCTTTTTGCGGGTAACTTATGATTGAACATGCAGCTGCTACTTTTAGGCTTTTGTCATGGTTTAGTTGTTTTCCTATGAATCTTATCTCTAAAAAGTTTCAGGGAAATCAGCTCTAGTTCGAATGCTGTCAGAACTTTGCAGAACCAAATTACAGTGCCTCCTCTCCTAGGCCTTAGCATTCGCAGTTCTTAGCTAAGCCCTTGTTTGGTTCACAAGTTTGGGAGCCAAACTTTGGTTTATTGTTGGGGTGCGTGCGTCACTGTAGCATTTCGTTTGTATGTGTGAAAAATTGTCCAAAAATTGATTAATTAGGCTCAAAATGTTCGTCTCGCAGAGTACAACAAAACCGTGCAATTAGTTTTTAATTTCATCTATATTTAGTACTCCATGCATGTGCCGACATTTTGATGGGATGAGAATCTTCTTTTTATATATAGTGAACTTTGAGGATGAAATTTAGGATCTAAACGAGGCGGACTTCTGAACATCCTGAATGACTCACCCACCCCTCGCGTGTCGGACGAGCCCGTTGCCGGCGGCAAGCACTTGGTGGGTGAACTGATAATATTTCTTTATTTAAAAACTACGAGACAAATTTTTTTATTTAATTAGACTCAAAATGTTCATCTCGCAGAGTACAACAAAACTGTGCAATTAGTTTTTAATTTCATCTATATTTAGTACTCCATGCATGTGCCGACATTTTGATGGGATGAGAATCTTCTTTTTATATAGTGAACTTTGGAGGTGAAATTTAGGATCTAAAAAAGGCGGACTTCTGAACATTCTGAACGACTCACCCACACCTCGCGTGTCGGACGAGCCCGTTGCCGGCGGCAAGCACTTGGTGGGTGAACTGATAATATTTCTTTATTTAAAAACTACGAGACAAATTTTTTTATTTAATTAGGCTCAAAATGTTCGTCTCGCAGAGTACAACAAAATTGTGCAATTAGTTTTTAATTTCATCTATATTTAGTACTTCATTCATGTGCCGACATTTTAATGGGATGAGAATCTTCTTTTTGTATAGTGAACTTTGGAGGTGAAATTTAGGATCTAAACGGACTTCTGAACATTCTGAACGACTCACCCACACCTCGCGTGTCGGACGAGCCGTTGCCGGCGGCAAGCACTTGGTGGGTGAACTGATAATATTTTTTTATTTAAAAACTACGAGACAATTTTTTTATTTAATTAGACTCAAAATGCTCGTCTCGCAGAGTACAACAAAACTGTACAATTAGTTTTTAATTTTATCTATATTTAGTACTCCATGCATGTGCTGATATTTTGATGGAACGAGAATCAGCTAGTCTCAATCAAATTTGATCTTAGTTAAATCCACTGTACCAGGGAATTTGGGATCCAGTAGGACCAACCGCCCTCGTGGCGGCAACTGCCGGATGGGTGGTCGCGCGCCTAAGAGCAGACACGTTCCTAAGTCAAAGCAGTATTACAGGTCGTTTTACGTAGTGTCACGTAATATTTTTGTTAACGTGGAGAACAGATAGCAAGGTAAGAGAAAAATATCGTTGTCTCACAAAATAATTTTCCCATAAACTAAATTTTAAAACTACGAGACAAATTTCTCATTGCAACTGATAATATTTCTTTATTTTTTTTATAAATTAAGAGATATTACATGAGACAACTAAAATAACAATTTATCGTATAGATTATCTTACAAGTCATCTAAAGATTAAGATCTAGTCGATACCAGTGTACTTTACCCGCCACCGGACCCAAGGACGCTTACGTCGGCGGAAGAACCGATGACTGCAAAAGCGAATATATATAAACAGTTGCCTCTCGTGGTATGTGGTTCAGGGCAGCCGCAATGGGTCGTTAGGAGCTCTCTATAACAATCCACATCATCATTTTGATGAGTAAAAAATAAGAGGAGAGAGAAAATCGTCGCTACATGTAGCGAGAGCCGATAGCACGCGGTGCGATGCAGAACAGACCCTACCCATGCAGCTCCTCAGGCTGCCCGCACCGGACACTGGATGTCCGCACGGTATGCGCCACGTAGGCGTGCATGCCGTGCGGGGTCCAAATTTCTCCCCGCAGCGGAAGACGGGAAACGGAGCTCTACACGCTAAAGGAATCCAGGGGCCGGTAAATCGAGAGGGAGAGAGGGACCAGCGGTAAAGGACACGTCGGCGTGGGCCCGCGTCCGGCAGTTGCTTCCTCGCCGCCGCTCGACTCGTCGAAGCCGAAGCCGCCGCCACAGCGCCTCCCCGAGCTGCCTCGTCTCCGTGCCGAGCCACCCCACCGCCGAGCTGCCCCGTCGCCGAGCTGCCGACGAAGAAGACGAGGATGTCGCCGCTGCTCGATTCGCCGCCGTCCCGCCGCCTCCGCTCGATTCGCTCGCCCGCCTCGGCCGCCGCTGCAAGCCGAGGCATCCTCGAGCTCCTTCGCCTCTCCACCTTCTCCGGCGTCGAGCGCGAAGCTGACGAGGCTGCTAAGCACGACGCAGGTGACGGGCGCAGGAGGGGAGGCCGAGGCCGCCACGGCGGTGAGGAGCTTCGCCTCCGCGCGTCGCTCGCCCCGCCGCCGCGCGCCCGCCCTACGCTTGGCCCGCGTGCCGCGCGCCTGCCCTGCTCTTGGGCCACCACCGTGCTCGCGCTTGGCCCGCGCGCCGCCGCCCACCGCGCCCCGCGTTTGGCCCACGCGCCGCAGCCCACCGCGCCCCGTGCTTGGCCCGCCCGGCCGCCCGAGCGCCGCCGCCCGCGGATGGAGGGAAGGGGAGGCGGGTGGAGGGAAGGTGAGGGGGCACGGCGCGGGTGGAGGGAAGGGGAGGGGGCGGCGCGCGGTGAAGCGGCGGGGGGAGCAGCGCGGGGGAGGGGTGCGGCGCTGGCGGGCAGGGGGAGGCGGTGGGGAGCGGCGCGAGGGGCGGCGCTGGCGGGCGGGGTGAGGCGGTGGGGAGCGACGTGGGGGGCGGCGCTGGAGGGCGGGGGGAGGCGGTGGGGAGCGACGCGGGGGGCGGCGCTGGCGGGCAGTGGGCGGCGGGGGGAGGCGGTGGGCGGCGGGGGGGAGCGGCGTGGTTGAAGAAGAGGCGGGGAAGGAGGCGGACTGGCGGAGGTGGGGCCGGGGGAAGAAGATGGGAGAGGGAGAGGGAGAGAGAGGGGAGGAAAAAGATTAAAAATTTATGACGTGTGGGTCCCACAAGCTGGTAGTTAGAATAGAGAGTAGAGAGAGTATGAACGAGTGTAGAATAAAGTGATAGAGAGAGGAGAATCTCGATGACCAGGATAGAATATTCTATTTTAAAGGGCAGAGTAGAAGTTGACTACTGCGAACAGCCTCAAGCACAAAGATCGGTAAACAGAGATGGATGCGGTTACGATTGAAAGAAAGGGATGAAGTATATTAAAGAAATACTGACATATGGACCTTACTTAAATTTAAGAAATTATACTATAGTACAGCCGTTGGACAAAGGGCAGAAGGCAGTCTGCTGACCCAACAGGAAGTTGATTTAAAGCACCGTCTCCAGAACAGAACAGGTTAGCAGAGCTGCTGCGTGAAGAGGAGGTTAGGTGGTATCAAAGGGCTAAAGTACAGGAGTTACTAGAGGGTGACTCCAGCACCAAATATTTCCAGCTTGTTGCAAACGGCAAGCATAGGAAAACTAGGATTTATCAGTTGCAGGATGGGAATCAGATAATATGTGGTGATGACGCATTGAAAAGTTATATCACTACATATTATTAGGGTTTATTTAATTTTCAGTTAGATGAAACTTAGATTGATGATATTTCTCAGGTTTCTGCAGCTGAGAACGAGATTCTAGTATCCAATTTCTCTAAACAGGAAGTAAATGAGGCAATTTTTCAAATGAAACACAATAAAGCTCCTGGGCCTGATAGTTTCCCTATAGAATTCTATCAGGCCTTTTGGGATGGTATAAAAGGAGACTTGATGTCTCTCTTCCACGAGTTTCATAAAGAAAATTTGCCATTATACAACCTTAATTTTGGTACAATTATTTTATTACCGAAATGTAGTGAGGCGATCAAAATCCAGCAATACAGGCCGATATGTTTGCTTAATGTAAGCTTTAAAATATTTACCAAGGTGGCAACAAATAGAGTTACGCAAGTGGATCCATGAGCTCCATAGAAAGAATCAGGATGGAGTAATTTTTAAGATTGACTTTGAGAAAGCGTATGATAAAGTGAGGTGGTCGTTTGTGCAGCAAACTTTGAGGATGAAAGGTTTTTCACAAAAATGATGCCAATGGGTTGAGGATTTTACTCTGAGGGGTCATGTAGGAATCAAGATAAATGATCAAGTAGGACAGAACTTTCAGACTTGGAAAGGGCTTCGGCAGGGTGATCTGCTATCACCACTCCTCTTCAATATTGTTGTTGATATGCTAGCCATTATCATAAACAGAGCAAAGGAGGCTGATCAGGTAGTTGGGGTTGTGCCGCACTTAGTAAATGGAGGCCTTTCCATTCTATAATATGCGGATGATACAATTCTGTTCATGGATCATGATCTAACGAAAGCTGCAAACATGAAGGTTCTGTTATGTGCCTTTGAGCAGCTGTCTGGTCTTAAAATAAATTTTCATAAAAGTGAATTATTTTGTTTTGGCCGGGCCAAAGACTGTGAACAGCAATATGCTGAATTATTTGGATGTCATTCAGGGGCTTACCCATTTCGGTACCTTGGCATTCCAATGCACTACAGAAAGCTTAGTAACTCAGATTGGAAAGGGATAGAACAAAATTTTGAAAAGAAGTTGAGTAGTTGGAAAGGAAAGCATATGTCCGTAGGTGGGAGGCTAGTTCTGATTAACTCAGTCCTATCCAGTTTAGCGGTTTTCATGCTCTCCTTTTTCGAAGTTCCAAAAGGGGTTTTGGAAATGTTGGATTATTATATATCGAGATTTTTTTGGCAATCGGATGAACATAAGAGAAAGTACAGACCGGTTAAATGGCCTATTTTATGTCAGCCCAAAGAAATTGGATGGCTAGGGATTACAAATTTAGAAGTTCACAAGCAGTGCTTGTTGAGTAAGTGGTTGTGTAAACTCATCAGTGAGGATGGGATTTGGCAGCAATTGTTACGAAATAAATACCTACGTAATCAGACTATTACTCACGTAGATAGGAAACCAGGTGATTCTCACTTTTGGTCAGGGTTAATGAAAGTGAAGCAAACCTTTACTGATTTTGGTACGTTCCAGTTAAATGACGGCAAACAAGTCAGATTCTGGGAGGACAAATGGTTGGGTAACTTCACTTTGAAACAACAGTATCCATCCTTATATCAGATTGCAAGAAAAAAACATGATATAGTAGCCATGGTTTTTTCTAGGATTCCGCTTAATGTGTCTTTTAGACGATCATTAGTTGGTCCACTTTTGAACTCATGGCATGATCTAGTTCATAGGATTAGCCACATACAGCTGAATGATAGTGGTGACAAGTTTAGGTGGAATCTTACTCAGTCCGGCTTGTTTTCCGTTAGGTCAATGTATATGGCTATTATAAATAATAATAAAAATAATAATGTGCAACAGAATACTAAGATTTAGAAATTGAAACTCCCTCTGAAGATTAAGATTTTTTTTGGTATTTAAAGAGAGGCGTGATCCTAACAAAGGATAATCTAGCTAAGAGGAATTGGAATGGTAGTAAACTATGTGCTTTCTGTTCCAAAGAAGAATCAATCCAACATCTGTTTTTCGATTGTCATATGACGACATTCCTATGGAGAGCTGTACAGTTTGCTTTTAAGCACCCTATAATTTCAATCATTTATTTAATAATTGGCTCGTAGGGATGAACGATAAGTTTAAAAGTCAATTGTTAGTTGGGGCCGCTGCTTTATGTTGGGCAATTTGGCTCAGCAGGAATGATTTAGTTTTTGATAAATCCCCCACGAAAACTTACTTGCAGGTTTTGTTCAGAGGGACGTACTGGCTACGGTTCTGGGCGCAGCTACAACGGTATGAGAAAGACAAAAAAGCAATAAAGGAGTCATGTCAAACGCTGGAGGCTTTGGCAATGCGGTTCTTCGCACATCATGGTTGGAGATTTAGCAATAGAATTGTGGGCTAGTTTTCTTTAAACTTTATAATGTGTTTTGTTCCGAGTACTTGTGTGAACAGATGGGAGTGATGTGAATTTGTAAGCCTCGGCCGTAGCCCTATGGGTGCTGGATTAATTTCCATTATCTAAAAAAGTAAAGCCGTTGGACAGCTGATCGTTAGGGCTTCCTATATCCTGCTATATCCTGGACTCTGCTGTAGAGAGCGTATCGTCGTTGTTGTTGCGGGTGCCCTTACTGTAGGTTTTCTTCAAGCATCGGGAACTGCAACTGATTTCGCACATTTCTACTGTTCTGTTGCCTGTTGGTGCCCAGAAATTGTCGCAAACCATGTTAGCTTTGGATGCTCCAAAGGCCAGCAGACTGCGACCGTTCGAGATCCAGTGATCAATAGACAGCGTTTCTTCCTCGCACCTCAACGTTGCTGCGAGCATCAAGCGCCAGCCATGGCTGCATATTTTGCCGTCACAAAAACATTTTGTTGTGTTTGGATCCCAGGGACTAAAGTTTAGTCTCTCAAATAAGCGACAATTAGTAGCATTAAATATAAACTAATTACATAAGTCATATCTACTCCGCGAGACGATTACTGTAGCATTATATTGTCTAATCATGGACTGATTAGACTTAAAAGATTTGTATCGCAAATTAGTCCTGACTTATGTAATACATTTTATAATTAATCTATATTTAATACTTCTAATTAGCATTTTTAGATTCGATGCGACGAGACTAAAAAGAAACCAAACCTAGATAAGATAAAATCAGTGGCTAATGTTCATTGTACGGCTTGCTATCGATATGAACATCTACGGGGAAGTTCACAGACTCCTTGGATGCCAGTTCACAGACTCCGTGAGCACTTGCACCAGCTCCTCAAGGTCCCTGCGCGAGCTCCCGCCCTCCGCCACCGCCGCGGCCGCCTTCTTCCCGAGCGCCGCCGCGCGCTCCCTCACGGGCTCGCCCTCCTTCCCGACCGCCGCCGCGATCGTGCTCGCCATCCGCCCGGCGTCCGGCACGGCGTCCGCGCCCTCCGCCACGGGCATGGCCACGCCGGCCTCCGCCAGCAGCCGCGCGTCCGTGAACTGGTCGGCGCCCATCGGCCACGCCAGCATCGCCACCCCCGCCGCCGCCGCCTCCAGCACCGAGTTCCAGCCGCAGTGCGTCAAGAACCACCCCACGGCGCGGTGGCGCAGGATCTCCACCTGCGGCGCCCACCCGCGGATCACCATGCCCCGCGGCGCCGTCGCCGCCTCGAACCCCTCCGGCACGGCGGTGCCGCTCCGCACCGCCCAAACGAACGCCGCCGGGCTCCGCGCCAGCGCGTCGGCGACGCACGCCGCCTGCGCCGGCGACAGCGCGTGCTGCGTCCCGAAGCTGACGTACACGGCGGAGCCGTCGGGGAACGCGTCCAGCCACGCGGCCACGCTCGCCGGCGCCACCGCGGGCTTCCCGCCGCGGTCGACGGAGGTGGCCACGGCGTCGGACAGCGGGCCCACGGCGAGCACCCGCTTCGACGCCATGTCCGGGAGCGGGCGCTCCACGTATGGCGCCTCGAGCGCCGCGAAGGAGTTGGTGACGAAGCACGCGCTGCCAAGGTTCCACAGGAAGAGCTGGCGGATCGCCTCGGACACCTCGTCGCCGGGCACATAGTCCCGGAACAACCCCGACAGCTGCCGCCACGGGAAGCAGGGCGAGCCGGGGATCTCCGGGAACGTGACGGGCTCGTCGGCGTCGTCGGGGCGGCGCCGGGACGGCAGGTGGCGCCAGAGGGAGTGCGACATGGCGAGGTGCAGCGCGCAGGACGGCGAGAACGTCACGTGCGGCACGCCGAGCTCCGCGGCGAGCGGCTGCGTCCACCCGGTGAAGAAGTCGGAGACGACGGCCGTGACGCGGCGGCCCTGGTGGGCCTGGGCGTCGCACCAGGCGACGAGCGGCGCGCGGAGCGCGGCGAGGGAGGCCATGAACGGCCGGAAGAGGTGGCGCGGGAGGTCCTTGGTGTTCTCGCCGCTCCCCGGCGGGAGCAGCGGCGTGGGCGACGGGGACGGCAGCGCGGTCACGCCGACGGACGGGCACGCGGCGAGCAGCGGCGCGAGGAGCGGGGCGTTGCCGGCCGTGACGGCGACGGTGACCGCGAGGCCGCGCGCCGCGAGCAGCGCCGCGAGGTCGAGGAGCGGGAGCATGTGGCCCTGCGCCGGGTACGGCACGAGGAGCACGTGCGGCTCGCCGGCGCCGCAGCGGCCATTGCTGGCGCGTTTCTTCTCAGGTGGCGCGGCCATGGACGATGAACCTGAGCCGCCGCTCCGTTCCCGTGGGAGGAGAACAGAAATGCGCTACAGGTTAATGTCTTCGGTTGCAGTGCCTCATTTAGAATGTGCTCGTGACATTGACACGGGCGCCTCGTCTCGTCATTAAAAACAAAAGGCAAGCACGTTGGGACGGTGACGGACGGCTGGCGACAGGTTTGGCGATTTTCAAATGACTGATTCCCTTTTTGTGGTTCAGTCAATTTGTTCATTAATCTGGCCCATTTCCTGATTTGCATGCATGCACTTTTCTTTTGACCGCGTGTTCTTCGAGCGGTCTGGTGACTGCAAGGAAGGTGCAGAAATTCAGTCGCCTGATCAGTGCACCAACCCAGGTTTGGTCCGGCGAACATTTGAAACTTGCGAAAAATATTCATTCACGATGCGACCTCGACGCCCAAATTTGTGGTTGGTGGGCGGCTTTCGTCGGGAGACCTTCTGGAAGACTGGAACCGAGGAAGGACAGCGACCGCCGCCATCCGCCTCAGTGGACATGAGTGGTGAGCTACGAGTCATATCGAGACACGGGGTCTATAGTCTGGGATGAAAAGTGGGCAGAAAAATCATATCGAACGTTGTAGCGTACTGTAGCACTTTTCGTTTGAGTGGTGAGCTACGACTCACATCGAGACATGGGGGTGTATAGTTTCTTAAAGGGGGTAAAAAGTGGGTAGAAAAGTCATATCGTACACCGTATCATTTTTCGTTTGTTTGTGGTAACATTGTCCTACCATGAACTAACTAGGCTTAAAAGATTCGTCTCGTCGTGTACATCAAAACTATTCAATTAATTTTTCTATTTACCTACATTTAATGCTCCATACATGAGGAGAGAGATTTGATATGATTGGATGTGATAAATAAATAGTGAAGTTTGGATAGAGAAAATTTTGAACTAAATAGGGCCGGCCGTGTTTATTTGAGTGGGGCAAAATTTTGCCAGCCGCTCTGACCAATAATTAAGGGTATTAAATAAAGTCAGTTTATAAAACTATTTTCACAACATTAGGTTATTTCGTAAGACCTATCTAATGAGGCATTTGACTGCATGATTAGAGGATGGTTACTGTAGTATTATTTAGAAAAACATGGATTAATTAGGCTCGTTAGATTCGTCACGCAAAGTTACGCTCATCCCTGAAAAGGTTTTGTAAATAAATTTTATTTAGTACTCCACGCACATAGGATTCTTTTGGGCAAAATTTTGCCAAGAACCTTCGTGCGCATTGATCCTCTCACCTCCCGCGGTCAGCAAAGGGGCCGGGAAAACTGGGAAAGCACAAAGCAGTGAGGACGCAGATGGCGATGCTGGCAGGCTTTGGTGCATGACAATTCGATCTCAAATTTTTTTTGGATGCATGATGGTCAAGAGCAATCCCATCACACCATGTTTTTTGGTTAGCAAATTTTTTACCCCGAAAATCTGACATGAAGTATTAAATAAAATCTATTTATAATTTTTTTTTAAAAATAAGTGTAACTTTACGCGACGAATCTAATGAGTCTACAGTCAGTAATACTTTAGTAACTATTCTCTAATCATACGGTTAAATGTCTTATTAGATAGGTCTCACGAATTAATCCGATGAGTTTGTATGTAGTTTTATAAACTGATTTTATTTAATATTGATCAAACGTGCGTAAAATTTTCATCCGCAAAGAAATATGATCTCAGGGCGTCCTCAGCGGTTGCGTAGATTTTGACAGCTGATCTGGACCGGAGGTGCGTCCACACGCAGAGAAATTAATTTAAGGCCTTCTTCAGCGGTGGAACGAATCCGAAAAGGACAGACCACGTAGGAAAATATAGATGGTTAGACCTACGAGAAAACAATGCTTGTGGGACCTGTTTATAAATAGAAAATGCTGTTCTGATTGCATAAAAAAATCTTGTAGTATGACCGGCGAGGGAACTTCTAAGTACTAAGCCAACCCATTATTTTACTATCTAGAAATCGAACCCAAAATGAGATTGCATTCTTTTCTCTCTTCGAGCAAGCGCTTGCTCTGGTCATGAAACCGATTTTTTATTCGACGGTTCGGATGGAGCTTCGGCTACTAGAGAAACCCTGAGAATATCAGGAGCCTATCTAAAATATATCTTCCTTCATATTAGATGATGTTTTAGATAAAATTTTAGTTAAACATTAAAAATATAAACCATAAATAATTTTAAGTCATTGAGTTTGGAAATGTAAAAATCATATAAATAGTTTTGTCTTAAAAAATACTAATAGCTTACCCCGTGCTAACGGTACGGTATTAAAACGAAGCTCATCATGAGCTAGATTAAGATCTACCCGTGCTATCATTATGGTTTCTAAATTTTATTGATTGATACAAATTATAGTCTGACGTAATGAAGAGGAAAATGTTTAAAACTGCTCCAATGAAGTGTACTCTTGTAATCGGTACATTTTATATGAGTATACAGGAGCAGAGTGTTATGGTAATAACACACCTCAATCGGTTCATCAAAATTTAAATTAATTTTACTTTAGCAGTATTCTTTCACTTGAGCCATGGGTTTCCATACAGAAAAAAAGAGCCGCAGTTCCAAATGCACATAATTGTAATCAGTTTGCTGCTGCCTAAGAGCCTTTTCTCCAATGAACTTCCTAGCAGTTTGCATGGTACCGATCTGTCATCAAGGTCAGCTTACCTGAAGAGAGCAAAAGTTGTAATCATTAAATTGTTAGGCAAACTACTTTCTAGCAATCCTATATATTAATTATTACCATATAAATTACTGAAACCTTCTAAAAAAGATGGCCCAATACAGATATTAGAAGCAATTATACTTTACCACGCTACAATGAATTAAAAAACTGGAGATGTTAACTGTGAGAAAAACCTAGCTTGAATCAAGATACTCTTGAGTAAGTTACCTACCCTGATCCATCACAATAAATTGCACTATGTAGCAATAAGAGTAAGATAGCTATTTGAATAGTAATACATACCACTGTCCACGCCTTTTAGAAGTAGCCATCTCCAGAAGGCAGTTTTGGAGGACTGGTAGAAACAACATTTCCCCCCAAATTCATGGTATGATGGTTTGATCCCTACCCTGTAGTACTTGACTTGGCATAGACAAAATAGAAACTGAGCATTAGTTTTCCAACTTGGCAATGAAACGTAATCTCTGGGCTTTAATTTACTCAATCATTAGCATGTATGTTTTGAACATGAGAAGCCCTTATATCCAGGTAAGCATCACTTGTAGTTTATATAGGGATACCATGAATTGTGTCTTGCCAGCTCAGGAACTTGCCCCGGCGTCGTCTCCCAGGGGGGCGACTCGGGTGGCTCGCCCCCCCACCGCCGCCGCTCCCCCCTTCCCCACCCCCCGCCCATCCTCGCCGTCACCGGAGCGGGGCCCAGGAAGCCCGTGGGCCCGCTAGGAAGGCGACGGCGGGGCTTTCTTCTTCGGCTGGCCTCGGTCCCCGGCCGGCGGCGCAAGACTAGTGGCGGCGGTGGCGACCCGACTCGGCCGACGAGATCCAGGCTCCTACATACCGGATCCCCCCGCGCCCCCCCCTCCCCCGCTGCCGGATCTGGTCGCGCCGGCGGCGGTCCAGGTAGGACGCCGACGTCTCAGTGTGGGGATGGCCGGTGCGGGCGGCGCCTTCAGCCGGCGGCCGGCGCGACGGGCATACGTCAGGCGCGATGAGGGCGCACGACGCGGACCGGGCGCACAGCGAGCGCGATGTGGGCGCCTGTGTGCGACGAGGGCCGGACGCGCAGGCGAGCGTGTATGGCGTGAGGCTGCGGCGCGCGGGAGATGCCGATCGGTCTGCGGGCATACGGCGGCAATAGTCGTGCAAGAGGAGGCTGCGCATGGGACGAGGTGCGGCAGCAGAGGTGGGGGGCCGTGCGCGAGGAGCGTGGGACCGTGGTGGTGCGCCAGGAAGATGAGGGAGGCTGGCGTGGGCCCGGCGATGGTGCCGGCTTGAGAGGACCGCGTGTGCGGGTCTGCAGAGGGGCGAAGATGATGCAGCGTGGCATGAGGGGTGCGGCGAAGGTGTCGCCCGGTTGGAGTGGCCATGGTGGTGGTGCTGTCTTCCTACGCCGTGCACGTGCATCAGGGTTGGATGCTCCGGGCGAAAGCCCTCGCTAGCTCCGGCTGGTGGAATGGCGGCAGCGTCCTCGGACGTCACTTTCCCTCTTGAGGGTGTCATTATGGAGCTACAACCCTGCAGCACAAGATCTCTGGGTGAAAACCCTGTCCAGTTCCTGGACGAGCGACGGCGGTGCCATTGACGTCGTGCCCTCCCTGGAGGCGTCGTCTCTTGAGATTCGCTCGGTTGGCAGCATGGGCGGACCACTGTCCTTGACGGCTTCGACTGGCGCTGGCAACTCCGCGCGTATGGCATGCTGAAGGGTGTAGCGACCTCACGCTGAGGCGGCTTTTCTTCTTGCAGGTGATCTTGGGTCGCCGCTTGGTTGTTGTTTCGGCTGCTTGCAGCGGACCACTGCGGCCGACGTTGCTTCGCAATTGTCGGTTCGGTGTGGGACAGCGTTGAAGGACGGCGCTTGCGGCAACGACAACGGGGACGACTCGGCTCATAGCGGATCGCGGCGGGTAGTTTCAGCATGGCTGAGCCTACCCGGTGTGGTACAACGTCGGAAGACGACACGAGCGACAACCTTGGTCTCTGGCTCGAGGGTGGCGTCATCATGCGAGGAGGAAGCAACATGATGAATTCGAACCACGGCGGTGGTCTGGCGGCGTGGTACAGTTCCAGGGGGCGGGGCATCTCGTTTGGTTGCCTCGACGGCAATTTCTGAAACGAGTCCGGAGCGTGAAGCCGTGTGGCGGGTTTGGAGGTCCCCGCACACGAGAAAGGCGTGCTGAGTGGCGTGCTGAAGGTCCCCGCGCACGCGAGAGAGGCGTCCAACGGCGGAAGTGGCGAGGCCCCCGCGCGTTGGGTTGCTCCGGACTTGGTGCTTTCATGTCATCGGACGGTCGGTTTGGGTGCAGCAACACGGCGGCGTTGGGTCCTGCACGGCAGTGGCCTCTTGGTGTGGTGGTGTCTATCCCTTTTGCTCCTCCATCAACGCCGGAACACTTCAGAGGTTTCGATAGGCGCAAGAGTGCGATTGTGGGTGGCAGCTGCGTTTGTTTTTTTCTCCTCTGTCGTCGTTGTGAGTAGAGTTCGGCCGTGTTGATGTCCCATGTGCGGGGACCTCCAAACCCGCCCACACGGCTTCACGCTCCGGACTCTTGGTGTGGTGGTGTCTGTCCCTTTTGCTCCTCTATCAACGCCGGAACACTTCAGAGGTTTCGATAGGCGCAAGAGTGCGATTGTGGGTGGCAGCTGCGTTTGTTTTTTTCTCCTCTGTCGTCGTTGTGAGTAGAGTTCAGCCATGTTGATGTCCCAATCCAACCGGCGAGTGAGTATAGTCGAGCGGTAACCCGTGTTGATGTCCCAATCCAACCGGGCGAGTTTGTTGTTTTCTTTTTTTGTTTCCTGACTATGGCCTCCCAGGGCTGTAGTCTTTATTTTTCTGCTATATTAATAGAAACGCACTCATCGAGTGGTGTTCGTTCAAAAATATAGGGATACCTCAAGAAAGACAAGCATAGTGTCTGTTGTCCTGCTCAATCTTTTAAGCAGACAATTAACCTTTTGGAGAAAATTTGTACCTTTCATGCATCTTACCCTTGGGATCATAATTCTATTTTTTCATCATAACAATTCAAGCTCCTCTTCTCCAACTTAATCAAAGTGCAGCCTGTGAACTGAAAAAAAAGTTTAGATGCATGGGAAACATAATGCATTCAGGATTCAGGAACGTAGACATATATAGACATCTTGTTTAGACATATAAGAGCATCTAGACATTCACGAACGTTAAGCATACACATCTGACCATCTAATGTGAGCGGAGGGTGTAGATGACAACATAACGAGGAAACATTTTCATATACAAGATTTAAGATTTAATCCTACGATGCAGCCAATAACAGAGTAAGACATTTAGAAAAGTTAGACATACACATACCTAAGTTATCTGAAGTTTCAGAGATATGCAGTCTGCTCCAAAAGTTTCAGCTACTCAGTATTAACAACAAAAGCAAAATATATCAGTCTAAAGGAAGAACTTCAATGGTGAAAGTATGCATCAAAATAAAGATCTTCATTGCTACAGATATTCCTTGAATCGAAGGCACCATGGACGGACCTCATCATAAAGATATGGGAAAGGACATATGAACAATTTTGCTTCTTCAGCCATGCTTTCTAAACCATCCTGCAGAATCAAAAAGTCAATTTTTGGTTCAACCAGAAAACCTGAGAAATGCACGACTTGTGTCCTGACACAGTAGCATCAGAACACAGAAGCAGAACAGGAGAGCAGAAAATGAGGCACCAGGCAAACTGAATGGATTATTTAAGTCGTCTCCTAATAATGAAATTGTATGGCGTGAAACAAAATATTTTAGAAAAAAAAATCAGAAAGGGACTTTACACAGTAATTTGGTGTACAACTGAATTGATAATCTGAGTTTAGAAGAGTGAATGGTGTTAATTCAGATAACAGAAATGCAAACTCTCCCCAAAATCAGATAATGCGCACCTCCCAACAAATCAGCAGGTCTTCCCCCTTAGCTCCTCCACTGCAACAATGACAAGCTCCCAGTTGTGACCATGGGCGCCTCGGCCTCCTCCTGCTTCCATCCGCTTTGTATCCCTTCTCTCCTTGGGAGCGCGTGATAGTTGAGAAGTCCGTGGCGTTTTTAACAGAGGAACAGACAAGACATCAAGAAATCCATCAGTGACACCAAATCATCTGCCCACATTTGTACCCCAGGCAATCATACGGTCAACCGACCAAATGCAACAGAACAACGTGATTGGGGCCAAAGCAATAAAATCCCCCGAAGAACCAAGCAAACCTTATCCAATCGCTGCTGCTGAGGGAGAGTCTGAGCTTCACCACGAGGAGAGTCTTCCCGTTGGCTAGCATGGCCACGAGGGGCAGCGGGAATTAGCAAATCAAGGCACAACCAATAGATTGATTCGAGATGGGGTCAGACCACTCACCTTCGATGCTAGGACCGTGCAAGAGATTAGCACCGGCATGATCTCGCCCCCTGCTGCTTTTCTCACCATGCAATGGATGCAGCAGCGAAGCAGCAACCTGAGAGAGTAGAGTGGTTTTGGTTTTGGAAGAGAATGTCGATCTCCGCAAAGGTGGATATATACAAGCAGGGGCACCTCATGGCCATCAGATTCAAGACGACAACTGCCTGGACGGCCAGTCCACCACGGGAAAATCCCGTCAACGCTCTGTTGGCCCAGCCCCTAGCTCAAGCACAGCTCTCCCTCGCACTCACGAACACACAGAATGGCAGCTATAGAGTTGGCCGGCGACGAACGCCGCGGAGCCACAAACGCCTGTATCTTGGCCTTTTACTGAAGAAAATGAAGTCGGCACTGATACAGAGGAGTACGTCGGCTTAAGTAGACTGGAGCTTGCCTCCACGTCCGGTTCTCACGCCAGGATCCGAAGGATCCGCTCGGCGACGTCGCGCTGAGCCGCATGCTCATCACGCACTCCACGGTCTCTTCCGCTTGTACCGGCGTCACGTACAGCACTCCTCCTAACCTCCTACGACTCGTTCAAAGCAGCCACGACGCAACAAAATGCGTACTACTGCACCTAGACATCGACTAAAACAAACTCCCCCTAAACACCGTACGTGACACACACCTACACGACTTGGACTCACGTACACCCTACACACCACGACGCCGCGCTGCGCAATACACAAGCGACCACGCGTTTATTCGTAACACGCTCATCGAGATGGCCTCCGCCCTGCCCGGCCTTCCTCTCTTCCCTAAGCTCGCTGCCTCGCCGCTGCTCGCGGAAGTCGCCGTTCCCCGTGTTTGCGGGATAGCCCCGCCGCTGCTCCGATCCCGCCGCGCTGCGCTCCCGTTGCCGAGGGGCGCGTGAGGAAGGAGGAGAGGTAGAAGTGAGCGGCGGCATCGGGGAGGGAAGGAGGCGTGGCAGTGGGTACCGAGGCGCCGGACGGGTGTGTGAGACGAGGCATCGGCCGTCGGGGCACACACCGAGCCTGGCAATCGCCGCGGGAGGGGTGGGCATCCGCCGGATACATGAAGAGGCCTGGGAGAGAGAATAACTGAGGAAGGGTCTGAACATTTAGAGCTCATTCGGCTGATAGAATAAATAATGCTCGGCTGATAGAATGAATAGTATTGTGTGAGAGAAAATAAGTCGAAATAAGCCAAGCCTATGTCAGTCAAACAGTCTCTCAGTACGTAGAGTAGACGAAGCGAAGATATCTCAGCGGAAACCAAGATTGGGGTGGACGTTGAACTGGTGGTTTATTAAGGGTATATATAGATTTTATAAAAGTATACGTATATTATTTTTAAATAAATATTTTTGTAAAAAAGAAGTTAAAGTTACGTTTTGAAAATGGTATCGTTGTGCTAAACGTCGTCTAATACCAATATGAAGAGAGTATTCTCTAAATCATTATTTAGAAAGTCATTTAAGTAAAAATTATTTTTACATCTTTATATTTTTAACAGATTTTCTATATCTTGTAAGCAGTCTAGAGAGTTATCTCGCTAGCGAGAAATTCGGAATATAGTATGTCTATATTTGGATATTCAATTGAAGAGGTTGTTGTAGGGTGTTTTTTTACCAAAATCTTTATTTCTGTAAGTTATAAAAGATATAAAGAGTCTCTTGTAGATGATCAACTCCAACAGTCTGGCTAAATATATTATTCTCGGTAAAAAAACATCGGTAAAAATTCGATCCAACGACCTTTCCTTCCTCGCTATTCTATCCCGCTCTCCATCCCCTCCTCTTCCCTTTTGCCGAGCGCATTGGACTCCCCATCTCCCTTCCGCGCGCCCTCGGGATTTTCCACGCGGATTTCGCAACCAATTTAAATTAATATGGACAGTGTTATTGAGTTAATATAGATAGTGTTACGGTGAGTAAGTTATTCCATAGTATCAGGAGGTTTTCTATTTCGGTAACGCCAGTCCGAGCCCGCTCGGAAAAATCGGACGCCTCCTTCACCCTTCTCTTTTGACTCAAGGAGAGCATCTCGCTCTCCACGAATTGACAAAACAAGTGTTGATAGATCGATCAACTGCTTCATCATCCATGCATTATTATCATCACCTACACCAAGTCACCAAGCAAAAGACTACGCACGTCCCTTCACAATGCATAAGGCATCAGTGCCTGTCCTTCTCCTCTCCCTTCGGAAACTGTCCATTGACCATTGCCATATCGTCTATGGAGACGACGCCACCGCAGATCCACGCGACAGACAGCCCCTGCTGCGACGGCAAGCCACACCGAAAATGACAAAGAGCGCATGCCCGCTCAGCGGGTATTAGCCTCGCCGTCCAGATATGCGCCAAGATTCGTGTTCCGCCCCCACCGCTCCAGTATTTCCACAGTATACTGTTTTTCACGGTGGTGTATTCTTTTGTGGGTCCCACCTTATCTCTCCTCTCTCATCTTTCTTTTCCTCTCCCGTATCCCCGCCGCAGCTCCATTCCCATCGCCGGCCGCCGCTTCGTTTTCCCCGGCCGGAGCTCGCGCCGCCGTCGACCCCAGTCCGCCTCCGGAGTTCGCTCCGCCGTCGACCTCAGTCCGCCTCCGGCGTTCGCGCCGCTGTCGACCTCAGTCCGCCTCCGGACTTCACGCTCCCAGGTCTCTGGAGCTCATCCTTCCTCCGACGTTCACGCCCCCGGTCCCTGGAGGTCATCGATCCAACCGACGACCACCTGCAGGTCTGTCCTCTCCCTGCGTCTGGATCTCAAATCTTCTTCTCATTTTCCCTTTTTTCTTGTTCTTTTTATTGATAGCATCGGTACCCCCAATCATTTTATTTTCAACTCTGTACAGTCCTATATTCTTCTGTATCCGGCCATGCGTAGTGTAGCATCATTTCTTTGTAATGCAGTTTCAGTTATTGGAATTTTTAACATATAAGCACAAATCTTGAAGAACGTTTGTGCAGTGGTAGTTAGTATCAACCAATAAGCATACAATTATTGAGTTGCCAGAATACAAATGGTGAAGACTTTAGTGCTAGTTAGTATGAACCAATAAGCATACAATGGGATTTTTTAACATATAAGCATACAAATCTTGAAGACTTTTGAACTAGTATGAATCTGCAGTGTTGTAAATTCTACTGTAATCATGCAGGCGAGTAAAAACATTGGACCAGATGGCTCCAATTTGTTCTAAAATTCATATTTCATTCTCGTCACTTGATCGACAAAATCAACAGCAAAGAAGAGTTTTGGCGGATACTTTGCTGAATGAGGAGGCAAGGAGTGACAAATAAATCTGTTCTTGTAATATTTGGTTTCATACAAGAAATTTCTTCAGTTTTTGAGTTGAACCCATTGCAATCGTGACGTTGGTACTAATTCTTAATATGTTGCTTAGACCTGACATAGCAAAGTTCATAAGGTGTTTTTGGATTTATTAGCACAAGGCATAGGAGAGGAACAAGTCTAGACGAATACTGGATTAGAACAATAAGGTACAGTTTTTTAAAAAAAAACAATTATTTGGAGTGCTGAGGCTGAAACAGGGACTAAGAACCAAGGCAAGTTAAATATACTTTTTGGTAAAATGGGGATGCAACTAAACTGATAGAAGCTAGACAAAACACTAAACTGAGTTCATAAGCAATTATTAGACTTAAACTAGTTGCTGGTCACAATTAAGCGTGGGCTTCTAGCCAACCTCACCTGCTTTTCCATAAATTTCTGGACATCAACTTCAGACAGTGAGCTCTTAGGTGATCGTACAACATAGGCAATGGGAACCACACCACTACATGAGAAGCAGATGATATAAAATCACTCGAAAGCCACTGAAGAACAAACAGAGCTTATAAGGTCTAAGGGGAACATAAAATTAAGTAATATATCACAAACATGAGAAGCAGATGATATAGTACACACCTGCTGGAACGGTAGCTGTCACCGTTCTGTATTTCTATTTCATCCTGAAAGTGACAAAGCATGGATCACTGTAATATGTTACAAAACAAAATCATACCAACATAATCACGTGTCTTGTACGACAAAGGGAGACAGTCAAAAACAGTCGAAGACAAATCTATAATAAGAGAATCATTCATGTCTTACAAGCACAAGCTTGTTCATGTTATCTAGTAGCGTATCCAACAAATTCATGATCAAGATAGCGCAAGAGGTTATTTTTTGAACATTTCATCACATATTCCCCTTTACTTTGATCTTTTCTCAGCTCAAAACCCAATAGGATCAAGGCAACCTTAGACTGAGACATTACTACTCAATATGTAAGTGCTTGAATTTCATGCAACCGTGTCTCATGTGTGCCAAAGTTTAGAGAAGTATGTACCTCAAGTTCTCGAATTACAGCAGCTGTTCGCCAACCAGCTTTTGAAGGTCCTCTTAAGTCACTAAAAAGCTTATCACCAAAGTATATCACCTAATACATGGCCAAAAATTACCCGAGATGAGAAATTTAAATGAAAGATTTCTTAAATTTATATTTTGGCAGTGCATATTTTAGTGTAAGTGAAGACCAGCCAAAGTTCTACCTTTAGTTTGTGGGTTATTCAAATATACTATATCAGGATGAGGCAGTGAGCAAGAAACATAATAAACATGCAGCTGATGAGCGCAAAGAACATGACGCGACTGCAAGATTCCCCTATGCAACAGTAATATAATATCAACTACATTTAACATGAAAATTGTAGTATTCGATTTAAGGGAGAAAATAGAGTGAAGCTGTATCACTCAGACAGAAAAGAAAATATTTAGAAAACATATATAGAAACTGGTTCTTCTTTAGGTTCAAAATGACCAACCTCTGGGCCTCTCCACTTCGTGATCTGCAGAAATGATTTCAAACAGCCATGGTAATATACTTGATCTGGCAGAAACTTGTCAACTGCCGTAAACGCCAAGGTGTCCTTTTGAGTGTCATACACCCTAGAAGTAACCAACAAACATAGTTAGGATCCCAGAACTGGAGTAGACACAATAGTGTAGAACTTAAGACATAACAAGGGAAAACATCAAAGTAATAATAATAATAACAACAAGGAAAAAAATAAAAGGCGATAATATAGGTCCAGACCCATATGCATCTATACTTATTAAAACTTACTTTCCTCTAGTATTCAAAGTTTAGCAAAAGACCTACAGAAATGAATCAGTGCAAAAGGAAAATGAACCGATTAACAACACAATCTTAGTATAAGGATCCAAGTATAATCTCTTTTCTTTAGTAACGCATAGATATGACAGACCGGAGGCAAAATTATAGTTCAGACCGGAGGCAACATTAGATATGACAGATATTTGTGCAGAGTGATTGAGTGATTCAACATATGTTCTCGCAGCAGGGGAAGAAACTAGCAGAACAAACCAAAGTTATAATGCCCTGGCCTACACCTTTACTTGATACAAGTAAGCATGGCACAATACACATCAAAGGTATATTCAAATAGAATACTTTCAGAAATGGCCATGAAACTGATATTGTACTAAACTGAAAGAAGGATTGACCAGCATGTCTTCTGCAAATAAAACATGTGTACAACGCAAATTCTAACCGAAGTACCTGGGTTCGAATCCATCGGTAGATCTGGCTTAGTGGGGGCATGAGATTTATTCTAATCATACCAAAGTGATTTGCCGGCACCAGTAGCCATGACGACCAGGCAATCATGGCCCTGAATTACTTTGTTGATAACCTGCTTAGCCAGGAGAACCCGAAGTAATTCTGAAGGAAATTTTGGGAGGAAGAAAGTTTTATGGCTAATGGTGGGATGAGAATCATAAAAAAAAGGATAGATGAGGATTTGAATATTACCTTCAGGACCGTTAGATTCTTTAACTGCTTGCTCTAAGAGAGTGCAGGCCGCGATATGTGCTCCTGCAGATTGACCCATCAAGTAGATTCTGCAGATTCACCATGAATTGATTTATGAAAAGTTAACAATTAAAATACAAAATCTAAAGCAGAGCGCTACAAAGCTCTAAGAGATAACTGCAAGTACTAGCAAACAAATGACAAAGTATCATTTACTTATTAGGATCCCCTCCATAGCTAACAACATTGTTACAAACAAATGATATCCCCACAGAGGCATCACTGACTATGTCACTAATTGTTCCTTGAGGGAAATTTCTGCCAGGCATATTTGTATTTTCACCAAGCAAGCAAAGAGCAAGTCAATACACACCAATAAGTAAAAAAAATGGACTTGGGATCCAGACAATACAACAAGGAATAGAAGAAGAGATAAAAAAGGTGAAGTATAATGCTATAAATACATTTGGAAAATCTAACATGCTACATCAAGTGAGATTTATTTATAAAAATATAGTGGGTAATGCTAGCGCATGGTTGTAGGATATCTCAAAAGAAAGATGTGAATGGCAAAAAATGAAAGAATATGTGAAAAGAACTGATTATACTGGAAGCAAAGTATGATACATTTCTATCTAAAGTGCGGGATAGACTAGAAGCAAAAGAGGCAACCAAAAGTGATGCCACCGCACTGTCATAATCAAAATTAGACAGCTTAAAATGTGTCTAAATAATCCAAGACATCCATTCTTATTTACTAAAATATATCTACTACAAACAACTGATTGAGTTTATCCAACACATCTATGAAGGTGTATGTAAAATATAGAATCAATATGTAGAAAAAAGGATATAGCATTCTTAAACAATGGCTTTACTTCTAGTATGTGCATTCTGCATATTTGGGGACGGATCAATCTGATCTGTAGCAAGAATCCATTAAATTATATAGCATTCAGTGGATCCATCGAAGAAATTTTTGGATCTGCAGGCTCAAGCCTAGTGCCATATCCTCGATCTAAATCTATGGAGACAAAGTAGTGGAAGTGAGACGGCAATGGCGGCGGCAGTGAGGTTGAAGATGACGCTATGACCAGCGACGGCTGAAAAGAAGGCAGGGAAAAACGAATCAAGTGTAGTCGTGGTGTGAGCTTTTCGGTGAGGGACGAATCAAGAGAGGCAGCACAGGCACCTCGGGGGCGAGGTTGAAGACGACGCGAGAACGAAAGGCGAGGGGAAGAAAGGCGGCAGCAGCGGCGTCTGGGGCGGCGGCGGCGGATTAGCAGGCGCGGAAGAGAAGAACGAGAGGCGGCAGGACGGCTACGGGAAGAGAGGCGGCAGCGGCGGAGTACGGCGAGGGGAAGAGAGGCGGCAGCGGCGGCGTATGGGGCGGCGGCAGGTGTGGTGACGGCGGCGGCGAATGGGGCGGCGGAAGAGAAGAGAAGAGAAAGCGGATACAGGAAGAGATATAGTATGTTGGCACTCGTATCTGGTATATGTGTATAGATGTATTTGGATCTTTAACAGGGAATACGGGATCTACTGTGGTCTGACACATGGACAGGTGGCGCGTGGACATACGTGGAGATAACACCCGCTGAGCGGGTGTCCACCAAAAAACTGGGTTGCAAGCCACACCCACACGTGCTCGTCGTGCCGTACCCGGCTCATGGCCACATGCTCCCGCTCCTCGACCTCGCGGCGCTGCTCGCCGCGCGGGGGCTCGCCATCACGTCCGGCAACGCCCCGCTCCTGGAGCAACGCCCTGCCGCTCGCCTCCCGCCCGTCCGTGGCCACGGTCACGCTGTCATTCCCGTCCTCGCCCCTCCTCCCGCCCGGGTCCGGCGAGAACACCAAGGACCTCCCCGTCCACCTCTTCTGGCCGTTCATGGTCTCCCTCTCCGCCCTCCGTGCGCCGCTCCTCGCCTGGTGCAAGGCCCAGAGCCGCCGCCGCGTCACGGTCATCGTCTCCGGCTTGTTCACGGGGTGGACGCAGCCGCTCGCGCCGGAGCACGGCGTGCCGCACGTCACGTTCTCGCCTTCCAACGCGCTGCACCTCGCCCTGGCGCACTCCCTCTGGCGCCGCCCGGGTGATGACGCCGACGAGCCGGTCACGTTCCCGGACATCCCCGGCTCGCCTAGCTTCCCGTGACGCCACCTCTCGTGGCTGTTCACGCAGCACGTGGCCGGCGACGAGGTCTCCGAGGCGATCCGCCAGTTCTTCCTGTGGAACCTGGCCAGCGAGTGCTTCGTCGTCAACTCGTTCGCGGCGCTCGACGGCGCCTGCGTGGAGCGCGCGCTCCCGGACCTGAAGGCGAAGCGGGTGTTCGTGTGTACGTCAGCTTCGGGACGCAGCAGGCCCCGTCGCCGACGCGCTGGCGCGGAGCCAGGCGGCTTTCTTGTGGGCGGTGAGGGTGGCACCGCCGTGCCGGAGGGGTTCGAGGCGGCGACGGCGTCGCGGGGCATGGTGATCCGCGGGTAGGCGCCGCAGGTGGAAATCCTGCGCCACCGCGACGTGGGGTGGTTCCTGACGCACCGCGGCTGGAACTCGGTGCTGGAGGCGGCGGCGGCGCTGCTAGCGTGGCCGATGGGCACCGACCAGTTCGCGAACGCGTGTCTGGTCGCGGAGGCCGGCGTGGCCGTGCCCGTGGCGGAGGGCGCCGAGGCCGTGCCGGACGCTGGGCAGATGGCTAACGCGATCGCCGCCGCGGTCGGGGAGGAGGGACATGCCGTGAGGATGCGTGCGGCGGCGGCGGCGGCGGTGGCAGAGGGCGGGAGCTCGCACGGGGACCTGGAAGATTTTGGTGCGCCTGCTCGGTAAGGTCGACTAGTGAGTGACTCTAGTAAACGGCGTTAATTTCTCGGCATCTTGGACACTGTAATGGAAAATGTTGCTCCTACCTGACGTTCATTGTTTGAAATGTATCCAATTACTTGCTGTATTTTGGGGCATTGCAAGCACATGCACATGCCTTCACCATTTGTGTCAATAAGAACTTTTATGGAAACACTGTTGTTGTTTCGGTAGCTTTAGCAATATCCTCTCTGCTGTTCCTGGAAATTTACAAGGCTGAGACCAAATTATAATTCGACACGAACACGATGTAAAGCTCAAAATGTAGAGAAGTAGCTATGGAAGTTGCTTGCCATTGAGCATGAGTCAAATGCATGTACCTCAACCGAACGTGCTTGGCATCTCTGATAACTCCAGGCAACACGGTTTGAGTAATGTAAACCCATTGTTCATCTAGCTCCACCCATTCAGTTGCAGTTCACAATGCCCATCCTCAGTGGTGAAAAATACATGTATAGCCCGAACCCAACGTCGGAGCAGCCTCCTGATCTTCTTCGGGATCATAATGAAAATGCATGATCAGAAATTAACTAAGCTAGATCATGTCAAGAATTACCTGCAGCTCTCTTCGGAGATATAATAAAAATTCACGGCCCTTGGGCATTTATATCAATGTGAAACAGTGTCGAGCCAAACATTAACTCCCTAAATATAAAATATCACTGAAAATAACCACCAAGGCGTCATCCACTTTGGTCAGTTCAGAGGATGTGTTGGTGAAGGAGAAGCCAACTCCAACAGGTGAAAGTATCCAAAAATAAATAAATAAAAATCCAACAGAAGACTCCACTTTGGTCATGCTTGATGGGATTTCAGTGATCTTAACCATAGAAATAAATTTGCTGCACCAACTGATGAGCAACCAGGTCCTGCATGGTGGGCGCAAATATTACTACACTAATAATTTTCTTGCAGATTGTATAGAGAGTGTACCAGTAAAAGATGTATATATGCTATTGACTGCCAGTACAACACATGCACAGACCATTCATAGGACATGCCAAAGTTAATGAACACAGATTAAGGATATATAAAAGTAAAAGTTATCAAGGTCAAGATCACTGCTACTCTGCTTCATTAATCTCTCTACTGGTGATCAATGATCTCTGCACATGGCAAAAGTTGCTACTATACTACTCCATAACTTGCTACAACACTAAGGCATTGTTCGGTTCTCTTGGATTTATTCCAGATAGAATGATAGACACAGGAACATATTTATATAGATACAATGAGAGACCGTGATTCATTCCGGATCGGGAACAAAGAGGCTCATAATATGCGCAACAAGAGACGGAGAATCAATCCATGAGTCGAGAGGTATGAAATTAATCTCGGTCTTTTATTGTGTCTTTTTTTGTTCCCGATCCAAAATAAATCTCGATCTCTTGTTATATCTATTATAAATATTTTGTTGTGCTGTCATTCCAGTGAAATAAATGGAACGAACAAGGACTAACTGAATACTGGAGTGCCTGCGAGCGAACCGGATACAAAGAACACTACTATCTCTTTACCTCTGCCAAAAATGGCAAAGTAGTAGAAGAGGGCCCTCCATTGAGCCAGAGCACTAGATGCTTCAGCGCCGGTGACGCTTGGGCCTCGAAGAACCAGTACAGGTGCGGCGGAGGTAAGGCGATGCTCCAGCAATGGGGGGAGGGATATGCCGGCCATACCTGTGGCGGTGGTGTAAGCCGGCCCGCAGGCGAACGACGCTGGATCATGCCGCCAGGCTGCCAGCGCTGCGGCGAGGGTACGTGCAGTGCCGCTCACTCACGCGGCGTCGCGGCAGCCGCGCGACCCCGCACGGGGAGGCGCTGTGGTGATGGCCCTGGCCGTGCGCGGCACTCCAAGTCGCGGTGGCTGTTGGGGAGGACCGATGCGGCGGTCTGCACCGGCGCCGGCTGCGATCCACGGCCGGCGGCAGCGCAGAATCAATCGGCGGAGGTTGAACCGATGTGGGCCGGCACGATTTGGGCCCAACGAACGAATGGGTCTACAAGTGAAAATATAAAAAACCCTTCATATTTTTTTTAAAAAAATGTTTGGGTCCCACAGATTTGGTTCTTCTGATAGGTTACATGTTCTTTCTACTTTTTAACCATTAAATCTAGAACCATCAACGGCTCTAATAATTTTATCTAAATATAATCAAGTATGGACTTATTTCAAAGATCTCGTCACAAGAAATATAATGATGCAATTAGATTTTGATTTGAACAGTACAGATTTTTTTGTTTGAATTTTTGTTTCATGAATTTTCATATACTACCCATGTTCAAATATTATTTGTTGTTGATTTTTTTCTCACGATTGTTTGATCATTTGTTTTATTCTAAAATTTAGTCTGAATATACGAAATAATAAGTTATGCTTGATGTATCTTTTTCAATCATAAACTAAATCAAAAAATAAATGATACTTATAGAAATATCTTAATAAAAAGAATGGTCAAATATTTTAAGAAAAATTTAAGAATGAATGTAATTTGAAAACGGAGGGAGTATATTGTTGACCGCAGCTTACTCTCTGCCGTAATAGGTTTCTCTCTCTTTCTTTAAGGTAAGGCTTCTCCGTGGGCTGCCGTTACATGTTCATGCACGTTGATTGACCCAACTAGGAGTCGTGGCCCAATCTACGCGCAGAAAAAATTGCGGGCGAATGGGCGATGCACCAACAGCCAGTGGCGCGCGCGACCCAAAATCGTTGGCGGTCGCCGTCGCCGTGGGCCGTCGGAGAAGACCGGGATTAGGGCAATTCCGATGTCCATAGGTAGTGTCCATGATCTTATGTTAGCAAGACAATACTTCAGACGTTGTGTTCTCCAACCCATGATTTTTTAGTGTGGGTCCTCAATAAATTCATCATCTCTCCTCTCCACCAATTGTATTTATTTTTTTATTTATAATAAAGACACTATCATCTCCCAACCCAAACTTAGCAGTGTCCTGTGCATAGGTTCTCGTGTAGAAACTGGGTCTTGCATGAGACCCAGTGTCGCTCTTTTCCCCTCTCTCCTATTTAATGTAGCGCCACATAAGCCAATAGTCCTATGTGTCACCCTATTTAATGCTATGGAAACCATCCTAGTCGGAGGGTCGGGAGGCAAGCTGGCCGAACCTAACCGCGACGGAGACCGCACGATTGCACTGGAGGTGAACTGAACCCTTCCGATTAATTGCAACCGTAGGGTGCAGGTATATGCGTACGTGATCTACACACACAACGCAATCTTCTTTGGTCTCGGGTCAGAACCCCTTTAATCCCGGACGTAGGAGGCGATTTCTGAGGGTGGGACTAAGAGGCCGGAACGAGGGGATTCGAATCCATAACCTCTCTGCATGATCTCACGCATGTCCACCTAGCTACGCCACCTACGTAATATATGCGATAGAAAGTGAGATGTTTTCTCTTTATTGTAAACCATGAAGCACCTACACCGGAGTAACCAACCGAGATTAAAAGTCACACTTCTAGTCCCGGATGAAACCACCACCTGGGACTAAAGGTCTCGGGATAGTCCCCGTCGGTGTTTCCGTCCGGAACTAAATGCCCTCCTTAAATCTAGAAAAATACGAATCGAGACTAAAGACCTGTTATTTCGGTTTAAAACCTAATCGAAACTAAAGATAGAAGATGAAAGATCATTTTTCTACTGGTGTAGACGTACATCAATGCGATGCGATGCGATGATGATCCCTAGCTTGATCCTTCCCAATCACTGCCACGAGTGACACGCTCGATCGATCGGCTACCTCAATCATGCATGCATGTACATTGTTATTACCCGTAACCAGCTCGTAACCATGGTGAGGTGATGACAGAATCCACGGGAGTACGTGGAAAGCAACGCGCACTACTAGCGGCGGCGTCGGCGAGGTGTGAAGATCAAGTCATGCATATATGCGATGCAGATATGCAATGCGATGGGAAGCATCCGGTACATATATATACGCATGTCGATCTCCGACGGCGACATCGACGAAATCGATCGAGTCGGATCGAGATCATCGATGCAGAGGCTTGCCGCGTACGGCGGTTCGGTGCGTACGTGGTCTCGGCTATGGGCTATGGCTGGCCTCAATTGCTCGTAAAGCGATGGCACTAGCGCACGTACGAGCGCCATATGAGTGGCTCCAGCTTCACCAGGACACTCTCGAACAATGATCAACAGCTCCACACAAGTCTCAAAAACAAAAACGAAGCTCCATACAAGCTAATTATAGTTACTTTTTTATTTGAGTATAGATGAAAAAATAACGGCGACTAGTGGTCAGTACATAACGGCCTTGCTAATTATAGTTACTTTTTTTTTCTTTCAAAGTAATATTATAAGAAAGTTAGCTATAAGACCATCACCGTGTGTATAAGTTCACATTATATTACTATATAGGCATGCTTTGGTTAGGTGCGGTCTTCAAAGCCGCGCTTTTGGACATTAACATACTATTTGTGATCATGAAATTGACTTTCGGACACGAATACGACGGTATCAAACTTATATGGTACAAACTATAAATTTTCAGATCAAATATTCGTCAAAGATAAAAGAATGAATTTGAATCTTGGGCTGGATCTTGGATGTGTGTCATCTTTTTTTAAAAGAAGTCTAACATTTCTTTGGGTTTAGTTAGTTCTGAAGAACCTTCCTCACCCTTATCATGGTGGCGGGCGACACAAGTGTTGGAGCGGCCTATAGCTACATCCGCGTGCAACCTGGACTTTGCACGCCGACGACGATGCCGTTGCCGTCCCAGCCTTGGCTTCTACTT
This sequence comes from Echinochloa phyllopogon, assembly GCA_033239725.1. Lineage (NCBI taxonomy): Eukaryota > Viridiplantae > Streptophyta > Magnoliopsida > Poales > Poaceae > Echinochloa > Echinochloa phyllopogon. The sequence goes on from BTCW01000015.1 coordinate 42,942,655, forward strand.
CTGCTATTTGGCGGAAAGGCCTCTTCGATCTGCATGCCGGCTTCCACTACTGCAGGTTTATAAAATGAAAGATGGCACTTCCTTGTCCTCTTGGACGAGAGGTCACTGCTAAACCCTACTGACTCCGCAACTAAACGGGGGATATCATCATCATCAGCAAGCACCTCCATTGTGATGATGACGATGCGAGTTCACAATAATAAACTGTCTATTCTGACCGGCAACTTGTAAATTGCATGAATATTTGTATGTACCTTTCTTTCTAAACTATAATTCATTTTAGTTTTATTATAATTTAAACTTCTCTAACTTTAATCAAATTTGTAGAAAAAAGTACCAACATCGATCTATACAACATCTAATTAGTTTAGTAAAGCTAATATGAAATATGTCTTCATCATACTATAAAAACAGATAGATGTTGTTATAGTTTTCTATAAACTTGATTAAAATTAGATAGTAACCTAAAGCGAACTGTAATTTGAAACAGATTAGATAGGTTTGTCTTAGGAGTTTAGGACAAGGTAAAGCTCGCTGAAATTTAAAACAGAGTAAGTATTACCGGTGTGGTGGTGTCTATATTATATTCAGTACTACATGGAACAAGTTGGGCAGTCCCTTTCTCTCGGAAATTTTCTTTCAATTCTCTGCATGTACTCATTTATTATTCTAGGTAATTTTCTTTTCTCAAAAACATACAGTATCTTTGCATGCATGCGTTAACTCTGATAATCATGTGCGTCGCTTTCTAGTTGGCCCTTTAAAAGAGCCATTAATTCTCGAGCTGCATGCTGTAATCTGACTACGCAACGTCATATCCAACAAGGCCAACGCTGTATTTCTTTCTGAAAAATATTCCAACGCTGAATGTTCTTTAATTTGGTGATGAAAAAGCTTCTGGTGACAGAGATAAGAGAGATGCAATTAGCCATGTACATCAAGGAAGAACATAGAATATCTTTTTAGCAAACAGAACAGAATCTCACTGGAGTCCAAATTAAAACTGCAAGTGTGCTACGTGGACTCCTAAGTTTCAACTACCAGTACTGTACGTTGTAAACATGTACACAGCGTAAGGCCAGTCTCAGTGGGCTTTAACTTATGATTGGTAAACTTCTTTTAACTTAGATTTGCTTATGATAAAAGAAGTTAAAATAACTTCAAGGGATTAGGGCGCGTACAACGGCTCGCTGCTGCCAGACATGTAGATGATTTTTGCAGAGACCCCCTCGCGACCCGCCGAGCTGTCGTCTCGTTCGGCGACGGGCACGGCTCATGCTCCTAGGCGCGCGACGGGAATCCGGACGCTGTACGAGATGCTGTGAGAAATAATTGGTGGAGAAATTGTTTAACACCGGAGAATTAATTATCCTATAGACAGCTAAATAGACAGCTCATTGTATAAGCTGTCTGTTTATGCTAAAAAGACAATAACTGTCTACACCGTTGTACTTGGCCTTAGGGCGCCCGAACCTAACTGGGACGGAGACTACTTCCACAAGGCCGGGATTAGTGAAGCCAAGAACAATATAATGCCGTGTAATAATACGGAATTGTACAAGGCGCAATGATTCGATTGGACAAGGCGCAATCATGCCTCCAAGTCCTTGAAACATGCTGAAAAAGCTTATGCGATACTGGATCGAAGCGATCAAACTCAGTGAAAGGGACCCGCGCGCGCATTATATTATACGCGAGACCAGGAACACGATACAACGACGCCAATGCATGCAAAATCGATTGGCAGAATATCTCTCGCGATCTTGCTTGTTGCCTGAATGCATACGCCACTCACCTCGATCTTGACGTTGATGAGCTTGAGTTGTGGCTAGCTGCGTAGGGCAAGTCATGCATGCGCGGCAGAATATCTCTTGTCGGCAAGTTGTGTTAGGCAAGTCATGCAAGCAGCAGCTAGCGCAGCATTATATTCAGTCTAGTCAGAGCTAGCAGGCTTGCCAAGTACGGTGGTTCGGTGCATGGTCTCTCACTGATCTCTCTCAGCTCAAGCATCTCAATTGCTCGTAAAGCGATGCCACTAACGAGCGCTGTGGTCATGAGTGCTTCCGGCACCGGAGTTAGGTGAGCAAAAGTGAGGTGTGTTCAGCTTCACCAGAACACTAACAATATCCATAGCTCCATGCATATTGCATCACCATGCTAGTGAATTATTACGTACATTGCTTCCTCGCAAAACGAAAGAAATAGAAAAGAACGTGTAGAATTTCTTGTTACTCGTGCAGTGGGTACTTACACTTGCTTAGGTACTTTCTGAGTTTCTGTCACTAACTGCAGACCTTTGTATAAATGTGTTTGTTCATATACTTCGTAGCTAGCATAGCATTTTCTTCAGGCTTTGTCATGAGTCGTCTTCATTCACTCTAGTCTTATCGTAGTGGTGGGAGACAGAGGTGTTGTGTTGCTTGCCTCCGAGTGCAACTTGGACTTTTGCAAGCCTATCAATGCCGTCCCAAGCTTGGCTTCCACTTCTGCTATTTGCTGGAAAGGCCTCTTCGATCTGCCGGCGTCACACACTGTCACGTTTTGATGAGCAGCTTTGGACTCTGGGTTTATAAAACGAAAGATGGAACTTCCTTGTCCTCTTGGACGAGAGGTCACTGCTAAACCCTACTGACTCCGCAACTAATATAGATGGGGATAAATAACATCAGCTCGCAGAGCTCAATTGTGATGATAACGATGCAAATTTGCATGAATCATTTGTTCCGATCCAGATATGCAACTCTCAGTAAGTTAACTAAGTGTGTATATATTTAGATAAATACTATAATACCCCTCTAGACACAAAATGGAGATTGGCACGGTCTCCAAAATATAACTTGTATATCATAATATTTTTTACAATACATAGCATCTATAACACATATTAAAAATACGCTAGCTATTATGAAACCAAGCTTCGATATAAGAGCTCTTTTACGGTACTTCATATTATAGTATAAAAAGACTAGTATATAAATATCCGACGACTAACATTAATTGTATACTATTGAAAACTTCACCTGTAATATAGTTAGTATATGTGAGTAGTATAAATAGTATAAGGATATTATTGATAAAAAACACAAATAACATCACTATTATATATTTTTTTGACACCGGTATAAAATTATAATATTATTAAGGCTGAAAAGATTGGAATAATTACTAAATTATACTTAAAAATTGGCGGTTAGATCTTCTCTATACTAGTATACTACTAAGTACATACTAGTATGAAGCACCGTAAAAAAACTCCGATGATATAAATGTATTGGTATTATTTTAGAATACCTACTTCCTCAAATAAATAGTATTATTTTCGAATAACCAAATGAAAAAATAATTTCTAATCTAAGTTTGAAATGGTTAAGGCAACTCTAAGACATCACTATTTGTGACCTGACGAGAGTATTATTGATGTCGGTTCCAATCAAGTATTCGTGTCAGCTTTCTAAGGAACTGACACTGAAGAGGCTACGCGCATGTCTATTATTGGGGATTTTGGTAGAGTACATGGAACAAGCTAAGCTGGGGAGTCCTCGTCTCCCGAGTTATTTTCTTTCACTTCGTTGAATGTAGATACTATGTGAGGGGCGGACCTAGAGCAATCCTTGAGCGAGGGCATGCTGGCTAGCTTAAAACAAACTAAATTTATGAAGATTAACCATGGTAAGAAGTTGTTGATTACCTGTCACAGGAAATTTGAGTGAGAGCATGTGCCCTCACTCCCTTCAACATGGGTCCGCCCCTGTGTAACACCCTAAAATAGCCTATTTGAAATTTCTAGTAATTAATTGATTATTTTATGTCTTGTTCATAATTAATATAGGGTAAATGAACATTTTCTGAAAATTAAAATTTAATATAAGGTGTAGAAACATTTTTGTGGCATTCATGCTGCTGCATTGAGTTTTGCTTGCTTGTGAATTAAATTGGAATTTAAATTCTGTTTAAATTCGGATTTAATTTGCATTTGTTTGAGCGCTAGAAAAGTTTTTTTTAGCCTGAGTCCACTTCTGCTCCCTGAACTCTTCCTCCGGTCCAACTGCGCCCCTCCCTTTCTTTTCCCGAGCACGCCCAACCCGTCTCTTCCCTCGCGGCCCAGCGCGCTGCTCTGAAGCCCAGCTCCGATTCGGCCCAGCTGCCAACCCCGCGCGCTCCCCCGGCCTGCTTCTCTCTCTTCCTCGGCCCAGTCGCCAGCCCCGCACTCCCCGGCCCAGCATCGCGGCCCACCGCTCCCGCTTTTTATCCCGCGCCAGCCCACGCAGCCGCGCCGGCCCACTCCCGCACTCCCTCCCTCTCCTTTCACTGCCGGACGGGCCCCGCATGGCAGGGCCGTCCCCTACCTCCGTCCGAACCGAGCTCGAGTCGAGCTCGGGCCGCACCGCCACCTCGGCCCAGGGCCTGAGCCACTCCCACGTCGCCGTAGGTCCCGCAGAAGGTTCCACGAAGCTTCCCGCGGCCGCTCCTTTCCTTCCTCGCGCCGCTCCCCGCTTGGGAAGTGCTCCCGGAATAGAAGGCGATCGCCGCCGCCGCCCCTCCTTGGCATGCGTGCCACGCCCACCCCGCAGCCCCGAGCCCCTATAAAAGCCACCCCTGAGACCCCCCCTGAGCCACACCAAGCTTCGCCCCGAGCACCAAGCCCACCGCGCCTCTCCTCTCCCGCAGTCCGAGCGCCGCCGAGCTCCAAGCTCCGCCGCTGCTCGCCGTCCCACCGCTCTGGTCCTTATCCGACCAATTCGCCGCGTCAGGAGCATCGCCACGAGGTAACGAAGCTCCCCATCCCTTCAATTTCGGCTCCCGAACACCGTAGCTCGTATTCCCTCGGTCGCCGTCGATGGCCGTCCGCCGGTCACCGTCGTCCGCCCTCTCCTCTGCACAATGCTCAACTAGAACCACCCACGCTCACTCTCCACCTCACCATGAAGCTCCAGAGCCGACAACCCGAACCCCAAACCGCCCAGAACCCACTCCCCACGGCTCACCGGAGCTCAGCTCGGCCGCTCATCGTCGTCAGCGCGTCTCGGCGGCCGACGCTCGACTAGATCACCCCTGGTGAACTCACCAAGTCTTCCTGAGCCTGTAGGACCAAACCCCATCGAAAACCGAGCATCCTAGCGCGAGTTATGCCGAAGTTCGGCGAACTCTCGCTGTCGGCCGAGCGGCGCCGCCGCGGAGTCGTCGTCCCCGACGAGCCCTCGCCCTGGGCCGTCCGATCTCCAGTCAACAGCCGAGATTAGATCAAACCGTACCCCTTCGCGTTTTAAATCTCAGCCGCCCAGATCAGATCCAACGGCTGCCACGCGTCCAAACCGGGTCAATACCGGTCAGCGCTGGCTGTTTTGCTAAAGAGACCCTCAACTTCCTGACAATCAACCCGCGATCCAGACCAGTTCAAAAATAATTACAGATAGGTCCCGTTTTATTTGTTTAAGCCCCTGATCTTTTGAAAATTCGCACCCGCAGTCCTGTCTCGAAGTTTTACGCGTTAGCTCTCGTCGTTTTACGTATAATTACGTATAGGTCCTCGGTTTTTCACAAATAAGCCCCTGAAACTTAGAAATGCCATAAATTTCTCGTTTTAGCTCCGATTAGTGTGATTCTTGCGCTCACGTGTTCGTAGCAAAGCGTAGAATATTTCTAGCTCCTGTTTTTGTGCTGTTTTCACCGTTGGTGTACTGTTTCTAATAGAATACTCTTGTTTGCATGTATTGGCTTGTGTGGATGCTTGTGTGGTGATTCGTGTCCAGTCGGTGAGCCGTTGCCGTTGGAGTTTGAGTACGAGGACCTTCAGGAGCCGGACTCGCAGCAGCAGCAGCACTTTGAGGAAGGCAAGTTATAGCACGGACAATCCTTGCTACCTACTCACTTGTAATACATTATTTCATACATGCATGTGTCAAATATGATGTATCCTTTAAGATTGTACCTAGTTTTTCATTATCCTATCCTTGTTTACCTTGGGTTTATTGCATATGGGTAGAACTTTTCTAGGCGCAGCTACTGTCACCTTTCTTTAACTGTTAAACTTGTATTAATGGTCCACTTCAACTTTAACGTTAAAACTTGCTTTTTAGCAACATGGATTAGGGAGCTAGAGCATGTGTTGTGTGCTTTGTTCTAGTGTCTCCCTCTAAGGACCGGTTCTTAAAGCGGCAACCCAGGAGCCTGTCGCCACCGCTAGAACTATAATGGCTCTGGTCTTGGACAAGTAGCTTGTACGGCTCTAGCTTGATAGTGGTTACCGAGGGGCCAACGGCGTTGTGGGAGGCAAGGCACGGGGTGTTTTCCCGATTCCACCGAGGACGGTAGCCCCGTCGGCTAGGTCTCGTTAGACCCAGTCCCGTGTTGGGAGTCTCAGCGATTGAGAACTCCGCGCGTTGCGCATTGTTGGGAGGATACCCACGCTCTGGACGCCATCGACCCCCTCATGGTGTGACTCCGTGGGCGTACGTCGATCTCGGTGCCTAAGGACTCACCACCTTGTAGTACCTCAGCGGCTACTGTCTTGTTAGGGTGTCTTGTGAAAAGCCTCGTAGCGTCCCTATGCAGTCACACCTCGGAAGTGTCGATGTGCGTGGTTGGGTGCGAAGTTCCTTTGAACTTTTACGCGACTGGTGGGTAAAGGGCGAAACCTCTGCAGAGTGTAAATCTATCATAATAGCCTTGCTCAGGGTCACGAGCGGCCTGGATCCTTTTTGATTAGAAGATGATGTTTATTTATGCTTAATGTCACTTGTACCTTATTAATTGGGTTTCAACCGGGTTTCATTCACTTGTAGTAACTTGGATAATGTTAAAACGAACCAACTAAAAGCGCTAATCCAGTTAAGCCGTGTCTAGCCTTTTTGAGCCTTCATAACCCGTGCTATACTTGCTAAGTAATTGCTTTACTTACACTTGTTATTTATTCAACAAAATCCCGGACGGGTAAGAGATTGGGATGTGCATGAGCCTGCTGCTGAGTTTTCAGAAGATTTACCGTACTACTGAGTTGTGTTCTCCCAGTCAGAGTCCCTGTGGAATGCGGCTACGCTTAGAGAGAGTTATTTAGTCTTCCGCTATCCATGTATTTCATTTATGCAGTACTCCGATGTAAACACTACTTTATGATGAATAAATGAAGCATTTGATCTCTGTTTTACCATATTTGTTTGCTATATGTGTATGTGGACTTCCTGGGCACACATATGGCCACATTCGGGTTTTTGTGAAAATCTGGGTGTGACAGATTGGTATCAGAGCCGTGCTGACTGTAGGAACGCAACCTAGATAGTACGGTGGACAAATTACTAGGAGACCCCCATGACTTCAATTATTTATGTTTAAAGTCAAGTCTTGTGTGGAGTTATGTCTTTAAGTGCTTGTATTTATTGTTATTATGCATCTGCTTGATTTGGATCTTTGTGATGATTGCGATGGGCGTGGACGCAAGTCTGTCACCATCTGGATTATTGGAATAAGGCTTAAGGACTTTAATGTCTAGATAGCAGGGGGTATTCATTTCTCTTGCTAATCTGACCGCCATCTTATACTTGTTATTATAGATGGCTAATCCCAGGGGCCAGAACCAGAACCTGAACCCGAATCAGCAGATCCCCACCATCGAACAGCTGATGTATGCTCAAGTCCAGATGATGCAGCAGATGGCTCAGACCATGACGCTGATCCAGCAGAACCAACAGAATCCACATCCTCAGGCGGCTGCTCCACCCAGAGACAAGAGGGGCGAATTTCTGAAGGGACGCCCTCCGACCTTCACCAAGGCCACCGACCCACTGGAGGCCGATGACTGGCTCAAGGCTGTGGGGAGGCAGCTCGATATCGCCCAGTGCAATGACAGAGAGAAGGTGCTCTACGCCGGAGGTCAGCTCCAAGGCCCGACATTAGACTGGTGGGATTCATACCAGTCCGCTCACGCTGCCCGTGATCAGATCACCTGGCAGGAATTCCGTGACAGCTTCCGCTCGCACCATGTGCCGGAGGCCCTGATGACCTTGAAGAAGCGGGAGTTCCTGGCACTGAAGCAAGAAGGGATGAGTGTCACCGCTTATCGTGACAAGTTCATCGCATTGGCTCGTTATGCTCCAGAAGAAGTGGCCACTGACAAGAAGAAGCAGACCAGGTTCCGTGACGGCCTGCAGGATGCTCTACAGTACCAACTGATGTGCACCAAGTTCCCCAACTTTCAGGAACTGGTGGACGGTGCCTATATGCTGGAACACAAGCGTCGTGAGATAGAGGAGAAGAAGAGGAAGTTCCAGGGCCAGCAGACAGGGAGCAGCAGTCGCCCTCGCTTCACTCCTCCGCAGGGGAATCAGCAGATGGGGAGCCAGCAGCGCTTCCAGGGCCAGTCCAGCTTGCTGAGTCGTGGCCAGTACCAGCAGCGCCCCCAGTACCCCCAGGCACCACAACAGCAACGTTCCCAGAATCAGCTACAGAATGTTCTAGCTCGGCGCAACCAGATGCAGCCAAGTCCTGTTCAGCACACCGCCCCAGTCAACACTACACCAGTGGGTCCGAGGGTGTGCTACCACTGTGGAGAGCAGGGGCACTTTGCCAATGTCTGCCCCAAGAAGACCCAGAATGCCACCAGACAGAACCAGCAGGCCGGTCAGCAGCAAGCTCAGGCAGGCCGAGGTCCACAGAACCCCGCCAGGGGCAAGCTCAACCACACGGGTGCAGAGACCATCGAGGGAGCTACCGACGTGGTTGTGGGTACGTTCCCTGTCAACTCGACTCCTACAACCATTTTGTTCGATTCTGGAGCTTCGCATGCTTTCATATCCATTGCTTTTGTGAAAAAGAACCTAGTGGCATTGCTACCCATGAAGAATGCTATGCTAGTAAGCTCACCAGGGGGGAACAACGAGCCACTCTACGTTGCCCCCATATCACCATCACAATAAGGGGGGTAGATTTCGAGGCACGTACGATAGTCCTGGAGACCCTTGGGTTTGACTTGATTCTAGGTATGAGCTGGTTAACCAGATATGATGCAGTAATCCAGTGCGCCAAGAGAGCAGTACAGCTGACGGCCGAGTCTGGTGAAAAGGTGGAGTACCAGGCAGCTAGTTCCTTGGGGCATAATCAAGTCAACCAAGCGGAAGGTGCAGCGCCTGAGGACATCAGAGTAGTGAGCCAGTTCCCGGATGTATTTCCAGATGAATTGCCAGGTATGCCCCCAGAACGCGAAGTTGAATTCGTTATTGAACTGAAACCTGGCACTGCACCTATAGCCAGGAGGCCATATAGGATGGGAGTAAAGGAACTAGCAAAGCTTAAGGAGGAGTTAGACGCGTTGCTAGCCAAAGGGTACATTCGTCCGAGTTCTTCACCATGGGGAGCACCGGTGTTGTTCACGGATAAGAAAGATGGGACACAAAGGTTGTGAGTGGACTATCGAGCCCTCAACAAAGTGACCATAAAGAACAAGTACCCATTGCCAAGGATTGATGATCTGTTTGATCAGCTGAAGGGAGCTTGTGTGTTCTCCAAGATAGATCTTCGATCGGTCTATCACCAGATGAGGATCCGCCCGTCAGACATACCCAAGACCGCTTTCACCACTCGGTACGGGTTGTATGAGTTCTTGGTCATGTCTTTTGGATTGACCAACGCTCCTGCATACTTCATGTACCTGATGAACAGCGTGTTCATGGATTACCTTGACAAGTTTGTGGTGGTATTCATTGATGACATTCTGGTCTTCTCCAAGAATGAGGAAGAACATGAGGAACACTTGAGATTGGTGCTGCAAAGGCTCCGAGAACATCAGTTGTATGCCAAGCTGAGCAAATGTGAATTCTGGTTGAAGGAAGTGGCATTCTTGGGTCATGTGTTGTCCAATGGAGGAGTAGCAGTTGATCCGAGGAAGGTCAGTGATGTGTTGAGCTGGAGTCCGCCTCGGGATGTGAGCGAAATCAGGAGTTTCCTTGGGATGGCCGGATATTATCGACGGTTCATTGAAGGATTCTCCAAGATTGCTAAGCCCCTGACGGCGTTATTGGAGAAAAATGCCAAGTTTGTCTGGACTGAGGAGTGTCAAGTCAGCTTTGAGGAGTTGAAGAAGAGACTAACAACAGCCCCAGTGCTGGTTCTGCCCGACATAGCCAAGAGCTTCTCTATCTACTGCGATGCATCCCGTCTAGGACTGGGGTGTGTACTCATGCAGGAAGGGAGAGTCGTGGCTTATGCATCAAGGCAGCTGAGGAAACATGAGCAGAACTACCCAACGCATGATCTGGAGTTGGCAGCAGTGGTACATGCTCTGAAGATTTGGAGACACTACTTGATTGGACACAAGTGTGACATCTACACCGATCATAAGAGCCTCAAGTATGTCTTCACTCAGTCAGAACTGAATATGAGACAACGCCGATGGTTGGAGTTGATCAAGGACTATGATTTGGAGATCCACTACCACCCAGGAAAGGCTAACTTGGTGGCAGATGCCTTGAGTAGGAGGAGTTATGTGAACAAGATCACCGGTCACTGTCTGCCAGCAGAGCTCAGCTTAGAGTTTGAGAGGATGAGTCTGGGATTTGTGACCAGCATCACAGAGATGACGGTAGAACCGACTCTGGAGCAGGAGATCCGGAAAGGTCAGCTTGGGGACGAGAAGATCAAGGAGATTGTGGAGCATGTTGCTCTAGGAAAAGCCCCTGGTTTTCGAGTGGATGATCAAGGAACCTTGTGGCATGGGAAGATGATATGTGTACCCGATGTGGCGCAGATCAAGGATACAATCCTGAGAGAAGCACATGACTCAGCTTATTCAATCCACCCAGGAAGTACCAAGAGGTACCAAGACATCAAGGAGAGATTCTGGTGGTATGGACTGAAGCGTGATGTAGCAACCTATGTGGCTCTATGTGACACATGTCAGAGAGTCAAGGCTGAACATCAGAGGCCAGCAGGTTTGCTCCAGCCCTTGAAGATACCTGAATGGAAGTGGGAAGAAGTTGGTATGGACTTCATCACGGGTCTGCCTCGCACTCAGAGAGGATTTGACTCCATCTGGGTGATTGTGGATCGCTTGACCAAAGTGGCACATTTTCTTCCAGTGAAGACCACCTACACAGGCGCCAGATTGGCAGAGCTGTATATGGAGAGGATAGTGTGCTTGCATGGAGTGCCTAAGCGGATAGTGTCTGACCGAGGAACTCAGTTCACATCACATTTTTGGCAGAAGTTACATGAGTCCATGGACACTAAGCTGCATTTCAGTTCAGCTTATCACCCACAGACGGATGGACAGACAGAGCGAACCAATTAGATCTTGGAGGACATGTTGAGGGCATGTGCTTTGCAGTATGGTGTCAGTTGGGACAAGAGTCTGCCCTATGCAAAATTCTCGTACAACAACAGCTACCAGGAGAGTCTGCAGATGGCACCATTCGAGGCTCTGTATGGCAGGAAGTGCAGAACACCACTGTTCTGGAATCAGACGGGAGAAAGTCAAGTTTTTGGGCCGGAGATACTCAGAGAAGCAGAACGCCAAGTGCAAGTGATCAGGCAGAACTTGAAGGTGGCACAATCCCGGCAGAAGAGTTATGCTGATGTCAGGAGGAGGGACCTCACCTTCGCGGTCGATGATTTTGTGTACCTCAAGGTGTCACCGATGAGGAGTGTGAAGAGGTTTAATGTCAAGGGCAAATTGGCACCTCGTTTCATCGGACCCTTCAAGATTCTGGAACGGATGGGTGAGGTGGCATATCGGCTGGAGCTACCTGAGAAACTAGCCGGAGTGCACAACGTATTCCATGTATCTCAGCTGAAGAAATGTTTGCGGGTGCCTGAAGAGCAGATCCCGATAGATGACTTGAATGTGCAGGAGGACCTCACCTATGATGAGTATCCAGTCAAGATTTTGGAGGAGTCCGAGAGGGTGACAAGAAACAAGGTTATTCGGATGTGCAAGGTGCAGTGGAACCGACACTCAGAGGATGAGGCGACTTGGGAAAGAGAAGAAGACCTCAAGGCCGAGTACCCACATCTCTTCGCATACACGTCCGAATCTCGAGGACGAGATTCATCATAAGGGGGTAGGTTTGTAACACCCTAAAATAGCCTATTTGAAATTTCTAGTAATTAATTGATTATTTTATGTCTTGTTCATAATTAATATAGGGTAAATGAACATTTTCTGGAAATTAAAATTTAATATAAGGTGTAGAAACATTTTTGTTGCATTCATGCTACTGCATTGAGTTTTGCATGCTTGTGAATTAAATTGAAATTTAAATTCTGTTTAAATTCGGATTTAATTTGCATTTTTTTGAGCGCTAGAAAAGTTTTTTTTAGCCTGAGTCCACTTCTGCTCCCTGAACTCTTCCTTTGGTCCAATTGCGCCCCTCCCTTTCTTTTCCCGAGCCAGCCCAACCCGTCTCTTCCCTCGCGGCCCAGCGCGCTGGTCTGAAGCCCAGCTCCGATTCGGCCCAGCTGCCAACCCCGCGCGCTCCCCCGGCCTGCTTCTCTCTCTTCCTCGGCCCAGTCGCCAGCCCCGCACTCCCCGGCCCAGCATCGCGGCCCACCGCTCCCGCTTTTTCTCCCGCACCAGCCCACGCAGCCGCGCCGGCCCACTCCCGCACTCCCTCCCTCTCCTTTCACTGCCGGACGGGCCCCGCATGGCAGGGCCGTCCCCTACCTCCGTCCGAACCGAGCTCGAGTCTCGAGCTCGGGCCATCGAGCTCGGGCCGCACCGCCACCTCGGACCAGGGCCTGAGCCACTCCCGCGTCGCCGTAGGTCCCGCAGAAGGTTCCACGAAGCTTCCCGCGGCCGCTCCTTTCCTTCCTCGCGCCGCTCCCCGCTTGGGAAGTGCTCCCGGAATGGAAAGCGATCGCCGCCGCCGCCCCTCCTTGGCGTGTGTGCCACGCCCACTCCGCAGCCCCGAGCCCCTATAAAAGCCACCCCTGAGACCCCCCCTGAGCCACACCAAGCTTCGCCCCGAGCACCAAGCCCACTGCGCCTCTCCTCTCCCGCAGTCCGAGCGCCGCCGAGCTCCAAGCTCCGCCGCTGCTCGCCGTCCCACCGCTTTGGTCCTTATCTGACCAATTCGCCGCGTCAGGAGCATCGCCACGAGGTAACGAAGCTCCCCATCCCTTCAATTTCGGCTCCCGAACACCGTAGCTCGTATTCCCTCGGTCGCCGTCGATCGCCGTCCGCCGGTCACCGTCGTCCGCCCTCTCCTCTGCACAATGCTCAACTAGAACCACCCACGCTCACTCTCCACCTCACCATGAAGCTCCAGAGCCGACAACCCGAACCCCAAACCGCCCAGAACCCACTCCCCACGGCTCACCGGAGCTCAGCTCGGCCGCTCATCGTCGTCAGCGCGTCTCGGCGGCCGACGCTCGACTAGATCACCCCTGGTGAACTCACCAAGTCTTCCTGAGCCTGTAGGACCAAACCCCGTCGAAAACCGAGCATCCTAGCGCGAGTTATGCCGAAGTCCGGCGAACTCTCGCCGTCGGCCGAGCGGCGCCGCCGCGGAGTCGTCGTCCCCGGCGAGCCCTCGCCCTGGGCCGTCCGATCTCCTGTCAACAGCCGAGATTAGATCAAACCGTACCCCTTCGCGTTTTAAATCTCAGCCGCCCAGATCAGATCCAACGGCTGCCACGCGTCCTAACCAGGTCAATACCGGTCAGCGCTGGCTGTTTTGCTAAAGAGACCCTCAACTTCCTGACAATCAACCCGCAGTCCAGACCAGTTCAAAAATAATTACAGATAGGTCCCGTTTTATTTGTTTAAGCCCCTGATCTTTTGAAAATTCACACCCGCAGTCCTGTCTCGAAGTTTTACGCATTAGCTCTCGTCGTTTTACGTATAATTACGTATAGGTCCTCGGTTTTTCACAAATAAGCCCCTGAAACTTAGAAATGCCATAACTTTCTCGTTTTAGCTCCGATTAGTGTGATTCTTGCGCTCATGTGTTCGTAGCAAAGCGTAGAATATTTCTAGCTCCTGTTTTTGTGTTGTTTTCACCGTTGGTGTACTGTTTCTAATAGAATACTCTTGTTTGCATGTATTGGCTTGTGTGGATGCTTGTGTGGTGATTCGTGTCCAGTCGGTGAGCCGTTGCCGTTGGAGTTTGAGTACGAGGACCTTCAGGAGCCGGACTCGCAGCAGCAGCAGCACTTTGAGGAAGGCAAGTTATAGCACGGACAATCCTTGCTACCTACTCACTTGTAATACATTATTTCATACATGCATGTGTCAAATATGATGTATCCTTTAAGATTGTACCTAGTTTTTCATTATCCTATCCTTGTTTACCTTGGGTTTATTGCATATGGGTAGAACTTTTCTAGGCGCAGCTACTGTCACCTTTCTTTAACTGTTAAACTTGTATTAATGGTCCACTTCAACTTTAACGTTAAAACTTGCTTTTTAGCAACATGGATTAGGGAGCTAGAGCATGTGTTGTGTGCTTTGTTCTAGTGTCTCCCTCTAAGGACCGGTTCTTAAAGCGGCAACCCAGGAGCCTGTCGCCACCGCTAGAACTATAATGGCTCTGGTCTTGGACAAGTAGCTTGTACGGCTCTAGCTTGATAGTGGTTACCGAGGGGCCAACGGCGTTGTGGGAGGCAAGGCACGGGGTGTTTTCCCGATTCCACCGAGGACGGTAGCCCCGTCGGCTAGGTCTCGTTAGACCCAGTCCCGTGTTGGGAGTCTCAGCGATTGAGAACTCCGCGCGTTGCGCATTGTTGGGAGGATACCGGCGCTCTGGACGCCATCGACCCCCTCATGGTGTGACTCCGTGGGCGTACGTCGATCTCGGTGCCTAAGGACTCACCACCTTGTAGTACCTCAGCGGCTACTGTCTTGTTAGGGTGTCTTGTGAAAAGCCTCGTAGCGTCCCTATGCAGTCACACCTCGGAAGTGTCGATGTGCGTGGTTGGGTGCGAAGTTCCTTTGAACTTTTACGCGACTGGTGGGTAAAGGGCAAAACCTCTGCAGAGTGTAAATCTATCATAATAGCCTTGCTCAGGGTCACGAGCGGCCTGGATCCTTTTTGATTAGAAGATGATGTTTATTTATGCTTAATGTCACTTGTACCTTATTAATTGGGTTTCAACCGGGTTTCATTCACTTGTAGTAACTTGGATAATGTTAAAACGAACCAACTAAAAGCGCTAATCCAGTTAAGCCGTGTCTAGCCTTTTTGAGCCTTCATAACCCGTGCTATACTTGCTAAGTAATTGCTTTACTTACACTTGTTATTTATTCAACAAAATCCCGGACGGGTAAGAGATTGGGATGTGCATGAGCCTGCTGCTGAGTTTTCAGAAGATTTACCGTACTACTGAGTTGTGTTCTCCCAGTCAGAGTCCCTGTGGAATGCGGCTACGCTTAGAGAGAGTTATTTAGTCTTCCGCTATCCATGTATTTCATTTATGCAGTACTCTGATGTAAACACTACTTTATGATGAATAAATGAAGCATTTGATCTCTGTTTTACCATATTTGTTTGCTATATGTGTATGTGGACTTCCTGAGCACACATATGGCCACATTCGGGTTTTTGTGAAAATCCGGGTGTGACACCCTGCTATGTCCTGTTACTTTTCTCTCTCAAAAAAGATTTATCTGCATGCATTAATGCATGTCTTTAAGTCTGACAATTATGCATGAGTCTACTTGACCCTTTACCAGACCCATTAATTCTCGAGCTGCATGGAGTAATTTAATTTGACGATGCAACATCATGCACTGCTACAGAACATGCCATGGCACATGGCTAGACCGGTCTTAGTGCACAGTTACCTAAATCAGAAACTAAATAACCGAGCCATAAGAGTTTCTCCCAAAGACTTAATGCCTTTTAACCTGCAAATCCCTATCCATTTAGTGACTTTTTCAAATCCTGGTGTCCCTCAAGGAGTATATATTGAAATGCCAATCCATTCTTCATGGAAATCATGATCCTAATATCTTGGAACATCTGGACAACAAGAAGTTAAGAAATCACTTCATCTTCAAGCATCAGAGAGTCACTATTGAAACCTGTAGAAACTCTTTCAAGCATGAGTTTTCCATGGTTATCCATGGAGCAAAAAGGAAATATTTTTTGGAGATATTTTAGAATGGCTAGATTCACTTTTATAACGTTTCTTTCTCTTTTACTTTCCGCCTTGTAAAAAACATTTTTTCTGTTTATATATATAGCAATTAGGGGCTTGACCCCAACCATTTCATAAAAAATAAATTGTAAAAATTAAGGCCATCCTGATGAAGAAAAGCTGCGCAAAATGACTCTGTATATGCAGCGCAAAGTTCAAACCGCTGGTATTTCTTTATGAAGCAAGTACCAACACTGAGTGTTATTTCAATTTAGTGCTTCTGAACTGCCGGATTAAAGATTGTGATGACAGAGATAAGAGCGATGAAACTGGCCATGTACATCAAGGAAGGAACTAGAATCTCACTGAAATCCAAAGCTACATGTGTGCTATGGAGTCCTAAGTTTCAACTACCATGCTGTCTTGTAGCCATCTTAAAAGCATAGATAATTTAATTGGAAACATTTTGATTCTTCTAGGACTAGGACATAAAAAAACTTCCCAAGTTTTTGGTCCTTGAAATTATCATAGCGCTTGAGATAGAATTTGTCATGCATTCCATTTCAGAAAAAAGACTACAGGTGCAGTATTGAAGTCACATGAAAAGGAATGCAAGGCCTACTATGCTTAAATTGTTAAACCGTCAGCATTTTATTATCACTAAACTATCAAGAAGCCATTATCAATTATTTGATGCATAGGAACACATGGCCAAATCCTTGTTTTTCAGGATGATTGGAAGCATCCACAGATGTCCAGGTGAAGTTGACCCTGAGAAATAGCCTGTTAATTGAGGTTTGTTTGGGGTGATCAAGTGCTTGCTCGGTTGGCATACATGGCTTGTCACTGAGAACCTGCCTACTCTGGTTTGAACCCGGGCACTCCCCGCTTCTTAAGCGCAAGTCAAAGTTCCACGCGATTTTTTTTTTAAATAGCTAGATTCCTTCAGTAGGCGCAGCAGGCTACAGAGAAACTGGAAATATATCACTGAAACTTATGCTGTGCATGAACTGTGTGGTACAAGTCATGCAGATAACCAGATACGCGGCAAATTCCTATCCAAATGTCCCATTCATACAAGTATACTCTTTGTCTACGGTGATTTGGTAGCCTCACCTCTCAAAGCTCTGACGCATTAGTAGCGTTAGGTGAGCAGGCAAGTGAAGCTCAGCTTCACTAACACTAAACAATGCAGAGCCTGACACGGACTGATCAGCCTTCGCCTTATCAAAAAGGAAGGGAAATGATCTAGACCACACCATGAGCTAGGGAATTAATACTTGCTGTTAGTGCTGTACCGCAAGTTTATAACAACTCGAATTATCAAATTTTTTACTACAAATTCAAGCCAGCGACTGGATATATCCGAGACCATTTTTTCTTATGCCATTTGGTTGGCTGGATAAGCTCATCCTACCCGTACTAACCATCTGCAATACATTGTGGTTTTCTGAACTCTGAAGTCTGAAGAATTTTATTCGGTCCTAACACCATTTGATCTCTTCAGAACTCAGAAGTGATGCTTGCAGCTGCACTGCCTGCCAGTGCAAGTAGGACTTCAAATCTTGGATGACATCTCAGAAGCTTGGCTTCCAATTTTTTTAAAGTTTGATGGAAAGGTTTGTTCCACCAGCTAGGTCATTTGAGAAATGCACGCACATTGAGCATCTCCCGTGCTTGGTTATATATGAATATGAACAGAAAGATGGCACTTCCTTGTCCAAAGTCACTTGGAACCCTAGTGACCTACGGTAAGTGTATTTAATTTGCCCTTCGCGCTTTGTTGAATCTTAGCTATGTTTAAATCTTTCCATAAAGCACAGACACTAGTTCTGATTTGTTCAAATTATTAGTAGTTGTGCACATAGTAATTGAAAACGCAATAAACATGCATAAATTAGGTGCAACTCGAGGACCACTGCACCATGCCATTTGTTTTATGAGCAAGGTTTTCCTCGGATATTTATTCTTCTCCTTTCGAACGCTCATCATTGAATTATATATATGGCTTTAATAATGAAATTCAGAAAACCACCCACCAGTACATATCAAATGTTGCACCTGTTTCAGGGGGGAAGATTTATTTAGGTACACATGAAAATGATCTGATGAGACCAATTTCGTAGCACTTTGACAGGAAAAGATTTACAAAATAGACCTTTAATGTAAATGCAAGGAATAATACGGATTTTGGGCCCTGGAATGCAGATTTGCCTGGGAAGAAGCAGCAGAGCAAAGATGACTGCTACTTGCCATTAGTGATAAAGAAAAGGAGGATAAAGTTAGCCATGTAACCAAAGCGTCCAGCATAATGCGTATACCTATCCCAGATCAAAAATAACAGATAATACCTTTACATTTTCTTTTGTGGTGCATTTTGATCAACAAAGTACCAACGCCGACGGGTCTGTTGCCCTGTTGAAAAACATTGAAAATTTATGTAAAGGCTTTGGTGATAGAGATTAGGGAGATGCAATTGGCCGCATATTTCACCCAGAACAACTTAAATGAGCTACTGTGGAGTCAGGTTTAAGCAATACGTACTGTTAAGCCCGAAAGCGTTTGAAGTTAACCTATGAAAGTTATGAAACTACCAAACTGATGAATAGGTACCAGTGACAGAGAAGGGAGGGATGAAACTAGCCAAGCATACAGTGAGTGAGGACACGCTTTGCTGTGTTGGAATCACCACTTGTTCTGTAGCTGGCTGGTGAAATTAGCCAATCTTAGCTTTCTGGAAACTGCCAAAAGGTACATAGATCATATGATGAAGATAACTTGGACAAAACTGACCACAAAACTGAGGTTATGAAATTTGAGGTTCAAGGAAACAAATGTGTCCTTCGGTGATTTTCAAACTGTTAGCATTTTCTAGGATTAAACTACCAAAATGCTGATCAATGGAAGTTGGCGGTTTCTGTTAGGTCAATGAAACCAACCTAAAAGCCGATCGATGACAAAGAAAACCAGGATGAAATTAGCCATGTAATCTGGAACTGCAAACGTACCATGTCATCTACGTTTAAACCACCAGCAGTTTTTAGTGGCTAAAATAACAAAGTTACCAGCTGTGGAAAGAGGTTTGCAGTTAGCTCAGGATTTCTCAGCCAAGTATTACTACCAGAAAGGTGATAGTGAAAAAGAGAAGAAGAATGAATTTAGCCACATATGATCTTCGAATAGTCTAGATGTTTTGCCAAGTATGAGAGAAGAAATGAAGTCATCAATGTAGCTAGTTGTTTTTCAAAGCTATCAATTTAGTAGCCAGTTGTGAGCTACATACTACTAATAGGCAGGTACTGAAGTTAACATATCATGCCCTATCGGAAAAATGAACGACTTTTGTGACAAGAGAGACTGTGCCTAGAAAATATTTCCCAGTGTAACCCCCAAAAAAACAGGCATGCACGTAACCTAAAGTGCAGATATATTTGTACTAATATGCCATATGGTCACCCAATTACCGTTTCTGAATCAGTAGAAAGAACAGAATAAATAACTATATAAGATAGCTATCACTGAAACCGAATCTGCAAATATGTCATAAATATCATGAATTTCTATATTAAATTAAACCTACATTAAACTAGGTGCTTTCTTGTGTCGAAGGAAATACCGAATTACCCCCCTTTGAGTTACCGAAAAGGTAATTGCTGAAAACGAGTATCAGGAAGATATGGGCCATGAAAACTCAGGAACCATGTAGCATGCACCCCTAATCTCAAACCATCAACAATTTCCACTCACTAAACTATCAAAACCATCACACATTTTCAATAAGATCGAGTGGAAGCTTTCAGGCAGCTACCTTGAAGCCCATATGCCACCAAACAAGCTCAGGACGCCACACCTTAACCCTCAACCCTTTATAATAGACCCACAACCTCACATACCAAACCTCACAACTCATTTCAAAGCCTCTTAAGAGTTTGCCTCCAAAAGTACTAGCCCAGCTCCTGCCTCGTGTCAGCACGATGCTCTCCACGGCACACAGCCGGCATCAGCACCATGCCTTCGAGAAGAGCCCTAGCAGCCACATGAAGAACCTCGACAGGAAGCTGCAGCAGGCCATGAACAATGCGACCAGCAAGTACATGCAGAGGATATACCCTCTGGGAATCCAGAGGAGCAGCTCCAACCTCACATTGTCGTCGCTCTCGCTGTCGCAGAACTCCAACGACTCCTCGCTCAGCAGCTCCAACTCCAGCTGGGAGCCCAAGGTGCCTCTGCTCTATGGCGGCACCTTCAGCCCCTGGGGCGATGTCATGGTGTCTCTGGAGATGAGGAGAGAGGACGACGATAAAGTTAGTGACCATGACGTCGAAGGGGGCGAGGAGGACTTCGATTGCAGTGAGCCGGGGAGCATGCATAGGTGCAGCTGGATCACCAAGAACAGTGGTAAGAGATGCTCACTTGACAATTTCTTTTTCAGTACTGATCTTCATGTATTTGATTCACACGCATCAACATGATGTTTCTACAGGATGAACATATACGCATTCCTCCTGCATATTCTCAAAAAAAAACTACTGGATGAACAGTTTCGCCTATTTAACAGAAGCGGGGAGCTTTAACAGTACACTTTCCACCTTTTGAGAACATACGTTTATTTGTATACAGGAGGAACGCATATGTCTTCGGATAACTGAATGACGCAAAGAAACAGTAGTTAAAAAGTAAATTCTCCCCAACTAGTGACTTATTATAAAAAGATTGGTCAGGAAATTTATCTGAACGGAAAAATAAGTTTGGATAGACAATGGGACAGCCTTCATCTTTAAGAAGTGGCGAAGTCGACATCGCTCGCTGACCAGTGATAGCCTGATTTGACCGAGTTTGCGTGGCCACTTGCTGGTGACATGGAGAGTAATGATCAGTTGACAAATTCATCAGAAAGGGACTCGTCTCCGGTTCGGTGTAGTTTGTTAGCAAAATAGACTAGTTCTCGTAAACTAATATATACAAAAAAATGGAAGAATACAAAAACAAAACTGTCCGTTTCGCAAACAAAAAAAGTCTGAAACTGAAATTGAACCATTGTGCAGATGAGGCATACGTTCAGTTCCACGACGAGTGCTGGGGCGTCCCTGTGTACAGCGACAAGTATTTTTTCTCCTTGAATTTACCTGTCACAGTTACCATCATATTTCTGCACTCCCAGATTCCAGCACTTTATCCTGGTCATGTCCGTGGTGATTGATTCGCAGCCGCCTCTTCGAGCTGCTGGCGCTGTCCGGGATGCTCATAGACCACAACTGGACGGAGATACTCAAGAGGCGAGACATGTACAGGTGCACAATTCTCTGAACTCTCACTCTGCTTGCAGTCTGTCTGTTTCTTCAGGTAAATTTCATCAAATCAAAACGCGTGTATCAGGGAAGCGTTCGCCGACTTCGACCCCAGCACGGTGGCGAAGATGGACGATGACGCCATCGCCGAGATCAGCGGCAACAAGGAGCTCAAGCTCGCCGAGTGCAGGGTCCGGTGCATCGTCGAGAACGCCAAGTGCATTCAGAAGGCGAGCTGAGTCCCCCATGGACCTCAACAAAACTGCTCTCCTCACCTCGATCACAAAGACGAACCCCTGAAGAAACTTTTGCAAAATATATACTAATATCTTCTCCCTGAATTATTGTTTTTTAAAAAAGGAACAAATTTGCTTCTAAATAAAAACGAAGCCATGCATGCATGTGAGACAAAAAAAAAGTTACCAATAATGCAAATGCATGGGTTTTGCAGGTGGGCAAGGAGTTCGGGTCGTTCAGCGGGTACATGTGGGGGCACGTGAACCACCGGCCGGTGGTGGGCAAGTACAAGCACCACAAGTACATCCCGTTCCGGACGCCCAAGTCGGAGGCGGTGAGCAAGGACCTCGTCCGCCGGGGCTTCCGCCTCGTCGGCCCCGTCATCGTCTACTCCTTCATGCAGGTCGCCGGCATGGCCATCGACCACCTCGTCGACTGCTTCCGATTCCCGGAGTGCGTCCGCCTCGCCGAGCGCTCATGGGGCATCACCAACGTCGCCGCCTAGCCGCCGCTCGCCGGCCGACGGCGTGCTTGCTCCAAGAATTTTTTACACTTTTTTTTGGGGGGGTTATTATGCTTTTGTCTGTGTTTCGATATGGTAGCGCTTGCTTTGGAGGAGTGGGTGTGAGGTGTAGAGTATGGCAGTATGGTAAGTTATATTATGATGTATAATAAATTTTATCATTTCTTTGCACATGGTGGAAGGTACTGTAGCAGTAGTGATGAAGTAGGGCTGCGACTGGCTTCTGTAACAATAAGGCTTTTCTGTTAAGATTTTTTTTATTTACCAAATGTAAATTCAGGCTGTTCTGCTCAATGGGTATTTTTTTGTCAATTTTCTTTTATCTATCTTCGTGAACCTTAGACTGATGGAACCAAATCGAAACAAGAGTTCCTGCAGATTTTATTTTTTCGTACATCATCACGGATGATGTTGATGAGTTGCCTGGTTCATCAGGCCGTCCAGTGGAAACCAATGTAAGCAGTGCGTTGTAAGAAGCGCCGCCTCGCCGGCCGGCAAGCAAATCGCCGCCCTGGATATGTTGCAAAAATCCCCTGGAATAATCGTGATCCCAATCGAGATCCAACATTTTACAAAAAGACCCTCCCGTTGGAAGGGATTCCCCTGCTCACGACGCCGTCGGCCCGTCGCCCAGATGCTGACGGCCACCGTCCGTTGCAGCTCAAAACCCTGAAGCTTAACAAATGAGGCATCCCCTCCCTTTGGGAGGGATTTACAAAAGGAAGCTTAACAAATAATGCAGTAACAAAAGATGCTGCAGATTCGACTGCTGTTGTAATTGCAAGCAGTCCAAGAAACACGCATCCCTGATGAACTAAACTATCGAGCTCACAAACTGAATTTCTGCAATGTAAACGATGCAAGCTGTTCACACTCAATATCAGTGGTCAGCTTATAGCTAAGAGAAAGGGAGAAACACATCGGTGAACGGATGCAGCTTTGTGCTTCCTAATGGATCTTTCATCTGAAGTCTGAACTACGCGTGGATTCTGCATTATTCATGTTCTTGAAGGCCAACCTCTAATTGATGAGCACTGTTCGTTTCTCTAAAGATCCTTCCAGTCAGGTTCAGTTTTCTACGTACATGTAATGGTGCAGAAATTTACGTTTGAAACTTATTTTGATGCAGCAGCAGTTGATGATGGCACATTTCTTACCTTATTGACAGGACGATTTGCTTTACCACTGCAGCTACCTGAAAACAATAACCATCTGAATGTATCCTGTAAAAATGATTACAAGCGGCAGCTAGTCAGCTACTTGAAAACAATAGCCATCTGAATGTATCATGTTTGTTTCAGCTTATGGCTGATTTTGAAAGCTCGATTTTGAAGAATCGAAAAGTCCTGGATTCTCGATTATTAATTATGGGAGTCATTTGGCTTTTGGATTTCTCAAAATCAAGCATTGAAAATCGACCATAAGCTGAAACAAATAGGGCAACAAAAGAGAGAGAAAAACTCAGATAGAGCAGCATGATAGCATGTTACCAGATTTTGCAGAAAAAAAAGAATCGGGGCACAAAACTAACAGAATACAGACAGCAGAACAGGAAAAAATAGTGTACATTCAGAAACCTGATGGTGTTATCTGGACTTTGCACTAATGCAGCAAAATGCAAAACTATTAGAAGTAGACACTTCCTGAGAGATGCCGTAAGAATGTAAGATACATCAGGCAGTAGTGCAGTACAATGGGAGTGCTGAAGAAAACTGCATTTGCTCTTTAAAAAAACGAGATGAAATATGCTTCTGAAGCTACAGGTGGAAACAGCACTGCGGAACAACTTTACAAGATGTCGCAGCTGCAGCGCAAGAATACAAACAGATAAATGAGGTTCTCCCAGATCAAATCATCCCGGTCCCCGGGGGAAAAAACACAGGGATGTGTACTGATGTATTTTGTCGATATCTTTCAAAGCAAGTTCATCATCATCTTCAGTCAATGTACCTGCACAACCCAAAGAATAAAGCAAGACACGGTGACGAGATAATGTATGTAGACAGTATTATCTCAATGCCTTCTCATGGTAACTGTCCACAGTATTTACAATGGCAATAACCAAGAACTGAGAATGTCATCTACTCCCTCATAACAACAAATATCACGCCCAATATCACCGGACATACATACAGAAATAACAATGCACCACCCATAAGTTAAACCTATGCACAGACGCCACAGTATTCTGCTAGAAACACAAATATCTGATGCGGCCTTATTCTTAATACACCTACCAGTAGTCCGGTACTAGACGACCAGTAGCTTACCCCATGTATGGCCTATGTTACCTTCGAAGAATACCTCTGCTGTCCTCAAAACTGACAAGAAGTGCCTGTCACACCCGGTTTTAGAAAACAAACCGAGTGTGCTCTGTATGTGTGCCAGGATCAAGTTTCACACATACAGTAAGCCAGAATGTGAATAACAGATAAAGTATCACGTATAATAAACTATATAAGTGACTTACGAGTCTATCAGAGTATACAGCGTATCCTGGAAACGAAGGCTCCAAACTTCACAGGCAGTCGACTGGGGGTTGCGTACGCCTGGAACTCCTCAAAACCAGTAGTGAAAATCCTCTAAATTCTCCCAAACTGAGCAGCATTCCGGTTGTCGTAGGTGCAATAGAAGAAAGAAAGGAAAGCAACAAGTATGAGCACATAACGTACTCAGCAAATGTAATATGACATACAAGGCTGAGACAAAAAGGTTGGCTGACCATACTGCAGTAAGCATTTTTAGTTGGTCAAGTTTTATTAAGCAACTATTTACTAGCAAATGAAAGTATATACCACCCACAAATTAATGAATGTCATATTCCCAACATAACTCAAGTAACCACGATTTAGATCTTTGTTCAAGTATGATTATCATGTAAGGGTCCAGGCCGCTCTTAACCGTGAGCACGGCTGTTATAACAGTTTTACACTCTGCAGAGGTTGTACACTTTCACCATAAGCCGCGTAAAAGTTCAAAAGAACTTTAAACCCAACCATGCCGAGGGGGCCAATCCTCTTAAATCACACTACCGAGGTGTGACCGCATAGGGACGCTACGAGGCCTTTACAAAGATTCCTTAGTAAATAGTAACCCGCTAAGGTTTCCGGTTCCGAAGCAAAGTATAACCCTCCCTAATGAGGTCTGTCTCTTACCAAAGCCCACAGCTCAAGAGGACCGAGCTATACCCCGTCAACTCGCCGCCCCCCATGCCCCTTTCGGGTAAGGTTACCATCCACTAAAGTCTCTAATTAATCAGCCAAGACCAGAGCCATATAGTACTTATGGTTGCACTGTTTTCCTGGGTGGTTCTCCATGTTCCGATTAAAAGATATGATCTTGCCAATTAATTATTTAAAAGA
Source organism: Echinochloa phyllopogon (assembly GCA_033239725.1). Taxonomy (NCBI): domain Eukaryota; kingdom Viridiplantae; phylum Streptophyta; class Magnoliopsida; order Poales; family Poaceae; genus Echinochloa; species Echinochloa phyllopogon. The sequence continues at coordinate 42,968,130 of BTCW01000015.1, forward strand.
ATATATGGAACATAGAGTAGGGGTTCATTTAACCAAATCCCAGTTGAGCAAACTAAGCATCATCTACCATCAAAATTAATTAAGTAACCCAGTTTCAGGGACAGGGAAAATATAGTGGCTAGGTAAATCCTTAAATAGGAACCCATCAGATTAAGACACATGCAGGGGTGGTGAAATTAATAATTATTAGGACATTTGCATGACATAATACACTTGCCTTTCTCCAAAGTATAGCTGCTCAGATTCTCTTCGAAGTCTTCTTCATTTGAACAACGTTCCGTCTACTCGGAGCAATCATCAAGCACAAGCAGAAGCTAAACAAGCCAACAAACAATATACAACTAAGAACAATACACCAATCAAAAGAGAAGCTTTTAAAAGAGCGTACTAACGGATAGGGCTCGTTACTATGGTTACGAGAACCTAAGGACCACGAAGATCAGAGAGAGAAAGAAAGATACGAAGGTTCCAAAGCAGAGCTTTAATTGGCACAAGGAATATCACATGTACAGAGGATTTATGAATACGAGGATCTCAAACAATAATATATTACTTTAATAATTTAATTTTATATTACAATACAATGACATAGTAACTCTCACCATATCATTGAAGCAATATAAAGTTAAAAATTAAAATAATATTGATTTGCAGAGAAACCACAACGTAAGAAAAGATCTATACTCAAACTTAGTGATATGGCTCAGAAAAGATGGACTAGCAACAGGATTGCAGAAAAGAGTGTTGCAGACATTGGAACACTGGCCGATGAATTTATAGGATAAGATAAATGTTGGAGACAGATTGATTGGCAAAACAGAATAGGGACTAAGTGAGAAACGTAGGGTGCACTAGCAGGATTGGGTTTAGAAGCATAGGAAAGGCTGAGAACAGAACTATGATTGAAAACTTAAAACTAGCGGAAGACTTTAGGTTATAAAAGGAAACACTATACGCTTTATAAATTTTAATTTGATAAAATCATATATAAGAGATTATTTCCTGGAAATTGATTTAATTATCTTTAAATATGTGAAACCAAGAATGTATTTTATTTATAACTATTTTTTGTAGACATTATGTAATTAAACAAATAACTTTAGTAATAAAACAGATGCGAGCATCTAATTGATTAACTTTTATTGACCATGTTGAACTAATCAATATTATTGATAAAACACATTTATATTGATATTCACACAAATTAATACTCATTTAAGAAAGCATTAAGTTTGACGCAAATCACCTTTTAGTTTGAAATCTAGTTCAACACTCATTAATCAATTTTACACAAGCTTATTAACATCCGAAATATAACTTAATCACATTTTGTTTATAATTGTTTATGTATAAATTATACCAATTTAAGTATTGATTTTAAATAAAACATGTGAGAGTAATTATCGAATAAATTTATATTTCAAGTTGAACTAGTCATATTATCATTAAAACATATTTTTATTGATATTAATCAGATTAATATTTATTTTATAAAACCGAAGTTTTAACTTTAATTAGTTTTTAAAAATTAGAAAACTAGTGGTCATAAACATTAATCAATTTAACATAAGTTTACGAAGAACTTAATTAAATTTTAATTAGAAAGATTATGAATTTATTAATCAAGTTAACTTTCATTTATAAAAACTCGAAGTATAACTCTAATTTGGATTTAAATTTAGAAAAGCTAGTTATCAAAAACATTAATCATATTAATATTATTTATGAAACCAAAATATTTGTAACCTATCATCTTTTATTTATAAAACTTACTGAATAATGTTAATCAAATTCATAGTTGACAGGAAAACCGGGTTGAAACCCTTAATTATATTTTAATTTAGAAAAACACATTAAACTAGCCTTTAATTAAATTAATGTGAAATAAAATTCAGAAATATTTGTCATGGTAAATAACAGTACTAACGCGTAGTTTAAGTTGATACGAAGCTAACGCAACAAAAACGGATTAAAACGGAGTTGAAACGTGAAAGATATGATTTTTCTAAGGTTTAGGGACTTGTTTGCAACGTTTTAAAAGTTCCAGGGGCTAAAACAGAAGAAAAAGGACCTAATTGTAATTATTTTCAATTTAATTTGGACTGCGGGTTGATTTCCAAAATCTTTAAGGACTCTTTAGCAAAAGTGTCGCGCTGACCGTTATTCTCGGGTTGACTTCGGGCTTGACCTAACTCGGGCCGTTGGATCTTGATCGAAGGGTCAGAATCAGATCGGGGTTCGTCCTCGCCGGCGACGACGACGAATCGCGGCGGAGCTTCGCCGGAGAAGATCAATCTGAGGCTACACGGCTCGGATCAGGACGGGAACAAGTGCTAATGGCTCGCTGGACCACGACAGATTCATCTAGGGGGCTCTTGACACTCGACGCGCGACGGAGACGACGACCGACGGCGGCGGCGCCATGGGCGGCTCGGAGCTCACGGTCGAACGCGAACCCGGCGCTACGGTGCACCAAACGCGACGGGAATCGGATGGGAAGCAAGGGGGAATAATGGCGAACTCACAGGGTTGGTTCTCGACGAGGGGAAGAGCGACGACGATGCCCGGCGACGAACACGGCGGCGGCGGCGCTCGGGTTAACACGGACCAAAAGCTATGGCGGCCGAACTTCGACGAGAAGCTGCAGGTTCGACGCGCGACGGCGAGATGAAACTCCTGGCGGCCTTGAACCTCCACGACGAGCAACGACGGTGGCGAATCGCCGGCAATGGCGGGCGGCGAAGGCGGCGATGGCGGCTCGGGATTTCGAAGCTCGAGTTGATGGGAATAGATTGCGGGCGGCGGGTGCTTAAATAGATCGGAGCAGGGGCTCGGCCAAGCGCACGTACTCGAGTAGGACACGGCGACGGCGGCGACACGGACTCGGGTGGAAGAGTCCCGGTCGGACGGGAGGAAGAAGGTGAAACTGACACCGGGGCCCACGCGTCAGTGAGTGCGAGAGGGAGAAAGAGAAAGGGCGAAGCGAGTCGGGCCGGTAACGGGCCGAAAAGAACGGGCCGAGCTTGCACAGGAAGGAATTCGGCCCAAGAAGAAAAAGAAAAAGGCCGGGGAGGAAACAGAAAGAGAAGGAAAAAGATCAGGGGTGAAAAGTGGACTGGGCCGAAAGTTCAAGGGGCGAAAACGAACTCTGCTAATTTTAACTTTTCTAAAACTCAAACAAAAGCAAATCAAATTCGAATTTAAATAGAATTTAAATTCCAACTTGATTTACTAGCAACCAAAAATATATGCAACAGCATGAATGCAACAAAAACTTATTTTGACTAAAATAATTATTTAATGTGATATTTAAATTAATAAAAGGCTAGGAACTCAATTAATTCCTAGAAAATTTTATTTAAGCTTTAATAAATCCTAGAAAATTCATAGGGTTGCTTAAATTTAATTGTGATGAATTTTAGGGAGTTATAAACACATTTTGTTTTGATATTGGAAAACATATATTTATATTATATACATGTTACATTCCCTGTTAATTATTTAAACCTTGGAAAATTTTATAAATTAAATAGAATCATTCCAAATTTTATAAAATTTTATAAACTTTATAAATTATATATATATATATATATTTTGTTTTATTCATTGTATTTCTTTATATTATTTATTCACATCCCAAATTTAGAAAATTTGGGGTGTGACAAGACTACCCCCCTTAAACAGAATCTCGTCCCGAGATTCGCAGAGACTAGGGATCAAGGAGGAGAACAGTACAGTAGATTTTTGAGAAGAAAGATCTTCTGGAGTTGGTTCGCTAGACTTCATCTTCTTTGTTGATGAAGTTGCAAAGTCTTCACTCCTAATCTTCTTTAGCTTCATCCTTTTTTACCATGAGATCAACTTTTCTTTTTCTCCGATGTTCTTTATCGACTTGTGACGAAGAGATATCAAGAAAGCAAGGATGTACAGGAAAAAGAGGGAGAACCCAACTATACAATCAATGCAAAGAAGCAAATCAAACAATGGCATAATAACAGGCATTACAAGCACACTCAACTAAGGTTAATCACACAAGCATATAATGGTACTAAACGCTGTTAGTCAAGTTTTAGGGAATCCTCCTAAATATGGGCATATGGCACATCTTCAAATGTCTCGAAGCTGACTTCTTGATTGTAACTTGGGTAGGCTTGATGCAGTCTTCCATTGTTCCGGTTGGACTTCTTGTAATATACTCATATCTTCATTCTTCAAGGTGATTTGGGCTTGCATTAAACGATACATGCATGCTATTTTTTTTAAATAAATGAAGAGTAGAGGACACTTTGGGATCAAAACCAAGGAAGAAATCCAAAGTGACATAAAAGCACGGAGGGTGAAATGAGGCAACAGGAGTAAATTGACTAATATCAGGATGTGTGTGAGTAAACAAGGATACTCACAGACATAATATCACTTCAAGGAGAGAGGTTAATGATCAAGGTAAAGTACTTCAAAAGGAGAAGTGAGATCGTCAAAGATGCTAGATCAGCAATTTATCAAACCAAGGCGGAGATGAATAATCAGAAGTCTATGGTGAGAAATAAGTGATCAAGGCGAAGGTGGAATATTCAAGGATGTAATGACCAGAAAGATAAATCATCAAGGGGGTAAAATGCTCAAGGATAGCATTTTTTTTTTACAAAAATACCAAGGATCGTGGAAGCAAGGATTATATAGCAAATTAGACCTTAATAGACGACCAGTTCTATCTAGGCTTACGTCCTACAGTTGATACAGCTCTGATACCACTTCTGTCACACCCGGTTTTAGAAAACAAACCGAGTGTGCTCTGTATGTGTGCCAGGATCAAGTTTCACACATACAGTAAGCCAGAATGTGAATAACAGATAAAGTATCACGTATAATAAACTATATAAGTGACTTACGAGTCTATCAGAGTATACAGCGTATCCTGGAAACGAAGGCTCCAAACTTCACAGGCAGTCGACTGGGGGTTGCGTACGCCTGGAACTCCTCAAAACCAGTAGTGAAAATCCTCTAAATTCTCCCAAACTGAGCAGCATTCCGGTTGTCGTAGGTGCAATAGAAGAAAGAAAGGAAAGCAACAAGTATGAGCACATAACGTACTCAGCAAATGTAATATGACATACAAGGCTGAGACAAAAAGGTTGGCTGACCATACTGCAGTAAGCATTTTTAGTTGGTCAAGTTTTATTAAGCAACTATTTACTAGCAAATGAAAGTATATACCACCCACAAATTAATGAATGTCATATTCCCAACATAACTCAAGTAACCACGATTTAGATCTTTGTTCAAGTATGATTATCATGTAAGGGTCCAGGCCGCTCTTAACCGTGAGCACGGCTGTTATAACAGTTTTACACTCTGCAGAGGTTGTACACTTTCACCATAAGCCGCGTAAAAGTTCAAAAGAACTTTAAACCCAACCATGCCGAGGGGGCCAATCCTCTTAAATCACACTACCGAGGTGTGACCGCATAGGGACGCTACGAGGCCTTTACAAAGATTCCTTAGTAAATAGTAACCCGCTAAGGTTTCCGGTTCCGAAGCAAAGTATAACCCTCCCTAATGAGGTCTGTCTCTTACCAAAGCCCACAGCTCAAGAGGACCGAGCTATACCCCGTCAACTCGCCGCCCCCCATGCCCCTTTCGGGTAAGGTTACCATCCACTAAAGTCTCTAATTAATCAGCCAAGACCAGAGCCATATAGTACTTATGGTTGCACTGTTTTCCTGGGTGGTTCTCCATGTTCCGATTAAAAGATATGATCTTGCCAATTAATTATTTAAAAGAATATATGGAACATAGAGTAGGGGTTCATTTAACCAAATCCCAGTTGAGCAAACTAAGCATCATCTACCATCAAAATTAATTAAGTAACCCAGTTTCAGGGACAGGGAAAATATAGTGGCTAGGTAAATCCTTAAATAGGAACCCATCAGATTAAGACACATGCAGGGGTGGTGAAATTAATAATTATTAGGACATTTGCATGACATAATACACTTGCCTTTCTCCAAAGTATAGCTGCTCAGATTCTCTTCGAAGTCTTCTTCATTTGAACAACGTTCCGTCTACTCGGAGCAATCATCAAGCACAAGCAGAAGCTAAACAAGCCAACAAACAATATACAACTAAGAACAATACACCAATCAAAAGAGAAGCTTTTAAAAGAGCGTACTAACGGATAGGGCTCGTTACTATGGTTACGAGAACCTAAGGACCACGAAGATCAGAGAGAGAAAGAAAGATACGAAGGTTCCAAAGCAGAGCTTTAATTGGCACAAGGAATATCACATGTACAGAGGATTTATGAATACGAGGATCTCAAACAATAATATATTACTTTAATAATTTAATTTTATATTACAATACAATGACATAGTAACTCTCACCATATCATTGAAGCAATATAAAGTTAAAAATTAAAATAATATTGATTTGCAGAGAAACCACAACGTAAGAAAAGATCTATACTCAAACTTAGTGATATGGCTCAGAAAAGATGGACTAGCAACAGGATTGCAGAAAAGAGTGTTGCAGACATTGGAACACTGGCCGATGAATTTATAGGATAAGATAAATGTTGGAGACAGATTGATTGGCAAAACAGAATAGGGACTAAGTGAGAAACGTAGGGTGCACTAGCAGGATTGGGTTTAGAAGCATAGGAAAGGCTGAGAACAGAACTATGATTGAAAACTTAAAACTAGCGGAAGACTTTAGGTTATAAAAGGAAACACTATACGCTTTATAAATTTTAATTTGATAAAATCATATATAAGAGATTATTTCCTGGAAATTGATTTAATTATCTTTAAATATGTGAAACCAAGAATGTATTTTATTTATAACTATTTTTTGTAGACATTATGTAATTAAACAAATAACTTTAGTAATAAAACAGATGCGAGCATCTAATTGATTAACTTTTATTGACCATGTTGAACTAATCAATATTATTGATAAAACACATTTATATTGATATTCACACAAATTAATACTCATTTAAGAAAGCATTAAGTTTGACGCAAATCACCTTTTAGTTTGAAATCTAGTTCAACACTCATTAATCAATTTTACACAAGCTTATTAACATCCGAAATATAACTTAATCACATTTTGTTTATAATTGTTTATGTATAAATTATACCAATTTAAGTATTGATTTTAAATAAAACATGTGAGAGTAATTATCGAATAAATTTATATTTCAAGTTGAACTAGTCATATTATCATTAAAACATATTTTTATTGATATTAATCAGATTAATATTTATTTTATAAAACCGAAGTTTTAACTTTAATTAGTTTTTAAAAATTAGAAAACTAGTGGTCATAAACATTAATCAATTTAACATAAGTTTACGAAGAACTTAATTAAATTTTAATTAGAAAGATTATGAATTTATTAATCAAGTTAACTTTCATTTATAAAAACTCGAAGTATAACTCTAATTTGGATTTAAATTTAGAAAAGCTAGTTATCAAAAACATTAATCATATTAATATTATTTATGAAACCAAAATATTTGTAACCTATCATCTTTTATTTATAAAACTTACTGAATAATGTTAATCAAATTCATAGTTGACAGGAAAACCGGGTTGAAACCCTTAATTATATTTTAATTTAGAAAAACACATTAAACTAGCCTTTAATTAAATTAATGTGAAATAAAATTCAGAAATATTTGTCATGGTAAATAACAGTACTAACGCGTAGTTTAAGTTGATACGAAGCTAACGCAACAAAAACGGATTAAAACGGAGTTGAAACGTGAAAGATATGATTTTTCTAAGGTTTAGGGACTTGTTTGCAACGTTTTAAAAGTTCCAGGGGCTAAAACAGAAGAAAAAGGACCTAATTGTAATTATTTTCAATTTAATTTGGACTGCGGGTTGATTTCCAAAATCTTTAAGGACTCTTTAGCAAAAGTGTCGCGCTGACCGTTATTCTCGGGTTGACTTCGGGCTTGACCTAACTCGGGCCGTTGGATCTTGATCGAAGGGTCAGAATCAGATCGGGGTTCGTCCTCGCCGGCGACGACGACGAATCGCGGCGGAGCTTCGCCGGAGAAGATCAATCTGAGGCTACACGGCTCGGATCAGGACGGGAACAAGTGCTAATGGCTCGCTGGACCACGACAGATTCATCTAGGGGGCTCTTGACACTCGACGCGCGACGGAGACGACGACCGACGGCGGCGGCGCCATGGGCGGCTCGGAGCTCACGGTCGAACGCGAACCCGGCGCTACGGTGCACCAAACGCGACGGGAATCGGATGGGAAGCAAGGGGGAATAATGGCGAACTCACAGGGTTGGTTCTCGACGAGGGGAAGAGCGACGACGATGCCCGGCGACGAACACGGCGGCGGCGGCGCTCGGGTTAACACGGACCAAAAGCTATGGCGGCCGAACTTCGACGAGAAGCTGCAGGTTCGACGCGCGACGGCGAGATGAAACTCCTGGCGGCCTTGAACCTCCACGACGAGCAACGACGGTGGCGAATCGCCGGCAATGGCGGGCGGCGAAGGCGGCGATGGCGGCTCGGGATTTCGAAGCTCGAGTTGATGGGAATAGATTGCGGGCGGCGGGTGCTTAAATAGATCGGAGCAGGGGCTCGGCCAAGCGCACGTACTCGAGTAGGACACGGCGACGGCGGCGACACGGACTCGGGTGGAAGAGTCCCGGTCGGACGGGAGGAAGAAGGTGAAACTGACACCGGGGCCCACGCGTCAGTGAGTGCGAGAGGGAGAAAGAGAAAGGGCGAAGCGAGTCGGGCCGGTAACGGGCCGAAAAGAACGGGCCGAGCTTGCACAGGAAGGAATTCGGCCCAAGAAGAAAAAGAAAAAGGCCGGGGAGGAAACAGAAAGAGAAGGAAAAAGATCAGGGGTGAAAAGTGGACTGGGCCGAAAGTTCAAGGGGCGAAAACGAACTCTGCTAATTTTAACTTTTCTAAAACTCAAACAAAAGCAAATCAAATTCGAATTTAAATAGAATTTAAATTCCAACTTGATTTACTAGCAACCAAAAATATATGCAACAGCATGAATGCAACAAAAACTTATTTTGACTAAAATAATTATTTAATGTGATATTTAAATTAATAAAAGGCTAGGAACTCAATTAATTCCTAGAAAATTTTATTTAAGCTTTAATAAATCCTAGAAAATTCATAGGGTTGCTTAAATTTAATTGTGATGAATTTTAGGGAGTTATAAACACATTTTGTTTTGATATTGGAAAACATATATTTATATTATATACATGTTACATTCCCTGTTAATTATTTAAACCTTGGAAAATTTTATAAATTAAATAGAATCATTCCAAATTTTATAAAATTTTATAAACTTTATAAATTATATATATATATATATATTTTGTTTTATTCATTGTATTTCTTTATATTATTTATTCACATCCCAAATTTAGAAAATTTGGGGTGTGACAAGACTACCCCCCTTAAACAGAATCTCGTCCCGAGATTCGCAGAGACTAGGGATCAAGGAGGAGAACAGTACAGTAGATTTTTGAGAAGAAAGATCTTCTGGAGTTGGTTCGCTAGACTTCATCTTCTTTGTTGATGAAGTTGCAAAGTCTTCACTCCTAATCTTCTTTAGCTTCATCCTTTTTTACCATGAGATCAACTTTTCTTTTTCTCCGATGTTCTTTATCGACTTGTGACGAAGAGATATCAAGAAAGCAAGGATGTACAGGAAAAAGAGGGAGAACCCAACTATACAATCAATGCAAAGAAGCAAATCAAACAATGGCATAATAACAGGCATTACAAGCACACTCAACTAAGGTTAATCACACAAGCATATAATGGTACTAAACGCTGTTAGTCAAGTTTTAGGGAATCCTCCTAAATATGGGCATATGGCACATCTTCAAATGTCTCGAAGCTGACTTCTTGATTGTAACTTGGGTAGGCTTGATGCAGTCTTCCATTGTTCCGGTTGGACTTCTTGTAATATACTCATATCTTCATTCTTCAAGGTGATTTGGGCTTGCATTAAACGATACATGCATGCTATTTTTTTTAAATAAATGAAGAGTAGAGGACACTTTGGGATCAAAACCAAGGAAGAAATCCAAAGTGACATAAAAGCACGGAGGGTGAAATGAGGCAACAGGAGTAAATTGACTAATATCAGGATGTGTGTGAGTAAACAAGGATACTCACAGACATAATATCACTTCAAGGAGAGAGGTTAATGATCAAGGTAAAGTACTTCAAAAGGAGAAGTGAGATCGTCAAAGATGCTAGATCAGCAATTTATCAAACCAAGGCGGAGATGAATAATCAGAAGTCTATGGTGAGAAATAAGTGATCAAGGCGAAGGTGGAATATTCAAGGATGTAATGACCAGAAAGATAAATCATCAAGGGGGTAAAATGCTCAAGGATAGCATTTTTTTTTTACAAAAATACCAAGGATCGTGGAAGCAAGGATTATATAGCAAATTAGACCTTAATAGACGACCAGTTCTATCTAGGCTTACGTCCTACAGTCGATACAGCTCTGATACCACTTCTGTCACACCCGGTTTTAGAAAACAAACCGAGTGTGCTCTGTATGTGTGCCAGGATCAAGTTTCACACATACAGTAAGCCAGAATGTGAATAACAGATAAAGTATCACGTATAATAAACTATATAAGTGACTTACGAGTCTATCAGAGTATACAGCGTATCCTGGAAACGAAGGCTCCAAACTTCACAGGCAGTCGACTGGGGGTTGCGTACGCCTGGAACTCCTCAAAACCAGTAGTGAAAATCCTCTAAATTCTCCCAAACTGAGCAGCATTCCGGTTGTCGTAGGTGCAATAGAAGAAAGAAAGGAAAGCAACAAGTATGAGCACATAACGTACTCAGCAAATGTAATATGACATACAAGGCTGAGACAAAAAGGTTGGCTGACCATACTGCAGTAAGCATTTTTAGTTGGTCAAGTTTTATTAAGCAACTATTTACTAGCAAATGAAAGTATATACCACCCACAAATTAATGAATGTCATATTCCCAACATAACTCAAGTAACCACGATTTAGATCTTTGTTCAAGTATGATTATCATGTAAGGGTCCAGGCCGCTCTTAACCGTGAGCACGGCTGTTATAACAGTTTTACACTCTGCAGAGGTTGTACACTTTCACCATAAGCCGCGTAAAAGTTCAAAAGAACTTTAAACCCAACCATGCCGAGGGGGCCAATCCTCTTAAATCACACTACCGAGGTGTGACCGCATAGGGACGCTACGAGGCCTTTACAAAGATTCCTTAGTAAATAGTAACCCGCTAAGGTTTCCGGTTCCGAAGCAAAGTATAACCCTCCCTAATGAGGTCTGTCTCTTACCAAAGCCCACAGCTCAAGAGGACCGAGCTATACCCCGTCAACTCGCCGCCCCCCATGCCCCTTTCGGGTAAGGTTACCATCCACTAAAGTCTCTAATTAATCAGCCAAGACCAGAGCCATATAGTACTTATGGTTGCACTGTTTTCCTGGGTGGTTCTCCATGTTCCGATTAAAAGATATGATCTTGCCAATTAATTATTTAAAAGAATATATGGAACATAGAGTAGGGGTTCATTTAACCAAATCCCAGTTGAGCAAACTAAGCATCATCTACCATCAAAATTAATTAAGTAACCCAGTTTCAGGGACAGGGAAAATATAGTGGCTAGGTAAATCCTTAAATAGGAACCCATCAGATTAAGACACATGCAGGGGTGGTGAAATTAATAATTATTAGGACATTTGCATGACATAATACACTTGCCTTTCTCCAAAGTATAGCTGCTCAGATTCTCTTCGAAGTCTTCTTCATTTGAACAACGTTCCGTCTACTCGGAGCAATCATCAAGCACAAGCAGAAGCTAAACAAGCCAACAAACAATATACAACTAAGAACAATACACCAATCAAAAGAGAAGCTTTTAAAAGAGCGTACTAACGGATAGGGCTCGTTACTATGGTTACGAGAACCTAAGGACCACGAAGATCAGAGAGAGAAAGAAAGATACGAAGGTTCCAAAGCAGAGCTTTAATTGGCACAAGGAATATCACATGTACAGAGGATTTATGAATACGAGGATCTCAAACAATAATATATTACTTTAATAATTTAATTTTATATTACAATACAATGACATAGTAACTCTCACCATATCATTGAAGCAATATAAAGTTAAAAATTAAAATAATATTGATTTGCAGAGAAACCACAACGTAAGAAAAGATCTATACTCAAACTTAGTGATATGGCTCAGAAAAGATGGACTAGCAACAGGATTGCAGAAAAGAGTGTTGCAGACATTGGAACACTGGCCGATGAATTTATAGGATAAGATAAATGTTGGAGACAGATTGATTGGCAAAACAGAATAGGGACTAAGTGAGAAACGTAGGGTGCACTAGCAGGATTGGGTTTAGAAGCATAGGAAAGGCTGAGAACAGAACTATGATTGAAAACTTAAAACTAGCGGAAGACTTTAGGTTATAAAAGGAAACACTATACGCTTTATAAATTTTAATTTGATAAAATCATATATAAGAGATTATTTCCTGGAAATTGATTTAATTATCTTTAAATATGTGAAACCAAGAATGTATTTTATTTATAACTATTTTTTGTAGACATTATGTAATTAAACAAATAACTTTAGTAATAAAACAGATGCGAGCATCTAATTGATTAACTTTTATTGACCATGTTGAACTAATCAATATTATTGATAAAACACATTTATATTGATATTCACACAAATTAATACTCATTTAAGAAAGCATTAAGTTTGACGCAAATCACCTTTTAGTTTGAAATCTAGTTCAACACTCATTAATCAATTTTACACAAGCTTATTAACATCCGAAATATAACTTAATCACATTTTGTTTATAATTGTTTATGTATAAATTATACCAATTTAAGTATTGATTTTAAATAAAACATGTGAGAGTAATTATCGAATAAATTTATATTTCAAGTTGAACTAGTCATATTATCATTAAAACATATTTTTATTGATATTAATCAGATTAATATTTATTTTATAAAACCGAAGTTTTAACTTTAATTAGTTTTTAAAAATTAGAAAACTAGTGGTCATAAACATTAATCAATTTAACATAAGTTTACGAAGAACTTAATTAAATTTTAATTAGAAAGATTATGAATTTATTAATCAAGTTAACTTTCATTTATAAAAACTCGAAGTATAACTCTAATTTGGATTTAAATTTAGAAAAGCTAGTTATCAAAAACATTAATCATATTAATATTATTTATGAAACCAAAATATTTGTAACCTATCATCTTTTATTTATAAAACTTACTGAATAATGTTAATCAAATTCATAGTTGACAGGAAAACCGGGTTGAAACCCTTAATTATATTTTAATTTAGAAAAACACATTAAACTAGCCTTTAATTAAATTAATGTGAAATAAAATTCAGAAATATTTGTCATGGTAAATAACAGTACTAACGCGTAGTTTAAGTTGATACGAAGCTAACGCAACAAAAACGGATTAAAACGGAGTTGAAACGTGAAAGATATGATTTTTCTAAGGTTTAGGGACTTGTTTGCAACGTTTTAAAAGTTCCAGGGGCTAAAACAGAAGAAAAAGGACCTAATTGTAATTATTTTCAATTTAATTTGGACTGCGGGTTGATTTCCAAAATCTTTAAGGACTCTTTAGCAAAAGTGTCGCGCTGACCGTTATTCTCGGGTTGACTTCGGGCTTGACCTAACTCGGGCCGTTGGATCTTGATCGAAGGGTCAGAATCAGATCGGGGTTCGTCCTCGCCGGCGACGACGACGAATCGCGGCGGAGCTTCGCCGGAGAAGATCAATCTGAGGCTACACGGCTCGGATCAGGACGGGAACAAGTGCTAATGGCTCGCTGGACCACGACAGATTCATCTAGGGGGCTCTTGACACTCGACGCGCGACGGAGACGACGACCGACGGCGGCGGCGCCATGGGCGGCTCGGAGCTCACGGTCGAACGCGAACCCGGCGCTACGGTGCACCAAACGCGACGGGAATCGGATGGGAAGCAAGGGGGAATAATGGCGAACTCACAGGGTTGGTTCTCGACGAGGGGAAGAGCGACGACGATGCCCGGCGACGAACACGGCGGCGGCGGCGCTCGGGTTAACACGGACCAAAAGCTATGGCGGCCGAACTTCGACGAGAAGCTGCAGGTTCGACGCGCGACGGCGAGATGAAACTCCTGGCGGCCTTGAACCTCCACGACGAGCAACGACGGTGGCGAATCGCCGGCAATGGCGGGCGGCGAAGGCGGCGATGGCGGCTCGGGATTTCGAAGCTCGAGTTGATGGGAATAGATTGCGGGCGGCGGGTGCTTAAATAGATCGGAGCAGGGGCTCGGCCAAGCGCACGTACTCGAGTAGGACACGGCGACGGCGGCGACACGGACTCGGGTGGAAGAGTCCCGGTCGGACGGGAGGAAGAAGGTGAAACTGACACCGGGGCCCACGCGTCAGTGAGTGCGAGAGGGAGAAAGAGAAAGGGCGAAGCGAGTCGGGCCGGTAACGGGCCGAAAAGAACGGGCCGAGCTTGCACAGGAAGGAATTCGGCCCAAGAAGAAAAAGAAAAAGGCCGGGGAGGAAACAGAAAGAGAAGGAAAAAGATCAGGGGTGAAAAGTGGACTGGGCCGAAAGTTCAAGGGGCGAAAACGAACTCTGCTAATTTTAACTTTTCTAAAACTCAAACAAAAGCAAATCAAATTCGAATTTAAATAGAATTTAAATTCCAACTTGATTTACTAGCAACCAAAAATATATGCAACAGCATGAATGCAACAAAAACTTATTTTGACTAAAATAATTATTTAATGTGATATTTAAATTAATAAAAGGCTAGGAACTCAATTAATTCCTAGAAAATTTTATTTAAGCTTTAATAAATCCTAGAAAATTCATAGGGTTGCTTAAATTTAATTGTGATGAATTTTAGGGAGTTATAAACACATTTTGTTTTGATATTGGAAAACATATATTTATATTATATACATGTTACATTCCCTGTTAATTATTTAAACCTTGGAAAATTTTATAAATTAAATAGAATCATTCCAAATTTTATAAAATTTTATAAACTTTATAAATTATATATATATATATATATATTTTGTTTTATTCATTGTATTTCTTTATATTATTTATTCACATCCCAAATTTAGAAAATTTGGGGTGTGACAGTGCCCAACCTCTGCGTCAGCCATGGACCGCGGGCTGCAGCTTGCTTCCTATGATGGAACATGCTTGGGAGCAACTCCTGGAGCTTTTCAAGGAATGCACTCCATTCAATGGCATTCAAGTCTGACAGCTTCACAAAACTTGAGCTGGGAGGCAGCATCTCGTTGGCACTCCAACCTGCAGATTGATACTCACTGCGATAGCCACTATAATAGTTAGTTTTAGCACTCACCCTATTCTTTGGAACACCATTGCGATGTCGACACTTGCTGTTTCCACGAAAGCAAAGCCCCTTCAGAGAGACAGGCAATTTTGCGGTGGAAGGAGTACATTTAGGAACTGGACTGGTGCAAGCGTCAGCATCATCCTGGCTCACCTCATTTCTGTCTTCCTCCTCGTTGTCCTCATTGACTTTGGCTAATTTTGAAAGTGGGTTCCTGCAACATACCCCGATAGACCCATACTTGCTGAAAAATGACGCTTCACATGTAGCTGCATCATCTCCTGAGTCAAGATCGAACTGGGTGAGGTCTGCATCACAATCATCATCTTCGTCATCCTCTTCTTCAAAGTCAGCTTCTGGTAGAAGTAATTCTCTTTCCTTAACCCAGTTCCTTGCTTCCATACACAGAACTTCAAGTGCACTTGGCTCCTCTTCTTTCCCAGTGAACTGCCTGCTCATCATGTCCCCTATCTCAGACAAGCAGAGGCCATAAGCTGCAGCTTCCTTTAGAAATGTTGTCGAGAGAACCAGAACCCTAAGACTTGCCTCATGAATCATGGGAAGCTCCATGCGAAGCATTTCAGCATCCTTTACAGGGTCCAGATTTCTGATGTACTCAAGTTCTTCCTCGGAGAAAGGAATAGATGCCTGTGGCCAGTGAATCCACTCAAAGTAAGGATCTTCCAG
Organism: Echinochloa phyllopogon; assembly: GCA_033239725.1. Taxonomy (NCBI): domain Eukaryota; kingdom Viridiplantae; phylum Streptophyta; class Magnoliopsida; order Poales; family Poaceae; genus Echinochloa; species Echinochloa phyllopogon. The sequence continues at coordinate 42,984,266 of BTCW01000015.1, forward strand.
ACTTTCTGGAAGACAGAGACCATGATCAATAGGAATTAGTTCTGTTCGTGCTTCAAACTGACCAGATCCATTGTCAAGCTTCCTGACCAGAAGATTTCCACCATGTCTATCCGTGTTGAAGATTCTGATATCAAGTATACCAATCCTGTGAATGCAAGAGACAGGAAAGCTCGATGTTCCATGGTCACTGGCGTCATAGTCATGTGGAATAAACTGCTGCAACGAGGCAATCTTGCTATGAGCCTGCGATCTGTTCTTACTGGTCTTATTTTTGCAGTTAACATCTTCATTCACATGAAACACGCTGTGGGTAACTTTGACTAACATAGTAAGAGGAACATTTGCGAAATTGTTGTGATCAAGGAGGTATGCAGCGACCTCTCGGAACCCTGTCTCACCAACCCGTACTGATCTTTTGAGGCCTGGCTGGCCAAGAGTCTTGCCCACAAAACCTTTAGGATTATTTGGAGCAAAAGGTTCCTCATCAGTTGGTTTAACAATTGCAACACGTTGGCCCCAGATATCCCCAAAATAGTAGGCGCCTCCCATACCACCAGTAACAGCTATTGGTTCAACACCATTGGTAATTCCCTTTATGATATCCTTAACCAACTGCTTCATTGCAGCAGAAGGGCTTGAGCAGCCCAGGATTTCGATAACTTTACTTCGATCACACTGCTGACCTTCTTTTCCTTTGGGAGAGAGGCAAGGTGTGGAGCAGCTTCTATGCATGTGATTTCTGGTGAGCAGCAATGGTGAGTCATTCAGAATATAGCTGAGATCATTGTTCAAAACTTGATCACCAAATGTGAGTGAACTCTCTTCAGTGGATACATTAAGGGCTATCTGCATCTTCTTTTTTACGGTATGTGCATTTTCGCCTGGCTCTAATTCAATGCCCAGAACAGAACCATTGTCAGTTTGAACAAACACTCGCTTCCAGCTAAGGGGTCTCCCCTCAGTTATGTTCTTCGAGGGGTAATAATTGCTCAAGCTGTGATCCAAAACTGCAACAGCCATCTGCGTCTTAACAGGACTATCAGTGTTCCAAGGCATAGATTGATATGAAGAAACTATCGGTAATAGCTACCTCCTCTCCTGTGACCTAGCAAGCACTATTTGAGCTGGCAACAAAAGGGAGAGAAAAGCAAAATTTCCAACTTATGGCAGTCGGATAAATTTCCAATTACTGATGGCTTAGCATGTCCAAGTACAAATTAAGCTGCTGTGACATCTAATACTGAGTGTTACTCATTAAACAACTAACTGGCATAGATCCTGCAAACAATATATAAACAGCAAAAGTTCAGCGAATTGCATGGTTCACGGTTAGTTCACCTATTAGATGTCTACCCGAAAAAAAAAGTAAAAAGGATAGCAAGAACTTTGCCACGAAATTTAAAAGAAAAATAAAGACAGGATGGGTAAGAAAATAGACAGGATCAACCAATTTTGGAGGAAATGAAGAAGGTGCCAATGTGCTCAATCAAGGTCATAGCACATAACAATCATACAAAATTAAATGTATACCGCTGTATGAATGGTCTGGGGAGGTTGGCATCCCGCATCCACATGCTATTGTTACAGCACTACCAGTTCTCAATCAAGGCCATGGCACATATAGAAGTAAATGTAAAACGGTACCCATGTTCTCAATCAAGGCCATGGCGCATATAGAAGTAAATGTAAACCTAGCCCTAGAATTTAAAAAACGGCATAATTTTGGTGAGGTTTACATCCACATATTGTTGTTACAGCTCTACCAGTTAAATGAAAGGATAGGTAAATTCTGGTTTTATTCATACAGAAGATTTAGCTATGGAATCTCAAATTCAGTGCCCTTTTGTTTTCTTCAGACATTAGGTAAAGAGTAAATTGCATCCACCGTACACCAACTTGGTGGGTGGGTGCAAATCCATCCAAAAACTTGTAAAATGCTCAATTTAGTATAAAAACTTGACAGGTGGGTGCAAATTGGTCCAAAAACGTATAAAATGCTCAAGTTGGTATAATAACTTCATGTGGGTGCAAATTAGTCCAACAACATATAAAATGCTTAAATTTAGTGTAATAATTTGGCAAATCGATGCATTTACATTGCAAACTTTACAACGGCAATGTATTAAGCATAGTAGATGAGCATATGAATAATTCTTATGTTTTTTTCTATTAGATTGTTGATTCTCAACCATGCCCAACTTATTTATTCATTAATTCAAATTCAAGCAAATTATAGAATGACACCATTAGAATTATTGAAAGAATGAAGTACATGAGAGAGACTTTGAAACATTTGGTTTTTTTTTGCGCTTCTGCTCATATGTTCAGTAATTCTATAGAAAGCAAGTTTGTGTATGTTCTTTTAGCTCTTTTTCTCTTTCTAAATAAGTACACGAGGATTTAAAAATATTTATTTCATATATTGGTTTCATTTATAGTTTCATTTATTTTGCATATTGGTTTCATTTTTAGTTGAACAATGCATATAATCAATACGTAGAAAACAACGAGGGTGAACTTATCAATATCAAGTATAAAATTAAATATTCTCAATCAAAATTAAATCACTATATCAAAATAATTAATTTAAAGACATAAAATTAATTTTTAAATATTATGGTTCTTATTTTAGCCAAATACATTACCATCGCAAAACAAATATGAATGCTAAATAATGCTTAATAATTTGCTTTGACGTGAATATACTTTCTATTATGACCTAGCGTTAGCAAATACTCCTGTTGTTGTAACATTTGGACTATGGATGCACCAATTTACAAAATTATTGCACTAAAATGAGCATTTTGCAAATAATTGGATCAATTTGCACCCACATGGCAAGTTATTGCATTAAATTGAGCATTTTACAAGTTATTGGAGTAATTTGCACCCACATGGCAAGTTATTGCATTAAATTGAGCATTTTACAAGTTATTTGAGTAATTTGCACCCACCTGCCAAGTTGTCGTATGGTGGGTGTAATTTACTCTAAAAAAACTGAACCTAGGTATATCAATTTGTTTGGAGTGGTACAATCTAGAATTCAAACTATGCCACATGATTCAGTTTGTTTGAGTACACAGGGGACAATCGAGTAATGAGCTGTATAGCATTTCCAGACCTTCTCCGGTTCTCCCTCATTGATTTATAGGCAAAGCAATAAAATATATGCCATTTTGCAGTAAAAAACTTACACCCGTCTGCATCTTTCATAAAATTTTTGATACAACGGTAATGCATAATAATCCTGCTCATTCCATCATAAAAGCCCAAAAAATTCCCAGGAAAGAGCAAAAAGACACTGCTCGATCCTTCACATCCTCCAAATCCAATTTTTTTTTCGGAGCAGCACTAGCTAGCCGCAATGCAATGCACCCCTTTACCCCAATCGGAGCAGCCGAGCAGCACCACACCAACACTGACACCAGGGGGATCGGAACTCACCGTTCAGACCGGCCGGGCCGCGCGGGGGTGGCGGCGATGAGGGAGGAGCAGCTTGTTCCGGCGGGGAAGGGGGGCCCACGAACGGCCGAGTCCTCGCCGCCGCCGCGCCGACGGCCGAGATTTGCCGGCGCTGTTCTCGCCGGACGCCGGCGGCCAAGGGTGGCGACACAGCTACAGGCTCAACTCGCCGTCCACCCCAGGGGACGGGTCAAACTCATAACCGTGGTTAAAAAGAGAGGCGAGGCGCCCACGGGCGGCGTCCTCTTATAGCCGGCTGCCGCGGCTCGCTGACCCTTCTCGGGGGGAAGTTGCAGCTGGCGACGGCACCCTTTTAGCCATGGCTGAGAATAGGCTCCATGCAATTTTTGGAGCTGTCTTAGCTGGAAAGATATGATCTTTTCTTTGGTAAAAGCTCGTGCGCAAAGCTTGTCCAGAGATATAGCTATTTTTAGGGCGTGTCTCGGACCAGTGAATCCAACTGTGACCTAAATCTGTTGAATTTTTTCGGTGCGAATGAAAGTTTTGTGATTCAATGCAGGTCCATGGAAAGAGAGTTGTTCATTCTCATATTGTATGTTGATGATGGGCTACAACATGGGTGGCATCTTTCTCAGGCAGGAGTATGTTCCAAATGAAGCTACTGGGCATTGTGCAAGCAGACAACAACCGTCCTCTGCTTCTGAACCTGGGGCTTTCTTGCATCTTTCGCCGAAAGGCAAGCGAACAGAGGAGCCGGCCGAGCTTGTGGAACCAGAACTTTCTTTTCTAGGGAAAATGCGCATCGTGCAACCATATACACGCGCCGTCCACGATCAACAACATCACAACGCAACCAACGCAGGAAACAGCAACCGTCAGCAAGCAAACAGCAAACTTTCGGTCTAAAAGCCTCCGGAAGCCACGTCATACACATAAAAAAAATTAATATGCAAATGCAAACAAAGTTTAGAATGCTCGACTTAGGACAATCTTACATCATATCTTATTTCTAATCGAAACAAGTAGTTTACAAAGATATATAGGGCAATGTCCCACCGCGCCCATCACGCAATTACGCAAAGAGTGAATTTCATATTAGGTCATAAACTTTTCTCGAGATCTCGTCTAGGTCCGTAAACTAAAAACGCGGTCATCTAGGTCTGTAAACTTTTCCCGAGATCTCATTTAGGTCCGCAAACTAAATAAACGGTCATCTAGGTTAATAAACTTTTAAAAGTGGTCATCTAGGTCCATGAACTTTTAAAGAGCTGTCGTCAAGGTTAGGCTCGTCGCCACCGCCTTAGACCTAGACGGCACCTCTCTAAAAGTTCATGGATCTAGACGACAGCTTTTTAAAAGTTCATGGACCTAGATGATCACTAATTTAGTTTGCGGACCTAGATGAGACCTCAGAAAAGTTGATGGACCTAAATGACCGTTTTTTAGTTTGCGGACCTAAGTGAGATCTTGAAAAAAAATTATGTACCTGCAGTGAAATTTACTCTTACGCAAACAAGATGCCTCCATTGTTGTGAACCTAATAATCACCACGGGCTTGCGATTGCAAGAACATGCACGATTGAACGGCATGTTTGATATGATACACGATTTTCTTGTCTAGTTCCCGGAAGTAGTTACCAGCTGCAAGTCACGCAGAAGACTGCCATCGTAACTCCGTATGCTACTTACTCCTGCATTTTTAATGTTTTCTTCTTACCTTTTTGGTTTTCTACTTACTTCCTTTTTGGTTTGGAGGTTGTTTTAAGAGCGTTTTCTTCCTGTTGGAACTTTAGGTGCAACTTTGTAATAATGAACAGCTATATGTATCGATCGATACAGAGGCCGGAATATTAATACATATTCCCTTTTCTAAAAAAATGACGATGAACCGCACAAACAAATCCAGAATGGATGTAACCATCACGGAACTGATCCCTTGTAATCTTATCTTCATAGTATATATTGTTGCATGTTGCATTGATTTGCAAAAGGCGGTACTGGAATGTTCTGCACCGCAAAACTGCAAATGGATTGGAGGTCAGAATAAGGAAGAGAAGGGGAAGCCCCGCGCCTCTCTCCCGGGGGCGACCGGGAGGAACCCTAGCCATCGCCGCCTCACCTCAAGCCCGCCTCCTCGCCCCCCAGCTCCGCCGCCGCCTGAGCGTGCTCCGCTCTCTTCACCCATTGCAGATATGAGGGGGTGCCGTCGGGTGGCCGCCCGTCTTCACCTCCACCAACGCCGGCGCTCCGGCTCCGCTCTAGCCGCCTGTCGCGGCCCAGCGGTCAAGGCCCGCGCGTCCCCCTACGGCTGCGTGGGTAGCCAGTGGCGGTTAGGGGATCCCCTTGATGGGGGGCGAGTGCGTTCTTGGCGATTCCCGCGGGGGCCGGCACTGCCTGTGGCGTCGATGCGGCGGCAACTACGGCACCGGCTCATTCGACGGGCCGGCGGTCTTCCCTCCTTGGTCCCCGACGCCGGCCAGGCCTCCGGTCTGCAGTGGTGGGCCCTTAGGGTGATGATCTGTGGCGGCCATCATGCCGCCGGCCGTGCTCCCCATCTCCCGCTTGCCTCGGGTTGCTGCCCGCCAGTAGTCGGAGAGGGGTGGGGGAACTTCGTCCTGCTTCGGCGTCCCTGACATACGGTCCCCCTGACGATGTCCTCCCGGCCCTCCTCCATTGCGTCGTTGCTCCCGTACAGCGGGATTCATGGATCGCGCTTCAACTAAATCCGTTGGGTTTCGCCCTTCGGTGAGGGCTAATCCGGGTTCATGTGTTGGTAGATCACTAGGGTTTGCCCGCAATTGAGGTGGACGAACCCGAAGTCGATGACGAGTGCATTCCCCCCCCCCCCCCCCAATTACTCAGGAATTGGTGGTGGCTTTAGTTCTTAAGGGATCTTGTAGGAAAGTTTCGGTGGTTGTGACGCGTAGTGGTGTTCGAAGGCGTTTGTGGTGTGGGCTAGTTCCTCCGGTGTTGGGGGCGGTCTGCTAGCGCAACCTGCGGTCTAGCGGGTTGAGTCGGGCAACAGGTTTTTCTGCTAGGGGTGTTGCTTGTGGATCCCTCCTTATTGGCTGCTTTGGTCTCCTCGGTGAGAACCCAACGTTAGCGCTGGCTCGGCGCTTTTACCTTTCTGAAGGCGTTGTTTGGAGTTTCCTTTGCTTCTATGACGTCGAAACTTCGGACCCTACGGTCAGACCAATCTTGCCGGTCTTTGATGGTTTTCCGGTCATTTAGGTGTGCGTCCTTGAGTAGCTCCATGCTGTCCCGAGGGTGTCTCCTGGGTGGTCCCGTTGTGGTCATTTAGTTGGGTTTGAGTCAGCGGATTTGTGTCTTATTGTAAACTGGTATCCAGTATCTAATTTGCTTTATCTATGAAGCTCGGCTTGGACCATTTGGTCAAAACTGCAAATGGATCCTTCTGGTTTCTTGAGCTGCATGCAAAACGTCGGTTTCTAGATCAACGCCAGATTCTTGGTGTTCCCTTCAGTTTTTTTTTTTTTGAAGTTATTCCCTTCAGCATTTGATCGTCTACTCAGGTAGCACTACCTGGCGCCTGCGTTCCAGCGCTGCATGACTGCACCACGAAAAAAAAAGTTGCGAGGACCTGACAATTGAGTGCAAGAGAGATGGAGACGGATTGATGATGGAGACGGATTGGTGTGGTGTATTTTGAAGGGCATAACCCTGGAGCTGTTTGGGCCTTGATTTAGACCAAGTCTGCTTGGGCTGGGCTATCAACGTGTCCATCTCATTGGCTAGCCCACAAATCCATAAAAGTCCACGGAGAAATACGGCCCTGTTTTTCTAGAATTCAGACTATGGCCGTATTTTTTCGGTACCGAAATTTTTTACACAAACGATTTGACCACTAATTTTTTAACCACTAATTAAGGATATTAAATAAAGTCAGTTTATAAAACTATGTATAAAACCTCAGGTTAATTCGTAAGATCTATCTAATGAAGTCAGTCTATGACCGTATGATTAGATGATGATTACTGCAGCATTACTATAGTAAATCATGGATTAATTAGGCTCATTAATACTTCATACAAGATTCTCCGGTAAAAAAATTTACTTCTCCAAATAAACAGGGCCATAGCGAGTTGCTGCTGTCTGGGCAGTCCCTGTGCTTCTTCACGTGGACAGAGGCTCTCGCCGCCGAAATCCTACGTGTGAGGTTTAACTAGCGAGATCAACACCCTGGTCGCTTGGCTGGTACGTGGGGCTGATTTCTATTGAGAGAAAAATATTGCTGACTCGTTGATGCAATACTGCTGACTGATGCTGATAAACCAAACGAAGAGGACGCAAGCAACTAAGCAAGGCTGAATCGCACGCCGAAAGGTGCACTAATGATCCATTTGGGTCCAAAGAACAGTGGGAAGAAAAACGACATACATAAAAATGAGATGTTGTTACTGTGTTACCACGGCTTCCATTGGACATTGCGTGCGTGCCAAATCAATAAATTCATGAGTAGACGTTTTTTACAAACTTTGTTGTTGCCATACTTTTAATCCTTTTGATTCATACATGAGCAATATATGAAAATATATGAAATATAGATCAGAGAAATATCACTTCTGTATATAAGATATGTAATTACGTTAAATAATAGTTTCTACACCATTTGTCTGGCTTCAAGGTCACTCTATGCGACCATTTGCCTTTGTTGATTTTGGAATATATTATATTAATACAATAGTGTTAAAAGGAGCCACCACGTTCGCCGAGAGGGCCAAGAAATTCCCACGTTAATCTAAAAAAGAGAAGGATATGGACCGTCGGATTTTATGAAGATCTAACGGTCCATATTATTTCGTTAATCTAAAAAAGAGAAAAATATATGTCGTCGGATTTGATGAAGATCTAACGGTTTAAAGAGAAGAGTACATGCCGTCGGATTTTATGAAGATCTAACGGTCTATATTATTCCGTTAATCTAAAAAAGAGAAAAATATATGTCGTCAGATTTGATGAAGATCTAACGGTCTATATTATTCTGTCGCCACCGCCGCGTAGTCGTCCATGGTCGTCGTAGGAGGCCTCCACCGTCGCCGCAAGGCCATCCCCGGCCCCCGCGGGAGCCCTCCTCCGCCGCAACACGACTGTCTGTGGCCGCCGTGGGAGTCCTTCGTCGTCGCCGCGTGACCGTCTGCTGCCGGGAGGCCGTCCACCGCCGTCGCCGCAAGGCCGTCCCCGGCCACCGCGGCCGCGCAGCTGTCTGTGGCCGCCGCGGGAATCCTTCGTCATTGCCGCGTGACCGTCCGCCGCCAGGAGGCCGTCCACCGTCGTCGCCGCCGTGGGAGCCGCCCGCGTGCCTTCGGAGTTTGGGGTCCGGCCGCTCCGCGCGCCGCCGGAGGACAGCGGGGCTGAAGGCGGCAGGTCAGGGAGACGGACACCCCTCGTCGCCGCCGCCACTAGATAGAGGTGGGGAGATAGAAGGAGAGAGATAGAGTGGGGGGAGTGGGGGCGTCGGTGAAAGAAAAGGAGAAAAAAGATATGGTGGCCTCACGTGTTAGTAGTTGGTATATAATATGAGATATAGAAAATAACGGATGCAGAAGAAATTAATATAGAGGAGAGAATCCCAGTGACTAGGCATAAATATTCCATTTAGAGGATAAGAACAGAGTACGACGAGTGCGGATAGCCTAAAGCCCCATGTGCCCTTCCACGGTTCTCTATATAAGAGGCAACGTTCAACAATGAGCGGAGGACACCATGTCAATCTTGCACGTGTACCTAATGAGAGGTGATCGGATTTAGGGCGTTTAAAAAGGTTGTGAGCACAACAGGATATAACGATTCTCCCTGTCCGAAGGGAGCGAATCGCTGCCGGGATTGAGCACTATGGCTGCACTCAACACTCATGGAAGATCATCAAATGGTTTATCCGCGCTCAAATCCTTTTGATGGTCTTTATTAATGACTTAGTGTAAGAAGGAGCGGAGAGAGAAAAAACAAAGCAGAGAAACTAAGGTGGTGCAGCGTTGAACATGAGTGAAGGACACCATGTTGATTTGCACATGTAACTGATGAAAGTTGCTTAGATTTAGGGCGTTCACCAAAGTTGTGAGAACAACGTGAGAGAAAAATTCTCCATATCCGAAGGAAGTGAATCGCTGTTGGAATTGATTATCACCATGGAAGATCATCAAATGGTTTGTCCACACTCAATCACGTTTGATGGTCTTCGTAAACGAGCTAGTGCAAGAAGCAGGAGCAGATTTAGGAAAAACAAATCAAAAAAACTCAGGTGTCATACAACTTTGATGATAGGCGTGCTTGACGTGCACATGTATTGACATGGAAGTTGAGTGACAACAGGCTGGGCAAAGAAATGCTTCTCTTAATGCCCGATATAATCATGCAACTGTAAATTACTGTCGATCATTCACTAGATCGGGCATCAACCATGTCTATATATTACTCCATCTTTTACCGGAGGAGGAAAAAGACAAAAGATTGATCCATAACCGTGATAGGCACCCATTGGTTACTGCAGCCTAAGTTCTCATTGCATAACTAGCAAAATAGTAGTATTTTTCTTATAAATTTTTTAGGATAGCATTTTCTTGGTGTGATTGATTACACTCTATATTTGATTTCCTCCCTCCTTAAGCTTTCCTTCATGGTATGTCATTCTGATCATTGATTTCTGTAGCAAGCTATGCTACCGATCATACCGCTAATTTATAAAGTGAGACGACCCAAACACCATTATGTTTTGTAGAAGATTTCTATTTTAATCCAATCGTCATGTGTTACGCTATTGCAAGTTCATAGAGGTAGTTCTCATGTCCTTGAGGAAGGGAGTATCTCATGTCATGTCAGTAAGTTGCATTTTATATATGTAAAGTTATATGAATTACTTTATTCACTTACCCATGATCACTACCTCAATATTAGGTCACACAATATATTATCTTAGAGCAACTCCAGCAGACCCAACAAACCCCTATCTCAAATTTAGAGGGTCCAGAAAAAAGTTGCACTCCAACAAACTCAACAAGCCCATGTCGCAAGTTTAGAGGGTCCAGAAAAAAATTGCACTCCGGTAGGCCTCCATTCTCGGGGGTCTATAGAAAGCCCTATATTTATGAGGGTTATTGCTGGAGTCGTAGCATTTCTGTGGCCCTTAAAAATAGAGGTAGACTCCATTTAGTATTTGGAGAGTCTGAGAGGTATTGTTAGAGTTAATCTTAATAACATAATGTTATTACCATATTAAACGGAGTAAAAATAATACACACGGTTGATTTTTGATAAGATCTAACAATCTATATTAACCCTTAAAGTACATTGATTAGAGTAAATAAATAGTTAAATTCTAAATTGAATAAATAAGAAAAATATAAGTTGATCAAAGAATCAATATGAAATACAATTAGTAAATATAAGCTTGCATCATTAATTCATATCATGTGCCACATGCATGATGATAAAAAATAATACATTAGTTTGGGCACACTTGGACAAACAGTATTGATGATAGAACAACGGATATTTAAATAAAATTATATTTAAGTTAAAAAATCTAAATATTAGTAAAAAAACTAGCTACCGCGTAAATTTGCGCGGGCCACCTTGCTAGTTATGTCTACATTAAGCTGTAGAGGCTGAGCAAAGCTGCTCGGGTCTTCAATGTGCACATTAAGCTCCATGCCCATTTTGTACTTATCATGGACACTACCATCTCCATGATCAGCTTCATAATTTTCTAAATAATACTTTCGGCAGTAGATATGTAACCCTTTTAGCTACTGCTATATTTTCGGCTAACTTAAAGTCCAGCAATTAATATACTTGAACGTTATTAATCTAGTCTGGATAGGGAAGAGCTGCTTAGTTGCATAGCTGCAGATGACAAGAAGTAACTTCAGTTGGCAGGTCATACCGTCATAGCCATATACAAAAGACTAGATTTGCCTCAATCAATGGCAACTCGTATAGTGTTCTTTTACTTGCAGACTTACAGATTAAACTACATTGAACAAAGATGGAAACATATGCTATCTGAACACATTATATTATCACATCAGCTAAACATATACTATACACGGATATGTTACAGAGACTTACAGTTAGTACACTGGAGTGTTCAGATCAAGCAAGCTGCCGATTCAGATAGATCAGAAAACCTCCTTTCTGAATCAGAGCGCCTAGAGAAGATACAAACAAAGCTACCAACATTGTACACATGCACATATAGATTAGATACACACATATATCATCAAGCCTACCAAGTGGACTAGTCGTCGAACGCCAACTCTGCTAGTACCCAAGCTTCAAATCCAGCGTCGCGTCTTCGTCGCTCTTCCGTGGCAATATCATCGTCCCCGGCGGCGGCAGGTTGAGGTCCAGTGTGGTGGCCGCCGCTTGTGACGTTGCCAACGCGCTGCCGCAGCTGCTAGGCGTTGCAACCGCCATCCCCTCCGCGCATGCCCTCTCCCAGTGGCACCGCTTGTGCCCGCCGAGAGCCTGCCCGGTGGCGAACCCCCGAGCGCAGACGCTGCACTTGTGGTCGTCGCACTTGGGCGGCGGCGCAGCGGCGGCCGGCGAAGATGCCGTCGCGCCGCAGCTCTCCTTCTTCGCGGTAGACGGCGGCGCAAGATTGCTCTTCCTGCCCTTGGCGGCGCCGGGACGCGCGCCGGCCAGCATGAGCAGGCTCGTGGCGATCTCGCGCTCCTGCACGGTGAACTGCTCCGCGGCCGCGGCGAGGGGCCCGGGCGCGCCCACGGCCTGGTGGAGCCGGAAGTGCGGCGGCGGCGTGATCCCGCGCCACTGGCGCTCCGGGTGGCACCGCATGTGGCCGAACAGCGCCTTCCACGACGGGAACCGCTTGCCGCACTCGCTGCACGGCGGCGTGTCCCCCGTGGGCGACGACCGCACCCTGGCGAACGCGGGGGAGGCGCCGCCGTCCGGCCGCGGCTTCCGCGCCTGCAGCGGCCTCGGGGAGATCGCGCAGGCGAACGGGGGAGGGGGCAGCGCGAGCGCCAGCGTCAGCGTCGTGTCGTGGTGAGGCAGCGGCGGCGGCGGCGGCTGCTGATGCGGAGGGCGGGGAGGAGAAGGAGACGCGGCGGGCTGTAGCGGAGCGGCCATGGCGAAACAGCAGATTGATCGGGAAGGTTGGGAGGGAAGTGGAAGTTGCGGAGGAGGTGGGGGCATAGCGGCGGATATGTACGGACGCGCTCACGCCGGTGGCGGTTGCCGGCGGTTGCTGCGGAGGGGATGCCTGAGCGCTGCGGTTGCACGTACCTTCGCTTGCGGCCAAGATTGCTGCATGTCTTAAGGGTGCGATTGGTTGCCCGCATTTGGCATGGGCCCATCTCTCGGGATGCAAGTTTGCCATGATTGGTTTCCTGCACTACGGTTGGGCCAGGCCTGTGGCATGCAAAAATGTCTCTCCAGCCTGCATCCGGGGATACGAAGAAATCGGTCGTTTTCCGGAGCCAGGCTCTGCCGATGCACAGCATGCGCGCTTGGTGGGGAAGAAGGCTACAAGAAAGCTGTCGCCGCATGCATATGCTAGTAACCAATCAGCGGCTCCATGCAACCAAGCTAGTTGAGATCAGCCAACCAAACATTGATATGCTGCATCAGTTGAGCCAGACTCAAGGGGGCCAGGCTGGGCGCATTCACGAACCAATCGCGCCCTAAGGCCAGTCTCAGTGCACAGTTTCACTACACCGTTACTTAGACAAAAACTAGGTAACCGTGTGAAACGAGTTTCATGGTGATGAAACCTCTCTCACGTACCATAAAAATCTACCTTCTCTCTCCTATGCCACATCAGCATATTTAATACATGAAACTCTCTATGAAACCTCCACTGAGACTGGCCTAAGATGTCATGTTTTTCACTGGATCATTATCGGGAAAAAAAATATGGTTCTTAACCTAGCTAGCTGAACAATTACCTGAAAACCATGCATCAACATTTTTATTGAGTGAATCGTTTACCGAGTACTGGATAAAGTTTAATTGGAGCCCATGAGCCCTCCGCACCGCTGCTGTTTGGATCCAAAAAAAAGAAGGATATTTAACTATTTACCACTTTTAGCTATGGTCAATAAATCCCTCTCAAATTTAATCATCTGGGTGGCAAATCTGTTGCCACTCACCCGCACATAATGGAAATTGGTTAATTATTCCAATAAAAAACCCTCTTACTCAAGTAGGGCCCGTTTGTTTCCCTCCGTCTAAACTTTAGCCCCATCACATGGGATATAAACACGTTAATTAGGAGTATTAAATATAGATTAATTAAAAAACCCATTACATAAACAAAGACTAATTTGCGAGATGAATCTATTAAGCCTAATTACACTATGATTAGACAATGTAATGCTACAGTAAACGTATGATAATTATGTATTAGTTATAGCTTAATTAGACTTGTTATGTTCGTCTCGCGAAATAGATATGACTTATGCAATTAGTTTTACAATTAATTTATGTTTAATACGTCTAATTATTACTTATTTAAAGCTCTAAACTTTAGCACCTGAATCCAAACGGCACCGTAGTAACTGGAGTAAGCGTAAAAGCACAATTGTGCATTAAAAACTAACACAACGATTGTAAATGCATTTGCGGCATAGTATGTATAAGTGCTTAATTTTTGCACGAGGGTCTTGCTCGAAAGGACGCATTGTGAAGGTTAACAAGAAGCTTCTTGTAGGTCATTCTATTTCATTCAATTATTTTTCTTGTGCATTATTCAAAGTATTATTTTTTGTGAGAATATGAAATTCTATTGAAACATAGCATAACTAGTGATTTTACTAAATAATTTGTAAGTATTATTTGAAAATAGAAGGAGTCCATTTTTTACCATCGCACGATTGCCTAAGTTTGGTTTTGGCCATCGAATTTTAAAACCAGGTATTTTTTTAACCATAGAACTATGAAAACCAGACAACTTTGGCCCTCTAGCTGATATCGAAGGTGGTTTTACCAATATATGTATATTTTTAAAAATAATAAAATTTGGTAATCAGAAAAATATGTAACCGACACCAAACAAAATTTAAAAATATAATCTATCTATTAGTAAGGTATTAAATCTATGTGGATCTTTTTTATTTTGGTAGTGTTTTACTGCTTGTGGACATGCACATCTATCTATACTATAAAGATACAAAACTTTCGACGACTGACGGACCCATAAATCACTGAAACATTACCCCTCCTAGAAACCCCACCTGTCAGGCCTTTTTTTCATCAATCTTTTGACGAACGATGGACCCACCAGTCATTAAAACACGACCCCTCCTTGCTACCCCACCCGTCAGGCCTTTTTTCGTCAAACTCTCCACCTCTCTCATCCATCTATGTAGTATGGAATCATCGAGTTTGTAACCAACACGGTCTCCGACCAACAATCTATTATGTAATCTTATTTTCTATTAAACGTGCGTGTCACACATGCGTTCTTGCTAGTTATTTATTCAAATTATATTTTTGTGTTATACGACAAGATACTAGCCAAAACGATCCGTCAAACTTCGGTTACATATAACAGCTCAGAAGGCAACACCAACACCACAAACGCCATGCTCCACCATACGTAGATTCTATTTAGATATTGCATGGCTAATCCTTTAGTTTATTTCAATTATGTAACTAGGTAATATGTTTCAGACAAAAAGAGCTACTCAAGCATTATGTAATTAATTAATCATATAATAAAATATAAAGTAAAGCACAAAATGATAATTTCAATAAGTACGTGTCATGAATATTAGCAATAAAATAGTATAAAAATGAATAAATAAGATCCAAATAATTATAAACAGTGTAAAATAGTTGGTGCTGGTTTCATAATTTTTTATTTAAAACAAATTAGTTATGCATTTTGGAGATTAAATCACATGTTATTATTTTTATAAAATATATATTGTCAAAACCACCTCTGAAACCATCTAGAGGGCCAGTGTTGTCTGGTTTTCATAATTTGATGGTAAAAAATATCCGGTTTTGAAGTTCAATGGTCAAAACCAAACTTCAGCAGTAGTGTAATGGTTAAAAATGAACTTCTTCCTTTGAAAATAACTAAGTTAGCTTAAATTCACAGCATGCAAAAAGAGATGGGAGACTTAACGATGGTTGGGCACTTGGCTCGTTATGGACTTTATTATAAGATTATGAATCCGCCGTCTAAAGGTCATTCCGGGGCTATTGATAGGCTGAATGGGGGGCTCTGCCGTTGTGTTGAGCCCTCAAATACCTGTCAGATACTCGGCCTGATGTGGCTGAGTGATTGGACTCCTGGCAAGTACAACATAGAATATCAGCAACGCATCGGATGGCATCATAGAATATCAGCAACTCGTCGTATGGCATCAACGAACACAACAGCATGCACCTCTCCTTTTGTTACGTGGAGCTATTTGGGTTTTCATTTAGCCCAAGGCTAGTTGGGCTGGGCCATCAACGTACACCTTCAAGCGCAATCCATCTCGTAGGCCCATGATACCATAACAACATTTTTTGGTTAAAAAAAGGGGGGAACATGACATAACACGCATGATTCTTCCTATTCGCTGCGAGTTTTTTTTACAACAGGTTCACAGAATTGTGTCCCTGGCTCCCTAGTCCAGTGGTCCCTGCAGTAAGTGGGTCTCTGTTTCCTTATTCCTTGCGCACGCATAGGTGCAAATTAAGTGCAAACCGTACTACAATCTGACAAAGAAAACCGTAGCAAACAATGATAGCATACGCTACAGCGCTGGGAATGTGTTTCGTACCTGCTTTCGACTCCAAAGTGCAAAATACACGTACCTGGCTCTGTGTAGTGGTTACCATGCACGCATCTATCTACTAGATGCCACAAGCTGGGTGGATCGGAGATGATCGAGCGTGTGCGAGACAGGCAGCCGTCCGTGTTGACCGTTGCTGGCTGCTGCCCGTGCCCGTGCCCGTGCATTCTTGCAAGCCACCACGCACGGGGCACGGCGGCAGGCGCCCGGTGGGTGCCGTCGTGTACGTACTCGCAGTGTCAGGTCTAGTGTCCCGGCCTCTACGGCTCTACCCGAAGGAGAGGAGGACGAGACCGGCTGGGCCTGGGCTGCTGCCGCGTGCACGTCACATCGCGGTTTCCTCACTTGACCGGCCGGGGAGATCTTGCCGACTTGCCGTGGTGGAGTTGTGGATGCCATATACTACCATACCATATCACACTGACCCGGCCTGGCCCCCTCGCTTTTTCCTCAGACCTGATGATCGAGTTCGTGACCATACCCGGCTGTCTGTCTCATGCACTCGTACCGGCCGGCCAACCCGGGTATCCAACTTGAATCCTTGATATATCACTAGCTCTCCCTGATCAAAACAGAGGGAAAAAACAAAAACATCAACCGAAATGCATGAACCACGTACTACTCATGGAGTAGCGCAGGATTTCTGGATCTGCATTTGACAATACTCGCGCGTTCAAGATCCTGGCAGCGTTCAAAACCGATCATGGCTAGCTGCACCGGTGAGCGTTGACATATGCGTCAACTGATCATGGCGCGCTGCAGGGATCCCAAGGATCTCTGTCGGGCAACCACGCACGGCACGGGGTCCAAATACCACCAGGTCATGGATTGGATTGCATGGTCCAACAAATATCGCTACAGTGCCGCTTCTGCAAGTGCCTGAACACAGCGAGCCAGTGACAACGATCTCCGCGGAACACGAGCGGAACAGCAACCCAAAGCCGAGCGCGAGCCCCCACCCCAAAAGGCAGCGCGCACTACTGTCTCTGCTGCGCCCCGGCCGCACAGGTCGGCAGACGCGGCAGCGAGCTCTCGTCACGGCCGGTCAGGAACAGTTGGCAGCGCAGCGCCCAGCGCCGTGGCCCGGCCGGCTTGCCCAGGCAGACAGCGCGCCGGCACTCCGGCAGCCGGCAGCGCCCGGCGGCCCGGGCACTCACGTGAGGAACTGGGCCCGGGGACAGGTCGCCGCCGGGCTTGGCCAGTCACCAGTGGCCACCGCATGCTGCTGCACGGCCGCGTTGAAGAGGCCCCGGCCACGGCCAGGCGGGACGAGGACGACGCGCGACGGGAGCGACGTCCCCGCCGGCGCGGAGGGAAAGCAAAGCAAGCAAGGAGCTTTTGGTGGGTGGCCCACCAGCGGCCACTTGACACGTCCCCGGCGCGTGGGCCCGTCCTCGCGTCCTTTTGGTTCCGGGTGCACGTGCTCGGTTGCTCCAGCGGCCTCCCCCGGGCCGGGCCCTTTGATACCAAAAGCCCGGTCGAGACGAGTCGCTGTCAGCTCCTCCCACCCGTCGGTTAATAAAACTCTGATCAAAGCAGCCCAGGCCCCAGGGTTAGCCGTCCACGCATGCCGAAATGGGGCTGGTGCAAAGAGGAGACGAGAGACGGCGAGGTGTCACGCCAACTCGCGTCGCGGATGGGATAGAGACCGGACGACACGGGCGGTCTCGGCCGCGTTTCATCGGGTGCGAAATTTTTTTACCTTCACCACTTTAAAGATATTAAATAAAATCAGTTTATAAAATTTTCTTCACGACCCCGTATTAATTCACGAGACCTATCTAACCTTTTTTACTATGGTATTACTGTAGTAAATCATGGGTTAATTAGGCTCATTAGATTCGTCGTGCAAAGTTACGCACATCTCTAAAATGATTTTGTAAATAGACTTTATTTTTCATTTAATACTTTGTGTATGTAAGATTTTCTTAATTTTTTTGAAAATCCAATAAAACACGGCCCTTGACTTTTTTGCCCTGCTCGTTGCACTCACCTAGCGCAGCGTTCGGCGACGTGGTTCATGGCTTCGTGCTGCGCCTGCGCCCCCAGAGGGTTTCGGTTTTCCCGTCCACTGGAATGTGAGAAAACTACCTCGCCGTCGCCGCTGGCCGGCGAGAAAAAGGAGCAGAGAATCCGACTAAAAGTTGACGTCAACCCCCCGGAAAAAGGATGCGGGGCACAGGGCGTGAAGGGTTAAACTGGCTTAAAAACACGATGAGAATTTTCTTGTAAAGAAAGAAAGAAGAAGAGAAAACTCGGTGAGAGTGAGACTGATACCTGGGGGGCTCTCGCAAGGAGGATACTAGACCACGTGCGCCGCGCGGCGCCGCGCCGCCCGGACGGCGTCGTCCGTTCCGTCTCCCAGCCTAGTAACGCCAACCAGCTGACGGCGTCCGACCGCTCCGCTAGCTCTCCGTTACCCCCCACGCCACGCGCTCGGCGACAAGCGGGAGCGACCGGCCGAGGCGGAGCCCACCGCACGCGGCACGGACCACCTGTCACGACTCACGAGGCGGGTGCGCCGTGTGTGTGTGTGGCTCAGATGGGGGCGGAGAGAGAGAGAAAGGAGAAGCGGGAGCTAGTACTAGGCGGCTAGGGTCGTGCTGGCGGGCACGTGACCGGAGGCGCTCCGGCGACGCTGCCTTCCTCGCGTGGCCTCGACAGCGACGGCAACGGGGGCCACGACGACGTGCCGGCCACACATACATATCCCCAACGCCAGCGTCGTTTCTTCAGACAGTTTTTCATCCCTTTTTTTCTCCTGGAATGCTCGCCTATCTCCACCGTCTGTGACACACCATATATATAAACAAAAAGAAAATGGTGTAAGCTGATACTATGCACGAAAACGCGATCGCAAATCCGACGTGCCAAAACGACACGACACGACGCAGCAAGCCCAAGCCTGCAGTTGAACTTGAACACAGGCCCAGAAAAAGGGTCCTGCAGAAGCCTTTTCCTCGCCGCTTCTTTTGTCCCCGCTCGCCCCGGGGTGGCGGGACCCACGGGGCCACCCGCGTGTGCGTTGGCCACGTGATCCGCCGGAGCCCGGACGGCGACGACGACGTGCTCCCCTCCCCCTCCCCGGCTCCCCTTCACGTGATCCGGCGGCGCGGCGCCAACCGCATGCACCCACCACCACTCGCGCGCGCCCACGCGTCCCCCCCGGCGGTCACATGGTCGATTAGTGGGGGGCATCACGGCTAGTTAATCCAAACCCTGGCGCCCAAGCAACACCAGAGGCTGTGGGGTTTGTGCTAGGGTTATGATCGACTTTGCTGCCGCAGATTAATTTACAGATCCCTAAACCGATTCTTTAAAGAAAGGGGAAGAGGGAAGAGACCCAAGAAAAGCATTGCAGGGAATGTCGATCAAGTGGTGAACCCAACCTTAATCCGGCCCACTAAATTACTCCGACCTGCGAGGCCTTTTCATCCCGTCGTCCCCGGAATCTTCCTCTCTGTCAGACTGTCACTGTGTCGGCTAACTCCGTCACTACGCTAATCAAATCCACCTCTAATTAATTACTTATTTGGATAATAATTAGTTGGTCCCGCAAAGGCCAAGAGGACGAAGCAAGCTGCCACGTAACTATGGGAGTGTTTTTGTTTTGTTATTAAGAGCTCTTTTGTTTATGCCAAGGAGCTGGCATGTCTGGCTTTGGGCGGAGGGCGCGCATGAGATGAGACGTACTGTGTGGCGTGATCAGAGTATTGGAGTGCTTCATTCCTCTTTAGATTAAGGGAGATGAACAAGCAGGTAGGTGGTGAAGGGGTCATGTGACTCCATGATTGCAATTAGCGTGACTAATAATTAACTTCATCCTGGAAAACACCCGACCCGGCCCCTTGCTTCAATTCTATTTTATCATAGGTACCCTGTGTCGAGTTCATTTGCTCTGTCATTGCTTTCCTGCAATCCTGCTTAATTTGACTCGAAATTTCATAAGTAAATTATTCTATTTATCACATATTTTGTGCTGTATTATCTCGATTAATTGGTTAAATATTTTATAGACAAGTTGCTCGAGTTTTACAATCGGCGGGTAGGTGTGTGCGTGGACAAAAGTTTGGAGGTGATATAAAGTAGCGGATTCTAAGCAGCATTGTTAACGTCTTTAATGATTGATTTGATAAAGAAAAAATGGGGAGAACATGGGGGGATGCTGCGAGCATGATGGAAGGGATGGGTCCAAAGCGAGAGGGAGCTCCAGGGAGGGGGTGCGTGCATGCATGCATGCATGAGAATACACAAATTAGGAAAAGGGTCTAGCGTAACATGCCCGACGATGCAAACAAAGCGGCACAGGCTGTCGTGTTCGGGGGGCGCGGTGCATACGGATGTGGGTTACTTGTAAAGCTACTCGTATTAAAAACATGCTTTGCAACTAGATCTCTGCGGAAATGATTGGCGCCAGGCACTTTTCTCTGACATAGGGATACTGCTGTCAGGAGATCGAGCAATCTGATTGTTATTAAGTGAAAGCCCGTTGAGGTGCTCAGTAAACCTAGGACTACTATATTTGAGATGTACAGGATGTGCAGTGCTCAGGCGAGGTACAACAGCGTAATAAACGTATTATGCATCTATGCACAAAGATAACAACAAATTAAACTCTCACCAGTAATTCCCACGATGTACATGAATTTGTACTTTCCCGATTTACCTAGAGTAACCAGACCCCCAGAAAAACAATCTATACATCTTGTAACCCTTTTTTTTGAAATTAAGGCAGGAGCACTGCCGATTCATATAAGAAGGAGAAGAATGCGGAGTTTTACAGGATCGATATTACATAATTAATAATAAACTCATAACTCATAGTGCTAATTAACATATTTAGACAAATGGGCTTTCTCCCTCGCCACATGCGGTAATTCTGATCTGCATGTCATCTTTAATCAACATTAAAAATTTTGTCGGCAATGCTGTGACCCCATCGAAAATTCTTCTGTTCCTTTCTTTCCACAAATTCCAAGTAATGTACAACATTACCGCCGCACGCCGGCTTCTGTCCTTCTTTCCCAGGCCCTGCAAGGAGGAACTCCACCATTCACCAATTGTAGCATATCGTGATGGCACCTGTACCAGACCATTTGTTGATCTGAAAACCATTGACCAAACTTCCTGCGCAAATACACACTGAAGACAAAGATGGTCAGCAGTTTCCAGAGTCTGATCACACAAAGTGCAGATAGGATCGCAGGGCCAATTCTTAATTATCAGGTTGTCGGCTGTAGGGATTTTGTTTTGGATCAAGAGCCACCCGAAAAATTTATGCTTTCCTTCAGGTTGTAACCTTTTTTCACGAAGTCACAAACTATACATCTACTATTAACTTTTTTTTTGTCTCGGCAATTAGCAAACAGATCGAGAGCTACCGGTAATGATTGGGCGTCCCCCATCATGCTGCCGCGCCACTGCTTTGCTCGCGTAGCCTGCGGCACTAAACAATGCACCGCCACCCGCGACCTGGCCCGCCTGCCTGCCGTATTATGCATATCATATACTACTGTAGTAGGCTATAGCGCAGGCACGAAGCTGCCTTCTCGCCGTGCACCCCGGGCCGAGCGCGAGGCGGTACGCGTACGCATGTGCGTATCTTGCCTCGCTTTCGTGTGTGCAACCACCGCGGCATATGGGTGCCGCCTGTCGGCCACGAGCCCAGAGGGTGACGAGTAAAGGCGCCGGCCGCGCCAGGCATCCGCCGACCGACCCGTCCTGCTAGCTTAGCTTAGCTTAGCTAGCTTAATTGGCAATTGGCAAAGGGAGGAAAGAGCTCGTGCCGAGTTGGCGCGGCACATGTAGAGCGGATCGACGGATCTGTGCTGTGCCTGTGCCTGTGCGCATCTCGTAGCCAGAGGAAAGGGCTGATTCGCCTGGATCCTGATCGATGCGTGCAGCTGGACGTACTGCAGGACAGGTCGGCCTCCCCACGCTCACGGCGCGGCTCGGCCGGGGCGGTTGCGGGCTCGCGGCGCAGCGTCGGCACGTGCGGGGGTGTCAGCGTCACACGTGGGTCGTCGGCCCCGCGCCCGCCCTCTGCAAAGGCTGCGGCGCGAGGCGGGCAGGCAGGGGCAGGGAGACACGGGGCCGGGGCCCGCCCGCCGGCCGGCCGCGCACGCGACGAGAGGGCAGTGCGCCTGCGCGCGTGCGGCCTGTGGCGTCGCGCTCGGAGGGACTGACGGGCCAACTGGGGCGGGGGCCGCGGGGCATCTCTGAGCACCCGCACGGGGGCTTGTCCCCCGTCGACTCGGCGAGGACGCCGCCGGCCGCTCGTGCTCGTGCCCTCGTCGTTCGTACGTGCAGTAGCAGGTAGCAGCCCATGCGAAATTGAATGGTTATTTCGTGCATGCATGGTGACCGGTTACGAACTTAGGACGCTTCTCAAATTTGATCCCAAATTTTACTATAAAAAATTCCTGTCATATGTATGGAGTATTAAATGTAAATAAAATTAAAAATTAATTACACAGTTTTATTATTCTTTACGAGACGAACATTTTAAGCTTAATTAATCAATGTTCGAACAATTATTTACAAATATAAATGAAATGCTATATTATCGTATTTATGGTGTTTTTAAAAATTTGGGTGAAACTAAACAATGGAGAGGTTTTACATGGGCTGGTGCACGAACGAACGAACGCCGTTGACCGTGGATGAATTCACGAACGTTTCTCTCGTCTGTAAAAAAAGAGTTGAACGCGATTGTTTAGGCGCTATGTTGTGTTTGCACGCTTCCTGCTGATGACGCGCGGCTAATTGTTTTTGTTCTTGCACGAGCAAGGCGCCTACAGCTATTGGCGCATTGACTCGACAGTCGACACGTATCATCAGCATTGCTAAGGCTTTCAAGAGAGGAGCTCCGATTCGGCACGGCATCGGCGCCGGTCAAGCGAGCACATGTTTCTTTCGTGCCGATAACTTTATTTCTTCGCTTTTGAAAGATAAAAGAGGAGGGTTGGGTCATGCGGAATCGCCGTGGTCGCTGTCGCGATCAATTAATTTCGGTGCAGATATGGTCCATCGACGGGCGTGGAAATACACAAGCCCCGTGTAAGTTTTAAATCCGCGCGGCTCCGAACTTCACGTTTTAAACAGGAGTTCATAGCCAATCGATCGACGATTAGAAAAGTTTTTGCACTAATAAAGGATTCGAGTTCCACGACAAAAAGAAAAAACTATGACTAGCGAAGGTTCCCAAAGGTTAAACACGAAGGTTTAGACGCACCAGCCGTACTGTACCCGCACTGTCATAACCTAATCCGGCGATGATGTGTCGTAGCTTCCCGATGTGCACGCGCCGCCTGATCCAGACAAGACGACCCTGCTCCGCGTCTCGTGCGGCACAGGGCTGCAAAAGAGCGAGACACATGCGGCGGTCGGCGTTCCGCCGGCGTAGGCAAACTGTTCGGGCGGGCGTTGCGGCGCATCGGTGATTCGGTGGGTGAATCCTCGGGTGCTCACGCACGCGTGGCGGCAGAGAGCGTCAGAGCGGCTTGTCACGTGAAGTGCTCTCCTCGGCGGGAGCACACGTTTCCCAACGGCTCGGCCAGTGGATTTGTGGTGAACCACCCATCCGTGGATGCAGCAGGACCACCTTTTACCCATGGTTAAAGAGTGAAAGATGAACGTGTACGTCGTCTACCCCGAAGTAGTTTCAAAACTTTACCGTGTATGCGTCCGCACTCCGCAGTCACTACTGACAGGTACGTCCGCACAAGGTGGTGATGAGGTGCCGGTGTCACGCTGCTTATGACAGCAGCCAAGAGCGAAGCAAAGCGGCGAGGAGAGGGCTTCCGGTGAAAGGCTCAGATGCGAGCAGGGTAGAACTGTAGCAAGCAAGCAGCCAACATTATTGCGGTCGCTGTTAGACAAAGGGGAAAGGAGTGGCCCTGTGGAATCTGGCGGGCGGGGGCACATGACCGGCCCGGCGACCCCCCACGCCCCACCCCTCCCTACCTCCGATCTCTATCCACGCAATCTTCGGCCTCATGTGCCGGCCCCCCCTCCAACCGTCACGTGACCCAATCACCCAACCCCCACACCTCCCGTCCCTCTCGCCATCGCCTCCGGTCTTCCTCCTCACCCACCACCCTTCTCTCTCTCTCTCTCTCTCTCTCTCTCTCTCTCCAGCAGTGACTCGACACCGTTCCCTCCCTATCATCGCGTCGTGCCGTCGTCCGGCGTCACATGCTCGTTTTCACCGCGGCGCGCGCGTGAAACGGCGACGAGCGTCCGGTCGCACGACGCTGGCGCGTGTCAGCTCCGGCGTGCAGACAAAGGCGAGTGTCTGATACCTGTCAGTGCAATCGCGATCACGCCCCACCAGCGATGGCAACCGACCGGGATGATTTTTCTAACTGTTTTTTTTTCACTTGGTATACGTACGGGTACAGTAGGTACTGTATAAAAAACAACCGCGGCCTGGGGATTAGTGGCAAATACAAAACCCGGCAAAAGTTACTGTGCTTCTCCACGTCAACGCCGCGGTCAACCCACGTCCGGCACGTGCTGGATCCCCACCAGGCCTCCCCCGGACGGTACCCGTACCGCTAACGGCCGTCGCCGCCGATTAACGCCGTCGTCACGGAGAGGAAAAAGGCTCCTCTCCTCGCGCCGCTGTTGCGTTGGGTGCCCGCCGTATAATTGTATAAAGCATCCCGCGGCACAGGAGGAGGAAGGAAAGGAGAGTCCAGCAGAGGGAAGCTAGGGAGCCCGGAGAAGCTTTGGAGCTGCGGCGGAGATCTTCCTCTCTTCTCCTCCTCCCCGGCCTCCTACGCGACCCGCGCGCTCGAGGTCTCGACGGAGCCGGAGCCGGAGGCCGCCGCACCTCGCAGTGTAATGCGCGGTTATGGGGCTGCAAGGTACGTACATGATTCCACTGACGCCATTGCTCGAGCTGCTTTCTGGGTTCCGGGCTTCGAATTCCCGTTCCCATGGGGCACGGATCGGTGATCCTGACCGCGGGAGGTGCTGCGAATGCAGGGGATAAGGCGACGCACGACTTCCTCTCGCTCTACAGCGCCGCCAAGGACTCCGCCCTGCCGCTGCTCCCGGAATCCAAGCCGCCGCCGCCCTCTCATCAAGGTGCGTGTGATTCAGCATCCCTCTCGCTCTCTCTCTCTCTCTACTTCGTCCTCTGTATGTGGGATCCTGGGTGATGGATCAGAATTCAGACGTCAGATTTTGGCCAATTCGGCTTGTGCAAGCTAGGCTGGGGGCGCAAACAGTCAGATGCTATTTGCTATAGTTGCTTGTGCGGATTAACATTTGAAATTACCCTTTTGATTTTAGTTGTATGTTGCGTGGACAGCGTGGTTAGAGAAAAGTAGAAAACGACAGATTAACGGAACAAAGAAATGATCACGTGGAGCTAGCTAAGAAGGAGGGCGTCAAGTGGTGGATGCAAAGAAAGAGCCGTGCGCGACCTTTTCTACGCTCCTGGAAATTTGCTTATATTTTATTTCAAATTTTCAATCTGTATAGTACTCTCGCAGCTTTCGTGCCCCAACCATCAGATCTCCATGGACCTTTCCGTTTTACAATTTTTTACTAGCTTCACCATGGTCGAACTGACATATTTTACCGTGTTTCTAGGTGATTACGAATTTTGCTGTTATTTTACCTTGTCTCTCGGTGATTACGAAGGTTGCCGCGGCTTTTGTTATTATGAACTAAAACCACAATCTGTGCGGGCGCGTGCGCAGGTTTCTTCCTGAAGACGCACGACTTCCTGCAGCCGCTGGAGAGGCCGTCGTCGCAGTCGCCGCCGCCACCGTCACGACCCGCCGCGGACAAGCCGCTCCGCCAGCACGCGCTGCCCGGCGGCATCGGCACGTTCAGCATCAGCCGCGCCGCCGCCGCCGCCGTGGATCAGCCCGGCGCGGCCGTCAAGCAGGAGCAGCCGCCCTTCGCCGTCTGGGGCCAGCCCCAGCCGGACCCTCGAGGTACGCCACGCACGCGCGCTCTCGTTTTTTTTCCCTTTCGCCGCGCTCGCTCTGGTTGGTGACGGCTTGACGACGCCGACGACGCGTAGCTCGCCGCGGCCGCAGGCGTGAGTCGCGTGGCGCGGCGCGTGCGTGACGAGGCGTGGAGCTTTTCTAGGGTGGGCGAGGCTAGCTGGTAGACTCGTAGGTCTGGTGGGCGCGGGATGCATGGACCCGGGCCCATGTACGCCTTGTGGGCTACTATTGCGGGCCAGAACGTTACATGGGCCTATGCTGGGCCCTGAATGCGCGCACGGGTGGGGAAAGTGAACAGTATGACATTGTAGTTGTAGCCGGGGATAAACTCATGAACTGACCACTGAATCTCCTGGCCTACCGTGTCCCTCAGAAAAAAAGAGAGGAAGAAAGCAAAGGGAAAACTTTTCAGACCTACCTTCTCGTGTGATGCTAACTCCAAATGACTTTTGTATGCTATAATCTCCATTACACTTTGGAAAACCTATCATTGTGGCAGACTCGTTTTTAACTGAACACATATGTTACACTTTGCTAACCTCCAATCATGCATCAAACAAAAGCCGGGGAAAAAGAAAGGCTAAAGGCGTGTGCTTTCCGCTCTGTCTGCTGGTCGACTTGGCAGGTCACCAGTGGTCGCTACCCTTCGCCGCGCGCTGTGTCGCCGTTGCATCTTCCAGGCCGCAGCCGCAGCCGCAGCCGCAGAGGCCACCTGAACGGAAGGTGGGCGGTGGCTTCATGGACGCCGGCTCCAGATCCAGCGGCGGGGCGGGTTTCGACGATGACGACGGCCTCGCTGCTCGTCGCGAGGTCTCCTCCACGCTCAAAGGTAACGCTAGCTCAATTATGCCAAATCTAACTCTTGTTCGTGTCGTTGGAGCCGTTTGAGAGGTTCGGTGGTGAAGGAGACAATTCTGACAGGGGTTTGGTGCTCCATTTTGGTTCTTTCTTGGTTGCAGAACTATCGGTCAGGGTGGAGACCAAGGGTGGAAGCTGCAGCGGCAGCGCTGGGACGGACCATCTGCCCAACACGCCGCGTTCCAAGCACTCCGCCACGGAGCAACGCAGGCGCAGCAAAATCAATGACAGGTGGGTTGATGTAGCTCCCGCAGTTCATTCAGAAACGGTTGGCGGTACTGTTTCATTTATTTGCCTGCTCGCATCTCCTTGATGTTTTGTACTAGCACATACTTCACCAAGCACATATTTTGTGGCCTAACGTACTAATGACAAGTCTCTGGTGAGGGCAATGCTGATACATGACCTGGATTCAATTCGATTTGTATTGTGTAGTCTGTAATCTAACACTTGGATACAAGTATGCTGGAGCAATTATTTGGTTTGGCTGGGAAATAGTCATATAGGTTATGTCTGGGATGCAATGATCGCTCTGCTCTGTTTGCATAACTATATAGGGGTTTGATAGTCTAGCAGATGTGGTTACAATCCGGTTCGTCTCAGTTGAAAATTGAGATGTGAATATTTTATGGCTGTCCTAGTACGAGGTGTTCAGAAACCATGTGCTGATCCTGAAGAATGCTAGAACAATTGAAGTTGAAGCTTTAGCTCCATATGTACTGCACTGTTAAATGAATACTGCTTTTATCATCTTATTTCCTGACATGATTGGTTGGTATGCCGTGAAGCAGTAAGCATTGTTCAGAACACTAAACATTCATTTCAGCTAATGTTTCTTCTCCCAATCCTTTTACAGATTTCAGATACTTAGAGAAATTTTGCCACAAAATGATCAAAAGCGAGACAAAGCATCATTTCTCCTAGAGGTAAGACGTTGCAGCATTTCGTTTCTTTTCAGACAAAGACATTGCAGCAATATTATGTGGGCATGATCTGTTCCCATCTTATGTTTTAGCAATCTATCTACAACTGCTTTAATGCAGGTTATTGAATACATACGGTTTTTGCAAGAGAAAGTACACAAGTACGAGGTTTCAAATCCAGAGTGGAACCAAGAAAATGCAAAGATCATGCCATGGTCTAACATCTACTTTCGATCTTCCTGGAAAAATTCACAGGTGAACTATTAACACAACTTTATCTTCTGCACAATGAGACTTCTGAGGCCGAGATTCTAACCAGACCCGCGAATCTTCTCCTTGTGCTGCAGAACAAGGACGAAATAAATGGAGACATTGGCTCCGATCCATCACAAGTTATGAAAAATGGCTCCTCCCCACAGTTCCCTTTTGCTGCAAAGCCTGAGGACCATAACAATGCATGTGCATTTGATACTGCCTCGGGTGCACAGGAACCGGCAGAACCAAAGGCCTGTGTGCCTTTCAAACAGGCTGAAACTCCCAGTAATGTTACAAGTATGCTTTGCTCGATCCAATTACCGTTCTACAAACTGCAATAGTTTAATACTCCTTCATTGGAACTATTAATTATTTCTGTACTTCATGGTAGATGTTTTATTCATTTGCAGACAGTGTTGCACCCATGCAACTAGCGCAATTGACAAGTTCATCTCCTTCAGACGACTCTGCGGTACAAAATGGAATGGTAAACAACCCAGAATTGGCAATAGATGAGGGGACAATCAGCTTGTCAAGCCAATATTCCCAAGGGTATGTACTAAGCATAACTTTTTTTTTCAAATGTTATTATTTTCGCAAAAGAAAAAAAAGAACCCTCCACATTTTTTGTGGTTCTGTTTACATAATGCTATTTTCTGCATTTGCAGTGCTTGAATAGTTTCTCAGCTCTAAAAACTTTATTTTACTTTTTCCACATAACAGGTTGCTTACAACGTTGAATCTTGCCCTTCAAAACTCGGGTATAGATTTGTCACAAGCCAGCATCTCGGTGCAGATCAATCTTGGTAAGCGGGCTACCAAGAGATCTGCTTCTGGTGCAAACTCCACTTCCAAGGTAGGATTCATACTAAAATACGCTAAACTCAAGATGCTCTATAGTATATAGTTTCAGACATTCAGTGTCCAAAAACTATTGCAGTCTGTGCTTCGTTTTCTTGTGAAATCCTCATGAAAAAACCCTCTGCGTCACAGGATCTCATCAACCAAGCGTCTCGTGACCAAGAGATTGGGCACCAGCTAAGGTCAGGGGATGGCGCCAGAGAACATCCGCAGGCAACTAAGCGGCATAAATCGGACAGATAACGGGTGCTGGTTCCTCATCGCAGAAGCCCCCGGATATAATTTGATCCATTCTTTCGCGCTCCCCCGCAACACAGGGGAGCCTCTCCAATGCTGCGTCTGCGTGTATATCAATATCACGCTTCACGTGACGTCTAGACAGACAAGACCACGCCGCTGCTGCATTCTTTCATTCGATCGCGTTGCCGAAAAACTCGCTCTAGTGCTAGGCTGCTGCTTGCCGAAAGCTTCCATCGCAGATTGTGAAGCTGCTTTTGTTCATAGGCTTCCATTCACATGAGAAGTTCGGTAAACTTCTCTCTTGTAACATGATATGCTTGTTTCGCGCGAAATCGGCAAAATCCTGCCAGCGTGGTTCGCAGACCTGACCACAGCTATGCTTGTTCTCTGATGATGGCGTGCATTGATGCCTGCAGCCGTCGAGTGGAGGAACGGACTCCACGGATTTGACATTCCACGGCCGGGAAAAAAAAATCTCGCATGATTAGTGGAGAGACCTGCTAGAATTAGAACTCGATGTCTCGATCCCCTCCCTGGTCATACTCGCATCATGATCATATCGCGAGTATCTTGCCGATCCCAAAGGTACAGTGCGAGACGAGACGCGGGGGATGGGGACGGAGCGCGGCGCCTGTCCGCGAGCCGAATCCCGCCGTGATCCTCCAGACCTCTACGGGCGGCCCCGAGTGCGCGCCCACTCCTCTCCTAGTAGTCCAACAGGACACCCCCCGGCGGCGTCGCGTCGGCGGTGACAGGTGATGCTCCCCTGAAACCCCCGATCTGATCCCGTGACCACGACGTGAGTCGTGTGAGGGAGCCCGGCAGCCCCAGCGAGTGGACTTTGACGGGGGCTGGCTCGATCCGAGACGTGATCTGATGCGTGATGACCAGGACGAATCCGCCGTGCGACGGCGACGCGACGGGGACCGGGCGGAGCGGCGCCCGCTTCCCCGTCCCGTCCCGTGGCGGGCTCCCAGGCTCCGCGACGTGCCATGCCAGTGGAACAGGTCGTCGCGTTGCGTGCTTCGTCGGCAGGTCCGTGGATCGATGGATGGATGGATTCGGCACCGGGGCACAACCGCGGGCGCCACCACCCGTCCTCCTCCGTTCCCGTGGAGAACGGCGCGCCACGTCGCCCTCGGGCGCCCGCCGCGAGAAAACAATGGCGCTGGCGAGCGGAGGACGGCTGGCTGGCGGGCGGGCGCGCGCACGAATCGAATAATGAATGTATGGACGCGATCAGAGGGCCAGATGAGAGATGACGCGCCCGCCGTAATGATAAGCGACGGCACATGGCGCGCAAGCTATCAATCTATCATTGAATGGAACCAGCCGGAATGGGCTCGCGATGATGGCGGCGGCGATCGACGGGGCTCCGTGGCGCGGTGACCTGGAACTGGAAGAAGCGCGGGAGCCGGTGGATTGGGGAGGAGGACGTCGTGCTCGTGCGCGACATGGGGAACAAGGACAGCGCGGCGGGGGAGAGGGTTTGGGGAGGTGGATTCTTCCCGATCGATCGATCGATCGGTGCGGCGGATGGGCGCCATGGGCCCAGCCGCACGAAGTGGACGGGGGGCGCGGAAGCGGGAGCGGAATCCAGTGCGATCCGATCGGCCGGGCGCGGTCGTTTTCGGCGGATCCCGCGCGCACTCCACCAGAGATCGTGCGCCGGCGGCGACGCACACGCGGCGACCGGCGAGCACAGCCAGATAATTCGCGCAGATGGTTGGGCGTAGCGGGCAGCCCACGAGCCCACTGCTGTGCAGCTGTGCTGCCGGCGCTGGGGGGCCATGTGCGCGTGGCGGCGGCGGCGCCGTGGACGCGACGCGGAGCGGGAACGCGATGCGACGCCGACCCCGCCCGGATTCGATCTGTGGCCGCGGGAGGCGACGGGAACGTGAGGGGGGCGGGTGCGGCAGCACGGCACGGGCGCGCGCGGCCGCCACCGGCAGTGGTCTCCGCGCGTGGGCGACGACGCGATTCCTCGCGTGATGATGCATCGGAGGAGGGGGTCCATGCCCGGGGCCCCACCCAACGCGGCGACCGAGACCACCGTCCATGCCGCGGCCATGTGCGCGCGTCGGACCCAGGGAGGCGTACGGCGGCCCGTGCATGGACGGCTGAACCGAACAGGTGGACGAACAGCCGGCACGGTGAACTTGGTCGGGACTCGCGATTCGTCGCATGTTTCAGCCCCCCTGACGTGCGTGATGGGTCCGGCAGGGACCAGGGGGTGTTGAGACGGGGGTGTTTGGTTACCCGACTAAAATTTTTAGTCGAAGTATTAAATATAGATTAATTATAAAATACATTATATAAGTCAGGACTAATTTACGATACGAATCTATTAAGCCTAATTAATCCATGATTAGACAATATAATGCTACCGTAATAATTTGATAATTATGTACTAATTATAGGTTAATTAGGTTTGTTAGGTTCGTCTCGCGGAGTAGATATGACTTATGTAATTAGTTTTATAATTAATTTATATTTAATGCTAGTAATTGTCATTTATTTAAGGGACTAAACTTTAGTCCCTAGGATCCAAACACAGTCTAGGAAAGAGAGAACTCGTACCAGAGAAGTGCATTGGACCGCGTGGAGGCCTGTGGGTTCTCAGCCGTCGATCCGGGCATCAGACGGACGAGCGCAGGCGATCTTTTAAGCCCTCGATAAGGGCAAAACTACTGATCGGCCGTGTTTCTTTACTTTCTGGAAATTTTTTTTTAAAAAATCTTATATGTATGAAATATTAAATGAAGTATATTTATAAAATCTTTTTAGGGATAGTGTAACTTTACGTGACGAATCTAACGAGCATAATTAGTCTATAATTTACTACAGTAATACTATAGTAACCATCTTTTAATCGTGGGGTCAAAGGCTTCATTAGATTTGTCTCTGAATTAATTCGAGGCTGTGAAGTTAATTTTATAAAATAACTTTATTCAATACCCTTAATTATTAATTATTGGTCGAACGATTGGAAAAAAATTTCCATCATCCGAAAGAAATACTTGCCAATGGACATCGATGCATTGACCAATCTAGTCAAATCAGCACTCAACGACTGTAGTAATCAGCCGGACAGCGAAACAAACAGCAGCTACACCAGCAGGCATTACAGAGGTCAGAGGGGAGCAGATCAGAGGCTTCCAGGAGCAGGTGGCTGGGCCCCACGGCGCAGAAGGCAGGCACACACTAGCCTGTAGGCACGCGGGGGCAGGCAGGCGTCTTCTCGCGTGGACCCCGCCTCTAGCCTAGCGCTTCGCTCAACGTCGTCGCTGCCCCTGCCCGACCAATGCCCTACCCAAACGTGGCGCGCACCGGACCACCCGCCCGATCCGGCGGTGGCCGACACGCCGCATAGTTCCGTGCCGCCTAACCTAACCCAAGTACTCCGTACCACCCAACCCAACCCAACCCCGCGGGCCACGGTAACTCTCGGCGGCGGTGGCGGCCCGCGACGGATGGCCCGCCGACACGTCGCCGTGGGGGCGCCGCGGCGTCACCGCCGGCCTGGCCGTGGCGGTCTGGCTCGCTGTCGCCGCAAGGTTCCAGGCGCGTGTACGGTGCGGCGGGCCCTGACCGTGGGGCCCGCGTCCCTAGCCGCTGCACGGGTCAATAGCCCGGTCGCGGCCCCGCTGACGCGCGGGCCCCGCCGGGTCGCGTCAACTTCACCCCCGCGCCGCCCCTCGCGTCACGCGGCATGGCCTCTCTGGCGTGTGGGCCCCCCTCCCGCCGTGGAGTCTAGTCTACTGGTCCTTGCGAGGGGTGGCGTGAGCACGTCGCCATCGCCTTAACCGCCACCGCGACCATAAGAGAGAAGGGCAGCGAGCCCCCGGCGGCAGCCGCCCGCCCTCGCGTTCGTGCCGTGCGTTCTAGGTTCCCACTCCGCTCCTCTCGATCTCTTATCTCGGCCCCGGGGAGCGCGCGGAGGGCACGCAGCCACGGCGCCGTCGCGCATGCAGGAAGCCGCGGCGGAGACCGGCCGCCGGCCGGCGCAGCACCAGCAGTTCGCGGGCGTCGACCTCCGCCGGCCCAAGGGGTACGCCGCGCCGGCGGCCGCGCAGGTGGCCGCGGCGGCGGCGCCGGCCGAGGGGGACCCGTGCCCGCGGTGCGAGTCGCGGGACACCAAGTTCTGCTACTACAACAACTACAACACCTCCCAGCCGCGCCACTTCTGCAAGGGCTGCCGCCGCTACTGGACCAAGGGCGGCACGCTGCGCAACGTCCCCGTCGGCGGCGGCACCCGCAAGAAGCCGTCGTCCTCGCCGCCCTCGTCCTACGCCGCCAACTCCGACAAGCCCAAGAAGCCGTACAAGAAGAAGCGCCGCGTCGTCGCGCCACCGGAGCCCGTTGCTGCCAGCGCGGCCGCCGCCGCCACCCCGGTCGTCGTCGCCCCGGCCTCCGACTCCGCCAAGTCGACAACGACGACGACGACGACGACGACGACGACAACCACCACGGCGGCGACACCAACGACGACCGACCCCGCGAGCGAGATCACCACGGAGCTCGTGGTCCCCGCGGTGGCCGAGGAGGAGGACTCCCTCGCCCACCTGCTGCAGCCGGACGCCGCCGTCGCGCTCGGGCTCGGCATCTCCGACTTCCCGGCCGGTAAGGGGCTGGACCTCGAGCCGGACTCGTTCGAGTGGCCGGCGGCGTTCGACCTGGGCTCGTGCTGGGGCAGCGCCGGGTTCGCCGACCCGGACCCCGCCGGCCTGTTCCTCAACCTCCCGTGAGGCCGCGACACACGGCGGCAGATCACCCGCGCGCGCCGCGACGTGCCTGTGCAGTTGTGCTGGGCGCCGGCGCCGGCTGCTCGAGTCAGGTGTGGGTTTTGCGACCGACCTGATCAACGCTTTTCTTCTTCTTGCAGTTAATTAGTGGTAGTAGTACATGATAACTTGCTTTGGGGTATATGATATGAGATATATGATCGACGGCGATGGCGACCTTGATCTTAGCTTTTTTTCTTCGGGGTCAACTAGTGGCCGCTGGGTGTTTTACTCATCAGATGGCTAACTCTACAGCTTTGGGGGTGTTTCATCTGTCTATACACTGAGCTTTCGTTTGGGCTTCTTCTTACAACGTTTATGCACAACTTTTTCTTTATGGCAAAATGATTCTTGCCGGTATCATGGTATGTACGGCGGCATGAACATGGAGGGATTGCACGCATTCATGTTTTTCTTGTCGTTTAGATCTCTCAATTTTTCTTCAAAGATCGATCTCTCAATTTTTCTTCAAAGATCGATCTCTCATCTTGATGCCGTGTTTCTATGGACACGCCGGTAAGATCGTGTATGGTGGCCGTCTGCAAAGCTATAGGAATCGAATGATGGTTCGCTATAGCCTATGGGCATAGTAGCCTAGTAGGTTGTTGGTGACGGCAGCTGGTTCATGAGACAATACGATTTGCGATAATTCGCCGGTCGATCGGTTCTAGCCGTTGAAGCAAACGCCCTGAAGATTCTTGAGCATCGATACCCTCCGTTGCCTGCTGTCTCAGCGATTCGTCGGTTCCCGGCCGCGCACGCCATGATTCCTAGCGCGCGGTGGGGAACGCCTCGTCCGCCCGGACGCCGCCGCGCGGCAGGGGCATCCGCGTCCGGTTCCTCTCGGTGTCGCGCGCGCATCTCTCGGCGGCCGCCGGCCGGGCATCATTGGCCTCCACGCCCGTGGCCGGCCGCCGCCCCGCGGTCCCCGGGAATAATTTCGTGCAGAGCAGAGCAGCAGGGCAGGCAGGTTGGCGCCGACGCCGAGATCAACCACCACCGCCACTTGATGGCAAGTACGACCGGCCGGCCGCGCGGTTGGTCAAGGGCCGGGGCGGGGGGCGCCTCGTCGACGGGCGGGGCGCGCGTGCGTGCGGCGGCCGGTTTCGGTTGCACGTCGCCGTCCGCGGCTTCAAAGCCGATGCGTCATCCATCGATCAGCCAGGGGGACAACTGGGCGATGGCCGACGCGCGCAACGCGCCGCCCGTGAGCCGTGACCGCGACGTGTGGGGGCGCGTCGGGTGGGTCAAGTCAAGCGCTGATCACATCGCCCGTCCCGTCCCCACCCGGGCGCGCGCGGCGGCCGCGACGCGCCGGCGCCGGCGCCTTCGTGAATCGCGCGCGCGCGTGCTGTCGGCGGCAGAGGCCAGCGGCACGGCTCCCGCCCGTTTTTGTATGGGCCCGGTCGTGCCGGCGGGGGTGGTTCGGTGCGCGACGGCGACGCGCGGCTGCTGCTGAGACGGCGTTTTCTCGAGGTGTCGGTCGGGGACTGGCTCACCGCCACCACCGGTACAGCCAACCTGGTACAGCCAGAGCTGTCGAACTGTTAGGCACGTCACCGCGTCCCTCCAAAGAGGACCACGTCATCGCCACGTATGGAGAACACAACACCCACAAGCGCGACGACAGGTCTGACAGGCACAGACCATGGATTCGCTCAAATCCACTGGCTGGAGCCCGGCGACCCCCAGCTGCCTGCCTGCGCCGCCTTCTGAGCTCGCGTCGCGTGGCGTTGGTTTCGGTTTGGCTGCCGTGTGGTGTGGAGTGGTGGATGGCCGGCTGCTGATCCCTGTCACGTCCGTACCGGTAGACGACGGGTCCGGTGACAGCCATGTCGTGGTTTGGTCTGGGAGATCGGGACGTGTGTTAGGAACAGGAGGGTGGTGGGGCCGGCGGGCCGGTCGGGGGAAATAGTGCCAGTGCCAGTGGACAGGAACAGACGAGGGAACAGGAACGGGACGGGGTTGGCAGACTGCTGTTGGGCTTCTATTCTGGGCAGTAACGCTATCCGTGGAAGGATATGGATGGATGAATGGATGGAGCGCAGGGTCGCTTCAGTTAGAACCAGTCGTCGTTTGTTCATGCACGACCAACAGAGGAAGACGACAGCCACGGCCGGAGCTCGGTAATACACATACGGAGAGTACCTACCGTCTTGGAATGGTGCACAAGTATTCAAACAGTGGTCTTGCATATTAAGTGGTGTTTGGTTCGATTGTTTTCCAGCGTAATCAGATTACGTTGTAATTTGTTTGCGTTACTTTCCGTTTGGTTGGAGGACTACGTAATCAGGTGACGTCGCATCTGATACCTACCGGACCAATAGAAGGCTGCTACCGTTCAAAATATTCGGTATCTGTCCTTATACCTGGGCTGTGCTCAACGATGTATAGGTTTGCTGGTTTACTTGCTTTTCATTATCTGAATTGAACCAAACAAAGTCTCCTTTCATCAATTCCATTTTCGTTACCAGCGTGATTTTGATACCATTTTCGTTTGCGTTTACGGACGTTGAACCAAACAACACCTAATATTTACCTGGCGACGCAGCTCATCGCGGCGATCACTACATCTATAGCAACTATCATCCATTTATAACAGATAACTGGCACACACAAAAATAGAAGATACAGCGGTAACTAGGTTTTTGGACCTAGAAAATTGCACAGAGAAAACCAGAAGATGCAGTGTACCAGTTTTTTGTCTTAAAGCATAATAAGAAGCACAATTTGTAGTTGAGATCATCTAAAGGAAAACAAATGGCAGAAAGTACACTAACGTCACCAGAACCTGAATTTGGAAGCCTGCATCTTAATGCACACAAAATACTGAGGTCTTGTCTAATTTTCAAATTTCACCCCTAAATTCCACTATAAAAAAGAAAAAGAAGATTCCTATCACATCAAAATGCCGGCACATGTATATAGTACTAAATGTAGATAAAATTAAAACTAATTGCACAGTTTTATTGTACTTTGCGAGACGAACATTTTAAGCCTAATTAATCAATGTTTTAACAATTATTCACAAATACAAACGAAATGCTACAATGTCACATTTATGACGTTTTATAAAGTCTGGGTGTCCAAACTTTGAAACTAAACAAGGGCTGAATTGCATTTGCAGAAACCCCAAAAGTCGGCAGTTCTAATAAATACTCCCACAGTATAAGACACGCACGTAAATCAAGATTTAAACTTTAAAAGTTTTGACTTTAGTTAATCTTACATAGTAAAAGTTTTTTCTAATAAAAATAATACCATTAGATTTGTATTTAAAAGTACTTTTATATAACTATGATTTTGTTGCTACAAACATTATAATATTTGAGATATTAAGAGTCAAACGTTAGTATAAGAGACTGTGTCAAGTTTGACCACGTCTTATATTAGGGAGTATGGAACAACCATTCAGCAATCATCGATTGGCATCAACAACTATGCCTAAAGTGCGCCTGTGCTGCTGCTTGGTTCAGCTTTTAGCTGCGGGCTGCGGCAGCCACAAGCCTCCCAGCACAAAATCCCGCCACAACTGCGGCGCCGATTTTTGCCGTCGAAGGCCTGGTTTAGATTCCAAATTCTACTCTTAAAATTCACTATTCAAAAAGAATATTTCTACCACATCAAAATGTCATAGCATGCAAAGAGTACTAAATATAGATGAAATCAAAAACTAATTGTACAGTTTTATTGTACTCTACGAGACGAACATTTTGAGTCTAATTAATTAATTTTTGAACAATTTTTCACACATACAAACAAAATGCTACGGTAACACAATGATTACAAAACCTAAAGTTTGACATCCCAAATTTTGAATCTAAACAAGGGCTTAGGCGGCGCCACAGTTGGGTGTGCATGCCGTGGCTGCCAGCCAAACGCGCCCTTAGTTTAGAGTTGCAGAAAACTGCACGTTCAAAAGGTCGGGCGCTAGAAAGTAAGTCTAGCTCAACTGGTTAAACTGAGCACCTTAATCACCCAGATTTAGAATCCCTCTAACTAGAAATTGGTTGCCTTTGGCTTTCATTGTTTTCTGATGTCCGGCGCTCAGAAGTTGTACGCGCCAGAATTTTACCAGCACAGAATTCGTACACGGCTTTGTTTAAGTTCACTATGCAAAATAAAGATTCTCATCACATCAAAATATCATAGCATGCATGGAGTACTAAATGTAGATGGAATTAAAAACTAATTGTACAGTTTTGTTGTACTCTACGAGACGAACATTTTGAGCCTAATTAATCAATTTTTGGACAATTTTGCACACGTACAAACGAAATGCTACAGTACACATAGGTTTCTCAACTCCCAAATTAGGGGTGCCAAATTGGCATCTAAACAAGGCCTTAGATCCCAAATTCCACCCCAAATTTCACTATGCAAAAAGAAGATTTTCATCACATCAAAATGTCGGCACATGCATGGAGTACTAATTGTAGATGAAATCAAAAACTAATTACACATTTTTTTGTACTTTACGAGACAAATATTTTAAGCCTAATTAATCAATGTTTCGACATATTTTCACGAATACAAATGAAATGCTACAGTGACGTATTTATTACAAACACCAAAGTTTGGTCAAAGTTTGGATCCAATTTGGATCTAAACGAGGCCACGGCAGAATTTTACCAGATAATTATGTAGTGAATTCGTGATGACGACAGCTGTAGTTCACTCTTCAGCTTTTGATGCCAACTAGTGGCC
Source organism: Echinochloa phyllopogon (assembly GCA_033239725.1). Taxonomy (NCBI): domain Eukaryota; kingdom Viridiplantae; phylum Streptophyta; class Magnoliopsida; order Poales; family Poaceae; genus Echinochloa; species Echinochloa phyllopogon. The sequence goes on from BTCW01000015.1 coordinate 43,023,052, forward strand.
GCTGCCTGTTCTGCTCAGATCAAATGGCTGATTCAACAGTGTTTACGTGGGTAAGCAGTTTTTACGACACAAAGCTCCAATAAAAATGGCCACAATATTTCACGACCTATACTGTCATTTTTTTTAAAAAAATGGGAAGCTTTAAACAGAAAGAAATACTGGTGGCTGACTGGTGGCTCGTGCTGGTTTGTGCAGAAAGAAATACTGTTGGCTGACTGTTGATAAGCCAAGCGGAACAGGTGATGCCGGGAAGGGACACAGTGATTAAACATAGATAGGATTGTGTATACTGGAAAGACCAGAAGAACAAAAATTTCTTATAAAGAATATGGCAGCGTTTTAATTTCGGTAATGCCACCAGGCAGCTGGTGGGGAGGGCACAAGGTTTGATCGTCCAAGAAGTAAAATTACACACTGGTACAATAATATCGAATGATACACCAGTATCGCTAAAATGTTACTCTAGCTGTAAAACTGGGAATCAGATCTACTTATTGCTGCTACCAAATTGAATTGCCTGCTGATACGCTGATAGCTCATATGAGCTAAAACTTTTCTTCTATATTAAGAGGTTCATAGTCAAAGACATGTAGTCACACTTGTTCAGTGCCTGCAGAAGATATTGAAGATATAAGAGTATTTCATCCGTTGACAACCAGATGAAAGTTTTTAGGCCAAGTGTATATATTCATAGCATCATCTATAACCTCTATGGCGTCCCTTGTATTGCTCTATTCAACCTGATAGATAAGAAATAATAAAATGTGATGAGCAAACAGATGTTCTAATATTCTAAAAATGCACTGTACTCTTGCCGTAAGTTAACATAATTGAAAAGGGCTAATTTAATGTCGGTAGACATACATTCAGCATGCAAGCAGGAGTTAGATTTATCCAGAAATGCTGTGTGCAAAAGAATAGACCAAAAAAGAAACATCTGAAACCAATAGTCACCTTTGGAGTATATGGGGCAAAAATGGCCTTGACGTCTTCAAACACCTCAGGAATTGGTTTTGAAGCATCAATCTAATCAAATGACAAGTTAGCTTAGGCACCAAATTGAAAATTCCAAAAGAAGCGCCAGCAATTAATGAAATATGAAAACCGTAATGATAATCATTAACTCAAAGGAACACTACTCAATCTGTTAATCTTAACATCTAAACATACTCCTAACCTCGTATATTTATGTTGACATGCATCCTTTTTCTATGTGTGTTTCTACTGTATTTCAATACTACAGTTTCCAGCATCTGAGTTAAATAGGAGAAACCCTCACGTGATAAAGGTGCATTAATACCTTTTTAACCTTGTCCTTTGAGCTATAATACTCAATGACAGGCAAACTTGATTCAACAAAAACTTTGAATCTTTTCCTGATAGTTTCAATATTATCATCAACTCTTCCCTGCAACAATAATAAGAAATATCAGAAACAAAGGAATTTGATGTGACTTAAAAATGCACAAGTGGTTAATGATGAAGAAAACCTGATTGCGCCCCAGAAGACGTCTTTCCATCTCTTCCTCAGCACAATCAAAGAACAGTACAAATGCAGGAGAAATTTTTGTCTGCAACAATGAGAAACAATTAATATTCTAGCAAATTCATTTAAACGTACATAAAAGAATGAAAAAACATCTTATCCGTCATGAGAATTAGGTACAAAAAAAGAGAGGGCCTTACAACATTCTCGAATGCAGCACGATTTTCTTCGTTCCTTGGAAATCCATCTATCAAAAATTTGTCATTTTCATTTTTTATCATGGCCTCCTGCAGCAGCTTTATAGTCACTTCTGATGGAACAATTTTTCCGTCCTTTATCATGTTCTCAATCATGGTTCTGCAAAACATTAAGGTGCACCATGAACATAGAAACATATAGGTATTATTCTCTTAAATAAATAGGTCAACATGAGTAATCTAATCTTTCTTGTAAAGAAAGAACTTGTTCAGGAGGAAATACAGTTGGTTTTCTTATGGGGAGAAAGAAGATACCCATTCTCAGAGCCAGATTTTATCTCTGCACGCAAAAGATCTCCAGCACTAAGATGGGTGAATCCAAAGTGTTCCACAATGTTGGTACACTGGGTACCTTTTCCACTTCCAGGACCACCTATGCGTCAATTCTTGGTCAGATACAAAGTGAGAAATCATATCATTTGAGTGCATATAAGTCACGTTATATATTTATTTAGACAAAAAAAAACTCGGCCACAGGGGGAGACTCCCCCCCAGGCTTTGTCCTAAGAGGTATCATGCTTCGAACCCAGGTCGTACAGAGGTTTCTATGATTCCCGGAGTTCAACATTCTAGCTAGTACGCCATGAGAAGCTTGGTGCCCCATATACTTAATTAACTCGTTTAATATTTTCAAAGCCGTTATAAGCTAATTTTCTTCCATAGGGTAGGATATGCAACAAGAAAAAGTAATATGTGAAGGCAGAGCAGATACCTAGAACAAATACAATGGTAACTTTCTTGCCACCCAACATGTTCTCAGTGACCTGCATGGAGAACACACTCGTAAGATGAATCATAACTTGTGAATTCCATAATTTATATCATGTGAGGGCATTTCCTTAGACAATATGCAGGAAATGTAAGCTATATTGATGACATGGAAGGGGTTTTAATTTCTCAAGTCATGAATCAGACAGGAAAACAAGGAAAATAATCTAATGAAATTTATTAATTCTGCAATATAGCCATAAATATGGAAAATTAAAGGGCAACAACTGTCGAGGTAATAGTAGGAGTTGGGTGGGCAGGTGGGTTTGTCCACGGACCCGCATATAGGCCATTTTTAGGGTTCTGCCAAACTGAACTAGAAATGAGACTATATGCTGGTTCACAGACAAACCCACTTGCATCTCTAGCTAATAGGAAATAAAAAAACTCAGAACAGACCAGCTGTTGCACTTGCACTAAAGGGTCGATAAAATTTACATTTTGATGTTGAAAAGTTAAGGTCTTAAAATTCTCAACAAAACTAGAATTCGCTGCAGTAAGTGAATTATCAAATATCCAGGTGATCAATAGCTTCAAGTAATGCAAGGTACCTCCTCAGCCACCACTGCTGGAGCATCCACAGACGTGCCCATTGCTCAAAGTTACTCTGCAATTCAGTTATAATATGTAAATATTTGCAACATTATACAATATTAGTCCAAACTTGCATGTCTCATGGCATCACTTCATATGAATCAAGACTTGGAAGGGACCATGTTTTTTTAGAAATCACACCCTTTTTTTTCTGCTTATCCTGGAACCTGGAGACATAGAGAGTTGCACTAATTTATTATAATTCGTCAATAAACAGAAGAACCACAAATATAGCTCTAACCTAACTCCAACTCAAGGGCGGACCCAGTATATAATAGTATAACATACATCAGATATATGTATACTGTAACTGGGTCAGATTCGGATACAGATAGCTTACATAGTTACATTAGGGTTTGTGGCGCTCCGATTCACACAGCGCGAAGCGACGAGAAGGGGCGGCATACCTGCTGGTTGCTCGTCGACGGGACGGCAAAGGCCCCGGCGAAGACGTGCGAATGGCGCCGCCGCTCGCACAGTCGGCGCCGCCAGGAAAAAGGAAGGTCGAGAGAGACAGGGGGAGAGAGAGAGAGAGGAGCCGGGGGAAAGAAACAGACAGAGATGAGGGGGAGGGCGGGCCGGAGGGGTGAACGCGCCCAGCAGGCAGCGAGCCCGCCAACGTGCACGGCCCCTCTTGAAGAAGACTCGAACTGGATGGAACCAAATGTTCAGTTGATGCAACGGGGCCGAGCAACTCCCAGTTACAAAAGGAACTAATGCATGGCATATTATATCACGGTGAAAAGGCCTTGCAAAACCACGGACGATTCCCCAGTCCCTGGCTCTCGCACTAAAAGAGATCTCCAGAAATTTCTTGCTAAAACAACACGGTTGCGAAAATATGGGATAATATAACAAAAACTTGCAAGCTACAACAACCTGTTAGCCTGGTTTTTCAGTGAAGAAGATGGTGCCTGTCAACCTAGTTTTTCAGTGAAGAAGATGGTGCCTGTTAACCTAGTTTTTCACCTTTCCCAAACCACAAGTTTAACCAGGAGGCATCCATCGGTTATTCAGAGCGAGGATGAACCACATGAATGTCAAAAACTCAATACCATTTGTCCACAAACAACAGAGGAAGATGAACAGAGGAAAACCATAACACAAACGCTTTGATCATCCTACAAGGCTAAGACAGAAATTATAGTCTCAGTTCTTCAATCACAGCTGAACAGGGGTTCCAAATTACACATATATAGATCCTCACGTCTTCAGGAAACTCGGATATTTAACATTGCATACGATACGAGGCAGCATCTATTATCCAGGGAAGTAGGCCTTCGCACAGCTGAACAGGGGTTCCAACCACACATTCCTGCAAAATGAGAAAAAAGGTCTGAGTGGCCTTGCAAAAGTTAAAAGGATCACAAAGTGCATGAATAGAACCATGGCACCCCACGTAGCATTGGGAAGTCTGGCAAAATCCGTGTTAAAGCATATGCAGTATACCACTAAAAGACCAGGTGCAAGTCAAAGCAAGCATACTGTGGCTTCACATGATGGAAAAAGCTCAAGATGGGAAATACAATAAATGATCATAGCAAGCACCCTCCAGATATTATCTAAAAAAATGACAAGGAAATATGGCATTGCCCCCATAACCATATTGTTCCTATGTTTCCCAGAAACTTCAATGCAACCTATTTCTGATACAGAATGGCAAAACAGTACCAAAAACTAGGAAGATAGCATGTGTAATATTTTACATCTAGAAACACCCAAGGTCAGCAGATCAAGTTAATATGAAGACTACAACTGTTCTACCATCTCTGCACAGAAGAATGCTAAATATTGGTCATGTATCAGATCAAAAGATATAAAGTAGTCCATGAGCACATATTCTCAGACGAACAAGAGTCATGTGAAGTGGTGTAACAAAATACAGCTTAGCTTCAGAGAAAGAAGCCATGGAAAATATGTGTTGAATTAAACCGTTAGTAAACTTTTTTGACAAAATACCACTTAAGCATACTCCAAGCATGCCGTTATTCCCAAAATAAAAAATAGCATGCTCTGACAATACCAACAGAAGTCCACAAGGACAAGTTACTAGTCAGACAGAAACAAGGTACCTATGCTTCTCCAGTGTATCTAGCTAATTTGATATTTTTACCCCTAAGTATTTTATACTGAAGTAAATACAAAAACGTTTTCCCTCCACTCCATGTATATTAGGTGGAAATATAAGTCAATATTACATCATTACTGGAAAAGACCACATTCTAAAGCAGATAGTAGGTCGGCAGAAATGAAAATAGGTTGTCGATGAATCTTCACCAATTCTGTGTTTTAACGGAACCAAACGTCCGTGTAATGTTTTTCGAGGTCATAGTCCTACTACAGCAGTTCACTAGAACTGTAGCAGATATTTCAACTAAACCACTCATCATACCTTTGAGGTCTTATTTTCAAGAATCTTTCTCTGTGTACATGCTACTATGCTTGGCCTAACATATGCTTGAGTGATTCTTTATCTCCAAACTGTGTTAATGATTCATACAGATGATACTCCATCTAGTGTTTAAGATGCATGTACATACAAAAGGCTCAGGCCGATTGTGATCGAAATAAATTGATAATTTATCATAGGCTCATAGCATCCTCTCTACATGTAAATATTAAATGCAATGCTCCCACTTCCAATCAATATTACAAACCCAATGTACAACGAAATAGCCTTTACAAATTCTTTTTTTCCTAAATAAATATTTACAATCAAGATGATTACAGACAATGACTGCTATAGCAACAAAATTTACATTCCATTGTCCTAGACAAGTACGCTATATTACAGTTGTTGCCTTAGACAATGCCATGTAGCTACAAAAGAACAAATCACAACAGGAAAAAACAATTTTCTGTACATGAGAAGTTACAAGAAAAGTCCCGGTACAAAAAAAGGCATCTTACATGGTGTTACCAGCATGCAACTAAAACAGTACAATTAAAATTAGAGGGTTACAGTTGAAAACAAACAAGGAATCAGATTAAACTTCACTTACATCTCAAATTCTTGCTACAACACATTGCCGGAGACACAAGAACACCACTGCCACAAGCACTAAGAAGATGCTAGTTGTTACTGAACCATGCCAGTGTGCAAATAATACGCTGCCCTGGATCATTGCTGCCTCTACATTAGTAGCTCACCAAGCTACACTACTGAGGTGTCATCCGCCTACGCTTGGAGTGATCGGCCTCCCTCGACCTGCTGCGAATCCCAGATGACCTCCCCCTGTCCCAGTCCTCATTGCGTTCAGAATCACGATCTCTGTGCCTATGATAATCACCATAGCGATCTCTGTCATCCCTATGCCTCTCCCTCTCCCTGTCTCTGTCCCTCTCTCTGTCTCGGTCTCGATCTCTCTCCCTGTCACGATCTCTTTCCCTGTCTCTGTCATAGTCACGATTCCTCTCTCGGTCCATGTCACGCTCATCCCGGTGCCTCCTCTCTGGCCACTCCTGTCCTGCAGGCACATCCCTCTCCCTCTCACGCCTCCTCTCTGGTGCACCAGACCACTCTCTCTCTGGTGGCCTCTCTTTCCCATGGCTTCCTCCTTCCCCATGTTGCTGATCAGATGCCGCATCATCCCCATAACTTGATTGTTCCTCCCCACCCCAAGCACCCATGTTAGGATCAGGCCACATTCCGCCAGCACCCATCCCACCCCGACCAAAGAAAGCCGGGTTAACATGTGGAGCGACAACCGGCGGGAATGGCTGCATCAGCCCAGGGAATGGCATAGCTCCTGGTCCACCAGGGAAACCGCCAAATCCACCACCCATCCTTCCCATAGCACCATAGCCAGTAGGATCAAAACCCTGCCCCAGCATTCCACCTGGCGGCATCATTGGTGGTGGCGGTGCAACCATGCCGCCGTTCCCCATGATCCCGCGACCGCCGCCAGCCGGGCCCATCCTGTTCCTCATATTACCAACAGGACCTCTATTCCCCATGCCTCCGCCACCTCTTCCCCAATTTCCACCACCTCCGCCTGCTCCACCACCGCCACCAGGTCCAGCAGCTCCTCCACGGCCACCGCCATAATTACCACCTACCTGTGGCCCTCCAGCACCACCGCCCCCTCGACCACCCTTTGGCTGCATGGCGGATGTCTGTGCAGCCATGGCCTGCTGGTTCTTCACCTGTGCCTCGCCCATACGACGCACGGTGTTTGGTGTGGCGAATGCTACTACACATGGACGGCCATTAAACAGGTGCCCGTTCATGCCCTCCTTGCAGGAGGCAGCTGCACCAGGGTCATAGAAGTCGGCCTGGCAGTAGCCCTTGGACTTGCCACTGGCCTTCTCATCGAAGAACCTCACCTCCTTCACCGGCCCATACTTGCTGAGCTCAGACTCCAGATCTGCATCCGTCGTCCACCAGTGGAGTTCCCCCACGAACAGCATCGTGCCTCCAGGGCCGTCACCCCCGCCAGCGGGTCCACCGTTCCCGACCACGATAGGGCCGCCGCCGAAGTTTCCTCCAGGGCGATTGATCCCATCACCTTGCTGAATCTGGTGGTGCTGAGGCAGCGGCGGGGCGGGGGCGGCCGGCGGCTGAGGAGGTGGCGGGAGGTTGGGCTGGGCAGGAGGCATGCCAGGAGTAGGAACGGGCACCCCTGGGATGCGTACCTGCTGCGGCGGCGGGAGGGTGTGGGCCGGTGGATGCTGTTGTGGCTGCTGCTGAGGCGGTGGAGGCAGCTGTTGCTGCTGATGCTGGTGCTTTTGCGGCGGAGGAGCCTGCTGGGTCGGCGGCGGCGGTGGCGGCGGCGGGTGGGAGGCGTGGAGGAAGCCGTCGCCGACGTTGACGTCGTTGTAGAGGTCGTCGAAGTCGTCGTCGTCGCCGTAGTACTGGTCGACGTCTTGGACGGCGGAGATGGCCTCGTTGCGGTGGAACGACGGGTCGCCGTCGGGATCCATGGCGGCGGCCGGGAGAGCTCTAGGGTTAGGGTTTGACGGATGCGGGGGTGGGCGGAGCGCGGAGAGGAGGGAGGAAGGGAGCTTGGGGTTGTAGACTTGGAAGTTGCCACGCTTAGGTGGACACCGTGGGGCCCTGGTGTCAGTGACCGGTCTGAGGAGAGGGGGTTACGATTGTTCGTGTTCGACAAAGATTTCGGTGGTAACTGGAAACATATCCTGTGTCGTATAGAAGGTCTCATGTATTGACACGTAATCTTGAGACGATTTATCAGGCAACCTATATAATAGGTTGTTGTTTTAGTTGTCTCATAGCAATACAAAATTCCTTAATTTATGGAAAAATAAAGAAATATTAATGGTTGTATGACAACAAAACTCGTACAATGGTGATAAGGTTGTCTCATAGTCCTAAATTTTAGCTCATGAGGCGGTTGTTTCGCGAAGCAACGACCTCATTCTCTCACCTCGCTCTCTCTCCTCCACATCAGTAAAAATCCTACGTGCCACTGCATGAGACGACCTATGAGACCACTGACGTGTAGCAATGTACCTGCCCTTAGGCTATCTGCACCGCTGCTACTCCAAATTTTTACTTTAAAAAAAATATTCTAGTCACGTCACTAACATTATTTACTCTATATTAGTTTCTCCTATACTCTTGTTACTCTATATATTTACTCTATATTCAACAACCATATATTTTATTCATACACCTCCAATTACCATCTTCCAACTGACGCGACAGAGAAAGTTTGGGCTCCGGCGAGCGTAGCGTGACCCTTCGATTACTCTCGGTTTGCCGTAAATCTGCCTTTACGGTCTGCTGCCGTTTGCTTTGCCGTGGACGGCTGCAGCATTTTTCACATTATATTTTACACTATCTCGGTTACCGGCGGGCATGCAGTAAGGCACTGCGGGTAGTCTTAGTGCAACTCGGAATTTATATGTTAGTTTGAATTATAATATTATAAATTGTTTATAAAGATGTAGTATTGGTTTTCTCTTCTTCTCAAATACAGGGTGGCTAGTTCAACCATTTTCGTGTTTACATTGATCAAAATCTATGCCTGATCTGGACCTGATCTCTCGAAGGTAGCTAGAGAAATTGAGATGCTTCTGATATAGTAGAATATTATCAGTTTAAGTGTAACATCAGGTGGTAAATGTGTATATATCAAAGGAAAAAGGATATGTTAATGTTTATTGTAGATAGAACATAAAATCTATGCCTACTGATTTTTTATGTTTCATAAATGCTTGGTCACTGAAATTTGAATTATCATTTGTAATACCATAAAAGATAAAAAGGTTGACTCCAGTTTGAACCCCAAAGACCTGAAAGAGCAATGTACTTCAGACATATATTCAGTAGCAGATAATTAGGAATGTTTGATAATCAATGATTTGATTGTTAAAATAAAAATACCATAGTTCCAGGTGAAGATGCATGAATAATGTCAGGTTTGAACTTTGCAATCTCTGGATATCGCTTTTCCCCCTACATGTCATAGAAAAAACACTATCAATGGCAGTGGGTTTTTAATTTTGAAAACTTAAACTTGGAAATCCGTTATATATATACATACACATCAAATTATTATTTATAAACAATATTCATAAACCAACAATTACTGTGATAATGATAATACTGTACTGAACTGCGGTTCATATCTGATCAATGCTGCAATCAGCTAGGATTTTGGGGGAAGGGAAACATTTCTTCTGGGAGTGTTGCAACTTGCAAGTCCAAACTAATTTAAAATGGATGTATAATTAAAAATTGTAGCAATGTGAATTTCGTTTCCCCCTCCATACATGGTCTAAGAATGGCAAGGGCCATGCTTATTATCTGATTAGAGGACCATTAGTGCAATGCAACAGTACATTTTGTTAGAGAAGCGTTAAGCTAAGCAACAGTGAAAAGCTACTAGTAATTTCAAATTGAAACAACCTTATCTTGGCTAAATACATGTCAGTATCATAGTCACAATTTAGAAAGTGCCGGTTCTCATCTTCTTCGTAGAAAATGAAAATAAAAAATATAAATTGGAACTCAGAGTAAACCATTCTATGAATCTTGATAAGCAATTAGAAAACACTAAAGGCTTTATCACAATCTAATGACACTGACAGGGTGCTTACGACATGCAAACAGATACATATCAGGTTGATTGGATGGAAATGAGCAATGGTAATCCAAACAGACATTTTATCGAACATGTTGCAGGCAGTGGAGGCAACATCACTCACCCTTCTGGTTGCTCGCTGCTATCTCGTTCTACATGAGCTGCTCGCACGTGGCAACCGATGGCCTTGCGGTAATCCCGCAGGGGGCAGCGGCCACTGTGAACGCGGCAATACCAGGTGCATCGGCAACATGGACCGCACCACCTCGCGCGGCCCCCAGCTGAGGAGCTCAAAGGTCCGTGCCCATGCCGATGCGGTGCAGGAGCTGGCTCGGGTTGTCGCCAATCGCCATGGGGGCCTAGCGGCTAGCGCTTGACACTGGATCCGCGCTGTCGCCCCCGCTTGACCTCAGCCTCGGATACCCATGCGCTCACTGGTGGCAAAGGGAAGGGCGCGTGGGGCGTGGAACCCTGGTGCGAGACCGGCGAGTTGCAGCCTGCAGGCTGTGCTGTGGGCGGAGGTAGACGCGACCGGCACGACAAGTCGAGAAAGGCACGGGCGGAGTGCGGAGGGCGAAGGGCGGAGGCCGGAGGCCGGAGGCGGCGGCCACCGTCTTCGTCGCAACTCGGGGCCTCGGGGGATGACTGGATGAGCTCGTTCGCTTGAGTGGGTTTGCGAAAATTCTCACGGGTTTGCGGTTTAACGGGCGAAAGCCCACGCTAACCCTGGATCGAACGACCCCCATAGCTTGCTGGGCAGATCCGACGGCTCGCGAGTTAGCGGGCGACGTGGACCCGATATCCACGGCCGGTTTGAGCCCAGGATTCGAGTTTGGAGATGGGCTTTAAATAGGCCGTAACATTTCGCAGGCTTCAGACAAGTCTTCTGGGAAGCCCAGTAGAACACTAGTAGGCCTTATTACAGGACTGCATATTGAGAATTTCAAACATGAACATCTACATTCGAAAATGGTATAGTTGAACCTTTATATTTCAAAAATGCTATCTGAAAATCTGGGCATGAATGCAAATATATATATATTCCATATTATCTTGTTTTTTTTCTATGCAAGCACAATGGACAATTGTTATTCATTTTTCTACAGGCGCACGTGATTTGCAAATTACGTACATGTGCAGATTTGACATGAAACTTTTCAAGCGCAGAACGTGTACTTATAATTGCTGAAGTGTAGATAGACTTAAAGGTCAAAATATTCCGCTCAATATACACCGTTCAAAGAATTTAGCTCATGAATTACCGTCTTTAGTGTATATAGGTACATAGTTGATAGTTATTTCTTCCTACTACTTAGCAATGCGACGTTTTAAACAACTTGATGATATCTGCACAGAGAAGATCAAGATATCACAATCCTAGTCAAACGGTTGTCAAGCCTAGTCAAGCTCGTCGACATGGCCGCGTACAGCCGCAGGATCTCAAAGGGGGCAGTTCCGACGGCTGAAAACAAACAGACCAAAAATACCCGCCCTTTTCCCAGCGGGCTACCGCATGGCGCGCGCCACCGCCACCACCGCAGGCGGAGGAGCGCCCATGGAGCTCGACGCGACGCGCTGAGACCCCCCCAAATATAGCCACCGACTCCACCGTGTTTCTCTCGCCGGCAGGTTCCCCTCCATCGTCACCTATTACCTCCTCGGCGACGCTTCATGCTGTGACACCAGACGGGAATCCGAGCAAGATCGCACACACGCACCATGGCCCGCGCACTCGCTCTCGCCGCCGTCCTCCTCATCGCCTGCGCCGCCGTGGCCTTCGCCGCGGAAGCCCCGGCCGCCTCGCCGAAGCATTCGGCCTCGGGTTCATCGACCTCACCGTCGAAGGCGCCGTCCGGGTCACCCGAGAAGTCCGAGAAGGCCCCCACGGCGTCGCCTGAGGGTGCCGCGGCGACGCCCAAGGCGACCCCCGCCAAGGCCCCGTCCTCCAAGTCGGAGGCGACGCCTTCCGAGGCGCCCACCTCCGAGTCCGGCGCCGCATCGCCTAGCGGAAGCGCCGCGGCGGAGAAGGCCCCCGCGGGTGCCCCCACGAGCGAGGAGGCGGCGGCCAGCCCTTCCGAGTCCTCGTCGGAAGAAGCCACATCGCCCGACAGCAGCGCCGCCGCCGCCGGGGAAGAGCCTTCCTCCAGCGAGGCCGCCGCCGAGGAACCTTCGACGGCGGAGGCTGCTGGCCCAGCCGCCGATGGCCCGCCCGAGCCCACCCACGCTTCGGACTCGCCGGCGGAGACTCCTGGCCCAGCCGCTGATGAGAGCGGCAGCGCGGGCATGGGCACCGGCATCGCCGCAGCCGTGATGGCCACCGCCGCCGCCTCCGTTGTGCTTTCTTTCTAGATGGACGTGGTGGCTTTGGTCTCTGATGGCATGTACTTCTTTACCGAGGAGGAACGTTGAGGAATCTGTACGCGTGATCATGGCTCTTGACTAGTCGACGATTTTATTCACAATTTCACCTCGAAGTATTTAGGCCTTTCTTTTGGTGTATGGTTAAATTTGTCTAATTCCGTTGTTTCATGTGTTTGTAATTTGAACATTGATGAATTATACATAGTTGTGTTTCATTATGTCCTTTTTTTTACGGTTTGAACAGTTTCCTATTGAATGAACATTATGATAGCATCACAAATACAGTACTAATAATCCAAATATAGAATTTTCAGAACAAGGATTGGTGAAGACTCGAGCACTGGCTAAGCACATAATTTTTCCATGACGTGGAAGTTTTTTTTTCATCGCCATTTTTTCCATGGGATGGGGAGTATGGAGATGAGTAGAATTAGCCAAGGATAGAGTCAGCATTCGACAAGCGAAAATGTCGAAAATAAATGTGGACAACTATTATTTTTCATCTTCGTCCCCAAACTCAATTAATTATTGAAGTGTCTATTGGACATTTTTTAAGATGTTATAGAGCCAAACTTTTTGAAATTCAAAATAAGCCCCCAAAAGTAAAAATTCATTGAGGCTCCTTCAACGGAGAAAGGATACGTCGAGAAGAAATTTCAGACGAGAGCCGTTTTGCATGGTTACACGGTGATTTAGATCGCACCTGATAGGAACTGGCTGTTGTCACAGAGAAACCTTCATGACCGATTACACGTCGTCTTGGTCCATATGCCCATGGCCCAAAGGGAGCCGACCGCGCTTGGTGGGGACCGGGGGTGAAGCTACGTACGTAGTATTTAGCGGTGCAAATGCACCCACAAGAAAATGGAAAACTAGTTATTTGGATTAAAATTTCACCATATATACACCCTCCATAACTCAAGTTTACGTGTGTCCACAAAGTAGATGCATCACCTTCTAATTTGCTCTGGCTTTGTCACTGGTTGGGGACTGGGAAGCACGGAGCGCCCAGCGGGCTTGCCCGTCAGTAGGGACGTTGCCGTTGTCAGGCGACATCGACGACTTCCAGCGAAATCAATAGAAAATTACTATTATGCACTATTGATCTATGGAGCTGACACCGGTATCTAATGGAGCTGACATCTGTGGCTCTGCTGGCTGGCTTCGCCCCTACCCGTCAGCCGGGAAGGCACTTCGGAGACGGCGGGGCAGTGTCGGTGACTGCGAGGAGATGCCGGTGCGCGAGGAGATAGTGATCCCCTAAGGCGATCCCAATTTGGGAGCTCCCAATTTAAGAGTTTTTAATCATTGGGGGACTGTAGCATTTCGTTTATATTTGTAAAAAATTATCCAAACATTGATTAATTAGGTTCAAAATGTTCGTCTCGCAAAGTACAACAAAACTATGTAATTAGTTTTTGATTTCAACTATATTTAGTACTTCATGAATGTACCGACATTTTGATGTGATAGAAATCTTGTTTTTGTATAGTGAAATTTGGGGTTGAATTTGGGATCTAAACGAGTCCTAACTTAATTAGCCTCGCCATTGAACGCATTCAGCAAGTTGCAGAGCAGCTCAGCAGCCGTGCGTGTGCCGGGGGACCATGCTGTCCTGGTTACTTGTCCGTATACGTATACCTTGTCTGTGCCGGCTGTTGATTTCTCCCATCCCCCACTCTCCGGGTAAAAATCCGTTTTGGCGGTGAATTCGGCAAAAAAAAATTGAGTTTCTAGTGTCGGTGGGCTAGCATGATCTTGTTCCGAGATGACAATCCAAGCGCAAAATGTTTGGATAGTATGCGAGATATCAGAGCAGGTTTTATGATATGAACACAAACTCGATGAAAAATGGCGTTCATGTGGTTGTGGCAAACATGTAGACACTTGCCACGATTTTGAAAGAAAACACACTACACTGGTCGCCCCGGTGGCACCACGAAATCCAAGATGCTAAAACAAAAGAAAGAACAGAAGAACATGACAACAAAGTTGTCCCCGAAATTTGATAATAAGGACAAAGAATCCACGATCAAGGGGGTGTTTGGTTCCCGGACTAAAATTTTAGTCCCGTCACATCGAATGAAAGAATGCTAATTAGAAATATTAAATATAGATTAATTACAAAATGTATTACATAAGCAATAACTCATTTACGATACGAATCTATTAAGCCTATTTAGGCCACGATTAGACAATAAAATGCTACAGTAATAATTTGATAATTATGTACTAATTATAGGTTAATTAGGCTTCTTAGGTTCGTCTCACGGAGTAGATATGACTTATGTAATTAGTTTTATAATTAGTTTATATTTAATGCTATTGATTGTCACTTATTTGTTTAGTCCCTAGGATCCAAACGCAGCCTAATAAACAAAGACACAGCAACCACCAAATCACACGTTAACTCACAAAATGTAAGGCACCCGCAATGGCAATCCTTGTTATTGCCACTCAAGCCCAAGGGCGCCTCCATCACGAGGCCAGCAGCCAGCTCATCTCACACACACAGTCACTCATCACACGACTCTCACATTCATCATCAATCACTACGCTGTTGGTCTGCTGGAGTGTCGGCTGCTGCCGCTGCCACTCGCCCTGCCACTCACTCCCACGCGCACGCTCCCCACCCTGCTCGCCACAATGCGCCGCTTCCCCCTCGCCGCCGCCGCCGCCGCGGCGTTCCTCGTCGTCCTCCTCCCAGTGGCCGCCGCCGCCGCCGGAGGCAAGGCGCCCCCCGCCGCGGCGAAGGTGAAGGCGCCCGCGGCCCCTCCGGCGCCGCCGAACATCACGGCGCTCATGTCCAAGGGCGGGTGCAAGGCGTTCGCATCGCTGGTGGCCAAGTCCCCCGACGCGCTCTCCGCGTTCCAGTCGGCGGTGGATGGCGGCGTGACGGCGTTCTGCCCCACCGACGACGCCCTCCGGCCGTTCATGCCGAGCTACAAGAACCTGACCGCCGACGGCAAGGCGTCGCTGCTGCTGTTCCACGCGGTGCCGGTGTACTACACGCTGCGGAGCCTCAAGTCCAGCAACGGGCCCATGAACACGCTCGCCACCGACGGCGCCGCCCAGAACTACAACTTCACGGTGCAGAACGTCGGCGACCAGGTGAGCATCCGGACGGAGGCCTCCGACGCCGTGGCGCGGGTGAAGTCCACGGTGTACGACAAGGACCCCGTCGCCATCTACGCGGTAGACGCCGTGCTGGAGCCCGTGGAGCTGTTCGAGCCCGTGGAGGCGCCGGCGCCGGCGCCCGCCCCCGTCGCCGACGCGCCCAAGGCGTCGAAGAAGGCGCGCCACCGCCCGCGGCACGTGGCCGACGCACCCGCGCCGGCCGCCGACGACGACGCGGCGCCCGACGACCAGAGGAAGAACGCCAAGAAGAACGCGGCGGCCGGCGGCCGGTGCCCCCGGTGGGTCGCTGCCATCCCCGCCGCCGTCGCCGTGGCCGCCGCCTTGGTTTAATCTTTCTCTCTCGAGGCGGATCTGCTGGGGTGGTGGTGGTGTGTGCGTGTCGGTGGGCGCTGTGCGTCGGTGCGTGAGAATGTGCCGTGAGATTTGGTGCTTCTCTTTGGATGGAAACGCCGTGTTCTTTTTGGTTCTTCTTTTCTCCTTGCTCCATTGCTGTTGTTAGTATGAAAGATTAAATTTGGTCTGCGTCAAATGTTCTGATTTCGAATCAGGGAACTGTAATCCAATAGCCGATGTACATCTCCGGTCTCCTTCCCCGTTCGTTCTAAACGATGGATGATGATTTTACAAAGCTGCTTCTGTTGACGCCTACCTGAATTTATACACGCAATTTAATGGGTTTGTTGAGTAGAGCTCCAAGCAGGCAGCTTGAGTGCTCGACGACGACGAGCAGCAGCTGTAGCGCACGAGCGGGCAGCTGGCAGGCAGCTCCCACGAAACGTGGCGAGAAACAATGAGCAGATGCTGCGTGAATAAATGAACGGGGGAATCGCTCGCAAAGCAGCCTTGCACTCATGCTCTATCGCTAGACCACGCACGGACGTCCGTCCTCCCTCCTGCTTGAGGTGTCGGTGGCGTAGCATCCCTTCCTTTTTTTTCAGTTTTCTCCATCGTGAAGCAAGTGTTATCCGTGAAAAGAGGTGAAAAGATCACATCAGACACTATAGCGTAGTGTAGCACTTTTCATTTATTTATAATAATTATTGTCTTACCATGATCTAACTAGGCTCAAAAGATTCGTCTCGTCGAGTACATCAAAACTATATAATTAATTTTTTTAATTATCTATATTTAATGCTTCATGCATGTGTTATTTGTTATATTTAATATTTCAATGTGACGTGTGATAAAAGTTTAAAAAGTTAGAAGCATCTAAACCCAGCCTCGAACGTCTTTTAGCGTTCGTACTGCCGCAGGTCTACGGCGATGATAGAGATTTCCCACAGCTGTAAGTAAAGTGTACAGCACATCCACGCAGGGCCCCACCCCACGCTGCAAAAGTCCGTGGCAAGTGGCGCGGATTCGGCCTACAAGGTGTCGCACTAAACCATGGCTCAGTATACATGTATCAACGTGTATGCTACACTTGAAGACGAGTAGCAGAAGGAGAATGGCGGGACCGCCACGGTCCCAACGGTCCTCCACTTGTATCAGTACGTGCTCCATCTATTCCCAGATCTAACCCAACACACACACTCCCGTTTCGCAATACAAATCCGTGCCAGCCATTCCCAAACGGGGCACAGCCCGGCCGGACCAAGCGCGCGCTCCTAGCCGAGGACGCCGGCCGGACACGCGCCGCCGCCGCGTGCCACGAGAAGTCACGGCCGGCCGGCCGGCTCCCTCGCAGAACCCCGGAAACCCATGCATCCACCCACCCACACGAATGGCCGCCACACGGCAGCAGCCAGCGCATCCCCGCGCGCGGCCACACGACGAACCGACCGGCCGGTTGCTGTGCACCCCCACCGGCTAAAAATAGCCTCGGGGCCCCCCTACATAAACCCCCGCACCGCGCATGGCCTCGTCACCCGAAAGCCAAACCAGCAAAGCAAATAAAGCATCGCCCAGCAGCACCGCCGAGCCCAGCCAAGCCAAGCCCGGCAGCAAATGGCCCGCGCCGTGTTCCTCGTCGTGCTCCTCCTGGCCGCCGTCGTGGTGGCGCCGCTCGCGGCCGAGGCGCGGGACGTCGCCGCCGACGACGTCGAGGGAAGGTCCCTCGCCGACGCGCCGGCGGACGCGCCCGCCCCGGGGCCCGACGCCGCCTCGTCCCCGGAGTCCTCGGATGCGCCGTCGAGCAGCTCCTAGCTCTTACGACGTGTAACTGGCCGGCGAGCGAGCCGCCGCCGTCCGGCGATCCACGAGTGGATTATTGGCATGATCGTCCGTCAAGACGTATGGCCGACTGGATCAGCAGTCTTTTGTTTGAAAATAATTTGCGCCCGATAATGATACATCGGGTGTACGTAGAAGTGTAGTAACCGATTTATGATTTTTTTTCTTTATTCTCCTTTCATTTCAATTGATATATTGATCTCCCATGATGCCACAATATAATTTTACTGTTTTTATATAAGTGAACAATGCTATTTACGGAGTATACTCCGTCCCCGAGACCAATGATGCATGCCATAAAGTTCACTCGATCAAAAATCCTAATTCTCGTTAATTATTTGGAATGGAGCCAATTATGTTGAGTCTCATCCGTAGTGATCATTGTTTTTAGCGAAAAATGCTCTTGGTTATCAAAGAATTGAACAACCAGGTTCCATTTACTCTATTACTATGGTGCTTGTCACGTGGCTAATAAGGATCTAATGAATTATGATCCATTTACTATATTACTTATGATACTTGTTGACATCGCTAATAAGGATCTAATAAATTATGATTTATGAATTCAATAAATCGTCTCTTCTGCAGTGGAAAGACATATATTCCTTTCTCATTAGGCTAATCCTAATCTATAGCATAACATCACGTTATCCAAAGATGCGTGTGAGGCTCATCGTTTTCATTTTCTATCTCAGGGAAACCCTTTTTTCCACTGCGTCCTATCAGGTAGAGTTAATCAACTCAATTGTCGCGCAATCACATGCGCACTCATCAGGTGCATCCCAATACGGTGAATATTATTCTCTCCATCTCAAAAATAATACTCCCTCCATCCCATAAAGATTGCACTTCTATATGTTCTTAGACAAATTAGTGGAAGTGTCAAATGACTATAGTACCCTTATTAATTATAGGATTACATTAATTTAAGTTGGCTGGCTTTATCCATTTTAGTGGCCATTGCCTTGTTTAGGAACAATGTGCTAGTTAATGACGCACAATAAAAGATGTTGGCCCTAAAATTATATTATTTGGCGCCTTGTTTTTAGAGCATTGATGGTATGTGACTTGGAAAAGGAAAAAAAAAGTATTGTAAATGCACATGCACCTTGGAAAGGAAAACTAAACAAATAAATAAGCACGCACTTTGGAAAAACATAGAATTAAACGCACATACACATTGAAAAAACTTGTGTGTAGTTTAAGATTGCATTCTCTTTTGATAAAAAATTGAATCTATGCTTGCATTATTTTTGGGACAGTGGGAATAATTTCTATAGAGTTCATTAGCCTACTATGTAATCAATTTGAGGGTGTGGCAAGAAAATTAAGAGAGAGAGAGAGAGAGAATAAACCATGCCTATGCGAAAACCAATGAAGGGAAAGAGAAAATGAGAGAGAAGATAGAAGATTAGATGATAACTTACTTTGAAAAAAACACCAAGGAACCTATAGTTTTCAATGTGTAGTGCTATATGGTATTGTAAATAAATGAGAAGAAAGGAAAGAGATGAGAACATATTTGATGATAATTCACCACCCATAAAATTGTAGTTTTCTGTGTGTAGCATTTATATGACATAATAGGTATGGAAACGACCCAACCCTGTCTTGATTGGGATTTGCCCAATAGATTTACTCCCTTCGGTCTTTCAATAATTGTCGTTTTCTGATAGCGACTCGGTAAACCTCCTAGGGCATATACTAATTAGGAAAAAAACACAAATCGCTACCCTCAAGTATGACAAAAGTTCGGATAACCACCTAACTATCTTTTAGTTCAACTTACGCCCACAACTATGTCAATTGATTCAATTTATGCTCTAACAGAAGTTTTTATCATTTATACACATGCACATGTATTTTTATGTTAAAATTTTGTAGGATAATAGCAGACACCATAGCATGTGTTAAATAAATATGACATGATTGCTTCGATAATTATTTAGATGGGCAGGGCAACAAAGAATACACTTCTTTTTTGACACAAAAATGTACAAAAAATAATGATGAAAACATAATAATATTTTTAACATAAGTTATGATGTTTCTATCACCCTCACTAAATTTGAACTTAAAGCTCCACTTGTGCATGGAGGAAAAAAACACAAATATTAAAATATGGTAAATCGGACCTATCAAAAAAGTTTTCAGGCAAATTTAACTAAAAAATAATTTATGAGGTTATCCAGATTTGTGTCATATTTAGAAGAGTATTTTGGAATTGTTCTTAATAACTAATTATTTTCTCAAAAGCAAGTTCACCAATTTTTGCTGCTCCCTCGGCAGAAATTTTCCATTTCTTGGTAGATCTGCTCCCATGGAATTAGAGGTGTTTTTTTTGCATAAATGTATTTAGTTTGGAGCACCAACGGACAGCTAATTTCCGACTATTATTAAGTTCTTAACACTCACTCGAATTACTGAGGAGATCTGTCTTTCCACTATTTCATAAAAGGGTTTTATAACTATGACTAAAAATAATCATTTCCTCACGTGCTGCTATAGCAAAAACTCAAAACCCGTGCCTCGGAGAGGCCGCGTTCGGATCCCTGGCCTCGCGGAACCAGAAACCACGCGTCTAGCAAGTGCAAGGTCCCAAAGGGCCACCACACGGCAAGCTGCCAGTAGCCACCACATGCGACCACACAAGGAAGTCCCACGGGATGCGCGCTAAAAATAGCCGCGCACAGGGCCTCGTACACTTACATAAACCTCCCCCCAACGCATCCCCTCATCACCGCAAACACAACAGAAAGCAAAAGCAAACAGGCAGCCTAGTGCGCATCAGCTAGCATTAGCAATACCACCCAGCCAGCAGCTAATGGCTCGCGCCATGTTCCTCGTCGTGCTCCTCCTGGCCGCCGTCGCGGTGGCGCCGTTCGCGGCGGAGGCACGCGACGTCGTCGCCGATGATATCGAGGGGAGGTCATTGGCCGACGCACCGACGGCCGATGCGCCCGCACCGGGGCCCGACTCGGCCTCGTCCCCAGACTCCTCGGAGGCACCGTCAAGCAGCAGCTAGCTCTTTCGATCATCCCAGCGAGCCTCTGCCACAGTCCAGGAGATTCACGAGCGGATTCTTGGCATGATCTGCCGAGGCATAAGGCAGACTAGATTTTATTATTTCTCACGTTCATTGATCGAATAACGTGCAACCAATGATCGATGATACTTTGGGTGTAGGGTAACATATTGGAGTTTTTCCTTTCCATTTCCCCGTCTCATTGGATGTGTTGATTTCCAATTGTTCCACAAGATGATTTTACTCTGTTTTTACTCAAGTGAAGCATACTCCATTTGTACTGATTATGACTACTATTACGTTATTAACACTCACTCGAGAACCATCGACTAATCGAACAATTTCCTCAGTTTTCACGAGTAAGCAAGAAGATGAACATCCTCATAATTTACCTCTCAAACCTATAGATTGGTTCATTCTTTCAAAAAAAATGTCTAACTTATTCTCTACTCTGTTGGATTCATTAAAAGTGAATGTGCCCGAGCATTTATAAGCTTGAGCACATGACACCAACACATTTCTTGTTCAAAGCATAGCAATAAAAAAGTAGAAAACCATTAAATCTAAAAACTTATGTATTCTTTTAGATTAAGAACAGATGATTAAATGTTATGCAACTCCTCAATCTTTTCTAAAATTTAAAGGGCAAAATAGCCATTTTGCCCCCCCCAACTTTTCCCCAAAGCTCAAATTCGTCACTCAACTTTTAAACTGGCCAACTTGGTCCCTCAACTTTCATTTTCGGGTCAAACTAGTCCTTGACCTGATATGGTGCTTCATAATGTTATAGAATTAATGTAAAAAGTAATTTTTGCCCTTGCCTTTTCGCATTAGCTTGCCACATCAGCTCAAGGACCAATTTGACCCAATAACAAAAGTTAGAGGACCATATTGGTCAATCTGAAAGTTGAGGGATGAACTTGACCCTTAGTACGAAGTTGAGGGACCGAAATGGCTATTTTGCCAATTTAAAACTTTCTATAAAAAGTTGCATTAATGTATCTTGACCAATTACATTTAATATATTTATTTTGAATTTATTACAATATTTTTGTGAAGTTGGAATTTGAACTGAGCTCGTACTTCATGCTTCCACCGTCCCATAAATAAAATCCCATAAGGAGTGCAATTTTATTTTTTCTAAACAGATTAATACTATTGTAAAATGGTCCCGGTGCCGTTGTTAAATTGACTCTTCATCTAATTAGGCATTTGTATTTAGGCATGCTACCTTTTCAGTATTCACGGGCATATTACATGTAACTTAGTATGGGAACCAAATTTGATCACTTGTCATGCAAAAACTAGGCGTGTGTGTAACTAGAAATGGAAAATAAAGTTTGACCACTTGCCATGCGGAATGCTAAACAACTAAAGTGACCAAATATCAAAGATGGTGCACTCTTTATTCAGCCTTTTTGAATGACAAAACTTGCACTCTTCGTGGGACAGAGGGTGTACATATAATTTTTTTCTCAAAAATGTAAACTCTACGATTCACTTACCTTTGTCCAATGCACAATCAATATCCAATGACCATTGCCCTTCTAATATTTGAATTCAGTATCCAAAAGAAAAATTGAATCATATCCGATGTACAAAAAAAGATATTAAAAAAAGAGCTTCGGATTCCTATCAGATTTTTTGGTGATCATCTAGTTGGACAATATCCGCATCATTTGTACCCTTATTGTGCAAATGACCCTGATGTCTCCATTCTCTTAGGCTTTTTGGGCATTCTACAACCACTAAACTATGTCCTTCATCTTTCGACGTTTCGGTTTGCTAGGTATGCAGCCCATTCTCTCACTCTGACTCTGTTTTGTTTCATAAATAAAAGGGATCAATCAAAAAATTGTCATGCAACTATCAAAGTTGTTTTACACTATATATACCAAATCAATATGACATTATCAATCATATAGCTGTGATCTGGACCACCGTTATTGATGATGTATATTTTCCCTTTCTTTTTGTGCAATTTTTTTTCCATTGCAAAGTTGGCTCCCATAGATTTAGCTCAAGCTTCGCCATCACTTAAAGTTTGTGGTTTCACTATGTTTTGAACTAATCTTTTATTGGTGACAACGCTCGAGTCATGCACTACAACATGAGCAACCCCTACACCCACACGCGTGGCGCGACACAACCCCCTCCCCCAAAAAGTAGGCGCTGGAGGAACTGGTTGTCACTGATTTTCAGCTCTGCCTCGTCATCTATCCTCCTGAATGGAATCCCTGGTCCCAAAATTACGCACGCCTGAGGTCTGCGACAAGGCGATCCACTCTCCCCCTACCTTTTTCTGTTGGCAATTGATACACTGCAGAAGGCTTTTGAATTAGCCACTGAACAGGGCTACATTTCTCCACTTCGAGGAAGACAGGCAAACCTTCGTATATCTCTCTATGCCGACGATGCAGTAATTTTCTCCAACCCAATCAAGGAGGACGTCAAGTGTATTATGGAAATCATGGCAGCTTTTGGAGAGGCCACTGGTCTGCAAATCAACACTTCCAAATGTTCGGTTCTACCTATTCGGTGCAGTGAAATAGACCTCAATGTCGTACTGGAATCCTTTGCTGGTCAGAGAACAAACTTTCCAACACCCTATCTGGGACTCCCCCTCACTCTTGGACGTTTAAGATTGGTGCATCTCCAACCTGTTCTTGACCGAGCCAAGGCGAAGATGGCAGGGCCGCCTCCTCTCCCCGGGGGGACGGCGTGAACTGGTTCGTACTGTTCTCAGTTCCCTCCCAACATATGTACTCACATCACTCAGGACACCAAAACAGTTTGTAAAAGAACTTGATAAAGCAAGACGTCGTTTTCTTTGGGCCGGCAACTCAGAGTTAAGTGGTGGAAAATGCAAAGTGGCTTGGCCTAAAGTATGCCGTATGATCAGACATGGCGGCCTTGGTCTGCTAGATCTTGAACGCTTCGGGTGAGCATTATGCCTCAGATGGCTATGGTTTTCATGGACAAAATCTGACAGTGCTTGGAAAGGAATGGAACTCCCAACTGATGACACTGACATGGCTCTCTTTGCAGCAGCCACGAGGGTCCATATTGGAAATGGGAAGCTAGCAAAGTTTTGGCATTCCAGCTGGATTGATGGACAACCCCCTGCAGATCTCTTCCCTCTCCTATATAAGCATAGCAGAAGGGAAAACATATTAGTGACCGACGCCATTAGAGGTGATCGTTGGATAAAGGACATTGCCTATAACCTCACGCCTGAGCTCCTCTCTGATTTCTTCAACCTATGGCAGCTAATTGAAAATCAGGATATAAACCTAGAGAGTATGGAAGAAGACACCATCACATGGACACTTTCATCAACTGGAATCTATACAGCCAAGTCAGCTTATGAATTACAAATTTGAAGGCTCGATACTTTCGCCAACTGCGAACCTCATCTGGCGGCCTTGGGCGCCTTCGAGGTGCAAATTTTTCATCTGGTTGTTACTCCAGAACAGGCTCTGGACGGCTGATCGCTTGCAGTTACGTGGATGGCCCAATGGATACTTCTGCGCCCTTTGCATCCGCAACCTGGAGACATCACATCATCTCTTCCTTGAATGTCCAGTGGCAAAGGAATTTTGGCATGCAATAGCGGAATGGGTTAACCGTGACTATCTAAAACCCGCAGCTTGGCCACATGGGGTGAGTTTAGTAAGTTGGTATGAAATCCTCCTGAAGACACCATCACCCATGCAAAAAGGAATACAAACACTGGTGATTTTAGGCCTCTGGAGTATCTGGAGAGAGCGAAACAACAGGGTCTTTCAACGGGAGGAGAGACCTATGCATCGTCTGTTAACGGCTATGAAGGATGAAGCTCTGACCTGGGTTCTAGCTGGAGCACGACATTTGCAAAATTTGGTTGCCCCCCAAAACCGCGAGTAGTACCTTTATTTTTCTTCCCCAAGCTAAGCAGTCTGCTCTGCTTGGTCTCTGTTCTGTCTAGCACATCTAGTGCTTGTAAAATTCCCTTCTTCTTATTAATATAAGCTGGACTTGTTCCGGGTCTTTCAAACTCAATTGTTTTCCAAATATTTCTGTTCACGGGGTCACCCGGCGTGTGCTACGCCTTTTTGTGGTGACATCACTTTTCTGTCTTTGAATGAGCAATGTCATGTATAAACAATTGGCACCTACAGTTCTGAGACATTGATGAAATTAGTTCTCTTAGCAAATTCAATGCCAAACAATCCTCTTGTCGGGATTTGTTGGGTTGATGAAATGTTCAATGGCCCAAACATGTATTTCCTCGCAACAATGCATGCATTACTTTCCTCCATTTCTCAAGTTCTTCCTCTTGGAGTCAGAATCCAGAAACTTAAAGAAAGAATTAATTTAGGTGTGATAATTAGCTCGCATGTGCCCATTCAATTCGAAACTTGAATACTAATCGATTTCAAAATCTGGTTGTTGATCCGAACTTTGAACTCAAAATATTGAATTTTTTTAATCCACATAAAACTGTTTTTTTTCTTGAAACGGAGATGCTATTGAAATCAAACTTTGAACATCAGATAGTTGAAATTGAAGTGATATCAACAACTATGCTAACTGGCAGCCTAGCTTTTGGATTCAAACTATGGCTAGCTGATATCCTAGCCGGCACATATCCCGTTTGCAGCTAAATAGATTACAAACCTTTTAATTTTGATAGAAAGGAATGCACAGTGCTTGTCACACTGTTCTACGTATAGCTGCTGCTTTGTCATGGTAGCAGGTCATTACTAATGCATTGTTTCTCTTTAATCTAAAATTCTAAACTTCAATTATATTGTAAACTCTAAGTTTAAATTAACTAGTCTAATTTTGTGATTTTTGTAATGGAAGAGAGTCATATATACTCTAATACACAAAAGTTGTTTTTTAAATACTACTATTAGAACTCAAAAAACGGTCGAAAGAACATTTTGGCTTCATCCTCCTTAGAAAGGAGGGCTAATTCCTCATCAGCTATTTAATTATTAGCATAAAGCTCACGCAAAAGTGCAAAGGGAATCCAATTCTAAATTGCTTCTTGAATACTTATGACTCATATTATTTAATTTAGGGGCAGAGATAGCTTTGGATTGTAAAACAATTGCAATAATCGGATAGGTCATTTAAGCCAACACATACATACATAGTTTTGGACATACATTTTAGCCCAATAAATAGCTTTAGATTGTAATATATCGGGCTAAAATGTAACATCACGGACAAACCATACATAGTTTGCAAAGGCTATTTTTCTTTGAGGGTATATTGATTTGGATTGCTCAGAATGCATTAATAGTCATAGCCCTGATAGTACTTGAATATTTTTTCTTGTCTTTTCTTTGAATTCTGTGCTACTCATACATTAAGAATTTCCTTTTGATTCGCTATACCAATTCATATGTAGAATTTTCCTTTGGTACATGCATCTTTGTGATTTCAACCCACCACAGGGGCACACATTTAGAACCATCCATCAACGTAGTGTATGGGAGTGAAGCGTGGAACAACCCAAAATAGCCTCAACATTGGCACTCAACGCGCATAACCACATATGATATTGTGTTGGTGCATGCCATCATTTTTGCGATCTGGGCTCCAAAGCTATATATTCACACAGCCGTGTGCATTATCGCCGGTCCACCGTCACTTTCTCTTTCTCTTTCAAAAGCACATCATAGCTATCTTGTCAGCCACATAGCATGATCCACTAATAAACAACATTGCAACAAAAAAATGGCACAAAATCTCATCACCATAGCGTTCTTTCTCTTCATCGCTAGTGCGTCAACGACACCATTCATTTATACAACCGAATCTCTATCTAGTGAGCCAACCAAATCAGCCAAAGCGACAGGTGCATCCATTGAGGCATCTGAAGCAGCCGATGATAAGAGTCTTGCAGAGGCTACCAAATCTACCGCTAAGGGGGACGTTGAGACTCCCAAAGCAGCCGATAAGGGATATGCAGATGGGCCTGGAGCAACAATGAAATGGCCAACCGGGGGCCCTCAGTTGGTCGATTTTGTCATCAAGAACCCCTACTTCGGGCCCCCACCTTCATCTTCGAGTGGTGACGACATCCCAATCGACCCAACTCCAGAAGGTAGCATGACCTGAAAAAGAATTATTGTTGGCCAAATGTTAAGGCAAGGGTCTCAAGATACTATGCACAACTATAATATATGTATTACACTTTTCTGTAATGTGTAAAATAACACGGGATTGTGATTTGTGCAACATTTCACCATGTTAATTTGTGTCTTATTTTATTGCAAGCATGGAACAAAGAGATGGCTCAATGTTCCTTTTTCTATGAGCAATTAAAGCATTTGTGTCTAAACACACATCCATGTCTAGCACATCATCCGTTCTATGTGAAAAAATGTTTTCTTTTGCTAAGCACCACTAAACATGAGTTGGAGATGCCTCGGGGAAAATCTTGGATTTGCTTCGTATCATCACAACTTTGCATACAAGCATCTAAATTTGTCCGTGCTCATCAAAAAGATTCCACACTCTATCACCTTTGTAAATTGGAATTCCCAATGATTCTTCGGTCTGAATTGGAAGTAGAAACCACACCTTCAAAAGTATACTGGATACATTCATAAAAGCTTCATATGGACGTTGTTTTTTGTAAATCTAATTATAATTCTTGAAAAATCTCGCGCTCCAAATCGGTTGAAGGAGAAATGGATTTTATATTTGAGCGATGAAAAGTTAAACATTAGAATTCTAAAAAAAATACTTGGTTGCGTGAATTTCACATGAGTTTTGTGTGATTCTGGCTGGAATTCTATGGAAGTCTCACGCTCCAGATGCTTAAGCATTTGTTCAACACCGAGTGGCGGGTAATCCCAAATCTAACATTTGGCTGTGCAGCAGACTGCTGTGCTCTAGGCGCCAAACGAAAAACAGACGAAGTCAAACTCCCGCCACCCAAAATCCTCCTCCCCGCCCACCAACGCGAACGAGCGAAATCCTCCCCGGCCACCGGTGCGTGGGCCCCATCAGACCACGTCACCGATCCGCGCGCTCGGAAAATTCTCCCCCTCCTGCGCCACGTCACCGATCCGCGTCGAACTGCCTGATCCCATCCGTCCTCCAGAACGGCGGAGCCAACCGAACCCATCCGACCCCTCCACGTCAGCGATCCGCGGCTCGCACCTCCCACCAATCGCGGCCCACCTCCCAACCTCTATAAATACGCGCCCCCACCCGCCTTCCTCTCCACCAAACAAATCCCCAAATCTCCAAGCCTCCACCGCATCCCCTCGTCTCCCCCGAGCTCGTCGAGAAGCCCACCCCCACTCGATCCCGATGGCGCCCAAGGCCGAGAAGAAGCCCGCTGCCAAGAAGCCGGCGGAGGAGGAGCCGGCGACCGAGAAGGCGGAGAAGGCCCCCGCCGGGAAGAAGCCCAAGGCCGAGAAGCGGCTCCCCGCCGGCAAGTCCGCCGGCAAGGACGGCGAGGGCAAGAAGGGCAAGAAGAAGGCGAAGAAGAGCGTCGAGACCTACAAGATCTACATCTTCAAGGTGCTCAAGCAGGTCCACCCCGACATCGGGATCTCCTCCAAGGCCATGTCCATCATGAACTCGTTCATCAACGACATATTCGAGAAGCTGGCGGCGGAGGCGGCCAAGCTCGCGCGGTACAATAAGAAGCCCACCATCACCTCCAGGGAGATCCAGACCTCCGTCCGCCTCGTCCTCCCCGGCGAGCTCGCCAAGCACGCCGTCTCCGAGGGCACCAAGGCCGTCACCAAATTCACCAGCTCTTAGGCGATTCGGTTGGCCTCTCCGTTGTGTTCTCCCCTGTAGTAGGATGCTTGTTGCAGCGGCGGTAGTTGCCCTGCCATCGTTTATCTATCCGAAGTAGTTTGACTGATCCATGTAAGAATTCAGTGCGTGCGTGTTCTTCTGATTTCACTGTCATGTTCCTGAATAGTAATGTTCGTTGCAATTTCTGATTGCAAGTTTATGTGAAATCTAGTTGTTTCCTGAAGATTGTTACGGATGTCTCGCCTTTGTTGGTCTTTGTCGTTTGCGTCGTTTGATTCTGATTTTTTGCTGCAGTTTTGTGATTCCCGTTCGCATTCTTCAGTTACTCGTTTTCGTTTCTCAACCATTGACGGTCGTTTACCGCTTAAGTTCATGGACTGAGGGCAAAAGTTAAAGAAATTGAAGGCAAATCGAAACATTTCCCTGAGTTGGTAGCTGTAGTTTTGGGGGTGTTGCGAAATACAACGCCTATCTTCAGAGAGGAAAAAAAGCTATCATCCACAATGAATGTTTCGGTTCTAGTAGCTTTCTTCATACTGTGAACTCGAAAACATTAGATGCGCAGTTTTGCGGGTTCTGAAATTGAGTACAGATTTTGAATTGTTTGGGCGGTATGTGGTGAGGACTGCGGAGCGCATCGAAGCCGAAAATTTGGGCGGGGGCTTTCCAAATGAGGCGAAATGTTTGGAAAGCCTCTGAAAGTTTTGGGCGCAAGTCTTGGCGGGTAGTTATAATCAGGTGGCGCAAACTGCATCTTCCACTACCCCTCACCTGTTGGCAAATTAGGCCCGGACGCTCGGCCCAAGCACATGTCCACATCGCCGCCGTCGGATAAAGTTATCAGGACAAAGTCTGGCCCATTGAAAATATGGATCGCGATACAAGTTGGAACGGTCTGGCCCAATTGAACTCGGATTAATAAAAATGTGTGAAACCGTTGAAAGAAAAATTTAAAACTGGAAGCCTCGAGCCACTAAAGTTTATCGTGGATGTGATGCCTTGGACCCGTCTCAGCGCACATTTCACTGTACAGCTATCTTAAAAACCAGCTAATCGCGCCAAACACCTGTCACATGTAACTCTCCCTTCTCTCCTGTGCCACGTTAGCGTATTTAATACCATAAAACTTCCATGAAACCCCATTGAGACTGGTTTGAAAAGTTTCATAGCATTAAATGTGCTGATGTGAAAATTTCAAAGTATTAAATGTGCTGATGTGTAATAGGAGAGAAAAAAAAGTTTCATGATATGTGAGAGAAGGTTATAGTCTAGATAAATATGTAGCGAGACTTTCATAATTGACCTAGCCCTTGTTTAGATCCTAAATTCTACCCCCAAAGTTCACTGTGCAAAAAGAAGATTTCCATCACATCAAAATGTCATAACATGCATCAGAAGACAAGAAATTGAATGGTTTTAACAATGTGTTCCAACTAATATTGGCGAAAATTTCATCAATTTTAGCACATGATCATAATCATTGGCATCATCTCACAAAGATAAAAATTATTAAATTTTTTTTAGCACTTTTCCTTTTGGGACCGAGGGTGTAGAGTTGTAGGTTGATCACTTGATCATTGACCCTCATTTCCTTTTTATTGCACCATATTAGAACATTTTTGTCTACCGCGTACCAAGGTAGCGCCCGGGTTTGGGTTCCATGAGATTTCGCACCCCGATCTAGAAGCCAAGGCTTTAACGAGCAAAATTAGCATTGCGAACGAGGGTGGCGGGCAAAGCCCGAAAGATTCAGAATTACTAGTCCAAAACTGTTAACAACGATGGTCTGGAAACAAAACGAAACCTGGATGAGTTTTGATCGATCAAGTGAGAAAACAAAATTTTGCATCTCCTAAGTCATAACCATGAATACTTTATGGAGTCTGGACCAAGCCGATGTTGGAACGTAAAAAATAAAAATCTTAGGTGGAGCAAAAACAAATAAAAAAAATGCAGAAACCATCCTTTCGCGTACATGAACACAATCCAATCTTATCGTTTTCACATAAGGCAAAAGTAATCTGCAGAACACGTTCCAACCGAGCTTTCCTGTACTTTTCGTTTGATGCTCTTATTTTTCCGAGGTCCTGTCGACTTCTAGCAATAATTGTGTACATTCCGAGGGGCTATAACTTCTATCTTTGGATGGTAAATTAATAGTCATAGCTAAATACAGGACGAATGAAAGCTGTGACTACGTCTAAGTCTGAGGAACAAGTGTTACTGCCTAAATATTGACATGAAGACCCGTCAAGAAAGCGAGTGTGTAAGGGGAAGTGGACTTGCCGAAGGGCGTGCACCACCGTGGCAGCTTCTTGAGGACCTTTGCCACCTGTGGTGTGACTCTATTCACATCTGTTCTTAGTTTTACTAAAAGAGGAACATCCGCTGCTTCTTTAGCTTCTCTTTGAGATGTTTGGGTACCACTGTTCGACCAGTACAGTGTTAGCTGGAATTTTGTTGGCGACTTTTTGCCTCCAGCAAACTGGATTGTGTGCCAGCCATCTAGCTCACTCTTATCACCCAGTAGGACCAATTTCTCTGAATCCACTGGAACACAATAAATGAAAAAGAAAGTCAAAGAATGTGGATAGTCCAATCAGCTACAGTTGTACTTTCATGTATGTTCAAATCCTATTGGTACTGATTGGTACCAGGTGGGACCGATCTTTCTCGGTACAAGATGAAGAAATGAACTCACTAACTATGAACGTGCATGTTTTCCAGGGTAAAGGTTCTTAGTAATTAATTATATCTAGTTTACGGTTCAACTCACCTTGAACTGTGAAGTCGTCTATTTCTTGTTTGTTGATTCCAAGCGACCAACGTGTCGATGACTTGGTATCAACTGATATTACTGTCTGTCGAGCACCATCTGTAACTGAATCACTTTCTACAAGGAGCACGGGAACTTCAGAATTGCTCCATCCAGTACTGCTCTCTTTGTAACTCCAACAACCATACTTCACTGTAAATGTTACAAAGTCAATAGTCCTATTCCTTCCGCAAAAAAACTCTTCATCTCCAAGATCCACTAATTCCTTCTTTAACTTTCCAGGTGTATTGGAAAACAAAGAAATATAGGACAATGGTTCTCTATTGGTTCCATAATCTATTCCTGTAGTATCCACAACATGTACAACCTGAGGACAGGCAAATCATCAAGTCACTATGTTTAAGTCAAATCATAGAAAAAGTTACTACCTTATGTATTAATACTAATCTCCAGTCTGTATTATCATTAAGCTGGAGACCCCATTTGTGGAAAGTGCAATTAAATAGCAGTGTACAAAAATATCAGAAACATAATGAGTATTCTTTTTGGTTTTCAGTACCAAGGGACAGATTTGATGTTGAAATTTCACAGTTACGTATAAAGTTAAATTTGAAACAGCATATTATGCACTTTTCACAAATGTAGTTGCTGGTTCCCCTGTTCATAAACGAATTTTGAGATTAACCCATCGAGCGGCATTGTAACAGAATAGCAGGTGCTTACATTTACTGATCGAGCCACGTCCTCCGTAAATGCTGGCACAATGCCACTTGACACAAGCGCCAGTGAAACACCAAAGAATATACATAACAGCAAACCAAGAGTTCTTTTATCACCTAAAGAAAGCATAGTGTGGCATCAGCTTCTTTTGAGAATGTAACAAAGAAGGCAAATGCATATAGAGCTAAGAAATGTGGAGAAGTATAAATATTTCAAGCATCTTCAAGATGTCAGATAGAAAAGGCGGCCTAATTCTAACCAGAGAAGATAGCAGGAAATTTAACACTTTATCACTTTATGGTTGTTTCACAGACATTAGTTACATATCTGCAGTACACTTTTGTGTCTAGACAAGTGTCTGCTGGTGGTGCAAATACAGACTAAATTACTAATTACAGAGTAAAAAACAAAACTGAAATGGCATACAGTACAAGACTAGCAGATAAACCACAACTTTTCAGTCTACATGGAAAAGGAAAGTAAAATTGAAATGTAAACAGGAACACAAATATTAATATTGATATTACTTTGACAGGAAAGAAATATGAATACACTCCAGCATGTCATGTTTACCTGAGATGTGAATGTATGAAACAAGATACACAAACATGAAACAAAGGACGACAGCAATGGCAACAGCAACAATTACATTTCCAAGCCAGTCTGGTAGTCCGCCAGGATTCCTGCATATCAATGCAAAGTGAGGTAAAAAACTTAGTTTGCTTTAGATAACAGACTTTATTTTTGAAAGAACATCAAAGATTAATAACCGAGAATATACACTAGGATGTGAAAGGGCCTCTAGTCTAGTGGTTAGAGCATATGAGTAGAACCCAACAGACCCAGGTTCGACTCCCTGTGGGAGCGAATTAACTGGGTTTGGAATATATATATATATATATAAAATAGGTAGGGGCTTCCCCTACTGACTTCGTTCGAATATACTGTGGGATGTCATGGGCTACATATTACCTGTCAACACGTACAACACTCCCAACAATTACATCTGCCATGCGAATAGCCAAACCAGCAGAGGACACAACCGGTGCAGCCAAACCCAGAACCAATGTGACAACTTTAAGCTGTTTAGGTAATCGAACAGGAGAAAGAGTAGCTTCCAAAAAACCATCTACAGAGAAACAACAGCCATGAATGCTCAACAGCTCAAGGTGCCAAAGCCATTAATGTACTCACAGACTGTACCAACAACTTACATGCAAAAGCAGGCGAAACAAGCCAGATGAGCGCTATATATGATGATCCAACCTTGAAATAGGTACCCAGTATTAGAACTATTAGCCACAGAACAAAACCAGATTTAAAAATCCATCTCTCCGCTTCCAGGTCAATAACATATTCCCTTGTGTTATTAGTTAGTCCTGGTTTTGATCTAGAATACACACGTCGAAGATGCCTCTTCAGGAGAATAAACCCAATATGCTGACCAATAAATGCTCCGAGCAGTGCAGGCGAACCAAATAATCCAATAATTAACCATGGATTTGCAACATAAGGAACAGGAAATGAACATATATGGGGCAGAATAAATGCTACCACAACTGGTAAGCAGATAGAAAATATGAACATTAGAATAATGCCCAAACATGATATTCCAAAGGACACAAGCCCAGAGCGTCCACCCATTAGCAATGATGTTCCCCATATCAGAAGTGACTGCAATATGATTGAGTTGTGAAACATGGTAGCAAGTCGCTGTGGATAGACCACCATGTACTTGCCCTGCAAAGTTGTAACATACAAGCGAAAAAAAGAGTAAATGAATTGTCTGCAATATTAACTTCACCTAATCCAAAAATTATTCAGTTTTAACAAAAATTCTGTCAGCTAATATTGGTGAAAAATTCCAGTTATCAAGGTCAGGGACATAGATTTGATGGCACAATAACAATCACTGGTAGAACCTGACAAAGAGAGTTTACTGTAATACCAGAACGTCAAAGAAAACAGCTTTATCCTGCTCTGTGTTTTCTTGCTTTTGTTGCTGTGCATTTTTCAAAAAAGATGGTGATGCTGCAGAGTGGAGTAGGAAAGCAAGCATGTTATCTCCAATATGCTGAAGAGATCCTGGTTTCAGAAGCTCCATCTTGTCATTCTGCACATAAAATAACAGAAACAATCATAAAACATAAGTCCGAATGTTGATCTAACTAAAATTGGGCAACCAAATATTTATTTTGATCTTATATTATTATATTTGCAAATATTAACCTAGGGCATTTTTCAATCCAAATCAAATAGTTGCATTACTACATGACTTCTGAGCAACAGAGCCACACGAAATTCTAGCCTCGTGGCATTTAGTAATAATATAAGATACCAGAAGGAACCAAATAGTTGCAAATGTAAGGTCCCGTGGGCAATGCCCTCGATCCTTGAACTGCACCCACCCTACCATGCGGAGAAAACAATTAAGATACCTATGAGGTTCTATTACACTTTGTTAAACATTGACCCATATACAAACAGCTACTTGTAGGTTGGAACAAAATTTTCAGTTTAAAGTCTTAGTACTGTACTGCTGTAGTTCATCAAACAACATAGTTAGAAAAGCTGCGTCATTGACCCATAATTCATTATTAAACATCATTTTCAGATTTTCAAAAAGTGTAAATACACAAAGAGTAGCCGAATTCACAGAGCTTTTTATCCATAACCTTTTCTATGGAAATTCATGAACTGGTAAATATGTTTGTATATTCATAGAAAGGTCCGATCTCAGATAAGTAGCTAAGAGAATCAACCTTCGTGTGATACACAGATGTTGTATCTGTATATGCAAAATCAAGTCCAGGAAGTCCGGCAACTTCCTGATATATTTGAAAATCTGTAGCAGATTTTATTGCTCCAGAACGAAAAACATCCTGCAATTACAAAATGTCAATCTGCATGGAAGAAGACCAAGATATTTGTTGTGAAACACCAAAATGACAGATCTGGAACCAATGCTCTTTCACTCAATTCACCTCAGTTCAAGCTAAAATTTAGCACCAAATTGGGTGTGATGGGCTTAGAAACAATTTTATATGTTCTCACTAAAATAGTAAGCTATTTTGTTTTTAAAACCAGGATAACGGAAAGCTAACATATGCTCTGGGCTGCTTGGTTTTAGTGAAATTGGAAGCATGACTATGCATGTTGCACAAAAACTTTATTTGAGGGAGAGAGGGAGGGAGCTACCTGTGAAGCTATCTGAGCAGATGGGTATTTGGCGACAGCTGCAAAGCTCTCCAAGGCCCAATGGTCAGTACCCTGTCAACATTAACAATTAAGCTGATTAAGTTTGCAATTCTCTTTTAAAAGGGAATTATAATCCAGAGCCCTGAAGACTAAAGCTAATTTAGTACACCAAAGTAGCCCCAGACATCTTCATGCTTATTTTTTCTTATTTTCTTCCATATGCAAATCCAACCAAACCTTAGTTCTAGGCTTGCCCAATTTTTCAGGAAAAATATTTTTATTGGGGTCAGCAAAATTTTCAAATATAATATAATGAGTAGAATATACACATCCCATGGGGAATATTATGGGATCAGAAACATACCTGAAAAAGAGTGGATTTCCCACTGATACCCATAGCTTCCAAATCAACTGCAAAACGTACTGAATTTCTCCAGTGGTGCTGCAAAAAGTTAACATTAGGATTCAGGAAGTTACATGTAGCATGCATACTGATAGCATGACACATGCCTTTCAAAGTTTAAAGGAATACAAAGTGCCATGCGGAGGTTTACGGACATTAATAGAAGGAACAGGGGGGCACTTTTTTTTATCGAACACGCAGGAGAACTGCGTATCTTTGTATTTATACGAGAAGAAGAGTCTAAAGTAGACTCACACAAACACACCACCACACACACAACTCACACAGGGGGGCACTTTTGTGAACAAGACAAAGAGCCAAAAGAGAAAGGAAGTTATGCGGGTTTTGAGGCAAGGGAACATCCACTTTTTGAAGACCAAGGTGACTCAAGCAGTACATAATGCTTCTATCCCTACAGCTGCAGTCATTGCTAAATTAAGGGAAACACTATCATTAACACTTATCAGACAATAATCTAACATGCTACATAGACCCCGCTACTAAAGTAGACCTACCAAAAATAAAACTCATTCACAAAAACGATTCCCTACTGAACTGCATCCATGCACAAAGTGGGACATCGTCGGGTTGAGGAGTTACCCAGAGCCCATAAGAAAATGACGGCCAAGTTCGTAGTACATACTTGCAGGCAGTCAATTATACATCCCTGTTTCTTCTACATATTAGTCAATCTACTTCACTCCATCGATAAGGATATAACATAGACCCAAGTTAACCTTTAGATACATGGTTACTTGACTTGGACTGGACAATCGATAGATCAGGCACTTGATATGGCATGTGTATGAAGTTTCAAGAGACGGACCTGAGTTATAAAACTATGGGCGCCAACAAGTCCCTCTTCTTCTCCTGTGTTAAATAAAAACAGCACACCGCTCTTAAACCCATGTGCCCACTGAGCCACTCCCCGTGCAAGCTCTAACATGACTCCCACACATGAACTGCAATCTCCAGCACCTTCACTGAAAAGCAAAAAGGTATATTGTTTTCCTTGAAAATTCAATGTGAAAGCCACTACAACTTATATCCAAGTTAAACAGATTGATAAGGTAAACTAAATGGCACCGTCAATCATATACCATTATTTGTATTTTTTTTTTCAAATCATACTGTAAATATTTGTTCATTCTATGAAACCCACACTTGAACTCACACCCAACATTTTTCATCATGTTAATGTTTAGCGGCCTTGTTTGTAATAAATATTTCATCCGTATGTCTACCGAAGAGGGTATGGAGCCTTACGTTGTGGAAACAGTGTCGATATGTGAAGAAACAAGAATCAAATTTTCCTCAGCTTCAGGCATATACTTGGGAACAACTCTCAATATCACATGCTTTAAATCTGCATACAAGAGAGTTTTTCCCTTGAAAAGACCACTAGATAGACGATTTGCACCATTATCTGTGTGAAACAGCTCCAATTGAACATCAACATCCCAATGTGCTGTCTTCTTTATTTTTTCTGCTACTGCATATACATACTATTGTATGGGCATGTCAAAATGGATAGTACAACCAAACAAAATGTTCAAGAAAAATGCTCAGCTCAAATAATGTTACTGATCATATATTATAAGTTGAACCCACAACACCACTGAGATGTAACATGTAAGAGCTAAGTAAAACAATTAATAAAGTGATACATGAACTCTTCTCCTTGATGAAGTAACACACAACTCTCCTGTGTAGTAGAGAGAAAAAAGAGAGAGGTGTGTAATCAGGTGGGTCCTAATCTCAAATTGTGTTTTTCTTGTCATCAGTTCACAGCAACTTGGCTGCAACTAGTTATCAGTTAGCTGTACGTGGCAGTGGCAACAACAATTCTATGGTAGATGAATTCAAATGTGAGGTCAACCTAGTCCTGCTGTTTTGTGCTAAGCTGTGGGGAGAACTTTATCTAGGAGTTTTTAATAATTATATGCAAGCACTTTACATTCTGGCTCCAACAAAGAGGTTAGCGGTTAATAGCTTATATCTAAACTTAGCAAAAAGAGAATTCTTTGAAAATACATGGTATATTTGCACATAGAAATTGCTGGGTCACATTTGCAGAAGGCTGAATAAGTGAATATAAACACGAGTTGCACCTTCAATTATGAGAAATGGATTTATACCAGATGTCCCTTGCGGCACTACAACATCCAGTGCCCCAAAGGCCCAAAAGAATCAAGAAACATGGTATCCATTTACTCACCAAAAGTAATTAGTTTGACCTATCTAAATAAGAGAAATGTTAGCCTTACTATAATTTGAACATGACAGCACAAATTATAGCCTTGATGAAGTTGTGCATGTTCTCTACTACAGAGGTCTCTTGATTAAACAGGTCAATAGAATAATTCTCAATGGTATAAGACCATCTAACAGATACTATATCTGTGCTCAATGTATCATAGATGGGGACAGTTTTTTTTTTCTCGAAAGTGGGGACAGTGTAATACATGGACTGAAAAATGAACTACGACTGAAATGTTAAACCAAAAGTCAGCAGCATGAATGAACAACCTGGATAGCAAGATCAAGGGAGTCTGAACCAACTGGATGAGGACCCAAGCTTGTTAAATACTTCACATGCTCAAGTGCAGAAGCTTCCGAGAAACCCCTCTTGCCAGCCTGCTTGGCATCCAGGGGCAAAGGAAGGTTTCCAAACTGTATATTATAAACAGACCAGGATCCGTGAAGAAATACTATCAATAATCCCAGCAACAAATAAGCGCCCCTCCTGTGCTTGGAGTTGTCCTCATTTGAATCGATCGCTTGATCAACTTTAGGCTTCTCACGGGTTGATATAGAAGAGCCTTGCCCTCGAGGCATTATGCTTATCTGAATCCGAATAATGCAAACAAAAAAAATAAGAATTATATCTTCACAAGTACCACTAGTACTACAAAAACAATCAACAATTAGATCACTTTTCTGTTGACAACAGGATAGCAATTTTTAAGTCCATCCTACCAAAATAAGTTTATCCATGAATCCAGGTAAAATACAACATGAATCATACACAAAAAGTAAATTGGTGTAACTTTCCCCACTTCTCCATAAATCAAAACTCATATAGCCCAATCAGAAATATGCATCCTGTCCAGGTGACACGATCTTAGGAGTAATATTTGAAGCCAGTGCATCCTGAGACCCATGGTTACAATGTCATAACTCATAACTGGATGGACACAGTAAATCAATAAAGGCTCCAATGCAGCAGGCTTTAAAGAAGCTAGTCTGGACCAGGACAACAGATGACTTTTAAACAAGAAAAGGCAGACAACAGAAAAACATGTGGCAGACCACTGCAGGGATTTCACTTGTTGCTTTCACGAGATACCAAATCATGCTACCGAGAACGGGAGGAGAGGATACAGACATGGTGTGGCCCGCCTACTCAGCTTAAGGACGGACCAGCCAGTGGTGAAGCTACATTGGACTTGGTGGATGCATAATACAAAATCAATGTATAGAAACATTTTTTCACCATGTATGATGATCAAATTCATATACCTATAAGTCAGACCCCCCCTCCAATCTACTCTAGCTTCGCCACTGGGACCAGCCCAGTAACCTCAAAGTAAACTTTCTCACCACTGGTTAATTCACAACTGAAACTAAGGCTGGCCTCATATTGCAAGTGTCAAGTACTACATGAGACTTGACAGACATTGAACTCATTCATCTCATCCATTCCGCATGAGACTTCACAGACATTGAACTCATTCATCTCCTCCATTCCGCGAATTCACAATTGAAGCGCAAAAATAGCGTGTTATTCTCTAGATCTAAAAGCAGCAGAGTTCCGCGTGGAGAATTGGTGTTCAATTGAACCGAAGAGACACTGGAAATACTAGCATCCCCACCCCCAAAGCAAGCAAATCCGCAACAAACTGGACGGATTGGGTAGCGAGGAGGATTCGGATGTGAGAGCCGAGAGCGAAGTAAACATACTGCCAAACCAAGCACGCTCCTAAAACAATCCATCCGACGCTGCCAAAACAATCCATCCGATAAAAGCAAGGGGCCTAGGGCTTCCTTACCAGAAGTCAAAGGAATTAATTCAAGCCCGGGAGTATCTCCACCCGACGCCAGTTAACCAGAGGAGGAGGACGACGACGACGAAGAGGGCGACGACTTGCGAGAGGATGATTTTCGCGAGGCGGCCTGCTTCACTTCGACCGGCGAGAGCGCTCGGCAGCGAGGGTCCCGCCCCGTATTGTTGGACTGTACGCGTTCGTTGCGCCACCGAATCCGCGAGGATAGGGAGGGGAAGATGTAGACAGAAGATGGGGGAATTAATTATTAGTTGGGAATACGGCCGCCCGCGGCCCGCCCAGCAGGCCAGCACAGCACGTGGACTCAGAGTCGGAGGGGGACTTGACAACCTATCTTGATTATTACGTCTTTGCCACTTGATGGGGCTAGGTGTTTGGCTACCTTAGGACAGGCCCAACGCAAGGAGCGGTAGCCTCACCAAAAAGTTGGAGGCCACGTCCCAAGAGTTGAAGGTCATGTCAACGAAAAATTACGAAACTGCAGCAAATGGTGTCCTCTGCTCTCACGGTTGCTCTGACGCAGCACAAAAAAGTTAAATGACACTTGGAATCCAGAGAGATGCATGCATCGTGGTCCCCAGGAATATGCATGAAAAGTCTGGCGCCTCCACCACAACGCGTTCTCCGACGGGTGCTTGAGCCTTTTGTCAGACGGGGCACTCGGCGCTCCTGCAGGTTGTTCTGACGCCCTGCGGAACCACCGCTTCACCTGACGTGGAGCGTATCTGAATACGTGGAGTCCGGAGCTCCCATACACGGTGGAGCGTTGGGGCTGCCCTTAGACCAGCTCCTACGTAGAGTTTTTGGAGCCAAGTCACGCCAAACAGCCCCTTAACATCACTAATGGCGTCGACGGCAGTGAATCAACCACATGTCCCGATAACTTGGAGGACGCCAACGGAAGGTTGGGTCAAGGTTAATATTGATGCAGCTTTCAATGTTGGGAATTGCACGGGAAGTAGCGGGGTTATGATTCGTGACCATACTGGTAGGGTGCTATCAGCGGCGGCAAGGTGGTTGACCATGTTTCTGATGCCTCGAGTCCCTGACGGCAGAGGCGATGGCAGCGAAGGAAGGGCTGGAGCTGGCCGCGGAGATGGGTTATGTGTTGGTGGTGCTCGAAGTGGATTGCCGGGGCTTGGCAAATATGTTGCCGTCGACGGATGGAACACGCTTGTTGATTGGAGGACTTTGACACGATATTACATAGCTTGGCAGGAGATTCTCGTCGTTTAGAGTTGAGTGAGTGCGTAGAGATGCTAACTCGATGGCACATTGTTGTGCAGGCATGGTGACCGTCACCGAGAGATATCAGTTCTGGCTTGACTGTATCTCGGAGTGGCTCTTGGGGTTAGCGGCGGTGATTGTAATTCTCCTGTGTGATTAATGAAAGCTCTGTGATCCAAAAAAAAGCTACTCCTGGCTTTGCTTCTGGCCACGTATGCATCCCTTTGGTTTAGATTATGGCCCCATTTGTTTCACTTTATAGCTGATTTTCACGGCTCGATTTTGTAAAATTCAAAAGTCAGATGACTTATATAATCGATAATAAAAAATTCAGACTTTTCGATTCTCTAAAATTGAGTATTCAAAATCTGTTATAAGCTGAAACAAACATGGTCTATGTCTTTTCTGAAAGCGAAAGCCGGTTCACAACCAAACCAAAGAGAGCGTGACTTGGTCGACTTTGCCTGACGAATGGATAGAGTAAGAACTTAGGCAAGTCATGGGCTTGCAGCAATCAAATATTCTTATGGTTGCGATTTGCCTCGTAGTTTAATGGTAGTATGGTCCGGTGGGACGCTACCCACCAGAGTTTAACTCATGGTGCTCGCACCTTTTCCTAGGATTTTCTCAGAATTTACCGACGTTATGCATGGAGTGGTAAGCGACGTTCCCGTCGACAACGAAGCGCCAACAGTGACTTCAGGAATATCCAGATCTGTCGGGTGCTCAGTCCTTCGGAGGTGCTTATAGGGGTAGGGTTTGCGTACGTGTATTTATAGGGATGAGTGCGTGTTGTGTTGTGAGCGTGTGTGTTGTACTGATTCTCAAAAAAAAAATATCTTATGACTTCATAAACTTAGGAGGTGTGGTAAACTTGTATAGTACAAACTATTGCGATAATCAACTCCTTGCATTTTCTATTTATTAGTATTTAGTATTTACATATAAGTTCAAAACGATTTACATCCTGTTACTGGACTGAATCAGATGCCATGACCCAAACTGCCGTGCAGGGTTCATCGGGCCTTCTCCTCTGGACCCGGGTGGTCACGGTCAGGTGGTCACGGTCACGCCGAGCGGTGCATTTACTCTAAATTTACATTTGCGCTGTAAATCAGAGTGAATACACGCGGGTATAAGGCAGAGTGAATTAGTCGCAACCTCTGAGTTAAATTTTTTCGAGTTATGTGCCCAAACATTTTAGTGCGTATGGCCATACCGATGTGGCCTTCCTTTGGTCCCTGGTCGATAATGAAGTGTGCCTGTGTAGTGCATTAAGAGAGTTTCATCCTTGCAAAAAAACCAGTACAATGAGAGAGTTCATCCTTACAGGAAAACAACGTGATATGACATTTACTCTGCTAGCAAACAACACTTATCAACAAGAGCACACAACTCTGTCCATATCTGAATTTACATTTAAGGTCAATTGCCAGGAACAAGACCAGGAATAGTTTGTCATATTGATTCAAAGCATTCGTAAATCGTAACAGCAAAGACCTTGTTACACATTACACACGAAGCATGCCAAATGCAAATCAAAAGAGTGACAAGTTAGCAGCAAACGGATTAAAGATTTGCTAGATCCTAGACCCGCACTACATTGCTAATCTGGGTTAGGTGCACATAGACTTGATTATATATTTCCCATTGAAGATATCATTAGATAAAGCAGCCGGGCACTGTTACAATTCTCATATCGATAGGACACTACTTGGTATCAGGCATGTTCTCTGCAAATCAGGCAGCTAGAATCAAGGGTGTAACCTACTCACCTTGCCCCATTCTTCTTTCTCAGAAGATCAGCTCGACGCTTAGCTTCTCTCTCAGCCGTCTGGACATAAAACTCAGCCCCGAGCATGTCATTTACCTCAACATTTGATGACACACTTGCTTCTGCTGTCTCAATTATCAGCTCAGCAGTCAAAGTGAATCCTAGGGCTGAAAGCACACGTACAGCATTGGCAAGTAGACAAATATGCTTCCTCGTTTCTAGTGGGGTGAAATTCTCTGCTTCATTGCTGGACTTCTGCTGATCTTCTGCTGTTTTGTTTTTTTCACCCACAACAACATGCTCACCAACCCAGATGAATCCATTGACACCAAGAATCAAATCGACATCAT
The DNA here is from genome assembly GCA_033239725.1 of Echinochloa phyllopogon. Lineage (NCBI taxonomy): Eukaryota > Viridiplantae > Streptophyta > Magnoliopsida > Poales > Poaceae > Echinochloa > Echinochloa phyllopogon. Next base: position 43,066,193 of record BTCW01000015.1, read on the forward strand.
ACTGCGCAAGATGATGGAAATGCTGCTTCTTTCGTTTAACCAAGTACGGAGATACCGTCAGCAATTGGCCTCTCTCAAGCTGCAGCAATATAACCCCTCAAAACGTATTAGCAACAGCCAAATGTTATCTCAGGAAACAATAACAAAATTTCGGAAAGACGAGTTTAACTACATCAGTCACATATAAACCATAGACCTACTTAAGATATTATTATCAGCATGAAGAAAACTAGAAGATTAAAGAGGCTAAAGCAATACGACCCCTCAAAATGTATCAGAAAAGACCAAATGTTATCTCAGGAAGCAATGGCAAAATTTTGGAAAGACAACATTTTAACTAGATCAGTAACATACAAATTACACAGACCTACTTAAAATATTATCAACATGAATAAAACTAGAAGGCATAGAGGCTTAAGGCACATCTATGAAATATCCACGAGTCACATTATTGCGCCAGTGATCTACACAGACCAACTTTTGCACTCAAAATAAAGGCCTCTAACCTTTACAGATAATGCAAAGCTAAATTGGAGGCATTAAAAGGAACAGATTGATAATGATACAAGGGTACAGTAGCATATGCGGTGCCATCTTTATTGAGAACTCAGCATTAAAGATAGCTGGCAGAGTAGTTGAACTGGCATGTACCTTCCCATACTTTTCACTCCTTGCTTGTAGGTGCAGAGATCCATCATGTTGGAAACCGCGAACTTCAGCCTGGTAATTTATTACACACAAAGTAACATCTTAACTTAAACAGTTCTCATGCAGTGAAAAAAAAATGAAATTTCCTGTCAAACTATAAAAGATAAAGGTCACAGAAGTTCCTTGGGAAAGAAGAAAGAACTAAGAAATGAGTGGGAAAACCATTTCAATTTGTCGACATGGGTAAGATTAAAAGGTGAGCAGAAAGAACTAAGAAATGAGTTTGAAAAAAGTCATTGCTTCTATGCAAATAAGGGAATAAAGGTAAACAAGTATAATTATACACTAGTACTCACAATAATAGTAGAATGTCAATATTTAAAAACAGAACACACAATATTGGAACTGATGCACACTCAAAATACATTCATGGATTGTTCAGCCTATTGAAAAAAATGAAACTAAGCCACTTCAGTCAAAGCACTCATCATATGGGCCTTCCTCTCTCAACATATCATACAGTTTCTTCTCAATTGATCGATTAAAAATAATACAGGCGTGCAAATATGGTTCACAAAGATGAATGATCAATGTTGTTTAGAAAGTAGATATGGTGAAAGTGTGGTAAGTATGCTTCATTTCATACCAAAACTAGTCGACTGAAAACAAATTTGAGATCCAGGTGTGGTGTCCCAATTCACGAATGATGAACCATAAAGTGCTAACTTGGAATCCAAGTAACAGGGAATGAAACTTTGACAAGTCAAAGAAGCAACTCGGACATAAAAATGGAAATTTGGTCCTAGGGCAATCTAGTGTCCATGAGATTATCACCGAAGATTAAAATCCTACTTATCACTGAAGATTAAAATGCTAAGTAATATTAAAAATGAAATATTGCCAGGTGAATTGCAACTATGTGTAACAGAGGTGCAGAAATGTAAAGACTTTTTAGCAGCCGATGCAGCTCTGCAGAAGCCTATGGATTAACAACGGAATGGTTTCAACAAATGAGCAGTAAAAATGATGCCTCAAAATGCCATCAACCTCAGGACAGCAAACGAACACAGCAGGAGTTTGTCTAGGACTACTTAAAGACATTTACAAAAACGGAAGACCAAGGAAATATGATAATATGATTCATTTGTCATCAAATAATGATGAAAAAGTGGTCACAGTTCACACAATTTTTTGTTGCTACTACTGCTGCTGCTGATATGATAGATAAGAACATATTTGAAATCACTACACAGGTATCAATTCCAGCACCTAAGCAAATAACTACTTCAAGAAAGAGGGCAAGTATTGTACTTACACAGATAACATCATTTTCTTCAAAGATACTCCGCATATTAAGTTCATCAACAGCAGTTCTCCTTCTCTAATAGAGGATGCAGAAATAATAGTTAGAGGAAATACTGGACAAGAAGCACCAGTGAAATTAGTATTGGAATAATGATAGAACTCATTAATCTCATTTGAACTGACACAACATATAGGCTGATATATTCCAAAATACCACAACCCCACTACAGGTGCACTTCAAGAAAACAGTACGAAATTTTCAGCAAACCAGGAAATATATTTCTTTGTGTCTATTGCGTTACACGTATCACATGCTGTGCTCATAACTTCCTTAAGACATTACGGCAGAGTTAGCACTTTTTATCCTCAGAATGGTGTATCAAACAAAATCCCTGTTTACTGCCAGTCCATTTTTTTAGTGTGTGTTACAGGGCAAAGATGTAGAAAATGTCAATCCTATTTTTAGTGTGGTACAGAGCAAAGATGCAGTAAATGTACCTGAATACCATCTGGCAAATTCATCGAAGACAGCATCAGCACAGCATCTTGGCTAAAATTTATCTCCAACCTCCAGCGCTTAGGAGCAATCTTGAGATGCAAAAAAAAAACAATAAGCCATGGTCCAAAATGTAGTGTGTTGTTTGCACCATAAAGTAAACGATATTCAATTCTGAGTGATAAATATGAGTATTATAAGATTCAGATTTGCCTAATAACTCTTATCACAAAATGGATATGTATCCAAAAGTAAATGCCATGAGTATAAACACCTGAGTTAGTCAGAGCTATGAACTTAATCAAAATGAAGGTACAAAGTTCAACCAATGCAGGATCTGGGTAAAGGCATTCTCATATCTACATTTTATAACTACAATCAACAATGTTCAGTCAGATGCATGTTCATAGTTTCCAAGCCCATGAAGTGTAGGGTATCCTAGTGATTGTATGCAACAAAATCCGCACGGCCAGCCCATTTTCTAGATAAATGAAAAATTGAAAAGAAAGTTCAAACACTAACAGAAAATCATGAATTTACAAACCTCAACGACACGGCCAACTATGATATCACCAACCTCTGGCTTATATCTGAAAAAGGTTAAAGAGAACAAACAGGAGTAAGCTTTCCACTTATGAGTTCATTTTTGTAAACAAAAAAACATAAAGTAACAATAAGTATATTGGATAAGATCAACTCCACCACACTTCCTCAGCACCAATAAACACATAACCCTTGTAGTCTGATTGACTAAACATATGAATTCAGAAAAACTGACAACCAACAAAGGACTGCGTCTTACAACAGGGCTACAAATCTACAATACTTCACACTGACTACTTGAGCAATGAGTTCACAAAATCTAAATCAAGGCAGCAGCAGCATCACAAGTTAACAGAAAAATAATTACACAACCCCTCCCAACTTTTCCAATCACATGTACTACTCAATGCAGCAGCATCACAAGGTAATAAAAAATAATTTTCTGTAATACAGCTCTGTAGAAGTCAGTCCTAAAGGTGAATCCCCAGATAGAATTCCACTATTACCAGAGCTATGAAACAGGGCCTGCAACTTTGCAACGACGACTTCAGCAATGAATTCACAAAACCAAAACTATACAGGCCAAATCCCAACTATCCCTATCACACCTACCACTCAATTCAGTGTCACAACAAGCTAAAACGAATACTCCTCCAATAGTAGGACTGTCGAAGTCAGTCCTAGAGGCAAATCCCTGGATCGAATACCATTACTAAAGCTATCCAACAGGAGCGCCAATGGAGACTAACAAATCAAAAAGAGAGTGCGCACCTCGCCCGGAGAGTGCGAACGTAGACCAGCTTGTTCACCCGCTCCACCACTCCGCAGAGCGTCGCCACCACCTCCCCGTCCTGGTCCGACGTCCCGTGCCCCCTGCATCACACAAGCTCATTAGCCGCACACGAACGGGCAAACAGGGAAGGTGACAGAGAGAAAGAGGGCGGCCTGTACTTGAGGATGTTGTCCTCCTGGTTGACGGGGATGGTGTCCGCGACGGTGACGGCGGCGGCGGACGCCGCGGCGGGCGCTAGGGACTGGAGCTCGTGGAGCGCCGCCTCGAGGCGGACCCGCTGGGTCTGGTTCAGCGAGAGGTGGAGGTCCCTCATGGCCAATCTCTCGGTCTCGGGAGCGCCCGAGGAGGAGCAAGCGGCCGGAGGCGATCAGGCGACGGTGCCGAGGAAGGCGAGCAATGTGGGTAAAACCCTAGCAAAATCCTTCCCGAGACGGACGGGCCCTTTCTCCGCGGAACAGTTCGGCACGGTGTCGATGGCCCGTATGAGTTCGGTTGGGCTGTTCTTTTTTTTAATGATGAAGGACGGTTTGTTGGGCTATTCTTTTTTTATGAGGAAGCTCGGTTAACAGGCCCTAGTCGGCTCAGGCCCAAGGCCGTGTTTCTTTTCCTTCGGGCCAAAAATTTAAGGAATCTCTTCTGCATGAAGTACTAAATGAAATCTATTTGCAAAACATTTTTAGAGATGTGTGTAACTTTACGTGACGAATCTAATGAGCCTAATTAATCTATGTTTTGCTACAGCAATGATACAGTAACTATCATCTAATCATGCAGTCAAAGGCCTCATTAGATAGGTCTCGTGAAATAATCCAATGTTGTGAAGGTAGTTTTGTAAACTGACTTTATTTAATATCCTTAATTATTGGTCAAAGAAGCTGGCAAAATTTTGCCTGCTCCAAAGAAACACGGCCTTGATTTCGCCCCTCATTGCTCAGTCTTCTTTCCTCCAAATAAAATTTATAGCTAGTTGTTAAACTTCCCTGATAACCTTAAATTGCATATTTCATTCTCTGAATTTGGGCTAAGTATCATTCAGATTTCTATACTCTCAAATACATATCTAGCTCTGTAAAGTTGGTTCGACTAATCTAGGTTTTTATGTACTCCTAAAATGTAGTGCCATGTCAATTAAATTGATAAAGCGTATTTTTGATGAAGTTTATAGAAAATTTATAGTATCTATAATACCAAAATATATATTTCATGATGAATTAAATTAAAAAAATTGGTATACAACTCCAGCCAGCAGGGTAAAAATTGTTTGAGATAACAATATTTATGGCCAGTTGTTAAACTTCCGTAACAAGTGATAACCTTTAATTTTAGATTTCATTCTCTAAACTTGGGCCAAGTATCATTTAGATTTCTATACTCTCAAATACATATCTATCTCTGTAAACTTGGTTCGAGTATCATCTAGGTTTTTATGTACTCTTAAAATGTAGTGCCATCTCAATTAAATTGATAAAACATATTTTTGATCAAGTTTATAGAAAACTTATAACATCTATAATACCGAAAGATATATTTCATGAAGAATTAAATGAAAAAAATTGTTTGAGATAATACCACAAGAGGGGGGTGGTGGGGTGGCTGCAGCACGGGCGTGTGCGCGGGTCGACCACACAACATACAGATAAACACATGAAACTTGGATGGTGTTTGGATTCCCTCGTCTGTAACGGTATCTAATTGCATCCGTTAATTGATTACGGTTGTTTGTGTTTGGTTGGAGCTGGACGCAATCTGATACCGTATAATCGGTTACCAGGTCGGTTCAAATCTGTTACACCTCGATTTGTGCCGTAATCAAAACACAGGGCCGCACTCATTCGGCCGCCCTCGTAGTGGCGCACCCAGACACTGTCTCCTCAGCACATCAGTGGTATTTGATACCGTTAACAGGTCCTACCAAACAAATCAAGCAAACAACTGTTCCATCTGTTGTTCCCCTGTAAAGCAGTCCCATTTGCGTTTACGTTACCGATCCACAAACCAAACACTATCCTGATGTAATCATATGCCCTGGAAAGAGAGTACAAGATTAATCCTCTATATTCAGTTTAATTCCTAAACCCTGACGGTGATAAGATAAACAAATTATCATTGTGTCTCACAAAAGGTAACAAGAGTAACCTAGTGACAGAATCCATGTCACATAATAATGTTATGGAAATTGTTCATTCAGTACTTGGTCACTTCATTACAAGCTCCTGGCCTCCTGCACTGCGTGCTTCTTCCCCTCTCCGGCAGAACCAAAAGGTGAGAGGTACGTCAAACATAAGACTAATTTATATCTGATCTAAAGTGATGAGTATATCAATATCAAAAGATTGGTGAGAACTAAAACAATGAAGTTGAGAAAATAAGAGGTAATACGCAGCTGCAGCAAGGACAGTGCTTAAGGCCTTGATCCCAAATTTGCACCCCCAAATTCACTATGCAAAAAGAAGATTCCCATCACATCAAAATGTCAGTCCATGCATGAAGTACTGAATGTAGATGAAATCAAAAACTAATTACACAGTTTTGTTGTACTCTGCGAGACGAACATTTTGAGCCTAATTAATTAATTTTTGGATAATGTTTCACACATACAAACGAAATGCTACAGTGCGCATGAAATTCCGTACTCCCAAATTGGGAGTCCCAAATTTGGGAACTAAACAAGGCCTAAGTTCGTTTTCATGCGACCTATGGAAATTTGGTACTGCCTACTAAGGCCAATCTCAACCCAAAATGTCCATAAGTGATGTCTATGTTGCCATGTCATCAAGACATCAGATCTAGAAACTATGGTACCCAACCCATAATGTCTTCTCGTGGGCCGTTAATTAATTTTCTAATCTATTCGCTCTCCTCCAATTTTTTGGAACACGTGTCAGAATGTTTTTACTGGTTTCCCTCTCTTGGAATGCGTGACGACCTGGTTTCTTGCATGTGACTCGGTTTCCATGTTTTTTCTTCTCTCTCATCCTTAACTCTTCTGCCACATAGGATTTCTGCTTACTTAGCATCCTCATTAATTCTATGGACACTAGCTGACTAGGAGGGTTGGGATGGCCTAATTTAGTTTATGAATACATTGAGCGAGTACAACGTGTGTCTAAGGTTCATTCCGATAGGCATTGTAACGAGGGATTTAACTAAGTCAGGTTAATACCTTTGTTATTAACATCGTTTCAAAACTTTGTTGCTTTTTGCTTCTAGCCTACACTTATTCTTTGGCATGCCCTATCTTTGAATAAATTAGCTCATATCAATGCTGAATTCAGAAACTGATTACTGCAGTCCAACAATGTAAGAACCTTGCTATATCCAACAATTAGACAATTAACTGAAACTCGCCTTGATAAAGACATGCCCGCAACCTGGGCTGTGTTTAGTTCTCAAAATTCCACTCCAAAATTTCACTATGTAAAAAATTCCATCACATCACATTAAATCTCTTTCCTCATGCATGGAGCATTAAATGTAGGTAAATAAAAAAAATTAATCGCATAATTTTGATGTACACGACGGGACTAATCTTTTGTGCCTAGTTAGGTCATGGTAGGACAATAATTACCACAAACAAACGAAAAATGCTACAGCGTGCTACAATGATCGATGTGACTTTTCGACCGCCCTTTTTAGGGGATCTAAACACAGCCATGGAAAAAGAACTTATATTGTTCCTGATAGGAATAGTGAGCACACATGTCCACTATGTCCTGTTCAAAGGTTCCCTCTATAAAGAATTGTCAAACCAACAATACAAGTTAACTCGGCGTGATGGACAAGAGTGATCGGATGGAACCAAAACGCGTGGGTCCAGGCGTGGGGTTGGCCGAGGTCCAATAAATTAAGGTTGTCCGGTCCCCAACAGTTCTTAGCCACACCAACTCAAGGAAAAAGAAGGCCTTTGTTAAGATCCCAAATTCCACCATAAAGTTCACTGTGCAAAAAGAAGATTCTCATCACATCAAAATGTCATAGCATGATGGAGTATTAAATGCAGATAAAATCAAAAACTAATTACACAGTTTTATTGTACTCTACGAGACGAACATTTTGAGCCTAATTAATTAATTTTTGGACAATTTTTGACACATATAAATGAAATGATACAGTATCACACGCATCCCAAAAGGACAAATTTCAAGGCCCACCGCTTAGAACAAAGCCGTTAGGCTGCCCGCACTGGGGACGGGATCCCACGCGGTATAATGCCACCTCGGCCCGCATGCCGTGTGGGATACCGTTTCTGCGCTGCAGCGGGGGACGGGATCGCCCCGGTAAAATGCTGGGTAGCCTCTCGAAAGGCCATGTATGACGGGCGGCGCGGGCCGACGGTATGCTCCACGTCGGCACGGGGGCCGCGCCCTCCCAACCACCCCGCGCGGCTGCCGCCATGGGACCGGAGGGAAGAAGGCCGAGGAGCTCCGTCGAGCCGTTGGCCGGCCGCTGCGCCCGCCGCTCGCCTCCGCTGATGGCCGGCCGCTGCGCCCGCTGTTGGCTCGCCGGGCGGGGGAGGGGTGAAAGTGCATCTAGGCACTTATATGTTTTGGTGATTTTGGATGACAACATGATTAGTCATTTAACTTGTTTGCTTAAGAATATGAGCAGGTTTCTTTTCTTATGGATATTCAAAGAATATGATTGTTGAAGAATGAAAGCTCATTATTGGTGTAAAAGACAAGAAAGCGAACAAGGGGTAATCATCCCATGCAACTAAGTCATAAAATGACAAGTGATTGGAAATGACAAATGAGACAAGGACTTAAGCATATTAGTTGGTCTCACTTAATAAGATACTTGTCAAAGGTTTTGGGATAAATCATTTTAAGAAATTAGGATTTCTTTGGGCTTGTTCCATAGCAATGGTTACATTCAAAATGAGACATGATTCTATGGATAGTATATGGTCTCAAGTGCATTGAAGCTTATGGACAAGTCAATTACCAAAGAAGACATTCAAATCAATTGAAAGAATTGGATTTCATTGTGGATTTCATGATGATGCAATGCAAAGCAAAGCTCAGTTTGGCAAGAGAGGACGGAAGGGATCAAGCTAGATGGAAGTGACGTTCCTAACAAGGTGAATGGCAAGTTGGTCTTGTAGCCGAGGGACTTTGTTGGTGGAAAGGTCTAGCATCTTAGTTTGGGTTCTATACGTCGATCAAGCCATATCAAGTAAAGCAATGCGAAGCATCTAATCTTTTAGTGATCATATAATGGAATGACTTATGAATTCTTTCATGCAATGGAAATTCTAAGTCATTAGCTCAACATTGGATTTGCTCAGCAATACATGAAGTGTTGAAGCCCTCAAAGTTGAGAATGATCAAGTATGGCATCAATGAAGATATACAAGCTCAAGTGGTAGACTCTATCTAATGTTTTTAATCTTGAGTATAGGAATGCCGTACTATCAAGAGGGATGCAACATTAGTTGTCTTGGCAAACACCAAAAAGTGCTCATAGTTTAACCCTTGTGAGATAGCCTTGAGAGTGGTGTTCTTTGGGGACTTAGTGTGCTGAAGTCCACCCAAACCGGTCAGACCGGTTTGGGAAACCGGTCTGACCGGTTTGGGACTGAAGTGTGGTGACTCGACCCAAACCGGTCTGACCGGTTTGGGAAACCGGTCTGACCGGTTTGGGCTCTGACAGGTGTAACGGCTAGTATAGTTTGTAAACCGGTCTGACCGGTTTGGGAATCCGGTCTGACCGGTTTCCAACGGCTATAACGGCTAGTTTTGGTTGTGTGGGGTATTTATACCCCATACCCCTCTCCTTTGAGGGGTGCTGGTTGAAATTCCATTCTAACACGCCTAGGGCTGTTCCAAGCACCAGCAAGCTCTCCCCAAGCCTCTCTTTGTGAGAGTTGATTGATTTTGATCATATCATTGGATTTGGGTTGAGGGATGTATGTGTTGTGAGCAATAGAAAGCAAGTGATAGTTCATATCAGCTAAAGAGAGCTATATCCTTAGTGTTGAGCACTTCCGGTGAAGCCAAGCATCAATTGGAGCATTTGTTACTCTTGGAGGTGATCCTCCTAGACGGCTAGGTGTCGCCGGTGAGCTACCTTGGTTGTGGTAAGCCGCGGATTGGTTGTAAAGGCTGGTCTTGCCTCCTTCGTGAAAAGGACCAAAAGTTAGTGAAACCGAGGAAAGTGGCTTGGAGTGGATAAGCCCGCCTTTCGTAGGCCCTCAACGGAGACTAGGATTCATCGTGTCTTTGTGACAGCCTTAGTGGCAGCGGTGAACTCCGAACTTCGGGAAAACATATCATTGTCTCCTTGTTTACCTTCACAAGTTCATTTCTAGCATTTGAATTCGCTTCCGCATAGTTCTACTTGGTTGTGCTCTAATTGTGTGCAGGGACTTAGTGGACCTGCTTGATATCATCTACAAGAGCTCATCATCAAGTTTGGTTTGTGCTAGAACTCGTAGAGGGGGTTAATTTCACATAGTCGGTTTTCTCTGTTTAAAACCGGTCTGACCGCTTTGGTAAAGCGGTCTGACCGCTTTCTCCCGGGCAAAGCGGTCGGACCGGTTTTGGAAACCGGTCTGACCGGTTTTAGTACTGATTGTGTGAAAAAGTTTGTAAATTGCAGGATTCACCTATTCACCCCCCCCCTCTTGGTGACATCAAGGTCCTTTCAATTGGTATCAGAGCATGGCCTCACAATCCAAGCTTAACCGCCGTGAGGAAAGATGTCGACCACTTGTGAGGTAACATATGAGCCACTAGCTAGTGACGGCTCAAATTATTCAATTTGGTCTTGTAATGTGCTTAATGATCTTAGGACTATGAGTCCTACTCTTGAGAGGATTGTAGTTGAAGGAATTGATCGCCCTCGTGTTAATTGGAGTGTATCCAACCCAACCGAGGACGAAATGAATTGCTTTCAACTCAACGCTCGTGTCGCTAACTTCTTATTTGATGTTGTGAGTGATGAAGTTAGAGAAAAGATTCTAGAAGATGAAGCAACTCTATTCGATGCTCATCTCATTTGGGCTCGAATTGAGAAGCTGTACGCCAACATCAAAAGCGACACACAAGACCAAACAGGAGCCAAGTCACATGAGGAGTGCTCTACAACAACAAATACATGCACCAAGCCTCATGTGACAACCACCGTGGAGCCACAAGAGCAAGAAGGCTCAGCTGCCGCCTCCCTGCAGAAACCGGTCCGACCGGTTTCCCAAACCGGTCTGACCGGTTTGGGCAGGAAGCGGGCAGCTGGCCACAAGAAAGGAGGCCGACGCCGCGCAAGCAAAATTTCAAGCTCACAAGCAACATCATCTCCCAATGATGAGGTACTCATGCTTTACAAGTCCAAAGAAGACGAGAAGGCGGAAAATTCAAAGGATGAGACTATCCTAGCTCTTATCCAAGAGCTTGAGGAAGTCAAATTCTCAAACGCCGCTTTGGTTCGTAAGTATGATGCAATTATTGATGATTATGCTTGTGATGCACTTCATTTGGCTTCCATTGAAAAAGAAAATAAAGTGCTCAAGGAAAAATTGGAATTGATTGCTAGCAAGCATGAGATCCTACAAGTGAAGCATGAAGAACTCTTGTGCTCTCATGAAGAACTTGTAGAATCATATGCTTCATTAGATATTGCTCATGAGATTATAACCACTTCATTAAAATCTATTGAATCTCAAACACATATTTGCACATGCTCTTCAATTCAATATAATTTGTCATGTGCTAACCCTTGTTGCTCTCAAGCAAAACAATCTTGGTATGATAAAGTGTGTGTAGAGTCTTGTGAAGACCTTATTGCTCAAGAAAATGAAGAACTCAAGCAAGAGGTAGAAAGACTCACAAAGAGCTTGACAACACTTGAAAAAGAGAAGAGCAATGCACAACCTTCTCAAGATAACCGTGAATTCATGGTGAAAAAGCTTGAGAAGGGATCAACCGTGCAAAGCTCTTGTACAACTCAAGTCAAGTTCAACACAAGCCAAGATCAAGGCAATGGTGAAAAGTTGGCTCATGCCAAGTGTTTCACTAAGAAAGAAGACAAGCCAATTCTCTCCAAAAGACAAAGAAATATGGAGAAGAGAAGATGCTTTGGTTGCTTTGAGAAAGGGCATCAAGTTGCTTCTTGTCCAAACAAGGAGGAACTACAACAAGAGAAGCCCCAAATAAAGCTCAACAAAGGATTTCTCAAAGCCCAAGCTGTTGACGTAAAATCCGCACCTCACGCCAAGCACACAGCAAGCCGAACAAAGCTGGCTTCAAACGTGGCCCGGGCTTTCGAATCCGGAAGCGTGCCAGTCAGTTTGCCTGAAAACTAACAAAGGGATAAAAATGTTTAGATTAAAACCTGGAACGTGCCGGGTGATACCAGACAGTTCCATGTTTGCGGCGTTGAAGCCAATCTTGAGAGACATATAGCTACAGGGAAGCTATCTGTCGGCAGTTAAAACCTCATTCGGCAATCGGCAAGGCACGCAAGGAGCGCACTGCCGAATGCGTGACGTAAACATGACGAAAGATCGGCTTTCAACCGAATGAACACGTACTCATAGCCGATTAACGAGAAACAGAGCATGATAAATAAATAAAAGGGTGAAACATGATCATAAATTCGCAGTAAACAAAGAATGCATAGGCCGAAAGCAGCACCCGTCAAGCATGATAACAAAACAAGTTAATCCACCGCATGATACGACTTGTTTGTAACCACGCCACTAATCAGATTAGATTAATCCACCGCATGATACAATCTAATCATGAAAAGCTAAAAGCACTCAATGTTTAGTTACGAACCCACAACACAGTCACGAATTTACATTGAAAACAAGAATGCATAGGCCGAAAGCAGCACCCGTCAAGCATGACAACGAACGAGTTAATCCACCGCATGATACAACTCGTTTGGAGCCACACCACCAATCAGATTAGATCAATCCACCGCATGATACAATCTAACCGTGAAAGGCTAAAAGCATTCATTGTCCAATGCAAACCCACGAACACAAGTTCACTCGTGAGAGCACTGCCGAATACGGCTATTTAGCCGAATCGGGATCCATGTCGAAGGAACAAGCCTAATCGGTAAAGATAAATCTATCAGATCGAATCGAATTCTAATCCACCGGATGATTAGCTCTAAGACGATCCAAAAACCTGCATCTACCGCATGATACCCAGTTCTGTCAAGATCTACACGATACCGACAAGCTTGAACCCGCGACACGTAGCAACCTAGATCGGTTTCGGATTCGGCTATGAGGGGATAAGTCGTCGCACCGTAAAGCAGAGCCGATTCTAGCCGATCTAGATTGGGCAAAGGTGTGTTGCATGAATTAAGCACATAGTAAAAAAGGAGCAACACGGGGTAACTTAATGAATCCGTTAGATCTTGCCGAAATCTAACAGAGCCGATAACTTGGTCCATACTAGATCTTAGCCCACCGCATGGCTCATGACCTAACAGAGGAACCTTCTTGAGACCATAACTTAAATCCACCGGATGATACTAAGCATGGTAACAAGACTACTTGCATCAAAGCTTAAATCCACCGCATGATACTAAGCATGATGCAAGGTTGCCGGTACTTACGGAGGTCGACGGATCGATGACTCCTCTCGAAGAACTCGACGACTCGACTAAAGGACTCGATGTTGGCACGGGGCCGGTTTGTTGTATGATTGATTCGATTGATGTCTCTTTTACAATTGCCATGGGCTTATATTTATACCCAGGTCTTGACACAACTCCTAGTCGGACACGACTGCAATACTTGCTCCTAAAAATAAACGATGAATCTTCGTGTCCGTGTCGCATTCCTTGTTGAACCGGCCTTTCCTTATATTGATTCCACGTCATCACGCTTTCCCGAATACTCAATGCTTCTGCCGAATGACGACGTGCTTCCCGACCGCAGAGCATCTCCTGCCGAATGCCTCACTCCTGCCGAATGATAAGGCGTTCCCGACCGCAGAGCGTTTCCTGCCGAATAGCCGAATGGCATCTGATGTTTTAACCCCGTGTTGTACTTGGATTATCTGATCTTTCTTTCTTGTACGTGATACCATGAATTAGTTAGACACGTGCTGGGCATGTCTTTCCTTGCTTGCCTTGCTCCTTATCTTGACGTACACGCACATCAACTTGATTATATATAATATTCCATCTGACACGATTTCCTTTGGCCCTCTTCTTCTACGTAAGACTTGCCGTATATAAGTATGTGTATATTCTCTCACACTCTGGTCTTCGATGTACTTCCATCGCCACGTGTCTTCCCCTGCAAGCCGGCCTCACTCGCCATATGTGTTTCCCGAACGGAGTATCCACCTTGTAGAACAGCCGACCGTAGAGGTATTTACCGAGACTCCGAGAATTAACCGACCGCTTGGTCGTTTGCCGAATGCCTTTCCGACTTCTCGCTGGGTCCACTTATCATCTTCTCAACGTTGACCAAAATCCAGTGTCAACATAGGCCCCCCTAGTTCGGAGTATGAATTCCCATGCTTCGAACTATTTTGATCTCCACTGGTCTTCTTCACAGAGCCAAGAAATCCACTTGCAACAATAGCATTCTTACCATATTTCCACAATTCACCTGTAAAACAATAAACTTCCAATACATGTGGAAATAGGTTAGTGGTAAATGCATGTGTATAAATATTATAGTTTTTTTTTATTTGTCGTTGATCAAGAGATGCTGCAATGCCAACTACATCTCAAGAGTATCAGGTTTATAACTTAGATTTCTCTTAAACTTGAATAAAATGGTACTCTACTCATCCGTCTATCTCCTCAAACATGGGGCTTATAATTCTCACTAAGTCGAGTAATTGCAAAGCAGAATAATTACAGAGTCTGCTTATCTTTTATCCTTTGATTACTTTTATTCCGGAGTTTTGTGTTCCATAACTCAGTTGTGGCGGACACGTGTCCGTCATTTTTATTTCTGAGTTTCTCCCTCTAGGAAATCATACCATATATTTTGTAAAGTCAAAACCGGACCACAAGGAAATACAAGGCACATGCTCAGACCAAGAATTTGTTAGCTTTAATCAAAATTATTTTCCTGTACACATATTCCTTCCAATCATCTTAAAACTTATGAGGCTACTGTCACGCATTCCATGGTTATCATTTTATAAACCACGCCGAGTTCATCCCTAAGTGCAATGGGAAGCTGTCTCGTCACGAGTGGTTTTGGACTTCACTACAAGGTTCAAGTTCATCCCTTAGTGCAATGGAAAGCCGTCTCAATACCTTGATGTGGGACAGTAAGGTAAATCAACACATTTGTATATATTATTAAATTTTTTCTTTTTTACCTCATAAATTTTAATCAGAGAAGAAATATAACTACGAGATATTCAGTGTAATGAATCTTGATCTTGAGCATATGACTATAATCTACACTGGTGGTCACAACAATTTGACAAAACTCAACATGATAGTTTTATTAGTTGATCTTATTTTAGAAAATTCATCCGGATTTCAAGTTTTCTCAGAACAATGTCACAGCAAACTCTATTTTCATTCTTATTCCACAATCATTTGGACAAAGTTTGAAACTTTATGCAACCCACAGGTTTCAAAGACTTCAAGACAAATATTACAACCACTAAATCCAATTTTCAAAGAAGTCAAAACTAGAAACTAGACACAGGTGAAATATAAAACAGAGCATCTATTTATCATTTCAACAATGGATAAACCAAAATATTTATATCACATATTCATGGAATTATTCTCAAGATTTTTATTTCAATGCGGAGATGCAACATGAGAAGTTTCACTTTTTAATGATTTTATTTTAAGCTCTGAAACTATTAGAGAAGCGAGGGTAAAATCACACAAACCACCGTTGAAGATGAAGCAGCCATTCATCTTGTCCTTCTTCACGATGGATCGCCCGATGTCGTGTAATGAATATTCATGGCGAACCCAGGCCCCCCGAGACAGCTGTTCACTTCAGAGGTCTTCTTCTTCAATAGTTCCTCATATTTGCATGTACGCTTTCCTATTCTGGGCTGATGAAGACGCTGATGATTTCTTGCATTAATAGCAGCTGCAAATTCTTCTCCTAGTAAAGTTTTCAACATATACGCGTTTCCAGGCACGCATCTGATTATTCTGAAAGGACCTTCCCAATTCGGAGACCACTTGCCGAATGCACTATATTTCGTTCCAATCGGCAATATTGCTTTCCAAACCAATTCTCCTTTTACAAATTGCTTGAGTTTCACTTTCTTATTGTAATATCTAGCAACTCGCATTTTGTTTTTCTCAACATTCTCTAATGCCCTGAGACGAATCATATACAAATCTTCTAATTCGTCCATCATCAAGTCTTTATAGTCTTTGGCACTTAAATCCTTTTGCAATCTAATCCTCCTTGAGTCTGACTGCACTTCCCATGTTAAGACAGCATGATGCCCATATACTAACTCATAAGGAGATGTTTGCGTAGCACCATGTGGAGTCATTCGGTAAGCCCATAAAGCCTCACTAAGTACCGAATGCCACTTTCTTGGCCTTTGATCAATCTTCTTCTGTATGATTTTTATCATAATTTTGTTAGAAGCTTCTGCCTGACCATTAGCTTGAGCATAATAAGGAGAAGAATTCATCAACTTGATACCCATGCTTTCGGCAAAATCCCTGAACTCTGATGATGTAAATTGAGTTCCTTGATCTGTTGTAATAGTCTGAGGAATTCCAAATCTATAAATAATATGTTCTTTAACGAATTCAACCATATTTTCTGATGTTACTTTCTTCAATGGAACTGCCTCAACCTACTTGGTAAAATAGTCAGTAGCCAAAAGCACGAATTTACGCCCCTTGCTAGATGAAGGATTTATTTGGCCAATCAAATCTATTCCCCATCCTCTGAATGGCCATGGCTTGACAATGGGATTCAAAGCTGATGCCGGAACTCTCTGAATGTTTCCAAATTTCTGACAGTCTTGACATCCTTTATAATATTCAAAACAATCTTCCAACATTGTCGGCCAGTAATATCCAGTTCTTCTAATAACCCACTTCATTCGGTAGGCCGATTGATGTGCTCCACACAACCCATCATGTACTTCACTCATCAGCCTTTTTGCTTCTTCATGATTTAAGCAATGTAACAGCACTCCATCCAGGGATTTATAATACAAATTATCATCAAGAAGAACAAACTTTAAAGCTTTATACCTGAGCTTTCTAGAAACCTTTCGGGATGGATTCTCCAGATAATCGGCAATCTCTTTTCTCCAATCATCTTCTGCCAGATTACTCCCGAATGCATATACATCATTAGCAAAAACTTCTCGAAGCTCTTTATAACCTGATGCACTTTGGGCCAATCTATTTGCCTCTCCATTATCCCCTCTAGGAATGTGTTGTAGAATTACTGACCGAAAGCTCTTCAATATTTCTTTGCATTCTTCATAGTAATTCTTCAAGGTATCACTTTTGCACTCATATTCACCATTCAATTGTTTTATAACCAATTCTGAATCTCCAAAAATTTCAACCGCAATGGCCTTTGCTTCTTTCAAATATTGGAGCCCTTTGAGCAATGCCTCATACTCAGCTTGATTGTTAGTAACAGCAGATTGAATGGGAACAGCAAACTCAAATGTTTCTCCTTTGGGTGAAATTAATAAGATACCTGCTCCACCACCTTTGTTGCATGAAGACCCATCGAAGAATAACACCCAAGGAACAATGTTAAGCAAATTTATCGATGTATCATGATGTTCAGTAATGAAATCGGCAATAATCTGTCCCTTAACAGCCTTTACCGATTCAAATCTTAATTCAAACTCAGACAAAGCTAAAATCCATTTGCCAATCCTTCCGTTCAAAATTGGCATAGACAACATGTGTTTTATCACATCAAACTTTGAATACACAATGCATTCGGCATGTAGTAAGTAGTGCCGAAATTTTGTACAGGAGTAGTAAACACATAAGCAAAGCTTCTCTATAGCCGAGTACCTTGTCTCTGGATCTAGTAACTTTCGGCTAAGGTATGCAACTACTCTTTCCTTCCCTTCAAATTCTTGAATGAGGGCCGATCCAATAGTTTGGGCATCGGCCGCCACGTACAACTTAAAAGGCTTGTTTAATTGTGGAGGCACCAAAACTGGTGGCTTCTTCATGTACTCCTTTATTTCATCAAAAGCCTTCTGTTGTTCGTCACCCCATACAAACTTTTGATCCTTCTTTATTTTTAATAGTGAGGAAAAGGGCAACACCTTTTGTGACAAGTTTGATATGAACCTTCTCACAAAATTTATCTTGCCAAGCAGTGATTGTAGCTCTTTAAGATTAGTTGGAGGAACAATTTCATCAATTGCCTTCATGCTTTTCTTACCAACTCCTATTCCTCCTTCATGTATCAAAAATCCCAGAAACTCTCCAGCCGAAACTCCAAAAGCACACTTGTTCGGGTTCATCTTAAGCCCATGTTTCCTAGTGCATTCTAGAGTTTTTCTTATGTCGGCCAAATGAGACTCATGATCCAATGACTTGATCACTACATCATCAATATATATTTCCACAATCTTGCCGATCAACTCATGAAAAATATAATTCATAGCCCTTTGATAAGTTGCACCGGCATTTTTCAATCCAAAGGTCATGACAACCCACTCAAACAACCCTATGTGTCCAGGACACCTGAAAGCTGTCTTTACTATATCTTCCAATGCCATATAAATCTGATTGTATCCTGCGTTACCGTCCATGAAACTGAGCACTTTGTATCCAGCAGCAGCATCAACCAATGAATCAGCAATAGGCATTGGATATCCATCCATGGGTGTAGCCTTGTTTAGGTCTCTAAAATCTATGCAAACCCTCATCTTCCCATTTTTCTTATAGACAGGAACAATATTAGAGATCCAATCCGCGTATTTACATGGCCGAATGAAATTTGCATCTAGTAATCTTTCAATCTCCTTTTTCACATCGGCCAACACTTCTTCCTTGTAGATTTTTCGGGGTGGTTGCTTGTAAGGCCTATATCCAGGTTTGATTGGCAACCGATGCTCAACAATAGAACGGTCTAGACCAGGCATCTCCGAATAATCCCAAGCAAAGCAGTCCTTGTATTCCTTTAACAATGTCACCAACTTTTCTTTGAAAACCGAATCCAAATTAGCACTGATAAATGTCGGTCTTGGCTTGTCACCATCTCCAATGTCCACTTCTTCTAATTTATCGGCCGACACAAATCCACGTCCTAATTTTCCATCAGTTCCATCAATTGGATTTTCCATCAAAAATTACTATGAGAGCCGACTGCTTCGATCGGCTGTTGATCACTGCTGGCTGGTGCCACAGGACCTTCTCCCCAGTCTTTGCCTGAGAAACAATCTATACCTTGATATTCCCAGAAAGCTGGTTCCATATTTGCCACGCTTATTGAATCATCTGCTTGGACAATCTCCACCTCATTATCTATCCACTGAATAAGCTGTTGATGCATAGTAGATGGAATACAACAATTTGCATGAATCCAATCTCTTCCAAGCAGCAAGCTATATGCCCCTTTGCCCTCAATGACAAAGAAAGTCGTAAGCAGAGTCTTGGACCCAATCATCAAATCAACATGTACGCATCCTTTGGTGTCCGAAGGATTTCCAGCGAAATCATTTAGAATTATGCTCGTTGGTGTCAAATCTCTAGGACCCATACCAAGCTTCCTGAATGTGGTATATGGCATTACATTGACAGCAGCTCCTCCATCGACAAACATCTTGGTCAATGGTTTGCCATTAACATATCCCTTCAAGTACAGTGGCTTCATGTGCCGATTCTGGGTTGGCTTCTCAAAAACAGCTTGTTTGTTCAACATCAATTGTGCCATTAACCCAAATTGTTCGGCATCATCTGTATCGGGCGATATTTCTTCCTGTACAATTTGGTTAGCTGGAGCCATGAATTCATTCGGCAAGAAACATACCATGCATGTAGGAGCCGAATGACTATGTTCGTCAGGCCTGTCTTTTGGGAGCCATATCGATTTCATCCTAGGCCTTGCTTGCTTTAATTCTTGATTCCTCAGGCGTTGAACTCTTCTCTTCTGACTCCTTCTTAAACCAGGTGGACACCACTGTCCTTTTTGCCAAACATACTCACGATTTTCTTCCTCATGATCAATCCATCTGCAATCAGCATGTCTCTTTCTTGGTTGATCATCAAAACGCCGATCATCACTAGGATGCACCCTACCAATTCTTTCATGGACAGATCGGCGATTGGCAACATTTTGCCCATGTTCGACATACCCATTATTGCACTCAGGACAGTTATTCCTTGTAGGCAGCTTTAAACCTTCGTTCCAACAGTGTCTGAAGAATGCACATCCCCAATGCGCTCGTTCCTGCTCTCGAGCATACTCTTCTTGTTCTTCTTCAAACCTTTCTTCTTCGCGCCTTCTTTTCTCCTCCTCGTATTCACGCCTTCGAAAACGCTCTTTTTCTTGCTGACGCTGCCATTTGTTGAGGAGAATACGTGTAGTAACTCTGGGTTTAAAGGATTCGCCCACTTCAATTCGGCTATTAGGGAACCGAAGATTTTTCTGGCGAATCTGTTCCATTGTGATCTGCCGAGTGGGATCAACTGAACCATCCTGCCTTGCCTTCTTTGAGGTTAAAACTTTCAATCTTCCCTTTTCTCCAGATGGAACAGTATTTACCATATTAACCGAGAACCCGATCATATTCTGAGGGAAAGGGTTACTGTCCAGTTTCATCTTGTTGTCGAATTTCAGATGTCCTTCCTGGATAGCTTTCTGAATCTTCATCCTAAAGACTCTGCATTCATTAATGGAATGAGAATTTCTGTCATGAAACCCACAGTACCTCTTATCTTTCACTCCATCAGGCCGAAGCATAGAATGCCCTTCTGGCAATTTGATTCGGCCTTCTTTCACCAGGAACTCAAATAATTTGTCTGCCTTAGTCACATCAAAATCATATGTTCCTTTCATCTGTTTGATCCATCTTTGAGTCATTGTAACTGGTTCTTTGCTCCACACTATCTCTGCTGCAGCTATCTCCTCGCCATCTTCATACTCATCTTCTTGATCTGCTCTTTCAAGGAATTGGTTATAGATGTCAGCTACATCATTATTTTTAGCAAATCTGACATCTTTCTTGAAACCATACGCCTGGTTACTCATCAAGGCCAATCTGTGCGACAACTGGCCCAGATCATCAAACTCCATCCCGAAAAGCTTCTCCCGAATGGCAGGCAACATTCCAGCTACAGCCATACCAGCCAGTTGATCATCAGGTATGTTCAGAGAAAAGCACATACTCTTAGTTTCCCTAAACCTCCTGAGGAACTCTGTAGGTGTTTCATTATTCCTCTGCCTTAAGCTGGTCAAATCAACCAACTTTTTCTCGGTACTGCCAATGTAGTAATGAGCATGGAATTTCTGTTCCAGGTCTTTCCAAGTACAAATCGACTGAGCAGGCAAAGAAGCAAACCATGTAAAAGCTGGACCCGTCAGTGACAAAGGAAAGTATCTGATTCTGAAAGCCTCGTCTGCCGAAGCCTCTCCAAGCTGCATCAGATATCGAGCTATATGTTCCACAGTACTTGTATCATCTTGTCCTGAGAATTTAGTAAATTCTGTAGGCACCTTGACTCTATTCGGCAATGATACCCTTTGGTACCATTCAGGGAAAGGAGATGAGTACATATATCCCTGATTTTTAGGCTTCAGACCGAATTGATTTTGCAATACATCGGTCATTTTTTGCACCATGAGGTCAATATTGGTATCTTGATTCCCTGGTTTTCCAGCAAGCATACCTGCAGTACCAACATATCCAGGATTCGGGAGGGCGTCGATAGCATTGTAATCCATAAACTCTGAATATCCGTTTCCATACAAATCCCTCTGCAGTCTGTTGTTCAAAGGAGATATCTTGTAAGCAGAAGCAGGCGGATTCCCTGTGGTGCCGAATGCTATATCACCGTATGTGCGAGTTTTCGGCAGTACAAGCTGAGGATCTTGCCGAATCGGTTGTCCATTTATATCTTTAGCACCAGAACCTCCAGTTTCATCAGCATTTCCTTTACCATGTGGTTTCTGAACTGGTGCTTGAACATTGAAGTATGTCGGACCACCCAATTGCCCATGTATCTGCTCGAAGGGTTTATCTACATGCTGACCAAAAATGCTTACCATTATATGCCGAAAACTGTTCAAGAACGCAGCATTGTGATTGGTCATTGTCTCTCCCAAAGCTTTGTATAACAAGCCCGAGAATCTCTCCCTCTCTTCTTCTTCAGTAAGATCAGATTGCCCAGGAAGGAGAACTCTTGGCAGATCGGACTTGAGAAAAGGTGCACCACTCCTGTTCTTGGCGAAAGACAGTAAACATTTGTTAATGAATTGACTAGCAGCAGCCTTTACCATCTGTTGATGTTCTTCAGACAATTCTTCCAGAGTGACATCCATGATATCGCTCAACTCAGGCATCTTGAAAACTTGTGTGTGTCCCACCGGGCGTGCCAAAAAGTGTGTTGACGTAAAATCCGCACCTCACGCCAAGCACACAGCAAGCCGAACAAAGCTGGCTTCAAACGTGGCCCGGGCTTTCGAATCCGGAAGCGTGCCAGTCAGTTTGCCTGAAAACTAACAAAGGGATAAAAATGTTTAGATTAAAACCTGGAACGTGCCGGGTGATACCAGACAGTTCCATGTTTGCGGCGTTGAAGCCAATCTTGAGAGACATATAGCTACAGGGAAGCTATCTGTCGGCAGTTAAAACCTCATTCGGCAATCGGCAAGGCACGCAAGGAGCGCACTGCCGAATGCGTGACGTAAACATGACGAAAGATCGGCTTTCAACCGAATGAACACGTACTCATAGCCGATTAACGAGAAACAGAGCATGATAAATAAATAAAAGGGTGAAACATGATCATAAATTCGCAGTAAACAAAGAATGCATAGGCCGAAAGCAGCACCCGTCAAGCATGATAACAAAACAAGTTAATCCACCGCATGATACGACTTGTTTGTAACCACGCCACTAATCAGATTAGATTAATCCACCGCATGATACAATCTAATCATGAAAAGCTAAAAGCACTCAATGTTTAGTTACGAACCCACAACACAGTCACGAATTTACATTGAAAACAAGAATGCATAGGCCGAAAGCAGCACCCGTCAAGCATGACAACGAACGAGTTAATCCACCGCATGATACAACTCGTTTGGAGCCACACCACCAATCAGATTAGATCAATCCACCGCATGATACAATCTAACCGTGAAAGGCTAAAAGCATTCATTGTCCAATGCAAACCCACGAACACAAGTTCACTCGTGAGAGCACTGCCGAATACGGCTATTTAGCCGAATCGGGATCCATGTCGAAGGAACAAGCCTAATCGGTAAAGATAAATCTATCAGATCGAATCGAATTCTAATCCACCGGATGATTAGCTCTAAGACGATCCAAAAACCTGCATCTACCGCATGATACCCAGTTCTGTCAAGATCTACACGATACCGACAAGCTTGAACCCGCGACACGTAGCAACCTAGATCGGTTTCGGATTCGGCTATGAGGGGATAAGTCGTCGCACCGTAAAGCAGAGCCGATTCTAGCCGATCTAGATTGGGCAAAGGTGTGTTGCATGAATTAAGCACATAGTAAAAAAGGAGCAACACGGGGTAACTTAATGAATCCGTTAGATCTTGCCGAAATCTAACAGAGCCGATAACTTGGTCCATACTAGATCTTAGCCCACCGCATGGCTCATGACCTAACAGAGGAACCTTCTTGAGACCATAACTTAAATCCACCGGATGATACTAAGCATGGTAACAAGACTACTTGCATCAAAGCTTAAATCCACCGCATGATACTAAGCATGATGCAAGGTTGCCGGTACTTACGGAGGTCGACGGATCGATGACTCCTCTCGAAGAACTCGACGACTCGACTAAAGGACTCGATGTTGGCACGGGGCCGGTTTGTTGTATGATTGATTCGATTGATGTCTCTTTTACAATTGCCATGGGCTTATATTTATACCCAGGTCTTGACACAACTCCTAGTCGGACACGACTGCAATACTTGCTCCTAAAAATAAACGATGAATCTTCGTGTCCGTGTCGCATTCCTTGTTGAACCGGCCTTTCCTTATATTGATTCCACGTCATCACGCTTTCCCGAATACTCAATGCTTCTGCCGAATGACGACGTGCTTCCCGACCGCAGAGCATCTCCTGCCGAATGCCTCACTCCTGCCGAATGATAAGGCGTTCCCGACCGCAGAGCGTTTCCTGCCGAATAGCCGAATGGCATCTGATGTTTTAACCCCGTGTTGTACTTGGATTATCTGATCTTTCTTTCTTGTACGTGATACCATGAATTAGTTAGACACGTGCTGGGCATGTCTTTCCTTGCTTGCCTTGCTCCTTATCTTGACGTACACGCACATCAACTTGATTATATATAATATTCCATCTGACACGATTTCCTTTGGCCCTCTTCTTCTACGTAAGACTTGCCGTATATAAGTATGTGTATATTCTCTCACACTCTGGTCTTCGATGTACTTCCATCGCCACGTGTCTTCCCCTGCAAGCCGGCCTCACTCGCCATATGTGTTTCCCGAACGGAGTATCCACCTTGTAGAACAGCCGACCGTAGAGGTATTTACCGAGACTCCGAGAATTAACCGACCGCTTGGTCGTTTGCCGAATGCCTTTCCGACTTCTCGCTGGGTCCACTTATCATCTTCTCAACGTTGACCAAAATCCAGTGTCAACACAAGCAAAATTCAAGGAAGAATTGGCTACCGAGCAACACAAGAAGAAGACAATCAACATCAAGCATAAGACATGCTACACATGTCGGAAAAAG
This sequence comes from Echinochloa phyllopogon, assembly GCA_033239725.1. Lineage (NCBI taxonomy): Eukaryota > Viridiplantae > Streptophyta > Magnoliopsida > Poales > Poaceae > Echinochloa > Echinochloa phyllopogon. The sequence continues at coordinate 43,090,854 of BTCW01000015.1, forward strand.
GGACATCTTGGTAATGATTGTCCAAATGGTAAATCTACTAAACCCGACATTGTCCATTCTATGCATGTGAAGCTTGGGGATTCTCCAAATGCCCCTTGTGCCTCTAAGGTGATTTGTTCTCCAAAGAGTGGCACAAGAGGAATTTGGGTTCCTAAGCATATTGGGACTAACAACATCGGACCCAACACGAGTTGGGTACCAAACTATGCTTGATGAGATTGTAGGGACAATGAGATGCATTGGTGACTTGGCTTGAATAACAATCTTCAAAAGATCAACTAGCAAGCCAAGAAAAGTTGCTTCCGCTCCATACTCTTTACCCAATGACATCTCGGTAACTTTATGCTTTATTGATTAAATTTGAGTCATTAGTGCCTTTGGTAGGATCAAGTATCTCTAAGCATTTGTCTCATGAGACGCTTGATAGTGACTTAAATTTCTTTTATTGAACTTTTATTCATATATGCCATGTGATGCTTTTAATGGCTCTCTAGTAGAGCAATATTGTGTTTAGTTGCAGTGGATCAAGTTCCGACGAAATTTGAATCAACATCGGAAATCCACGCCAATTGGTACAAGCCTGGCAAAACCGGTCTGACCGGTTTGCCAAACCGGTCTGACCGGTTTGGCCCAGGCAACTGCAACTTTAGCACATTCCTGTTAAATGAAGTGTTTGATTAATATTTTAAACATATGAAATGTGGTATGTTTAATTGCTCTTCTGTGGAGCAAATTTGTATCATTTTCAGGGCATATCACACAAGATCCGACACTGAGGCCGGAAGATCCGACCAGATGATCCGGGTGGCTCTGTGCTGCACTCCATCAGGCCGGATGATCTATCGGAAGATCCGAGGCACAACCGGTCTGACCGGTTTGCCAAACCGGTCTGACCGATTTGGGTGCCTCTGCCTGAGTGAAACCGGTCTGACCGGTTTCCCAAACCGGTCTGACCGGTTTGGCTCAGGGTGTTGGAACTTGACCATTTGAGTGAGAAATAAAGATTCAAGTATTTCATTTCATAAATTTCTCATTCTTGGCATATGCTATCCATATTAAATCTTCATTTTGTGTAAATACTTGGCATAATTAATTTTAAGTGATTTTTGTGTGACTTGACCATTTATTGAATTAATCCCCTCCATGTCATTCACAAGGCAAAGTGCATGTCTCATATTGTCTACATATGATGCACATATCTAGGGGGAGATTATTTCAATACTTGTGTCCTTGAGACTAACATTTTCTTTTAGTGAACTTGTAGTCTCAATGGTGAGAGAATACTTCTCTCAATTGGAGTTGTCAAATCATCTTGTGAATCATGACGGTAACACGATAGTCATTCTCTTCATGAATCTTGATCTCAATTTGTGTTTTGTCAACTCAACATAGTGTAGCATTAAATTCCTTAAATGGTTTAATCTTTCAATATTAGTGCATATGAATCCTTGCTAATCTCAAAAGCACTAAAATAAGGAATTTGATCTATATTGTGTAACTTCATGATTAATGACCTATGTCTTTCATGCTTTATTTCAAAGTCATTGATTATGAAATCATGTGTTGTGCACATTAACGTTTTCTCTCTATGTTGATCAATTGGTTTATATCATGAGAGAATTCATATGACAAAATTGATAATATTGCACAACACATTCTACTAGAGGCCAAGGTATGTTTTCTATGAACTAGTTTTTACCTTGTACATCTAGGCCCTTGTCATGCTAGTGTGTGCATGTACATGCAAATGTATTAAGCTCTCATGCATCCATTATATATTTAGTTAACATCTTCTTGGTGAATGGTGCAAGCTAAGTATGTTAATGTCGTTGTGTGCTTAATATACGTGCATGTGCTTGTGTGACATAGGATAGTTTTTGAAAAATCCAACTAGCATGCTAGGTTGTGCGTTTTTGAAAATCTTTGAGTCTTTGGTCTTTTGACCTTTGTCGATCTATTTGTGACTATAGTTAACTTTGCTTGATTGATGGCTAGTCACAAATAGTGAGATTTTCTCAAGTCCATAAAATCCTTTATCTATCTTTTCTCTCCCATTTCTTTCGGAAGAAACGAAAGAAATTTGATTTATTGGAAATCTTATCATTTCTATGGACAATCTTGAGAAGTTGAAGAACATTCTTATCACAAACACTCTCAGATCAAGTAAACAAGTTTTGGATCTCATTTCCACCATTTTGGACTAGGCTTAGCTGCCTGGGGCAAACCGGTCTGACCGGTTCCCCAAACCGGTCTGACCGGTTTGGGCCCAAGCAGCTGAGTGAAGCTTTCTGTGGAAATTTTTGGATTTTTGAAGGCCAGATTTCACCATAATGGTTTCTAAGTTCAAAGGAGCTTGTCTTGGAACAGTTTTAAAGCAAGATCCGACTTTGTGACGGATGATCCGACAGGAAGTTCCGAGTAGCTCTGTCTCGAGTTGGTTCTGTCCCAGAAGATCCGAAGTTCATCAGAAGATCCGACAAATTCCCGGAAGATCCGAAAATCATCAGAAGATCCGACAAATTCCCGGAAGATCCGATGTTTCTGGCAGAACCCAACTCCCTGGGAGAAACCGGTCTGACCGGTTTCCCAAACCGGTCTGACCGGTTTGGCCCAGGAAGGTGGGCCATGCGTTTTATGGCCACCCGTGATTTCCTCTCTCTCCTACCATACTCATTCAACTCTTCTCCTCTCTCTCTCTCCTGTTCTACCCCGAGAGAAGGCCCCTCTTTGGCGATTTGGAGTTTCAACCAAGGAAAAGTTGATCTCTCTTTGGATTTGGAGTGCCCCAAGGCTGTTGATTGGATTCCCCATCAAGTTGTGCACTCAAATCATCTTCTCTCTCGAGTTCTTGGTTATCAAGGTATTCAAATCTTTCCATCGCCCGATCTATGAGCTCAATGCATATCTTGGAAAACCCTTCGGTAGAACATCTTCAGGCATGTCTAGGAACCTATCCCTAAGAGATGAATCAATTTGGTTGGCTGCATTTTGCGCAACAAGAATTTGCATCCTCACTGCCAAAAGCGGTCTGACCGGTTTGGGCAGTGAGGGCACAAGTCCCTGTTTTGCACCGTGTTAGCTCACATATGGACTAGGGATATCATAATCTGTCCAGATCGATCCCCAACTTGTTTTGGCTCAGCCCAGGCAAAAGCGGTCTGACCGGTTCCTAGAACCGGTCTGACCGGTTTGGCCCAGGGCTGCCCCAAAACTTGTTAGGTGCTCTTATCAACTCCATATTTGATCAAATCTGTTTCTGGGCACATTTATCATGTTTTTCTGTCCAAATTGATCTTCAACTCGAGTTGGGTCAGCTCAGACCAAAAGCGGTCTGACCGGTTCCTAGAACCGGTCTGACCGGTTTTGTTCTGAGTTGAATCAAATCTTGTTGGATGTACTCTATCAAGTCAAATCTTTTTGATCAATCATCTTCTGGTTCTTGATACTTTGTGTGTCATTTTGTGAACCCAGGAAAGACAGAAAAGATGCCGAAAGGTTCCCATGCCGAGAGAATTAAAAAGAGCAAGTTTGATGCACCCGGAGGAAGTAGCTCGGGAAGAGATTTGAGGCCTAGGAGGCCAAAGAGGGCAGCAGTAGCAGATCAGGAGATAGAAGAGGTGGATGTTGTGGGAAACTCAACAGATGATGAGGTAGAAGATGAGAGTTTCAGGGTTGAGTACCGCCACGGTCAGCCGGCAGATGATGATGATGATGAGGAGATGGCAGCTGATGTTGATGAGATGGCTGATAATGATGATCCAGTTGAGGCAAATGAGCCTCTCATTCTTGAGATCTGCCGACCCACTGGCCCAGCTAGCAGGAGGATTACTGATTATCTAGCTAGTGGGATGACTGATGTAGTCAGGAGGTTGAGGAGGACTAGTCCACTGGGTGTGGATAGGACAGCGACTGACTACAGATTTTGGACTCTCTTTCAGCAGGATTTCTATGCTACAGCTATCATGAAGAAGACCAAAATCACATCAGAGGCACAATATGTGGATTGGGAATATATGAGCAAGCATGACAATCCGGTGTTCAATGAGATCATTAGAGTGTGTTCGGAAAAGAGAATTAAGCATCTCATGGGCTTCAAGCATAACTGGAACAAGGAAGTCATTGCTCAATTCTATGCGACTGTGTTCTTTGGATATTATGAGCAGAATGATGGACAGCGAGAGAGAGCCATGCATTGGATGACAGAGGGTCAGCGATATCATGTCACCTATTCTGATTTTGCTTCTATACTCAGGGTTGGACATGAGAGCGATGACACAGTCCGGATACATGACCGAGGTGTTATGGAATCATCTGAGATCAAGTTCATGTATCCCCATGATCAGCATGGCAGTTGGGGGAAGGTGAGTGGTCTTTACACCTACTATGGGATTCTCTACAGATTGCTTAGAAAGACACTCACACCTAGAGAAGGGAACACCTCAGATATATCTCTTTATATGAGGAATTTGATGTATTATCTGAGGATTGGTGAAGAAACTCCTCCATTTAGTGCTGCTGATTTTATATGGCATGAAATCAAATCTATATCCGAGAGCCCACAGAAGATTTGCGCCTATAGCCCATTCATCATGTTCATCATTGAGAGGGTTACGGGTTTGAAAATCAAGAAGGATGCTTCACATAAGGCAATTCATCCTCCTGTGCCACACAAGTTCAGAGTACCATCTCCTCCACCATCAGATGCAGAAATGGCAGCTCAAGACACTCAGTTTCAGCAGCAGCAGCAGCAGGCACCGCTGCAGGCCAGAACCGGTTTGACCGGTTCTCCAAACCGGTCTGACCGGTTTGGGTCTGGCAGTGGTACAAGGCCAGAAGGACGGACTTCTCCCATAAAGAAATTCATTTCTATGTTTACTGGCATTTGCAAAGGCCAAAGGGATGTCCGAGTTAATATACGGCAGCAGAGGATTGAAAACAAGAAAACTCGAGACGAGTTCAAGAAACTGCGCGCCGCTTTGAGTCCAAATGATCCTCCATCCCCCATCTCACCACCTCTTGAGTTACCTGAGATTCCCCCGCTTAGAGACATCATGACCGATCACATGAATGCGGGATATTTTGAGCAGTATGGTGATATCTTTGGATATGGACATGTTGGATCAAGCTCGCAGCCTCCGCCACAGTCAGTTGGTGCTCCAGGGACCATGCCTTACATGCCTACCTCTGAGGGTGACTTATTTGGTTCCTCATTTGGATTTGCACCGCCAGGACCATCTTATGCAGCAGCTACACTTCCTTCTTCGTCATATGCATATGGTGGCACCGGTTCATCTATGGCGGGAGTTCAGTTTTCTAGTGCACCATCTCCATCTCCCAGAGATTTTGCATCACAGGCAGCAGCTTCTCTATTTGGACCTACTTCTGCTCCTAGTCATGGTATGTCTAGCACATCTTTATCTTTCTTCCATGGCTAGCACATCCGAATCACTCCATATTATCACACATACACATTCACTTGAGTGAAGGTTTTCATTGGACTACATCTTCTTCGTCAGATGATCATAGCCCGACCTTCTAGCGACGGAGGAGATTGGATGCATGATGGGAGTGTGACTACAAGCTTCTCCAGGCCCTTTATGGATGATTGATGACAAAGGGGGAGAAGAATGGATTAAAGCTTATCTCTAGTTGATCTTGTAGTCATATGGTTGTAATAATCTTGCACTTTATCTCTTTGTGGACTTGAGAACTTGTAATGTGTGCTACTATGTGTGTTGAATCTTTTATTCATTATTAAGTGACCATTTGATAGTGTGTTGCATGTATTGGTTGATGCAATGTTGTTTCTTCATGTTTGCTGTCTGGGGTGAAACCGGTCTGACCGGTTTCCCAAACCGGTCTGACCGGTTTGGCCCATGGCAGCGGGGTGAAACCGGTCGGACCGGTTTCCCAAACCGGTCTGACCGGTTTGACCCGTGATAGCAAGAATGTGATTCTCTTGTTTTATTGAGTGCTATACATGTCATATGCATCACACATTGTTTTATATTGTCACACACACCTGTTGCACATGTTGGATGCTAAGATATAGGGGGAGCTCTCATTTTTATTAATTATATGTGATTTTGGCATTTGAAGCCGAATTTTTGAAATTCTATTCAATGCACATATTGAGGGGGAGCTCATCATATATCTTAGTCATCAAGAGCTTAAATTCAATATCTTTTTGTAAGCTTTAATCATGTTGTCATCAATCACCAAAAAGGGGGAGATTGAAAGTGCATCTAGGCACTTATATGTTTTGGTGATTTTGGATGACAACATGATTAGTCATTTAACTTGTTTGCTTAAGAATATGAGCAGGTTTCTTTTCTTATGGATATTCAAAGAATATGATTGTTGAAGAATGAAAGCTCATTATTGGTATAAAAGACAAGAAAGCGAACAAGGGGTAATCATCCCATGCAACTAAGTCATAAAATGACAAGTGATTGGAAATGACAAATGAGACAAGGACTTAAGCATATTAGTTGGTCTCACTTAATAAGATACTTGTCAAAGGTTTTGGGATAAATCATTTTAAGAAATTAGGATTTCTTTGGGCTTGTTCCATAGCAATGGTTACATTCAAAATGAGACATGATTCTATGGATAGTATATGGTCTCAAGTGCATTGAAGCTTATGGACAAGTCAATTACCAAAGAAGACATTCAAATCAATTGAAAGAATTGGATTTCATTGTGGATTTCATGATGATGCAATGCAAAGCAAAGCTCAGTTTGGCAAGAGAGGACGGAAGGGATCAAGCTAGATGGAAGTGACGTTCCTAACAAGGTGAAGGGCAAGTTGGTCTTGTAGCCGAGGGACTTTGTTGGTGGAAAGGTCTAGCATCTTAGTTTGGGTTCTATACGTCGATCAAGCCATATCAAGTAAAGCAATGCGAAGCATCTAATCTTTTAGTGATCATATAATGGAATGACTTATGAATTCTTTCATGCAATGGAAATTCTAAGTCATTAGCTCAACATTGGATTTGCTCAGCAATACATGAAGTGTTGAAGCCCTCAAAGTTGAGAATGATCAAGTATGGCATCAATGAAGATATACAAGCTCAAGTGGTAGACTCTATCTAATGTTTTTAATCTTGAGTATAGGAATGCCGTACTATCAAGAGGGATGCAACATTAGTTGTCTTGGCAAACACCAAAAAGTGCTCATAGTTTAACCCTTGTGAGATAGCCTTGAGAGTGGTGTTCTTTGGGGACTTAGTGTGCTGAAGTCCACCCAAACCGGTCAGACCGGTTTGGGAAACCGGTCTGACCGGTTTGGGACTGAAGTGTGGTGACTCGACCCAAACCGGTCTGACCGGTTTGGGAAACCGGTCTGACCGGTTTGGGCTCTGACAGGTGTAACGGCTAGTATAGTTTGTAAACCGGTCTGACCGGTTTGGGAATCCGGTCTGACCGGTTTCCAACGGCTATAACGGCTAGTTTTGGTTGTGTGGGGTATTTATACCCCATACCCCTCTCCTTTGAGGGGTGCTGGTTGAAATTCCATTCTAACACGCCTAGGGCTGTTCCAAGCACCAGCAAGCTCTCCCCAAGCCTCTCTTTGTGAGAGTTGATTGATTTTGATCATATCATTGGATTTGGGTTGAGGGATGTATGTGTTGTGAGCAATAGAAAGCAAGTGATAGTTCATATCAGCTAAAGAGAGCTATATCCTTAGTGTTGAGCACTTCCGGTGAAGCCAAGCATCAATTGGAGCATTTGTTACTCTTGGAGGTGATCCTCCTAGACGGCTAGGTGTCGCCGGTGAGCTACCTTGGTTGTGGTAAGCCGCGGATTGGTTGTAAAGGCTGGTCTTGCCTCCTTCGTGAAAAGGACCAAAAGTTAGTGAAACCGAGGAAAGTGGCTTGGAGTGGATAAGCCCGCCTTTCGTAGGCCCTCAACGGAGACTAGGATTCATCGTGTCTTTGTGACAGCCTTAGTGGCAGCGGTGAACTCCGAACTTCGGGAAAACATATCATTGTCTCCTTGTTTACCTTCACAAGTTCATTTCTAGCATTTGAATTCGCTTCCGCATAGTTCTACTTGGTTGTGCTCTAATTGTGTGCAGGGACTTAGTGGACCTGCTTGATATCATCTACAAGAGCTCATCATCAAGTTTGGTTTGTGCTAGAACTCGTAGAGGGGGTTAATTTCACATAGTCGGTTTTCTCTGTTTAAAACCGGTCTGACCGCTTTGGTAAAGCGGTCTGACCGCTTTCTCCCGGGCAAAGCGGTCGGACCGGTTTTGGAAACCGGTCTGACCGGTTTTAGTACTGATTGTGTGAAAAAGTTTGTAAATTGCAGGATTCACCTATTCACCCCCCCTCTAGGTGACATCAAGGTCCTTTCAAGGGGAAGCCGAGGCCGCCACGCCACTGCCCGCCGCGCCCCGCGCTTGGCCCGCGCGCCGCCGCCGTTCGGAGCTCAAAGCCGCCGCCGCCGAGGGAGGGGAGGACCCGCTCCGCCCGGCCGCGGCCAGTCCACCTCCTCCGCGCCATCGTCAGTTCTCCGCGCCGCTGGTCCGCCTCCTCCGCGCGCAACAAGCACCGCCTCCTCCTTCGCGTGCGCCCCCGCCGCCCGGCCGCCTCCTCCTCGCGCACCCCACCGAGCATCCGCCGCCGAGGTTGTTGACGCGCCGCCCGTCGAGCTTGCTCGCCGCCCGCCGAGCTCGGCAACGAGGGGGAGCCGGGGAGGGGAGGGAGGAGGCCGGCGAGGGGCGGGGAGGAGGAGGAGGAGGACGCCGGGGAGGGGAGGGAGGCCAGCGGCGCGGGGAGGTGGAGGGGCGGCTGCGGGAGAAGGAGAGCAGAGGGGGGCGGAGGGGTCGGAGAGAGATAAGAGAGGGAGGGAGAGAAAAAAATAAAAAAATCTGAAATGTGGGCCCCACCGGCTGGTAGTTGGTATAGAGATTGAAGATAGAGTATGAATAAGTGCGGAAGAATGCGATATAAAGTAGGACGAAAGTAGAACAGAGCTCGACGAGTGCGAATAGCCGGTTAGCTCACCGCCTCCCTCGTCAGTCATCACCACCGCTTCCCCTTTCAAAATTTCAAACTCCGCTCCACCCCACTCCACCCAGCGCCCCGCCACCGGATGATCAAACCCTAACCCGAACCCGCCGGCCACCGCCGCAGCCATGGAGGCGCTGTTCATGCAGGCCTTCGAGCGCCAGGAGGCGGCGGAGGCGCAGATGCGGCAGCAGGCGGCGTCCTACTCCCAGAACCTCACCTGCGCCCTCCTCGCCGCGGGCCACCTGCCCCCGCCGTGGCTGCCCCTGCACCCTGCCGCGCTCGCGGCGGCCCTCGATCGCGGGGGCGCGGCGGAGGCGCGGATGCGGATGCAGGCGGAGGCCTACTCCCGGTCCCTCGCCCGCGCTCTCGTCGCCGCCGGCCACCCGCCCCCGCCGTGGCTCCTCCCGCACCGAGCCGATGCCGGGGCTTTGGAGCGCAGGGCTGGGGTGGAGGCGCAGATGCGGCAGCAGGTGGCGTCCTACTCCAAGTCCCTCGCCCGCGCCCTCCTCGCCGCCGGCCACCGCCCCCCGGCGTGGCTCCTCCAGGCTCCCGCCGACGTCGACACCCATGGTAGGCGCCTCGATTTCTCCCCCGCCGGTTGCGTTCTGCTTTGCCGGGGCTTGTGCGGTTTAATTTCGTCTCGGTGCCGTTGTCTCGCGGAGCATCCGTTTCCGTTTCCGTTTCGAGTTAGGTTCGTCCGGATTACCATTTGATGATCGTGCAGCCTTGCCCCATGAGTTGATTGATACTAGAAACTGAAACGCGGATGAAATTTTGAGCGCCTTAGGGGGCACAAATTATGTCGTTTGAGTGATGTAGGTTGAATGCAGATAACGCGGTGGTGTATTTTTTTTGTACCCAGAGTTACTTATGGTGTGCCAAATTACAGTTTCTTTTTTTTTTCGTTCGGTGAAAATTTTGTAAACAACGATCGAATTGTGTGCCTTGAAATGACAATGTGATGTCAGTATTTTTTTCTCCACTTTTCATTTGGAGATGCTGAAGTTTGAATTTCTATCCAGGCCGTGTCACATTTTTGTGGTTATCAAAATATTTGTAATTTATGCTTCCTCACAATAGGCTGTCTGTTTCCATATGCTGAAAAATCATAAAGTTAGCAAAGACCAAATACTACAATAAATTGAGATCAAAGCTTCCTGCTTAGAACTGGGTCTCAACAGCCAGTTGATGTTTTAGGTGAACATGATAAAATCAATGAAGTGGGAGAAAGTATGCACTGTGATTTTGTTGGTTTCCAGTCTGGAGTACTTTATCATTCTTCTTCCTCATTTTTTTTTGAATTTGTCCATGGTTCTAGAGAACAGGTCATCTTTGGGATTTCCTTTTGCAGGAAATACTGTATCGAAGCTATTGGTTGGTCTTGCTAATCCAAGAAGTGTAGATCATGTGCACCATTTATCTACTGAAATCAATCATCAGGTCAAACAAAAAACTCTTGAAGTTGTTGGTGTGAAACCATGTACCATGAATATCTCCAGTTCAGCAGATAGGCGCCAGAAATGTGCATCAGAAACTGTCACTGATTCTACTGGCACGCATTCTTCAAATGAAAACCCATCCACTGCCAATTCTCTTGAAGTACCACATTCTGGTGTCAGTTTTCTGCTCCAGAATGAGACATTGCATCCAGTTGAAGCTGATTTATGTGAAGTACCTCAACCTATCACCATTCTATTACCTGAAAAGGAAACCACACACGCTGCTGAAAGTGAACCTCTTGATGGTCCAAAGTCTAGTACCACCCCACAGCTTGAAACGACAGGTAAAATTTTAAGCATCTTGGGGCCACAAATCATGTCATTTGAGTGATGTAGTCTGATTGCAGATGATGAGGTGGTGTGCATTCTGTGCCTAGTAACTGATAGTTGCATGTTAGCTTGTTGGACCAAGCTCACCAATTTTGTGAAGTTTGAGTTTCTGTTAATGGCTACTGAGATTTCAAGCTTGTTATCTTTGGAAACAATCTGCCTATTTCCATGTGCTGAGAGAATCATTAAGTTAGCAAAGAGCAAATATTGAATTAAGACAAACGTTTCGTTGTGCTTCTTGCTTATGCTGTACTAGTCATTAACAACCAGTTGAATGATGTTTTAGCTGAACATGATAAAATGTATGTAATTATCTTAGAAAAAGGATAAAATGGATGTATTGGGAGAATATAATGTTTGTTTGTTTCCAATCTGGAGTGCTTTATTATTTTCCTTCCCATTTTCTTGTGGATTTGTTCATCCATAGCTCAGAGAACACAAGAATGTCAACTTTGGGATTTTCTTTTGCAGGCAATGCTGTAAGAAAGGTGTCGGTTGATCTTGCCAATCCAGAATGCGCAGATCATTTGAAACATGTATTGCCCGAAATTAATCATCAGGAAAAAACTCCTGGAGCTGTTGATGTCAAACGAGTTATCATGAATACAACTAGTTCAGCAGAAGCTAATCAGTGCCAGAAATGCACGCGTGAAACTGTCATTGATTCTATGGGCATGTGTGCTTTAAGTGAAGACCGATCTCCTGCCAATTCTGTTGAAGTACCACATCCTGCTCTTAGTTCGCTACTTCAGAATGATACATTGCATTCTGTTGATGTTGATTTCGATGAAGCACCTCATCCTATCACCACTACATCACCTCAGAAGGAAACAGCACACACTGCTGAAACTGAACCAGTTGAAGACCCAAGGTCTATTGCTACCCCACTGCTTAAGATTGATTCATTGCACTCAGTGAAACCTAATTTTCTGGAAGGCCTTGATAGTCTAGGTGCAACAAATCCTGAAAATGATTCAGTTGATACTGCTGAAAATAATTCTCTTGAACTATCACATTCTATGGTTAGTCTTCTGGTTGAAAAAGGTACACTGCACTCTGACAAAGATAACATTCTTGAAGGAAATAACTCCATTGATACTCTATTTGACAAGGAAATAATATTAACTGATTCTGTTGAAGGAGCACATAGTCCACTGCGAGAAAAGGATACACTCCACTGTGTGCATACTAATCATCATCAAGGAAATTATTTCATGTCCAGTGTACTGCTTGATAAGGAGATAACAGATGCTGTTGAAGGGCCAAGTTCAATGGCCAGCCCACTGGTTGAAAATGGTTCATCGCACTCAACTAAATCCAATTTTCTGGAAGGATCTGATTGTGTATCCAGTCGACTGCCTGAAAATGGTGCAATTGAGACTGTTGAAAATGTTTCTATTGAAGTATCACAATGCACAACCAGTGTTCAGTTTGAAAATGGCAAATTGCACTCTGCTGTTTATATTGAAGCACCACATGATACAGAAAGTTCTATTGCTAGTCTATTGCTTGGAAAGGGATCAGTATCGGCTGAATCTCTCGAAGGACCACATTGCATGGCCAGCCCACAAGTTGGAAATGATATTTCACACTCTGCTAAAACTGTTTTTCTTCAAGGAACTTATTCCAATTCCAGTCTACTGCTTGATAAGGAAGCAGTACACACCTCTGAGACCACTTCTCTTGAAGGACCTTTTTGTTTGGTGACTTTGGTCACTCCAAAGATCGAAAAGGATCCCTTGAACACAATTGATCATACTGTGAAATTAATAAAAAGAAGCAGCCTTTTAGATAGATGCGACAATGAAAGCTCCAGAATTCTTGAACATCAAAGCTCAGGATGTCATGTGGTACCTGTTCCAATCAATGAATCTGCTCTGCAGCCTTATCAGCTGGCTGATAATACTTCTGAGGCAGATGATGTTTGTGCCTGGAATAACATAGATATATCTACAAGAGCAGAAGCTCGGAGCACGGCTTCGTGTAAGAGTGCAAGAGCATTGCACATTGCAGAAGGGAACATTAAGAGGTCAACAGATCTACAACACCATGGTAATGTTTATGCTTCCTCTGGATAAAATTCTTGTCCTTACGTAATAACATGCTTCTTGCCTTCTTACCAAACTCTTTATCATGCAGGCACAGGACAGACGATAGGTTGTTTTGATAATGCCATGGAAATAAATGTCGATTCTTGCACAACAGTGAGTGATAACCAAACTAAGTTTCCACGACCCTCTTCCCAGCACTTAAGTAGTTCAAGATCTAGCACGAAGTTTTCTTCACCCAGGTCAGAAATGTCAGATATTCAAGGAACTAATGTCATTTCTTGCTTGAAAAGGAAGCGACACCAACTGATTCACTTGAAGGACCACATTACTTGGCCAATCCACTGCTAGAAAAGGCTGCATTGCACTCTGTTCAAACTGATTTTCTTGAAGCACCTTATTCTGTGCCCAGTACACTGCTTGATGCGGATGCAGGGCACACGTCTGAAATGAGCTCTGTTGAAGGACTTTATTTTTCAGTCAGTCCACAGATTGAAAATGATCCGTTATACGCTGTTGAACATGCTGAACAATTAAGAAAAAGAACCAGTCTTTCAGATAGAAGCATCAAAGGAACTCCCAAAATTCTTGAACAGAAACACTCAGGATGTATCATGCCACGTGCTCCATTCAATGAATCTTCTCTGCAACCTGATCAGCTGCCTGATACTGCTTCTGAGGTTCCAGAAATGTTGGATATGCCACAGGTGAATGTGTTGGAAGATAAATGCGGTTCCTTCTCGTGTTCACATGAAAATATGTTGGAGGATGACCTTGGGTCCTTGCATCTGCATGAGAATGAGGATGGCTGCGAATGTGGCTTGTGTTCACATCCAGGTACATTCAGATGTTCCCTGGCCAGGTCAGTTTCTGATCTTGACAAGCTTCAGCCAAAGCATACAGACGATGGTGATGGTATTACAAACAGCATTGTTTCTTCAGGAACAATAATTACTCAAAATGATTCCAGTATTGATGGTTCCAGTACCGGTAGTGCTAAAGATGCCTTTATTAGCCACAGTGGTTCCAGTACCGGTAGTGCTAAAGATGCCTTTATTTCTGCCGAGAGTGAGTCATCTCAGATGCAATCTTCAGTGTCTAAAACATCTTTAGAATGTGTTATGACAGGTAAAGCTGTGGAAGCTGTCGTGGCGACAACTGTTCTGTTCACATCAGTTGAGAGCATCCAAAGAGAGTCAGCATTGGATTCAATTCAGTGCCAGCCTAAACAATCTGATCATGCCCATGCGAAATTTTCAGACAAGGATAAATCTGAGATGCCAAATATCTCAAGTGGTGCTTCATCTAAAATAGCAGGTGCACTGCTCACTGCAGAAAGTGATATCACAACAAATGAGAGCTTCCAAACAGTGACTGATAGACAAAACAACTCTGCAGGACCTTCTTATGACCACTTATATACTTCAGTATCTGGCGAAAAGTTTTCTTCACTCGAGCCACATGTTCAAAGAACTGCTAGTCACCTGGACAAATCAAGTGCAAGTGGAATCCAGGTAACTCAGAATTCATATTGTGAAAATGCAGCGACGAATAATCAATCAGATAATGAGATATATGATTCTTCTAGCACAATGAGCACATCATCATCCCTGGATAATCAAGATGACCTCTTGGGGAAGGCACTACCTTCACATTCCTACTTAAGTAGGTCGGGATCACGTGAATGCATTTCACCGAACTCTGAGAGGAGCAATGCAAGTAACCAGACAAGTCCATTGGCACATGAGGTTCAGGAAGGTGCGAATTATTCACCTGAAAGCGGCATGTCTAACTTATCAGAACCTATATGCTGCAATTCACCAAGCTGGCAAGCTTCATTGTGCAGTGGCAGCAGTCTGAATACTAAAGTAACAACAATTCATCAACATTCTCGATCCTATTCTTTAGCAAACAAACTAGATACAGCATTTGCTTCTTTGGCTAGCTGCTCTGATTTTCAAGCTGATGGTGAGAGACACTACCTAAGACAGGTACATCATTAGTAAAGGCATACTGTCTTTTTATGATTCAGAATTTTCAGATATTTTCCTGTTTAGTGACTGTCTATCACTTGGATACATTTTTCGCAAACCTGTTCTGCTAGTGAATTTGCAAGTTATCATAGAACCTTGCCCTAAAAAAGGTACCATAAATCTGTCAATATGGTTTTCAACTATTAAATGCCACCTGAAACTTTCACCCAGTTTGGTTGCATGGTTTTGATATGTTATGATACCTTATCATACCTAGTTTATTGCATTGCACATATTGTTCTTTTTTGGTACTTCTGTTTGGGGTTTCGAAGTTGTTGCATTGCCAAACATTGAATTTTATTATTTTCAGGAAAATTCAAGCATTGAATGTCCCAATGGAGGTGTAAAGACCGCAAGAGCTGAAGATTATTCTATATTTGATGAAACCATGCAAGAATGCCAGAGCTTCAGCATCCCTGTTCCATCTAACAGTCTGGCCATTAATCATAGGGCATCTCAGGCATTCTGTGAGTCTAAGGAGTTGATCAACTTGAGTTCCAGCCTATCTGCAAAGTATAAGATGAAGCCACTAGATGGTGTGTATCAGTCATTGCCATCTAGGTTCGAGAAACTTATGAACCGATCCCTTGCCTATTCCACAGACACTAACCTGCTTGATCCAAGTTATGATAGCAAGAAATTGGGAGGTTTTGGCAACTATAGTTTGGATTTTGATGGTGCCTTTATGACGTCCAATGACCTTACTTGTGATTCTTCAAATGCTTATGGTGTCCTAGAGGACAGTGATGTTCCTTTGACACATTCAGTTGAGAAGTATAACCTGGAAAAGCTGTCTGGAAGAACTGGATCTAGTTCAGATTATTTGGGTTCTATACCAGAACTTGCCTGCTTTAGAATTGATGAAGATAGCACCATTCTAAGGGAAAATGAAAACCAAATGAAATTGTCTGGTTCTATTGGTAGAAACTATCCAACTCCAAGGCAAGGTTTGGCTGCCAACAAGCCGCTTGGGTATGCTACTAACATATACCAAAGCAAAGGAATAAGCCATGTAGACTTGATAGCTGGAAAATCTTATACAAGGAAGCCTGATCGGGATGTGCATATCAGAGTTAATCAAGACATAAAGAATCCAAAGGAGAACCGTGCTCCTTCAATTAAGAAAGGGGGAAAAGTGACTCATCCACTCCTTGACAGATTAAGTAAGACAGAAATGTTGTCTAGCAAAAGTGAAAGGAACATAAGCGAAACAAATCCTGGGAAAGGATGCAGGCCTAGGAGTATAGTATCTAATATGACATCATTTATACCACTTGTAAAACAAAAGCAACGGCCTCCAACATCTTGCGGTAAGTCTAATCTGTTTGCAGCTGTTCTTAGTTCAAAATTTATTTTAGTATAGTTATCTTAGTGTGCTCTTGCAAGACACTATGTTCATAATCCATATGCTCAATGTTGTACAAAAGTGCTACACTTACATTTTCCTGAATGGGCACATCCGACAATCCAATAAATAAAACTTCTCACGTGCAGTAAAAAGAGATGTTAGAGTGAGGGCACTTGAGGCAGCTGAAGCTGCAAAGCGACGTGAGGAGAAGAAACAAACTGACCGTGAAAGGCGCAAAGCAGCTGTGGAACTAGAGCGTGAAAGACTAAAGCAAGAGAAAGAGCACCGACAAAAACAAGTGGAGCAGCAGAAGAAAAAGGATGCGGACATTATTACTAGAAAGAGGCAGAGGGAAAATGATGGAAAGAGGGGAAATGCCAGAAAAAAGAAATGTGTTGAAGAGGCACCAAAACATCAAAAGCAGCAGCTGGAAATAATGCACTCCACAAATGCCGTGGGGGATGCTTGTCCAAATGATACTGTTAGTAAACACTGTAACTATCATCAACGTTTCAAATTATAATATGAACTATCTTTTTTAATCAGTTTTATCATTTCAGGATGGCAAGGATCCGGTGGAGAATTTAGTGAGAGGAGTGAAAAATCATTTTTTTTTTGATGAAAACATGGAATCTGTTCATAGGCTAACATCTGAAAGCAACAGTCTGAAAGCCGTGTCTGTTGATTGGAACTCTGAAGGTTCTAAGCTTCAGGTTCAGGGAAGCTGGTCAGATGATGTGCATAAGGTATAATCTTTAAATTGATATATGTAATATAAAGTTAAACAATTCGTAGGATTGAAAGCACCTTTTTCTTTTGTACAAGGACTAGAAACTCCCACATTAATCCTGAAATAGGATAGGAAAAGTAGAACTCTTATCACTAATGGGAGAATAAGAAAAGCGTTAACAAAGTCTTTTCTGGTGTGTCAGATTGTTATGGTATAGGAATAACCTTTTTCTTCTTAATATAAAGATACGCAACTCTCCCGCGTGTTTGAGAAAGAAAAGGGATTAGTTGGGAGCAATTGCACTACTGCAGTTTTCAGGTGTGGATCTACACTATAAGCTGTGAGGTTCGGTGCATGTTATCAAATAGTGCATTCCATTTCTGCAAACTTCTGAGAAGCTTCCCCTACCACAAATTCTGGTTAGACCTGCCAGCAACAATTTTGTAATAAGCACAATTAAATTCTCTATAGTGCCTATTAGAATTATAAAGAGGTTTTAAATATAAACTTGGGTGTTGCATCATCTAGTCATTTGCATCATCTAGTCATTCTCCCGCGAGAGAAACACATATCACATGGGTCTTGGCGAAGAATCTTTATTCTGTGGCTGTACACAGATCAGTTTATGACATACAATCCAGATGTATATATGGTGGTACAACTTAAAACAGTTGAATTGCTGAGTAATTATAAAACAGAAAAATACAGGGTGAAGTGTGAACATATTAGAAGCAGTGGGATCCTTTGATTCACATGATGCATTATATTGATTAACATAATTTGGTGGCTTCCCTTGTGGTTGCATAACCGTGTCTTTTGATAACTTGGAGCAATGTTCAGGTGACACCCATCAGTTACTTCTTTACAGATGTGACTGAACTGTAAGCAGCTGTATGGGCTGCTTTGATTTTCTTTCATTTGCCAGAAATTTGCTATGGTTATGGTTTAAAAAGTATGCTGTTTAACATTCATTCTGTGAATTTAATGCAGTCCTATGAAATGTCACCTTATGAAGATTCTGATGAAGAGGATTTTGACAACTTGGACCATAAAAGGGAATTAAGGCGTACACTTAAATTGATTCCATCATGGGCTCAGTAAGTACTCTATACTTATAAGTTATACATATTTTTTTCCCGAACATGCAAGAGAGCTGCGTATCATTGTATTAATAGTAAGGAGTCGAAAACTGGGACACTACAGTTATACGTATCAATGAAGATACTTAAAAGTTTGGGTGTGTGTGTGTGTTCGGGTCGCTATAAGTTATACATATCAACGACCAATTCTCTTTCCAAAATACGCCAGGAACTTTTTAGATACATTGGGCGCATTATCAAATTAATTATGGTCCAGCTATGCTCTAATTGATGTTGCATCGTTTTCTTTTTAATCCCAACTTGATAAGAACATGCTTATAACATTTCTGTGAGATGCTCCCCTTCTGAATCAGATGTGGAGATAGTCATTGCATATAGAAATTGAAAACTGCCTGCCATCCATGTTCTGGCGCCAAAATCATGTTGATCCTGCTAACTATATTTTGTTGACGCTTATTTTCAGGAAAGAAAACTTCAATAAAATCTTGCTATCCAATCAGGCTTCAGACCCAAGAGAAGTTTTTGCTCACAAGTGTTCTTTCATTTTATCTGATGGTAAGCACCAATGCACCACACAATATTGGGAATAACGTTTATTTAGTTATTGCTGTGACTAAATTTGCAGCCCTACTTTATGTGCAGTTCTTACACTTGGCATTCCTCATCGGCTATTCAATTAGCTGGCCGTGAACAACTATCGCAATTCTTTCTCCCGCATCACTGAATTCCTTCTTCAGCAACACAATGTACAGGCAAATCTCCTCCCTCCCTATCTCGCTATTAATTATCTTCAGTATGCTCTACTGTGGGAGAAATTCATTTTAGGACATTTTCAGTGCTGCAGATCCCAACTGTACTACGATCATCACTGTACATAGTATGACTAAGTTTACAGTAGAATAATAACTTTCTCTGATGCTAACATTGCTAGGTGCTGGTAAAGCATGTTTGTTATCGGATTATGCTGTAAGGTTTTAGCCACTATTAGTGCAACATAACTGTCCTTGCTTATGTTCATTTTTATACACGGGAGGTACATGCTTTTTTATTTTGTTTATGATGAAATTCGAGCAAGTGAGGGCTGGGAACTTGTTTACAGAGCTTATTTAATTTCCATCCGCTATATGTGGGGTTAGACTGTCTGACCAACACTACATTTTTCACTAAATAGCAGTAACCAGATGTCTAAGTTTCTGCCAGTACAAAGAAACCTGGGTGGGACTAGTGACTTCAACCTCTAGCATCTCCTGTGGCAGGACTCAACTAAATGAAAAGATCCTTTTGTAATCGGCAGATCAGGCTGTTCTGTGCTGTGATGGCCGCAAAGTAGGCAGACCATCTTGCAACCCTGTCAGCACATGTGATGTGTATCGAGATATCCGAACAACAAAGCTGCTGGCAGAGTGCCAAGACCAACTATACATCTTATCGCTGTTGCCATCCACCAAATCCATATTTAGACCTGCATTTGCCCAACATTGCAAGTCGCTACTCTTGATACCTTGTGCTGACCCTAGTATAGTATCCACAAGGTTACCACTGGCATAAGTTTCTAGTTGAGCTGTAACCCCACATTTTCTTTTCTCAGTTGTACTGCATCTTCTATGGCATCTGATGTTGAATCTGAATCTGCTGTTGATGGCATATGATGTTGAATCGAACCCTTTGCCTTTTGCAGGTGGCTGATAAAAGGCTGGCGGTTTTGTCTCTCGGCTTATCTTTTGCACAGGAACAACTGGGGAGCAGCCTTCATCAACCACGGTCACTTGTGGTACTCTATAACCTGATCGTTGCCTGTGCTCATTCACCACTGTTACAGTACTCAAGTGGCATGAGCATGATAATAGCAAGGAAAAAGTCTACTTCACCCCCTAACCTATGAAGAGTGGAACACATCACCCCCTAACTTATAAAAGTGGATTTTTTACCCCCTGAACTTTCTAAAACCGCACAAATCACCCACTGAAGCAGTTTTGAAAAATCATAATAAATCACAGAAAAATCATAAAATGGAAAATCAAATTGTGTTGGACTCCAAATGAGTAGATCTACGCAGTGAACATATAATATATTATATGGTATGCTTTAGTACATTTTTTACAGCTATGAAGAAAAGCATAGATCTAAAGTTACAGAAAAAAAATGTACTAAAGCATTCTGTTTGTGATTTATTATGATTTTTCAAAACTGATTTAGAGGGTGATTTGTCCGGTTTTAGAAAGTTCAGGGGGTAAAAAATCCATTTTCACTAAATAGCGAGTGATGTGTTCCACCCCTCATAGATTAGGGGTGAAGTAGACTTTTTCCTAATAGCAAGCACGCCCTTGGTCCATCGGATTTGGATCCATCATCCATCCCGGTCAAAGATCTATCCGACTAGTTTAGCAAGCACTTAGGCACCTAAGATTCTGTTCTCTCTCATCGTCTCCGATCGGCGATGCAGGAAAAACCCAGCTCCAGCGTGGACGCTAGCCGCGCATGTGGCCTCAAGGATTAAAACAAGTTCTCGTAGGGCATCCGCCTCAGATGCCCTTGGGCCCTTTGAGGGGCTCCATGTGCCGGGGGCTCATGGCTCCAAACCTAGGCTTTGTTGTGTCAATGGAAGCTTAACTAGGCTAACCTTTGTTGATAAAAAAACACTAGACTAACCTTCATTTGTTTACACCGGTACTAACCATCCATCCCATTGGCTCCTCCTCGACAAAGAAAAACTCCCCAGTTCATCCGCCATTGATTGCTCATGGACCAACTTTGAATCCTCAGCCAAGTTGAGTGGCCAAGCAAGCATGCTGCATAAATTACACTACCACCCTTGAGAGATTCCTATCGAGCTGCAGTCGCACGGCTCGCCGCCCCTTTGATAGTTCGATGCATGGACCACGTGGAGCAGAGTAGCCGGAGAAATTTATGGCGACAGCGAAAAGAGAGAGCAGAAAAGATTGCCGAGCCGTGCAGGTTTGGCACAAGGCGGCGTCGTGCTGTACCAGCGTACGCTAGGGAACGTCACTGTTGAGTGCGCCCAGTCGCCCCTCGCCCGTTGTCGCTGCCCGTTTGGAAGCCGCAAAATCCATGTGCCGCGCACGCAAAATCTCCGGAAAAAACCCCCGCGCCCCCGAACCAGCCACCTCCACCTGGGCCGGCTTGCCGCCGGTCGCCACGGCCACCTGCATGCTCCACTGTTTCCGATAGATCTCTGCCGATTCCGGCCGTCTTGGCACGCCACGAGCCGCACAAATGGAGCTCGTAAGTACGCCTGAATAGGAGTGTTTGGGACTGCGACGGGGATAAGCACGCTGGCTCCGGGCTGCTGCTGGCCGGAGGGGCAACATGGCAGGCAGCTGCAAAGATTCTGCGGTCCTGGCCCCGCATGGATCTGGCTGTCGGCCCAAACTGTGGCCCGAGCTGTCTAGTACGACCCTACTACGCTTCACTGCCCGTATTCGGGAGATCCCATCAGCTCCATGTTCGTACATCTACACATTTATTATACTTCCAGTTCCGGTGTTATTATGGTCGAAACCAGTTTCTTTTGTGGGACCAAGTGGGGCTCTGACATGTGGGGTAGTCGGATCTGATCCGGATCCATGTCAAGCAAAAGGCTCTGCGGGTTAATGAGCGCTCGTTATCGCGCTGTGCTGGAGCAGGAGCAGGGGCGCAGCGGCCACGCGAACCTGTTCGTCAACGAACCGTCTGGCTCGCTCGCTGCGTCACGCTCGCGGGCACTGTGGCGTTCGCGTTGCACAAATACGCCTCTGCTCGGCGAAAGCGACTCGCAAGCACATCCAAGCGAAGCGATTACTGAAGCCCTTGCTGAAACAATTACCGTAAGTACAGAATTCTTGCCCTTGGTTGTAGCACTATATAGCTTTTCTAAACAAAGGGTGGCGCGGATTCCGAGGCGCAGACGGTGCTTTGCGCCTCGAGGTTAGCGGCGGGATTAACATTAGCGGCGCTAGCTAGCCCTACCGGCTATCCGGCGGAGAAGAGAGCGAAGGCTTTGCGTCGGGGCATGGGCGAGGGGACAGCGAGTGATCGAAGGCTGTGGAGGCTGCTCCCTGCTGCCGTTCTCTTCTCTCTTTGGGAGCCCGGCCTGCAATTCCGAATCTGCCCTCGGCACAAATAGCCCCTCAGACCAAGAAAGCCTCTGCATCGTCTTGCTTGCCATCTTAAGCACTGTTATTTATACTGAACGTTTTGAGTACAATACAAACCTTCTTGTACGATTTGGTATCCTGTCAGGAAGTACACTCCACCCTTTTTTTATATATATACTTAAGTACACTCCACCTTACTAAGCGCGGTAGAAAGCTGTCAAGAAATACGTGAAATACTCTGCAACTACTGCACCCGAGTAGTAACTACAAAATTACAATACTACTCCTACTGCCAAGTGCCAAGATAATCATCTTGGGGGGCGCTGCACCCAAAAATGACGCCGGGTGGGTCAAAACTGGGACGGCTCGCCTCGAGGACAGTGAGTGAACATGTGAGTAAGAAAAAGAAAAGCCAGAGATAAATAAAACAAGAAAAGCACTGCCCTGTGTGCCTGCCCTCTCTCACTCACTTCCCCTTGCTGTGCTGCGAGTGGGTCAGAGCACGCCCAGATCGGCGACACTTGTTTGTGAACCCGAAGCCCCAGCTTTGGCCCAGCGCCAACCCTTGCCTTGCCCCCGCTCTGTGACTGCCGCCCCCACACAGCCCGCGGCAGGAGGAGGACGCCGCCCCCACTCTCGCCGTCTCTCTCTCTCTCTCTCTCTCTCTCTCTCTCTCTCTCCAGTATATGATCACGAATCATGGAGGGGGAGTACTAATCCATAATCCGCTGCGCATCGGCCCGGACATTTCGTAGTACATGCACTTGCCCTCGCTCCTTTTCCCTTTTCTTCGCCGGTCGCGCCCGGCACCTGCAGCAGCGCCATGGCCGCCTAGCGGAGGTACCTTCCCTGGTCTCCCTCTCCCCCCTCAGATGTTTGGTTGCATGGCTGACTGATTTGACTGATTGGGGGCGGTCACTCCCTCCTCAGATGTTGGGTTTCTTTCTTGATCTGTCGATGCAATGCCGCCCATCACTGATCTGGTTCGTTTGCTTTTCTTGACGCATTTAATGGCCCCCCTTGAGTTAGTGCCTCCATGTGAATGTGTTGCGCGCTGCTCGTGGTTTGCGTCGCTCATGTGATTCCGGTGTTCCTCCTCCGCCACAGCTGCCGCCCGCTTTCTTTCCAAGGGAGAAGTGGGGAGAGGGGCTCGTGACTCTGCAGCTGTTTCAAGTTGCAGTGCTTTTGTTGCTAATCTCTTGTCCTGGCCACCTCGAGGCCGCATTCATCCCCCCCATCTTTTCCTCCTGGCAAATGCTGTGGCTTCTCTGTGGTGTTTGGGCCCTGTTTGTAGTTTCTCCGTGATTCTTTGGTTGATGCAGCGGACTGGATGTTGGATCTGTGCAGTGCTTCGGTGGCTGCTCGGTTGCGCCTTCCTCCTTGCTCCCTGCCCGCTAATCCCTTGTGTGCAGCACCTTGATTCGAGCTGACCTATGAAACGTTTTAGGCCTCGACGATTTTCTGGTGTTTACTTTTTTCATGCGCTTCAGTCTGGTGTTGAATCTCTGTAGTCTGTAGAGCTGCCAGTTCTTTGTTTTTAGGCAGCAATATCAATACGTGCTAATGTGGTGTTCTTTGTTCTTCATTGTTAATTTCAGATGCGGAGAAACTTGATTAAGCAGTGAGTAGTCCGGCTGGATTTTGGATAAAGTGAAGCAATACCTGGTTGTTGTCCGCTCGTCTGATAGATTTGCATTCGTGCAAGTCTGTAGTGGTCAGCATGTCTGTGGAGACCGCGAAGCAGAATGTGCCTGGGCATCAGGTCAAACCAGGGGCTTATCCAGTTCCTTCAAAGGCGAACAAGAAAGATGTGGAAGGCACGCCCGACCTTGCTGCTAAGGAGAATTTGGAGGAGCACAAGCCCTCCCATCAGCGGCAAGAGTCTTCTGCATCTATGTTGGACAAGGGTCCTTCCAGCGTTTGCTCGGACTCCGGTGTCCTGGATGAGCCCCTAACCCCCCAAGGTGATTCTGGGGAGCTGAAGGATATTCAAAGCTTGGATTGCAATGTCAATCAGGAGAAGAATGTGTCACAGAAGAGCAGCATGAGCGAGGGCTTTGTTTCGGCTAAAGCCAGCGATGGGACAAATAGCCTGAGGAAGACCAGCGGCAGTGCTAAGATGAGCGACCGAGCTGATTTTCCGGAGAGTGGGAAGAGCAGCATGTGCCGCCCGAGCGCGAGCAGCAACATCAGTGATGAGAGCTCGTGTAGTAGCATGAGCAGCAGCACGACAAAGCCACACAAGGGAAGTGATTCTAGGTGGGAGGCCATCCGAGTGATCAGATCGAGGGATGGCATTCTTGGTTTGAGCCATTTTAGGCTGCTTAAGAAGCTGGGTTGTGGTGATATTGGCAGTGTGTACCTCTCCGAACTGAATGGTACAAAGAGCTACTTTGCGATGAAGGTCATGGACAAAGGATCTTTGGCGAGTCGGAAGAAGCTTCTTCGAGCACAGACAGAGCGGGAGATACTGCAGTCTCTGGACCATCCATTTCTTCCAACACTATATACCCACTTTGAGACGGACAAATTCTCATGTTTGGTGATGGAGTTCTGTCCAGGAGGGGACCTGCACACTCTTCGACAAAGGCAACCTGGAAAATATTTTTCAGAGCAAGCAGCCAAGTATGTTCCAACTCCTAAAATTGCATTGTTCTATATATAATTCAAGTACTGTATTAATTTCTTTTAAAGTTTGCTGCCCTCCTGTTTGGTTGTTTAAAAAAAAAGTCTTTGCTGCATACACTTTCTCCTTTTCTGTTAATACTGTCTAGTGTAGTATCTTGTATTATATTTAATTACCCTTGCATTTTGCTGCACATTCCCTTGCTATATACTGCTTTGAGCTTGTATAGTTTATATTTGTACTCTTGTATATAATACACTGCCTGAGATCTGTCTAGAAATGCTAATAGTCATTTTTTTTCAAGATTCTATGTAGCAGAAGTTCTACTTACACTGGAATACCTGCATATGCTTGGGATTATATACCGTGATTTGAAGCCAGAGAACGTCCTTGTCCGGGAGGATGGGCACATCATGCTGTCTGATTTTGACCTCTCCCTTCGTTGCGATGTAAGCCCAACTGTTGTCAAGTCTTCCAACCCTGGGCTAGATGCACTGCAGAGGAACAACCAAGCATACTGTGTTCAGCCTGCTTGTATCGAGCCATCCTGCATCCAGCCGGCATGTGTTGCTCCAACGACTTGCTTTGGTCCCCGGTTTTTCTCCTCCAAATCCAAGTCCAAGAAGGAGAAGAAGCCGAAGCCGAAGCCTGAGATTGTTAACCAAGTTAGCCCACTGCCTGAGCTCATCGCTGAGCCAACTGATGCTCGCTCCATGTCATTTGTTGGCACCCATGAGTACCTGGCGCCAGAAATAATCAAGGGAGAAGGTCATGGTAGTGCTGTGGATTGGTGGACCTTTGGTATATTCCTGTATGAACTCCTATTTGGTAAGACCCCTTTCAAGGGGTCAGGAAACCGGGCCACACTGTTCAATGTTGTTGGTCAGCCCCTGCGCTTCCCAGAGTCCCCAATTGTGAGTTTCTCAGCTAGGGACTTGATAAGAGGATTGCTGGTAAAGGACCCACAGCATCGTCTTGGCTATAAACGAGGGACTACTGAGATTAAGCAGCATCCATTCTTTGAGGGTGTCAACTGGGCGCTGATACGGTGCGCAAGCCCTCCAGATGTACCAAAGCCTGTTGAGCTCGATCGCCCACCAAAGCCAGCCCCAGCTAATGATAAGGCTGCTCCAGCTGCCAATCAGAAGGGCACAGATAACTTCCTGGAATTTGAATTCTTCTAGTGCTGTTTTCCTTTTGGTTTTATGTGGGCTGGTGTATGGAAGCAGGAAGATCAGTTCGGAGGCATATCCTCTGATGACCGGTCCATTGTAGGCTGTAGCTCTATTTCTAGTAGGTCTTGTTCTTTTTTCTATTGAACTGCTTAAGATCCTATTTATACCGGGTCAAAGTTGCAATTTTTAGAAAAACTTGTGGTGCTTAAAGGACACAGGGAAATACTTTCACCCTGCCATTGTAAATCCTGTTTGATTTGGCATGAATTGCAGCTGAGCATGTCTAGTACTGCATCACCATTTGATAGTTCTTGTTTCTTGTGACCTTTCATGTAAAGTCATGTCTGATTGCTGCAGTTGGCTGGAATGGGAGTTAGCTACGAACAACCAGAGTCTGAACTCAACTATTCGTTGGTCTATTTCCTTTTTTTATTAATGTAACCGATATCTGTGAGAAATGACATGTATAACAACTGGAAAGGTGAATAATACAAACATATGGAAGATGCTCAGGTGTAGTGATGAACAGATGCAAACATAGCAGCTATGTTGAACAAGGTTTTGACAGACCAAGATTGAATAATGTCCATAAATTGCAAACGTTTCTAGCTTATGCAACTCAAGTGGAAGTAATACTGTACATCAGTAAAATTCACTACAGGTATAATTCACTAGCTTGGCGAGATATGTCTGCACCCAGATGACAACAAGTTCCCCTGATGCATGCTTTAATTTAATCCATGCTTATATGTGGTACCAGAAAACTATGAACTTGCAAGATAAGAGCATCTTCAATAGCATAGGTATATTTGATGACCTAAAACCACTTTTAGGTATAAGAGAGAAAAATTTAGGTATTCAAAAGTTGTCTTCTTCAGCAGCATATGCATAGCGAAGAAATTATAGCAATCCAACACTTGGATTGATATATTTGGGTCAAGGAGAAAGAAATTTAGGTAATAGCCTAAAATAGCAAACCATATAGTTATATGCTGTTGGAGCACTGTTTTGGAGTGTTTTTAGCTGATAATTTTTAGGTATAGCAACTCACTTTAGATAAACTGCTGGAGATGCTCTGAGCAAAAGAAGAGGGCAAAGTTCACATCGAACTTAAATGTGAGTTCTGAACTCACCAAATCATAACACAATTACTGTCTAATCAATTCAACGAACTAGTAAAAAAATGTTTCTCGCGGTGGACATGAACCGGTTAGAGCGTTGAAATTTCTGCCCCGACCCGGGTTGGAAGCACGACACTTTGTTAGAACAAAACCTAGCTGGAGTCTCTTCCGGTAGTTGAGTTTTTTTTAGTAAAAATATGTTTTTCATGATTTTCTGGCGAATTTGCTGTGATAGATGTAAGTGACCTCTTCTCATTTACACTGTGCAAATGTTTTTTTTCCAGGATTTCATAGCGAATTTGCTATGATAGATATGTAAGTCACTAGTTGATAGCTCTAGTTTTCATGTAATCTTTTATGTAAATCAAAACAGGTTACTGCAGTTTATTGGCTGGAATGGATAAAGATTCTAGCTATGAATAACTAGCATATAAGTTCTGATTCGTTGGCCTAATTTTCACATGTTTGAACTGTGAAACTGAGATCTGTGTGAGAACCAGATTATGCATAGCAACCGGGAAGGCAAACCCTACAAAACGATGTTAGGAAGATGTTCAGGTATACTGATGAACAAATGCAAACATTACCAATGTGGTGCTTATGGGCATAAGGTAAATGTAAATCAATATTTTTGCACAAGAATCAGCAAACTGGAAAGCTTTAGTTATGCAACTATGGTGGCAAGTAATAATGTACACCGTCTCCCAAAAAAAAGTAATACTGTACATCAGTAAAATTCTCTATAACCTCAGTGAAATTTATACATGGGGAGATAGGTTTGCATTCATGAGTACAGGAACATCAAACAAATTCCATGTTAGTATGCGGTGCCCAGTTGTTAGAATGGAATTCACTCAAACACTTAAAATGGAAAATTCTAAACTAGGCATATCCTAGCTTCCTTAGCCGAGCTAATGGTAGCTGAATAGTAGCAGGTTTTTGAGGTTACCTACAGCCAATCTTCACTCTACACTTTCAGCAATTATTTTGCAATGGTCTCGAATTCCATCCAGACTTCTTCCATCGACAGTGACGATTTTTTCAGCGCACATCCTTGTAGTGAAAAATCAACTTCAGTGTTGAGGTT
The DNA here is from genome assembly GCA_033239725.1 of Echinochloa phyllopogon. NCBI lineage: Eukaryota > Viridiplantae > Streptophyta > Magnoliopsida > Poales > Poaceae > Echinochloa > Echinochloa phyllopogon. Next base: position 43,119,065 of record BTCW01000015.1, read on the forward strand.
TGATAGCGTGTAAGATTCGACAACTAAAATTATACTCCCTCCTTACTGGTAAAGAATGATGTTTAGGACAACGACACGGTCTCCAAAACGTAACTTTGACTTCTTATTCTTACAAAAATATTTATTAAAAAACAATATATGTATGCTTTTATAAAAATATTTTTTAAAACAAATCTATTCATATGGTTTTCACATTTCCAAACTCAATGACTTAAAAGTTATTCATGATTTATATTTCCAATGTTTGACTAAAATCTTGTCCAAAACATCACTATTTACCAATACGGAGGCAGCCTAGGATCTGTACGCTCCAAAATATGCAAGCAGCAAAGACAGAAACGGCCGGCGGGGACGAGCTCGTTGTGGGCTAGTGTGGGCCTTCTACGACGGCTGCTGCAACCGCACCAGAGCCCGGTTCCTCCGCTCCATTTGTTCTTCCAGCGTCTTGGGCTGGTGGGCCGAATCTTTACCCGCAATCAAGTTTTCCCCCGTGGCCCGGTGCCCGCAAGAATCTTTACCGCGCCGCGCCGGGCCGGGCCCCCAGTTTCTCCGGGCAACCACCGCCATGGCCGCGTGATGGTCAGTGAATTCGTGAGCGCAGCAGCTTCCCACCCAGACCCAGCCCGATCGAGGCACCGCAGCACCGCTGGCTCAGGCGGCGCACCACCGCAATTTGGAACTCAAACTCCGCGCGGATGGCCGCCGGCCGGGGCATCGCCGCCGCGGCGGAACGCGCATGCGACTTCGCTCCGGTCCAAGAGTGGGCCGTAGAATCTGCAACGAATTACGGGCGCTTCTGACCGCGGTACTCACGCTATCTATTTTCTTAGCTAAATACGAAGATTATCCCCTTTTAAAAATAGAAAACTCTTTATTTTAATGGTTAGTTCAAAAGCCTAGCTAAAACGTAGTAGACTTTTTTAGTCTGGGTCAGCGTCATTTTTTTTGGACTCCACGGGAAGGGGAGTCACGGCAACGAGCTAGCGAGCTCCCCCGCGTCCGGAGGAGTCTAGAAAGAAAAAATTACGTGGATTCAGATTTAACTAAAATACCTACGTTTTAGCTAGGTCTTTTGGAGATGGACTACCCATTAAATTAGAGGATTTTATCATGTTTATAAAAAGGTACGATCTCTGTATTTAACCAACATAATAGGGAGTCTCCTGATGATTGCTGCAGCTAGTTACATTACAATGATTACATCTTCGATCTACAAGGCCTGAGTTTACCGATTTGCGCCGGCCCTACATCACGGGAAGCAACACACACGCTAGCGCCAAAGTTACCGATTTGCCCGCGCCGCACTGCAAAGCTCTCGTCTCCTCTGTCAAACGTTTACCTTCTTGACAGACTACCCACCACACGACGGCACCCAACGCACGTGCAGTTGAAAGATATCCAATTCACTCGCTACCACTGACCTGTAGGGCCGTATGAGTACAAAACAAATACAGGCATGGGGCAGGTTCAGGGATTACCTTGTCCTCTTCCTTTTGTCACTTCCTCTTGAGGAAGGCACTATTGTTATATAAAAAACGTCTCATTGGCCAACACCACGAGCAATGCATACAGCATTCTTTGCTACCCCAACACAGTGCAGTGCGGCAACGATCTCATCTTCTGGCAGACGTGTTACCACCGCTGAACTTCGCGTCGGTCGCCCCGAGGCCCGAGCCGTGTCTTTTTCCTAGCCAAGTGGATTGACAACCTCACTGCCTGTGCCTGACGCTTACCATGTCGCGCGGTTCACACTGACATCAGACAAGCACCGGCAAGTGGCAAAGCCAATGCACGACAGCGTGAGCCATGACATCGTCGCAAGGGTCGCTGCAAGATCTAACACACTTGCCGGTAGAAAGTGTCATTTGGATGGAAGGACGCGATGGAATGGAACGGGATAGTGTCATCCTATTTTACATATGTTTAGATGGAAGTCAGCTGGAACGAGGATGATATCTAACTAGAATATTTTAAAAAACGAGGGACAACATGGATTCAACAAAACTAGCGGAGCAATCCGTCCCTTGGCCACAGCGTCACGCTCCGTATCCCCATGTGTGATTCAACCGTATCCATCTCCCTCCAATTCCGCTCGTGGCTGGGTCAGCGAGTTGTGGGCGGCCGCCGGCGTGCGAGGCACCGAGGGGCCTGGGGCGGCGGGCACGGGTGCAAGCCTAGCCGGTAGCGGCGAGTGGCTCAGCACTGGAGCAATTCCCCGAGGAGGCCGGGAGGGGGTGTCCACAGCTCCGTAGCAGGGCGGGAGGCGGAGCAGGTGGTCAGCGTGGGTCTTTCCTGGGGGCACAGGTGACCGGCTGGGCTGAGGCCATGCGGGGTGGACGACGGGAACGCGGACGAGCTGCAGGGGCAGCAGTCGCACGGTGTGGATGATGATGCGTGGGGCGCAGCAGCAGTCGCGGCCGCTTGAGGCGGAAATATATGCGGAGTGCGAGCGGAGCAAGGGCAGCATGTTCGTCCTTTGCTCTGGGCAATTGACAAATGGGCCCCGTATACCTGTGCTGCTGACGCGTGGACCCATGGCTAACGGCACACAACTGTTGTCCAACCAAATACTAAACTAGGATCGTCTCGTCTCTTCAACCAACACCACGTGGGATCATGTAATCCCTCGAAATAGGAATCACTCTATCTAATCCCACCATGACTCAGACAAAATACACGCTAAGGCTTTGTTTGGGAAGTGGAGTGATGGAGAGTTTTGAGGGGGATTGAAGTGGATTGCCAAACAAAGCCTAAGCGGGGACGGGGTGTAACTAAATAGGAGTCTTTGTTGAGCGGTTGCGAATTACCGACGGATGATTATCAGCCTTTAGGCTTTAGGGATTACACTTTGGGTTAAACTCTAAGTAGCAAACAGTGGGGTTATTAATTAGTCTTGCCGTGGGTGCGGCGGCAGATTTTTGAACTTTGACGAGAGTCACGTGCTGGTGGCATGCCGAGCAACGGCCAACGGGGTGCACTTGAATCGAATCGATCAATGCCGAAAGGAAAAGGACCTGTTCTTCTTCAGACGGTCACGTGCCGAGAGGCCAGGCCAGTAGGCAAATGGTCGACGTGCCGCTGTGAATCTGATAGCCGTAGCGAGCGGCGGTAGTAGTACTAATCACCAGCTAGCAGTGTACTGGCTGCACTGCCGCCGGCCGTGTTCTTTTGTTATTGTTGTTCTCTTCAAAGACTGCTACGTAAGTCACGTGACTTGCCGCCTTCAAAACTATCTTTTCGAGCTTTGGATCCAGCTCGACGCTGGTACACCAGTATACCGAAGACCTTGCTATTTTGCTCCCGTCCGCTGCCTTTGTCCAAAGGAGAACTTACCGGCGGCACGCATGGCAGCCGTCATGACTCGTCAGATAAATGGTTCCGTCACTGGGTACACCGTATCCGGCTGAAAGAATATGCCTGATTCGTTACAAGCTACTACCTCTGTTTCAAAATATAGGTTATTTGATTTTTTTACCATAAGTTTGACCGCTCATCTTATTCAAAAAATTTATGAAAATATAGTTAAATTTAAAGTATTTTTAAAGATTTTTCATTAATAATGTAAACCACCACAAAATATGATAATTTGCACAAAATGTTAAATAAGACAACCAGTTAAACTTAGAGTAAAAAAATTAAATGACCTATATTTTAGAACGAGGGAGTAGCGTCTAGCGAGCTCACAAGGAGAACCGGACAATATATACAAACTTGTTGCTTTCTCAAGGCACACGCGTGCCATATATATATATGCAAGTCCGCGAGTGACTCCATCATCTTGAGGTCGACTTCGCCGTGGACTCTCAAGTCTTTTTTTAGCGATCGTGACTGAGCACGTATTTCATTAAGAGGAGAAAGAAGCATTACAACATCATCCTCTACAAGCAGGTGGTTGCAAAGGGGAAAGTAGCAATTTAGGAAATATTACACAGGCACTAATTGGCGACCTCTAGCGACTGAACTATTTTGACCCTCATTGCCTACTACTGCTAGATTAGCACAACCCGCCCTTGTCCAAGTCCGAGCCTCTTCAGTGATCACGCCTGCCACCTGCTCAATTGTCGCGAAGACACCATTGAAGGTCCGCGAATTGCGTTCCTTCCAAAGAATCCACACGACAAGCAGCACCAAAGAATCAAACGACCCACGTATCGTTTTATGCAAACGCTTGCGGGCACTCAGCCACCAATCAGCAAGGGACATGGCCATCCGTCCCGGTGTGAGGTGGTGCCAGTTCCATCGGTAAAGAACCTGGTACCAGACTGCTCTCGAGTACGAACAACCAATCAACAGATGAGAGATCGTCTCGCTTTCTTGATCACATAATGCGCAGGAGTCAGTGTCTTGCAGGTGATGGCGCTTGCGCCTAGCCGCGGTCCAGCACCTCTCATGAAGAACCAACCAGCCAAAGAACATGCAGCGATTTGGCGCCTTGGTCTTCCACAGAACCTTGGCCCCATGTAATTGTGTATGGCCGACGAAAAATAGGTCATAAGCTGATGCTGAAGAGAATGTTTGGTCTGCTGTCCAGCACCACTTCCATTGATCCCGAGTGTCCTCGTCAAGTGTAACCTCACTTAGCTCATTCCAGAGCTGTAAATACTCCAAAATAACTTGTACCGTCAACTCCCCACTGATGTCTCCGATCCACCTTCTTTGAACAAGAGCCTCCGCCACCGTGCAGGTGTTCAGAGTGTGTGGCCTAGTTGCTTGGGCAAGGCATCGGGCAACCTCCTGCAACGATCGCCCCCGAAGCCACCGGTCTTTCCAGAATAGAGTCGAGCGTCCATCCCCAATCTGTACCACAGTGGACGCAGCAAACAGAGCCTCTGCAATTAGCTCTCGTGTATCTGGCAGAAATTTCCTTAGTTTGTTACCACCAGTTTTCGATTCCCATAACCACCTCATTTTCAAAGCAATGCCCCATTTCTGCAAATCTGGAATTCCCAAGCCACCGAGCTCCTTCGGCAAGCAGACTGTCACACCCTAAAATTCAAATTTTAGGATGTGAACAAATAGCTTAATTAATACAATAATTTTCTCAAATTTCTAAATTTTTTCCAAGCATTATATAATTTATAGGGAATTTAGTGTAGGAAAATTTTGTTTTCCAAATTAAATTTAAATAAATATAGGTAATAATAATGTGTGTAAGTTTTCAAAAATTTCGTTTAGAAGCCAATGTGAATTTTCTAGAATTTTTCTAGAAACTATTCCTATTTTCCTAGCACAAATCCCAATTTTTTGGGAGGTGCTAACAATCTTTTTTCATAAGCTTCAAATAAATTATTTGGGTTCCTCATGTCCAAATCTACCTCTGGGATTTTTCTCGAGATTTTTGGAATTTTTGGAGTATCTTTCGTGGCTTAAATGATTTAACTGGAATATTCTGGATTAATCATTTCACGGGAAAGTAATATTCTGGAAATAAAAAAAGAAGGAAACCCAAATCTGCTACCGGGCTAAATCCTAAACCAAGCCCAACTCCCAACTGCTTCCGGCCCATCACCGCGCCACTCCCTTCTTTCCCCAGGCCCAGCTTCCCCCCGCCAGCTCTCCCTGCGCCGCACGGGTGCGCCGCCGCCGCCAGCCTTGCCTTGGCGTGCGCGCCAGGCCAACCTTGGTGCCCGCGCCCTCATAAATAGCTGCGGTCCTGCGTCCCTCTGCCCTACCCGCCGCCTTCGCCCTGCCCCCTGCACCAAGCAGCGCCGTCGCCGCCGCTAGCAGCTCGCCGGAGATCGGAACACCGCCGCCGATGCCATTGCTCCCGATTCGCCGCGTTCGCTGCCCGTCGGGACAAACCAAGGCCACCATGAGCTTCTCCTCACCGAGCCGGAGCTTCGCCATCAAGCCTCATCGTCGTTCCACCGCTGGAGGAGCTTCCCCGTGCAAGGACCCGAGCCGCCGGCCGCCGTCTCCGATTGCGGCACCCGTCGCCCCCCCTGTGTCGCCCGTTGAGCAGTCCCTCGAGTTCCCCTCGCTCACCCCTCCCTCTTGCGCGCCTCGCCCCGGGTCCCCATCCACCGAATCGACGGCGAGCCGAGCCGGCCAAGCGCCGGTGAGCTCCACGCCCAATCCCCCCTGCCTGTTTAACCGATGAAGGAGAAACACTTTTTCAGTTAGGTCCCTGGAGAATCCTGCAACCTTTAAAATATATCTTGTGTCTTGCGCATTTAACAGAAAACCCCTAGATCTATTAGATTCCTGCACATAAGTCCCACCCGAGCACTTTTGTAGATCTAACCCTAAAGTTATCCTGTTTTACGGCCACTATTTCGGTGAGTCTTGCGAATCTTCCTAGCTAGGCCCTAAAGTCTATGGTTAATCGCGTATAGATCCCTACAACATTGTTTTAACCATAGAATTCGCGTTATAGATCTATTTTGATCCGTTCTGGTTGCGTTAGCTTCGTATCAACTCAAACTACGATCTAGTACTGTTATTTATCATGTGACATGTTCCTAAATTTTTATTTAATATTAAGTTGATTAAATGTTATCTGAATGTGTTTTATTAATTAAAATCTAATTAAGGTTTATACTTTAGATTTTCATACTAATGTCAAATTAATTAATATTTATTTAATTGGTCTTCTAACTAAAATTTGACTAGGTTATATGTCAGATTTTCATAAACAAATATTAATCTTGATAATATTTATGATAAATAGTTTTTCTAATTAAAATGTAATTAGAGTTGCACCTCGGTATTTTATAATTAATGTTAATATGGCTAATATCAAAGCAAATGTGTTTTTAATTGATGACATAATTAGTGAAACTCGAATCATTAGTTTTATTTCACTAGATCCTCACATATTTTATTTTAACTCAATGCTTTAACTGGAATAATATGTACTTGCATGTTTGTAATTAAAATCTGATTAAGTTTTATCTCAGTTTTCATAAAGTGATGTTAATTTGATTAATGTTTAATTAAAGCTACCTTTTCTAATTAAAAACAACTTAGAGTTAAAACTTCGAGCTTTCATAATAAATATTAATGTGATTAACGCTAACATAAATGTACTTTCTAAATTAATAGCTCAACTCGACATACTTATGATTCAATTAAATGCTCTCACATGTTTTATTTTAAGTTTATGTTTAATGTGATATAATTTATACATAAACAATTATAAATAAAATATTTGGTGTTTTTTAAATTCAAACATAATTGAATTAATTCGAACATGGAGAATAACATGTATCTATGATTTTATTTAATTAAAACTAATTGAGCATATAGTCTTTTGTGCCTTTCATAATCTAAATCTTCCGATAGCAGTATCTTTTCAACTGTAGCTCCGTTTTCAGCGATTGTTGCGTCTGCGTGACCATAGCATCGAGCTCAATCCTTTAGTGCGATCTTTTAAAGCTTTTCTTTTGATTGGTGTATTGTTCTTAGTTGTTCTTGTTTATTTGTTTGTATAGTTGCGTGTTTGTATGGTTATGCTCGATGATTGCTATGAGAAGAAGAAGCGCAGTTCGAGTGATTTGAAGATTAAAAGAGCAATAGCAAAAGTTGAAGACTTTGAGCAGTGGTATTTATGTTGCATAAAGGCAAGTGTCCCTAACCATCTTTCTACCTATGCTTTAATTACACTATCATGATGATTTAATTGGAACATGGAGTGACCACCCAGGAAAACAGTACAAGCACGAGTGCCTATGGGCTCTGGCCTTGGCTGAATAATTAGAGACTCTAGTTTGTGCATGTCTTACCGAAAGGGCAAGTGGGGGAGACTTCGATGAGGTATAACCCGGTCCTCTTGAGCTGTGGGCTTAGCTAAGAGACAAACCTCATTAGGGAGGGTTATGCTTTGCTTGGATTTTGAAACCTTAGCAGATTGCACTTATTAGGTAATCTTTGTAAAGGCCTCGTAGCGTCCCTATGCAGTCACACCTCGGTAGTGTGATGCATGCCTGATCCGCACAACATGATTGGGTTTAAAGTTCTTTTGAACTTTTACACGGCTTATGGTGAAAGTGTACAACCTCTGCAGAGTGTAAAACCGATATATCAGCCGTACTCACGGTTAAGAGTGGCCTGGATCCTCGCGTGATTAATTTACTTAAAGTTGATAATTAATTTATATTCTGGTTATTTCTTGTGGCATTGCTGAGTACCAACCACAAGTGTACTCAACCTTGCTGATTGCTGCTCAGAAGAAGAACTTGTGTTAAGCTGATGAAGATGGTGCTGAGTTCTAGGCGTACGCAACCCCCAGTCGATTGCCTGTGAAGTTTGGAGCATTCGTTTTCAGGATTTGCTGTATAACTCTGATAGACTCGTAAGTCATTTATATTTATTTTACGTGATACTATATCTTTTATTCACTTTCTGGTTTACTGTATGTGTGAAACTTGATCCTGGCACACATACGGTGTACACTTGGTTTGTTTTCTAAAACCGGGTGTGACACAGACACGGGTCCAAGCTACCTTACAATGACCCCCAGCCACGTGTTCTGTCCCCTTCCAAAGAAAAGCCCGTCTCTTCTTGTCAATGCATGAAATTGTCCATGAGCTGAGCGAGACAGTGACTGCGACATGAATTGGGATGGCCGACAGCTTCACCTTCACCAGCACCAATCTGCCTGCCACACTCAGCATACGAGCCTTCCAATGAGGGAGGCCACAGCACACCTTATCCACAAGTGGTTGCAGGTCAATCTTCTTTAGTTTGTGTATTGACAAAGGAATGCCCAAATATTTGCATGGAAGGGGTTCAAGTTTTGCCTGTGAGTATCGGCATATGGTAGCCGTTTCGTCGAGCCCACATTGAATTGGAGATATCAAGCATTTAGACTTATTTGTGTTCAGGCCCGAAGCTCCACCGAAGATATCTAAAATCATCCCAGTTGCTACTAAATCTTGTTGGACCGGCGAGACAAATAAAACCACGTCATCTGCAAACCAAGAGACCCGTTCTTTGACTCTTGAATCTGGTAGCGTGGAGAATAAACCGTCCCTGCCCGCTAATCTGATTAGGGCATTGAGACCCTCCATGGCAATAACAAAGAGCATTGGAGAGAGAGGGTCGCCCTGCGGTAGCCCCCTCGCATGGCAAATCCGCTGCCCAGGCTTTCCATTAAGAATTATTCTTGTACCGGCCATAGACAAGAACAAGCTCATCCAATTAAGCCACCTATGAGAAAATCCCATATGCTGCAAGATGGACAGTAAATACGTCCAAATAACCGAATCAAAAGCCTTAGCAATATCTAGTTTGAGGAGGGCGCACGGGTCTTTTTCTGATGCAGCAGGCGGGCAGTCAAATGGACTGCCTTGAAGTTGTCATGAATTAATCTCCCCCGAATGAATGCACTCTGATTCGGCAGCACAAGTTGAGACAGTTTGGTAGAGAGCCTATTCGCCAAAACCTTCGTGAAAAGTTTTGAGAAACTATGAATCAGACTAATTGGGCGGTAATCTCCAATGCCCGCAGCCACCTCTCTCTTCTTGAGCAATATCATAAACGCATGGTTTACCAGATACAAGCTCCGACCATCAAGATTCCAAAGCGCATGAAATGCTTGCATAATATCCTCCTTGATAATGTGCCATGTGACTTTGTAGAAAAGCCCTGTGAAGCCATCAGGGCCCGGAGCTTTGTCTGACGGCAGCTCGAGAATGGTTTTGTGAACCTCCTCTTCAGTAAAGCAAAAATCCAGCCCCGTGAGGTCAGTCGTATGGATGTCGAGACTGTGGTAGTCCAGAGATAATGTGCACCGTCCTGGTGTGCCAAGAATGTTATCAAAGTGCTCAAAAACAGCTGCTGCCATCGCCTCATCATGAACCAGCTCTGTATCATGTACCTGTAGACTGCCAATATGATTCATTTGGCTCCTGTGGCATGCTTGGAGGTGAAAGAACTTGGTATTTGCATCCCCCTCCGCGAGAAAAGTCAGACACGACCGTTGTCGAGTGATTGTACGCATAAGAGATGCCAGCCCGAGGCTGCTCATCTTCGCCTTCTGGCGAAGAGCCCGCTCATGTGGTAGCAGTTCCCTCTGATCCATAGCCGCGTTGAGGCGCATCACGATTTCTCTGGCAATGGCCAATTGAAGCCTCACACTGCCAACATGTTTAGTACTCCAGCTTTTTAAAGCCTTTGTTGTGTTTCGTAGCTTGTAGTCTAGTATCCTGAACGGGTCAGCATCCTGCCAGGGGCACGTCCAGGCCGCCTGAACCGTGTCAAGGACGCCCTCGTATTTAGGCTATATATTCTCAAATCGGAACCTTTTGAAGGAGCGTAGCACCGAACTCGTTTGTAGCAGCAGAGGGGCGTGGTCTGAACATTCGGATTGGAGCGCTCGCAAATGGTGGTCTGGGAACGCAAGCATCTAGTCCTCATTAACAAAGAATCGATCAATCCGAGCAAGGGTCGGTGACGCCCTCTCGTTACTCCAAGTATAGAGTCTGCCATTCAGGTGCAGCTCTTGGAGATCAGCGTCATCGAGGAATCTCCTGAATTTACCCATCATTCTTCTGTCCAAATTGGAGTTGTTTTTATCCCTCGCAGAGTGAATTAAATTGAAATCACCACAAACCATCCACGTACCAGTGCATGCTATTCTAGTCTCACGTAGCTCTTGCAAAAAATTTTCCTTGTCAGGGGAGACTTGAGAGCGGTGGACTCTCAAGTCTCAATAGTTGTTGGGCCCGAGTAGCCACCGTTTGGCCACTTGGCCGTATATAGTTTAACTTTATCAACGCAACATTTCTGGTACTCAATCTCTGTTCAGTGCACTGCTACTTTGCTTCGTTGAAATGAATCAACAAGGCGTAGTGCTGGACCGGCGACACGTCCACTCATTCCGTTGCCGAACCATGCGGTCAAGAGTAGCTCTTAGCTGGTCGCCATTGCTACCCTATCAAAGCATCAGCAAAGTCCTCTCCTATGATTGAGTCGAGCCTCCATTAATGGTACTTCTCCGCTCCCAATCATAAGTCATTTTGACTTTTTAAAATATATAATTTGTTATATATTTATGCTATAAGGATCTACATGTCGAGTCCGTGTTGATCAATTTGTGACATCAAACGAAAAATAGCACTTTAGAGGGTTTCCATCGTTTGGAGGTAACATTTTTCATCGGCCAAAATAGTTACCCACATTATGTATCCACGCCCCTCACTGCCCATGCTATGACATTTCTAGTCTGATTTGATCTTTAGACATTGTCCTTTCTATATTTTTTTTACTGTTTGTTATGCGGTCTTACTTTCTATTGAACTTGTTTGTCGTATGTGCGTTCTTGCTGGCATACCCAAGTATACAATAAAAATTATATATATCTAAAAAAGCAAAACGAATTATAGTTTGGAAGGGAGTGTACACTAAAAAAATAGCTTCTCCGTGGTTTGCAGCAAACTAAGGGAATCTGTTCATATCCATAGCCTGATGATAGCCGGCTAGCAGCTTAGCATCCTAGCACAAGCGCATGCTCTACCATGCTGCAGGATACTGCTGGCCCAGCCACCCATTGCACATAGTAGCATGTGATGCTACAGCCCCACTGTCCAGTGAGCTAGCAGCTCTGGACCACCCCATTTTTTTGTCTACTTGGCCTATATATATGTATCTATCGGTGCTCATCGAACAGCTCACATGTACATATTGGTACGTGACGTTGACTGGTCCAACGACTTTCTAATGCACATCATCGTCACTGCTCGAGTCGACGATCAATCGACCATCTACTGGATTATTGGATTGGAAATGGTCCAGAACCCTATCCTTGCAGTTGGATCCGCAGCCTCCGAGATTAGAATTATCTCACGTGAGAGTGTGCTATGAATCTGTGATTGAAGTTCTTAACACGCAAAAGTTTTGCGTGGCCAATTTTGTACAAGAGGAATCCACATATGGATCAAGCCTGTACCGCATCAACGTGCAATAGGGCATAGAGTAGTTTATATCAGCCAGCTCAGTGACGTCTGATCGAATCTTGGCCAGAGAAAATTAAGAATCAGAGTTGCGAGAGATCATGGATTCCTTGTGCCACTTGGCACGTTCGGATCAAGAAGCAAAAGCAAGCAGCGATATACTCCTTCAGTTTATATTTGTAAGGCATGCACGAATACCAAGGTTAAAATTTTATAATCTTTGACCAATAATTTAGCTAATAATTTTTAACATTTATAATGTAAACTTGATATGATTGAATTTGAAATCAAATGTACTCTTCAATAATAATAAGTTAACAACCACAGTTAATATAAGATAAGATAAATAAATGGTCAGAGTATAATTTAGAAGACGGTGTTAAGTCAAATCGCGTCTTATAAAAATAAACGGAGGGTGTACATATATGCTAATATGCATGGATTGACCAACGAGCACACGGGGACGGGTGCGTCGTCAAAACAACGGCGAAACCATATGACCGGTCGGCATCCAAAATCTGAGTGCAAGTCGTTCTCTAGATGCCCCGGCAAATGCACGCGCACGCAGCAGGACGACAAGTGATGAGCCATATGATAAGCTAGGTTTCTTGCCTCCGATTTAATTTGTTTGTTCCAGAGTTTCAGTGCTAGAAATCAATGGCTGGGTACTCGGGTCAGTATGAAAGCAATGATCGATTTTCCGGCGTATGCATGTACTACATTCATATGAGAAGGGAAATAAAGCTAATCGTACGTGGGTTGAAGCATTTCGGTGACAGTCGTTCTCCCTTGGCTCCGGTGGATGTGTGTCTGATGAATAACCCCTGCACACCCAGCATTTCGGAGATTTTTTTCAGTGCCAGTCGTTCTCCCTTGGCTCCGGTGGATGATTTCTTGGATCCTGATAAGGTTGCCTCCCATTGTTGGGTGTTGATATGTGGCCGAAATGGCCAAATGGTTCTCTTCGTGGCTGGGCACTTGGGTCCGTATGAATGCACCAGAGATTCCTGGCATATACTGTCTGACATACATGCATGTAGACATTGATCAACTGGTGCATCTTCCTTGTCAGTATGCAGCAATCTAGATTATTGACTCTTAGGTTGTCTTTTTCCTCTACACAAAACAAGCACATAATTATTTTAATTGGTCTTTCGAAAAAACAATGTTTTTATTCTTTTGCAAAAATAAATATCAGGATCATAATCATATGAGAAGGCAAGGCCCTTTCTTTTGAAGCAGTTTCAATTTGGATGTTGTCTGATGGGTAATGTGCAACTCGTTTTTGGCGGCTGAATTTTGTTTTAGAGAATTGGGGATATTGATTCTTCAGTGAAGTACACTCCAGTGATCAGATGCCGTCAAAGGTTAGTGTCACCTTCACGAGAAAATAAATAAATTATCAGTTGTTGGTGCTCCATGACATATCTAGGATCCTAGCTAATTTATTGGTGTTAAAGTACTTGGATTTGCACCCCTTTTTGAAGCTAAATCTATATCAGATTTGCAACGTGCACACACTGCTACTGCAGTAGTGGAAGGTAATTTTCATAAGACTGACACCATATATGATTATTGCTGGTTTAAGCTTAGACACTTCCGTTGATCCAAATGCAGCACCTGATAGCTGCTTTCCACACAGGCACCGTGTTGTTTTCTCATAGACAGCCGTATGGCGTCATTCAGCACTAAATCTATTGTTGTTATATTCATCATTTCATCTTGTTTGTGAAGTGCTCTGGCTCCATCAGCTCTCTCCCAAGCTGTGCTTGACAGTGAAGTCTTCTAGGCATGGCAGCATTGCCTATCAGAAACAGTGTCTGATTTATCCACCAAAAATTTCACATATCTGGTCTTCAAAAACTTTATCCAATCGTTTTCAGGCTTTAAATATTACCGGAATAATCTGCGTAATTAACAAACCACTACTTGCTAAAAGTTCCTGTTTTTTTAAAGGGATGTGCTGCTGTACTATGCAGATGCTACTGCATTACAGTTGCCCCAGTGGCTTTTTTGTCAGTACCGACGATCTTCATGGCGTCATTAATAATCGAGCTGTCCCTTCACAGGTTTGAACTGCCTCTGTAAATAGACAATGCAAAGGGACCCATGGAGCTGAAGAAGAGGGAGCTCAGTTAGGCGACCATATCCCTTTGAGCATCACTCACATTTACCTCCAAGCATAAGAGAGGATGAAGAAGACCCTTAACCTATCAATTTGTCACTTGGCAGGAGCTACTAGCTACCAACACGGCCCCTAATTGGTCTGCCCATCTTGGTGTGAGGGGTCCCACCCCATCCACAGAAACCTTGCTTATAAGGAGGACCTAAATCTTAGGTGGAAGGTTGGCGAGGAGTGTCAGAATGGAGCCTCAGCAAGTCGAGCTCAGCCACTTGGACGGCCGGAATGCCAGGCCAGGCACCAATGGCGGAAGAACAGGTGAGTCTTTCTCGCCTAGTTCTTGACAGAAATCTGACGAATTCTTCATGCACCCACCCAGAGCAGGAAATAATGCCCAGCAGCCCGAAGCAGCCTGCGAAATACTGTAACACCTTTTGTTCGGTATTTCGTTTTCTTTTTCTTACCGGAAGTGAAGCAGATGTTTCTTGCTCAGATTCTGTAGAGGAGGAGGTAGACGACTGCCCAATCGAGGAGGTCCGGCTCACCGTGCCCATCACCGACGACCCGGCATTGCCGGCGCTGACGTTCAGGACATGGTTCCTGGGGCTCATCTCCTGCGCGCTGCTGGCCTTCTCCAACCAGTTCTTCGGCTACCGTCAGAACCCGCTCTACATCTCCTCCCTCTCCGTTCAGATCGTCGTGCTGCCGCTCGGCAAGCTCATGGCCGCCTGCCTCCCCAACAAGGCCGTCAGGGTCAGGGGCACCAAGTGGTCCTTCTCCCTCAACCCGGGGCCCTTCAACCTCAAGGAGCATGTCCTCGTCACCATCTTCGCCAACACCGGCTCCAACTCGGTCTACGCCGTCGGCATCATCACCATCGTCAAGGCCTTCTACCACCGGGAGATCCATCCGCTCGCCGCCATGTTGCTCACCCAAACCACCCAGGTAGGTGGCCAGACTGAACATCCAAATCCAAGTGGTGGTAATTTTTCAGTTCATCTCTATTCTGACACTGCCTTGGGTTCATTAAAAAAATGCTTGGTTTCAGTTGATGGGGTATGGTTGGGCTGGCCTCTTCAGAAAATTCCTTGTGGACTCCCCCTACATGTGGTGGCCTTCAAACCTGGTGCAGGTTTCTCTCTTCAGGTACCTCTGCACCACAATCTCTGATCACCAGCCTGTGTTCTTCAACTGGAATTGAGCAATCCATCAGTGAATTGTTCAGACAAAGCTTCTGAAAATTCGACTGTTTTTTTTTCAGAGCTCTGCACGAGAAGGAGAAGAGGCCGAAGGGAGGGACGACGAGGCTGCAGTTCTTCCTCACCGTGCTGATCACGAGCTTCGCCTACTACATTGTTCCCAACTACCTGTTCCCGACCATCTCCACCATCTCGCTGGTGTGCCTGGTGTGGAAGAACTCCGTGACGGCGCAGCAGATCGGGTCCGGCGTGTACGGCCTCGGCGTGGGGTCCTTCGGCCTCGACTGGGCCACCGTCGCCGGCTTCCTGGGCACGCCGCTGTCGACGCCGGCGTTCGCCATCGCCAACATCATGGCCGGCTTCTTCCTAATCGTCTACGTGATCGTGCCGGTGGCCTACTGGAGCGACGCGTACGGCGCCAAGCGCTTCCCCATCATCTCCTCCCACGTGTTCATGGCCAACGGCAGCCGGTACGACGTCAACAAGGTGCTCGACCCGAGCACCTTCCAGTTCAGCCAGGCCGGCTACGACGGCACCGGCCAGATCAACCTCAGCATCTTCTTCGCCTTCACCTACGGCCTCAGCTTCGCCACGCTCGCCGCCACCCTGTCCCACGTCGCCCTCTACCATGGCCGGTAAACGCTTGCTCCGGCCACGTACTGCTGGTTGGAGCCAGTTTTTCATGGCGGGCGGATGGAGCTCGCTAACCGTGGCTGGGTTGGGGTGTGCACTGCAGGTCGATATGGGAGCAGACGAAGGCGACGGTGCGGACGCAGGCCGGCGACGTGCACACGAGGCTGATGAAGAGGAACTACGCCGCCGTGCCGCAGTGGTGGTTCCAGGTGATGCTGGTGCTGGTGCTCGGCCTCTCCGTGTTCACCTGCGAGGGGTTCGGCCGGCAGCTGCAGCTCCCGTACTGGGGCGTGCTCCTCGCCGCCGGCCTCGCCTTCTTCTTCACCCTCCCCATCGGCATCATCACCGCCACGACCAACCAGGTAAATAGAAAAAGGCTGACGTACAGTTTTATTTTTCACAGTTTTACTTTTACCATTATATATATACATCTAGCTGGTTAATTTCTTTGAGCAGCAACCTGGGCTGAACGTTGTGACCGAGCTGATCATCGGGTACCTTTACCCGGGGAGGCCCCTCGCCAACGTGGCGTTCAAGACGTACGGCTACATCAGCATGTCCCAGGCCATCATGTTCCTGCAGGACTTCAAGCTGGGCCACTACATGAAGATCCCTCCCCGCTCCATGTTCATCGTCCAGGTGATCAAAATCACTCACATTCAATCCCATTTCATTTCATTTCATTCTCTCCGGGTAAAATTCACGAGAAATCAAAATCCCTTTTAAATTGCACACGAACGAACGCAGCTCGTGGGGACGATGCTGGCGTCGTCGGTGTACTTCGGCACGTCGTGGTGGCTGCTGGAGAGCGTGCCCAACATCTGCGACCCGGCGAGGCTGCCGGAGGGGAGCCCGTGGACGTGCCCCGGCGACGACGTCTTCTTCAACGCGTCCATCATCTGGGGCGTGGTCGGGCCGCTGCGCATGTTCGGCAGGCTGGGGCTCTACGCCAAGATGAACTACTTCTTCCTCGCCGGCGCGCTGGCGCCGGTGCCGTTCTGGGCGCTGGCGCGGGCGTTCCCGGCGAGCCCCTGGGCGCCGTGGCTCCGGCTCGTCAACACGCCCGTGCTGCTGGGCGCCACCGGGATGATGCCGCCGGCGAGGTCCGTCAACTACCTCATGTGGGGCGCCGTCGGGCTCGCCTTCAACCACGTCGTGTACCGGAGGTACAAGGGCTGGTGGGCGCGCCACAACTACGTGCTCTCCGCCGGCCTCGACGCCGGCGTCGCGTTCATGGGCATCGTGTCCTACGCCGTGCTGCAGTCCAGGGGCGTCAATGGCGTCGACTGGTGGGGGCTGGAGGTTGACGACCACTGCAACCTGGCGAGGTGCCCCACGGCGCCAGGAGTCCGGGCACCCGGCTGCCCAGTTCAGTAGGGCATCATCACTCGGCGCCTTGTCATCAGATGCTTAACGGTGTAGCACACGTACTGTAGTATTCTAGTATAGCTAATCTCAGCCAGAAAATGATTAAAAGGAAAAGGGAACAACGCGTGCAAAGGCATGCTGAAATGCATGTTCAGTTTGCTGATACAGCTAGTACTATATGTTCTACTCGAGATGCAACTGTATAAAGAATCTTAAGCAAAGCTAATTTTTGTGAATCTAATAAGTGTTTTTTTTCTAATTTCTTTCGCATGTCGTCGTACCGTCTCTGGCCAAGTACCATGTACGCACTGTCAAACTATATATGCTGTACATGTGAAGCGTCCCCTCGAAAGAGAGAACTTAATGTGATACAAATACCAGTCCCAGGATGCTGGTTCACATTATTACAACAGATAGTTCAGTACAAAAGCAACGTTACGGGAGACGGTGGCATTGCAGGGCCACGACAAACAGAACTAATACTAAGCTCCAGATAAAAAGGTTGACAACAAAGAGGTCTTCATCAGAGTGGCAACGCATGCGGCTTCCAGCGGGTGATCCTAACACACAGGCAAAGGTTGGGTGCAGAACGAACCCCTCTAGACGATATCCTCAGGCACAAAGTCCGGGTCTGCCTCTGCAACAGATTAAGCAAGGGTGAGTACGTACGTACTCAGCAAGCGCAACCACAACCACGGAGGGGTAACACAGAAATATGCAAGTGTTGTAACAAGGGAGGCTCATGGTTCATTTAGCAGCAAAGCAAATTTTATTACACATGCAAGGGTTGGTTTTCGCAATAGGTTTTCACAAGTATTTCTTTTAAAGGGGACAGTAAATGTAAATACTTTTTCGAACAAGATTTTGTCGCTACCAGATTTCCCATCTGTCGTAGCCCATGTCAAAACATTTCTCAGCTCAATCAAATACCAACGTTTTCTTACACCAAAACAGGGGACTAGTGAAGTGACCAAGCCGTAACTCGCCCAATACCGTGGACACGGCTATCCGGATAGGTTTTAACTCTGCAGAGGTGTACACAACCACAAGTAGGCTACCACAACAAGAACACCTTAGTGCCAGTGCAGCTCCTATCAAAGCCATTACCCACCATAGCTAAACTGACAAGTTATCACAGACGCGACCAGGGGTTAGCAACCTACCAACGAGGTTCTAACCAGGGGCATACCTCACATAGACCGTATCCCCGGCTCCATGGCCCTCTGTTGCTCACCAGCACACCACATAACCAGCAACTCAACTAGTGGGATTTATGCTAGGCCGTTGCCACATACAACGGTCGAGTGGTGGTACAGAAAAATGGGTTAGGCTAGATGACACATCAACATCATCCCAAAACTTGTGATGGGATAGACAACTCCCACCATGCTCAACCACACGGGTTCGAGCTCACCTCGGTATTTCACGCGGAAATACCGTCTGTCTCATCCCACACGGGTACTCATTTTATTTACACAAATCATCTCTTTTATTTTAAAGCACGCACACGGTTGCTTTCGTAAATAACAAGTATTTGTAATGGGGTGTGTACCAGTAGAACATTCCTAAGCATTTCTAGCTGTGACTAACATTTAAACAGAGCATCGTCATATTTAAACATTAATCTAGGTTGTCAAGGAATTAGTCATAGCAATCAAGGGGTGGCTATCCAACTGGGTTTAGCAGTAAAATCATGCAAGTTTCATAAAATCAGGCCATGGGTTGTGTTTATAAATTCTGGGACAAAAGTATGCATCAAAGGGTGGGATTGCACTTGCCGTTCTCCCAACCCTCGGGGGATTCCTGCCCGGGGTCTTGGTCTCCAAGCTCCTGCTCGTAGCACTGCTCCTCCTCGAGTCCTTCCTCGTTCACAGCGGAGTCTACGGCACACACAAGCAAACACCCAATAAATAAAAGAAAAAGCTTTTATGGAGCTCCAAAAGAAGAGACGGAAAGAGGGAGTGAGTGATGATGGCAAGATTATTTTTGGGTATGGACTGGTTGGATTTGGCGGAAATATACTGGTGAAAATTATGGTGGAGTTTGGGGTCAAACGGAATTAATTTGGCGCATGAAATGACGAGTTTAGTGGGGTTTAGGGGCTGTTTTAAAGGAAAAGGACCTTTTTGTAATTATGGAAAAGCTCAGGGGCCTCGGGTAAAATCAACAGAGAGAGAGAGAATAGTAACCGTTGGACCGCGGGTTGATTTGGCAAAAGCCCAGGGGGTTTTGGACAAAATGTCCTTCTTCCCCGTTCAAACAGAACAGAGGAGAGGGGCGGCGGCCGTCGGCGAGGAGCTCGCCGGCGTTAGGGGTGATGATGTTGGACGGGAACCGGGGGGAAAGGAAGAGGGGAGCATGGCGAGTCCACAGGTGCTCATACCACGGCCGGAGGTGGGGAGTGGAAGGCCATCCACGAGAGCAGTGGCGGCGGCGGCAATGGCAAGTGGGGCGGCGGCGCTACGGTGGCGGAGGGGTCCAATTGGTGGGTGGTCGAGCTGCAGGGAGTGGAGGGGAAGCTCCTGGTGCTGTCGGCCGGGCTTGAAGTGGCCCGTGGTGAGCTGCCCACGTGAGCCCGAGGCGGTGGCGGTGGTGGAGCACGGCGGCAGTGGTGCTGCTGTGGTCTTGGCGGCGAGCTGAGGGGTGAGCGAGTGGGAGGTGTTGAAGAGGGAGCCGACGGGCCTATTTATAGGCGTGATGGAGTGCCGGGGTGATGGGCCGACGGGAGGCCGTTCGGCGGCCGGTGGCGGGGTTAATGGCGTGGTCGGCGGTACGGCGGCGCTGTGCTTGGCGTTTGCGCCCGTCGCAACGTGGCGTGCGCGCTCGAGTGGAAAGGCGAGGACGGGCGGTGGCGTGCTCTAGGACCACGGCGGGGTCGGGTGGCCGGAGCGGTGGCGAGCGGGGTGGCGTGCACGGCGTGCAGCGCGGCAGAGACGCGGGCGAGCTGGCCGGGTGTCGGTCGCAGCGGTGGCAGCGGTGGGGTCACACCGCGCGGCGGCACGGCGACGATGGTGAGCGCCCCGAGCCGAGAGTGAGCGGTGGTGGTGGTCGTACAGCTTGCGTGCGGTGCTCGGCGCGGCGGAGCGGGGCGGACTGCGCGTCGGTGCGAGCGCGGCCGAGAGCGCGGCGGTGTCGTGGTGGAGAAGCGAAGGGGGGGCAGCGGGTGAGGGGCGGCACGGCAACGGTCGGGTGGCGCGGTGGAGTCGGTGGACTTGGAGCACGGCGGGGGGGGGGGGGGAGATGGCCGGCGACGGCCAGAGCTGCAGAGCCAGCAGCGGCGGTGTGGGGAAAAACAGAGGAGGGAGGGAAAAGAGAGGAAAGAAGGGAGAAAGAAAAGAAGAAAGAGAAAAAGAAAGGAAGGGAGAAAGGAAGAGGGAGAGGGGAAAAAGGGAGGGGTCGGCGGGATTCGCGGCGGAACCCGACAGGCGATCGACGATGGCAGTCACGGACGATGGGATCCGGCGGTCGACCCGAGGGCGGACGACGCGGGATGGGACGGAAAAGATGACAGTGATGCGATGCGGATAGGGAGAGAGAGGGGGGAAACGACAGGCGAATAGGATTCGGCGGGAGGGGAGCTCGGGCGGTGAAAAGATTTTGGAATGATTTTACCGGGTGTGTTATTTTGGTGATTTCACAGAGATTAAAACGCGGGCGTTACAACATGATACTTCGTCAGAGACATGGTACATGTATTGATTCTTACTAAACATATTTCGTAGTGTTACTAAGTATATGTTTAATAAGAATCGATAGATCTCACTAAACATATTTCATAGTAATACTAAATACATATGTTTAATAAGAATCAATAAAGCATGATCTGAGCTCATCTTCATCCTGCGTTCAAATACGCATGATCCAACTCGAGCAAGAAGCACACCACAACTAATCGATCAGATTTTGCAAAATGCCGTGAACGAGCTTGTAGCCCAATGGTTGCAATGCTTCAGTAGCATGTACTCCATCATACAGGCTACGTATATTTCAGTTCCTTATAACACATATGGCATCAATTGCTAGTGAACACAGATAAAAAGGTAAAGGGAACAACACCTATAACATCAGACCATGCGCTTCAGGGATAAATCGAAGGATGCTAAATAACGGAGACTGTCCCTCCGAACGTTTCAAGACAGTTGCTAACCTGTTCCCCAAGGTATGCTTACAGAGTACCTTAATCTATCACAATAACAGAATTCTATGAAAAGCCAAACAAAACCGTCAATGTGACATCTAGTCTGGATCACCACATGATATGGGATAAAAGTTAAACCTCGGGTAAGCTAGAAAACATGTAATGACACTAAGCTGGGCTGAAAGTTTCACGGTAGCTGCATTTTACTAGCAATCTCTAATGACAGGGCCGGGAGCAAATATGTGGAGAAGATTGAGATGTGTTTCAAGCAGTGGCTCTTCTTGTCATCCATACGGGTGATACCGTCCATATCCACCAGTAAAGCTCCCCTTATTCCTGTCAGGTGTGCTATCAGATCCACAACCAGAGCCAGAACTACCAGGGCCACCAGAGCTCTCATCAGCATCACCACCAAAACCAGAATTAGCAGGGGCGCCAAAGCTCTCATCAGCACCACTGCGTCTATAGCCACTCAAGTCCCCACCAGCATAAGCTCCACCAAAACCTACTCCATATAACCCAAAGCCAATGGGATAATAACCAAACGAATATGCAGCCCCATAGGCTCCTAATGCTGCATAGTAATAACGACCATATCCAACACCAAATTCACCCATCCCACCATAGCTGCAAAGCCTGCTACCACCGAAACCTGCATTGCTCCCATAAGGACCAAACCCACCACCCCTGTAACTGTCATAAGCGTTGGCCAATCCACCATAGTTATTAGCAGAAGGGTGATCCCTAGAGCCCCTATCATATGAAGGCCTAGAGCTTCTATCAGGCCCTGATGGAGGTGGATTTGAGTATTTCTTTGGTTCTGCTTTCTTGACCTCCACCTACAAACAAAGCAAATGACCTAAGCCCTGTCAAATAATCTATGGGCTATGCATGGGGTCTTTCTATGAATTAAGCATGATGTTCCAGCATAATTGTCAACTTGAATATGAGAGCGCATTTTCTTTCTGTTGACATTACTTTACATATTTTACACCATAAGTATACAGGGGAGGGGATAACCATTTCTGACGTTTCTTTAATGAACTGCAGACTCACCTTTGAACCAGCAAGATCGATCATATTTCCATCTTCTAACAAATCATCTACAACTTGCTCCGAGGCAAAAACTATAAAGCCAAAGCCTCTAGAGCGTTTCGTTTCACGATCAAACATGATCTGGTGGTCTACCACAGTCCCATATCTTGCAAAGAAATTCTTGAAATCATCTGATCAAGGAAACAAATGGAAGAACCAATAAGGTAAAATCAATGTAAAACAAACATGGCTGGGCGGCCTAGTAATCCTAAACCTAAAGAAGTTTGCACGAGCGCGCCTATGTTGGCTTTGGCAGGAATAGAAAGCTGAAGATAAAATTTGGATTGGCATGCCGATCCCATGTAATAACAAAGACTGTTGCCTATTTGCGGCGGCCACGACGATCACCCTAGGGGACGGTGGGAAAGTGAAGTTCTAGGATTCAGCTTGGCTACAAGAAGGAACTGCGCCAAGAAACCTTGTGCCGTCCATTTACAAAATTTAAAAAAACAAGCAATGAACAATGAAGGACGTCCTAACCAACGATGCATGGATCTTAGACATCAACCTAATGGTGATCTCATCACCTGATCAGTTCACAGAATTCACTCAACTATGGGAAAAGGTGCAGGGCGTACAGCTAAACAATGACGTCCCAGACACAATCACATGGAAATTAACAAAACACGGCGACTATACCACAGCCTCGGCATACGAGGCCCAATTATTAGAATCAATACCGTCGCATATGGAACACTTGATTTGGCGAGCTTGGACACCGCCAAAGTGTAAATTCTTTACATGGCTAGCATATCAAAACCGCTTAGGGCAGCGGATAGATTAATCAAGCGCGTCTGGCCCAACCAAAAGATCTGTATGCTGTGTCATTCTCATGATGAAACCCTACTTCATCTATTGACACAATGTCATTACGATCTCCAGGTCTAGGATAAGTGCTTCGAATGGATGGCGATACACGTACTGACACGAGCGGATTGGACAGCCTTCACATCCGTCCTTCACATCTGTTAGCGACCGGTGGACACACATAGGCTTTATGAACGGAGCCCACAGAAAGGTTTGCGGTCTTTGATCATCCTAGTCTGTTGGGAACTGTGTAAAGAATGAAATGCGCGAGCCTTCAATCGAGACTACTTACAACCATATCAGCTAGTCGAAAAGATAAAAAAAAGAGCCTCGGTGTTGGGTACTAGCAGGGGCAAAGATATATATACTTTTTTGTGGGGGTGGGGTGGGGTGGGGGGGGTTCTCAGTTTTGAGTAACCCACGCGGTTTCATTATATTCTTTTCCTTTTTACACTTTCTTGGCATATGCCTCTGTACAACTCTCCTCTATAAATATAATACTAGCGAATTTCGCCAGTTTTACGTTCCAAAAAATGTAAAACAAAGTTGACTACCATATGCCATACTGATATTACCTCCTGTTAGTGCTGAGGGAAGGCCACCAACATATATCTTTTTAGTCTTGAAATCTTTGGAGCTAGACTGCATTGCACCTTTTGGTATGGTTCTTTTAATCTCAACCTGGAGCAACAAAAGGCAACTGTGAACATGTGGGGATTGCGAAGGTAAATGAAGTGGATGAGGTATGGTCCAAAACGAAGCATCAGAAAATCAAGTGGTAAATTGCATTTGTCATGAGCAAATTAACAAAACGGCAAAACTGATCCAAAACTGAATCGGAAACACCATTAGTAGTTTGCAAATCCAGGACCACAAGATGATAAATATTGGCATGCCAATAAACATAGTTGCAGTAGCAACAGACATGCTTGCTTTGCATTTACAGCTAGTTAACCAAAAAATAACAGTTGCACTTAGAACAAGAAATCCTGCTAATTTTTTTTAAATCTAGGCATTTTTGAATCACAAGGTGTAAATTCATATTTTATTTTAACAAAGTATCCTAAGCTAAAGCAATTGATGTTATATAAGCATTTTGTAATTATCACACTGGACTTGAATGTATACAGAGTGCAGCCATTGACAGGTCAAAACTGAAATTAATAATTGACAAAAACTAGAGCAATTCAACTCCTAAATGGTGACACCGAATTACTGGAAAACAAAACTTACTTGCTTTCCGTTGATGACATGAGTGTCCTCTATCACTTTATCAACAACGGCAGAGTCAAAGTATGTAATGAAGCCAAAACCCCGTGGCTGAGAAGTATACCTATCTTTCATTATTACTTAATCAACTATTTCCCCATACTGGCCAAAATGTCTCACAAATGTAGCTGCAGCAGTAAACAGCAGCACAAAATCAGTAAAACGAAAAGAGAGATAACCTGAGTAGGGATGTGAATTGGTGGATCGCCACTTACACCCTTTAGTTCAATTATTAGTAGTGGTTTTCCTAAATTTCTCCTAAACCTGAGAATCTACTAACCCTGCAGTTAACTAGTGTTCATATATCAGATTGATGAACAATGATATTTAAAAGGGAAAAAGGCACAATAGCAAGATATTGATACATTCGCAGTGCTATATCATGCCCTAGTATAACTGTTCCCCATGGTTTAACCATAACCTTATATTTCATAGGTAAAACTGACATCTCATGATTACAGTGATAATGAGCAGAATGATTTATAAAGTTTAGATAAAGAACACTTTTCTTCATATGTTTTCATTCGATGTTACCAATTCATAGAATTAGGCATTACATGTTTCACTGATTGGCAATGGAACATGATACACCCACACAAAAACTTCATTGGGCATAAATGCAGTTATGCAGATAACGCTAACAGGGTCAGTTTCACAGTTTCAAATTTAAACAGTTTAGCTATCACAGTACAGAAGCACAAAAAATATTGCTGTGTAGGTGCATTTCGTATAACTCCATTGAGCACAGTTTAGAATCCGTGCTAAACATAGACATTACTGTAATTTTTCACACTATAAATAATAAATAAGCCTAGGCACAGTATCATTGCAGCACCGCAACGAAGAGCGCCACACCATCCCGATGCCAACTGAAATACCGCCCAACCTCCCCCCCCCCCCCCCACAAAAAAATATGTACGGCCGAATCTTCACCCAATCCACACGTAGCATGGCACACCAAAAGTTACAAAAAAAGGCATCGATTCACATACCATCTGTGGTGTCCCACGGCAGCCCTCCGACAAAAATCTTCCTGCGAACCAAACGCAACCAATCAGACTGCTAAGCTGAGATCTATTAAACTTGAGGGGCGAAAGGGGGCCTAGAGTTCATAGCCTGGGTTGCGACCGCCAACTCCACCACCACCGCCGCCACCTCCATCGCCGTGCCCCTTGGTTCTCACCTCTGTTTTTCCAATGCCCGCGTTAGGGTTGTGTACAGAGTTCGGCGGCTCACCCTTGCGATTTCACTTGCAGAAGGCACAACCGCGTTTGCGGGTCGAAAATGCAAGAGGCTTAGGGTGTGAATCCACATATAGGGTTGTTTTTCGAGAAAACATATATAGGCTGAATTAAATGAATTGTCTGCTTATATCTTTTTATTCGGTTTGGTAAGATACCCATTTTCGTGTTTCCGTTTATATGGCCCAATTATATTGAGAGAAACAATCAAATCTAAAATAGAAAAAATAAAGGAATAATGTCTTGGGCCGTCGTTCTATGATTTTGGTCCAAAACTAAATGAATACATAAGACTTGATAGAAAATGTTCGGCCCATATATCACGTAACCTTATATTTATACCTTGTGATTCAAGTGCCCTATTCAAAATTTTCTGCTCATGTAATTTACTATCTCGTATAAATTAGCCACTATTTAACCTTTTTCTTAAACTACATGATATATTTATTTGGATAGAGTCTGTTCCAGCTTATTTTAGTTTTGTTGCAACTAATACCGTTTTGACTTCAAGGTAAGTGAAATGATTCCTTTATCTAATTATCAGTGCAGATTATCTAAGCTTTGCAAGTTGTGGTTGTCTTGTTGAACAAATGTATTTGTTGTGCGTCATTTTTCTTTCTCCACTACTCAAAATAAAATAATTTGTTGTGACGGTGTGTCTACCATCACCACCATTGTACACACATTCCTGCCACTCAACAGCAATCCGAGGTTTTTTCAGTTATTTATGCAATCACAGCCAAGGTAAAGCCTGCATATTGTAATCATTGTGCACTATTGCCATGAGCCACGATGCACGGCGACACGGCTTGGGTCAAAAACATAGATCGTCTAATCAAACTCCAGCCGCAGCAACAACAATCATGCACATCAATCACACCTTGCCCCAGCATAGGAAGCTTCCTTGGAGGAGCTAGCACACCCCCTCAAAGCATAAATTAACACATAGGCTGTGGAACGGAGAATTTAAGACGTGACAGCTCCGGTAAACAATGCCGTCGACATGTCAAAGGGGGGCGAACTTACGACACAGAAACATCACTCCACAAACGCGTTTGCACAAAAAATGGAGAAAAAGGAGACAACGTTCTCCATGTCAACGCAGGTGGTTGTGCCGGTGGCACCATCTTATCCAGATCTCGGGTTCTTGCCGCGTTAAGTATAGCGAGACAAACGTTGTCTCTCGTGGACACCCAAATCAAGCTGAAAGCAAATTCTCGAGCCCACCTGTCAGTGGCCGCAGAGTCCCTAGTCTACAATGAAGGCTCACCCAATCAAGCTTGGGTTGTTGTCACTTTGCAAAATTTGACATCTGATAAAAACAAATCCAGATCTGGTCGGAAAGTACAAAACCTCGTCGTAAATCTTCGCAAAACCTGCCATGAAGTTTTGGCACTTGCTGACTTGCTTGCAGTTATCAAGACAAAACACAGATTTCGCCCCTCACATAAAACAGGGGCGATGGTACTTGGTTCGTTGCAGTCCTTCAGGAAAACCTGACGAATTCCTCAAAAGGTCGCAGTTTCAAAAGCGGACGAGGCGACGCCGCGACGGCGACTCCCAATCCCAACCGCGGGGAAGGGACCGGAGGGACTCCTCGACTCGACACAAAGGGGGAGGGAGAAGAAGAGGGGGAGCAGAGCAGACAACACGAGGCGCCGAATCGAATCAGGGAAAGCGAAGGTCTAAGCGCATCCGCATCGTGAACTCGATGCGATTGCCTTCCCAGTTCCCCTCTGCCTCGCTCTCCACTCCGCTCTTCCCTCTGTGTGTGTGTGCGCGCGCGCGTGTGTCGTTGACGAAATCCCGCGTCCATGTGGGAGCTTTTGACTTGATCCAACCAAGAACGCGCCTTTCAGCCGTAAAATACTAGCGCTCCTACCAGTTTCCAAGTCCGGTCGCGGCTTACTTTTGCTTGCTTCCATCATCTGCTTTCCCATTTCCTGCCATTCGCGTGCGCCTCCGATTACCCGTTCTTGCTTCCGTCGCCTTGGTGCGTGTAAATCTGATCTGCTTGTGTCGCCACATCATTGGGGCGTCTGAAGTTGGAGTTGGAGTTGGCAATGCCCAGGGAAGAAAGGAGTATTTGATCTGACTTCCGTGAGAGTCCTTGCTGCTGTTCCCGTGCTGGGATTGGGCGGATTGGGGAGCGCTCGGCTGGTATGTTGGCGATTTCTTCGCGGAAGCTACTGTTCCTCTGAATTTCTGGTGCGGAGTTTGGCTTAGGATTTGGGAAGGAGGGATCTTTGATCGATTTATGCGCTTCTCTTGGCGATTCCTGTTCTTCTCAACTTGGGGATTTCTGCGGAGGGGAGTTTCCTGACTGGTTTGGGTTCAGTTGAGCAGCAGAGATGAGGCTGATTGTTCGTGTGATCGAGGCCCGCAACCTGCGGGCCATGGATTCGAACGGCTTCAGCGATCCGTACGTGAAGCTGCAGCTCGGGAAGCAGCGGTTCAAGACCAAGGTGATTAAGATGAACCTGAGCCCGACTTGGGATCAGGAGTTCAGCTTCCTTGTCGGCGATGTCAGAGATGTGCTCAAGCTTGATGTCTATGACGAGGACATCCTATCAATGGATGACTTCCTGGGTCAACTGAGGGTGCCATTAGAGGATGTGCTAGCAGCCGACGACTTGTCACTTGGTACGCAATGGTACCAGCTTCTTCCGAAAGGCAAAACCGACAAGGCAGTCGATTGCGGTAAGTGATGGACATTCATCTAGTTTGTTGCTCATTTTTATTTGTTATGATCAGCCACACATCTTTCTTTGTTCATGTGAATTCAGTGTTTGACCTTTGACTTTCTGAATCTGCATCATTTTACTGGCTACTTAGTACAACTTGCTGTCAAGTAAGATCTAGCACATGGATTCTAGTTGATGTTGTTATTCAAGAGAAGTCATCATCACTTCATTTTTCATTTGTTTTCAACTTTCAGGGGAGATTTGTGTCTCGATATCTTTAGAATCGGCAGGAGCCACACGATCATGGTCTGATGATCTTGCATCTGAATTAACTGATATACAGAGAGACTATTCATTGTCAAGTCAAAGCACAGCTCCATCTATTGCATTTTCTTATCGAGAAACTGAAACTTTTAAAGAAGATAGTATCAATGAGTATTCTGATGGGTCTGAAATCCCTGCTGAGGATAAATGTAGTGAAGTTGCCGACAGAAATCAAGCTGATGCAGAGGACAGGTCAAAAGGGAATTCTATAGCAGCTTTGAATGGAACTGAAACTTCTAGTTCTAAAACCGATAAGCCATCACTTGTTGATCGTGTCTACCAAATATTTGCTAAAAAAAATGACGATGCGGTGCCAGCATCCTCTGGAAGCTCTGAGGCTTCAGAAGAAGTTCAAGAGGAACCAATAGGATATGAGATCCCAGTAAGCGAAAATGATAATACGTGCCCAGAGGCTCCATTCTGTGAATTACTGAAATCTCTAGAATCACGGCATGAAGGAGTTGAGATGCCTGTAAATCTGCAAGGAAATCTTGTCAACCAATCATATCTTGCCTCGCCTAGTGATCTGAATAACCTTCTCTTCTCACCAGATTCAGATTTTAAACAAACAATGGTTGAGCTTCAAGGTTGCACTGATTTCAAAATGGAACCCTGGAGGATTGATAATGATGGGGAGTCCTTGAAGAGAGTGGTAACTTACACAACTGCACCATCGAAATTGGTTAAAGCCGTTCGAGCAACAGAGGAGCAATCTTATTTGAAGGCTGATGGAAAAGAGTATGCAGTTTTGTTGAGTGTAAGCACACCTGATGTTCCTTGTGGTACTTATTTTCGGACGGAAATTCTTTTCCGAATCATGCCAGGACCTGAACTTGATTCTCAGCAACAGACATCACATTTGGTAATTTCTTGGCGCATGAATTTTCTTCAGAGTACTATGATAAAAGGTATGATAGAAAATGGTGCAAGGCAAGGCTTGGAGCAAAACTATGCACAGTTTTCGGATTTACTATCACAAAAGATAAAACCTATTGATGTAGAAGGTTCTGGATCTGACAAAGAACAGGTCTTAGCCTCTTTGCAAGGGGGGCAGGAATCTGATTGGAAGATAGCATTTCTGTACTTCTGCAACTTTGGCGTCTTATCCTCCCTTTTTCTGTCTATTTACATTGTCCTGCATGTTTTACTAGTGAATTCAAGTTCTGTTCAAGGCCTTGAGTTCCCAGGATTAGATCTGCCAGATTCATTCAGTGAAATTATCATGGGTGGACTGTTGTTTCTTCAAGTACAGAACATACTCAAGAAAATTACATGCTTTGTTCAAGCAAGAGGACAAAAAGGTAAACTATTTTCCCCCTCATCTTCAGTGCCATCACATGGCATGCAGCATGAAAAATCAGAAACCATTGACACTAAACTTACCCAACATGCATCAGCATGTTCTAATTGGTACTTGTATTGCTAACTACATAAGGAATCACAAAACTGCAGTTGTTGCTGCCTTTTCTCGTGAAACCATATGGAGCTAGCACAATAGCTTGATTTTCTTTGAAGAAAGACTACAACCTTATGACATGTGTTTCTTGGAGTACTCTTTTGGATTTATACGCGTGAATATCACATATGTCTATTCTGTCCATATTTTCATGTAGGTGGTGATCATGGTGTGAAAGCACAAGGTGATGGATGGTTGTTGACGGTTGCTTTAATTGAGGGAATAAAATTGGCTCCAGTGGATGCTACTGGTTTCTCTGATCCTTATGTGGTATTTACATGCAATGGCAAAACAAAAACAAGTTCAATCAAGTTCCAAACACTGCAACCTCAGTGGAATGGTATGCATTTTCTGGAACTGTTTCTGGTTTCTTCTTAAACCCTGCCATCTTCTAGGATAACTGTGTGTAAGAATTCAGAAGGAAATTGTAAATTTTAACTGCACTATTTTTAGTAGCATAAAAGCATTATGTTTTTTGTTTTATGTCATGCAGCATGCAACTGAACCTATTTCACCAAATCTTGCAGAAATATTTGAATTTGATGCCATGGATGATCCGCCATCAGTGATGAGTGTACATGTGTATGATTTTGATGGACCGTTTGATGAAGTTACGTCCCTTGGACATGCGGAAATTAACTTTGTAAAATCAAACTTGTCAGAGTTAGCTGATGTATGGGTTCCTCTTAAAGGCAACTTGGCCCAGTCTTGGCAGTCCAAGTTGCATCTGAGGATTTTCTTAAACAACTCAAAGGGGACTGGCATGGTCACTGAGTATCTGAGCAAAATGGAGAAAGAGGTTGGTAAGAAGGTGAGAACTTTCGTTCCTTTCTGCTAGGAAGTATAATGTTAGTGCATGATTTTTCAAATCTGATCTGATAACTGTTGCCAGATGACATTGAGGTCTCCTCGGACCAATACTGCATTCCAGGAGCTCTTCTCTCTGCCAGCAGAAGAATTTCTTATCAGCAATTTTACCTGTTATTTGAGGAGGAAATTGCCTACACAGGTTATCTTTTGATTTTTTTTCCTTAAATAATACTTATATTTCATGATATATATGAATATATTGTTTCACAATCACTTTCCCTGTGGAAGAATGCTGAGGACTGATATTCCCAAAAGTCTTTGTGTGCGCACATTTTCTGAAGTATGAAAGATGAAGTAGCTGATTTATACATTTGTTTTGAAAAGTAGTGCAAATTTCATGAACATTGTGTTGCAGTTACATCATTTGTTATTCCAAAATAGAAACTAACTGAAGATGTAGCCAGCAGTGTCTTGTAAACACATGCTCGTATTGTTCCTTCCATTCTATTAGAGTTGAATGTTTGTATATATTTGCTCAAAAAAATGTTTTTATATATTTTATTGCTTTTTTTATTTATTCAATCAACTACCTGGGTTCATGTGTCCTCAATTATTCCAAATAGCTCACTACTGTCCAGGAATTAACAAAGATTCTTTTCCTTTTAATTTCAGGGTCATCTTTTCTTATCTCCAAGAACAATTGGGTTTTATTCAAGCATGTTTGGGAGGAAAACAAAATTTTACTTTCTATGGGAGGATATTGAAGACATACAAGGAATACCTCAATCAATATCATCGTGGAGTCCCTCCGTTGTTATAACTCTTCACAGAGGTAGAGGCATGGACGCAAAGCATGGTGCAAAGAGCATGGACAATGGAAGGCTTAAGTTCTGCCTGCAGTCTTTTGCATCATTTAGTGTGGCCCATAGGTAAATGCCCAGTTTTCTTAAACATATGGAATATGTTCCAGGCTCTTATAAATCAAAGTCTGTAATAATCTTTCTGTCACAGTTAACTGCCCGTTTAAATCATCAAGTAATCTAGTCTATATTTTAGTACCGATCCAGAGTGCCTCATTCTTGAAATATCTTTTGCATGGTTTATAGGTTCTCACCAGAATAAATATGGTTTGTGCATTACAGGACAATAATGGCATTATGGAAAGCAAGATCTTTGAGCACGGAGCTTAAAGTACAGCTTGCTGAAGAACAATCCCAAACTAACACCCTTCAGAGCGAGGACAGTGGGATTTTTGTTGGTATTGAGGATGACAAGGGGCTTCAGATGACTGAAGTTTTCTCTTCAACCATTCCAACCAATGTAAGTTCAGTTAACTTCTATTGACCATGGCAAATCTAAATATCCACCTGTGCCTCTGCAAGTTCATTAATTACTTATATTTGTGGTCCATCACAAGAAGTTGAAATTGACATACATGTGTCGCTTGCCAGATGGCCTCACTTATGGAGGTGTTCGAAGGAGGTTCTTTGGAAATGAAGGTAATGGAGAAAGTTGGATGCCAGAAATACTCGGCTACACAGTGGGAATCAGATAAACCCAATGAGTATCAACGACAAATCCATTACAAGTTTAGCAAGAAGTTGTCTCCCGTTGGAGGGGAAGTGACAGGAACCCAGCAGAAATCTCTTATGCCCAATAAGAAAGGGTGGATTATTGAAGAGGTGATGGAGCTACAAGGAGTCCTTCTCGGCGACTTCTTTACGGTTTGTATACATACTTGAATCTTCTGCTCTCTGGCATTCTTGTTGGAATTTGCATGCTCCCGTTATTGTGCTTGAAAAGTCCATCCTTTCTTGTGCTTTGGATTATGACAGATTGTCTGTTTCGACATATCACCTTAGAAGTGTAGTTGACCATGCATTGCAAAACAAAACAAAAGGTTGAATTGTAGTAGTACAATCTAA
This sequence comes from Echinochloa phyllopogon, assembly GCA_033239725.1. Taxonomy (NCBI): domain Eukaryota; kingdom Viridiplantae; phylum Streptophyta; class Magnoliopsida; order Poales; family Poaceae; genus Echinochloa; species Echinochloa phyllopogon. The sequence continues at coordinate 43,152,030 of BTCW01000015.1, forward strand.
ATGTAACACCACCTAGAGAAAATCAAGTCTACAAAATTGTTTTTTTTTCTTTTCGGGAAACTGGCTCCAAGCTTTAATTTTACCTAAATGTTCTTTATACCAATCTGTGTTACTGTAACAGAAGAGCGACATTATATAAAACAGCTTGTCCAGATCCCTGTTTTTTTAACAAGTTGAAGTCCTTGTTAAATCGAGTATTTTCCGTCTTCTAAATTCATCGTCAAACAAAGCATCAGACATTATGGAGTTAAAGTTCGCGAACATTATCTTTGTTTCCTCAGAGCGAGATAATAAAATATGAAAACAATTGCTTCATTGCAATCTAATACCAATTTGAGTACATGCTTGTCATTTAATTAAATGGCATGGTATTCCATGACTCTGTGCTGTAACATGGTCAATGGGTAGCTGTGGAGACAAAAAAATCAGCAGCAGGTCCTTTCTAATAATAGGAAAGATCAAACTTGCTGTGCTTGATTCTCTTCACACTTCACATTAGCAGAATAAACAGTGTACTTGATCTGATCTCCTCCCTTGTATTTGCAGCTGCATATAAAGTACCAGATAGAGGACCTTGCACCTAAGCAAAAGGCAAGCAGTGTTCAAGTTTCCCTCGGGATCGAATGGTCAAAGTCCACCAGGCATCAGAAGCGAATCGAGAAGAATGTCCTTTCCAGTTCATCCGCTCGCCTAAAGGAGATGTTCAACCTGGCATCGAGAGAGCTCTCACATGCCAGATAGGACGCCCCTTGATCTCTCACCGTCCCTGTGCATAATACTGATTAGTGACTTAACATTTCCTAACACTGGCATGGCCTGTAGATACATTGCTTGGCTGAAGATGCACACAGACAGCAACTGGTTCTGATTATTGAGTTGGAAGAATAATGTGGAACGCTGCGGTCAATTTTTTGGTGAACTTGGAGATCGCCCATCATCCACTAGTTTGTTGTACTCGATCAAGTGTAGCAGAAATCTGCGGAGATTGCAGAAACTTGGATACCACACAAAGGTCTGTCAGCATAACCATGGACTTGGGGTCACATAGACTAGTACCATAGCTGTATCTGTATGTTCGGCCTGCAAGTTTCATTTGTTGTATTGCCCCTGATACTGATAGCTCGCCTTGATTCTTTGGTCACATGTTGAACTGTACAAATCCGAGAATAAGTGATGGAATAAAGCCGCGAAGTTTACAGCCTTTATTACTACCGTCATTTCATCAGGAAGTCGGCTCCGTTCTGTCATGGCGCGGCGCCAGTTCAGTACAGGATCAGCATAGCGATGACGGCGGCGAAGGCTGCTGCTGCCGAGCGAGATTATTATCCGGCTGAACGGGACGTGACACCGAACAGAGCCCCCATACGCCCTGCTGAAAGTGAAAGGGATCCAGCAGAGCACAGCTCTTATCCAACCCCGAGCGAGGCGAGGCTGGACTCCTTCCATCCATGTCCATGTCCCCCTCCCGACGGCAAAGCCAAACCCGGGACGCCGGAGACACGTCGCTGGCGGCGGCGCCTGGCCATCGATCGCCTCCAAGAAAACCGGTGCCACGGCATGCCCCCCCCCCCCCCCCCCCCCCCCCAGCGCGATCCGTCCGGGCCGGCGGCCCCGACCAGCAGCACATGAGAACGTCACGATCTGCTGCATAGAGATCACTAGTCTGGCCGTGTCCCGACGCGGGATTCGCGGGGATTCCGCTTCGTCTGCCCACGCCCAGCCATCGCCGGATCTGGGCCGCGCGCCGAAGATAACACGGAGACGGAGGAGCCGCCGCCGCCGCCGCGGGTGGGGCCCGGCGGGCCAGCACGCGCCCCCATGTGACCCGCCATAAAACTACGCGAGCGCCCGGGTGTGCCTTTCAGCGGCTTGTCTGCTGCCCGTCCCGTTCGTTCCTTCCCCCGGCAGATGCATAAAAGCTCTAGAGATATCCTACCAACGAGGAGCTAGCGAGTAGGGATGGCCGATGGCGATGGCAATGCCTCTCTCTCTCTCTCTCTCTCCTCCTCCTCCCAAATATCAACCGTCGCTTGCCCACTAGAACATTCCCCCATTTTATTACCATTTCTTTCCCCCAGCTACTCGATTATATTTTGCAACAAATAGTATTCTTCTCCTCCTCCCGGGCTCCCAGCACTTTTTTGTTCGGATCATAGGGTAACTAACTGCTACTAATCTCAGGTTTTTAATACAGAAAAGGTCCAAGATTTTAGTTAGCAAGTGTAGTACTACTACTTTGTGTATATGATGAGTAGAGGTATATACTACTACTGCGTATTTAGAGCGGAGAAAAGCAAAAGAGGATCAGCCTTTTTTTTGCATCAATTTTTTTTCCTCGTCTCTTCGCTTTCGAAAAGCCTGTACACAGTACTGCAAGTGCTACACCATCGGAGCACGCTGCGAATATTTACATGGTGCGGAAAACACATGAAAAAAAAGGCGCTACTAATTGGGAGGAGCGGAGGAGCACTAGAGCCTCTGCCACTGGAATTCCTACGCGCACACGGCGGGGCCACGCCGATCTGGCCCGGTGGCGGCTGGGCTGGGCTGGGCTGGAGATCTCTCTAAAACCGGACGAGGCGAGGGGGCGCCGCCGCCGCCGCCGCCAGGGCCGGGTAGTCGTCGTCGGCGGGGGGTAGGAGGCGGAGGCGGCAGAGCGGGCAGGTGGCGTGGTCGTAGTCCAGCCAGGTCTCGAGGCAGGCCCGGTGGAAGAGGTGCCCGCAGGGGAGCCGGTTCACCACCGACTCCGGCTCGAACCGGGCCAGGCAAACGCGGCAGTCCGGCCCGGCGCCGGCGCCGCCGCCCCGCCGCCGCCCGAACCGCGACGGGCGGAACCTGCTCCGGAACCGGTCCGCGAGGCTGGGCCCCGCGGGCGTGATCGACGACACCACCGCCTGGCGCTGGTCGTCGGCGGCGAGGCCCTCCCACGGGGCCGGCGCGGCCAGGCCCAGGAACACCAGCGCCGCGCGCACCAGCCCCGCCAGGATCGCGACCGACACCGCCGTGTTGTACAGGACGAAGCCCAGCAGGCTGTCCTTGGGCGCTGGCATGCTGGAGATGCCCATCCTCGCCGCCCGATCCGTCAGGCTCCCGCGCCGAATTCACGAATCCCTCGAGCTTCGCCTGCGGATTTGGGGGGTGGCGCCTCCTGGGACCTGATTGCAATTTTGGGGGGTTTCCGGGGAGGTGGGTGCGATGAGGGGGGGAGAGATTGGGATGGTAGTGGTGGATTTGAGTGGGGCGAGCTATTTATAGACGCTTCTAGGTTGGGGTCGCCTCCGTTTCTCTAGCGGTGGGTGACGGGGAAAGGGCGTTGCTGTGTCACAGTTACCGTGGGAGGTCATTACAGTAATTCTTGCAGCAAGCCTGTAGGGGCATGTGCAACCCATAGACAGCAGCTGTCTTTTTGTTGCTATATAGATCAAATGAGCTGATGTGGCCATCATTTAATGAGGAAAGAGAGTGTTGTTGTCTACTATCTCGTCTACTGCTTTAGTTCGTGCTCTCATGCAAAACATTAGAAACCAGAGTGCGTATTTATTATCACACAGACAGCTAAATAGACAGCAATTGTCTAAACTATTGTAGAGCTGACTATTTAACTGTCTGTATGTGTTAAATAGACAGCAGCTGACTAAACTGTTGTACATCCCTAACCCACGGTGGATTGAACTCTTTTCTTTCTTTGAGTGTGAGTATCTTGAACCAAAGACAGAACGTGTTGATTGCCAATGCATGCACCTCTTTTGACGTGTACTCTATTATTATTTACCATGATTTCATTTTTTTTGCGATCATACCATGATTTCATTTTAGGATATTTTATCATTGTATTTGTTGTCGTTGGTAAAACTGATGATTGAAATGTGTAAACTTGATATGTATTCTCTTCACCCTAGCAAAGAAAGCAATTATAGCTATGTATATAGACAAGTGTTTGTCCGAATACATAGCTACAATTGTATTCTTTATTAAGACCGATCGGTACTATCACTAAAATAAAGATAGATATGATATATAGAAAAGTGGAAACTCTTTTGAGATTATCTTCGTGATGTCAATTATTATCGTCTATTCTAGGATATAGTGGTAGTAAATGATAAATGCCCTTGATACTAACTAGAGCGAGTATTATACCTTTTAAAACTCTCTCCAATGAAAATCCGTCCAATGTATGCATACTCTATATCATGCAACTAAAAATTGAAATTCTAGACCACTTGCGCCTTGGTTTTCGTGTTGGCCAGAAGTACCTTCGTGTAGAACTGAGAAACCTGGTGCCGTGCGTAGCTGTTGTCGTGGTTTCTATTACCATCAGCTGGTTGAAATGGTCCAGAGCATCCTATGAAAAAGGGTAAATGGTCCAGAGCATTCACTGTAGTTACCGGATAAGATCGTGGCAGGCTGAACGAGACCAGATATGGGCTAAAGGTACGAAGCCATTTAAAGCTGATGTAAATTGTTGATATTTAGTGAGCTGTCACACTACCACTGTAGCACAGTGCATTCCCAAGCTTCAATGGGGTCAACCCTCCAGTAACAGGACTCGCTCTCTCTGTTCCAGTTCAAACGTTGATTCATCTCAATTCGCATGAAATAAACGTTGATTGCTAGTCCTAAATTAAAGAGAAAAGCTGGTAGATCCGATTCACACGTGAAGTTTCACTATACCTGAGGACTGAGGTTTATAAAAATAGTGCAACCTCTGAAACGACACTTTACCTTCCCGCTGAATTAACCGTGATATTTTCACTCCCCGGAACAGGAGCGGCAAATGACGCTGAATAATTTGGAACCTTCTCTCTGGCGCCTCCGCTGCCTACGTGCACGCGCACAGCCGGTGCTCTGTTACACCACTGACGAGACCGACGGCGACTGATTGCTACACCTACACGCTCCATGCCGCCACGGCGAGGCTCCGGCCGCCGGATGCTCGACACGTACGCTCCCCGCCGGCGTCCCTTCCGCCGCGATGCCGCCACCTGTCCCCCTGATCCATCAGAAGCTCGTTCAAACCGGAGTCGTAGTTGAACAGGATGAGTGGAGTTTAATGGCGGGAAAGCACCCATCATTGCCCAGCTGATGGCGATCGATCACCCCCGGACGGAGAGAAAAAACAATCTTAACGCGGTTGGGTTAGATTTCGCTGGCTATTTTATTGTATCCCTTTTTGCTGCTGATTACTTGTAACTTTCGCCGTGACATTTGCAAATTGGCTTGCGATTAGTTTATTTTGAGCCTGAATTCTTGAGGCCGGGACTCGCGCAAATTAGGATGCGCATGCGGCGCACCTCTCCCACCAAGTTTTTTTTTTGCATGTATATGTATATAAGTTATAACTATATATATGTGTAGGTATATAATTGTTGTGTGGCGGGGGAGATTAAGAAATGTGTGTGATCAACGAACAACTAATCAGGGTGGCATGTGCACGGCCCGTTTTAAAAACTGTCACTTGCAGGTATTAGTTTGGGAGTTTGGCTAAACTTTGCGCGGCGACAAGGGGACGGCGGGTTCTTGCGGTTGAAACGTCCGACACGGCGAATATGTTTTGCATGATTTATATGTACTGACTAGAGTAGTTAAGGCCAATGCTTGTGCCCAGCGTCGGCTTCACTATATATAATTGTACAGGGTGATTAATTTGTTTGGACGCAAGAATTATTAACTTGCTTGGGAGAAATATAACAGGCGATGGAGTTCAGTGCTCTGATGATTGGTGGTTACCGTTAAGGTATTCGGTTAAGCAAGATTCTGCTTGGGATTGGGAGATCTTGCTGGTATGGGCATGGGCGCATGTGGAGGCGCTAATCCGTAATGGGCATCCGATGAGCAAAACCAGGGTTCTATTCATTGGATCAAAATTAGGCGCGGCAAGTTGCCGTTATGTTATCCCGGCTCCCCTGTATGTTCGTGCTCTCTCTCTTCTTTTTTTAGGTCGGCCAATAAACTAGACGGCCCCATCTGCTAACGTACTATGAATGCATGATAGAGCAGCAATCCACACATCATCATTGCATAAAGCACGTCATTAATCCAACGTCTAATACTCCACTGGACATTCATGGACGGCTGTGATCGCGGAGGAGTTTCTTCTTCGCGGGCCACTAGGAAGTGCGAAACCGAGCTGAGCTTAGCTCAGTTGGATGCAAACTGTAGTGTAGGTGTACGTCCTCTGAATCTGAGAACCCAGCTCATGATATCTAAATCTAGATACATATATATCTTCTTCTCTTCTTTAAAAATGCCAGGCCTTGTTGTCAGCCACTGATGAATGAATATACCCTGTACAATAATCGACCACAGTACGTGCTTCCATTGATCTACATGGCGATTTGCTCCATGCATGCACCCTACCCAGCTCAGCGCGGAGCTACAGGGCTGGGCTGGGCTGTGCGTGTTCCCGTGTTCCGCCGTGGCACCATCGCGCCGGCGGATAGGAGGGCCGGTCGGGGCCCGCCCCACCCCACTCCCGGCGATCGAAAGCCCCGGGAAACGGGGGACGTGGCGTGGGCGCGGCGCGCCCCACTTGTCGCCACGGCGACTCCGGTGGCGGCGGGCGCCGTGGGCTCACGTGGCCCTGCGGCCGCGCGGGCACGGTCGGGAGAGAGAGCCCCCGTGACCGGAGGAGGAGGCCGGGCGGTGATCCCTCCCGTCGCGCGCACGCCGCCGCCGCGTGGCGTGCTACGTGTGAGGCGCGGAGCGGGGCGAGCTGGAGCCGCCCCGCATGCGCGCTGACACGGCGTACCCGGCTGCACGCACCGGTGTCACCCGCTCATCGCCGAGGGCGCACGCGAGCGAAAGCGTGTGCGGCGGATTCGCTCAGGTGGATGGATGGATGCTCTGCCCGCTGCCAGTGTGTCGTGCGCCAACGTTTCTCCTCGCCTCCTGACACCTCGAGAATTTTGCCGCGGCGCTAGCGTTAGGAAAGACTCGACATTTTTTCCTTCTGATGAGATAAAAGGGGCTCGGCAAAAAGAAAACGTTTGTGAAGACTCGGATTGCTGTCTTCTTTTGTGTGTATCTGTATTTTTAATTTTCTTGGAGTTATATCTACCGCCCTATACCTGATTCTACTTTGCCCATCGCCAAATAGTTTTGAGTTCTTGTGTGTTTCCTCTTTCCCTCTTTTAAAAGAGAAATTAATTACTGTCTTTCTTTCTTTCTTTTTTTTATCTGTTTCTTTCTTTGGATTTGGATAGTGCCCATCGCATAGGTGGTGTGTTATTAATCTTTGTGGTGGCGTTTGTACGTCGACCACTGCCAGTAAGGCCCTAGTTGCAGCGACTAAAGTTTCAGTCCCGTCACATCGAATGAAAGAATGCTAATTAAAAGTATTAAATATAGATTAATTAAAAAATACATTACATAAGCGATGACTAATTTACTATACGAATCTATTACGTCTAATTAGTTCACGATTAGACAATATAATACTACAATAATAATTTAATAATTATGTATTAATTATAGGTTAATTAGTCTCGTTAGGTTCGTCTCGCGGAGTAGATATGATTTATACAATTAGTTTTATAATTAGTTTATATTTAATGTTTCTAATTGTCACTTATTTGAGGGACTAAAGTTTAGTCCCTATGATCCAAACACACCATAATAGAGGCCAAGCAATAGTTCAGTACTACATTTAATAATTAAGCAATACATCAACCGTATGTTCTAAAACACCTTTTAACTTAGTTGCTGATATAAATGGAGTATTTTTTAAAGATCTGCATAAGCATACAACCCAGTTCAAGTTTTAATACATTGTAGATATCAGCTACAAAGCTGATAAAAAAAGAACCACAAACTGAATAAAGAAAATTAAAAGAAGCAAAGTCTGTTATTTATAAAATTAGCCTGTTACAGATTGAGCATACTGGTCTTTTTCATAAAATTTATCGTGCGACAGTGCCTATCATACTGATATATTGGTGGTGGTTAAGCTGTACTATATGCCATTGATTACTGATGGTGTGTTTTCAGAACTTTCTAATGTACCTTGTCTATCCTAAAAAGAATAATATTCTGAGATTTTTAGATAGATTAGGCCCTGTTTGGAACGTAGGAATTCAAAATAGAGGAATCAGAGGAAACTTAGGAACAAGATAGAATGAAAAGTGAAAACCTATAGGATTCTAAAATACAGGAATGGAAAGCATATTGTGTTTGGAATGTAGGAATTCAGAACACGGGAATCATAACATAGAGAATATTTGGGTTCATGCAAATCCTAATTTGATTTTATTAATATAGCAAATTAACATGAACGAATTATTAAATTAATATTTCATTTGCATTGTTGTTATGATACATGGGACCCCGTGTCCCAAAACTTTCAACCGCACACCACCAATACCGTCCTTTTCCATCCAGCTACATCAAGTACAGGGCATAGACCATCGTTGAGTCCCCGTTCATGTGGAATTCTGTACGAGTTTGGGCGCATCTAATCTCCCCAGGCAGACAAGTTTAGGCGCAGCTGCCTCGGACTTGCGCGACGGAGGAGAATACCAGAGATAGGAGTGGAGGTTTTCATTCCTGCGGAATCATACTGGGGCTACAGTATTCCAAAGGAAAGGGACAGCTCGCTTCCTTTGTTCCAAACGCCTTCCTCTTATTCCTTTCCTCCGTTTTGATTTCCTTCACTTTTCCTTTGAAAATCCTATGATCCAAACGGGGCAAGAGTGGATAAAAATATATGTATTTTTAGTTATTTGAGTTTACATGTAGAAAATATATAAAATCTATTTCTTTTAACTATACATACACGACATTATCGTAATAGATTATCTATGGATGGGATTTGAATCACAATCACTATATCAGGGTGACATTCTTTCTGAAACAATGTATTAAAACCTTATAAGGTAGTAGAAATAACAATAGGTTTCCTAATTGCACCAACAAGATCCGAGGTTTATGTTGCTATTTACTTTTCTCGAACCAAGTACTCTAAGGTAATTAGGAAACCAATGCAAGACATTCACGTGACAGCCGATCCGTACGTAAACCATCCCATCCCGTGCTCGAAAGTAACTTGATACTGGCACGACTAGTTAGATTGAATCTGGAGATCAACCCGCAATAGGTTAGGTGGTGCAATTAATGGCGGACGACGGTTTCTGCCTACCGGTCGATGTCCTCGTGCAGATCTTGTTGCTGCTCGCCCCGGCGACCTCGCGGCGGCCGCTCCGCCTCGTCTGCAAGGGGTGGCGCGACCTCATCGACGAGCGCACGCCGCCGCCGCAGGAGAAACTTCCCACAAAGATCCTCGTCTTCATCAACCGTGGCCGCAGCTCCACCGTCCTCGTCTTCGATGACAAAAGCAGGCACCACAAGCGTAAGTGGACCTACACGAGCTCCAGCGAAGATCAAGGCAGCAGCATCCACGTGGTCGGCACCTGCAACGGCCTGCTCTGCCTGCACGACCACAGCTCGTACGGCGGCATCAGCTTCTCCCATCACCGGCGACACGGTGGCGCTCCCGCCGGTGCCGACGCGGTGGGCGTGGTCGCAGTTCGTCAAGGCCCCCGGCAAGTACAGCTTCGGGTTCCACCCGGAGACGAAGCGGCACAAGGTCATCTACATCCCGCGCGGGCAGTACAGATCTGTCGACAACGCGCTGCAGGTGTTCACCCTCGGCGGCGACACGGCGGCCTGGCGGGAGGTGCCGGTGCGCACCCCGGGCGCCTGCTACGACCTCCTCTGCGAGCCCGTCACCGTCGACGGGTGCACGTACTGGCTGCCCGCGTCCTCCGGCGAGGTGATGGCACTGGACCTCAAGGACGAGCGCGTCACGTCCTTCGAGGTGCCGGCGGCCATGGGGCCTGTCCCGGCCATGTCGGCGCCCAGGTATTGGCGCGAAGTCAAGTGGCGGCTGACAAAGGTGGTCGGCGCGAAGATTGCCGTCGTGGTGTCGTCGGCGGCGGCGGCGGACACGTTCGACACAAGGGTGGAGGTGTGGGTGCTGCTAGACGGCGGGGGAGAGGAGAAGAAGCCGCAGTGGAGCCGGAGGTACAGCGTGGTCGAGGGGTCGAGCTCCTGGGTCATGGCGCCGCGGTTGACGCACGGGGACTGCATCTTGAGGGCATCGGAACACGAGAGATGGGACGGCGGCTATCCATATTGGTGGGGTTTGAGGAAACGGCTGTACCGGCACAAGGTGGGCGACTTGACGGACGGCGAAATCGAGCGGCGTCGGCCACCGAAGGAGGCAGACGAGCTCATCATTAGCGACGAGGAACGAAAACTTGAGTGCAAAAAGCTCACGACTTTTGCCTACGTTGAGACTCTAAATCCGGTGCCAAGGACGAGCAAGTGAGCAACGAACAAGTGGGACGCAGATCGAGGAAGAAATAAGCAGAGACTAAGGACATGCATGAGAGAATAGAAACATGCAGTAGTGCTAGTTGGATTTTTCGGTTAGTTGTGCTAGATTGTGGAACCGAGGCGTTTTTTATTGTTGAAGTTAAGCATAGACATTATTATGAAGGTATTTTTATTGTGTCTGATATAATAACATTGTGTAAGTTTAAGATAACTTGTTTATTGTGTCTTTCCGTGTCGCTTGAGCATGTTCGTTTTGAGTATTATATATATTAATAATTGATTATGCTAATCAGAGATGGCGAGTAGTCCATTCATATGGGTACAGGGACAAACATATCTCTCGGCTTATGTGGCTGCCCCGCGGGTTGCCATGCACCTCCTGGTGCAGCGGTGTTGTGGCACATGCTACTTTCGTCCTGTGTTGCTCCAATGGTTTTCACTGGATATGTCCCCTTTTAAACTCGTCGGTTTCAGTCTTCGTACTCTACTGCCCGTGGTTTTCAAGATGGAAGGTGGGTCTTTCCGTAGCAGGCGAAAACCTTGCCTGACTTTGGCTAGTGCAAACAATGACTGTCATAGTACTATAGGTAAAATAGGCAAATTGATCCCTTAACTTTTACCCAGGGGTCAACATCGTCCCTGAACTCTAGAAAAGTCCGATGTAGTCCTCGAACTCCATGTTTCCAGTTCAATTATGTCTCTCATCCGAGCTGGATAGCCATGTAGACGCGTTCATCCAATCGGGTCTTAGGGTTTCACTTTCATAGGCTGCCTAGGCTCCTTAATTCATCCACGAAAAGAAATGATAACTCCTGACCTGGGCAACAGCTCCAATTACTATCTAACTAAATCAACTCTAGGCATGCATCTGAAAGTTGCACTGATAATATTTTATCACGGTTTCTTGATGATCATAATCGGTTGCATAACACCTGTTGACTCTTAATTTATTCCTTCTTTATTTAATTGTATACTCCATACTGGAGTAATTTGTTTGACCAAATAATCTGCATGGATGCAAATGGCTACTGCGCCTAGATGTACATGGTGCATCTATCGTCGAATGATGCTCATAACTTCCGATCAATTTATTGGTAGGAGCAAATAAAAGTAGTCAACCATTTCAGATTTGCATTGCGTTGATTTTACATCTTAATTGTTTTGAGAGAATCGTTTATGAACATTGGCTGATATGGATGAATCGGATGCAGTACACTAGGCCCATCCCTTGATCTGCTGTGGCACAACTGGATGATGTGGCATGCCTACTTGGCTGTTCAGCTCAGACGAGGGATGAAATTTAATCAGAAACTCAAAGTTTGAAAACTAAATCGGTCTTTTCAAGAGTTGGGAGACGAAGTTGGCCGCCCTTGGACAAAAGTTCAAGCACCAATTTGTCTATTTTGCCATTACTATACCAGGCATGGTCAAAGAGAATTTTATGAACAAAGGTAACAAATTGTGTGGAAAATGCCTGGATAATGTCTATGCTTAATATGAAGCATATAAAAAAGGCCTCCGTTTCAAAATCTAGCACAGCAACTAATCGGAAAAGCCAACTAATGCTTACGTGTTACTTTACTTCTATTCTCTCATCGCGTCCATACTCTGCCTCTCCTGCCAGCCACTTGCTCCTTGGCACTGGATTCTTAGTTTCGAAGTAGGCAAAAGTCGTGAGTTCGCAATCAAGTCGATGCTTGCTGAAGAACTGTGCCCCAATCAGTGGCGGCAGCTGCCCGATTTCGCCGTCGCCGTCGCTGTCCGTCAAGTCGCCCACCTCGTGCCGGTACAGCTGCGTCGTCCGCCGCACGCCATCCTGCGATGCGCTCAAGACGTAATCTCCGTGCATCAACTGCGGCGCCATGATCCAGAACTTCGACTTCTTATCGACGACGCAGTACCTTTGGCTCCCCCACGGCTTTTGCTTCTCGTCTCCCCCGCCCTCCTCCGGCTCCAGCACCCACACCTCCACCCTTCTCCGCGACGACTGGTGAGGCATGCTCGCTGACACCACGACGCCGAGCCTTCCGTCCACCTTCGTCAGCTGCCACCTGGCTCTGGCCGCCGACAAGATCGGCGCCGGCGGCCCCATCGCCGGCGGCACGCCGACGGACGTGACGCGCTCGTCCTTGAGGTCTAGCGCCATCACCCGACCGGAGCTCCCGACGAGCCAGTACGTGCACCCGCCGACGCTGACGGGCTCGCACGGGAGCTCGTAGCACGCGCCCGGGCTGGGCACCGGCACCTCCCGCCACGCCGTGTCAACGCCGAGGGTGAACACCGGCCTGCAGCGCGTCCATCGACGACCTACGCCGCCCGCACGGGATGTACACGACCTTGTGCTGCTTCGTCTCCGGGTGGAATCCGAAGCTGTAGTTCCCGGTGGCCTGCTGCAGCGGCACCGGCGGGAGCGCCACCGTCTCTCCGGTGATCGGGTTGGTCACCTTGACGACGGAGGAGGTGGAGCCGCCGTACGAGCTGTGGTCGTGCAGGCAGAGGAGGCCGTTGCAGGTGCCGACCATGTGGATGCTGCCTTGATCTTCACTAGAGCTCGTGAAGGTCCACTCGTGCTTGTGCGCGCAGCACCCGTCCTTGTCGTTGTCGTCGAAGACGAGGGCGGTGGAGCTGCTGCCTTGGTTGACGAAAACGAGGGTCCTTACGGGGATTCTCTCCTCCGGCGGCGGCGGCGTGCGCTCGTCGATGAGGTCGCGCCACCGACTGCAGATGAGGCGGAGTGGCCGCCGCGAGCTCGCCGGGGTGAGCAGCAACAAGATCTTCACGAGGACGTCATCGGGTAGGCACAAACCGTCGTCCGCCATTGCGCCACCTATCGCCGGTCGATCTCCAGATCAATCTTGTCGTCGTGTCACTGTGCCATACGTAGTAGTTGTAGACTTTGTAGTAGGAGATCGATCGATTACATATATATAGGTTGGGAAGCACACACGGGATGGTTTACAGCTCTTGGCTGTCACGTGAAGGGCTACTGAAGGGCTCTTGGTTTCCTACCGCTCCGTGCCGTGACATGTTCAACGAGTTTTTTTTTTCCGCGAATGACATAGGAGTTGCATGCACGTCGTAGGCATTAGGTTCTCCTTGATATCGGTGCGCGCACAAACGTATTTGGTTCAAGCATGCACCGAATACGAGCATGTTTAAGGACGTCATGAAACTTAAGAACACACGTGCGTATTACGTTCAATAGTAAATAAGACCGTATAGTAGGCGGTCAAAGAAATTAGGAAGTACAATGTCCAAAGACCGTATCAGATTAGATTAGAAAGATTATAGCGTGGGTAGATAGAAGCGTGGGTACAAAAGGCGGGCAACTTTTTAGCCGGTGAAAAAAAAAAGCAGCCTTCAAACATTGGACCAAAAGCATATTACATAGATTACATGTATTCACGATTTGTCTGTTAGGAAGACTGTTACGTAGATTCATCTTGAGAAGTACTTTCAAATAACTACTAGTTCAATAAATTCCAACAAAAATTGCTCAAAAAATCATGGTCAAGATTTGTGTTGGGGACCATGCCAATGTATGTGTAAAATCTAGAGTAAAAACGAACCAATGTATAACACTATATGACTATCGTAGATAAATTTTTTTTATACTAGCTTGCTTTTTATATGTATATATTTTGTTCTCTTATAAAGAGTTTTTTATGTAGACGTCTCTATTCTCCGTATAAGGACTATTGGTAAGTATATATGTTGAGCCATTTTGTTTATTTTTATAAAAATAATTTGTTTATGATGTACTTGTATCTACAGCAGCACCTTCATGGCCGGAGCTAACAAGTAACGACTGATGCTTAATCTACAGCAGTATTGTGCTAATTCATCGGAGTCACAAGCTTAAGACCTGTAGGCAACAAGCAGCGTCAACCCACATTATGCCAAGCACGTCAAGCGTGAACAATCTGAACTCTGAAGACAAAATGCCACATCCTCTGCCCTTGCTCGGTTCGCAGGACATCCCCGCCGCTGCTAGAGCTTTCGGAGGAACCCCGAATGGAAGACAGATTTGACGCACGAATAGTTCTGCGTGTGTTGGAAGCTGAAGGTGCCAAACCCTTGGCGTTCAATTCCTGTCCGGTGCAAAGCAGAGGCGTAGCGGAGCCCCGGCTCCGGCGAGGTAGCTACGGCACAGGGCGGAGGCGGCGTTCATGGGGGCGCGGCGCCTGCCGTGGTTCGCAACACCGATCGAGCAGGGGATACGCGTCCATATTTGTGTGCGCGGCATGTGCGCTAGCCACAATGTGGTGCCGCTCCGGCGAGCCACTGCGTGCTGTGGACCCGGAGCTCATACGCCACGACCAGGGGTCCGGGAGCGGCGGCTCTCCGGCAAACCACGGTGGACGGGGCCATGGCGGAGGCCGGGCGCACCTCCTCGGCGTACTGGAGCATGCCCGCGAGCTCGCCGTTCGAGAACGCGGGGTTCATCGCCGCTTCCTTCGAGAAGAGCCCTCGCGCGCTGTGGCCCAGGCAAGCGTGTGGCCTGCGCGTCGTCGCCGCCGGCAATGGGCTTTCTACCGCCGAGCCCACGATTAGTTTTCAAAAATCAACCTCAGAATTCACTATGTAAAAAGAAGATTCCATCGCATCAAAATATCGACCCATGCATGAAGTATTAAATGTAGATGAAATCAAAAACTAACTGCACAGTTTTGTTGTACTCTGCGAGACGAACATTTTGAGCCTAATTAATCAGTTTTTGGATAATTTTTCACACATACAAACGAAATGCTACAACGGCGCAATGATTACGAAATGACCCTAAACCCCCAAATCTCCACTCCTATTTTGCATCTAAACGAGGCCTAAGTTCCATTGCAGCATAGAATCTAAATGGACGGAGAGTACGGCCACAAGAAAGGCGGCAAGCTTTGCAGACTCAAGACTTGTCACTGATGAGGGAGCCTGAGCCAGGCGCTACCATTTGAGGCCTTGTTTAGATATTAAAATTGGGAGGTTGAATTTGGAAGTAAGATGTCACTTCGTAATCATTGCGCTACTGTAGCATTTCGTTTGTATTTGTGAAAAATTATCCAAAAATTGATTAATTAGGCTCAAAATGTTCGTCTCGCAGAGTACAACAAAACTGTGCAATTATTTTTTGATTTTATGTACATTTAGTACTTCATGCATGTTATAATATTTTGATGTGATGAGGAATATTCTTTTTGCATAGTGTATTTAGAAGTTCCCTTTTGGAATTAAACAAGGCCCTGAACGGAGATCAAGCCACGTGTGTTGCGTATGTGGTTTGATTTAAATGGACGCGCCGCTCTGCATTACGACACTGTACACGACAGTCTTGACATGGTACAGGCTGCAGGTCAATAGCCGTCAGCAGCTCATTATCCGTCTAAGGTGCTCGGGCACATACGACACTGAGTGGGTGTTTAGATCTAAAAGATTAAAGTTTAGTTACTTAAATAAATAACAATTACACATATTAAATATAAATTAATTATAAAATTAATTGTATAATTCATGTCGGTTTGACGAATATAACAAGTCTAATTAAACTATAATTAGTACATAATTATTATATAATTATTGTAACATTATATTGTCTAATCATAAACTAATTAGATTTAATGGATTTGTCTCACAAATTATCTTTTATTTATATAATGAGTTTTTTAATTAGTCTATATTTAATATTTTTAATTAGTAATTTTTACATCCGACAGAGAACTTTAGTTCGGGATCAAACACCCCTGACTCCATCCGGCCCACGGACATAATCCGTGGACCAGGAGACACTGACTCCACCAGTGTGCGCTCCATCCAATTCTTAAAAATAAAAAAAAACAGTGTGCGCTCCATCCACACACGCCTAATGCTGTTTGAATAGGACCGTTTGAATATTGGCACGGCCCAAGAATCCAAGATAGATCCAATTCTTACTGGCCCAACATAGTTCGCTTAATTTGTCTACGTACCTCCCAAAACAAGATTAATCCCTCCGTTTTTGCGTATTTCATTTTCATTTCATTAAGAAGACTTTAATAAAGGATTACTATGGTAGTATCTCGTTTATGTGATAGAAAAGTGTAATCACATTTTGAATAATGGCATCAACGTTGTATCGCAAATCATGTATTGGTAGATTAATGGTTGGTCAAAAACTTATCTTAACGAAACGAAATAAGACGCAGGGCAACAACAATGTTGTGTCAGTAGGTCGTACCAAGTAATTCCATATAAGATTTCGGTGACGTGAAGAAGAGAGAGCGAGGCGTAAAAAAAATGTGGTTGTTTTGCAAAGCAAACATCTCTTAAGATAAATTTACGATATAATTTATTCGCTATATATAAGCTGTTGTTGCCATACCACTCATAATATTTCTTTTTTCCATGCATACATAGATTAAGAAATATTAAGTTATTATGATACGACTTAAAAGACAACCCATTATATAGGTTATTGATTACGTTTTAATGTATGAAATCGTCTATTAACAAACATATTTATCATTAACTTCAAACAGAGTGAGCATCATCCGTTCGTTTGGCTTATCAGCCACCAGCTAGCGGTACTTTTCTCTCAGAACAAATCAGCACCAGCCATCCGTCATCAGCCAGATAGCAGTATTTTTCTCTCAGCACGAACCAGCACCGGCTACCTGCCACCAGCCAGACGAACGGTTTTGCATGAGCATGAAAGCCAGAAAAACGTGGGCCTTCCGTTGCTGACACGGTGATTTGGCCCGTCCTCACGCTGTCTCTGAACACATATCCATCGTCTCAGCCCAGGCTGCTGCCACTCTGACGGCGTTCGGACATTCTGCGACGCTAGCTTTTTCTGCACCGTGTCACTCTGAATTTTCTGGAAACCGTGCTGGTTCCGAGGTGCAGGACCGACCCGTACGGCGGGTGGGCGCGCTGCGGGTAGCGTTCATCCTCCCAAGGAGGAGTCGCAGGCCTGCCGAGCATGCCCGAGGCGGCGAGGCGCTGCGTACCGCAGGCATGGCTTGTAATTCAGTGATGGTCCTGAACCTGAACTCCTGAGTCCTGATCCTGAATCCTGATCCTGATGGCCGCCCAGAGTCTATACATGCATGCAGCACGGCAGTCATGGCTTTTCCATTTTCCTTTCTTTGAGGGGATTATCAGTTTATCACCTTTGAGAAAGAGAAAGTAGCAGAAGGATTCGATTAAAGTCGAATTGTGGTTTTAATTTTAATTTTTAAGTTTGGTGTGTAGAATAGTTACCGGAAAGCAAGTTGGAGAATCGAATTTATAATAATGGTCTAAGCTTTCCTGGCAGAATGACACATCATACTCAGAAAAAAAAGTCTTGCACTGATGTTGACTGGAATGCACATTGAGGCACTCAGCACGCCTGCAGAAATGCATATATAGAAATACATCTGCAGGCAGGCCCAACTGCAATGCTCCATAATTGTCGCCGATAGATGGCGAGGTCCAAATTTTGATTATCTTACAACATCCAAGGCGGATAGCGCAATCGTATATAGAGTTGGTAATCGAATCAACCAAAACTGTCTTTTCCTCTAATTGGTCTGCAGTCGTCTAAGCATGCGCATTCAGTCAAAGCACCATGAGGTTCTCTCTCTATCTTTTTGTTGTTGCTTCAGAAATCTTTTGTAAAATTTCGAACTACTCTTTTGTATGCATGTATATATGTTATGTTTCTTTTCTTTAACTAAGGCGGAAAATCTCGAATATCTTTCTAAAAAATAAACCAGTTGATATTGTTTGCGTATTTTCTCTAGTGACCCTCCTAAACTCTTTTGTCTGAACTACTCAAAGCATTAGAACAGCCATGCACAAGCACACCCAACTGCAAACTAATCAGACTTTATGCCCCAACATAATAACCCACTCCTGATATAGATATAGATTAGTGCCCAGAGGCATAAAAGATGAAGACAGTGATGTGGGCGTTAAGCGAACAAAATCCTGAAAACCTGGGGACAAAATCGTCGCCAACCACTAGGCCTTGCGCCTAGGGGACACTGAAGACAGTGACCCATGTCACTGTATACCTCTACACATCACACATGACACCACTGTAATCTTTATGCATTTTCATGCCTTCTTATTTCTTAACACCATGTTGAGCAAGAGAGCAGGTCATGCAAATGATGTGACCCGCCTTGTGCTCCAAAGCGCATGACAAACCGCTCTTTTTTGGAAGTTTTATAGGGAAAGAAAGAAACATGGAGTAGTGCCCCCTGAACTACCATGGTGGCACTCCACATCCTGCTGATAAACGCGTGCTGATCTGCAGGTATTTCTCAATTATGTTTAGATTAGAGATCAAGGTCTTTTCCGATGAGGATCGGAGAAGTTTGCATTATTGGATATGTTCCGCAGCAATTGCATTATGAGATTGCTCGTGCAAATTATGGATTATGATGGCCTCCTAATCCGCTTTGCGGCTAATCAGTGGTGGCATTACCACGTGGAGGACGAAAAGGAGTCACATAGACTAGTTGATGATATGTGGTTTGATCCTTAAACTTTGTCTTTCACTCATATCATCTCATGGCCCAGCGAGATCCCTTGCTTTAATTTGTCATGCTGTGGATATACGTGAGCTCCTAATAAATCTCCAAAAGCGTTGTGCCTGGTTCGTTTCAACATTATGTGCATTGTTTTGTCTCCTAAATATTTGAGCTTTATTTGTTCTTGCCGTGTCCTGGCAAAAATTTGAAGCTTGGAAACCATGGCAAGCTATCACCACATCACATAGACATAGACCGAGGCAGACAGAACACCCCCCAACCTCAGCAATTTGGGGCGGCAGTTGCCAGGCCTGAAACCTTGGATAGCTGTCTCTACTCTTCATCTTCAGTAGCCCTTTAGGCATTGCACTTTGGAAGCAAGAAGTGACTGCGTGAGACCTTTACCTTTCTGCAGCTATCTTTTAACATTAGAGATTCTCTAGCTAGTACAATTTGATCAGTTAGCTCTAGCATTTTGGGTACATTACCTTGCAATCTCAAGCAAGAGATTCATGTCCAACAGCTGCAGTAGTTCAGTACAAAAATTTACAGGTGCTACAACGTTGCTACGTAAAAGTGAGTTGACTTCGTTTGGTAAATATCAAGTCATTTACTTCTGACAGTATCAGTTCTCGGCAAAGAACACGTTGGAAGAAGCATCTAATGGCAGGGTAATTAAATGTTAATCGTTCTTGCCTCATTATTTAACCCCCTGCAGCTTCTTTGTAGCAGAATGTTCTGAACTGACAGAGGTCACATTCGGTAAATGTAATGCCAACAATCATAGCCTGCTTTTGATCAGTGTGCCTGCAGGAACTCATCAACTGGATCTATCTATCCAAGTACGTAACAGTTCAGCCATGTTCTGTGAAAATTTTAAATTACTACAGGATCAGATCAGATCTTGGCTGTAAGCAGGGCTGGAAAAATGCTCTGGTGTCAGAGAACTAACGGAAGAATGAGATGTAAAAGAACATGCATCACAGCTAGAACAAGGTACAAGTTTCATCTTATTTAAACCCGCGATAAGTCCTCGCTTATATCTTAACCATGTGGCCCATGTTGTGATCACACCACCATTAGGTCACAGCACCTTGATGGGATCTAAATCCAGAGCCCTCTTTGTATTCCCATGATGCTTCCATCCCTAATACTTAAACCGTGTGAGCCATGTGTGACACCTAACATGTTCCCTAACCTGGCTGCCATCCCTCATTTGATCCCATTTTTAACCTGAAAGTGTTGTATTTTTCAGCTCTTGTGGTCTATTTGTTGGACGACATTGACTCAGTGCATACTACAACTAACACAAAGATAATTTGAGACAATTTCATTGGGCTTGTAATTTAAATTTAGTTGAGTCTTGAAGAAGATGCTAATTAACTTAGGCGATTAGCTTGGATAGTTTATCTAAGATAGCTCAAATGTTGTCCCAATAATAAGGTTGCCTCATATAGTCCCTTCTACTCAAAGACATGTACATGCTCTTGCAAAAAGTTTCAGTTTTTCACTAGCACCTAATCCTTTTCTGTTACTTTCCAGCGGGAGGCCACCCTTTTGCACGGTTAAGTTGGTAATATTTTATCTGCCTAAGGTATTATACTAAGTAACCTATACTCCTTTACTGCATGTGCCCCAAAGATTCCTGGCTTATTCTACCTCACTTGCTCATTTTCTTTAACCAAGACACTCCTCTGATGCCTATGATTGAGTTCACAGACAGTAATAAGAGTCTGCCGGCTCTTGTTTTCTATTGCACTCCTTTGGGTTTCTTCGGAAAGTTAGGCATGTGATGTGAACATGCTCTTTGAACTTTGGAAAATAGTACCGCACAGAAGATGCAGAAACGGTAAGTTGTCTCTATGAATACTCATCAGCTGAACAATAAATATTTAATGAATTTACAGATGGTTTTATGTACCACCCTGTCTTGCAGTTTTTTTAGTTCTCATCCATGTGAATTACTAGTAGGGAGGCGCTTAGTGTCGTGAGGCTAGCAGCTACACTGCTAGACCTCCCAAAAGTTTAGTTCTATGTCCATGTGCAAGAGCACAATTTATTGTCGGGTGATCACAGTAATACTAGTAGTGGGATGATATCACAGAAACACTTAACGTTTTGTAGTATAATTATATGCCACATGAAAATATTTTAACACATACAGAGACATAGCCTCAAGGCGGTATATATGCAGTCATCAGTGGCAGGCTGCTACTGTAAGTTTGTGCAGATCTAAGACAAGCGAGGAATGCAGGTTAGATCTGTGTAAGATGGATTTTCTATTGGAAGTGTTTTGCCAGGTCATCTGTCTGAGAAGTTGGATTACCAAGATCACAGAGCATGTTCACCTGCAACACTGCTGCATGATTTTTCTCTCATTGGTACTGGCGCTTCTGAACCTTCCGTCGTCAAGAAGTAAAACATTTTTCTGGTTCAGTCTCAGGAAAAACGGAAGATCATAGTAACTACCAGCAGTTTCACTAAGAGCTGTGAACTGAAAACTTGCATATGCACTGAGGAGCAGCTTTACCAAACTTAAGGGACTATTCATTCAGGTTTGACTATGGTAAAATTTGACGCTTCTACTGTAGAACATATTTGGATTGTTTTTTTAACAAAGAGCAGCTCTGAATCGCTGCAGGTGTAGGCCATCAGAAGCATTTAGAAGGTAAGCCCCAGACGAGAGCATGTCAAAGGAATAGTAAACAAATACCAGCAGCAGGCGCTGTTAACTTCTGACCACCCTGCATCGGTGCAGTACAAAAGAACAAACTTTCACAGGCGCTAGAACACCGTACTTAACAAAGGATAAAGTTCAGATTACCCAGGGAATTGCAATTAGCATTTCCCGGAACCCGAGGAGGAAGAAATGTTCCTCACTCACCTTCTCAACTGAGCACATGTAGGCAATTAAAAATTCAGGAGCACCCAATGGCGACAATGAGTACATCAACTAGGGATAAACATATCCAAATGATGGCATCAACTGGGCTCCATGCCATCTTCCTTCCTTCTTCTTTCTTACCCCACACTTTTAATTCAAAAATTGGTAACAATATTCCTTTCTGATCTGAAACTTCAAGTACCAAATTTTGCAACACCTATTCTAGGTACAAGAGACCACTCACTCACGCTCCCTATTGTATTTTGGAAATGCGAAACCACTTGTACAAATGACCATACTATTATCACTACCGTCGAAATGGCTTTAAGATATGTGACGAACTAAACCACAATTACTGATACGCACCCTAACATTCAAGCACAAATCTCAAAGTTCAATCGACACGGTATGCACAGTACGTAGAGACTAAGGCTATAGCTAGAGAGCGAAGATAGTACAAGCCACTGTACCTAATCAAATCTGCTGTTTATTGAAAAGAATATCCTGCAAAAGTTAAGCGATTGCTCATTTGGATCCAGATCTCCAAAGCCTTTGTCCTATAAACAAATTCTGGGGTCTCCCCCTCCACAATCCCAAGGCAACGAGGAGAGGTGCCACCGCTCCAGGTCCTCGCCCTACCCCCGGGCTCTCCAGCAATGCCTCCACGCTTGCGCGCCGCCACCATCGCGGCGAGGCTCCTCGCGCTCCTCGTGTGCCTCTCCCCGGCGCTGCTCCCGCCGTGCCTCGGCGTCAACGACCAAGGCCAGGCGCTGCTGCGATGGAAGGCCTCCATGAACGCGGCGCGCGGCGGCGCGCTGGACTCGTGGCGCGCCGCCGACGCGACCCCGTGCCGGTGGCTCGGCGTGACGTGCGACGCCCGCGGCGACGTCGAGTCGCTTAGCATCAAGTCCGTCGACCTCGGCGGCGCGCTCCCGGCGGCGGACCTGCGGCCGCTGGCGGCCTCGCTCAAGACCCTGGTGCTCTCCGGCACCAACCTCACCGGCGCGATCCCCAAGGAGCTCGGCGACCTCGCCGAGCTCACCACGCTTGACCTCAGCAAGAACCAGCTGTCCGGCGCCATCCCGGCCGAGCTCTGCCGGCTCGGGAAGCTCCAGTCCCTGGCGCTCAACACCAACTCGCTCCGCGGCGCCATCCCCGCCGACATTGGCAACCTCACCAGCCTCACTTACCTCACTCTCTACGACAACGAGCTGAGCGGCGCGATCCCGGCGAGCATCGGCAACCTCAAGAAGCTGCAGGTGCTGCGCGCCGGCGGGAATCCGGTGCTGAAGGGCCCACTGCCGCCAGAGATCGGCGGGTGTACCGACCTCACCATGCTCGGCCTCGCCGAGACCGGCCTCTCCGGTAGCCTCCCGGAGACGATCGGCCAGCTGAAGAAGATCCAGACGATCGCCATCTACACCGCAATGCTCACCGGCTCGATCCCGGCGAGCATCGGCAACTGCACCGAGCTCACCAGCCTCTACCTCTACCAGAACTCCCTCTCGGGCCCTATCCCTCCGCAGCTCGGCCGGCTCCGCAAGCTGCAGACGGTGCTCCTATGGCAGAACCAGCTCGTCGGCACGATCCCGCCGGAGATCGCCAACTGCAAGGATCTCGTGCTCATCGACCTGTCGCTCAACTCCCTCACGGGCCCCATCCCGAGCACCTTCGGCGCGCTCCCGAACCTGCAGCAGCTGCAGCTCAGCACGAACAAGCTCACCGGCGTCATCCCGCCAGAGCTCTCCAACTGCACGTCGCTTATCGATATCGAGGTGGACAACAACGAGCTCACCGGCGAGATCGGCATCGACTTCCCGCGGCTGCGCAACCTGACCCTGTTCTACGCGTGGCAGAACCGGCTCACCGGACCCGTCCCGGCGAGCCTCTCCCAGTGCGAGGGCTTGCAGTCTCTAGACCTCTCGTACAACAACCTCACCGGCCCCGTCCCGAGGGAGCTCTTCGCGCTGCAGAACCTGACTAAGCTGCTACTCCTCGACAACGACCTCTCCGGCTTCATACCGCCGGAGATCGGCAACTGCACCAACCTCTACCGGCTCCGGCTCAACAACAACCGGCTGTCGGGGACGATCCCCGCGGAGATCGGCAGGTTGAAGAACCTCAATTTCCTCGACCTCGGCAGCAACCGCCTCGCCGGCCCGCTGCCGGCGGCGTTGTCCGGCTGCGACAACCTAGAATTCATGGACCTGCACTCGAACGCGCTGTCCGGCGCGTTGCCGGACGAACTGCCACGAAGCCTCCAGTTCGTCGACATCTCCGACAACAAGCTCACCGGGCTGCTGGGCCCCGGCATTGGGTTGTTGCCGGAGCTGACAAAGCTTAACCTGGGGAAGAACAGAATCTCCGGCGGCATACCGCCAGAGCTCGGCTCGTGCGAGAAGCTCCAGCTGCTGGACCTCGGCGACAACGCGCTCTCCGGTGGCATCCCGCCGGAGCTGGGGAAGCTTCCCTCGCTGGAGATTTCACTTAACCTCAGCTGCAACCGCCTCTCCGGGGAGATCCCGTCGCAGTTCGGCGAGCTCGATAAGCTCGGCAGCCTCGACATAGCGTACAACCAGCTCTCCGGCAGCCTCGCGCCGCTCGCGAGGCTCGAGAACCTCGTCATGCTAAACATATCCTACAACGCCTTCTCCGGCGAGCTCCCGGACACGCCCTTCTTCCAGAAGCTCCCGCTCAGCGACATCGCCGGCAACCACCTACTCGTCGTGGGCGCCGGCGCCGACGAGGCCTCCCGGCACGCGGCCGTCTCGGCGCTGAAGCTTGCCATGACGGTTCTCGCCGTGGTGAGCGCGCTCCTCCTGCTGGCGGCGACCTACGTGCTGGCGCGCTCGCGCCGCCGCGACGGCGCCATCCACGGCGCCGACGAGGCGTGGGAGGTGACCCTGTACCAGAAGCTGGACTTCTCCGTGGACGAGGTGGTGCGCTCGCTGACGTCGGCGAACGTGATCGGCACGGGGAGCTCCGGCGTGGTGTACCGCGTGGGGCTCCCCAACGGCGACTCGCTGGCGGTGAAGAAGATGTGGTCCTCCGACGAGGCCGGCGCGTTCCGCAACGAGATCACGGCGCTGGGCTCCATCCGGCACCGCAACATCGTGAGGCTCCTCGGGTGGGGCGCCAACAGGAGCACCAAGCTGCTCTTCTACGCGTACCTCCCCAACGGCAGCCTGAGCGGGTTCCTCCACCGCGGCGGCGTCAAGGGCGCCGCCGACTGGGGCGCGCGCTACGACGTCGCGCTCGGCGTCGCGCACGCCGTCGCGTACCTCCACCACGACTGCCTGCCGGCCATCCTCCACGGCGACATCAAGGCCATGAACGTCCTGCTCGGGCCCCGGAACGAGCCTTACCTCGCCGACTTCGGCCTCGCACGCGTCCTCTCCGGCGCCGTCGCCTCCGGGTCCGCCAAGCTCGACTCCTCCAAGCCCACACGCATCGCCGGCTCCTACGGCTACATCGCGCCAGGTGAAAAGAAGAATCCGTCCTAATCGTGATAGACTGATAGGATCTCTTCAAATTTTTTACGATTTTGTCTGACATTTTTCTACTTGTGTGATTCATGGACGAAACAGAGTACGCGTCGATGCAGCGGATCACGGAGAAGAGCGACGTGTACAGCTTCGGCGTGGTGGTGCTGGAGATCCTGACGGGGAAGCACCCGCTGGACCCGACGCTGCCGGGCGGCGCGCACCTGGTGCAGTGGGTGCGGGAGCACGTGAGCGCGAAGCGGGCCACGGCGGAGCTCCTGGACCCGCGGCTGCGGGGGAAGCCGGAGGCGCAGGTGCAGGAGATGCTGCAGGTGTTCTCGGTGGCCATGCTCTGCATCGCGCACCGCGCCGACGACCGGCCGGCGATGAAGGACGTCGTCGCGCTGCTCAAGGAGGTCAGGCGGCCGGCCGAGACCGCCGACGAGGGGAAGGAGCAGCCGGCGTGCAACTCCGCCGCCGCCGCGGCGCCGATGCCCGTGCAGGCGCAGCGGTCGCCGGTCCGGAGCCCGCTGCCGAAGGGCGGCTCGTCGAGCTGCTCGTTCGCCATGTCCGACTACTCTAGCTGATGAATCATGCTTGTTGAAGGTGCCGGTAGATAGCAATTAGAAGGCACTGGAACTGTAAGGTTGAAATTTTGGAGGTGTAATAAGATAGTACGATGATTAGTCATCAGTAAGTAGTCGATTGTTTATTAATTCAGATTATAACTTGTAATTCTGTACTCCTGATGTGTTTGTACTTGTAAATTAAGTAATTAATGGAAATCAATTTCAGAAAAAGGAATACAGAGCAAACAAACTAGTGGAATCAAAGTATCCTCTTTCAAAAACAAAAAGAGAAGTACCCATGACTTTTAAGTTTCAAATAAACACGAGCAAAAACATTATCTTTTGAGGGAGCAAAAAGCTTGAGAGGAAGAAAGGAAAAGGACGGGGCATGATCCGTACATGGGCCAAATCATGTAGTGGCAAATATTTGAGCCCATCCTGACCAGCATAGCCCAGTCCAAGGAGACCCAGCCCAAATCGTCCCCTCAATCGGCCCAAAATCCAATCTCAATCAACCCTACTCCCACGGTCCCACCCCGCCGCGCCCTCCTCCCCCGCGCCACGCTTCTCTCCGGCCCGCTCGCCGCCGCCGCCGCCGCCGCTGCCTCGTCTCTCCAGTCCCCGCGCCGCTCCTCGTCCTAGCCCGGCTAGCACCAGCGCCATCTCCGTTGGGTGGTGTAGTTTGATTACTCCCTGGCAGTCTATTCCAGCCCTAGGCGCGTTCCACTCCCGGCTCTGCTGCTGGGAGCCGGGTTTCGTTCGGGATGTCGCCGGCTGCCGGAGATGTCGCTGGAGCCCGCGGAGAGGGCGGGGGCGTGGAGGCGCAGAGAGTCTTCATAGGCGCCGGCTGCAACCGCGTGGTGAACAACGTCTCGTGGGGAGCTTGCGGCCTCGTGGCCTTCGGCGCCCAGAATGCCGTCGCCCTCTTCTCTCCCCTGGTCTGCTACCTCGTCCATATCCTTCTATCTACTTGCTGTAATTTCAACTACAGTACGTTATAAGTACCTCACTTGTTTGTTTTGCTTAATTCGTCCAAACTCGTGCCCGTGCATGTAGAGAGGTGAGATCGTGACGACGCTTCCGGGGCACAAGGCGCCAGTGAACTGCACGCTGTGGCTTCCCACGAAGAAGGATGCGCTCCAAGGTGAGTTAGGTTTTGTACATTTTTAGGTTCCATCAACTCAATGTTGCCGAACTTAAGTGCTTTAGTTTAGAGCTTGCTGAAACGACTTAGTTCTCCGAGCTCTGTCTTGAGTGAAGTTATATGTTTCGACTGTGCAAGCTAAACCCTGTTTCAGTAATGGTCGTTTGGAGCTGTCTGTTGACTATCACTATTTCGTTCACTCAATGAATTGTTTTAGTTGATAACTGACAAGTTGCAGATATATGGCACTAGATTAGAAATGTCTGATCCTAAATGCTGATTTCTTCTCCTCTTTTGCTAGGCTTAGCGCTGAATTGTTGACTGTTTTTCCTATGTGTTTTGCAGTTCGTGGCAGGGAGACATACTATCTACTCTCAGGAAGTGCTGATGGCGTAATCATGGCATGGAAGATTGGTTCTGGCAAAGGAGATGTGAGTTTGTCTGTTTTCACCTTATTATAATTGCATCCTGTGTTCTATAACTTATACTAGCGGCCTTCACCACAATACCGTTGTACTAGATTGGGTTGACATCTTTCAGCGTACTTGCATGGGAAATATTTTCTTGAGTCAACTTGAAAATTGGTTCAAGTGGTTAACTCTAATTCCTTATTGTTTATGCTTTCTTTGCAGTGGTCTCATGCGTTGCAGCTCCCAGGGATGCATAAGAAAGGAATCACTTGTCTTGCTGGAAGGATGGTGTCTGATACTACTGCAATTTTTGCTTCTACTTCGTCGGATGGCATTGTGGTTATTTGGGAAATGACGATTGAGCCCACCCCTGGTGGTAAGATGGCTTTACTTCTGGATTGTGATGGGTACTGCTTGGAGCACAATTTTAAGAATTTTACTGATTTTGCTAGTCAAACTCCATTGTTTTCCTATCTTATGATCTTGATGGTTTTGAACTTTGGGGAATGTGGGTGTTGCTGTTGCACTTGAGTTATTTGCTTTCTCTTCTGCAGGCAGCTGCAAAGTGTCTTGCCTACATTCTTTGTCGGTTGGTTCAAAACCAATGGTTTCACTTTCATTAGCAGTGCTACCAGAACAGGGAAGCCATCTAATTTTGGCAATGGGTGGTCTAGATCACAAGATCCACATTTATTGTGGGGATAAGTCAGGCAAGGTTTGTAACTTTATGTTCCTTATACTCTATTTATTTTTGGTTCCTTCCATTTCTTTCTGTCCTAACTAGGCAATTTTTCCATGTGCAGTTCGCTAAAGCTTGTGAACTTAAAGGTCATTCTGATTGGATCAGAAGTTTAGATTTTTCTTTACCCGTGATGATGGGCAGTGAAAAGCACAACCTTTTCCTCGTTAGCTCGTCTCAGGACAGAACCATTCGGATATGGAAAATGGATTCAGAGGCTGTTTCTTCTAGCTCCACGGCACAATTGAGGAAGTCAAATATTGAAATGACCTCCTATATTGAAGGACCTCTTTTTGTAGCTGGTAATACAAGCTATCAAGTATCACTGGAGTCTCTTCTTGTTGGCCATGAAGATTGGGTATATTCTGTAGAGTGGCAACCGCCTACACTGTTACCTGGCGATGAAGCTCATCAGGCGATGAGTATACTATCCGCATCCATGGACAAGATGATGATGATATGGAGGCCAGAGAAAAATACTGGCCTTTGGATCAATTCGGTGACTGTTGGTGAATTAAGTCACTCAGCACTTGGATTCTACGGCGGACACTGGCAGCCTGACGGAAAATCCATTCTTGCACATGGCTATGGTGGTTCCTTTCATTTGTGGAGAGATGTTGGGCTGGATTCTGAAAATTGGCAGCCTCAGATAGTTCCATCTGGTCATTTTGCACCAGTGTCGGACTTAACATGGGCAAGATCTGGTCAATATTTGTTATCAGTAAGCCATGACCAGGCAAGTTCTTGTGCTTATTATCAAGTTCGACTATATACTAATACAAGTTATATGTTTGGTTGGTTGATGTGTTTTCTCTTCTACATGCTAATGTTCTTTTGTGTCAATGCTAAATATGCAGACAACACGCATATTTGCTCCTTGGAGAAATCAAGTTAATCCTGGAGACATTGTATATTGGCGTGAAATTGCGCGTCCACAAATTCATGGCCACGATATGAACTGTGTGGCATTCATTCAGGGTAGTGGGAACCACCGCTTTGTTAGTGGTGCTGATGAAAAGGTCTCTAGAGTCTTTGAGGCTCCCTTGTCATTTTTGAAGACCCTACAACAAGCAACTTTGTTGAAACCTGACATCTCTGATGATTTTGACAATGTGCAAGTCCTTGGAGCAAATATGTCTGCTCTTGGGCTTTCACAGAAACCCATATATACACATGGTTAGCATCTCTCACATCCTGTGGGTATATGTCGTTGTGCAATAATGCCTTCTTTTGTTTGGCTTCAAAAATCTGCATTTGTAAATTTCTTTTATTTGATGCTGTTTTTTGCATGATGGTGTATTCAGGAGTCAAGGAATCCCCAAGCAGTAATTCTGATGCTCCAGATTCTATGGAGACAATTCCTGATGCAGTGCCTACTGTATTTACCGAGCCCCCTGTGGAGGACCAACTTGCATGGAATACTCTATGGCCTGAATCACACAAACTATATGGTCATGGAAACGAGCTCTTCTCGATATGCTGTGATTATGAAGGGAAGCTTGTTGCATCATCTTGCAAGGTATTGGTCCTGCGCGTTTTCTTGTGTTAATTAATCTGAAATTCATGGGTAAAACAACAAAAACAAAGGCTTGTAGTCCCAAGCAAGTTGGGTTGGGCTAGAGATGAAACCCAACACGAGCGACTGATAAAAGGTAAAACTTGTATACAAATATAGAAAAAACATCAATTAATTGTAATATTACTACTATTCCATGGAAATTCGTGGATCCTGTTGAGACAATGCTTTGCCCTTCCAGACATAAACAGGGGGATGGGGTGAAATTCCAGTATTGTTAGAGCTTTATTTATTTCTGGGAATTCTTGTGACATTCAGTCAGGACCACTGTGAAAACTGTGTTGTGTAATGCAAGGGTTTCAACTATTTGGTCTCATTAGTTGCTTCATTGCTTGGTGGATATGGAAATGCCAAAATAGCTGTGTTTGAGGGTGCTTCTCCTAGCATTAAGGTCATGGTCATCCTGCATAACATCCATGATGAGGCCAGCGTTTGGTGCATGGATACAGTGGTGGAGCTTCAGTGTAAATGCTGAGGGGGGGGGGGGGGGGGGAGACATTCAATCAGGGGAATTAACTGCATAAGTTCTTAATTAACATGCAAAAAATACTTTTAATGGGTGGTCGTTAGTTGTCATTTTTTTTCAGTTAGTGGCCTGAGTTGTGTAGTTGGTAGTGTGTTTTGTGTGAGTCATCTTGGGTTCTTTTCTTCTTCTTAATATAATGATGTGCAGTACTCCTGCGCGTTTGAGGAGTAAAAACTGTGTTGTGCATTTTCATGTGAGTGACTAAATTTTTTCACTTTGTCAATATTTGGCACTAGATAGTAGCATTACTTGATGCATAGGTGAGTACATTTTTTCTCTTTGTCGATATTTGGCACTAGCATAATGGCATTAGTCGATGCATGTTATGCTTAATTATTATGGTTTGATTTTACTGTATGCATGGGAAATCTGATGGAACTTCACTATCATTCAGGCTCAATCAGCGCCAGTTGCTGAGATCTGGCTCTGGGAGGTTGGGACATGGAAAGCTGTTGGCCGCTTGCAATCCCACAATCTTACAGTGACACAAATGGAGTTCTCTCGTGATAGTGCTTTTCTCTTGAGTGTCTCAAGGGATCGTCAGTTGTCTATCTTTTCAATCAGCAAAACCAGTATGTAATTTTTCTTAGCTCGTGTAGTTACATTGAAGTTATTGCTTTACATTTGTCTATTCAGCCATGCTGCTTTTTTAATGATTCCACTAATGTAATTGTAGAGGAAGGAGTTGAGCACCATCTTGTTGCAAAGCATGAAGCACATAAAAGAATTATATGGGCATGCTCATGGAACCCGTTCGGTTATGAATTTGCTACTGGATCAAGGGACAAGACTGTCAAGATATGGCGTGTTCAAGATGCATCTTCTGTGAAGCTGCTAGCAACATTGCCTGAGTTCCGTGACAGTGTCACCGCATTGGCATGGATGGGCCGTGACCGTGCTTCCAATGCTGGTATTCTCGCTGTTGGCATGGACAATGGATTGATCGAGCTCTGGAGAGTTTCAGGTGGAAGAGCTGCTGCAGGCAGTCCTCCAGACTCGTCTCCGCTCAGTGCAGCGTGCATGCTCCAATTTGACCCTCTGCTGTGTCACGTGTCAACTGTGCACCGTTTACGATGGCGGGAATCCAACTCATCCGATGAGAAATCGACACTTGAGCTGGCTTCATGTGGAGCTGATCACTGTGTGAGGGTGTTTGATGTCCATTGCAGAACATTCCAGATTTAGTAGATCAAACTGATATGTGCCTGGCAGTTTTTTGTCGATGTCTGGCAAGATGTGTTGTAAAACTAGTCTTGATAATGAAAAAATAGTGCTTTCATGAGACATTTGCTGTTGTTTAGTGAAACAAAATGCAGTGTTGCCCTATCTCTCATATGATATATGAAATTCTGAGTTATTAGTGGTGACACATTGCTGAAAACATGTGCAAGCAGGCTTTTGTGTTGCTTTTATCTTCTCTACCTGCAATAATAATTTGATAAAGCCCACTAAATTCTTCAACAGAAGCAATGGGCTCCATGGTGTATATTACACACTTGTTGAACTCTATGTTCAGGTTACTTACAATCTTTGCTACTGTGCTGCAGGTAGCCTTCAGGCTCCCCCAGCAACTGAGCCAGCAAGGGCTCAACAGAGATGAAGAACCAACATCAGATTTACATCAATCATGAGTATATTTTACTTTGCACCACCCAATTTCAGTATACAAAAGAAAGAGATCTATTGATACAAGTACAGCAATAGAACGGGAGGGGGATTCCAAAGGCCCAGTCACCTTGTTCTGCATCTCCTGGCAACCAGAACTCCACTAGGAGGAGCTGTGAGTTCCAGCTCACAGATTGTGTTCATCCAGTACGAGTAATGGCTAAACCAAAATCTGGCCTCCACCTTGAAGGCTCCTCTGATGGTGTACACGACCCTGTTGCTCCGCACCTGGTTCACTAGCTCCATGGCCACCTCCGGCGGCAGCAGCACGCGGCTGGACACCATGTGCAGGTTCACGACCTGTGACTGGCCCCGGCGCTGCAAGAACGGCGGCAGCGCCTGCACCGCCATGGGCCTGTCCCGGAAGAAGAGCTCCACGGTGGCGGACCGGAACACGACGTCCATCTTCTGGTTGGGGTTGGAGAAGTTGGCGACGAGCACCATGTCGCCGTTGAAGTAGGCCGGCGAGTCGACGTAGACGCTGTTGAGGCTGGCGTTGGCGGCGTCGAAGGAGGGCGCCCTCGGCTTGACCGCCAGGAAGATGATCAGGATGACCACGCCGGCCACGATCAGGATGATGCTGAAGGCGAAGCAGACGATGGCCGCGAACCACATCGTCGGCGAGGTCCGGTCGCGCGGCTTCAGGATTATCTTGGAAGGAGCCGCCGGCAGCCGCTGCGGCAGCACCTCTGGCTGCCGGATCGTCTTGGACGACGGAGGCTCTGACAGCAGTGACGGCTGTGGCAGGGCTGGGGGCAGCTGCCTCATGTTGACCAGCCTGGACAGGATTGTTCTTGGTGATTGGAGGTGGTAAGGAGTGCCCATTTCTGCTGCTCTTCCACCACGAGAGGAGCTCAAGATTGCAGAAGCCTAATGGGGAAAGCGAGAACAAACAACAACAGAGCAATGGAATGGAGTGATGAAGTTAAAAGGAGGCTGGGCTGGGCTAGTGGTGGTGTCCCCAAAATAAAAAGAGGGAGAAAAGAGAGGCTTTTGAAAATCGGGCGTGGGGCCACTGTCTTGTGTTTCGCCATTGAAAAATGGGAGCTGCTTCGAGCAAAGGTGTGAAGTGGGGCAACGTTGCCGGCTGCCGGCAATCGATTGGGATCTGCTTTATCTCACAAAAGCATAATTCTTGCGATGGGGAAAGATAAAGCTTGGGTTATTCTTCTCATTACCAAATAATCTGATGCTTGGTGTCTGTGTTTCTGGCAATCTGGCTTTGGCTTGTTCAGACATCAACTTGGACTGTGCTCTCCCCACTAATACATACTCACTGAATCAGTGATCCATTCATCAGGAACACCTGCTCCATGCTTTTTCCATGCAGTTTTTAACATTGACCAAAGTGAGATGGAAGTGGTAGCACGTGTCACAGCTCACAATCCAGTAAGTTCATGCAATCTTCTTGTTAACAAAGTCTAAGTTAAAAAGAAGTTTTAAACTGAAAAGCAGTCAATATATCTGGAGGTGAGATGAGAAGCATGCTCATCGCAAGAACAAAAACCAGAACAAGTTGCTTAGCCTCGAAAGAAAGGCGAAAAAGGCGCTCTTGGTCCCAGACCCGTCCCGTTTCGAAATAAAGCCAGGTATGGGGTTAATTCATGACTAAGGAACCTATATGTGCTGACTGAAGCCGGCTGGGTTTGATAAGGAGATCTCCCACAGGAAGGAACATTCCTGATGAGTCCATGGCTTTGGCGGTAGTGCCCCTGCTTTGTCAGCAACGTCGAAAGCTGGCGCCGCGCAGCACAGCTTTACATGAGTGATGGATCTTCCTTGGATGGGAGAGCGGAGCACTATGCCATGTCGTCTCTGTTCTTCAGGTGCAGTTCGTGGGGTTGGTAAGAAAGGATCGAATCGTCTGGTCATCTGTATCATTGATTCATTGTAACTTCTGTGACTGAATGATTCGGGTTCCGATCTCGTCGCGCTTTATGAACAGAGATCGAGATCATATGATTTTGTTCTAGAGGTTACATTACATGTGTGCGCGCGTGTCTGGGTCACCTTGTTTTCCTTTTTGTGAGCACAGGCGCGCCACTAGCTATGGAATTATTCTCTGGTTGTTGTTCTGAACTCCTGATATGTGCTACTATGTTGGAATTGGAATTACAGTGGGTGGACTCGTCAGGTCGATCAGGCGACGCTGGCGTTCGCCGGCGCCGCGGCGCTGTCGTACGCCGTCGCCGGCGTGCCGGCGTCGTCGCTGGGTACGTAGGAGCAGCTCGCCGACGCCTCCGCCTGCTCCTGCGCGGCCGCCGCGCCGCCGTCCTGCACCGGCAGGAACTGGTCGTCCGGGCCCAGGCAGTGCTGCAGCGGCAACAACAACAGACACGTCAGCAGGATCACGTCACCTCCGCCGCCGGCAGTGAGCTAACGACGGCGATGGATGCATCGGTGGCTCACCGGCAGAAGCTCCGTGGCGGGGATGAGCGTGGAGAGCAGCTCGGTGTAGGTGTACGCCTGCCGCCACTCCTCGGCGTCCGTGTCGGCGCCCGCGCCGGCGGCGCACGGGTCGCCGTGGAGCCCGGCCACCTGGGAGGTGGCGTCGTACACGTCCTGGTAGTCCCTGCCACGAGAGGAAGAAAGAAAAGCTTCCGGTGACGTGACGTAGGCGCCGCACCAGTGCTGACGTGGCAGATCGACTTGGCACGTGCACGTACCTGAGGTACATCATCAACGGGTCCGGCGCGGCGAACATCTGGTGCCCCGTCGGGTCGGGTCCCACGTCGCCGGCGGCCCACAGCGCGGCGTCGCCGGCGAACGTGCCCATGCCCTCGGCTTGGTCCGTGTACATCGGCGCTCCATTATTTGTCCCCTGCACGATGCATTCATTGTTCATGTGTAAAGTTTGGAGAACAACAAAATCTGACCAAACAAAAAAAGGAATTTTGTAATTACTGCACCTCCAAAGCAGATGCTGTCGGATCGAACGGGGGCATGTGATCGCCCAGCAGGTAGTTCTGCAAACCCAACACAAAGTTGGTTCACTACTGCATCAGATTGCGAGTTTATTCAGACTGTGATTTAGAAACGTATTACTAGCTACTACCTCCGTTCTAAATTACTATTCATTGTTGACTTTTTTTCGTGATCTTTAACCATTTATTTTATTTAAAAAATTTATCTAAATATACAAACCAATAAATTATACTTGAAGTATATACTATAATAAAACAAATCACATACAAAATAAATAATATTTATAATTTTTTTTGAATAAGACGAATGGTCAAACGTTAAATGAAAAAGTCAATAATTTGGAATGGGTAGCGGTAACCTTCCGTTGGATCACTCGGGCCAGCACGTCGAGGAGGAGCTTCTCGCAGCCGTCGATCTCGCTCGTGGAACCGAACGCGGCAGGATCGGGCTCGAACATCCTGCGGCACGTACGCAACAATGCAAGCAAGGTCAGACGATGCAGTTTCAGTGCGGCGATTTATTTCAGTTCTGACCGACCCGACCTGAGGCGTTCCTCAGAGATGTGGAGTTGCTGCTGCGAAGAGTAGATCTCCCGCTGGATCTCCTGCAGGGGTGCATATATTATATGCAAACGCATTGAAGTGGTTTTAAGAGGAAAAAGATCATCGAAACGCATCGATCGTGTTGTCTGAAGATATGAGCTCTGGGCGCAGCGCGATACAGTTACGCTTTGGATCGATCTCCTCACCTCGATTTTCTCGTTCAGTACCCCGGGGCTGTAGATTTGGAAGACGAAAACGCGATTCAAGACGTGTGATTTGAAGCTTTTTATTTTGTTATTACGAGTGTAAGGAGACATATATATGGGGGGATAGGATACGTACTTGGCGAGCTGCGTGGCCATGTCGCCCTCGCGCTTGAGCCGCTGGAGCATGCTGACGAGGTACTGCACTGAATTTGGATGTAATTTTTCCATTCAGGATGATCGGGGCAGCGAGCGTCAGTGTGTGCGTGCCTTACCTCTCGGTTCTGGACGGCGCTGCATGCAATGATATGATCGATCGGTGACGGAAAGAAAGCAGAAATCAGAAGAAAAGGTGAGCCGGCCGTATCTCAACGACATTGCTTGTAATGGCAACTTAAGAAAGAGGCAAGACAGTACAGATGTTCATGGAGCGAGAGCACTCACTCGTCCCCCCTGTCGTGGTCCGAGAGGCTCATGTAGCGGAGGATCACGTCCTCCACCCTGCAGCAGCAGCAGCAGCAGCACGGCAGACGAGCCGACGCAAGAAGGAGAAGGATCAGGACATTGAGGCCGGGTACGTGATGACTTGATGAGTGGGCACGTAGTGTCAGTGTGTGTGTACCCGCGGCGGCCGGAGAAGTGGCTGAGGCGGCCCGACGGCGAGAACATGAGGAGCGCGACGTCGATGTCGCAGAGCACGGAGAGCTCGTACGTCTTCTTGACGAGGCCGTTGCGGCGCTTCGAGAAGGTCACCTGCCGGTTCGTCGTGTTCTCGATCCTCCGGATCGCCAGCTTCACGCGCCCCATCGCACGCACGGCCGTACGGGAGGGATCGGAAAGGAAAGGAAGGAAGGAGATCGGGAAGGGAGGTCGATGGCGAGAGGGGGTTGCGCGGAATGGATGGAGGATAGTGGTGGTGGTCGTGGCGCGGCGATCGATGTCCCTGGTCAGGAGGAGGGAGGGATCGGGGTTTGGCGGGCGGGAGCGCTCGTCGGGAGCGGGAATGGCGCGGCGTGAGCTGGCGCACGTGCGCTCTGGTTGCTATAAAAAGCAACGCGACGCCAGAGCGTCTCCCCCCTCCCATTGTCCCAAGCAGCATCGAAGAGCCTCGCCCTCTCGTTCTCGATGGCTAACATTTTCGAGAGATATGTATGCGACTGAGTTGCCGCTTGCGCCTCAGGTACGCGTCTGCTGCGTTGGCACGCATGGTGCGCGTGATCCTGTTTCCAGTTTATTAGCAGATCGATTTGGCCTTGCATTTCGAAATTGTTTTTTTTTCTTTTTCTTTTTTGTGCCGTGATCCCGACAATGCAAGCGGCTCTGCACGGCAGATCTGTAAAAGCCGGCCACGGCCAGTGGAGGAATCGTCCGCTACGCCCGTTGCCATAGCGTACGTTTGGCCGCTTGCATGCCCGGCGGGCAAACTGCCGGCAGACCAACCAACAGTTTGGCTGCTGGAGCCAGCATGCACTCACCGTGTACCCGTTTCACAGCTGGGACATTTTGGCCGCGTCCACGCAGCCAGCAATCCCAACACACCTGGCCTGCTGTGGCGAGCTACATACTACTGCATACACATATGCCACATGCCACAACCCGGCCTCTAGCGATGGACCAGGAAGCATGAATAATTAATGGAGGATGGATTGGCCAAAAGCACTATATATCGCCACTACTCCCATGGAAGACGATGTATGTATGATGTACGCCGGCCTACTCCTCTGATCACCTCAGCGTGTTGCTCGATCATGGCGTGGCGGGCGTGTATATATGGGCTTGGTTTAATTTGGCAAGACAAAGGTATGCATGTCCTGTACGTGTGGGTTATTAGCTAGCGTGACAGTGTTGCATTTGCATTGCACTGCATGCTTGATTGCTTCTCCACTTCTAGTGTTCATTCTGTTGCTAGTGGTGTCGTCAGATCTCATCTTTGCAGTTTGCAGAGACCCCCGCGCGCTGCCTCTCCATGCATCGAATGGAGCTGAGGAACGCCTTGGGGCACAATGGAGCCGTACGTACTGCAGACAAAGATATGGGACGAAGCTTTCAGTTCCATGGGCTCATGCATGCTCTGCCTGGCTCCCTGAATGCCATCCGAGAAGCAATGCCACCGTGGCTTGGCGTGCATCCCGGTTGGCATTGAGGGAGTCATGCAGGTTCACTGCCCTCTTGGCCTCTCGATCTCCTCTCTCACTGTCTCTGGATGGGGCTTCCACAACCCACGTCCCACGGATATACCTACCGACGCTCCAGCGTCTTCCTCAAGAGCAACCTCGATCAGGTGTGACATTCCTTCATTCTACCTTCTATATATCACACTGTCACAAGTTCTGGTTGTCATATAAAACTCATTTCATCATGTTGGCGTAACATGAACTGGCTGGCATGTGTATATGCCGCACCAATCTACGACGCACCACTTGGTACGGTCCTACCTCACTCAAAGGTAATAGCAAGTGATTCTGACAAACAAAACTAGATAGAACAGATAAAAATTAAAGCACCGAATCGTCTCATCTATATATATGGACCGTTTCTTTTGTTCACCAAAAACTATATGTGTGCTGCTATATATAGCCAGGCACAGGTAATAAATTTAAGCCTCGTCCAAACTAGAGGACCCCCTGTATGTACAGTTTCGTCACTGCTAGCAAGTTGCGAAATCTCCTATAGTATATTTAATCATATGAAAAGCTGCTCCTTCAACTGGTGATTGCATATGATGAGCTTCTCAGGGGCTTCAGTAGAGCTTCAGCCTCACGGAGATCGCCTTTTGGCACATAGGGCACACCTTCAGGTCCTTTGCGCAGTCTGAACACGTCTGCATCCACAACGCATAATCGGTTACCAGAGTTCATTCATGTAAAAAATCTGATGATAAACTACTGCATCGAAAGGAAATTTCAGGAGTGTTTTCAAGACGTTCGAGTACCTGATGGCCACACCCGAAAGCAAGGTCCTTTGCTTGATTCCAGCAGATTGGACAGGTCTGCAGGACAGAGGAGTTCAGCATGGCGTAAAGCGCCTAATATACTCACGTCAATGTTTCTTCGTCTCCAAAGGCAATGGAAGTTACCTGTGGATCGCCTATATCGCTGTCTTGTTGAGGCGCTGATGGTGTTTTTGGTGCTGCTTCGTAGCTAGTAGATGGGGTTTTTGGTGCTGCTCCGTAGCTAGTAGTACACTGGGTCTGCTTGACAGCTGAAAATCCAGCGTATTGTTGCCGAAAACTCACAGGTGGAGGCAACACAGCTCGATTCGGGAATCCTCTTCGTTTGCTGCCCAAGAAACCAAGTTCTAAAACAATTGGGATTACTACAACATACAAGAAAAAAAAACAGGGGATGCGATTTTCCTGAAATCAGTTTGATTCAGACTAGTAGGCAAGAAAAATACCCAAGAAGCTGGAGACTCATTGCTGCCTTGAACTGTTCTGGGATCTCCATCAATGCTGAAAGAGCAAATTCGGCCTCCTTTTTGCTGGTGGGTATAGGCCTTGACATGATCTGTGTGAAGTTCACAAACTGCATTTCACCAGAATAATTAGCATTTCTCATGCTTGATCTTAAATATGCAGTGCCATAGTTCCAGAGAATGACTATACAATTTACCTGAAAGTTGTCGAATGCCCGGGAAGGTATGTTATCGTCGAATTGCCTCATCATGTCCCATGGCCCATCGCCAACCCCAACAAGCACAATAGAAAGAGGGTAGTCACTGAAAAATTAATGCATTTAGTGTTGAAACATAAAAGCTCAGTATGGCAAAGTTAATGCTAAGTCAAGAGCAGTCTTAATCACAGAAGGCATATGGTTACCTGGCCTTCACAATGGCATCGATGGTCTCCCTTTCCTGTGGGCTCAGCTGCCCATTCCCTGTGTTGATACTGCGTGTAACCTGGGAAATTCATAAAAAAATCATAGACAGAAAAGTGCAGGTTACATCACGATTAATTCATCGAACCAGGAATTATGATGCTGTAACAGAACTGGAATACTAGTTCACAAACAAACCTGTCCATCTGCTATTATAAGCAGGACATGATACTGGCCACCACTACTATCAACAATTCCAATAGCAGTCTCAATGATTGGTGCAAATGAAGTTGGACCTGTTAAGCATTATCATCACATCAATCAGCAAAACGAAGCTTATTATGTTGTTTTATTTGAAGCTTAAAACAAAGATGATGCACCAACCGGCCAACTTAAGTTGCGGAACGATTTCCTTGTACCGAGCAAGTGCTTCCTCAAAACCATCACACGGTTGGTTATCATGATAGAAGCTAAATACTGACTGATCATGAGTAGTTGCTGTAACACAAAATTTGAAATGTTATGCATTTGCAGTTTTATGTAAAAGAGACTTGAGTAGAGGCATGTTAAGAACTGACAGTCGCCAAATCCGAAGCATGGTATCAGGTTATCCTCATCAAAGCGTGCGAGGCTTCTCCCTATGATGGAAATAGCCTGCTCATATGGGTTTGGAGTGTTTCCCATTGCGTGCAGGCTTCGGTTGTTGTTGGAAATTCTACCTGCTTATAAACAGTGGTCATAAGTACTTTGGAAGAGAGAAAAAGGAGAAACATCAAAACAATTTATGAAAGTTCTCATTGTCAGGTGCCATGTGCTCATAAGGCGCAGACTTACCTGTCCATTCGTTGCTCTTGGTGAAATCAATCCCAACAATCAGATTTGAGGACTCCAGACCAGCATGCGCAAGGGCATCAGTAACCTAGATTAGAGAGAACAACAAGATAACAGTATAAAAGGTTTGGTATAACTAAATGGAACCGTGAGTCAGATTAAAAAAAGAAAAGGCCTTTCGTGCAAAACCACAAGGTAGAGTAATTCAAAAGGACAACTTCGGTGGTAACAACATTAGTAGCATCATTCGCAAAGGATATATCCCCAAAACACAACTAGGTGCGTGTAGGACTTCCCATGATCACAGTATTTAATTATATTGACAGCAATACTTTCCAGTGTCACCAATAACTTAAATAAAAAGAACTATTACATCAAAGGAACAAGACACTTGCAAAGCTTGGCGCATCTAAGAACTATCAAAGATAATACGGCAATTATTTTGGTAGCACACATAATCTACAATACAATAAATCCCCTCCCTGCGCAATAACATGCCTCTACTCAAGTCTCTTAATTCTGAAACCAAGAAAGCATCAGGTAGGCCTGTACCAAATCAGATACCAGAGTTATTTCCAACGAAATCAAATTCACTCAAAGGTACATGTAGGACTTCCCATAATCATTATTTGCTTATTTTGACAGCAAGGCTATCCAGTT
Organism: Echinochloa phyllopogon; assembly: GCA_033239725.1. NCBI lineage: Eukaryota > Viridiplantae > Streptophyta > Magnoliopsida > Poales > Poaceae > Echinochloa > Echinochloa phyllopogon. Next base: position 43,192,819 of record BTCW01000015.1, read on the forward strand.
CCACAATAACTCAAATAGAATTACTACATTGAAGGACAGGACACTTGCAAAGCTTGGCGCTTTTTTAAGAACAATAATAGAGAAACAGGGCAACTAGTATTTTGTCAGCACACAAATATCTAATTTAATATTATAAACCCATTTTCCAACCCCATAATCTAAAATAAATCATGCAGAGAAGTACGAAATCTCTTCTACAATTTTAATCCAAAACAAAGAACCACCAACATCTGGTTGGCATAGATCAAATCACCATTCACCATCCCCACAAGCCCTCAAAAAAAAGAATTGTTCCCCACAATAAATCGAATCAACTCGCAGCGTCCAGCCGTACCAGCACTAGTCAGCGATGCACATGCAACAAGTCGAGAAGTACCATGGATCAAAAGAAAGCGGGCAACTTCACCTGCTCCAGGGTGTGGTAATCGTCGCCAATCATGGAGTACCGATTCTTGCCCCCTCCACTCGCAGTCGCGGCAGTGCAGCTGTGGTTGTGGTTGTGGTTGTAGTCGTGCGGCTGCCGCCCCCCGGGCTGGTTCTCCTTGGAGCACCATAACCCCATGGCCCTCCTCCCTTCCTTCCTGATCGATCGGTCTCTTCCCTCTCAGACTCTGCCAAGAACAGAGCAGATGAAACCCCAAGAAAATCATCAATCCGTCGAGACCGCGCCAGAAGAAACAAAACAAGCGATCTTTGGTGGAGAACACGGAACAAGGAATTCAGCAGATAAAGAACCTAGGGGGGTTTTGCAAGGGCCCTGCACCGACCTGGAAAACGAGTCCCCTCGCCGCGAGATCGCAAGAACAAGATGAGAAGTGAGGCAGGAGGAGGAGAGGAGCCGAGGAACCAACCAACCACCTAAATAAGCGGGCCAATAAACCCCAGATATATAGGTGGAAAAACAAACGCGGCGTGTAAATCCCGGAGATTTATCTCTCCGACCCACATTGCGCGCGCCGGACTCTTGGCCGCGAAGCACGCAAACCACGGGCGCGGCGCGGGCACGAGGGCAACGCCGAGCCCGAGCACCAAACCCGGCGGCGCAACGGAACCACCAGCTCGGCCGCCTTCCGTTTTCGGTAGCCGTGCCGAGAGGTGGGGGAGAGGTTGCTTGCTGGGCTCGGCTTGGGCCGCGGGAGGTTTCGTGGATGGGCCGTAACTTACCAAATTCGTGATATGATGGCCCGCTTGTCAGGGACTGGGTCCACCTGTAAACTGCTGGGCGGAAAGTGCGGGTGGGCTTTTGTCCCTTGTGCTATTTTGGGTATGAAATGGGCTGAATGAAACTGTCAGCTATGCCTGGTGCACATTTGGCTGATCATTCTCAAGCAAGTACTAGGCAGCTTCCTTCCTGGTGCTCGTAGAGGAACGCCTATATATTTTTTTTCTTTTTGTGATGAGTGGTGTAAATACAATGTGCAATAGCCTTACATGTTTATAGAAAGGATGGGGTTTATTGGGATGGCGAGGAAGCTTCTGTTCAACCGTGATACCACCATGAACGGAAAAGGTTCACATAAAAAGTGCAGCCACGGTTGGCCCGGCAACATTTTGATCTTGTGATGGTTACTAGTCTGCATTAGTCAATCTTATTATCATGGTGATGATTCCGAATGCAGCATGAGGTAGCTTCCTAGCGTTTGCAGGGGAGGTGCACACATTTGTGATGGTGGGTGGTGTAAAATAGGGCGCATATTCGGCTTGCCTGTTTATAGAAAGGATAGGGTCCATTGAGATGGTGAGGAAGCTTCTGCTCAACCATAACACCCCTGTAAATGGAATAGTTGAAAAAGGAGAGCCATGCTAGTTTTGTTTTAAATTGAATTATCTTAAGTTTGATCAAGTTTATATAGATAAAAAATACAAATATTTATATCACCAAATAAGTATTCTATAAAATATATTTGGTATGTAATGAATTTAACAATACTCATTTGATATCATTTTGTGTAACTTGGTCAAGTATAAGATAGTTTTAATTGAGGTAAAGCTAAAATTGCACTTCTTTTGGGATGAGGGGCTCCATTCCATTTACTCTTGCCACATTTTGGTATTGGGACGGTTGTTGGTTCTCATTAGTCAATCTTTATCATGTTTCAAAGTATGATGTAGTTTTCTAGCATTGGCATGGGATATATATACTTTATGATGGCAGATGGTGTAAAATAGGGCGCATATTCACATTACAATTTACAGAAAAGAAAACAAGGTATTTCTTCGTATAGCATTTATTTGACCAACTAGTCTTATAAACAAAATTTAGAGTCGACTTACTCATCAAAAGGCTCAAAATATTTCAATTGGTTCAATCTACTCCTTAATAAAAAAATTTCTATGCGTAAGTCGGGCAAATTCATGCTTCACGAAATGATAAAGAACATTGTATTTATATTAGAAAATAACTTTAAGAATATTTCATCATTATTTTTCATGCGATTTTATATCTCCAACGTTAATTCAGTATGATATGCTTCTAAGAAACCTATATATAGGAAACAATCGTGAAAATTCTTTATGTACTGTTCACTTAAGTTATACTCTCCTCTCTCACCACCCAAAATTTGAAGTTCTTATCCTGCGACTGTGCCACATCCGTAGTCCTGACGTTCACTGATACGCCAATTCGTCTGCGCTTCCGTTGAAAATTCAGGCAGCACTCCAACACTGAAACTATCAGCCCCCAACACGCTGTCATTTTCCATGATGTACCGTGTAGTAGGCCTTAATGATCAGATCACAGGTTCCAGGTGGTGATTAACACTGCCATCTCCATCTGCTTGGCATCAACAGTCAGTAACCAACTGCGGCCTTGACAACGCATTAGGGGCTAGGCCAAGCACACCACACACATGTCAGTGCTGCAGCCGTTGCCTGCCAGCCACGACGGCGAGGAGGGCTACGGGCTCCGTTTCGCGGACGGGCCGGCGATCACCTGACGCGCCGGCAGAGTATGACCGGCGGTGTGGATGACAGCAGCAGGGGAAGGGAACAAGCAAGTGAAAGGAACACCATACCGGCCGTTGGATCAGAGCATCGGGTGGCTGTGGATCGACTTCGTTCTGCGCAGTGCCGTGATCATCAGGCATTTCATCAAGTGTCGACCGACTAATTAACAAGCTGCAAAGATATAATCTGTGGTTGCACATGAATGCTTCCTTCTTACAAAATTGTAGCGACAATTACAGTATGATTTTGTAAAATTGTAGAGACCGAATAATTACATAATTTGGACATGGCGTCCTATGCAGAAGCTTGGAGCATATTTTGTAAGATTAGGTTATGCAATATGATTTTCCCCATGAGTTTATGGTCATGTTTCTTTGGGTCAGCAAAATTTTTTTTCCGGAGAATCTTAGATGCATGAAGTATTAAATAAAGTCTATTTGCAAAACCTTAAGTGTAACCTTACGTGGCGAATCTAATGAGTTTAATTAACTAATAATTTACTACAGTAATGTTGCAGTAACCATCCTCTAATCATACGGTCAGATGTCTCATTAGATAGGTCTCGCGAATTAATCCGGAGTTCTATACTTAGTTTTATAAATTAGTTTATTTAATACCCTTAATTAATGATCAAACGCGTGCGTAAAAATTTTGTTACCAAAGAAACACGCAATAGGACATATCGTAGCTTGGTTGAGAGGCCGCAGGTCGTGTCTGTGAGTCTGTGACTCTGTTGAATGTGAGTGCCTCTCCAAAAGGTTTTTATTTTTGAACATCCTCTCCAAAAGGTTACTAGCTCGGATTTCCGTTGAACCGTAAAAAAAAATGTCATCTCGGAGTCTGAGAGACAAATTATGAGGATGTGTTCTCCTCATGGTCGATCCACTCCTATTTCTACTGTTAAGGTCTAGAAATCCACTAGCAACAACGTTGGACAAATGTTCAACCTAAGAGGTAGGAGTATTTTCTTTTGATCAAATCAGGTGATTCAGCACCATGAGCACTGCAGATGAAGCTGACATTGGGAAAACAATATGGAAGAAAACCTGAAGCGGTAGGTGCAGGCCCAATTATGAACCACCGTGTCATTTTCCAGAACACATGAGCTGTAGGCCGCAGCCCTGGCACATCTGTCCCTCGTTATCTGCCACATGAGCTCTTGAAAATACCCATCACTAGATTGTTATCACGAAAATATGTGTCATTTAGGTTGGAACCGTAGTACCCGCTCTTGGTTAATTACTAAAATCCAACATTGATCCAGATGATGGCTACCGTAGTACCGTCTCTACTGTTTCTGCTATAATAAGGACGTTTTACATGTCGAGAAACCTGAATCTGATCGGGTGGTCACAGAATACTATGTGTCACGAAAATATGTGTCATTTAGGCTGGAACGTATTTAGTGGATCCAACAATGGACGGCTCAGATCAGCTGCTGTACATTGCCGTGCAACGCGTCGCTGCAGCCGGTGCACGGTGGGCAAAAAGACTGGAGGTTGGTCCACCTGTCACTGCCGTGACAAGTTAGTTGCACCGTCACCACCAACTTGCCCAATTTTTTGTGCAACCTTACGCACCATCAAGGGCAGGCGAAATCGACAGGTAAATTCAGCCACTCGCATCCAAGCATGACTGGCCAAACTGCAGGCCGATGCATCGTCCATCGTTTGGTCACTTGTTTCTGCAGTAATCTTTCAAAAAAAAACTTGTTTCTGCAGTCCTAGGTACTTGGGGACAACTCTGTTGGATGAACCACACGAAGAACCAGTCAGTCAGAGAGTTAGGCATGCAACAAACACTTCTTTTCTGCTATTGGTAATGGTAGTGTGATACCACTGTTAACATTTACGGACTAACATATATGAAACGTGAGGGATTATGCTATGGAGTGATGTATGTTTGGAGTGTGGGAAGTAAATGAAAGGTACTTGTGGATTATTTTGGGATTCTGCCGAGATTCCTCCGGGGACAGTCTAGGAGTAGCATTCCATGCTAATCCATTGGATTTATCTGTGGCTCAATGGCTACTTATGCTCACGCTATGCAATGGTTTGAGAAAGTTGCTGCATCATGAACTAGGTTTTTCAGAGTACTCCCTCCATCCCAATATGTAAGCATTTGTAGGGTTTAAATTTTATGTCAAAATGTAAGCATTTTTAGGGATAGAACAAAACTAAATGGTTTGGTGGGATGTGTGGAGAGTTGATGGGTAGAGTAAAATGAGGGGTATAAAGGTCTTTTAGTAGTTCTGTTATTTTTTGTATTTGAATGCTTTAAATGCTTATATTGTGGGACGGATGGAGTACTTCCTTTTTAAGGTTAGTCATGGGATCAGTGCCATAATCTCCACTATCTTTGTACATGCACTTAATCAGCTAAGTTGTACTTAGAAGATTCAGTCAAGCATTTAGCAAAACGTGTTCTGCCGCTGCACTACACAAGCTGCCACATCGGCGCTGCCAGAGAGAATCAAAGATTCCAACGGCGGGCCCAAGCGCGGTTGCTCGTGGTCTTGGTCGCCGGCGCGGTGGTTCCGGAGAGCGAATCCAGTGGGCAACAGGCGCGGGGCCCACGTGGAATCGCGCAGATACTTTGCTTATCCACTTGGGATCTCCAAGGAGCAGATTGCAACAGCAGCTCTCTGCTCTGCTCTCATCCGCTACTGTTCTGCCTCACACTGCACCAAAATTAAATTTGTTTGTCCATTCTGTCAAACAGATGATAAAACCTCCTCAAAAAAGAAAACATTTGTGTCATGGTCAAGTGACAACGGCCTGTTAACCCCTGCGGCTGGATTCTCTGCAGTGATGCTGAGCGAGCAACTTGCTTCGCGTGCATGCAATCCAAGGCACAAGTGCGCGGTTTTCCCCCTGAAGAAATGTTTTAGATTTATTTTGGCGCCGAGATACTTTCCCTCCTGACCGAGTGGTGCGTATCTCAGCAACAATAATGATTGATGTTGTTATTGATTCTTTCCCTCCTCGTATATTAATCCCCACTTGCTGCATGGGCCTCAGCAAGTGCTGGGGAGAAAAGAGAATGAATTCGGGAGGAGATCAGAAAAGAGAGAAAAGAGGGGAAGCAAAGCAGAGGTGACAATTTGCAGAATCTCCAAGTCAAAAGAGAACAAATCTTTCAGTTAAAAAAGGGGACAAGTCAGGGTCCATGCACAAAGATACAACTGCAGGATCATTGTTTAGTTAACCTGGCTGTTAGTGATCCACTATCCGCACCGCGGGCCGTCATTTTCTGCCCCTGTTACGAAAGCATGCGTCTGCACCAAATCAACGAGTCCATGATGAAATGATCACCACAAGAAGGATAAAATCTCCGCAACAACAAAAAAACGAAGAAGAAGGCAGTAGTAGACTAGTGGTAAAGGGATGCAGTGGTGCCTGAAGTGGAGTGGAAGCGACAGGCGCGAAATAATGATAGGAAATTAATCAAGTAATTCACCATCCATCTATCCATCCGTGTTCCAGTCGCGTAGAAGTAACAGGCCTCGAGCTCCCTCGCGTACGTCGCCGGAGCCATTGCGTTGCGTGGCGAATTAATTCTCTCCCCCTCCGCCCGCCCATTCGGCCACCATATAGCCTCGCCGCCATCGCCACACCACCCTCCCACTCCGTGGCACCACCCGGCAGCCAAGAACCGGGACAAGCAACCACTGGCCCCGCCCAGTCCCACTGGTTCTTGGCGCACGCTTCCGTCGTGGTGGAGTTCTTGAGCTGGGTGCTGTGGTGGTGGAGTTCTTGGCGATTGGCGGGTGTGCTTGTGCTCGTACATGAGGAGGTGCTGTGCGGGGGGAGGGAGGCAACCTGGGGAAGGAGGCTGGGGAGGCGCTGGGGCTGCTGGGCTGCGTCAATGAGGTCGTGGCGGCGGTGGCGGCGACGTGGGGGCCCATGACCGACGGCGCGCGGGTGGAGGCGGCGCCCAGGCTCGCGCAATGGCGCGTCGACGCGCTCCCCTGCTACACCTACCGCAAGTCGCTCCCCTTCCGCATCGGGCTTTGGAACTGGTCCGGCATCCCTGCCGATCCCCTTCTCTTCTTACTTCCTGCAGATTTGTTACTGCTTGTTCAGAAATCCTGTGCTTTGTTACTTGGTTGCCATGTCGGCTAGGATGCAAAGGCTTAAACTTGGTTGCTGTTCTGTGATTCAGTTCTGCCGTTTCTGTTGAATTTGACGTAGTGTTTAGTTTTTCACTGGTTAATTTGTCATAGAATTGCCTGTGCTTCTGAATCCTGGGTTTCTTTAATTCGAGGTTCAAGTTCAGATGTTATCAGTAGTGCAAAGTGAGTGAAGGAATAGCAAATTACTTGATTTTATTTATTTGGCATATTAGAGTCTAATTGAATTGATCTATTCAATCGTGCTACAGTTTTTAATTTTATTTGATTATTTATTGTTGGACTGAATTTTCATCAGATGGTTCTTTGTTTGAGGCCAGAAAATATTCAGAGCTTTGGCAGCACAGGGTCATGTCTGAATTTGGTTTCTCTGACAGAAGTTTCAGTGTAATAGCATTTCAGTTTGCTACTTTGTTCATTAATTTTGGATGTATCGGCTTGAATATTATACTTCCAACTGAAACTATATTTATTTTTATTCTCGAACAACTGAAACTATAGTTGGATACCTTTCCTCACCAACCTACGTGTAGCCAGGATTTTTCTTAACCATATTTGGTTTGTCAGAGAAAAGTAGACTTTGCTTGGAACCAAAGATATTTCAGAAGAAGATTCACTTTCATCCAATTTTAATGGTTTATTTTCTGCTGTTACTAAGAAAATCATTGATCAAGCTGTATGCTTCCTTCAAGTTTATATGTAGTGTTGAAGTCATCATTCATTCACCTTGACATAATTAAAATCATGAGAGTTCATCGTAGCAATTTTTTTACACGTTCATCGTAGCATTAGTAAAAGGGAAAACTGATGTTGTTTTGTCAGGAACTAATAAGGTTTCTGTTGCTGCAACGTGAAGGTACCTATCTGTGGAGAGAAACAACAAGCAAACTTGTGTTAAGCTCTTTGCAGAGAATTCAAATTCTACCAAGACTGCACCCTCAGCCCCAATAGCTTCCTTTGTCACCAAACTTCTCATATCTCTTCCACCTAATCAACAGATCATAGTTCACCCAGGTAAGTTTCTTCAAGTAATTCTTTAAAGAAAAAAGTGTTTCTACTAATCGAGGCTCTCAACTACTATCCCGTAATTGTGATAACTATTATCTTCAAATGTACAAAAACTGGACATAATAGTAATTGTTTTGATTCGGCTACAGTAGTATATGCAGAATTTGAGTAGCACAGACCAAGCAATAAAAACTTTATTTACTGAATATTTAAATGACTTTGGCAGTGTTGTTGTGATTTCAAATTGAGTTCTTCGCGCTGATCAGATAGTATAACGACATGATGATGCCAAATTTTACTTATTTCTAACAAACAAATGTTTTGCACATATTCAGGAATTTTTGACAAGCAGCTGAAACACGACGGTTTTGTGTGGGCAATTGATAGTACCGTTACAGGGAGATTTGTGATTGAGATAGAGTTTCTGGACCTGAAGGTCGCTGATCCATCTGTAAGCACTGTTTCACTGTCTTCTTCTGTTTTTTTTGTCAATGGTTGGTACAACCACTATTGGTGAGTAGTAGGGTACGTGGAGTGATGCCCTTGAGGCCTTGACTCACCTGAAGGCTGAAGTCAGGTCTAGTCTTGCACAGGTTCACACTTACAAACATCGTATAGAAACTTCTGCATCTGCTTAACTTGCGTTGAAATAAACAACCCCCAGTTCTGTTGTTGTTGTTGGTTGAAATTATGTGGGACGTCGATACGACATTTGGAGATGTTTCATAAAAAAACATTAATCATGTTTCAAAGTCAGAGGCTAATTTAAGCATGACAGAAACTAAAGCGGCGATCTACTGACATGTGTCACCCAAGTTTAACCCAATATCAGGATATGAAACTCAATTTCAAATGTTGTTAGTGAGAATTCCATATTGGTTCGCCTCAAAAAGAATTCCAAATTGCATTTATGCCATCAACTTACAACAGCCTGCTGCAAGTCACAAACTGACATGGTTTCAATACTTTGTTTGGGAGAGCGTAGATAGCCATATTTTTTATCTGTAATAAACCAGCAAATCTCAGCATTCAACACATCCCTTACTGGAAGAATTTCACTGAAAACAAACATTCGAAAAAAAAACAGTATTTATCTCTTGTGCTTGTAAGAGTATTCCTCTTATGGTCTCACCTCATCATGTTCATGAACTGCATCTTTTTCAGGGTGGCGAACCGGCCTCAATCTGGGCCTCCCACCAGATCAAGCAGTCTTCAGACAGCACCGCACTGTCCGGCCTGGCTCGGATGCTGCACGAGGACATCCTCACCGACATCACAATCAACGCCGCCGACGGCAGCGTGCGCGCCCACCGCGCCATCCTGGCGACGCGCTCCCCCGTCTTCCGGAGCATGTTCTGGCACGACCTCAGGGAGAAGGAGCTCTCCACCGTGGACATCTCCGACATGTCCCTGGACGCGTGCCGCGCCTTCCTCAGCTACATCTACGGCGACGTGCGCAGCGAGGAGTTCCTCGCGAACCGGCTGGCGCTGCTCCGGGCCGCCGACAAGTACGACATCGCCGACCTGAAGGAGGCCTGCCATGAGAGCCTGCTGGAGGACATCGACACGGGCAACGTGCTGGAGCGGCTCCATACCGCGCACCTGTACCGGCTGCAGAAGCTCAAGGGCGGCTGCCTGAGGTTCCTGGTGGACTTCAGGAAGGTGTACGAGATGCACGAAGACTTGAACGCGTTCCTGCAGACGGCGGAGCGGGACCTCGTCGCCGAGGTGTTCCATGGCGTCCTGGCAGCGTGGAGCGGGCGGTAAGCATGCCATGGCATTTGCAAGTGTGTACATCTGGGTTGGTTGGTTCAGAATCAGAAGCATTGTTTGGAGGATTCTTGCTGGAAAAGCATGTAAATATTTGCATACAGTACACTCGTGCCAGCAGTTGGCTGGCCTGGAATTTACCGTGTATGCTTTGATTGGATTTTGTTCTCGTCATGTGGAAATCTGATTCATGTAAGTATGTAACCTATTGCTCGATTTGTAAAACATCAGCTGATATATGGTGCTCCACTGCTCATGGCAAAAGTCATTTGAGGCTTCACCAATACCTGTTGCATTCGATCTTGTGTAGCCTTCGGGTCCGTTTGGATCCTAAGAATTGAAACATATCCATCAATTAGATTCCATTTCAGATTTCAAAAGGAAATGAATTAGCTAGAAAGTGTTTCAAGTCCAATTTTTTTGTTTGGCTAAACATGGAATTTGTTTCTTAGAATCAAATTTAAAAAATTGTTTGGATATTCAAACATAAAAATATGGAATTAATATCTCCCAAAGTTGAGCGCGCGCGCACTCTCTCTCCGGCAGATACATGCTCTCTCTCTACAACATATATATTCTCTCTATACGAGGCATATGTGCTGCTTCTTTCTGAAACAGATATGTACATGCTATCAGAGCTAAATCTATCACTCTCTCTACGCACAACAGATATGTGCAAATTAACCCTCTATATAATCACTTGAACGCTTCAGCTCGAACACAAAACTAAATAAGTCTTCTGACAAAACTGAATAACATTGCCTGTGCTATGGAATCCGAATCTGTCTGTCGGTATGTGAAGTGGTATTAAGCTACCAGGCTACAACCTTCTTTTATTTACAAAAATGTAAACAATAGTACGACAAAGAAAGCAAGCGGCCTATTAGCTCAGTTGGTTAGAGCGTCGTGCTAATAACGCGAAGGTCGCAGGTTCGAGACCTGCATGGGCCAAGATTTTTATTCATTTTAATTCCCTTTTTTGAGCTGTTCTTTTCTTCCCTCTTTCTTAATTTTGCATTTTCTTTTATTGAGTTGTTCTTTTATTTCTCTGATAATACAGTTACTTTCTCTTTAAATTTTGCATTTCATTTTTGAAAATGCCGTTCTCAGCTGTTCCTTTTTTCTTCTGTCTTAATTTTGCATTTTCTTTTATTGAGCTGTTCTTTTCTTTCTCTGATAATACACTGGCCAAGATTTTTATTCATTTTAATTCCCTTTTTTGAGCTGTTCTTTTCTTCCCTCTTTCTTAATTTTGCATTTTCTTTTATTGAGTTGTTCTTTTATTTCTCTGATAATACAGTTACTTTCTCTTTAAATTTTGCATTTCATTTTTTAAAATGCCGTTCTCAGCTGTTCCTTTTTTCTTCTGTCTTAATTTTGCATTTTCTTTTATTGAGCTGTTCTTTTCTTTCTCTGATAATACACTCTCTTTTAATTTTGCATTTCATTTTTAAAAAATGCCGTTCTTCAACTGTTCTTTTTTTTTCTTTTTAGCTGTTTTTTGTTTCTAATACAGTCTGCGTTTTATTCCCCAATAATAACATGCTATGCTTGAGTGTCCTTCTCGATATTCTTGAGTCCAGCGTACTCCTATATGTTGTCAATCTTCTATATATATTTACGGAAGATGCTACGATTTCAGAGATTAACAAGTCAGTTCGTTTGTATCAGAGAATTTAACACCAGGCTTACCGCGTCGCACCTTTCTTCCAAGCGTCATCGGCACGCCTTTTGTCGTGCGCCCCATGCTCCATGCTGCAACTTGCCGGACGGCAATGGGCTAAAGCATCCACTGGCTGAACGATACACCACCTGTTTGGCGCCGGCCAATCTGCCGACGATGCATTGTGGGTCGGCGAGAAAAATATGCCTCATTGCGTCGTTTAGCAGAGCACACTTGAATAGAATGAACTGACTGTTCGGATGTTTGGTTCTCGTTACGTTGAACTCTGACGATTTGGATCGTGTCTCGATTTCAGATCCATGTGGGGGTTCCAATTCTGTTGGGCGTGGTTATTAGCAAGGAAAACATGGAAAATCAGAGCCAAACCAGGTGGTGTCCAATAGTAAGAAATGCAAAACCCGTTAGATGTTGGGCTCAAACGGGCAAAGTTCGTTGGGGGTACAGAGAAACTTATATCGAAACAGCAGCCCAGAATAGCAGCTAACAGCAAATTGTTAAGTTTAGATTTGGCTGGGGTGCGCCAGGCCCTGCCAGCAGTGCAACGACTGGGCGACGCTCGAGGGCCCCAGTGGCAAGCCACTGTGGTGGACCCTCCCCCCAAAAAAATAAATTTAATATCGAAGTGGGCACATGGCCCACTTATCAGATATTAAACTGATAAGAACAGATACTACACTTGATCTTAGCCAAAAGGCCGAGAAAGGTATGATTTGGAAAGGAGCCCCGGGTCTGCTTATATAGCCTGGCGACGCCGCATAGCGTCGTGGCTCGGCGAGGTGGGACTAAACGGCAGGATGTGCTGGCGCTGCATTGCTCTGTGCGGCTGTGCCGGTTGAGCGCTCGCTTCGGCGTATGTAGTGGGCTGCGGCCCAAAGAGTGCTGCCGCCTTCCTCCTCCTTCTTAGGCCCACTAATAATCGGACAAGGACGTCGAAGCCGGAAGCCCAACATAACGGGTGCTGCTGCCTTTTCCGTTCTTTTATTTTAATCATCACCAAACCATCTGTCATTTGCCAAGTCTTATTGTACACAGAAAAAAGTATTGTATACTGACTACTATCCATATGTCACTAAAAACTGATAGTAAGTGATAATGATACAAAAGTTGATATGTAGTAGAAAGGGAGGTCTTCCCAAGTACTGAGCGAAGTCCATTGTCCAAGACGACAGACGTTGCACCGTGGGAAGAGCAGAAATCTACAAAGAAGAAATGAGCTCGAAACACTTTGAGAGCTAACCATGAACACTTAGAGTGCTGGACTAGGAAAGGCCCCATCGACATCAATTTCCGAGCAGAGGCCACTCGATCATGTTGCTGTTCGAGGCAACCGGGAACTTTGGTCATTGTAAAATGATGCCTTGTCATCAACTTGGTAGAGCCAAGCCATGTATCAAAAGTGTGACCCTAGCTTTTCCGAATAGTTGAAACCTGAGGCAAGATTTGGTACAGAACGTGCCGCGGGACAAACTGCAGAAGCGTAATATCAACTACGTTGGTGAGATGCTAAAAAGAAAAGTTTATACCTCATATGAATTCCAAGTGTGGCAATCAGCCTATTAGCTCGGTTGGTTAGAGCATTGTGATAATAAATAGTATTATTTGCACTTTCTTATTTTAATTATTTTTTAAATGTTGTTTTCAAGTTTGCCTTTTTTAAATAAGATTTTTTTCAAGTTCTTCTTTGATTTTTTTTTAAAATTTATCACTTTTATTTTCGGTATTTTTAAAAGCCTTTTCACAATCTTATTTTTTAAATACATTTGTGTCCTTTCCATAACCATTTTTTATATTGTTTGAGCGTACACAGAAGCTACTGGTTTCAAGACGGATTTCAGAGATTTAGTAAATCAGTTGGTTCTTTAGTTTAGAAAAAAACAATTCGTTACAACAGAGTCTTAACGTTTACTGCAATCGCATGCTCGGCCAACCAATCTACCGGTGACCAATCTACCGGTGATGCATGCTGGATGGGGCGAGAAAAATCTGCTCCCTTCAGTCCACACCCCGCGTTCAAAGAGCGCCTGCTTTCTTTAGACAGTAAATAGTGTGAAAGAACACTTCAGGTTATGACCACTGCCGCCTCATTTTCACGGCGCATCGTTTAGCAGAACAACCTCTAAAGATGAAAGGAATGAATATATAATCTGTGTAACTCGAATGTTTGGGTTCTTGTTGAGAAATGAATCAGAGCAGAGCAGAACTCTAAGCCTGATGCTCCACGAATCGGATTGTTGTTCGCTTTCAAATCCACGTAGAAGTAGACATGGGTTCCAATTCAATTTGATATAGTCTCAATAAGAAATTCAGTTTGATATTGTAGCGTGGAAGAACGCTTCAGGTTAGCAAAACTGACGCCTCGTTGTCGGTGTCCAATATTAAGAAACGGTAGTCCTCTGCGGCAAAAGCAAAGGCGAGTGTTGGGCTCAGATTGGCCAGATCTCATTTTCAGCCCGCCAGCTGAAGAGAAACACCAAGTAGAATAGAAGCTGACTTCAAAAAAATTTGTTTAGATTTGGTTGGGGTGCGCCTGGCCCTGCCAGCAGTGCAACGGCTGGGCGACGCGCAAGGGCCCCAGTAGCAAGCCACTGTGGTGGACCCTTCCCCACAAAAAATAAATTTAATATCGAAGTGGGCACATGGCCCACATATCAGATATTAAACTGATAAGAACAGATACTACACTTGATCTTAGCCAAAAGGCCGAGAAAGGTATGATTTGGAAAGGAGCCCCGGGTCTGCTTATATAGCCTGGCGACGCCGCATAGCGTCGTGGCTCGGCGAGGTGGGACTAAACGGCTGAACGCAATGCCGCTGCGTGCTTTTCGCGGCTCTGGCAACGAGCGTTGCTCTGGCGTATGTAGTGGGCCGCGGCCCAACGAGCGTTGCCGCCTTCCTCCTTTCTTAGGCCCACAAAAAAAAGTATATAGAGCACAAAGCCTAACGACCCATCGGATGGTGCTTCCCTTCTTTTCCAATTCTTTTTATTTATTATTACTGTCGTTTTTGGCCAAGTATTTTACGATCATCGTCTGAAAACGTATTTTATATACTCCAGATATATTTTTAAAAATTACGCTAAATGATACTAATACAGAAAGTATTGATATATAAGAAAAGATAACATATGTCCTTAGCTTCCCAATCACTAACCGAACTCAGATATTACACTGTGGAGGAGCTGAGCAGAAGTGTGCAAAGAAACATTGAGCTTGAAACAATTGAGAGCTGGTAGCTTGGTAACTATGAACGACGCGGTTAGAATGCCGGGCTAGGAAAGCCCCCCACCAAATCAGATTTGGAGCAGACGCCACTCCTCTTTCTGTTCATGGCAGAATCATCATCCACAAAAATAGGAACCAAGCCGTACCACAAGTGTCTCGCCAGCTCTTTTCCCAGCAGAAATTTACATGGGGAACTTTGCACGTTAACCAAAACCAAATAAAATAGCATTACGCTCTTATGAAAAATATAACAATTGGCCTATTAGCTCAGTTGGTTAGAGCGTCGTGCTAATAACGCGAAGGTCGCAGGTTCGAGACCTGCATGGGCCATAATTTTTCATTTTTTCAATTTCAATTTGGCTTTCCCTTTGGCCTTTTTTATGCTTCCTTTTCAGATTTTTTATGCTTCCTTTTCAGATTCTTCTGAGCTTTTATGCTTTCTTTTCAGATTTTTTATGCTTCCTTTTCAGATTCTTCTGAGCTCTATTGCAGGCCTCGGGTTTTTTTTTTCAATCTGGCTTTCCCTTTTTGATGCTTCCTTTTCGGATTCTTTCGTGCTCTATCGCATGCCCTGGGCTTTATATTTTTTTTTACCCCCAGCACCAACGTTACCGTTTTCATTTTTTTCAATTTGGCTTTCTCTTTGGCCTTTTTTATGCTTCCTTTTCAGATTCTTCTGTGCTCTATTGCATGCCTCGGGCTTTTCTTTTCTTTTCTTTTCTTTTCAATCTGACTTTCCCTTTTTGATGCTTCCTTTTCAGATTCTTCCGTGCTCTGTCGCATGCCCCGGCTTTATATTTTTTTACCCCCAAGCACCAACGTTACCGTTTTCAGAAAGAAAGGAATATGTTCATGTCATCAGGGTTAAAAACTAGCTCACCACCCCCGCCCCCATTCAGTTTACCAGCCAAAATTAATCTCCGATCCTGCTCTTGCGTTGTTGTGCCGGCGCTTGTTCGCCACATGCTGACATATGCATGGAGCGAGCACGCAAGGCAACGAACGCTCGGCGTGCCGCGACCTGCCAGGCTACTTATCATTCATTCAGAGACGCCGCTTGAAAGTTGCAAGTTGCAGCTGGAGCCATTCAGAGATTCTGCGTGCGTCTGCGGCGCGGCGCCACTTGCGTGCTCTCCGATGGGACCAACGGCTGCAGGCAGAAGCAAGTAGCGTCACCGAATCAGGGATCACCATCCAGAATGCCGCCGCCGGCCGGCCAATCTGCCGGCGATCATCTATGCTGGACCAGTGAAAAAAAAATCTGATGATAGCTATCAATGGGCTCGAGCTGCGGTAGGCTAGCTAGCTAGGCCAAGTGTGCGGACGCGGCCTCTCGTTCGTTCCCCTCTCTAGCTCTAGGATAGGACCCGCGCCGACCGACCCGGCCGGACCACTTGTGCGCGCCGTCTGTGTCTGTGTCCGGGCCATCGTCTCATCGTGCGCATGCATGTACGGTACACGACAGAATCGGGGCATCCAATCCAAAGTTCCAAAACCTACACGTACGTGCCGACCTAACCTTGAAGCTACATGATCCGAAATATGTATGTACCTGATTGCAAAGGAATGGAAGGCCGCAGGTTTTCATTGCATTCTCATGGCCTATCTATAGGCAAGTTACAACTGCTGCATGTACATGAGCGGTGAAGCTTAACTCACGTGCTAACTGTCCTAGATACAAGGAGATCTACTCGGTGGTGTGATACATCATGTGTGTTACAGCAAGTTGTTACAAGGTCGTGTCAATATACTCCAATAGCCCCCTCAGCCCGGACTCTAGGGCTGGATCTCAAATCCTCAAACAGCACCAGTGGAATCCCCTTGGTAAATATATCGGCCAATTGCAATCTTGATGGAATGTGCAGCACTTTAATCTCACCAAGAGAGACCCTGTCACGGACAAAGTGCATGTCTATCTCGATGTGTTTAGTCCTCTGGTGTTGCACTGGGTTGGACGCCATATACATTGCACTGATGTTGTCACAATACACAATTGTTGAGCGATCAGGTGGCCGGTGGAGTTCAGCTGACGGACCCAACAAGCTTCAGAGACAGCATTTGCAACGCCTTTGTATTCGGCTTCGGCACTTGAACGCGAGACAGTGCTCTGTCTTTTGGAGGACCAAGCGACTAGATTCTCCCCAACAAAGACACAATAACCAGATGTAGAACGGCGGGTGTCAGGGCACCCGGCCCAATCAACATCAGAGTATGCAACAATATTTGTGTTCCTGGAGTGATGAATATGAAGTCCAAACTGAGTGGTGCCATGAATGTACCGTAACACCCTTTTTAGAAGGGACAGATGGGGCTCCCTAGGAGAGTGCATGAACAGGCAAATTTGTTGAACTACATAGCTAATGTCAGGTCTGGTTATGGTAAGGTATTGGAGAGCACCCGCGAGGCTTCTGAACAAAGTGGGATCGGCAACTGGAGGACCCTCCGAGGGAGAGAGCTTTGATTTGGTATCAACAGGTGTGACACATGGATTACAATACAGCATATTGGCACACTCAATAATTTCAGTGGCGTACTGTTCTTGGGAGAGAAAAAGGCCAGTGGGAGTATGGGTGACATGGATGCCAAGAAAATGTTCTAGGTTGCCAAGATCAGTCATGTGGAACTCAGACTGGAGTTTCCCAATGATGGAGTGAAGAAGGCTAGTGGAATTGGCTGTGAGAATGATGTCATCCACATACAGAAGAAGATATGCAGTTGAAGTGGGGGTATGCAAAATAAACAGGGAAGAGTCGGCCTTGGAGGCATGGAAGCCAAGCTTCTGAAGATATGTGGTAAAGCGAAGAAACCAAGTTCTAGGCGCTTGCTTTAAACCATATAAAGACTTGTCGAGTTGACAAACAAAATTTGGTTTTGTGGAATCGACAAAGCCAGATGGTTGGGAACAATAAACCGTTTCGGAAAGGTTACCGTGGAGGAAAGCGTTCTTGACATCCAATTGGTGAATTGGCCAAGACGAAGAGGCTGCAAGACTCAACACCACTTGAACGGTTGCCTGTTTCACAACGGGACTAAAAGTCTCGTCATAATCGATGTCGTGTTGCTGGTTGAAACCGCGCACAACCCACCGTGCCTTGTAGCGAGCAAGTGACCCATCGGAGTTGTATTTGTGCCGAAAGATCCATTTGCCACTGATAATATTGACACCCGCAGGTTTGGGAACAAGACACCAAGTATTGTTGTTCATCAAAGCATTATATTCATCAGTCATAGCATTGTGCCAATTTGGATCCTTGAGGGCTTGACAGTAGGACGTGGGAATGGAAGAGATGTGACGTGTAGAGTCAGCTGGGGAAGCAGATAGATTGAAGTGCTTCTTAGGGCAAGAAATACCCTATTTGCCTCTGGTTTGCATATGGTGAGAGGAAGAAGTGGGGTGCATGTAGCCCGGCGTGGAAGCGGCTGGGTGCGCGGAGCGAAGAAACGCCGTGGCCGGCGCAGGTGCAGGCGATCGAGAGTGCGGGACGGGTGGGCGCTGCGGGTTGGCGGATGGCGCGCGCGGCTGGCCAGTCGACAGACGCGGAGATTCGGGTGGAGACGGTGGCGTCGCGCGATTTGCGCGGAGCGGATCGTCTGGGCAGCCGTTGGACGAGGTTGTTACTGGCGGGCTGGGCAGCAGGATTGAGGAAGATCGCGTGGGATCGACTGTGGCAGGAGCTTTTGGAGGTGCTGGTGTGTGGTAGGGAAAGCAACTTTCATAAAAAACAACATGGCGTGAGATGATAATTTTCTTTGATGAAATATCCAAGCACTTGTACCCTTTGTGATCGGGAGGATAGTCCAAGAATATGCACGATGTGGAACGCGGAGCAAGTTTGTGGGGGGTTGTGGGAAGGAGATTTGGGTAGCATAGGCAACCAAATACCCTAAGGTGATGGTATTGAGGAGGTTGTAGAAATAGGCGCTCGTATGGGGTTTGAAGGTCCATTGGTTTACACGGGCGCGGGTTGATGAGATAGGTGGACGTATGGAGAGCCTCAACCCAAAATTGAGGTGGTAGATGTGCTTGGAAGAGAAGGGAGCGAACTGTGTCGTTTATGGTGCGAATGGTGCGCTCGGCTTTTCCATTTTGGGAGGATGTGTAGGGGCAAGAGAGGCGGAAGGTGATGCCAAGTCCTGTAAGAAAGCTCTCATTGACGAATTATCGAATTCTTTCCCATTATCACATTGGATGCACTGGATGGACAAGTGAAACTGGTTAAGAACATAAGCGTAGAAGCGTTGAATGGTTAAGTTAGCATCGGATTTGTTGCGCAAAGGGAAGGTCCACAAATAATGAGTATAATCATCAAGCGCAATAAGATAATATTTAAAACCGGTAAAGCTTGCAATGGGTGAGGTCCATAGATCACAGTATTATTTGAAAGGGAAATACTGTAAATGATTGTGAGGTGGAAAAGGGAAGCCGAACATGGCGCCCTTTTTGGCAAGCATCACAAATAGAAGGGGAAGCTTTCTTATTGGTACAGGAAATATCAAAAGTGGACACTAAATGATTCAAAGAATGGGAGCCAAGATGCCCCAAGCGCCGATGCCAGACGTCCATGGATGGAGCAGCAGCGGTGAGAGCAGTGGCAGTGAAAAGCTTCCTGTTGTTGAAGGGGTAGAGATCGCCACTGCTACTGGACCTCATGATTTCTGTCTTGGCGAAGATCCTTTACAGAGAAACCATATGGGTCAAATTCAACAGAACATTGGTTATCTTTCGTGAATTTTCGAACATAGATGAGGTTCTTGATAATATGAGGAGTGTGCAAGACATTATGTAACTGAAAGGTGGAGGATGGTGTAGACAAACAGGTGCTACCAGTGCCAAGAACAGGAATCGACGATCCATTGCCAACAACAATATGAGATAAATTATGCTGAGACGAAGGACAATAAATGGGCAAGTCACCTTGGTCACCTGTCATGTGGGAGTTCGTACCGGTGTCCATGAACCACTCGCCATTGGAGGGGGCCTAATGAAGAGAGGCAGCCTGAAGTGAGGTGGACGCGGATACGCCTGAGCAGGAGGTGGACGCGAAGCGAGGATGCCGGGTCCCGTGGCGCCTGTCCACGGTGCACGCCAAGTGCCAGGAGCACCCCACGGGGTGGCCCATGGAGCCCATGGAGGGAAGTTCTGCTGATGACCCCGGCCGAACGGGGAGTTGTTGAACTGGCCACGTCCACGGCCGCGGCCGCCGCCACCGCGGCCGCCACGTCCACCGCGAGAGGCGGTGCTGTTGTTGGTGTTCGGGGAGCCGCGGTCAGCTGCGTCAGGACGGGCGCCGTTGGAGCTGTCACCGGAGGCGTTGGAGTCGGTGGCGACGAGGGCCGTGTCAGAGGACGTGGTTGGCGGCTTCTCCTTGAGCTGGGACGCCTCCTCGCGTAGCAGGTGCGCGCGAGCCTCGACGAAGGACGGGAACTGCGGCAACGTCGACAGCATGGTCTTGAGGGTGCTGAACCGACGCTTGTCGAGACCGCCGATCATCTTGTGGACGAGCGCGCGGGCGCCGATGGGCTCGTCGCAGTCGGCGAGGGCGTCTGCAAGGCTCTGCAGTTTGTGGCAATATTCAGAGACGGTCATGTCACCTTGTTCAAGGCCGTGGAACTCGGCCTCGAGATGAACGGCGCGGCTGGGCTTGTTGGAGTTGAAGAAGCCATCGATCCGAGTCCAGACGGCGCGCGCGGTGGGGTTGTCCATCATCACCATGTCCATCAGGTTGTCGGTGAGGGTGGCGTGGATCCACAGGACCAGAGTGAGGTCCACCTGAACCCAAGCAGGATCGTTGGAACGTCGAACATCGGAGTCGATGTGGGGAAGAAGGTCGAAGCGCCGGAGGACGAGGCGGAAGTTGTTCTTCCAGCGCCGGTGACATGTGGAGTCCATGTCAAGAGTGACGGGTATAAGATTTTTAATATGCACGCCGGAGTAGGAGTGGGTGTTGTGGACGGCGGCGACAGCGGCATTGGCAGCAGCAGAAGAGCTGGTGAGGGCAGCAAAGGAGGAGGAATTTTTGCCCGGGGCGCTCATGGCGACGGCGAGGGAGGGAGGGCGAGAAAGCTTCGGATCTCAGGAACGGTATGCGCTCTGATTACCATGCAAAGGAATGGAAGGCCGCAGGTTTCCATTGCATTCTCATGGCCTATCTATAGGCAAGTTACAACTGCTGCATGTACATGAGCGGTGAGGCTTAACTCACGTGCTAACTGTCCTAGATACAAGGAGATCTACTCGGTGGTGTGATACATCGTGTGTGTTACAGCAAGTTGTTACAAGGTCGTGTCAATATACTCATTATTATCAAGGATTTTGAGAGCAGAATTATCACGTGGTTGGCTGAAGTTGCAATACAAGAGTACAAGATGCATGCATGTGTGGGTACACCGGGGTAGGCAGCACCAGATCTCAAGTTGCCGTTTCTTCCAGAGGCTCGGCAGCGGTACGTACAGTCTCAAGTTGCCCGTTCCTTACATTATTGCAAGCAACAACAGAAACCCTTTTGCCGTTGCCATGGACATCGCATTCCGTCCACTCTCACCGGAACAAATACCCGCTGCCCCCCCACCGAGCGGTGGGGAGCCACCGCCGCCGCTCGTGGGGCCCGCGCACTGTGGGCGGCAAGCGCTGAAGGGTCGCGAATCCGAGTAAAAAACGTTTTCCCTTCGCCTCTTTTTATTTTTCTTTTTTAATGCAAAAAAAAAATACTCGCTTCGCCTTTCCGAGCCACAAATATCATCCACGGCCAGCTCGTCGTCGTCTCGGCTCGGACCGGACCGGGCCACGCGATCGCCGTGCGCGCGGCTCGAGCTGACGTGGCGGGGGGTAAAACCCTACCAGAGGAGTCAGCGTCGTCCGACTCGGATCGTAGGTGGAGTGATGATTTCCGATTTCATAAAGTTTCATGCATATTAAATAGGTGCCAAGTCAGCATTTTAGATGATGTGACAAAAAGTTAATGATGAGAGATGAATAGATTTCATCTAGATAAAACTCTGTATACATAGTTTCCAACGAGTCTGTGTCTTGCATCAATTGCCTATAAAACATCAAAATGAAACACTACACTGTATGAACCATTTCATCTATAAATTAATTATCTACTTGCTTATGTGGCCTTCTTGGAAACACAAAAATGAAATCCCCACTGGGAATAGCCTAAATACGCTCTCTGTCTATCTTCCTAAAAACGCAACGAATGTTAAGATTTAAACTTTACAATCTTTAATCAATAATTTAGCTAACAATTTTTAATCTTTATAATATAAATTTGATATGGTTGAACGTGTAATCAAATATACTCTTCAATGATTATAAGTTTATAACCATAAATAATATAGTATAAGATAAATGAATGTCAAAGGTAACTTAAAAGATCGTGTCAAGTCAAATCATTTCTTATAAAGATAAATGGAGGGAGTAGATTGAAGTAGACTCCACCCCGGCTAGCTATTATTGGCCGGCCGACTTCCAATAATGGCGTAGATTTACTCGTATGCTTGCGCTCGCACGCCGCTTGATCGATCGCAACGTTAGCGTCTACTCGTAGATCAGATGGGAATGATGCCTGCTCGCATGATTAGATCGCTAATGATGATTGATCTTTTTTTTCCTGTGTTAGTGAAAGCTAGCATCGGGTTCTCCGAGCCTCGGTTCGGAGGAGATGAAGCTATGGAAGTGGAGATGCAGGTCGAGTGAGAGGTGAACGTGGCTTGCTTTGCTTTTTGTGGGTGAATTAACCGGATGCCTTTTGATTTGCACACCAGCAACAGAATAAGCTGTAGTTTTTTGTTTTTTTTGAACGGTTCAAAATGAGCTATGATTGTTCTGGCAAAGGATTTTATCCATAAAGTTGACGAGTTCAAAAGAGTCACCAAGTCGTCTAGTCCAAAACGAAACACAGAATGATCAGATTTGTATGTTGTACCAATCCGTTGGTCGTTGCCCAAGTTATTCAAAGCATGCGGCGTGTTGGGCTAGCTGTTCCAAACCAAACACGGGAGCATTTCATTCATCACGAATTTGTGATTGGCTCTACAGCTCTGACCGCCTGAAACTAGAAAGGTAACAAAAACAAACAAGAGTAAGAACAACTCTGATTACTTACTATTTATATTTACCATCAGCAAAGAAACAAGAGTTGTGGTGGTCTCTGCTTTTCCTCTCGTGAAAACGACGCCATGCACAGTCAGCAGGGGGCCTTCAATTGCAGAATAACCGAGGGGGCCAAGTGCAAAAGCTTTCCCACCGCAAGTGCTCTATATAAAAGCAGGAAAGGAAGAGGAGCGGTGCCAAGCGGAGGCGACGGACCAGAGAGAGCTCACCGCCGTAGCGATAACCCACACACCCGTGGCTCCACGCATTCCGAGACCTAGCCCGCCGGGCGGTTGATCCGAGAGTCGGGAGGAAGATGACGGTGGGCGCCGGGATCGCGGTCCAGGACGGGAGCCTCGTGGCGCAGGGGGCCAAGATCCTGCGGGAGGTGCGCGGCAATGTGCTCGTCACGCCGGCCGCCGGGGGCGGCCTCACCAACGGCGCGTTCCTCGGCGTCCGCTCGGCACCCGCCGCCAGCCGCAGCATCTTCCCCGTCGGGAAGCTCAGGTGTGTACGCGCGCATTCTCCAGCTCTGTTCTGTTTGCGATGCTTTTTTTTCCATTTCCGGATAAGGTAATCTGTCTGTTTGTCTGCTTGTTGCAAAGATCACTTGGGCGTATTTTTCTAATAATTTCTCTAACAAGGGGAAGAAAATAAGCAACTAAACACTTTCGTTTTCCAAGGCCAAAGTGTTCATCAGAAAAAGAAAAGAATAAAAAGAAGACATGAAGTCACGCTATGTTTATGTTGCAGAGACCTGTTGGGAATATGCCCAAGAGACAACTGGATTCGATCCACTAGTCTTAATGGGCCACAAATGTTGTGAAGCCCATTACCAGGGGAAGGGGTGCTTTATTTATTAGTCCCATATTGCTAATGGAACATGGTGTGAAGAATTTCATCCAAATAAATAGAGACCAAACCCCTCCTGAGAAGGACATGACTTCCAAGCAATAGTTGCTTTTCTCCCCCATCGTGCTCGTGGACCTAGCAGTCCGGTGCGCGACGTTTCAATCCTCGTACGTGTGGATACCTCGGAGGTGCTGCGCTTGGAGCACAAGGACGAACCGCACGTGCAGGACCAGACGGACGTAAGCAACTGCACTGCACTGCCACTTCGACGCGTTCGTCTACATCGAGACGGCTTCCGCTGCAACTGCGCGTCAAGTGGTAACAATCCGTGATCTATAACTGCTGCTGTTCCTATTTTGGGTGAACGAGTTTTTGTGTGAGCTAGCGTAGCTTCCATCGTTTCCCTTCAGTGGTACCAGAGCCGTAGCTGTTTCGTTATAGATTCGGATATATGCATATAGAGATATGCTTGGTTGTAGATTGGTCTCTGATCGGTTCGTGATCTCCACTATGATGGTAGTGTAACGAATTACTCCTACCGGTCGGAATTCCGCCACCGGAGTTAAGTGATACACACAAACCCAGTTATGGTGAGATATAGACCAATTGGATTGGTCGAATCGAACTTAGATCAATGACCGCGTCGCATGTCGATATACGACGATGTTGACTAGGATTCACTATGATGGTGGTGTAACGAATTACTCCTACCGGTCGGAATTCCGCCACCGGAGTTAAGTGATACACGTAAACCCAGGCATGGTGAGATATAGACCAATGTGATTGGTCAGATAGAATTTAGGTAAATCGTAGGTCCGCTCAGGAACGGCGGACGGTCCGCGAGAGAGCGGCGGACGGTCCGTAAATTCGTTCAAGAATCTTATAGAGACGTTGTCTAGCGTTCCAGAGGGTCGGACGGTCCGCCAGAGCAGGTCGGACAGTCCGCGGAGCGGATCGGACAGTCCGGGAGAAACGGCAGACGGTCCGCACAAGAACGGCGGACGGTCCGCAAGTGAGCGGCGGACGGTCCGCAAATACAGTCGGAATTTTGACAGAAGCGTTTTTCCAGCGTTCCAGAGGGTCGGACGGTCCGCCAGAGCAGGTCGGACAGTCTGCAAGGAAACAACGGACGGTCCGGCGAAATTAAAATTTTGAAAAACGATCCCTCAAAAATTGTTTAAGTTCTAAATGTCCTCCCAACTAAATCTTGCACCATCACATGTCTTGTACAATTAGTGGTGGGTCTATGAAATTAGGGTGCCACTAGTTTTCCTTGACTAGATGGGTTTGTATCGGATACTTACTCGCATAAGGAGTTGGTTAACTTAAACAAGGTCATCTTAACGGTTAAGGACCTTGGGACATAAAGGTTGGACGCCGAGACATAGAGATGTCAACCAACAACAGGAGTCATATAAGATATGATTAGCAAGAGTTGCTTACCGATCTACCATGTCTTCTAGCGGTGATGCTAAAGCTCACTAGTCGACTTGTTAGTTGTGGATCCTGAATCACTAAAATATCAATGGAGGGATATTGATTTTAGTGGGAGTAAATTCCGTTAAATTGTTTAATGTATTTTACTCTGTCATAGATACATTGTCTTAGTATTTTGCATTATTTTCTGTTGTAGATCAATGGCACCTAGCACACCGTTTTCTTTGCGTTCGATCCTTGAGAAGGATAAGTTGAATGGAACAAATTATGCGGATTGGATCCGAAACCTTAGAATTGTTCTCAGGGCTGAGAAAAAGGAAGAAGTTCTAGACACCCCATTACCAGTTGAGCCTGATGATAACGCAACTCTTGCTGAGAAAAATGCTTACAAGAAGGCATGTGATGCCAATCTTGAAGTGAGTTGTCTTATGCTTGCTTGCATGGAACCCGAGCTGCAGATGCAGTTTGAGACAAACCATGAGGCGCATGATATGATCGAGGCGCTCAAGGATATGTTTCAAACTCAGGCCAGGACTGAAAGGTTCAATGTCTCAAAGGCCTTTGTGGAAACAAAGCTAGCAGAAGGCGCAGCTGTAGGGCCACATGTGATCAAGATGGTTGGTTACTCCCAAAGGTTGGAGAAGCTAGGCTTCCCACTTGGCCCAGAGTTAGCCACCGATTTTATTCTAGCATCACTTCCGCCTAGCTTTGGGAACTTCATCTCGAACTACCATATGCATGGGGCGGAGAAGGGATTGAATGAGTTATGTGGCATGCTCAAGACGGCAGAGGTTGATATCAAGAAAAGCGCTAGCAGCAGCCATGTGATGGCCATCCAAAACAGGCCTAACTTCAAGAGGAAGGGCAAATCTTGGAAGAAAAAGAGCAAGGCTAAAGATATGATCTCTCAGCCAAGCTCTACGCCCCAGACTGAGTCTGGACCAGCTGCAGAAAAGAAGGAGTGCTTTTATTGTAAAGAAATTGGTCACTGGAAGAGGAATTGCAAGAAGTACCTGGCTTTTCTGAAGAATGGCGGTAGTAAGAGTACTTCCGCATCAGGTACACATGACATTAATATTACAGACATTTTTCTCGCTGAATCTTCTATTAATTCCTGGGTATTTGATACCGGATCGGTTGCTCATATTTGCAATTCGATGCAGGGATTAGTAAGAAGTAGAAGCGTGGGAAGAGGCGAAGTTGATTTCCGCGTGGGCAATAATGCAAGAGTTGCTGCTTTGACCGTCGGGACGATGCAACTCCACCTTCCGTCAGGATTTATCATGGAATTGAATAATTGTTATTTTGTTCCTAGTTTGAGTCGAAACATTGTATCTCCCTCATGTTTGATGAAGGATGGTTATACATTCGCGAGTAAAGACAATGGTTGTGTGATCTCAAAGAATGGCATGTTTGTGGCTCTTGCATCCATTGTGAATGGATTGTTTATTTTAAATCTTGATGATTCACCTATATGTAATATAATTGCTAAAAGGCCTCGGCTAAATGATTTGAATCCTACCTATATGTGGCATTGTCGTTTGGGTCATATAAGTGAGAAGCGCATGAAGAAGCTCCATTCTGATGGACTTTTAACTTCGTTTGATTTTGAATCATACGAGACGTGCGAAGCTTGTTTGCTAGGCAAGATGACCAAGGCACCTTTCACAGGTTTTCCTGAGAGGGCGCAAGACTTATTGGAACTCATACATACTGATGTATGTGGACCAATGAGCACGACAGCTCGGGGTGGATTTCAGTACTTCATAACTTTCACTGATGATTTTAGTAGATATGGCTATGTCTACTTAATGAAGCATAAGTCAGAGACTTTTGAAAAGTTCAAAGAGTTTCAGAATGAAGTTGAAAATCAGCGTGGTAAGAAAATTAAAGCCTTGCGATCAGATCGTGGAGGCGAGTATTTGAGCCACGAGTTTAGCACTCATCTAAAGAGTTGCGGAATTGTTCCACAGCTAACGCCACCTGGAACACCTCAGAGGAACGGTGTGTCCGAGCGACGTAATCGAACCTTGTTAGACATGGTGCGATCAATGATGAGCCAGTCAGATCTACCGTTATCATTTTGGGGTTATGCTCTAGAAACAGCAGCTTTCACACTAAATAGGGTACCATCTAAGTCCGTGGAGAAGACACCATATGAGATATGGACTGGCAAGACTCCTAGTTTGTCTTTTCTGAAAATTTGGGGTTGTGATGCATATGTCAAGCGACTTCAGTCGGACAAGCTTACACCAAAATCGGACAAGTGCATATTCGTGGGATATCCAAAGGAAACAATTGGATATTATTTCTACAACCGATCAGAGGGCAAAGTGTTTGTCGCTAGGAACGGTGTTTTCTTGGAGAAAGAGTTTCTCAACAGCGAGAAAAGTAGACAGAAGGTGTATCTTGAAGAAATTCGAGATGAGCCTATGAGGCAAGACTTTACGAGTGATGCTAATGTAGCAGAACAAGTTGAGACACCTGTGGTAAGAGAAGAATCGCCACAACCACGAAGGTCGGAAAGGCCACGTCGCGCTACACAGAAAATGAATCTCCAAGTTACGGGAGAGCGCGACATATTGTTGATAGACAACGATGAGCCTAGGACCTATGCAGAAGCTATGATGGACCCAGATTCCGAGAAATGGCAAAGTGCCATGATATCCGAGATAGATTCCATGGGGCAAAATCAAGTTTGGAACTTAGTTGACCCGCCTGATGGTGTGAGACCCATCGAGTGCAAATGGATCTTTAAGAGAAAGAGAGATGTAGACGGAAATGTTAACGTCTATAAAGCACGACTTGTTGCAAAAGGTTTTCGACAAGTTCAAGGAGTTGACTACGACGAGACATTCTCTCCAGTAGCGATGCTTAAATCTATCCGGATCATTCTAGCAATAGCTGCGTATTTCGATTATGAGATATGGCAAATGGATGTCAAAACAGCTTTCCTCAATGGGAACCTAGAGGAGGATGTATACATGATACAACCAGAAGGTTTTGTCGATCCAACTAATGCTGGAAAATTATGCAAGCTTCAGAAATCAATCTATGGATTAAAGCAAGCATCTCGGAGTTGGAACCTTCGTTTTGATGAGGTAGTCAAAGGGTTTGACTTCCGGCAGAATGAAGAAGAGGCTTGTGTTTACAAGAAGGAAAGTGGGAGCTCTGTTGTATTTCTAATCTTGTATGTGGATGACATATTGTTGATTGGGAATAATATTCCTATGCTAGAATCCGTTAAGACTTCGCTGAAAAATAGTTTTTCTATGAAGGACTTAGGGGAAGCTGCATACATTCTGGGCATAAGGATCTATAGGGATAGATCAAGGAGGCTTATAGGATTAAGTCAAGATACTTATATTGACAAGGTGCTGAATCGGTTCAGCATGGAACAGTCCAAGAAAGGGTTCTTGCCTATGTCACATGGCATACACCTCAGCAAGACTCAGTGTCCTACGACGACTGATGAGCGGGAGCGCATGAGTAAGGTTCCTTATGCTTCAGCAATTGGATCCATCATGTACGCCATGATAAGTACTCGTCCAGATGTCTCATATGCTCTAAGTGTTACGAGCAGACACCAGTCTAATCCAGGTGAAAGTCACTGGACAGCGGTGAAAAACATTCTTAAGTACTTTAGAAGGACTAAAGATGTGTTCCTAGTCTATGGAGGTGAGGGAGAGCTCATTGTAAAGGGTTACACTGATGCTAGTTTCCAAACTGATCCAGACGATTCAAAGTCGCAATCAGGATTTGTGTTCACAATAAACGGTGGTGCTGTAAGCTGGAAAAGTTCTAAGCAAGATACTGTGGCTGATTCTACAACGGAAGCAGAGTACATCGCAGCTTCGGAAGCGGCGAAGGAAGGTGTTTGGATGAGGAAGTTTCTCATTGAGCTTGGTGTGTTTCCCAATGCATCTAGCCCATTGGAACTCTACTGTGACAACAATGGGGCAATTGCACAGGCTAAGGAGCCAAGGAATCACCAGAAAAACAAACATGTACTGCGGAAGTTTCACCTCATTCGAGAGTTCGTTAGACGTGGTGAGATAAAGATATGCAAAATACATACGGATTTGAATATTGCTGATCCTTTGACAAAGGCTCTTCCACGGCCTAAACATGAATCACACACGAGAGCTATGGGTATTAGATATCATTTAGATTAGCTCCAGTGTGAGTGGACAATGTTTTGTATCTATGATATATTGTTTATTTATTGAATATCCATGAAAGGCAACTTGTATATGATTAGCAATTATGTGAATTGTTTGTGAAACTCAATACTTGTATGGTTATTCAAAAGGATTGTCCCTAATTTGATTAGCACATGTATTAGTTGATGACTATGTTTCACAAGTCATGGACATGGAGATGTCAAACTAATAATGTGGGCACATGTATGACATGGGGCTGGACTGACCCAGTTTGAGACTTGTTTATCTCTTCTTCACAACGCGTATGCTTTGTCCTTAGACCTGAGATTGTCGTATGTACTCAAGATGTGAATTGACCTACTTAGGGACTACCAAACGCTGCACCGTAACTGGGTAGTTATAAAGGTGGTTTTCGGGTTTGTCAGGAAGCATGCTGTGAGGCATGGTCAATCAAGATGGGATTTGCCCCTCTCTATACGAGAGAGATATCTCTGGGCCCCTCGAGTGATCGGATCAAGAAATGCATGGCCGTGCTAGGTTAAGTGTTAACCTCTTGAAGGATCTGACTCACAGTTTCGAGAAAGGGAGGTCTTACTTGGAGTTAGACCAAATATCGTGAGGCAAAGGGAATAGCTTGTACGTGATGTTGTGGTGGTTCGTCTGATATGATCTTTACGTATTCATGGGAGTTGACACGTCTTGCTAGAGGCCGCTATCAACTATTGGAACGAGTAGGAGTACTCGAACCATGTCTATGTGTACGTGAACCCATAGGGTCACACACTTAAGAGGTTTGGAACACTGAAAACTTGCTTATGAGATTGTCTCTAGTGCAAGTGGGAGATTGTTGGGAATATGCCCAAGAGACAACTGGATTCGATCCACTAGTCTTAATGGGCCACAAATGTTGTGAAGCCCATTACCAGGGGAAGGGGTGCTTTATTTATTAGTCCCATATTGCTAATGGAACATGGTGTGAAGAATTTCATCCAAATAAATAGAGACCAAACCCCTCCTGAGAAGGACATGACTTCCAAGCAATAGTTGCTTTTCTCCCCCATCGTGCTCGTGGACCTAGCAGTCCGGTGCGCGACGTTTCAATCCTCGTACGTGTGGATACCTCGGAGGTGCTGCGCTTGGAGCACAAGGACGAACCGCACGTGCAGGACCAGACGGACGTAAGCAACTGCACTGCACTGCCACTTCGACGCGTTCGTCTACATCGAGACGGCTTCCGCTGCAACTGCGCGTCAAGTGGTAACAATCCGTGATCTATAACTGCTGCTGTTCCTATTTTGGGTGAACGAGTTTTTGTGTGAGCTAGCGTAGCTTCCATCGTTTCCCTTCAAGACCTACGGTTCATGTGCACTTTCCGGTTCAAGATGTGGTGGATGACTCAGAGGATGGGCTCGTCAGGCCGTGACATCCCCTTCGAGACGCAGTTCTTGATCGTTGAAGGCATCGATGGATCCCAGTTCACCGGCGATAGCACCGAGCAACCTGTGGTGTACACAGTCTTTCTTCCAATATTGGAGGGCTCATTCCGTGCTGTTCTTCAGGGGAACGCTGATGATGAGCTGGAGATTTGCTTGGAGAGTGGTAACTAAGGCAACCATATAAATATGTCTTCTTTGACTTAGTACAGCTGTGTCATGTGATATAATAGTACTTTTTTGTGGCTGTAATTCAGGTGATCCAGACGTGGAATCCTTTGAAGGCTCCCATCTTGTCTTCGTAGGTGCTGGATCAGATCCGTTTGAGGTGATCACAAATTCAGTAAAGTAAGTCAATGCCTTCTCTGATAAACAGCATTACTTTAATCACTATTTTGTGTGTCGCATTTCCTTTAAGTTTCTGATTCAATTTGCCAGCTACTTTCTCTAAATGCATAGCTTGCTATCTGAAATAACATCAACCAACTTGCTGCAGAGCTGTTGAGAGGCATTTGCAGACGTTTTCTCACAGGGAAAAGAAAAAGGTAGTGAGATGTTTCTTCAATAAATGGTATCTGCATTTTAGGTTTCTGTCTGTTTCAGAGTTCTGAACTTTCAACTTGCTGCAGATGCCAGACATTCTAAACTGGTTTGGCTGGTGCACATGGGATGCATTTTACACCAATGTTACTGCTGAAGGAGTGAAGGAGGGAATACAGAGGTATTTACAAATGTCACACGTTTTCCCCAATACTAGTTCCTACCACATTATAAGTGTAATCAGACACTAGCATATCTTATCATATTTTCAGCTTTGAAAAAGGTGGAGTTTCTCCTAAGTTTGTCATAATTGATGATGGATGGCAATCGGTCGGTATGGATCCTGTGGGAATTGCGTGCTTAGCTGATAACTCAGCCAAGTAAGTAGTCTAAACATATTACGCTTTGCGAGTCATACTTGGTTTTTGTGCAAAATCTAGAGAGTTGCAGTTCATCAGCTTTACCAGTCATACTTGGTTTCTGTACAAAGTCTGAACTTTGCCTATTCTATCTATCAGCTTTGCAAACAGGTTGACTCATATTCAGGAGAACCACAAGTTTCAGAAAAATGGGAGGGAGGGTCACAGGGAAGATGATCCAGCAAAAGGCCTTGCGCATATCGTCAGTGAAATTAAAGGAAAACATGAGCTCAAGTATGGCATCAGTCGATAATTTCTTGTCTTGTTCAGTTTACAAATGACAATTTTTTGGAAGTTCATCTTTCTGGCATATTGTGTCGAACAATTCAGGTATGTATATGTGTGGCACGCAATTACTGGATACTGGGGTGGAGTCAGGCCAGGTGCTGTTGGAATGGAGCACTATGAATCGAAGATGCAGCATCCTGTGTCATCACCAGGAGTTCAGAAAAACGAGCCTTGTGATGCTTTGAACAGCATAACAACTAATGGATTGGGTCTTGTGAACCCTGAGAAAGTATTCAGCTTCTACAATGAGCTCCATTCTTATCTTGCATCTGCTGGGATCGATGGAGTTAAAGTAGACGTGCAGAACATCCTTGAGACGCTAGGTGCTGGGCATGGGGGAAGGGTACTGCTGTCTAGAAAGTATCAACAGGCTCTAGAAGCTTCTATCGCAAGGAACTTCCCCGACAATGGCATCATATCATGCATGAGCCACAACACAGACAACTTATACAGGTAACACCTTATGTTGAAAGCATTGCTTTGTGGTTAGTGCAGTTACCTGAAAATGTGGTTATTCACATGCTCCTATTCTTGCTACAGTTCAAAAAGGAGTGCAGTTGTGAGAGCCTCTGATGATTTCTGGCCGAGAGATCCTGCTTCCCATACTATACACATTGCATCTGTCGCGTATAACACTGTCTTCCTTGGAGAATTCATGCAGCCGGATTGGGACATGTTCCATGTGAGTATAATATTTTTCTTCATCTCTGTTTACAGTATGAGGCATTTTATAGCCTGGCTGCTAATATGACCTTTGTTGCCATGCCAACAGAGTGTTCACCCAATGGCTGAATACCACGCCGCAGCAAGAGCAGTTGGTGGCTGTGCCATATACGTCAGGTAAATAAAAAAATGTTTGGGCAACAGAGAGTTATTTAAATTGCATTGTATTGCATTACATATGCTAACAGTTAGATGTTCAATTTATTTGTGATTTTGCAGTGACAAGCCTGGATGCCATGACTTCAATTTGCTGAAGAAGCTTGTGCTTCCTGACGGATCAATCCTGCGTGCCAAACTCCCTGGGAAACCAACCAGAGACTGCCTGTTCTCTGATCCTACTAGGGACGGCAAAAGGTTAACAGAGCAGCCGCCTTCTAGCAACTTCTTTATACTACTTGATGTATTGATACCACAGCTGAATCGTTCTGAAGCCATCTTATGGTTGCAGCATCCTCAAGATATGGAACCTGAATGAACACTCCGGTGTTATTGGCGCCTTCAACTGCCAAGGTGCTGGCTGGTGCCGGGTAGGGAAGAAGAACCTTGTCCATGATGAGCAGCCCGGAACAGTCACTGGTGTCATCCGGGCAAGGGATGTGGACTACCTCGCAAAGGTTGCTGATCACAGCTGGAATGGCGACGTGATCGTGTACTCACACATAGGAGGTAAATCATCGTTCATTCTGAATTGTTCATCTTGACCATCTTTCAGATTACTGACTAGCAGTATTGTGTCCATTTTCAGGGGAAGTGGTCTACCTGCCAAAGAACGCCTCCTTGCCTGTGACATTGAGATCACGAGAGTACGAGGTGTTCACCGTCGTCCCTGTCAAGCTCCTGCCGAACGGCGCCTCCTTTGCGCCGATCGGCCTGATCGGCATGTTCAACTCCGGTGGTGCAGTAAGGGAGCTGAGGCACGGTGAGAACGCTGATGTTGATCTCAAAGTGCGGGGCTCAGGCATGGTTGGAGCTTACTCCTCAACGACGCCAAAGAGTGTAGCCGTCGATTCAAAGGCAGTTGATTTCTCCTACGATGATGCCTCTGGTCTGGTCACCTTTGAGCTTGGCCTTCCCGAGCAAGAACTGTACCTGTGGACTGTTTCGGTAGATTACTCAGATCGATGTAACGAGGAAAGTTTAGATATGGTTTTTGAGTAACTGTCAGAAGTGGAGAAAGAGGAACTTCTGAATGTTTGACATTTGGAGATGTTTTACAGTGTTTACAAGTTTATAAGGGGCCTTTCATTGATAGTGATCCAACGGTTTACGATGAAGCTACTTGAAGAAGTTGAAGAAATAGTACTAAAATTGTGAGACAAGTACCTTTGATACAAGCAAAGTGAAAGGTTAGATAGGTAATTACATGTCCATCAAAATAAAGAAAGCTAGTTACAGCACGGAAAGAGAAACAATTTCATCAAAGTCTTGGATTATGTGTACCAGTGGTACTAGAATGGAATCTTTCTCAGGAATGCATCATTCTGGGGGTGGGGTGATGAGTCGATGAGATCGAAAGCATCAATACTTGAAGTACCGCGGACGTGATTCTAGGAACTACTCCTCTCAATGACGTTAACCTTCTTCATTTGTGAATTCGTGATTAGATCAAATCTAAAAAGGAAGAAATGTAAATGGTCTCCGTGTGACACTGTTGCAGAAGATCGATAACGGAAAGAAAAAACAATAACCGAACATCCGGATTGGAGCATTCCGGCAAACTAGCCGGAAGAATCCAACTTCTGTACCATTGTGATAGTTCTAGAATCAATAAAACATATATGACTAATTTTAGATGATAACATATCCCTTCATCTAATCAGATTGCAATATCTAGATTAAAAAATCTCAAACAGAGAAGAGACGTTCCTCTATTAAAAAAAAGTTAGTACCAAGATTCTTAATCCAGACGGGCAATAGGGGTTTCATTGACCCCAGGAGTTACGCTCTAAGTCTCTAACTGTTACGTCACGAGAAACTTTGGTTATTATTTAGATTATTACATTCCATGGAAAAGAAGTACGCTCCTCCATAGGTTGTACTCTGCAGAGTTTGTACATCTAGACCCACCTGATGTGCACCAACATGGGGATCAGCCGCAAGAGTAACACAATGTTGATTGAAGAACCTAATAATTCGACATCATCCTGCTTTTTCAGGCTTGGGGTATGCCCCCACATAAGAGGGCACCCCGAAACTGTGAAGCACTCCCACCGGGGTTAAATAGGGGCAAAAACAAATCATGGGGCAAGGGTCAGCCCCAATCCTCCTTACAACAACATTTTAACCCCCTGCAGGCTTGGTACCACACTTGCTAGTCTCGTATCGAGCCTACCCGCATAATAGGACATGTGATGTGCACGTTTAACAAAGTCTAGTGAAGTGGTTAATCCAACTCGGTCTTTGGTACCGAGTTTGTAAAACTCCGAGTGATCTAAGCCCCAATTGCTTCAAGCTTTTGCCTATGTAATTAGATACTTGTTGTGTTAACGGGGTATCCAATGCTCTCATGAGCTCCATGTCATCTAACGCTCCACCAATCTCTTGAAACTGTGATAAAGAAGCACACTTAGAGATCATGATGTGGTAGGCAAATCTTGTTGAAACTCCATCTTGGAGCTGCACTAGCTCTTCTCTAGTGAGCTACTCATTTTTGATAAATCCTGCCAAGCATCATTTTCATTTAGAAATTCAAGACGATTACTCCCCAAGGTGCCTAATGACTTCGAGTGCTAACCATGACACAACGTCCAGGACTAGCAGCCCAAGACAATATGTGCTTCACCTTTTCATCCCACTAGTAGGCACTGTTGACATCATCCACCTCCTACTCGGAATGGTTTCATTGAGCTTTCACTTAAGTACCTCCATATCGCTACACCTCTCACATTTATTGTTTGTAACAAACTCAAGCATCAAACTTAACATGCCGCAAGAATCAATCTTGTTACTCACAGAGAGCCATAATTGGAGCTTGAAATGTCTTTTAACTCTCTCTTGTCATTAAATACTTCCTTTTGCAAGTGCAGTTTTTCCAAGATCGACCACCTATACCCACTGACGGAGCTACCTTTCGGCAAACCTGGGCCACGGCCACCCCCTTGCCCAGCGACAGTTTCTAAAAAGCCCAACATAATAGCAATAATAGTCTATTAGCAATCCAGGAACAAATAGAGGCCCTGCAGGTACTGATCTTACCCTTCAAACGAGCAAAGCAAGACCCCTGCTGCACACAATCCCTCGCCGGCAATGTCTACTTGGACCCCGTGCTCCCCAAGCACCGCCATATAGTGTTGCAAATGCATGCTGCCTGCTCGTTGGTGTTTTTCATTTGCTTCTTAATTTATTTTTCTTGCTTCTAAACCACGAGAGCTGCTTCCTAATACATCAACATATATTATTTCTATCTTGCGCAGGCGCTAGGCTAAGCCTAATGTAGCAATCCCCCCTTGGATTGAATCCTAGCTCCGCCACTGCTATACCCACAATTGGCGGTGCTTGTATGCCAAGCTAGTTGTGCTGGGCCATCATCTTGATGATCATTTCTTTTAAAAAAAATGTCTCCCGATCGAGAGCAC
The DNA here is from genome assembly GCA_033239725.1 of Echinochloa phyllopogon. Taxonomy (NCBI): domain Eukaryota; kingdom Viridiplantae; phylum Streptophyta; class Magnoliopsida; order Poales; family Poaceae; genus Echinochloa; species Echinochloa phyllopogon. Next base: position 43,229,105 of record BTCW01000015.1, read on the forward strand.
CTGTTGCCATTTGGTAGTGGGTGACCCATCAATAGATTGAAATATTCAATTTACTTGATTAGCCTATTGATCATGTCTGTGACACTCCTTAGTCCCTTGCTCAAGTTCAAATGGTCTAACGACCGATTCTGTACAAAATAATTTTGCAACTTGGTTATGGTTGACTCAGGAGTCTATGCTTGCTTGACGGTGCCAAATACCAAAACATGTCCAATATATCATCGGTACGGTACGCAACAATTTTGACATCCTTCATCCATATTCTAATTTTGGGGTTGGAATTACATTTGACTTCCGCATAAGCTAGCACATTGGCTATGGTCTGCAACTAGAGCTCCATCGTCAGTGGCGGACCTAGACTTTGAAGATCTCTACATGATTTATAAAAATATTTTTACGCTTCAACTTTGAAGTATTTTTATATAATACAAATAGTTATGACAAGTTTCTCGCGTGGACCAGTTAGAGCGTTGAACTTCGGGAGTCGCTGAAACTACCGTCCCGACCCGGGTTCGAAGCATGGAACCTTCTTAGAACAAAGCATGGTGGGAGTCACCATGGTCGAGTTTTTATAATACAAATAGTTGTCGAACAATATTCAACACAATTACCACAAAATATACAAACTCCAAAATCAATAATATGATCAAGCAATTGTTTCCTTTTAATATTTTTTAAAAAATCTCCAATTCACAAGGTTAATTTGCTTAGAGAGATATAAGAGTAGGTTTGGTGAAATCAGAAACAATTCTATTTTATAGAAAAAATGGACAAAAAATTCAACTAAAATTGCTATTTCTTTTGTTATGGAACATACATATCAATATGCCTAGGAAATCCCTCTTCTCCCATTTCAAGTTATTATGTCAATGGGTTTTGGACTTTTTCTTATTCCAACAGCAACAAAAAATCTTCTACGCCCATGGGAGTTGAACTCTAGGAGGTTGAATCTCCCCTTGTTCCTCAGTAGCTCAATGGTAGAGCAGTCAACTATTAACTAAATGGTCGTAGGTATGAATCCTATTGTTTTCAAGATTTTTACTTTCAAAAAGTGGATTAATCGAACGAGGATAAAGATATAGTCTCATTCTACATGTAAATACCGACCAAAATGAAATTTCTAGTAAAACGAAACCTATAGTATTGTTCGAGGAGTTGATAACTTAATTCACATGAATGTCTACCTACCAGGTTGCCTGCCTAAATCATAGGCTGTTATAGATGCTCTAACAAAACTTTGTAAGAACATATCGTGAGACTAGATCCTGTGATCTCTTATGATTAAGTTAGAAAAAAAGCCTTGAATTTTGAAATTCCTTATTTTTATCTCATGCAAAAAAAGAGGATCCAATGCAGATGAGAGAAGAATAAAATAAAGTAGTCATTTTAGGAGGATTAATCCTCTACTGTGCATGAGAAAAAGTAAAAAAAAATGATGGTTTTGGTTTACTAGAACCATCAGCATATTGTTTCAGCTCGGTGGAAACCCAAAATCATATAAACAAAATTTATTGTTATATATTTGAACTATAAATTTTTTCATGAATTAAATAATTGTTTTTCTTTATCATTTACATTCATCATTAAACAAACCATATTTATTTACATGTTTAATGATATACAAAACTGCAAGTTAATATGTTTGTTGTATAAAGTGTGTACTATCCTCTTAATTCTTTTTCTTCTATGATGCCTCTAAATTGTTCTTCATTGTGTTGATCGTCTCTAAAAAATCTTCATATGGTTAAAATACTCTTTAATCAATAATTTCCCAAGGCCAAACAATAAGAGTTTCACATGTCCTATGCATATGTGTCTAAACTTTATTCGTAGCTTATGTTGTTACATAACTGGTACATAAAATTTCTATCATTGCTATTTTTCTATATATATGATTTGAAATATTACATATTACATATTCTAATATTGCGATAATATAAGTTTACTTTTTAGCAATGAAAATTTCTAATAATATCTTATTTAAAATGTTTGGAACTAGTACTTAATAAAATTATACTGTAAAAATTAGTATAATATAGTTATATTTACTCTGTTTTAAGGACACATTCATTTTGTCACAACTTTGATTAATAAGAATTGCAAATTTCGTATTGTATTTTCTAGGATAGGGTCACTTGATGGAATTGACTCACACATGTTGATTTTGTGTACATATTGTTGTGTTTGTTGGTTAAGTGCATCGATGTAGAAAGAGAGAAGGAAATGGGAAGTCACAACTTAAAGGGTAGTGTGGAGTGCTCAAGGTGAGACCCCTTGGGTCCTTTATATAGACGAGGAAGGGCTAGGCAATTTGCCCTTAAGCTCCTAGTGGGTACAATATTTACAACCGGGTCCATAGACCGCTACATGGGCTAGGCCGTTCAACTACTTGGGTTTGGTTGGCACAATCAAAGTGAAGTAGCTGACAATAAGAGGGATAGGCCCAGTTACAACTCTTATCTTCAGTTGTGAGGATTGCCCCCCCCCCCCCACAACCACATCCACGGGTAAGCCTCACTAAAAACTCCATCCAAAAACATAGTGGGAAAAAAGAGATGGAGAAAAGAGATTTCCCTCACAACCACATCCACGCGTATGCCTCGCTAAAAACTCCATCCAAAAACATAGTGGGAAAAAAGAGATGGAGAAAAGAGCACTACGACTAGCGGATTTACGCATACAAGACTATTTACAACCGAAGTGATTAATGCCTTCCATTCTCTTATCCGAGTATGTCTTGACAGCAATCACGAATTATGGTTTCATCGCTTGACTTCATGCTTGGTGTTTGAGTTCTTATGTATCTAGAGTCAGTTATGTTTATACATTGACGAAGATTATAACTCTTCAACATAGTGGATGTAGTTGAAGTAGATGAGGTAGATGAAGTAGATAGTCTGCCTCCGTGTTAGCCCTTCAGCATAGCCGAAGTAGTGAAAGTAGAAATGTTGCTACCTTGATCTTGTCGATGCATAGCATCACCTTTGAATATTCAGTTACGAGCGCCGGGCAAGAACTGTCTGCAGGGTGACTTGGTTCTCCGCAATCCCATTGCAGCCCCTCTTGGCCATGGCGAAGATGGTAGTGGTACTTTACACATATTCGAAGTAGTGGCTAAAACGACGTAGATACCTAATCCTCTCAAGCTAGGTGTTGTTGTTGAGGACGAAGGTGATGTAGTAGCCACTGTCGAAGTAGTCGACGAGCCCCTTAGGCTTATCATGTCACCCAAGACGAAGGTGAAGGTACATTGCGCTGAAGTAGAGTCAGAGACAAGGTTGATGCCAAAGGTGATGGTGAGCCCCTCAAGCAAGTAACAATAGAGGTGAAATCGACACCACAGGTTACGACGGGCCCCTCAAGAGTCAAGCCAAAGTAGTGACAGAGGTGAAGTCGACACCAAAGGTGACAGCGAGCCTCTCAAGCCGAAGTAGTGATGGAGGCAAAGTTGATGATGATGACAAAGCTGACGGCCAGCGCCTCGGGCCAAAGTAGCAGTAGTGGTGAAGCCGAAGCCGAAGGTGACGGCGAGCCCCTTAAGATGAAGTAGCGGCAGAGGTGTAGTTGATGATGATGCCGAAGCTGACGGATAACGACCAATGTGTACAATATTTTACACACGGACCATGTGGGATATACATCCCCGGGTACCCTCAAGATAGAAGACCGAGTCCTAGTAGAACTACTCGGTGAACTCCTACTCCAAGTAGAACTACTCGTGTACTCCTACTAGGACTCCCATATTGTAACCGACTAGGAACCTATCATGTAACCTTGCCCCCTGGGATATATAAAGGAGGGCAGGGGTCCCTAGCTCGGTAGACCATACAGGTCAAACTCAACTCACGTGCAATACAATCAAGCACATAGGGTGTAGGGTATTACGCTACTCACGGCCCGAACCTGTCTAAATCTTTGTATTGTTCGTGCACTATCGTTCCTAGAACTCGGCGAGACCCACGAATCTACTTCCTGGGGTACCCCTAGCAGACGTGCTCGACATAAATCGTCGACAGACCCTTGTAGGTGCATCATTTCACATAAAAGTTCTTTGGCTTGTACATAAAGACTTCTTTCTACATGTGAGTTTCTTCGCATGGAGATAAAAATGGTAGCAAGAGTGAAAACCGTGAGACCATCTCCACATCAATATGATGATGGTTTTTCTTTATTTATCTCAAAAAAGAGATGCGCTTCACAAGCGCCGCCCCACCCCACTTTTTAGCGGAGATGAACGGACGAGACATGCATAAGAAGTTGTAGCTGATCAGCTTAAGTGCTTAACTTTGCGTTCAATCATTTCATATGCAAAGACATTTCACTCTTTTGGTGTTATGGCTTCATTTGTGCTCCCTTTTTTGTTTTGGTATTTTTGTCTTATTTGCGTCACTCTTTTGGTGTACACATTTGTCTTTGGATAGACAATAGACACCTTTCGGTGTCGTCCATAGTCCCTCTTGGTTCTATGGCAACGGTGCAATGCAATGCGATATAATGCCGCAATCCAATTTTTGATAACCCCCAAATGGCGAAGACCAAGTTAGAGAAAACCAATGATATGGCAACACCATTTCCAAATTAATATAAGATAACCGAAGTCGGTGCAATAACCAACAACTTCAGGTAGAAAGCCAATGGACCGAAGATGATATGGTAAAGCCATTTCTAATTCAATGTGAGGCGACTAGAAGTCCATATCCTTATCAAAGGTGTAACAACCCTAAAAATACCCTTAGGATTTGTTGAGTGCAAAAATGTGGATTTCAAAATTTTTGGTGAATTGTTGTGCATGCAAACCAATATTTAAAATTAATTATATTGTGCCCCCAAATTCTTAAGCAATTTAAATTTGAAATTTAAAAATCAAATTGAAGTGCTAAGGATGAAATAGTGTGATTTGGAGTTATTTGGATTTAATTGGATTTTTGGTTGGTTTGAATTCAAATTTTAGATTTGAATTCAAACTCTAACTAACTAAACTAATTCAAAACCTAAACTAACTGTCGTGGGCCAAATTCCCGAGCCGGTCCCATCGCCCCCTGTGCGGCCCGATGCGATGCGGACGCGTGTCCGAGGCCGCCCACAACCCCCATCTCGCCGTCCGTGCCCAGGAACCCTAGCCGCCGCCCTATAAAATCAGCCCCGCCGGCCGCCTTCCCTGTTCAAGCAGCCGCCGCCCCATTGGGGTTTCCAGACTCCAATTCGTGAGAGGAGAGGGAAGAGGAGGACCAGAGGAGGACCGGTGGAGGAGAGGAGGAAGAGAAGAGAAGCCGGAGCACCTCCACGACGCCGCCGCCGAAGATCGGAGCGCCGCCGGCCGCGGGAACGCCGAGGAGGAGCCGGAGCCGGGAAGAGAGGAGGAGCACAAGGATCGCCGGAACGCCGCGAGTCTACCCCGAGCTGCAGCGATCGACTACGTGCCCCTAGGTGTGCCGCCGCCGTGCCTTTCCCCCTTTCTCCCCTGTCTTCGGCTGAGCGCCGCCGCACCGCCATTGCTAGCCCCCTGGGACCCGGTCTTCGAGCCGTGGCCGTCGCTCTTGTGCAGGACCCCGTCGTGCCGCTGCCGCTCCCGCAACCCGCCGACGACCGAGCTCCGCAGCCGAGGCCGCCGCGGCCGAGCTCCGCTCGCCGCGCGCGCATGTCGAGGCCGTGTCGCGGCCACGGGCAACCGTGTGCCCGCGCACGCGCACCAGCACGCGCTGGTGTCGCGCGTGCGAGGGCCACCGCAATCGAGCCGCAGCCGAGCCGTTTCCGCCCGCGCGTCGCCGGCCGCCGTGGCGCCATGGCCGCGCCGCCGCCGCTCGCGTCGGGAGCCCAAGCCAAAGCCAAGCTGTGGCCTTTTTCACCCTGCTCGTGACCGCCGAACCCTAGCCAAGCTTCTCTGACCACCCTTGAGCCGAGCCGAGCCTTTTTCCGGCCGTTCCGCCGCCGACCATCGCTACCGGCGTGCTATGGTGCGCGCCGCGCGCGTGTTCGCGTCGCGCCGTGGCGTGGCCGCACGCACGACCACACCAGCACCACGCACGAGCACGCACAAACGATCCCGATTCAACCACAACTGATCCCGTGCACCTGGTTCACATGCACCGCACTCACAGCGCACGGTGGACCGAGTCCACCAGAGCCAGATCCAGCAGCGCCCCTTCGTGGGCCGAATCTTGCGCTTAAGTCCAGTTAACCACCCTAAACTATCTCGGCCCATTCACCTTTCGGCCCAATTCCAGCCCAGCCATCGTTTAATCTTTTTCTTTTTCTTTTAACCGCGCTGACGTATGGGGCCCACATGTCATACACTGTGTGTCACTGACAGCTGGGGCCCACTGACCAGAGCTGACCCGCTGACCGTTGACCAGTCAACGCTGACGTCAGCAGGGCCCACTGCTGACGTCATCCTAGGCTGACCCCACTGCTGACGTCAGCATGACGTCATGCTGACGTCAGCAGGCTAATTTCTGTCTGTTTTCTTTTTCAGAAATTAATTAATATTTTCAGAAAATGATTTAAACTTCAAAAATTAATAATAAATCAACCGTAACTCAAAAAAATATGAAACCAGTTTCTATATTTTTCTAAAATCATGACCTATGCGTTAGTGTAGAGTTTGGTGTTATTTGGGTCTTCTCTCTTCGCTGTTTTGGAGTTTCTTTGCTAGTAGCCGCGCCTTATTTTATTTTTCCGCAACCTTAGGAGCTCCGGAGAGTCTGGAGGAGCCGGACCTCTACGACAACTGCTTTGACGAAGACGAAGACCTTTGCCCAGGTTCACGCCCGACCATCTCTGAAATACCTATTAGACATGCAACTAGTATGGTAGCGCTTTACTTTACTCACATGATAAACCTGCACTGCCTTTGTTATTATCCTGTTACCTTGCTACCTACTACCCACTTTATGAACTATGCTATGCTATGCATGTGTTGGGAAGGTTGTGATTTGAACCTCTTGGCGTGAGTTGTGGGTGGTATGGGAGGAGTAGTGCAGCTAGGCGGTGTAAGCGAGTAATAACAACTCGATCGTTCGATCGAGGTGCTTGGGGACTGTACTCGGGCAGTACCTATGGGGTACCTGTTGCGGGTACATGGTTTCTTGGGGATTGGTACTCGGGGAGTACCTAAGGAGTTTGGGCGGCTATACCTGTTATGGGTGCCGATTGCGGACCGTTGCGGCGGATCGCTTATGACGCAGATACTCGCTTTACCGACAATTAAGGACCGAGTCGAGTTCCAACTTTGGATGTGGGAATACCGTGCTCACCATCTACCCAGTATGGGGAGGGTTCCAGCAAGCCTACTCTAGTGCAGCGCCGAGACTGTAGGAGAATCGAGCTTGATATGTGTAGGGGGGAATCGTTGCGGCGTATTCTCCCTGATTTACCATGGCCCCCGACTGGCCCCGGTGGGAAGGTTTCACGACCCTGGGGCAGATGTTAGATCAGATGTTTCCCGAGCCCAGGGAGACAGGATTGGCGCCGTTACTGTTTAGGGTCTTTGCTGTGGGCTGTGTCTCAGGTTGGTTGCGGACTAGCCTTGCAGCCCGGATGGATTCCTGGAGTGCCACCTCTGCAGAGTGTAAACTATACGTATAGCCGTGTCCACGGTTACGGATGACCCATTTCTGATAAGTTCCGACTAGCATGGGAATCTGCTTTCTTACCTCATCCTTTGATTTGGGTTATGAGAGATTGGTCCAGCGTTGCTGATGAGACAAGGTGGGGAGGGAGCTCACCGAGTCGACTAGTGAGTGAAAGGCGTTGGTGGATAATGATTGCGGGAACCTGCTGTGGCAGGACGAGCCCGATGGGAATGTGAGGCTGACGGGTGGATTTGGGGAGTGGATGTGCGTGTGAGGGAAGGAGTTGGCGATGAGATGAATTTGGGTTATTGCTGCTGCTTGCATAAGAAAACCCTGGCTCAAACCTTGATTATTTCTATACCTTAGAATAGGCCACTTCAAAGCTTGCATCATATTATGGTTGGTGACGTGGACCTGTCCCATTTCCTTGGGGACAGACTTTGGGTTCTCAGGTGAAGACCCCGATCACGAATTCAACCAGGACGGGTGGTACGATTGAAGGGTGCGCGCTATGCTCAAGGATGCCTGTGGAGGAGTGGACCTTGATGATCTATCTACCGCTGCGTAGTTGTTTCTTATTATCGATTTAGCCCAGAGGGCTTGTACCAGACACTATGTTTTATATATGTCATGTAATGAATCTTTTATCGTTGTATGGATGTGATATTTGTGACGAACCGGATTCTCACCGACGAGAACCCGACTCCCTGTACCCTTGAGATAGTCCCAGGAATAGCAGCTATCTCGTACAGAACTCATCTCAGTCAAATATCACATCCATACAGTGATAAAAGATTCAATACATGACATATATATAAAACAATGCGTCTGGTACAAGCCCTCTGGGCTAAATCGACAATAAGAAACAACTGCGCAGCGGTAGCTAGAACATCAGGGTCCACTCCTCCACAGGCATCCTTGAGCGTAGCGCACACCCTTCAATCGTACCATCCGTCCTGGTTGAACTCGTGGTTGGGGTCTTCACCTGAGAACCCAAAGTCTGTCCCCAAGGAAATGGGACAGGTCCACGTCACCAACCATAATATGATGCAAGCTTTAAAGTGGCCTATTCTAAGGATAAAGAAATAATCAAGGTTTGAGCCAGGGTTTTCTTATGCAAGCAGCAGCAATAACCCAATTTCATCTCATCACCAACTCCTTCTCTCACACGCACAACCACTCCCCAAATCCAACTGTCAGCCTCCCATTTTTCCCATCGGGCTCGTCCTGCCACGGCAGGTTCCCGCATACATCATCCACCATCACCTTTCTCTCGCTAGTCGACTCGGTGAGCTCCCTCCCCACCTTGTCTCAACAGCCTCAGCTGGACCAATCTCTCATAACCCGAATCAAGGATGAGGTAAGAAAGCAGATTCCCATGCTAGCCGGGGCTTCTCAGAAATGGGTCGTCCGTAACCGTGGACACGGCTATACGTATAGTTTACACTCTGCAGAGGTGGCACTCCAAGAATCCATCCGGGCTGCAAGGCTAGTCCGCAACCAACCTGAGACGCAGCCCACAGCAAAGACCCTAAACACTAACGGCACCAATCCTGTCTCCCTGGGCTCGGGAAACATCTGATCCAACATCTGCCCCAGGGTCGTGAAACCTTCCCACCGGGGCCAGTCGGGGGCCGTGGTAAATCAGGGAGATTACGCCGCAACGAATCCCCCTACACATATCAAGCTCGATTCTCCTACAGTCTCGGCGCCGCACTAGAGTAGGCTTGCTGGAACCCTCCCCATACTGGGTAGATGGTGAGCACGGTAATCCCAAGTCCAAAGCGGGGGCACGACTCGGTCCTTAATATTCGGTAAAGCGAGTATCTGCATCACAAGCAATCCGCCGCAACGGTCCGCAATCGGCACCCATAACAGGTATTGCCGCCCAAACTCCTCAAGTACTCCCCGAGTACCAATCCCCAAGTATCCGTGTACCCGCAACAGGTACCCCATAGGGACTGCCCGAGTGCAGCCCCTCAGCACCTCGATCAACGATCGAGTTGTTATTACTCGCTTACACCGCCTAGCTGCACTACTCCTCCCAAACCACCCACAACTCACGCCAAGAGGATCAAATCACAATCATCCCAACACATGCATAGCATAGCACATTTCATATAGTGAGTAGTAGGTAGCAAGGTAACAGGATAATAACAAAGGCAGTGCAGGTTTATCATGCGAGTAAAGTAAAGCGCTAGCATACTAGTTGTATGTCTAATAGGTATTTCAGAGAATGGTCGGGCGTGAACCTGGGCAAAGGTCTTCGTCCTCGTCAAAGCAGTTGTCGTAGTGGTCCGGCTCCTCCTGACTCTCTGGAGCTCCTAGGGTTGCGTAAAAAAATAAAATAAGACGCAACTACTAGCAAAGAAACACTAATACAGTGATGAAAGAAGACCCAAATAACACCAAACTCTACACTAACGCGTAGGTCATGATTTTAGAAAAATTTAGAAACTGGTTTCATATTTTTCTGAGCTACGGTTGATTTATTATTAATTTCACGAGTTTAAATCATTTTCTGAAAATATTAAATAATTTCCGGAAAAAGAAAACAGACAGAAATTAGCCTGCTGACGTCAGCATGATGCATGCTGACATCAGCAGTGGGGTCCGCCTAGGATGACGTCAGCAGTGGGCCCTGCTGACGTCAGCGTTGACTGGTCAACGGTCAACAGGGTCAACGGTCAGCTCTGGTCAGTGGGCCCCAACTGTCAGTGACACGCAGTGTATGACAAGTGGGCCCCATGCGTCAGCGCGGTTAAAAGAAAAAGAAAAAGGATTAAACGATGGCTGGGCTAAAATTGGGCCGAAAGATGAGTGGGCCGGAAGAGTTCAAGGGTGCAAACCAGACTTAAACGCAAGATTCGGCCCACGAAGGGGGCGCTGCTGGTGCTACCCTGGTGGACCAAGTCCACCGTGAACCGTGAGAGGGGTGCATGTGAACCGGGTGCACGGGATCAAACTGTGGCCGACTCGGGATTTTCTGCGGGTGCGGTGTGGCCGGCTTGGTGTGGTCTTTCGTGTGGCGTGGCCACGGCGCGACGCGAACGCGCGCGGCGCGCACTGGTGCACGCCGGCGGCGTCGGTCGGCGACGGTTCTCGCCGGATAAGGCTCGGTTGGGCTCAAGATCGGTCGGGTTAGCGTCGCTAGGGTTAGGCGAACACGTTCGGGGAGAAAAAGGGCTAGGATTGGCTTCGGCTCGGGCTTACCGACGCGAACGGCGGCGACGCGGCCATGGTGCCACGGCGGCCGGCGACGCGCGGGTAGAAACGGCTTGGCTTGGCGCTCCAAAACCTCTCAACGAGATGTGCTCAGCTGTGTGTGCGGTGTGTGGGTGAGTTCGGCTCGCGCGCGCGCAGTTCAAGCTACGGGCTTGACCGCGCCGCGGCCATGGCGCTCGCGCGGTCCGAGCTCGCTCGGTGCGCGGCGACAGCATGTCAGCCAGGATACAGAGGCCAAGGGCATCGGCGGGTTGCGGTGCGGATAGCGGCGCGTCGGGATCCTACACAAGAAGCTGCACAGCACGAAGGCTGGCTCACAGGGGCTAGCAACGGCGGCGGCGGCGGGACTTGGCCGGAGACAGGGGAGAAAGGGGGCTCCGCGGTTGGCTCACCTAGGGGCACGTCGAGGTACGCTGCAGCTCGGGGAGGGCTCGACGCGGTCTGGCGGTCCTCGTGCTCCTCCTCCCATCCCTGGTCCGGCTCCTCGTCGGCGACTCCGTGGGCGGCGGCGTCGGCTCTGGCGGCGGCGACGCGGGGAAGAAGCTTCGACTTCTCTCCTCTTCCTCCTCTCCTCCACCACTCCTCCTCTTCCCTCTCCCCCTCTCGAATTGGAGACTGGATACCCCAATGGGGCGGCGGCGGCTTGAACAGGGAGATGCGGCCGGCGGCGGCTTTTATAGGCGCTAGGCTAGGGTTCCCTGGGCACGGACGGCGAGATAGGGGTGCTCGAGCGGCTGCGGACACGCGGCGCGTATCGGACGGGCCGCACGGAGCTCGGGTGGTTGGGGTCACGGGCGCGCGGTCGCGGGAGAGAGAGAGCGGCGTGAGGAGGACGATGACGTGGGGAGGGAGAGACGACTGACAGGCGGGTCCCATGCGTCAGAGAGAGAGAGAGAGAGAGAGACGACGCGGAGTCGACGCGGCGGGGGAAAAAGATGGGCCGCAGCTGGGCCGAAAGGCCGAGCGGGCCACTTGGTCGGTTGGCTCGGGGAGAGAGTTTGAGGATGATAGATGGACTTTGGCCTCGGGAATTCGGCCCACGAACAGTTAGAAATGGTTGACAATTAGTTTGGCCAATTAGAGTTTGAATTCAAATCTAGAATTTGAATTCAAACCAACCAAAAATCCAAATAAATCCAAATCACACTAATTCATCCTTAGCACTTCAAATTGATTTTAAATTTTGAATTTAAATTGCCTAAGAATTTAGGGAGCAAATAGAAGACACTCTTATATGTTTGTTGACTTGCACAAAATTCACCAAAAATTTTTAAATTCACATTTTTGCACTCAACAAATCCTATAGGGAATTTTTGGGTTGTTACAATATTCGACTGAGATGAGTTCTGTACGAGATAGCTGCTATTCGTGGGACTATCTCGAGGGTACAGGGAGTCGGATTCTCGTCGTTGAGAATCCGGTTCGTCACAGTTGGTATCAGAGCCATACTTGACCGTAGCGCGTAACCCATAGATCGGAAACTTAGGACAGAAGCCCTAACTGAGTCCTCTACTGTATATGAAACCCCTTGGACTATTTGAAAACTATATATATGTACATCTCAACTATTTACAAAACTTTTACCCTTACCTTACCTTACTAACTTGCTAACTTACTAACAACCCACTAACTGTCTGGCAGATGGAAGCAAGAGGATCAGCAGATGAACGACGGGAGATCAGGACCACTGGTGCAGACTGTGGAGGTTTAGCAGTGCTACTGAGGGAGGTGCTGCGTACAGTGGGGATAGACGTGGACAACTTCTTCTACGAGGGATGGACCTACGGCCCTGGCGAGGGAGTGCACACCCGGTTGCAGATGGAAGTACCCAATATCCCTGGACGACCAAGGTCACTGATGCTACGGGCAGCTACCAGCGAGAGCACCTTTAGTCGGGCAGTGCAGACTATTGCCATGAGGATACTCCGTCTTGCCACACTTGTGTACCGGAACCAGCTCAGCCACACTCGCTTCCGGTACTTGCCACGGGCTCTTGAAGATCCAACAGACAGAAACGCAGTCAGCTTGCAGGCTCACGCAGCCGACCAAGAGAGGAACATGACGTTGCGGACCTCAGTTCAGTGCATGATTGAGCAGGAGTACTTAAACATTGGCCTAGAAGAGAAAGTTGCCAAGCTGAAAGAGAGGGTATGGAAACAAGACATCCAGCTACTGGAGAAGGACAACAGGATCGCCTTACTTGAGAAGCGCCTCGAAGCTAAGGCACGAGAAATCAGAGTCCTGGAATACGAAGCTCGCAACAACAGACAGTTGGCAGGGCTGATCCGAGCAACTCACCATGCTCGAGATGTCCGTCTAGAAGATCAACTCACAGAAAAAGACAAAGCACTGGCAGCCAAGGAAGAAGAGATAGAAGAACTGAAGGAAGAAGTATATTGGTTGGACAGTCATAACTCGGAACTTCAGGAAGGGGTGGATAGCTACAAGGAGAAGAGTGGACGAAACTACCAGCTGATGAAGTACTTGAGTCTTCAACAGATTATGGCAAAGGATGAAGCTCGAAGGACCCTTAGTAGTTGGGTAATGTCAGACAGGAAGAGGGTAGCAGAGGTGATCACAGTGAACCAAGGACTTCCAGAGGAACGCCGAGTTGAACCCAGAACAGAAAACTACAGAGTCTCACCAAGCCGAGTTGAGCCGATACCACTACCTGAGGCTCGAACCCTTACACCCGAGATGACAAGACTGAGACAAGAACTGGCACACCTAGAGCAGCAGTTGGCAAGACCTGAGGTGGACACAGTGAGGTTGGCAGCGCGCCACACGGACACTCTCCACGACGACAGGCAGTGATCAAGCAGCAGACAGAGACTGAGGCTGTGAGGTTGGCAGTGCGCCTCACAGGCACTTTCAGCAGCATGAGATGGATGCAGTAGACAGTATCAGCAGATGTCAGCAGTAGTGATGAGACTTATATCTGTCTTCATGAGTAGATGTCTTAGACTTAGTAGATCATGACCACCTTTTGGCTCAGCCACGATGTAGCATCCGCTTAGATGTACTAATCCTCAAGATTCCAGGAGCTGGCCTCGGGATAGTACTCATGTCTAGGGTGTAATGCTGTTTTGAGTGATCGATCTTTGTGGCTGTTCTTGCAGTTTAATTGATGTTCATCTTGAGTGTACTTTAGTGTTGAGTCTATTTCATGTGTGCAGCTCCTACTCTAGTTACGCTAACCTAACCCTTACCGACCGCCACTAAACCTGCTCTATGAAAAATACAGCAAGATGTCGATCCGAAGATCCAATCGACTGCTTGCACGTTTTGAGGAAGCTGAGCAAGAAGAGGCAGCAATGGCAGCTAGAGGCAGAGGATGTGGCAGAGGTCGTGGTCGCGGAAGAGCGACAGCTGCAGTTAGAGGCAGGGGCCGTGGACGCGCAGCAGGCGTGCTCCAGCCCGAGAACAACGCACCGGGTGGAGAACAGGAAGTGGAGATGGAAGAACTAGCAGTGGAACCTTAGCAGAACCAGCAGAACGAACAGCAACCACCGCCACCGCCTAACTTGGTAGAAGTAATGACTACTCAGACACAGCTGATGCAGCAGATGGCACAGGCCAACACACAGATGATGCAGGCTATGCAACAGATACAGGGAAACCAGAACCAGAACCGACAGGGACACCGTGAGGAAGACCTACAAAGGAAGATTGAAAGGTTCATCAGGCTGAAAGCACCCACCTTCGACTACTCGGACGAGCCACTTGACGCGCACGACTGGTTACGTACCATCGAAACGAAGCTAGACCTGACAGACTACACTGAAGAGGAATGTGTGGCCCTTGCGGCACACCAGCTTGAAGGCGCAGCGAAAGCGTGGTGGGAGAGCTACTGTGACTCGCACGTGAACCCCGCTCAGATCACCTGGCTAGAGTTTTGTGAAGCTTTCAAAGAGTACCACATCCCAGAACAAGTCATGGTGCACAAGGCAATGGAGTTCAGGACAATGACCCAAGGAAGTTTGTTTGTAGCTGAGTACGCTCGACACTTTGCTAAGATGTCAAGGTACGCTCCTGAAGACGTCAACACTGAAAAGAAGAAACAGTTTTGGTTCCAGCGTGGTTTGCACAGAGGTCTGAGGACAGCACTCGCAGCAAGTTCACACAGGTCACTCAGAGAACTGATTGACAAGGCTATCGCAGTAGAGAAGGAAAGAGTGGGTCTTGAAGAAACTTGGCGAGAGAAGAAAAGAAAGGCTGAACAGTTGCACAACCACAGACTGAGTCAGAGGCCGAGGAGTGGCCAGAGCAACATGCTCAGGAGAAGCTTTCAGCAGAGCAACAGCCAAGGAAGCTCAGCGTTCAACAGAAACAGCTATCAAGGTAACCGAGGCAGTAACAGCAACAGCTTTGGCAGCAGAGGTAACAACTACAGCAGTTTTGGCAACAGAAACAACAGCCACTTAGGTCAGGGAAACCCCAACTGGAAGCCAAACAACACACCCAGAATTGGTGGAGGGACCTCAGTGGTCTGTTTTGCTTGTGGGAAGCCCGGTCACAAGTCCTTTGACTGTCCGGAGAAGAAGAACAAACAAACCCCAGCCAAGGCACCGGCACTTGGAGGACAAGACAGGCAGCCAACTTCAGTGCAGAGGGGACGCCTCAACCACCTGACAGAGGAAGAAGCCGAGGTCGCTCCCGACATTGTGCTCGGTGAGTTTTTAGTAAATGGCATTCCAGCATTGATATTGTTTGACTCTGGAGCAACTGGATCTTATATCTCGACAAAATTTGTGAAAGAGCAGTCACCCCCGACAATACCTAAGGCTAGACCTATAGTCACTACTTCTCCCTTAGGAGAGCTTAGGTGCACCTTAGAGTGCCCAGCACTTAGTCTGATGATAGGTGAGCAGGAGTTCGTAGGAGACCTGACAGTCCTGGAGTCAGACGGAATTGACGTGATACTGGGAATGGATTGGCTTACAGAGCACAAAGGAGTAATCAGTTGCTCGCCCAGAACAGTTGAGTTGACACACCATAGCGGAGACAAAGTAACAGTAGAGCCACGAAGAAGAGGAACAAGGAAGAGATCCAGAACATGTATTCTGAGACAGTTGGTGTACTCTATCGAGAAAAGGACGATCGAAGAAGTACCTGTTGTGTGTGAGTATCCTGACGTGTTTCCCGAAGAACTACTAGGACTACCACCTGACCGAGACGTAGAGTTCATAATCGAGCTGCAACCAGGCACAGGGCCCATTGCCAAGAGACCGTACAGAATGTCAGTGGAAGAGCTGGAGGAACTCAAGAAGCAGCTAAAAGAGATGCTTGAAAGCGGGGTGATTCGACCCAGTGCATCCCCATGGGGATCGCCAGTGTTGTTTGTGAAGAAGAAAGATGGATCAATGCGCATGTGCGTAGACTATCGATCCCTGAACGCAGTGACGATCAAGAACAAGTACCCATTACCTCGGATTGATGACTTGCTAGATCAGTTGAAGAAAGCCAAGTACTTCAGTAAGATTGATCTGAGATCGGGATACCACCAGATGAAGATTAGGGAAGGTGACATTCCCAAGACAGCCTTTGTGACTCGGTACGGGCAGTACGAGTTCACTGTTGTGTCCTTCGGTTTGACCAACACACCCGCTTACTTCATGAACATGATGAACAAGGTATTTATGGAGGAACTAGACAAGTTCGTAGTGGTGTTCATTGACGACATACTAGTCTACTCAGAAACAGACGAAGAACATGAGGAGCATCTAAGGATTGTACTAGAGAAGCTGAGGCAGCATCAACTCTACGGGAAGTTCAGCAAGTGTGAATTTTGGCTGGAGAAAGTAGCCTTTTTGGGTCACGTGTTGACAGCTGAGGGCGTAGCAGTAGACCCAGAAAAGATTGAGGCAGTAGCAGAATGGAAGCAGCCGAAGAGTGTCACGGAAATCCGAAGCTTTCTGGGTTTGGCAGGTTACTACAGAAGGTTTATTGAGAACTTCTCCAAGATTGCCAAGCCAATGACCGAACTACTCAAGAACAATGTCCCATTCGAGTGGACGGACAAGTGTAAAAGAAGTTTCCAAGAACTCAAGCACAAACTCACTACAACTCCAGTATTGACCTTGCCAGATATTTGCAAGGATTTCGTAGTCTATTGCGATGCCTCGAGACAAGGTTTGGGATGTGTTCTAATGCAAGAGGGCAAGGTTGTTGCTTATGCATCAAGGCAGCTGAGGAAACATGAGGAAAACTACCCCACACATGATTTAGAACTGGCAGCAATGGTACACGCATTGAAGATCTGGAGGCACTACCTGATTGGCAACAAGTGCGATATCTACACGGATCACAAAAGTTTGAAGTATTTCTTCACCCAATCTGAACTGAACATAAGGCAGAGGAGGTGGTTAGAACTGATCAAGGATTACGACTTGGAGATACACTACCATCCTGGCAAAGCTAACGTAGTGGCAGATGCCTTGAGCCGAAAGAGTTATTGCAACAACTTGATGATAGAAGAAAGTCAGCCAGAACTAGCAAAGGAATTGTACATGCTGAAACTCGAGCTAGTAGAAGAAGGAAAACCCCAGGAAATGAGGGTGAAGTATAATCTAGAAAACCGAATCAAAGAAGCTCAAGGAAAGTGTCCAGAAATCCAAGAAGTAAAAGAGGATATTCAGCGAGGAGTGGCACCTGACTTCCGAGTAGATGAAGCAGGGACAGTATGGCTGAAGGACCGTATTTGTGTACCGCAGGACCAGGAAATCAGGAGAACAATTCTCTCAGAGCCTCACGAGTCCAAGTACTCGATACACCCAGGATGCACCAAGATGTATCAAGATTTGAAGGATAAGTTCTGGTGAAAGAAAATGAGACAGGACATAGCAGAGTATGTAGCCAAGTGCGACTCCTGTCGAAGAATCAAGGCAGAACATCAAAGACCAGCAGGACTGCTGAAACCACTGGAAATTCCAATGTGGAAGTGGGAAGATATAAGCATGGATTTCGTGGTTGGCCTACCCCGCACACAGAAAGGAAATGATGCCATCTGGGTCATAGTTGATCGGCTGACAAAGGTAGCCCACTTTATGCCAGTCAAAAGCACATACCCAGTAAGCAAACTAGCAGAGCTATACATAGACAACATTCTTAAGCTGCATGGGGCACCGAAAAGTATTGTGTCAGACAGAGGACCACAATTCACAGCTCAGTTCTGGAAAAGCCTACATCAAGCCATCGGGACAACCATGGAATATAGCACAGCTTACCACCCTCAGACAGATGGGCAGACCGAAAGAGTGAACCAGGTTCTTGAAGACTTGTTGATGGCATGTGTCCTAGCTTACAGCACAGACTGGGAGAAGAGTCTATCGTATGCAGAATTTTCCTACAACAACAGCTACCAGGCCAGCCTGCAAATGTCCCCCTTTGAGGCACTATATGGCAGAAAATGCAGAACGCCTCTAATGTGGTCAGAGGTGGGAGAACGAACATTCTTTGGACCTGACATGATTGTAGAGGCAGAAGAAAATGTGGCCAAGATCCGAGAGCACCTGAAGGCAGCTCAGAGCCGACAAAAGAGCTATGCGGATAAAAGGAGACGAGATCTAGAGTTCGAAGTAGGGGACTTCGTCTATTTGAAAGTGTCACCCCTCATAGGGCATAAGAGATTGCAAGTGAAAGGAAAGCTAGCACCCCGTTTTGTAGGACTGTATCAGATACTGGAGAGAATAGGAAAGTTAGCCTACAAGCTAGACCTACCAGAGGACCTAGCTGGAGTACACCCAGTATTCCATGCATCTCAGCTAAGGAAGTGTCTAAGAGTACCAGAACATGAGATCAAAACAGAAGCGCTAGACCTACAAGACACCTTGGAGTACCTGGAGTACCCAGAGAGGATACTAGACAGAGCAGTCAAGGAGACCAGACGCTATGTTTTATATATGTCATGTAATGGATCTTTTATCGTTGTATGGATGTGATATTCGACTGAGATGAGTTCTGTACGAGATAGCTGCTATTCCTGGGACTATCTCGAGGGTACAGGGAGTCGGATTCTCGTCGTTGAGAATCCGGTTCGCCACAAAAGGCATCGGCAAGAATAGCCAGTAATGAAAGGATTAAGTCCTGCATATTGGAGACAACCTATGCTACAAAGACCAATGGCATGATATGCCGAAGGAATACACCAAATATGATAACAAAGAATAAAGTAGATAGAGTGTTGAGAACGAAGAGCGAAAGCGTTTGAAATTGTTACCTCGGTGAGAGAGATGAACCTGAAAAAAAGAAGTGAGATCCTTCAAAGTGAAGGATTATTATAACGGAAGACAAGTAAGCCTTACAAGTGAAGGGTGGAAGCAGTGGGGTATTTACAAAGAATTGTTAAACCTACAAGTTAGCGAATAGGACATTGAAATTGAGAATATAATGTTCTTCACTTTGGTAAAGGGTGAAGAGCGAAAAGCATGTTGCATATGGTCCAACTGATTACAAGTGCCATTTCTCGATATACGAGAATAATCTCTTGCCCGTGAAGTGCATTTTTTAAACCTTAGCTTATGAAGAAGGTAACAATGCCATGTCGCTTGACGAGTTAGGGTGCCTTTGGTTGGGCTTTCAACCTGCTTTTGCTTCTAAAAAAGTCAAAAGCCCAACCAAAGAGATTGACTGTCATCTAAAGTCACTGTCAAAAGCAGTTTTTGCCTAGTACAAATTTGAAAGCAGGTCAGACCCTGCTTTCACCTGCTTTTGGATCGTAAAATTACCCACCATGCCACTGGTTAGGTAAAACGGTTCCTTCTATTCTCCCGTGACCCTCCCTTTCCCGTCGCACTCCCGTCTCCGCCCGCCTCCTCCCCGGCCGTCGCGACCCCGCCGCCACCCACCTCCTCCCCAGCCGTCGTGCCCCTGCCACCGCTCGCCTCCCGGCCGCCGCCGCCCGCTTCCCCCTCGGCCGTCGCGCCCCCGTATCGTCCTGTGCAGCGCTGGTCGTCATCCTCCATGGCGCTCCGAGGCCCGCGTCGTCCTCCGCCACGCTCGAGCTCGAGACCCGATGCACCGTCGAGCTCCACTCTGCCCAGCCCCGACGCGGCCGAGCGCCGCTATGCGAGCGTGTGCGAGCTCAAGCCCCGGCATGCCCCAGCGCCACCACGCGAGCGCGGACAAGCTTCGTTGTGCCCATTCTTGATGCGACAAGCTCCGTCGGACCAAATCGCCGGCGAAATCGACTTCCTCCCGCGGGGCCTTGCGCTGGGTGTCCGTGTTGTGTGCACTTGCGCCGCGCCACAGCCCCCCACGGCGGAATGCGGCGCACGGGGAGACCCGAGCGAACCGTGTGACTCTGTGCGGAAGGGAAAGGATAAGAAAAATGCACTTTTCCAAAAGGAATCCCGAGGAAACGTGTAAATTCTATTGTATTTTATGTGTCTTGCATCTTTCACAAATAACTCCCTGAAAAAAATTAGATAATCACAACTTAATTTAGTGAACAAATTATTTTGTTTTGAGCAATTTTCATATAAACAAGTCCCTGGGTCTTCAGGGCATTACACCGCAGCCTATAATTTAACAGCACATTTTACCAAACGGCCTTCTGCTTTTCCTACAACTGCTTTCTCACAGCTCACGGCTTACAGCAGCTTTTCCAAAAGCCACAGCCCAACCAAACACACCCTTAGTAGTTCGATGCATGAATAAAGTTTAATAGAATGCTTTTGTTTGCGAAGCTCAATGTGAGAAACTCCTGATACAGTGATACGCGAACATATGTAGTTTTTAACGTGGATGGAGAAAATGTGTCATGCCTATGATGGCCCTAGGGTTGAAAGCTGATTGATCTTCGTATATAAGAGTGAAAATAACTTTGACTTTTGGAAAGACATGAAGTTGAAATCTAAAAATACCCATATATAATGGAAAGACAATCTAGAAAAAATTCATTAATGAACACAAATTCCGAAGCACTCCACAAACATGTTGAAAGGTTAGATCACGTGTAATTTAACAAAAAGGAAAGAAAGAGATAGACTTAACATATGAGTGAAGTGCAAAACATAAGTCTTGAAATGAAGTATGAATGCAGACGAACATAAATGATCTCAGCCTGCAGCTTTCTAAAGCCGAAGTTGGAAATCAGTGCTATCAAAAGTATAAGAATTGCCTCACATGGGAAACAAGGATGACATTTTTCGTTTATATATCAAAGTCTACTTTAAGAGGCGGTTTGGCACGGCTTCGCTTCAACTTTTACAACTCCGCTATTAAGTTTTTTATCCAATCACATGTAGCCAAGTTTTGCAGCTCCAAGAAAAAGATGGAGTTGAGGGCTAACCACATGTAAAACATGGCCTCCAACTCTGCCTTTTTTATGGAGCTGGAAAAATTGAAGCTACACGTGTTTAAGTAAAAAAATTGAGAGCGGAGTTATAAAAGTTGTAGCGGAACTGTCCGGAGCTTTCCCAAACGGCCCCTTGATACCTTCTCATAGAATTGGGACGAAATTATCCACCTTCCATCAATTGCAATACCTTTTCACGGAATAAAAGGGCCGACTGTTCCGCCGACCCCTTCCTCCCTCCATCGTTTTTTCTTCCCTCGCTCCCTCCCGACGTTTTTTCTTCCGCCGCCTCCCTGCCGCCGCAAATTCTACGCAGATTGGATCGGCGCCTGTCGCCGTGACTCCTCTCATCGGCGAATGGATGGAGTAGCCAATCCGCATCCATCCAGAACCGTTCTGCAGCCATGTCCGCTGCCCAAAAATCCCTAGCCGCAGGTGGCCGTGGAGGTCGCCTACCCTTCAATCCATGTAAAATATTATTATGGTGATTTTTTATGCCCCTATATTTCAATTTTCAATTTACGCAGTCAGACGTGCGAGAAAAATCATTGGAGCGCATACTGTAGCTTCGCCCTACTGTAGCAGCGCGAAAAAAATTCAGCAAACCAACGAGAGAAAAAACATTGGAGCGCATTACTGTAGATTCGCTCCACTGTAGCAGCGCAAAAAAAAAAAAGCAAACCAACGAAACAAAACCAAGGGCAAGAAAGACATTTCTCATCAAATCCTATATTTTCTAGAGCTGGAGTTGTATTTTTTTTAAATAGCTGGAGTTGTATTCGTAGCCAAACATATTGAGCAGCTCCATGATTAATTGAAGTAGGTGGAGTGGAGCTGAAAAAGGTAGAGTTGGAGCTGATTTTTATGGAGTGGAGCTCTCCCAAACAGATCCTTAATTGAAATAGACGGAGTGGAACTGAAAAAGATGGAGTTAACTGGAGCTAGTTTTTTGCAGTGAGGAGTGAAACTCTTCCAAACTGAGTCTTTGTTTAGATGCAAATTAGGGGTTGAGGAATTGGGGGAAAGACGTCACTTCGCCATAAATGCGTCACTGTAACATTTCGTTTGTATTTGTGAAAAATTGTCCAAAAATTGATTAATTAGGCTCAAAATATTCGTCTCGTCGAGTACAACAAAACTGTGCAATTAGTTTTTGATTTCATCTATATTTAGTACTCCATGCATCGATATTTTAATGCGATGGAAATCTTATTTTTTTTACAGTGAATTTTGGGTTGCGTTTTGAGATCTAACAAGGCCCGGATGTGAGAATCCCATCCGGTGAAAACGAAGCAAACAAAGTAGCAGCTGGCTAGCTCAGCGGCTCGCTGTGTACACCAAGCCCGAGGTGCGGAGTTCCATTCATCCCCTGATGATATTTTTTTTGTTATTTTGGAGTTCCATTCATCTCCTGATGATTTTTTTATATTTCTCCAAAAACACAAGTGTAGACAGTAATACAATTGGAGACTCAGGCCTTATTTAGATCCAAAAGGTGGGGGTGGGGATTTGGGGGTTTGGGGTCACTTCGTAATCATTGCATCACTGTAGCATTTCGTTTGTATATGTGAAAAATTATCCAAAATTTGATTAATTAGGCTCAAAATGTTCGTCTCGTAGAGTACAACAAAACTGTGTAATTAGTTTTTGATTTTATCTACATTTAGTACTCCATGCATGCTATGACATTTTGATGTGACGGGAATCTTTTTTTCGCATAGTGAACTCTGGGGTATGAATTTGGGATCTAAACAAGGCCTCAATCTAAATACCCGGGAAGATAGTTCCTGCGTTTGAGTCAGCAAAGTGTTAATAAATCAATTACGAAGTAGCTGAGCTGGTGAGGGAACCTCTCCCAAAATCGCCGGTACAAGGTTCGATTTCCATCATGGTTGTTATTCTTTG
This sequence comes from Echinochloa phyllopogon, assembly GCA_033239725.1. Classification (NCBI taxonomy): domain Eukaryota; kingdom Viridiplantae; phylum Streptophyta; class Magnoliopsida; order Poales; family Poaceae; genus Echinochloa; species Echinochloa phyllopogon. Next base: position 43,252,103 of record BTCW01000015.1, read on the forward strand.
CTCATAACAACAGAAATCGCTGCAGCCAGCAGTGAGCATCAACAATCAACAAGACATTAGTAGCAGGAAACCAAACACAAACAGTAGTAGGAAATCAAGCGCCGATAGCACGTTTGAATAAAAATCCGAACGCGCGGTATATAACCAGCTCTATGATGCGACTAAGATATATTTTTTTCATGTTAGCAGGAAGTAGTTTCCAAATTTCAATGTTCGAGCACTGAAAATTTTAAACACAATTCATGAATATTAAAATATTCCAGTATGTTGATTTAATTAACCTACATCAGTACATCGAAAAGCTATCTTACCATGTTTCATCCTTTCTTCTCGACTATTAAGATGTACCGACATCGTCGCTTTGTTTTATCCAACTACAACTTTGAGTTATTTAAATACCAAACTACATACATAGGTGCACTATAGAATGCCCATTAATAGGCAAACATACGCTTGGCTGACAGTATCTTATTGAAAATAAAAAGCAGCCAAATACCTACTAAAAATTACATTTGTAACATATATTCGCTTACGTGTCCATTAATAGGAAAACATACACAGGTGCTGTACACAGTTCATGAAATACATCCAGTTCCTATCTTACACTTAAAGTTTAATTATGCACGTCGTGTTTTCTTCGAAATTTGTGGAACCAATGCATCACTACAGCTTAAACCATGTCACTTCACCCAAATGCACTGATCAATATTGAAAACCATCACGGCTGCAAATAGCACATAGCTTTCCATCTGTGACATACCAATTTCTTCACCCAAATGCACTGATGAATATTGAAAAACATTGGAAACAGGTTCTTAATATCGATAATTGTCTAAGATTAAATCAACAAAAAATATAGGCAGACCGTGGTGTTATTATTCCTGTACCTGTGAAGGAAAGAATATTCTGTCAATGGACCTACTGTCAAAGGAAGGGTTCAATGAAACTGGATGCAGCTTTGTAAAAAGGACTGCGTTAATGCGCGACCCAAAAAATGGAGGAACACATCATCTGGTGCATATCCAGACCAAAAAAAGGCAAGCTCATAAAAGAATTATATATTTAACAGAATGATAAACAAACACTAGTAGAGGAATGGACATTTCATTCCCTACATTTGTTCCGGTTGCGTTTTGGTCCGAGACAAATATATAACTTTTAGTCCCGGTTCACCTTTTTTATGATCCTGGAGGACCTTTAGTCCCAGTTGAAAACACCAACCGGGACTAAAAGTCATCCTTTAGTCCTGGTTGGTGTTTCCACATGTTCTCTGTAGGTGAGATGGCAAGGGAGGCTATGCGCGAGGCAAGAGGTCCTGGGTTTGAATCCCACTAACCGCACACGCGTATTTACGAGTGAAAATTCGTGTGACTTGTGACTTACGGTGGCCTCCCCTAGGTTCAACACTTTTTTTTGGGGCCATTTACCAACCCGGAACTAAAAGGTCCAGTCATGAAACCCCTTTTAGTTCCAGACTCCTACTCCGGTTTTCCCCTATCCAACCGGGACTAATAGCACCTAGTGAAATGGAAGATGGAAGATATGAAACAGTAGTAATTTGTTACCTCTACTGCATTAGTTGGGACCTTCTTATATACAATATTTATTGTTGTGGTATTTTTCTTCTCGTCCTTCTTTGTCCTTTTCTTCTTTTTATTACCATTTTTTCTTTGCCCCTTTTCAGCTTTCTTCTTCTTTTCAGTAATTTCTTTCTCCTCCTCGGCATTGGGTGGAAGGGCAGGGATCCCGATGTTCGATCTAGCGGTGGCTCTATATAGAGCAACGTACAACTGGCCATATGAGAACATAGGTTTGTGCAAGTACACACCCACCTTAGGAATGGTCTACACAGGTTCGCGCAACTACACACCCATGCTAGGAATGGTCTATCTCTGTGCTTTGTTGGCGGTCACTGCAAAGCTAAGCCTAACGTGGAGCTGCTTTCTCTTGAACTGGAACGTGTCATCAGAGGGGTATCTGCGGCAGTGCCTGTAGGAAGCAGGCTAAGTATAGCTCCTCCCAGTCCACTGGCGAGCACCCGATCCAGCTTTACCAGCGTACGTGGGCTACTGGGCTCAGCTCGCTTATTGCTCCAGGGGTAAAATGGCTATGGAGATGTATGTCACGCAACTCCAGTTGATGCGTGCATTGTTCTTGTCAGCTGCGCCGAGAATTATGTTCAAGTCGCTAGCGACTACCCATGGACCAACGCACTCATCGCGAATTATATTGCTTCCAAATCCTGGAGGAAAAGGGTCTTGACGTTTTCATCTTGCGGCCCGTAGACCGTTGTGAGCCACCAGCGGACCTGACCTTGGCGGCGAACGCAGAGCAGTACGTACGTAATGTGTTCAGTGCGCCAGCAGCGGCCCGATTCGGCAGGCCGGCATCTGTTCGGCAGGCCGGTGGCTGGTACTGGTTTGTAACCGGCTGCTGAAAAGCCAGCCGAACATGTCGCGGCAGCAGCAGAAGGTAATTAACTAGTACCACGTACTACCCTTGCCTTTGTTTACAAATTACAATATTTACTGTCCCTGAAGGCGCGGAGCGGATGATACTATTCTCGGTGAACACCTCAAGCACCTTAAAATGGCAGCAGAGATAAAGCAGTCAAGCACGTACTGCCCGCAGGCCGCAGCGCCTTCACCAACGCGTTGGGACCTCCGTACGTCGTACCCCAGCGACTGGATGCTGCAGCTTTCCGGGCGCCGTACAGGTTGTTTCCGGTCCGAAACTCCGTCCGACCAACGATCACTCCTCCTCTCCCACTCTCCCGGAGTAGGAGTACCCCCAAGTGATCATCATCACTCTCCATCCTCGATCCGCCCCCGATTACTTCGCCTCCCTTTGCCCAGCCTTCAGCCCCCCGATCCGATCCGATCGTCCGAGCGCGGCAGCCATGCTCCTCTGCTGCGGGGAGTGCTACGACGGGTGCTGTGACAGCTGCTGCCCCTCCGTCGTCGGCCACGGCGCCCGCGACTGCATCTTCAACACCGGCGTCGTCCTCTTCTTCCTCGCCGCGGCCCTGGCGATCGCGCTGCCCGTGGCCGCCTACGCCGTCATCCGCCACCCCTCCATCACCGTCGAGGACGCCGCGCTCACCAAGTTCGCCGTGTCCACCTCTCCAGCGACAGCACTCAGCTACAACCTCTCTCTGTCCCTGCGGGTACGTAACCCCAACTGGGCCATGAAGCTCAAGAACACCGCGCCGCTCGAGGCCCACTACTACTTCGACGGCCAGCGCTTCGACCGTGTCAAGGTTGCGGACGAGGGGGAGGAGCACCCCGCCGGCGAGTCCCGGACGTACAACCTGACCGTCGGCGCGTACGTGGCTCTCGGGAGCGCCGGTCTCGCCGAGTTCGCCAGCCAGAGGGCTACAGGACTGTTCAAGCTGGAGGTGACGGTCATCGGCGAGGTCAGGTACACGGCGCGTCCTACCAAGTGCAAGCTACAGGCGACTTGCCCGCTTGAGATGCAGCTGGCGTCGCAGGGCACAGCCATGGCTGCTTTCCACGAGGTCCCCTGCAAGATGGGCGATCCCGACAAGTACTGCTAGTTTCACCGCGCGGTGGAGTACAAGTAGATTGGAGGATTTCTGTGCTTCTAGTATATCCATGTTCGCAGAATCGGTTGGTTGATGTTTGTCGATCTGGTATCTATAGCTATGCTTGTAGCGTATACTAATGCTTGTAGTATCTATGGATGTCTCATGTTCGAATCTTGGTGGGTGCGATTAAAGAAGGAAACGACGACTCCTATATTCCACATTTGAGGGAGGGAGCGTTGCAAGTCAATCGTAGTGGAATGTATTTCTGCACATTGGAATGTAGCTTGTTCGATACGTGACATTTCACGGTTTCATAGCATTTAATCGGAGTTGCAATCAAATATGCTATATGAATTACACATTCACTTGCAATTGTGTCTAAAATGTCCTTGCAATTGCCCTTTTCCACAAATTGGACTACTTCAATGACTTACAAGATTTCCATGCACACATGGAAGGAACAACGGCAGCTTGAAACATTCAGAACATTTCATAAAGCATTCAGTTTAAATTGCACATGGAAGGAATGAAGTTCAGCACAAATTGGGCTTAAAACATTCAGTATATATTCGATAACCACATGGAAGAATAAAGTTGAGCACATTCAGTAGCAGCTTGAAATACGCCACACTTGAAAAGAAAACAAAGAATTATATAAAAACTGGAGCATGGATCTCTATATGCCAAATTCTTCATCTTGCAGTCCAGGACTTGTTTTCTGCCTCAAGGCCTTTGGCTTGACTTCACTGGAGGTGATATTCAGAAAGGGCATGCAATCTTCAGAGAAAGGTCTGGTAACAATCCTACAAGGAAGTCACACAAGGGAGTCAAAATTAGGAGCTAGCATCATTCGAAATCAATCCTTATTACAACCAAGGTAACAGCCAAGTACAGAGCTCACCTCACACATCATCATTGTCGCCGAACAGCTTCAACTCAATGATGGTGAATCAGACCATACATGTGGCATTCTTGTTCAGAGATACATACATCACCTTCTTTTATGTTGCAAATGCTAAAAGTTGGGTGAACAGCTTTTATAGTTTTTCTGCAATGCAGTACAAGGCTTGTTCGTAGTTCGGTGCTCGAATCTTGTTTTTGCAATTCACTATTGTTATATGTATGATCAAGTAGGCAAAACTGTCAAAGTAAATGCTTCGTTACAAGTCATAACCAGCAGCGGGAATTTAGAACAAGTTATAACGAGCATCAGGAATTTAGAACAAGTCATATATAACCAGCAGCAGTTTCAGGCAACACTGCTAGAAGGTAGAGGGAGCAGGCTGCAACATTTCCTCAGTGACCTGCTGAATACTACAAGATGATCCAGCACTTGATGCATCTGCCGCTGCAGAGAAATAAGGATTGATTTCCTACTAAAGCATAGTTCTGTTCACTAAATCACCCTGGATTTGCGGACGGGGAATGATTTGCGCCGCCGCTAACTCGGGATTCCGGCCATCATACAGCACTTGGCGGAGGCGGTGGCGCTGCCGGGGATTCAAAGTTCACCAAATCCGGAAGTGGTGGCGCCGCGGCCGGCCTTGGACCCCAACGGCCTGCTGTTTCTGCTCCAGGCCCGAGATTAGAAGGGAGGCGCGGGAGATTGGAGGGGAATGGAGCGCGGCGCGGGAGATGACTGGGGGATTGGCCGGAGAAGGGAGCGCGGCGCGAGAGATGGCCGGAAGCAGGAGCGCGACGCCTCCACCGCGTGCAAAAGAAACTTCGGTGCCGGTAAACCGATGCCGGTGCGTACCCGGCCCGGATGGCCGACGCGTGGACGCCCAGTCTCTCTCCTCCTCGGCGATGAGGCGCTGCGCCGCCTACCCTCCGTCGCCGGCAGCTCCCCGCGCCGCCTCCCCTCCGTCGCCGACAGCTCCCCGCGCCGCCGCTCGCACGGCAAGCACATGCCCGCGAGCCCGTCCACAGACCCACTCCCAAGTCGTCGGGGTTGGGAACCGAGCCGGGGACGGTCCCCGCGTCGCCTCCGCCCCTCCCCGTTCCCATGCGGCTGGGAGGGCCACCTCGCAGCCCCGCATGCCGTCCCGCTTACTTGGCGGCCGCCATCGGGAACGGCAAGGGACCATGGCGGCGTCCACGCCGTGGCTCTTATTCCGCCTTCCTCGTGCCCGCGGAACGCTGCCGACCTGCGCCATGGGCGGGGATGCGCGTGGAGGCGAGAAGCCGAGAAGGCAAACCCGTCTGGCACCATCGGGAGGGAGGACGACGCCGTAGCCTGGCCAAGTCCGTTGGCAAGGACAATTACCCGCCGTGGGCAGGTAGTTACACCTTGCACGCTTCCTTGTCAGCTTGTTTAGCGCGTTTGCACTTCGCATGCTTACCGATTTGTCTTTGATCCGGAGTCTGATGTAGTTAATATTCAGTAGTTCATGTAGGAGATTGGTGCGTCCGCACTCTGTTTCAATCTTTTTCTGTGTCTAGCTAACTGAAGTTCCAATGTCAGAAAGGTGTTAGATGAAATTGCTTTATAAGCTAGATATATGAGGGTCAGTGCTATCCTTTTAAGTTCTCAACTCATCGATGGTATTGAGCAGATTACTGAACCTATGTGATGTTGTATGCTTCATTCCTTCGCCATACAGAATTGTTGGTATCTATTGTTCAACATTTGGAACCTATTGTTATGCCATTTCTTTTATAACAGGACCATCGACTGAAAACTGCATGGTGCCATGAGCAAGTTAAACTGTACACCTTTTGTTTTAGCCATGGCCAGGCTGACCTTGGCATACATGGACAAATTGATGGCTGATTTTGTTATGCCTACTTGGGTAACCCTTGTCCCTTGATGGCATTTGTGTTGTCTTACTGCTCTGCTGTGGTGCTGGATCTGACCTGAACCTGGTGTCACTATGTATCTGTTTTCTTCTTTGCCAAACACTATGTATCTATTGGACTCAATTGCAGTTTTCTTTTATTCGTATAAATTTATGTTGTTCACAACTCCACGTATGGTGCACTGTATCGAGATACACACTTGCTTTCTTTTCTCCTTATTTGGAACTGTGCTGATTCAATGGGTTAGTATTTGCAACTACTGTTTAACCAGCATTTTCTTGCCACTTGGGTCTCTACCACTTAGTTTCAGTTAGTAGTTTCACATGCACATCAGACTTACAATGCACTGGAAATATTTTAACCTGTTGTGTGTGGGTTTTGTACCACGTTTGGTTTGCATCTAATTTACACCTGCTGTATGTTGTTACTTAGGCTTCATTTCCTGGCGAAATGGGTGTTCTGAGAATGCTGGGAATAATGGACTAACAGATTAAAGAAAGCAGTTTTAAGAGGAAAGTGATGATTTTTCTGCAGTCGAGTTTGAAGTGAGTCTCTTAGGTGACACCAAAGTCATTGACATATATTAGTGTCCTCATGATCAAGGTTAACCATAGAGGATGCGGCTTATTTTAAGATGTTACAAAGGGAAATTTAGTACATATATGCAAGGAGTATATGTCAAGTTGTCTATGAATTTTAATTTGTGGTGCAGAAAAGTCATGTTCCTCTCCCTTAGAGCCAGGGCCTTTTTCCTTCTCGAACCACGCAGGAGTGCAAAATGTCATTTCATTAAGGTTAGAGCCAGGGCCTTATGCTTGCAGGGTGAAATGAATGTTTTCCACGTTTCATTTGCTATCAGTTTGATTTGTTTAAATAGCTATTACAGTTTAAAGAGATTAGTTGCTTCTGATTCTCTCTCCTGTGGTACCATATATTGGCCTCATTTTTTTAATTGAATCTATAGAATTGGTAACATAGATGAGTGCCATTATACATGTTGATGGGGAGAAAATGTAGAACATATTTGGTATTGATTGCAATGGTTGTTAGAGATGACTGCTAATGACTTACTTTATTTGGAGGTTTGAAGCAAAAGAGTCCTTGATATTGTTGGGGTGACCATCTGGCCTAGCAGCAGCTTGCCAACGTTGGAGTGGTTGGCATCGAAGGCCCGGAGAAGCCCCATGAGTGATTCTGTATTTCTGTGAATCCTACCAAGCTTGAGTAATGAAGGCTGGGGAGTCCACACAGGCTTGGAGATCATTATTATTGGGCAATCCGTGCTGATATCTGGCTCTAGGTAAATTCTTCAGTATACTTGCAGTTCTATTACTCCCTCGCTTAGATTAAAGTTTAATAAAGTCCATTATATGAGTCATTTTTGTTAGCAAACCAACATCAAATTCAGAGTCCTTTGTTAATGTTACAGTTGGATAAAAGTTTGTGATGTCAGAGCCAAGTGTGCTGCTGAGTGCAGTGTATAAATTGAGAAATATGATTCTATCCAGTGTTGTGTGATCCATTTGACCTGGTTAAATACATTTAGATATATGTATTGATTTTCGGATGTATTTTCTGTCTTTTATTCAAGTATGATTGAAACCTGATTAGGCATTTAGGTGTAGCATGATTTTGAGGGAATTATGTAGAGGATGATTTGCTTAACTTGGTACATGTTTTAGCCTTGGTAGTCCATTGGCACTTTGGTGCAGGACAAATCTAGCACTATTTGCTTAGCCAGATCCCATTCTATTCCCTATGTGATCCTAAAAATGCTATATTTGTGGTGCAGGTTTGTGATCTGGTTATTCAGCAATAATGCTCTGGAAACTGATGTGCCAATTCCACAGGGTTAGGAATTGGATAAGGACAGGATAAGAAAAACGATGATGGATAGATGATGCCTGGGCCGCAGAGAATGGAGTGACAGACGGATTTAGGACTTGGGGTCAGAGCAGTGCTGCTGCCGGTGCTCCGCTGCTGCCACTGTCTCTTGAGTTTTATTGAGGTGATGAGGCACAACCTTCTGTAGAGCACCCCAACTCCAGTTATTGAGTTATCATGTTGGTCTGTTGGTCAGATGGCTGATCTCCTATCGGCTACACGGATAGGTCGTGTGAGGTTCAGCGTGCAGATCTCAGCTATTCTTGAGTGCGAGCATCCAGGATTTTGACATTGATGATGTGAAAGAAGAAGAAAAAACAACAACAACCATGGTGTGGAAGTTGCTGAGCTCAAATCTAGAGTTTGCAGAGGTATGCTGACCATCAGCTTGAAACTTGTCTTATTGTGTGTAGAACTAGTCTTTAAAGTCGGGTGACATTTTGAATTTCTTCCCAGGTTTCAGAGTTCTTCCATTTTGGATGTACCTCTGAAGGTATTGGAAACTTGTAACATGCAGTGGTCCTGAAAGATGGGATAAATGAAGTTATGTTCCCTGGCATGATCAACATATGCAAAAGCAATGTGTTCCTTGGTAATTGGCAACACAAAATTCAGTCCACCTGATGTTAGCTCCAACACATAGGCAGGTATGATTCTATGAAGCCACCTACTTCAGTAACATTTTCTTGTACTGTTGTAACAAAAAACATTTCTACAATTTGTCCCTCGCTGTGACATGGTATATCATGTGTGTGATGTGATGGTAGCAAAATTTGTGATCTTTCAGAATTTTCTTCAAGGTTATTGTACACTGATTTGAGGTGGAACTCCCCCATAGACAGCTCTGTCATACTGTTGCTAGCAAGTCCTGCTTCTTTGAGATATATTTAAAATCATGCCCCTTTATTAGTTTTTAAGTATCAATTGCACTTCTTTGTTTTTTCCAGTTATCTATCTTGTTGGCAGTGTCATATAAATAAGACCCTTTTGCGCGTTACCATAAATAAATGAACCAAATGAATACAATCTTTATGAATATAATAACAAATTAACCAGAAAAGCACAATCTAGCAAAAAATTGTTATTATACCTCAACCTTCTGAATTCCTGTTTATTCTGTGAAATGTATTGCTTTTCTTTATGCGGCGACAATCAGTTTGGAGGAGTAAACATGTAGTACTGCTTTTTTTTTCTTGTTATTTTTCACAAAGGCCAAACTTTAGCATGGGCTCATGAACGCACACCTTTGGCTAATTTAATTCGCTGCAGAGATAAGCCCGTGGCTCTTTCCATTGTGCAAGCAAGATTGGTTGGCTGAGCCCACTTTTCTGTGGGTTATATATTCACTTATGCAGCTTTCTTGATTGCCTCAACATCAGGCAAGTTTGGTTAATTTAGTTATTTTTTGGTTTTTATTCATTACTCTTGATGGAGAGGGAGGATCCGCCATTTTAGATTTTTTTTCTATTTATTTTTTCATCTAGGATTAGAACCATATACTTGGTAATAATAGGAACGGCACATTATGACAAAAAAAAGTTTGATTCAGAGGGAGAAGAAGCGGCAGAAGTGCTGGTGTTGGCTGATATGACAAAGCATTGGCTTCCTATGGCCTGACTGCATAAGAAACACCACTATTCCGTGTTAGCTCTTGGTATTCTGCTTTGTTTTAGGCATAGGTGGGATCCTCCTTGAACTATAGTAGATATATGATAAATGTGTATGGAGCTAACTAATTGCCAATTTTCTCTAAATTATTTTCTTCCTTTAGTTCTTGTTTTAAGGGAATACGGCACTCACAGCTAATTCGCTACTCAAGAAATTTTCTGTCCTCTATGATCATCTACACTGCCGTTTTCTTTTGGAGGAGAATGGGTACAGAAGAGTCCCTGCTGAATTGCATCCCAAGTATTTGTTGATGTGCAACCTATTTATTTTCCAGCTGATGTAAGACCGACTAAGATTACAAATTCTATTGCATGCCCCCCTTGATCAACGGCTTGAAGGAACTGGCATGGTGGAATGATCTGGCACTGACATTGAGATGTATTACATGGGTGGCACCAGGCGTCTACCGCTGCACGCTCAGCATGCGTCCTGCGGGAGCATCACAGGCAGGCGTCTTCCTTGATGGCCGTTAGCAGGCGTTGGTGTGATGGCGTGAGGGAGCGGAACACAACATCGTTTGTGTTTCCAGAGGTGCCAACAACACAAGAGGAGGAAAGTCTCAGAATGCAGTGCTGGAAGTGTCGCTCAGCGCGTGGTGCTCCAGATGGATCCAGGTGCTGCCAGAAACAGGCGGCAAAAGGGCATTCGAAGATCAGGTGGTCCGTTGTCTCAGGAGCAGCAGGACAGATTTGACAGCTTGCCTCGGTGATGATATTTTTCTTTAGATTTGTAACATGATTGGTGTTTGAGAAGTTTGAGATCATCTACAAATTGCATGCTGATCAATTGATCATGTAGAATGTCAGAAGACGCAGATATTTATTTCAGAATAATCTTCTTGTTTGTAACATCCATACATTGCACACTAATTCTTTCAAATAATCTACATCTACAGTTTGATCACTACACTATACATCAGAACAGAACACCATCAAATCCTGCATTTCACTTTTATCTGTACAAGGAACCAGAAGGAACTTGCATCAGTCCAACTTCGGTTGCTTCGTTGCAGCTTCATCTGTTGCTTCCTGAACAGGGGAACGGCTGATTCAGTAGCTTTAGTCAAGTCACCGAGCCCGAGGCCTTGTTTAGATGTTGAATTTGGGAGGTCGAATTTGGGAGTTTGATGTCACTTCATAATCATTGCGTCACTGTAGCATTTCGTTTATATTTGTGAAAAATTGTCTAAAAATTGATTAATTAGGCTTAAAATGTTCGTCTCACAGAGCACAACAAAACTGTGTAATTAGATTTTGATTTCATCTACATTTAGTACTCCATGAATGTTATGACATTTTGATGTGATGGGGAATCTTTGCATAGTAAATTTGGGAGTTGCTTTTGAGATCTAAACAAGGCCTCAACTGGGAAGTTGGAATGGGAATGCTCAGGAAAAGCTGTGGCCATGGGGATCAGCTGCGCGAGGCCGCGCGGGAGGAGGGGCGGCGGTGTGCTAGGCAAGCCGAATCGTCGCGTGAAGTCGAGCCTATTAATCTAGCAAAAAGTCCAAATTCTCCTCAACACGGAGGAGGGCCTTGTTTAGTTTCCAAATTTGGGAGCCGAATTTTGGCCTTTGAGGTACGTGCGCCACTGTAGCATTTCGTTTGTACGTGTGAAAAATTGTCCAAAAATTGATTAATTAGGCTGAAAATGTTCATCTCGCAGAGTACAACAAAACTGTGCAATTAGTTTTTGATTTCATCTATATTTAATACTTCATGCATGTGCCAACATTTTGATGTGATGAGAATCTTCTTTTTGGTGGAATTTGGGGACCAAATTTGGGAAAGCCGGTTCCAATCAGGATTCAGGATATGGATACGGATGTCTCGTGGAGTTGGGGGTGAAAAAGGAAGGCACGCATGCAAGCAAAGGAAGCGGCAGAATTAGGAGGCCGGGTCGATTTGGACCTATGCCATCGTGATCAATTTGCCTCCATATATAAACAAACTCAAGAGTACACCAGAGATTGCATCTATCTAGCAGAAATAAACAACTCAGGTGTTGGGTTTGAAGAGGAAGCGTTCTTAGTACTGAAAGTTATGTGGGATTCTGAACCAGATGATGCAAACAATGCGTTTGAGATTTATTGCTTCAAGCGATCAGGATATCCTCCTGTGTTGAGAGCGTTCTGTGCTCAATCAGACATCTTTTCATCGGTATTTTCTCTTGCTTTTATGAGTTCAGTTGTGAAATATCACCAAGATAATCGTACACGACAGGAAAACATGCTGATCCGTTGTTCTATACTATCACAAGGCAATACGCTGCATACTTGTCCTCTTTTTTTTTTTTTACGTAAGCTTTGGATGTTTGTTGTTGACTCCTCTTTCATGCGTTTGTATCTATAACACTGTTCCGGTGAATTTTATTCGATAGTATATATAGCATAATTAGCACAAAAAGGAAAATGACACAGGAAATCCGGTGTACGCTGTCCAGTTATCAACAACCACAACTCTGGACTGCGCAGTTCAAGGCAATCAGTTTGCGTAGTTATCAACAACACCCGATCATACGGATTGTTCAGTCACGTGAGTCAATCAGGCAAAAGCCCACCATGTTATCTTCAGTGTCTAAACAACAGGTGAGTAATGCAGAAACCCAGAGCCTAAGACCAACTAGTTCTTCAGAACTAATATAAACATCCAACTAGGACAATAGATGACTCAGCAATAGAGTATCAAAGCTTCCACTAATGCTAACTTACATTAGATTCAGCAAGTACTGACCAAGTCACCATGTAAACTAAGCCAAATGTATCTTAACCATTGAAACGCCCTACAAAGTGGCTGCCAGGCAACATAAGAAATACACAAACACTCATCCACTGCTAGAGAACCACCTTAAATGGCTGCACCAGGGCACACCAGACAGCCCCACTTTCGTGTTCTTTGTCTGTTAGAGGCTTCCACATCTTTGAAAGGGACAGAGGAGATCAGTTCGAAATACGGCCCACTGCTGCTGCAGGAGGCCTGTAGAACTGGACAGTCCTTGATCGCCAAATGCTCAAGAGGCTTGTCATGTTCATGCATCTGCGCGAGAATTCCTAGAGGGAGCTGTTTAACCTTTGGACAGCCACATATGGTGAGTATTTGAAGAGAACTGAGCTCCCCACTGGGCAACTCTTCCAGATCAGTGCATTGGTATAGGGTAAGTTGCCTCAACTTGGGCAGACTGGGCGAACGTCCAGGCCCTGAAGGCACTACCTTCAACTTTCTACAATCTGAAATCGTAAGTTCTTGCAAGGACTCGGGCAGATCAGGAAGCTCCACTAGCTTTGGGCAAACACTCACATATAGCCTCTCCAGACTGGGAGGGAACACAAGGATCCCTTTTCCTGCAGATCCATTACCCTTTAGCTCGCAGCAACTCAAGACACGGAGGACCTTGAGGCACTTCAACTTTTCAATCTCCCTGGGCCAAGTGAAAAGGTCGAAGCAGCGATCAATCTCCAATACCTCAACACAGCCAAAATAGTCCCACAACCCAATCTTCTGTTTAGTAGAGAAGCAACCACACTCAAATAACCTCAGAACTCGAAGGGTCTGCAAATATGTTGTGCGCTCACTAGTTTCAGGCAAGGGAAGTGTTTCTTCTGACAGAAGTACAAGAGAGTTTAGATCTAGCTGATGGAGAGCGGGCCAACTGTCCAATGGAAAGCAATTACAGTAACCTTCTGCTAGGTTGAGATTTGAAGTGTATTTGATATACGACAGTGTGCTCGCATATTTGAAGGCAAGCAAATGAAGCCGGTTGCACATAGCCACATCTATCTTCTTGAGCACTGGGCACTTTGGAAAACTAGTGATTTCCTCGCAATAACAAATGCACAGCTCCTCTAGGTTGGGAAAAGTCACCACGGACGTAGTTTCTGCCCAACGGGTGAACTTTGGTAAGCATGACAGCTTCAATATTTTCAATGATGGGAACAGGAAGAGTGAGGTACTGCAATCATTATGGCACAATGTTGTCAGATTTATCATATCAGACACCACCAAATGCTCGAGTGTGCCTGAAAGCCACACAGCAGGCAAATCAACACAATTCGGGCACTCTGAAATTATCAATTTCTTTAGGCAGTGGAAATTCTGGCTATCCTGCATCCATGATGAGACCCTTCGGCCTCCATAACCCTCTACACTTAAGCAAAAGAGCCTACTGTGGGGTGCAAGAGACTGCAAAATGTCTTCATGCTTTAGACACTCCTCATGCACTAGAGATTCCTCTTCATCAATGTGAACCCAGGACAGAACCAGATCAGTAATTCTATCCTTCCCATGGAGATTGGCATCTCGGGCTCTTGAAATGTTGTTGATATTTCGCAGTCCACGTATTTCCAACCTATTTTTGAGAAGTTGCAGATTCTTCAGCTCATCAATTCCCCGGCCTTGTTCAGCATCAACGACAAATGTTGTCAACGTGTGAAGATTGACCAACATACCCAAGTTCCGAGGCATACACTTCAATTTCCATTAGGTAGAGATGCTGGAGTTGCCTCATAGCTCCCACACCTTCAGGCAAAGACTTCAGACACCGGCAATGGTTAAGTTTCAATGTTTCCAGGTGGTAAAGCAGGCAAATTGAGTTTGGTAGCGTGACAAGTTGCGAGTAAGAAAGGTCGAGGTATCGCACATGGAGCAAATACTCGAGCTGCCTGTATATGTTGGGAAGGTACTGAGTTTGTAGAACTCTGAGGGCTTTGAGCCCCAATTGCTTCGGGCCTTTGTGACTGAACAGTGTTGGTGGGGTACACAAAGTTCTCATGAGCTCCATTCCATCTAACATTCCACCAATTTCTTGAATCTGTGATAGAGAATTGCACCGAGAGATCATAACATGACAGACAAATCTTGTTGAAACTCCCTGCACTAGCTCTTCTCCTTTAATTCTTTAAAGCATTCGTCATTTAGAGATCTTGCAAGGTCATGTAGTAAGTCATGCATGATGCATTTGACTGATTGATATGCCCGATTACTAGTAGTCTCCACAACTTGGAGGAAGCACCTTGAGACCAAATCTGCGAAAATCACTTCACCTTTTTCTTCCACACTCATTTTCATATCCTTGCGGAGATATCCAAGGGCCGACCATATTTGAATTAGAGATTCCTTGTCAATTTGAGAACCTTTCGGAAAATATGCAAGGAATGCGAAGCATATTTTTGATTCAGATGGCAGCTGGTCCCAACTCAATTTCAATATTGGAAGTACTTTATTTCCGGATTCAGTACATTTAAAGATGTCGCTTTCTGCAGTGGACTTCCACTCAGAAATAAGATTTCTCTTACTCATGAGAGCAGATACCACTCTCAAAGCGAGAGGCAGCCCTTGGCATTGCTCTACAATGCCTTTGCCATAACGAACCATCTGTTCGTGAATCTGCGGGGGTACCTCTTTGCTAAATGCCTTCTGCGAGAAAACTTGCCAAGCATCATCTTCATTGAGGAATTGAAGCTGATGAGTCCCTAAGGTCCCCATTGTCGATGCAACCTGATAACTTTGAGTTGTAACCATAACACAACTTCCAGGACCAGCAGCCCAACCCAATATGTCCTTCACCTTATCGTTCCAGTGGTGGGTATTACTGACATCGTCCATTACCAAAAGGAATCTCCTGTTTGAAATGGCATTGATAAGCTCTTCCTTAAGAACCTCCATACTTTCACTTTCAGATTTTTTGTGTGTAATCAATTCAATCATTAAAGCTATCAGCCCACAGCAATCAGCATTTTTAGGCACAAAAAGCCACAACTGGAGGTTGAAATGTCCGTTAACTCTCTGATCATTGAACACTTCATTAGCCAGGGCGGTTTTTCCGATACCAGCCATCCCCACAATGGGTAGTACTTGTACACCAGGCTGATCGGGCTGGGCCAGAAGCAGGTTGACAATCTTTTCTTTGTCATCAATTCTTCCAAAAAATTCTGTCGACGGACTTGGAGTTGAACATGTTTCTCTCTCAAGAAAATCTGTTGCCACTGGCGTTGGATGGCTCACCAACAGATTAAAACGTTCCATTTCCTTGATCAGCTCATTGATCAGGTCATTGACACTTTTCAATTCTCTGCTCAGGTTGATACGGTTAAGTGACTGATTCTGTACGAAATACTTGTGCAGCTTAGTCATGGTTGACTCAGCAATCTGCGCTTGCTCGCGTAGTGCCAAATAACGAAATGTATCTAACATATCATCGGCACGGTAGGCAGCAGATTTAACTTCTTTCATCCATGTTCTAAGTTCAGGATTAGACTTGCACTTCACTTCCGCATCTGCCAGGACATTGACTATGGTCTGCAATTGGAGCTCCAGTGTGCGTCGACCCTCGTCAATCCCCCACATGCTAGTTAGACTTGTGATCACCGTGTCCTGGACATTCCCAAGCAAGGGTTGCAGGACCGACCAAAGCAAGTCCGCCATGATTACAGTAACCTTCTGCTTGTGTACTTATGAAGTGAACAGATTTTGTATCAGGTTCAGAAGCATATGACTCGAGTACAGGTCTGCAAGCCTGCAACCAAACAACAAACACAAAAAATTGTAAAAGATCAATATAAGATTCTGTATACAAGAACATAAGCACAACAAATTCAAAGAAGGTTCTGTATTCAAGAACATGAGCACAGCAAATTCAAAGAAGGTTCTGTATTCAAGAACATGAGCACAGCAAATTCAAAGAATGTTCTGTATACAAGAACATGAGCACAACAAACAGTCTTTTACATCAGACTATGCTCTGTTCTATAATGGAACAGGCAGAATACCTGCCAGGCGCACTTAAAATAACCGTAATACAGTGGAGACAAAAAAACTATTTATATCAGACTATGCTCTGTTCTATAATGGAACAGGCAGAATACCTGCCAGGCTCACTTAAAATAACCGTAATACAATGGAGACAAAAAAACTATCTTTAATCTTGCTGTGCATTATATGCCAAATCTGCTTTGCTGGAATGCGACAGGGAGAGCCACCACATAATAAGAAAAAACTTTTCATTATTTGTTCAAAACAACACATTCCTATAGCCAATCGAAATTAGTCTTGAGTCAATAAATGTATTCTTATTATGTAAAAAAGAAACACACTGTTGAATCATATGGTTATGATGAAGCATTCTTGGATCCCAACATCATGCATGAAATCATGTCACTGTAACAATATACTAAAATATACGAAGAACACAAAACCAGCAATTGATCGTACATGGATTCATTGAATTAGCATAACAGGAAGGGATGGTGATGGAATTAGGGGAAAGTACTATGATAGCTCACATTTTCGTCACATGGGAGGGCTAAGCAGCGGCGTGGTTTCTCACTGTAGAAGCGCCCAAGCGGGAGAGTCGTCCACCACAGGGATCAGGTGGAGCACGCAGAAGTGCAGCCACTGAGAAAATAGGTGGCAGCTGGGGAGTGACGCAGGGAAGGAAAAGTGTCAGCTTCCCTCCCACTATGTTGCCCCTTTGAGCACTCCCTTGTGATGGCACTCGAGGACCTCTTCCAGGAAGGCACCGCTACGAGAGAAGTACTTCATCAGCTGCGTCCAAATGTTATACTCAAGAGGAGCTAAAATAAACAGACATGAATTAACAGATAATAGCTAGACATTCAGGAATCTGATATTGATTAGCCAATATACAAGATGCAGCACCATCTGATCTGAGACACCAATAGATAGTTACTTCCCATACTATAGTTTTTTTAGTTTGCGGACCTAGATAAGATCTTTAGAAAAGTTCATGTACCTGCAGTAAAATTCACTCTTTTTCTAATACACGGGACACGCACTCTACCAGTAACAAACAAAGGATTGGATTCAAATTCTATATACACATTGAGTCTCGTTTCCTTATCCCTTTCCAAACGCCATCTAGCTAGTTTGGTACGGTGTATAGATGTGAATCCAAGAAAAACGAAACAAGCAACCTTTCATGGTGAGGACTCACGTTAGAGGGAATCACGTGGCGTGGCACCCACGCCTTCCGTGACGAAGATATGCTTGCGTTCATGCGTTGTTCTCCAATAAATTACTAAAATTGCAGTCCCATTTTAATAAAAACTGTTATATGAATATGCGATATATCGATTTTTAAAATAAACAGTACGTAGTACATGATTGTAGCTGTATAGCGTGTCTTTGAAAGACTAACTTACTAATTTCATCCAAACTATGAAGCTGGTTTCTAGGAATATCCTACTCGAAGTTTTTTCAATGTTCTGCTCCGAAGGATGGTTCTCTTTTTTTTTCATGCATTCATATATGACACCACAAACCGGTGAATACCATATAAATAATTTTTTAACGGTTTCCTACTTTGCAAAGCAAAGCTTTTTGTGTACTAAGCAGATTTGCTAAAGAAAACTGGGGGGCAAAGCTAAGCTAGGGAGCACATTTATCTGATTGGTTATACGTATGACACAAGGAGAAGGCCATTTATATATGTGCAAACATATGCTAGGCTTCATTTTCTTATGTTTCGTTTGGTACATATATAGCGGTTGCGCCAAGCCCCCGGCCGCAAACTCATTCCCAAAACTTCCTTTTGGTTTATATAATATGACTGCTTTTTATAAAAAAATTAGGTAGCATTTGTGACGACAATTCATGACTACTAGTCTATCAACCCGTGCTTCTGCACGGGCTAGAAATTTAAAAAGATAAGTACTCAAAATAAAAAAAAGATATAATTGCGTATCAAAATCTGAGGACAAATTTAAAAGGCATAAGCTAATTAAAATTTCTTATATTTGCTCTCCCTTTTTTGTTCTTATTATTTCTCTATCATGGGAGGTATATTCCACTCATAGTTCTTCTTTATTTGTGTTAGAAACTCAAACCATTTTAAGCTTTGTTAACTCTGCTTGTGCCACTCCAAATTTTATCTTCCAATTTCACACGTGCCACAATTTGTAAGAAAAATATTCCTTTTGCATGTTAAATTGAAGCCCCAGTGTTTGTTCTAGCTCTCCTTCTATACTCTCTTTTGATTTTATTATGAACTTGGATTCAAGGTCCTAGACTAAAGATAGTAGTTACTACAATGGTATAAACATGTGTTTTTATTAGCCTACATCAAAATTTCTCTATCGAAGATATGCATTAATTTAATTGTATATATCTTGAAAACCTTGGAGTGCTTATAATTCAACTACTGCCTCCATCTATCCCAATCTTATTGATATACCAACAACTCTTCATTCTTCATCAATCTTTGATATTATGTATGTACATTATTAGTCATATAATTACTGTGTACCCCAAATAGCAATTGTTCGATCCTGAGCAAGCCGTCCCGTTCCCTACTGTCTGCTACGTTGTTGTTGCCTTCACTGCTGAACAGCTGCCGGATCGCATCACATGTTGCTGGATCCTGTCATTCACGTGAAAATACACCTGACGCGCATCCAAAACACCACTGCTGGGATTTTTTTTGAAAGATCACTGCTGGCCTGCTGGCATTCTTGTTCGAGCCTGTATATATCTAACCTCTACCGTGTGGCCACTGAATGATTGTGGCAGTGGCGTGATCTGTTTGACGGCCTTGAGACCCTGTGCATGCACTGCCGCTGGATCCTAAGACGGACGTGTGACCATGGCCGCAGCTGGTAGTCTGCACCACATTCGCATTGATAATGATGATCATGCAGATCGATCTGCTGCCCGCCATGCGGCAGGCGCCAACGATGATGTGATCTCTATCTATATATTGTATTTGTTCACATAAAGATTATATTGTATTTGTTTACTCATTTGTATATTTATTTACTTGTTCCTGTTGAGATCACGTGCTCAGTATTGGATTATCGATATTAGATCACTTAAATATCGATTAATTGATATAACACTTTGATGGCATATGTTGGTAATTCCTAGACAACATTAGGGGGTTACTTTAAGCTTCTCTCTATAATGGTAAAGGTGGGTAGTTTTTTAAAAAGTATAATTGATCTAAGGGCTATTATTCTTGGGATGATTAGACTTGATCAAATTAATGGCTAGATGTTTCTAATTTATGTGAGAATTTCTAGTAATTATCTTTTTTTCTAGTGCGTCTCGCGGAGATTAACGTGAGGAGGAGCCTCTAATTAGTAATAGTAAGATAAGATGCCTAGCAGCAAACAGGCGAGCTAGCTCGGCGGTGTGTCCTGCGCACTGGCTGCATATGGTGGGTGGCACCTTGGGTGGAGTCGTACGTGCCTGCAGCACAGAGGAAGCAAAAGGAAGGGTGGCTAGCTGCGAAAGCAGCAGCGACGTGCTCGCTTGTTGTGTGGAGGTGTGAAGGATATGAAGTAGACCTCGAGAGGAGCCAGGAAGAGGCCGGCTTGGGGAAGAGGGAGGAGCGCAAGAGTAGCACGTACGTCGACAGCAGCACGATTCAAAGTTGATAGTAGCAGACTAGCTAGCAGATGCAGTGCGATGAAAGAAACCATACCCCTCAAATATAATAAGCAAAATTAGCGATAATGGTAATTTGGGACCGAGGAAGCACTAGCAATTAATTGTACGTAGCAATACGCGTACGCATGACCTTATTTCAACAGATAAAAAATATATTACAGATACGACCTAGTACTTTTGATTATGCACTTTGACGCGGATAATGCGGTGGCCCTCGCCGTCGTCGCGGCTGGTCATCTTGGTCACCACGGCCAGACGCAGGCCCTCGCCGCTCGCAGACATAATCCTTATGCTGGGTTCGTGGACACTACCCGCGTGATCACTGTGCACGTACATCTCTCGCAGCTGGGCCCTTTCTCTAGCGATCACCGCCACTTTGAGGCAGCCCCGGCTCATAAACAGTGTGATGAACCTCGTCCGCTTCCCGATCTTGATCTCGATGCAGCGGTAAACTCGGCCGCCCATGGCCTCTAAGTCCACCACGTGACGTGGCTCACCGAACACGGTGACGCTGTCCACGACGTAGGAGGAGGGCCAGCTGCCGATGTCGGGCACCAAGCGGACTCTGTCATCGCCGCCGCCTAGACAATTTCCCATGTTTTCTGGTGGGTGGAAGCTAGAGTATATATGCAAGAGAATATGGTGTAGTAGTATGTAACTAATGCTGGCGCTAGCTTATATACTGGTCGAAGAAGCCCGACGAGGCTATTGGGTTAATTGGATTGTTTCCATATACATGCATGACAACAATTATTTAGGCAGATTACGATTGGGTAAAATATTTTTACCATAGCAAGAGATACGGGACATCCCCTTCCTTGATCGCTGATAAAGGTTTTCAGGATCACGATTCCGATTTTAGAACCTACCATCCCATACATGATCCCAGACGTACAATCTGGCTCCACCATTCGCCTAAATCCTAATAATAATGTGTCATACTATAATTTCCCTAAAAATTCATAATATTATGATCTTGAGTCAATAAACTAAACGTTGTTAAGTGTCATCTATCGTCAATAAGAAATCTGTTATACTAAAAACAATGCAATAATCAATACGTGTGTGGGACCTTTCAAACAATCTGTATCCGTTTTATGATTAAACTGCTCAAAATTATGTTGGATAGAAGAATAATGAGATGATTATACTCATGTTACACCATTAAATTAAGAGTTAAATGCATCGTTAATACACAAACTTGACGAGTATGCGTTTAGATACATCATCTTTTTAATCGCTCGTTTAGGAGCAACAACTTGACATATGAGTGCAAATAGGTCACCAACATGACATATGGGGCAAAAAAACACCATGTAGACAACATATGTGTATATTTGGTGTTATTTTATTGTTTATTAGGACTCATTCTGACATATACCAGTTCTGACAAACATCAAGTTTTTATGATGCTAATACATGATAAACAATATATCAGAACAACACGACAATTTGATGATTTATATTACCACTCAAACTTTGTTAGAGGTAGGGACTGCAAACCAAGCTACGAATCAAAAAGTTAATTTTTGACGCTTATATGATGCCTACGATCGACGCCAAATATATATCTTGTTTGTTATATTATTTTATTGTACCTTGCCAAAAAATATTTTTCGTAAAATATACGTTTTTTAAAATTTTTACAATATTCTTGTCTAAAAGATGCTACAAACAAAATTTAAAAAAATACTACTAAGCTAACCTAAATTGCATAATGAGTAAGGACTTTTGAAAAAAAAATGGCTAACACATCGCTACGATACTGCCTACATAGCAGTTTTTTTGCTATGTATCGTCATGGTGACCTATTTACACCTACATGTCAAATTGTTGCTCATAAATGAGCAATTAGAGAGATGGTGTACCTAAATGCACCCACTCGCCAAGTTTATGTATTAATAATGCATTTAACTCTTAAATTAAATCTAAAAATGAAATATTAAACACTTTCTATTTTACAATGTATTCTAATTTCTTAAGGAAAGATACATGTATTTCCTACAATATGACAGAATCATGCATGATCCTACAATTCCACCCTACAAGGCAAAACGGATCCTACTTAGAATCTCGATTATTAACTTCAAAAAAGAATCTCGATTATGACAATATTGGTAATGGGCCTGGTTGCCCGTTGGTAGGATGAATAACGGTGTTTTTATTCCGCACTGGGTTGCTATATGCATGGTAGTTGGAAATCAAGGTGATCCTATGTACAGTACCATCTTTAGATAGCATAATTGTCCATTATAACAATATAATCATGTGTTTGTCTATTATAACAAGTCTGTTCGTTTGGATTATCAGCCACCAGCCAGCAGTACTTTTTTCTCAGAACAAATCAGCCACCAGCGATCAGTACTTTTCTCTCAGAAAAAGCAGCATCAGCCACCAGCCAGTCGTGCACCCTATCGTGATTTTAATTCAGTGCCTCTTAAATGATAATTTCACTCCAGTGCCTCCCAAATCATGATCTGCTCTGGTGTCTGGATCAGAACAAGAGTGGCTGGAGCATTGACAGTCTTCCAAACCACCTTTGGTGGCAGTAAAATCAAGTCTACGCTAAACATACATACAAAAGTAAAAGGAAACAATAACCAACAAGCTTTCTTGGCAGAGAGAATATGCAGTACAACCTTACAACTGCCTCTACATTAATTTGCTCAACATGATAATCCATTATTTAAGAAAAATATACAACCCTTTGCTCTATGGTACAATGGGAGGATGCATCAGTTAAGGTTCATCTATTCAGACGCATAAATGGATGCAAGTAGAACCAAGATGTGTAGCTGCGTCCTAGGATGCCAAGCTAAAGTAAACACAAGAATTTAACTGGTGATTTGTAGCTTCCTCAACGCAAGGATGTTTGTTATGATCATCAGCATAACTATAATTTTATCTAGGATCACCATGTCATGTGCAGTTTCTTGGATCATTCGTGAAGACATCTGCGAAGTATATGAGCGAGCATGTTAATTATTGCCATTCTCTGTAGATTGGTTTCCCTTTTGAATAAGAGCATATTTGTTTTGTACATAGAAAACAGCGGCATAGATTAAGGTAGTAAAATAACAACATGACAGGAATACTACAAACTCTGAAATAAGAAGAAATTGTATGTACCAATGAAAGTTGAGTTGATAACAAAGTATCTCATATCCTCATACAATTTTTCACTAATGGAAAATGTTATATCAATTTTCCAGTTGTACAGGTCTAATAGAGGGGGAAAATTAAACAATAGGTTAATGGGAGAGGAGAGGAAAAGAACCCAACCTAAGCAATATGACACATGAAAATTTGGCATGCCAGTGGGAAGTAATAGACTTTTGATAACAGCTTGTAAGTGATCTAGACACTAAGGTGGAAGTTAAATGTAGGAAGCAAAACATACCTTTGAAGTGGAACTTTGGTTGGCTTTAACCTGCCGGCCTGTGGTACAACTCTTCTCCATTTGTGAAAGTCTGACATTGGCCCTGTTTGGGGGCGCTGGAGCTTTTCTAAAAGCTGCTGGTTCAAGAAGCTAGCTAGCTGGTGTGAAAAGCAGCTGGTGTGAGAAGCTGAGAAGCTCTAGTCTGAGAAGCTGGCTTGTTTGGCAACTCAGCTTTTGGATGCCTGACTAGGGGCCTGAGTTGGAGGCGTTTGGTTGTTTGTCGAGAATGCCCTTTATATAAATGATAAAATTATGCGTTGAACACTGGTTAATGTATTTATGTGTTTGTTTTACTTATTAATGCGTGGCTGCAAACTTAAAACCTGTAGGATTAAAATGACAACAAGATTGACATGTTTTTACCGAGCATATATATATATATATATATATATATATATATATTCAAGACTATTGACATGTTTTTGCCCAGCATATACAGCTGGTTAAACTTGTACTGAAATATATGCATCTCTCCCTCCTCGACAGTCATTTACATCAAAAGAAAATGCATTCGCTATTCATCAGTTCTAGAGTATCCTTTACTTTTCAGTAAACACGGACCAGATGTATGCAAAATCAGAGCAGCGGATTGAAGAGGGGCATCCTTCCTTGTGCTGAGGTGCTTTGCCCGTCACTGCAGCAAAGACGAATCTCCAGTCATGCAAAAATTAGCGGCGGCGGCAGCAGAAGAGGAGGGGCACCGCCCATTGGAGAATGGAGTCAATCTGTTGTGGGTCGATTGGAGGAGCGGAGATCCACGGGGCCACGGGAGTAGCGCTGATGGGCTGACCTGTTACAGGAAGGGGAGGCGCGTTCGTCGGTGGGGAAGAGGCGGCGCTGGAGATCCACGGGGGGCAGCGCCAAGTCAGAGATGCAGCAGGTGGGGATTGGGAGATGCGAGTCGACCTCCGCTCTGTTCGGGGAGGGGGGCGGCGCGTGACAGGAGGGTTGGAAACGGAAGTTGTTCGCTATATATACCAGTGGCAAATACGGGTAATTTCACTCAAGTTTTAGGGGAAGTTGATCGCCCTAGACTGCACAAGCTCGGGAAGCTCCTCCGACCGAGCTTTTCGTTTCCAGGCCAAATACAAGCTTTTGGATTGTTCGCTTATAGAAAAAGCAGATCCGTTTGGAGGAGCTTTTAGCTTTTGCAGCTGGTTGGAGTAGCATAAGCTGCTATAAGCTACCCCAAACAGGGCCATTGTCGTTTCATACTTCCGCCATATAAAAGATATGAAAAATGTAAGAATATTTCTTCTTAGACAATAGACATAAGCTTCTCAACGTCTCTGCTCTGCCCCCCCCCCCCCCTCTCTTCTCTCTATACCTCTCCCATGTATTCCTCTCTCTTGTACCTATTTCTACCAGAGAGTGAAGTCAAACGTCTCAAATATTTTCACTGACATAAACTATATATACTAATTATGTGACAGCATCAAACAGATAGATAGGTTCTAGAAAATATAAAACCGGATTGATATACCAGCATTCTATCAAGCGCATTAGCTCTATAAAAATCATGAAAGTGGGTTGTCGCTTTCTAGTGACAATTCATCAGAAGTATACTCCTAATTTCAGAAATTGAAACTCAACTTTTACCAGAAACATAATGTCTCAATTACTGCTAAGGCTGACAAGGGGGTGATTCAAGCAATCCAAAATCATAAATAATTTGTAGCACACCCACAATCATTTGTATAACAGGGATAAGCAGGCCTGCTCTATAGCAAACAGAAGACGGAAAATGGATTTTCCCAAGGAATACTAAACACCACAGTGAACATGAAGTTAACTAATAACTATAGCGCTGCACATGTAGAAATGCACTGAATAGGTCTTGCAGAACAAATACCTTATGACATTAACAGTACTGTGTATCAGTGCTTGATTGCAGTGAAAACAAAGGAGGACAGATACACTGTGATGGATGCAATCAAAATACCAGATCAGTTAGGTGTTGAACTGGAATACAAATTACGCAACTACTCACGTAGTCATGGTGCGGATGCTGCAGGGTGCCGAGCGAGCTCCAGTGCAGCCACCGCTGCTGCAGGGTTTAAACCTATATGCGACAAAATAACTCAAGTTTCAGCAAAATTACTCCCAATCAAGTAGGTGTCTTATTTTCTTTTTGAACATAGTAGTTATGGCATTTTCAAATATTTGTTTGTGCTGATCTTATGTGCGCTTGCGTGATGTAAACAAAACTTACCCTCACAGTGTGATTCCCTTGTGCAAAGCATCTTGCCAATTACCTAAATAAGAAGCAAGATATTGGGAGAAACTTGTAGTTAGGTGTTATCAACAAAAGCACCACAAAAGCACTACATTTTTATAGAAATCGAAGAAGAACGCATCAGTATTGTGTAAGGTAATGACAAAGCAAAAATGAAAACACACAAAATCCACTGCTAGCTTCATAGTCATTTATCATGCTCTCATACTCAAGAAATCATCCACGATTCATTTATGTCAAGCGTTTATGGAAAACACATAACAGAATCTCAGAAAAAATCTCAAAAGCTACATGTATTCACGGGAATTTCATCATAAAGCAGGGAAAATGCAATTTTCCCCCACTACAGGATTGCATAGCCTCTGCCGTCCAGATCCCACAAAGAAATCTAGATAATTGCCTCCTATAAGATAAATTATAATTGCCTCCTATAAGATAAATTATAATTGCCTCCTATCAGATCGATTCAAATTTCGCAGAAACAATTCTATCAACTGGAATGAAAAAAATCACACACAAGAAAGCTAGTTAATCATTGGGTTCAATATCACGTAGACGAACAGCTAGTTAAACTGGAGGAGGAACATACGGACGTCTTGCTTCTATGCCTTGGTCACAAACAAAGTTCCAGCCAAGGTTGTCCATGGCCGTCGATCGTGAACATAAACCCCTAGTCCTCCGCCTGAAATTCTCGAGACCTTGTTCAACTCCTCTGGATGGGACTATGGGCTTCTCTGACAACAGCAGAGGACCTAACATGTAGCACATTTTTGTTAAGTGAATGATGTTAGCTGTTACATCAATGAGGTCTATGCAGAAACTAAACTACTTTAGCAGGAGTTTGTGGCCACCTTTGCAGGTTAAGTGTGTATCAAACTAAAGTGAATGAAGTCAGCCATTGTGGATATACATTACTAACCAGGATTTGAAGGACTGCATTACAGCGACTTCGTGTTTCCAATATGTCCTGAGTCATGACCACACACCAATGCAATTCCTATTTCCCAAACTCCATATCTGATTCAGAATGACTGTAATCAGCTTTTGCAGAAGACAGAATACATAGTTGTCATGATATACTCAACAGTTCGATTTGATCCTATTGTAATTAGATATTTCAAAAGGCCCTATAATCCAGACAGCCTAAAATATAAGTTGTGACATAAGCTGTGAGTAATGAATTTCCAATCTCAAGAACAATAAAACTGTTGGCATAAGCTGTGAGTAACGGATTTCCAATCTCAAGAACAATAAAACTGCTGACATAAGTTGTGAGTAACGATTTTTTGATCTCAAGAACAATTTTTGTTGTTGACGAATCGACAGATTCATTTCTCACAAATTAGAACAAAGTATAAGAATAATATTAAATGGCGTGTTCTCAAGGTGCCGGGCACTGAATTAATTAATGTCTCCAAGCTATCTGTTTAAATGTAGTAATTTATAGGGATCCTGTTCATAGAGAAAATGTCTAGGATCCTGAGGCGCAGCGAGCAGCAAGAGGCGGCGCCGACGGGGGAGAGGAGAGGAACGCGGGGAGCTAGGGCTGCGGGTGGGATCCCGTCCGGCCACCGCCGCTCCGGATCTGGCCCGCTGATTTTCTCCGGTGGCAGCAACAGCACAGGGAGCGTCGGGGGAGGTGGGGGATGCGGCGGCGGCGGGAGCATCGCCAGATCGCCGCGAAGGAGGCGGCGGCGTGGCGGGGGGAGGCAGCGAAGAGGGCGGCGGCGCGGGGGGATCGGGAGAGGAGGGCGTGGGGCAGGTAGGGTTGGGCTGGGGAGTGGAGCATGAGTTGATTTCTCAGAACGTGAAGGGCCTTTTTACAAAATGACCACGCGAAATGCGGAAGGCCGTCGAGCGCAGAGAGAGCTCGAAAGGGCCGTGCTCTTTAAGAACTCCGATGAGCTTAACAATACAAGTTGATATGTATCATAGGATTAGACGAATAGGTGACAACCTAGCGGATCTTCTAATAAGTTATACCACATCCGTCCTAAATTAATATTCGCTGATGAGTGATGAATTTTTTTCATAAAGTTTCACATTTTGTCTCATAAATTATGTAAATATTATTTATTTTTCTTATGACTTCTTTTATTACCATTTTTTAAAAGACAACTTACTTTATTATCATTAAAGACATTTAAGTATAATTTATTTTTTCATATATTTAGGCAAATTTTTTGAATAAGTTGAATAGTCAAACAATATGAGAAAAATAGTGAATATCAATTTAGAACGGAGGGATTATAATATATAGCTAATGCATATGAATATCAGCCTTGTACAAGCAACGCGAATGGGAAGCCACGTGTGTTCTAGCCAATTGACAAAGGAAACTATTCAATCTATACACTATACTGCTTACAAACGAATCCACTGTTTGATTCCTTCAACAGAAAATTTGGTTCAATTTATCCCTCAAACCATTTTAATTGGTCAAAATATCCCTCAAAACTATTTTAATTGGTCAAAACTACACAGTAGTATTGCTAACAACCTACAGTTCAAGAATAAGCTGAACAAAAAGACACCGAGTAACGGAGCAGTCTCAAGAGAAAATGAGCTGCATCTCTGTGGTCATGATGTATAATCGTTAGATGTTGTTCCAACTTCCAAGGTTACAAAAGCCGAGAGCGAACTTACCATATGGATCATCCTATAGTATTTACAACCCAATCAGCGGTAACTACAATTCACAACTCACAGAACGTTAAACCCTGACAAGAAAGAGTAAAAGCCCCCCAATGCCAACCATCGAATCATACAACGATGTGGTCATTCCTGTCTGTTGTCTCCCGATTCCCGCGTGTCACTACAAGCTACACAAGCAAATGCTGTCAGGGATGTGTAAGATGCAAATCAGTAGGTACGTTTACTCACTCCTTAAGTATTATTTGAACCGGCAAGCAACTATATTTTTTTTTGAACCGGAAACAGCGAGGGAGGCCCCCGCTGCAAATTTTATTAAAAAAAAGATAGAGATGGAAAGAAATACTTACAAACAAACAACCACTAAACCCAACAGATTACAATGCCATGCTTACCTTCGCTCCCTTGACTGCAGTATGCAAAAGAATTTCTCCAAACGGACGTTTAGGAACAGGAATAAGCTTTCCCAAGAATGCCAATGGCCAGCTGCAGAGCAGTAAGAGAATCAATCACATAATAGTGTACATATAAAGGGATCTAAAATATTATTAAAGGTCAACTGGACAATAATGTGTTCATGAAACCATAAGAAATATGTCATAGCCACCCATAAGACAATCTTACCTTAAAAATGCAAGGCCTATTGATACCAACCACAGCTGCCAGCTTAACCTGACTGTTGAGGCAAACTTGCCAAGGAACTCGACGGTAAGTGCCTAAACAGTAAACACAGGAAGAAACATATGAAAACTGTAAACCTAAAAATCAACTTATCCACCATTGAAAAAGAGTCATGAGGGTTCTACCTGGACTATGACTGTTATCCCAATGACGGTGATGAAGAGGTGGTTCCGTAAAATCCCCTTGAATATATTCAGCTCATCTGGTTCACGAGAATTGAACTCATTGAATACCTGATAAGAAAACATTGAATACCATGTTATGACCCTACCAAATTTGTTGTATAATTATCTTGGCGTCACATTAGACTAAAAAGGCAGAAATCTCTTTCGCACCAAAGCAAAAAGGCAGAAACTCACCTGGTAGAGAACAAATGTGTTGAATATTAATGTATTTTTCACTTTATGTGCGTGTGCTGGGTTATCATTTTCCAACTGAAGGAGGCTTATTCCCTTGAAGTTGAGGGTAAGGAGGACTGAAACTTGAAAGAAAGCCTGAAGAAAGAACAAGTTACCAGTAGGAAGATCTATATTTGCAAAAAATATTTTATAGTGGCAAATGTAGCATACCATAATGATTAAGTTTCTCCACATGATATTTCCTATCAGTGGCTCCCTGAAAGAGGAGATGATAAACCTTTTAGTATTGGCGAGGCAAACTATTTTTTACACTAAACCTGAGCATAGAAAGATAATATGCACCCAATATTCTAGTTTTCTACACATAAAAGCAATGACAGAAATTTCTTGCAACCCTATGTACCAGGAAAATCAAACAATCAATATGATCTAACTATAATTATCAACAATCTCATCATATCTTTCAGTTTATAGTAAACAGTATGTACAGTCACTGGATATATTCAGTTTATTGAAGCCTAGAAGTACGATAGTCACTCCTAATTCCATAATGTTTTCCAATCAGATCAAAATTATCCACACAAAAAGAAAGGTAGATGATGCACAAGCAAACTAACATACCTTCGCCTTATTGGAGGTCTCTTCATTAGATGGTCAGTAGGTGGTTCAGTCGCCAGTGCAAGGGCACCCAGAGTGTCCATGATCAGATTGACCCACAGCAACTGTCAGGCAAGGTACAAAAAAGCATGCTTACAGATACTACAGCTAGCAATTCACGTCTTTTTACAAGTACTGTAAAGATACACACATTACTGAAGAAAACTCTGTAAGCGTCTTGCAATTTTTACAGAACTATATAGTGACAAATAGTGCATCTGACAATAGGTGTAAATGTAGAACTACATGTATCATAATAAAAAAAAAGATCTGAGCTCAAACCTGAACAGTATTCAGAGGCACGTTTCCAGAACCGACGGCAGCAACTACATTAGTCATCAAAGCTGTGATGTTGACCGTTAGTTGAAACTGCATAACCTTCTGTATGTTTGCATGCACTGAACGACCCCACCTGACAACCTAAAGCCACAAACGAACATCATGACATGCAGTAGCATAAGTCTCATAAGAAAAGATAAGACACTTAACATACTCTCACAACTGATGCAAAATTCCCATCCAAGATAATAATATCAGAACTCTCCTTGGCAACTTCAGTTCCCTGAATGCCCATTGATAGACCAATATCTGCCTGTAAGTTCAGAATTATTTAAGTACTATTGGAAGATGCTTCCTGAACATCTGCGGAAGGATGTCTGTTTTACAGTATATTAGATTATTGATTGGAATTAGTAGTTCATGTGCATAAGGATGCCTGTTTCATTGCATATTAGAAACTTCTTTCGGATTAGTAGTTCACAAACCTCATGCAGTGCTGGGGCTCATTTTTGTCACCTCCAGTAACAGCAACAACATGACCTCTTTTCTTCAATGCGTTAACAAGTAAAATTTTATGTTCTGATGAAGATGCCCCCATCACCTGTAACCATTATTAGAGAGCATATAAGGCAAATCCAGATATTATATATGCAAAACATAAAGCAAATTTGGTACAAATGAAACTGTTTGAGATTCATCAATATATAACAACTAAAGGGAAATAGAAAAACAGATGAGCACACAAACCATGTTTCCTTACATCAGAATGGTTACTTTCATATTCTTTCAGTCATTTGTGGGCACTTCATGTCAACACATGGGGGTCAGGTTAACAGCCTCTTGTGTTTGTACCAGTAATAGAGATGCAAGTTTTCTTTATTTTTTGTTCATTAGGTCAACCCAAAACTCATCCAAATGAACTAACACAGATTTCAAAGCAAAATAAATGGAATGAGAATGAACTACTTCCTCCGATCACAAGTATAAATATTTTAAGGTTTGTCTTAAGTCAAACTTCTTAACCTTAAGTATAAAAAAAACTTCTTTAGCTTTGGCCATCAATAGCTAAGCTCCAAATTGTTTTGCAACATCAGGTTGATGGTATTAGATTCATCATGAAAAGTAATATTTATAATATATAACTTTTTATATTTGAAATAATATATATGTATAGAAATTAGTAGCCAAAGCTGAACTTTGTAGACTGTGCTGATGTCCTAAACTACTTATATTTGTGATCAAAGGGAGTAAAGCTGTAGCCCAGAGCTAAGCATTGGTTACCCACCAGTAATTATCAGCATTAACAAAACTGTAAGCTGTGTTTTACTAATGAAAACGGTTGGAATGAAAATCCCAGCAAGCTATTCTTCAGAAAGACAAGTTTCTATAGTGAAGCATGGAGCCTCTCATGTAGTCATGTGATCATCTTTTTCTACTGTTTTCCAGAGTTGAACCAAGGATGTCAATGTAATCAGTGCAAACAAGGCCCAACAGCACACTAAATGAGTCATAAGTCAATGCCGGTAAATTAGGGAATTCCCTTTGGTTGAGACTACCTAGTCATGGCTTCTGACTTCTGGCATGGGCTATCAAAGCAATTGACAAAACCCGGAGGGGTTTTTCTTTGGCGAGATCACAAGGATGCAAAAGGGGGGCACTGTCTTGTGGCATGGGTCAAAGTTTGTCGGCCAATAGAACTTGGAGGCCTGGGCATTTCAGATTTAAAAACACTTGGCTGGACCCTAAGGAGAGATGATTGTGGCTGCCAAAAACAGAGCCAAACCGGCCATGGGTTCATCTCCCTGTTCATGGACCTGACCAGGTGAAAGCCTTCTTTGCGGTGACTACCATTTCTGAAGTTGGTGATGGTACACATACTCATTTCTGGACGGATAGATGGCTACATGGTCGGTGTATTGCGGAGTTGGTTCCTCTACTCTTTGCTATCATTCCAAAAAGAAGGATTAAGCGGCGTACTGTCAAAGAAGCTCTTACAAACCGTGCCTGGATCTCAGATATGCAGGGAGATCTCAAGGAAGAGCACGGCCTGTGGTGCCTGGCCGGCGCTAAAAAGCTGCAAGGCCTGGGTTTAAGTGGCGCACTCTAGGCTGCTAGGTCAAGGGTATCTTTGGTCTTGTTCTTTTCTGTTTCTTAGGCTAGAGTTTGTTTTGGGTAAACCTATCCCTCATATTGGCCCCGTATGAGGGAGGGGAGTTGTATGGGGACCATTTCTCTCTCTAATACAAAGAAGCACAACTCTCCTGTGTTTTCGAAAAAAAAATCACTAACTATATTCATCTATGGGATATCCTAGCCGATATATTTTTGCAGTCGGAGGCGGAGGACAAACACCTTTGGAAGCTATCTCCCAACGAACAGTATTCAGCCAAGTTGGCTTACGATGGCTTCTTCATAGGTGCTACATTATTTGGGCCATGGGAAATGATTTGGAAGTCATGGGCGCCACCAAAATGTCGTTTCTTCACGTGGATAGTTGCTCATAAGAGGTGTTGGACTGCAGACTGCTAGAGTATAATGTTCAGTGTATTCCTCCAAACCCTAGAAGGGTGGGCAATATAGTTGATGTACATGGGTCTCTAGATGGGCCATACACATGGGCCTCATGGGCCACTACATATATACACTAACACAGACCGCCTTGCACGTTGTGGGCTACCCTGCTCGGAATGCTGCCCACTTTGTGATCAAGAAAAAGAAACCATTGATCACCTCCTGGTCGGTTGCATCTTCGCAAGGGAATTTTGGTTTTAATTTTCTAAGACAGGCCGGCCTTCAGGTTTTATGCCCACGGCCTACAGAATCTTGCTTTCTTGATTGGTGGGAGGGGAGCCAATAATGCTACAGCGGGACTGGAAAGACAAGGTGTCAATTCCCTAATCATCCTTGGGGCCTGGACTTTATGGAACCACCGGAATAGGTGTGTTTTTGATGGGTCGGCCCCGAGTGTAGCTGGTGCCTTAGTCATAGCTAGAGAGGAGCGCTGGATGTGGACCATGCCAGGGGCTCGAGGACTATCTCTTTTGACTGCCCCCATCCCTGATGTCCACTTTCATGAGTTGTTTAGGTCGTCCTTTCATCTCTAGCTGCTCATTTGCAGTGTTTTGTGTGTGGATGTGAGTCGTGTGGGTGGGTTGTGTGTGCTGTAGCCTGTAGGGTTTTTATACCCTTTCTTCTTCTTAATAATGATGTGCAGCTCTCCTGTATTTTTTCGAGAAAAAAGAGACTAGCAGATTTTTGTTAATCCCACGTCACTCATTTTAATGGTTGTTTTTGTTAAACATCTTATTTTTCAAGTCCACAGCCTTGACATGGCATAAACAATGGTTATGAGCAACAAAGAATCTGTATGTTGCTACAATATTTCACAGTTGGTCATCTAATTCACACTAGTGCCTGTAATTTCTACTTCTATATATATCATGTTACTTGAACATGCATAGTGTTCGGAGATAGAGGGAATTGTTTACTCTGACATGGAAACATGTGTCAAACCTGGACCTAGTATTCATTAGGCAAAAAGAACAAAAAGAAAAAGGGACAAGGATTTCCCAGTGACACTGCTATATATAAACATGGAAGATATTATGATAATATGGTACCAATGCAATGTTAGGGCAAATACAAGGAGAATAAACATACAGAGATTTTTTCAGCAGCCTCCTCCCTGTCTAAGTATGACAGCGCCTGGAATGTCTTTCCTTCAATAATAACAGGCTCTGACACATTGGGATCATCAAGTATCCCGCATTCCAGGGCAATGGCTCTTGCAGTTTGAAGATTATCACCAGTAACCATGCGGACCTAACAATCCAAATAAATAACTGAATAACAATGACCAGGAAGAACTTCTGAGTAACATCTCTATACGAAGTGAAGCCGCGAATGGAAAATAATAAAGCGGCAAGCCTACATGCATCTAGTATTAGAAATGCAGAAGAATGAAGATTAATTTACAAGAATATACAAAAAAATACCTTTATGCTAGCTACTTGACATAAACGAATGGCATCTTGAACTCCTGGACGGCAAGGATCCTGCATCAGGTAACAGTTGTATATTATAGGTAAATCAATACAGCTACTGATGTCTAACAGAGGCAGCACACTGCCAGCGAACACCAAATGGTACAACATTCGCTAAATAACAGAGAAGGGAATGGTGAAAAGCGAACAATAACTTTATATCATGTGGCTATTATCACATTCTTATGTAAGATCACTTTTGTCAGACATCATAATTTAGAAATCAAGATTATGGAGTCATAACACATAAGTTTAGGATACTCGGTACTGTGTGAAAAAGTAGTAAACGAACTGCTATAGTGACTTAGTAATTGTTTAAATTTCGTGTCGTTGATTGGCTAAAGTTGTCATAGTGCCGTTGCAGGTATCTTGCGTGAGATTCAGGAGCTGAGCAGGAATTTCGTGGCTTTTGAAGTGTCCTTTGCTCGAAGGGAGACGAACAGGGTAGCGAACTACTGTGCTAGGCAGCTGTCGGAAGATATTTCTAGACGGGACTGGTTTGGTGATATACCCAAGTGTATAAGGGTGATCGCTGAATGAGATTGTAACCCCGTTATCTAATTAACAAAGCTCCGAATTGCTCAAAAAAAATATACTACTACAGCTGAGTATCTAACTAGTACTTATCCAACCCAACATTTTATGGAAAAATTCAGTGAAAAAGAATGAGGAAAGGATAAATAAGTCATATGGAGCTGTAAGACACAGAATAACAATGTAATCAATCCGCAGGCAAGCAGCAGCAAATTACAGATATATCAAAAAGATCATGTGAAATGTAGAGAAAATACTATTTAAAGGTCAACCACTAGCAATAAACAGGGCGAGATGGAAAGAGCTTCTATATCAGAATAATTCAAAAACAACAGCAACCAAAACCTTTAAATTCGCTATCTACCTTTATTCCCACAATTCCAAGCATAATAAGGTTATCTTCAGGCAATTTCCATTCGGCCCTCTGATACTCGCTTGGAAAATCAACTACTCTAAAGGCAAAAGCAATACAACGGAGGCTAGCAGCAGCCATATCTTCTATGAATTTCTTGAATTCAACAACCTGAAACATTAACAAGTTGAAAACGATAATACTGCTCAAGAGACTTAATGGACATGGAGTTCCATATAAAAATTTAAACAATAAATTACTTTCTCAGGAGTCATTGAGTGCCTTGAACGATCACTGTCAAGCCAACTTGTGCATGAATCCAAGATAGTTTCAGCAGCCCTTTTCCAGTGTATATGGACCTCGGAGCCACCCTTCAGAAGCGAAAAATGAAAACTGATTAGACATTAAAAGAGTGTCAGTAAAAATTGCCAGCTTAACCAAAGGAGGCACTAATGAAGGAAGATATCAGGTTATGATCAATCTTTTGTTTTCATAATTGTTTTTTCCTCAAACTGGCTGGAGAGTTTTATAGTTCAAATCATGAAAGTAAATAATTAGGATCAGTGTAGATAGTAATTCCACGGACAATTAACCTGTTGACAGAAGTACTGATATGGTAAATCTAGGGATAGCCCGAAGAACCTATTCGTCGCCCTCCCTTGGAGGCTCGAAATACTTTTAGGGTTCTTCTTTTTTTTTGAAAGCTATACAGCGGGGGAAGCCCCCACTGTGGTAGGAGATATATATATTTATATATAAAGGGAAAAAAAACCTGTACAAGGCCAAAGCCCAAAGGGAACCTCGGTACCCCAAAAGAAAGAAAACACCAGAGGGCCTCATAAGGGGCTAGAATCAAAAGCTAAAGCTGTACATTACCAACCCAGTTGAGGAAATCTTGTCTTTTGCTCTCCTTAATTCTGTGAACTTGGAGTCTTGCCTTATCAACAAAGTTTGATGTCCAGGTTCTAATTGTTGGTCGTTTGCCTTCAAAAATGAGGTTGTTCCTATGTTTCCAGATGTGCCAAGTTGCTATGATGAATATCTCCATGAAGAACCAGTGCTGGAAATCTAGCTTAGCTTCTTTCATCATTTGGAAGAAGTTAAGGCTTCGGTTCTGTTGACGCAAATCTCGGTCAACACACGAGAGAGCGCTTGACGCGCGGGTCGCAAACAGACCGAATAGCAGCAAAACCGCATAAAGCGGTTAGACCGGTTCAGAGAAGCGGTCAGACCGATTTCAGGGCACAAAGCGGTCAGACCGGTTCAGCAAAGCGGTCAGACCGGTTTCCTAGGGTTTTGCTAGAATCGACTGTTCGTGGGGATAACTACCAAGCTTACGTGCTGGAGAACGACTAGGTTTACGAGCAAACCAGTAAAGAGATAAACAACGCACTTACGTGGCGAAGAACGACTAGTTTACGAGCAAACTAGCAAAGGCCGTCGAAGCTCTCGCCCGGGAGGGACCCCGTCAGGGCGTGGACGTCGCCGGCGTGCCCTAGGTCGACCAGCAAGCCTTAGGACGTCATCTATGACCGTGGAGATCAGAGGATGAAAAGCATGAAGGTTGGAAGAGATTAGGGTTTGAAGGAAAAAGTAAAGGTAATGTTTGATTCGATTGGATATGTCTCTCAATCGGCCATGACCCTTTATATTTATAGGGTGGGGAAGTCGTACCCCTTTAGGTCGGTTTACAATATGGGACAAAACTCAGAATCCTAAACCTACTCGAATTACAGATCCAAACCGGTCTGACCGGTTGGGCAAACCGGTCAGACCGGTTTCCCTCGGTCCGTGCCACTTTTGGGTGTCAACACATGCCCCCCTGTTTCTTGGTAAAGCTTGCGTAGCAAGAAACATTTCTCCAAGCCAAAAACTGCACTGAAACAATGATAAGCACCCGTACATTAGTCACATCTTGTCTCTAATGATGAAGAAACCCAATTGTCCACGTATCTTGGTCTTCAAGACGATGGATTCACTGTGTTGCTCGTATTCCTGCATCTCCATGAGATATGAACTTTTGACACTTGTTGTACCACCAGGAGCGTATCACCAAAAACTTCAACATGCTTTATTCCCATATCTTGCAATAATTCTAAGCC
The DNA here is from genome assembly GCA_033239725.1 of Echinochloa phyllopogon. Taxonomy (NCBI): domain Eukaryota; kingdom Viridiplantae; phylum Streptophyta; class Magnoliopsida; order Poales; family Poaceae; genus Echinochloa; species Echinochloa phyllopogon. The sequence goes on from BTCW01000015.1 coordinate 43,289,735, forward strand.
GAATTGAAGAGCTTCATATTCAACTTGATTATTGATACACTTTTCTTCCAATCGGTTTGAAAACTCAAAGATGGCACCACTTGGAGAGATCAAAACAGCACCAACTCCTTGAAAACTCTTTTCAAGTCGATCCAATAAGAACACCAAATCCATTAAGGAAAAAATGCTCGTTCTATTAATCCTGGGACAAACCGGTCTGACCGGCTTGGGAAACCGGTCTGACCGGTTTCGCCTGATCAGCTGATCGACTCTCCCTTGATGAATTATTTTGCCCCCCGGACATTAAAATAATTAGGTGATATCTTATCAGGAATTTTAACACTTTAGGCCATATATGTTGCCAAGGATGACACAAATTTTCATCCACAGTAAATTCATCCATAAGAACATGGGCGTATATGATATTTGTGAACCAAATAGACGATGCATTGACCAATAATTTTGATGATTTGGTGCAAACCTTATATTTGAAGATCGTTCCTTGGCTCTTCTATTCTTCTTTACTTGCATTGCAACTTCTGTGGAAACATCGTCTTCATCTTGAGTTTGAATGCTTCCTTTAGGAACCCACGCCATGCCTTTTTCTTTTAGCTCTTGGGCACTAAGTCTCTGGAGCTTCTTCTTTTGCCAACTCGATGAACCAAGTAAATGCTTCGGCTGTGCTTGAGCTTTGGACAACGACAACTCTTTCTTGATTTCTGTCTCCTTTAACCTCTGTTGCCCAGATTTAATATTTGGAATATCAATAGCTGAATTTTTCTCTTCATTGCCATTAATAGCCGAAGTCTTTAGCACATTAATCGGCTTTTCAGTAATTGTATTCAGATCCGAACTTGTAGCTTTGCGACCATCTTTTTTCACCACATAAATTTGCTTGACAACCTTTTTCTTATTTTGAACTCTAGACCGATCTTTATACTCAAAACGGTCATTTTTAACATAAGGTTGTCTTGCATATGATGATTCTTGTGGAGCTGCATACTCTACATAATATGGCCTAAAACATGAAGGAGTATGTGCCCATGAATCATTCCACCTCCGCGATGAGTAAGAATGAAAATTAGTGGGATGTGGAGTACATGGAACTGACATTGATGGACCAAAAGAAGAATATGGTGCTGCTGAACTAAAACCTTTTCTTTGCCAATTCCAATTCTCAGAATTATGTTTAGGAGGTGATCTTGATGATTTAGCTCCATTTGACCGATTAGCACGCTTGGCCTCATTTTCTTTTTGATATTTAGCCAGAAGTTCATCAAAAGTGAGCTTCGGCCTTCTACCATTGTGCTTAACACGGTCTTTACCTCCATCCATCTTAGGACGCTCTGATTTTAATATGTTTGGGCGTCCTTGGTCAGAACCGGTCTGACCGGTTTGCACAACCGGTCTGACCGCTTTGGAACCGGTCTGACCGGTTAAGCAAACCGGTGTGACCGGTTTGGCCAGCACAGCAGGAGCAACCAGTTCTTGTTCCGATTGTGAAGAAATTGTTTGCCCCCCAGTGTTTTCCGAATTAAGCTCATCGTCCTCTAACATGTCTTCAACTTGGACGATATCTTCCATACCACTTGAGGGCTTACAATCTTCCTCTTTAGCGATTAAATTTGAATCTTTAGACAAATCGGTCAATGCTAACCGATTTAATGATCCTTTGACATCAAAACCAATTGTAGACAATTGATCATCCTCTTGTGTTTGAGAAAATCTCAATCGTCCGATATTAATGGCCGATTGGATAAATTGGCGAAACATATTGCAATCACTTGTATTATGATCAAAAGAATCATGCCACTTGCAATATTTCCGTTGTTCTAATTCAAGAAGTGATGGAATAACTTTGTGATCAGATAGCTTAATAAGATTGTTCTCTAGCAAAATATCAAATAAATCATCACACAAAGTTAAATCAAAGGTATATTTTATTCTCTCTAACCGATGTTTTTGTGGAGAAGGTTTTAAAGCCAAGCAAACGAATGGTTCAAATTTTTCATTAACCCATTCGGCTATGCTTCTTTGTGTCCTTCTCACATCCGATGCTTTAGAGTTCATCACTACATCATTATCGGATTTCACAATGCTTTTCGGTTTTGGTTTCTTATTTTTAATCCCGGAATGACCATAAGAAAACCATTTAGAGAAAAATTTTGACAATGATGATGGAGAGATTTTAAATGTCAAAATCTTGCTGTTATCGGCCTTTCTAACTTTCACATTACAATGGCCGACATAATCCGAAGGTACGACACTACTAGCAAGTAAATTACCATCCTCAATCGATCTTTTAGAAATATTCATAATAGCATCACTAGTAGATGAATTAATTAATAATGCATGATCTGATTGGGAGTTACTTGCAAAGCATACCTTGCTGAAATTTTTGGAGAGGCGTGGAACCTTGATGTAGATGGTGTCGTATTTCTCTCGATGGCAGCCAACAGCAGCTTCTGTCTGAAGAAACCGGTCTGACCGGGTTAAGCAACCGGTCTGACCGCTTTGGAACTGGTCTGACCGGATTGTAAAATCGGTCAGACCGGTTTTTCCAGGTTCGCTGGAAATTGCCAAGTCGCGACATGTGAATGTCTCCTTTTTGTCTCCAACGCCATGGTCTTCATCATTTTGGTTGGATGAACTTTTTCCAGCCGAGAGTTGGCATTTATTGATAATAAAATAATCGCTAGACAAATGCACAACTTCATCTGGGATTTCAAGCATAGCTGTTTTCTTGCTACTGACAAGGTTTTGTACATCCAAGCTTGTTTCTTTTGTTTGAACAGATCCAGACCGTTCGGTTGTTGTAATTACCAAACTTTTAATCAAATCTGAATCGTTCTTCTTCTTAGTATCAACCGATGGTGTAACCGGCTTTGTAGCTGCAAATCTCATTTCCTTGAATATATCATCAATGGATGGTAGTTCCATTACTTGAACCAATCCTTGCTCTGTTTCTTGGAAACAAGATTTATACAACCTCATTTGTGTTTCTACAAATTTGCTAAGCTCACCTTCAAGCTGCTTACCATTGTTGAACTTTTTAATCATGTCATTCTTAAGCTCAACACATTTTGCATCCCACAAAGTATTTGGCTTTAGCAATTTAGTAGAAACACTGTTTGGTGTAGCCTTTTGTGCAAAATCACTAGCATGAACTTTCGGTAACGAAGAATGAGTAGTACCGAAAGTATGTGATGATGCATGAGATGAAACACATGAATGATTAATTTGTGGAGATGAATATGATCTTGCTGAATTCTCATTAATTCGGCTATAAGTATTGGAAACATTTGGAACCGAAATATGAGTATTAGCATTCGTATATGATACTGAATTTATACATTCATCTTCCACTCTAGCATATAATGGTTGAGAATAATTGGCTGGATATCTGAAATCAGTATGACCAATTTTCTCATTCATCGGCGTACTTCGAGTCAAATATTCTGAATTTGTTGCCGATGAATAATTATATGAAACACTTTGCTGAATAGTATTAAAATTATTAGCACATGGTGTCTCATAAAGATTGGCCGAACCCATGTTAGTTTGGCCTTGATAATTGTTCATCGGCATGTGAACTTGTTCTGCAGCCGATGTGTTAGGATAATGTTGTATGTTGCTAGTAGCATTAAAATTTAAAGCATGCATATTATTTGGCAATGGCTCTAGTTTATAAAATTCAGGTTTATTATAGTTTACATAAGAAACTCCATCTGAACAATTACTAGCCGATGCAATATGCCTACTAGTATCATATCTAGCAACATCAACATGAGAATTTGTGGTACTAGCAAAATAATCATTAGAAACATATGATGTACTTACATGTTGTACCTCAGGCGTGGCGTAGTAATATTGTTGTGGTGTATATGAATATCCCGCCATAATAGGTCTTGATGCTTCCAGTCTTGTGATAAATCCAGATATCCAAGATAATCCAAGCAATCAATGACCAAGACTTTGCTTCTACTTTAATCTTCAATATGAAGTAGCAAGCAAAACACAATGCAATCGGTTTGAGCAACCTGATGCAAAGTCACAGGTATAGGTGCAATCGGTCCAAAAAGACCAGATGCAACTATAGCGACGAATCAAAATAATAGATCAATTAAGTATAAGGCTAGGGTAGAAAAATTCGGTTGTAACAACCAGAATTATCGTTCCCCAGCGGAGTCGCCAAAATGTGTTGACGCAAATCTCGGTCAACACACGAGAGAGCGCTTGACGCGCGGGTCACAAACAGACCGAATAGCAGCAAAACCGCATAAAGCGGTCAGACCGGTTCAGAGAAGCGGTCAGACCGATTTCAGGGCACAAAGCGGTCAGACCGGTTTCCTAGGGTTTTGCTAGAATCGACTGTTCGTGGGGATAACTACCAAGCTTACGTGCTGGAGAACGACTAGGTTTACGAGCAAACCAGTATACTTAGAGGAATGTTGTATGGGAGGTCGTAAAATTGCTTAGAGGAATACTTGTTGGAGCCCCATGTATACTGCCAGCAATCCTTTTCGTTTTCTTGAACTTGAATTTGCTGAATAATTGTCTGGAGTTCTTGGAATTCTTGATATGCTTCAATTGAGAGGGGTATATGAAATTGTTCTTCTATGTGATTATTTTTTAGAAATTCTGCCACCGAGATATTTTTGTTTTTCCCAAAACTGTACAGCCTTGGGTATGACTCCTTTAGCAACATGTTGTTCCATGTATCCTCCCAAAAGAGCACACTCTTTCCATCTCCCATGATACAAGTTGCTATCCCTCTGAAAAGATCACATAATTTTAGTAAATCTTTCCACCAGAATGATCCCTTGTCGGCTACTGCATGGGGGACCTCGCCATTGTTATAGTAAGACTCCCAAATCAAGTTCACCCAAGGCACATCTTTCCTATTGTAGAACTTATCCAGGTGTTTGAGCAGTAGCGCATTGTTTTGGCTTCTTAAATTTATGATTCCTAGACCACCTTTGGATTTAGGTCTGCAAATTCTCTTCAGTGCTACAAGGGGCTTTTTCCTGTCATTGATATCTGCACCTCTCCACAGGCAATCCCGCCGAGCTCTATCTAGATTATTTATTGCACCAAGAGGGATCTTAAATGTGCACATACTGTATGTGAGGAGGCCAGATAGAATAGTTTTAGTTAATTCCACTTTGCCAGCAAAGGTCAGGAAGGTGGAGGTTGCGGTCAATCTTCTTTCCATCTTGTTCATCAGAGGTGCAAAATCTTCAATCTTGGGTTTGGTGGTACCCAATGGAAGCCCAAGATAAGTGAATGGCAAGGATCCTAGTTGGCACCCAAAGACTCTGGCCAAGCCATTTACCTTCTCAGGGGAGGTGTTCAATGGAACAATGCATGATTTGTGAAAGTTGACTCTCAGTCCAGTGGACTGGCAAAATCCCTCTAGGATTCCTTTGAGGAAAAATAATTCCTTTTCTGAAGCTTTCATAATTAAGATTCTGTCGTCTGCATACTGTATGATTGGAAAGTCATTGCATGCTGCTGGTGGTATAGGAAGGCTTAAAAGACCTTGGCTGTGGGCTTTGTTGATGTGTTGTAGAAGATCAGCTGCAACAACAAATAGGAGTGGTGACAGAGGATCACCTTGCCTTACTCCCCTTTTGCATTGAAACTCTTTGCCTGGAACTCCATTCAGCAAAATTGAGGATGTGCCAGATCCAAGTAATCTTTGCACCCAATTGCACCACTGTGAACTGAATCCAAGCTGATTGAGAATTGCAAGGATTGTGTTGTGCTCAATGGTGTCAAATGCCTTTTTCAAAATCCAGTTTCAGGATCACAATTTCTCGTTTTGATTGTTGGCACTGATGAATGTACTCAAATGCCCAGGCTAGGCAATCCTGAATAGTTCTTGTTTTAATAAATCCATATTGATTTCTATGGACAATTGGAATAATAGCCCCTTGTAGCCTATCTGCCATGATCTTTGTCAATAATTTGACTATTGAGTTTAGGAGTGAAATGGGTCTAAAATCATTGACTGTCGCTGGGTTATTGCATTTTGGAACAAGAGTTATGAAGCTACTGTTGATGGCTTGGAGATCAAGCTGGCCAGAGGAAAAATTATTGCATAGATCATAAACATCCTCCTTTATGATGTGCCAACATTTCTTGAAGAATAACCCATTGAAACCATCAGGTCCTGGGGACCTGTCTTGAGGCATTTGAGCTACGGCCTTGTCAATCTCTTCCTTTGTTACTGGGTCTGACATCTGCTCTAGATTATCTTTCCTTGGAATAAGATGTTCCAAATCAATGTGCATCTGAGTGTTGCATGTAGTGCCCATTCTTGTCTTGTATGTTTCCCAAAGCAGAGCTGCCTTTTCAAAGTGTTCAGTGACTTGCCTACCATCTGAGTTGCCAAGACTGGTAATAACATTTTGGCGATATCTTTCAGTTGCTGCTGCATGAAAAAACTTAGTACTTTCATCGCCAAATTTGGTCCATCTGATTGTGTATCTCTTCTTCCAATATTCCTTCTGATATCTCAGCAAGGTAAGTATGTGTTCCTTTAAGATTAGCCTGAAGTTTCTCTCCTGTGTGTATAGTGCTCTTTGCTCTTCCAATTTGTCAATTATAGTCAGGGTTTTGTTACAGATGATGTCTAAATTATTCATCCAATTTGTCAAGTATAGTCAGGGTCCTCCTGCGGCCGTTGCTATTGCCGTCGGGACAGATGATGTCGACATGGATGCGATGATGGAATCGATCGCAGTGGTGACTCTCCCAACAAAAACTTGAAGGTCGGCTTTGGTGATGTATTCTCCCATGATCAACAAGAGGTGGGCAAAGGAAGAAATCAATGGTGGAAGGCATAGGCTAACACAGGATCGCTAGTCTGATATCAAATGATATGGTAAATCTAGGGATAGCCCGAAGAACCTATTCGTCGCCCTCCCTTGGAGGCTCTGACTACTTTTAGGGTTTTTCTTGCTTGTCTTGATTGATACAACTCCTCTCATTATATAGAGAGGTTGACTTGACCCCTAACACTAGACTCCCAATCCGGTACTATTATCCGCGATAAGGACGACGCTACAGTACCCGCGGTACTGTAGCGCGGGTACTGTTCACGGGCTGGACCCTAGGCCTCCAGCCGGCTCACTGGCCATAACACTTCACCACCCCTCGAATACAGCTCGTCCTCGAGCTGGGATAAAGTGCAGAACAGCAAACACCTGACTCAGTGCAAACGTAACTTAAAACGACTCTGAAATAAGTCTTTTACATCTCGGCAATATTTCTTTATTTATAACTAAAAATAAATGTTGACCCTATCCACCATCAAGGGATGCAGGAGGACCCCAGCCTAAAGCTCGAAGAGATAAAATTTCCTCCGGTCCTTGGGCTCGAAAGAACTGCTCACATCGATTAAACTGAAGGTCTTTGTAGCTTCGCATGATGACAGTAGATGCTGGTGTGGCCAACTCGATCTTCCAAGACGCTGGTGCCGTATAGGCTACACCTGGCGGCGATGAGAAGAGGGAGTTGATCTTGACGAAGGCGCCGGCCGCCGGCAGCGACAGGGAGAAGCTGGGTCCCCAGATCTGGAGGTTCATGGCGGTGGCCAGCGGGAAGCAGGGCGGCTCGAAGAGGAGGGGGTCATCGTTCCCGCAGCCGACGTCGAAGATGAGCTCGGCCGGCTTGCTCTCCACGGCGGCGTGGAGGAGCGAGGAGACCTGCGCGGTGGAGATCCCACCGTCGTACCTCTTGGCCCGGATGCGGATCTCGATCCGGGTGAGCTCGGGGCGTGTCATCTTCCCCAGCAGACCGAGGAGCGGGACGGGGAGGGCGCTGATGCGGTCTTCCTCACCGTCGTCGTGCTAGCACTCCGATTCCGATCCACGGCCGCGATGCGCATCTTGCAGCAGCGAGCGTGAAGCGAGGTCGCTGCCCGACGGCAGCTGCTTCGCCATGGGTACTGCAAACGGAGGTGGTGCTGTCGCCGCGGCCGAAGCAGGTGATGTCCCAACTGGAAGTGCAGTTGTTGCAGACTTGGCCGGCAGGTGTATTGCAACGGCTGCGGGTGGAGCTGCGGTGATGGAGTCGAGCCGGGCGAGGATCTCCGTGATGGTGAGGGACGAAGTCGCAGGCGGCGCTGCTGGTGGCGCGGCAACGGCTGTCGCTGGCGCAATCACGGTTGTCGCGGCCGTTGCTATTGCCGTCGGGACAGATGATGTCGACATGGATGCGATGATGGAATCGATCGTAGTGGTGACTCTCCCAACAAAAACTTGAAGGTCGGCTTTGGTGATGTATTCTCCCATGATCAACAAGAGGTGGGCAAAGGAAGAAATCAATGGTGGAAGGCACAGGCTAACACAGGATCGCTAGTCTGATATCGAATGATATGGTAAATCTAGGGATAGCCCGAAGAACCTATTCGTCGCCCTCCCTTGGAGGCTCTGACTACTTTTAGGGTTCTTCTTGCTTGTCTTGATTGATACAACTCCTCTCATTATATAGAGAGGTTGACTTGACCCCTAACACTAGACTCCCAATCCGGTACTATTATCCGCGATAAGGACAACGCTACAGTACCCGCGCTACAGTACCCGGGCTGGGCCCTAGGCCTCTAGTCGGCCCACTGGCCATAACAAGTACAGAATCATACTAGGTGCAAATTAAAAGTTTATATAACGGTAAGAGGCTTTTAACAACTGGAGCAATTAGAAGTGCATGATAGCTACCAACACACATGCACCCTTACATCTGCACCGGGTAGGCACCTAGAAGATATGCCATCCACCCATTATGGTAAGGTAAATAAAGAATGATGTAGCAGTAACGCAGTATTACAACTCAAAAATCACAACCAACTTAGGTTGCAAAATGTGTCACACAACATCATCATCAGTGTCGCAGATAATTTAAGTACCTGTTGTACCGCAACACCACCTCGCTTTTTCTCTGAGCTGAAAGGAAGTACATGAAGAACAGAGGACTTCAATTGTGTGTCATTGAATTTCATACCCAGCTGTAAAAATGTTCCAACCATGATTAGTGTTACGAAGAATATATAGTAGCCTATAGAAAGGATCAAGGCTGACTACTATAGAGGGTCTTTTCATACCTTTAGCCCCCAGGACAATATCGCCTTTTCTGTAGGTGATCCAGTCACCTCTGGTTCTTGACCATCCTGCCGAGACAGTATATTCTTTTCTGTAGGTGACCCAGTCACCTCTGGTTCTTTACTGCCCTGCAGAGATGGTATAGCCTTTTCTGTGGGTGATCCAATCACCTCTGGTTGTTGACCACGCTGCTGAAACATTTGACATAAGTCAGCACTCATGCCCCCAAGAAAGGACAAGGCTAACGCGCGACGCGCGGAAGTGCGCGACCCGCCGCTGCCGCCGCCTCGAGCCCCCGCCGCCACCGCCTCCCCCGGCTCCGGCGGCCTCCGCCGCCGCCCACCACCACGGCCAACACTAACCCGTCGTCGTCGTCGACTCCTCCGCCGCCTCCTCCGCCCCCACCGCCTCCTCCGCCGCCGCCCACCACCGCAGCCGCCGGTTACCCACCGCCCGTCCCCGCCGCCGTCGCTTCCTCCGCCCCCGCCGCCAGCACCGCCCACCGGGGGTCCTTCACCGCCTGGCCGGCGGCGCCATCGCCGCCCAGCCCTCCCCTCGCCGCCCGTCGCCCCCGCCGGACCGGCCGCCGCCCCGGCCACCCCCTCTATGTCCGCCGGTGACCGGAGCCCCCCAAGTAACCCCGGAACCCTAACCGGCCAGCGGCGGCGGCGCGGGGCTGCGCGGCGACGGCGGCGCGCGGAGCTGCGGGTCGCGCTACCGGTCGTCTAATAAACTTAACGCCCAAGAAAGCAGATGTCCGTCATGCTATCCTGGTACTTGTCAAGCCATAAACAATTCAATTCAACTAAAGAACATAAGACACAAAAAGATAACATGAGATATTTTTTCTGCCACTAAAAATCACAACGCAGGCATGTGTGCTGTGTGCGCATCACAAATGCAAAACAAAAAATTGCTGCAGGCGCACCATTTATCAGGCTACTGATGGCACTTGGGGAGTATTGTTTGTTCAAAACTGAAAATATCCATATTTTTTAAGGACAGTACCGTCTCTTTATTTAAAACTCAAATTTCAAATAACGAACCCATGGGCATCAGTGGTGTAGAATTTGGGATGCATATGCAATCATATGTGCTTTAGCTTTCTCCATAAATGATAATGACTAACCTGAGGCTGAAATATGCTTCCAGAAGTGTTATGTACAATTCCTTCAATAATCAGTGATGTGACATTAGCAGATAACATCTGAGCATTATCAGGCGAGTCCATCTTCTTTCCACCAAAATACCCCTCGACAACAGTCATCTTAAAACCGGCCAGGAAAAAAGAATTTAAATCAGGGCCAAGCAGATTTTAGAATAAAATCATTATCTGAAACCTGCATGAATAGAGTGAACAACGTTGTGAAAACAGTACACCATTCACCTGATTCGAAGTCAAGGTGCCAGTCTTGTTACTGCAAATTGTTGTAGCAGCACCCATCGTTTCACATGCAGAAAGCCTTCTGACCTATACCCAACACATGATGTCAGATCAAGTAGCACAACACAACCAAAATAGAAAGTTGGGAATGTACCAGAGCGTTCTCCCTCATCATCTTGCTCATTGAGAAGGCAAGACTGACCAAAATAATGCCCAGTGAGTGGCCGGATAGACAAATGGTGACAAAAATTTACACAGCAAAAAACATGCTTACGTCAATGTGACAGCCAATGGTAGTCCTTCAGGAACAGCCACAACCGCAATAGTGACCTAGTTCCACCTCAAGATGATGAGGATGAGACAAAAAACTGTAGACATAGCAACATATTTTACCAGAGAACCCAATACCTACCGCCACAGTGAAGATTCTAACTATTACACATATCATGTCGCCTACACCCATCTTCCCTTTCACATACTGCACAGATCCATCATGATTGTATGTATGTCCACAGAAGCACCTAAAAGAAAAACAAGGTGATGTAGAATTGTAGATAAAGAAAATAGGAAGGTTGCTGCTTAAATGAAAACCAATTCTACCTGGCAAAAAGGACAACCAGAGTTGCAAGGGCAACATAAAGTCCAACCATTCCAACAAAAGTAGCAACACCATTCAAACGAACCTGCATCAGAACAATAAAGGCATTTCAATTCATAAACTCGTACAAAGGCCGGCAAAAAAAAAAAGGATCAAACCTGTAGAGGCGTCTCTTCACCCGAATCTTCAGATATGCTTGCCATTAGCAATCCCCATTCAGTGTTGATTCCGACAGCAGTTACCTGGGCATTTCAACAGTTGGTAGGACCCAGTTTATAAATGCCCTATTCTGTTCCGTTACTAAAAACTATAAGACTGACACTGAAAAGTAAAAACTCTTAAGCTGTAACATAAAAACATTGCCCCAAAGGCAGATGCCTGTTTCTGTATTGCAGAAAGTATTTATGCATCCCTTCAACTCTACTTCCAAACTACAATATTAAACTAGAGTTTCATTCAAAGGTTTGATTTGCACATGTATTATGTGTATCACTAGGACGAAACAATATGCATCACCAAGTTAACCACAAATTGTTCCTTTCAAAAGGATACACTTTGATTGCCTGCAGATAGTAAATAGCAACCGTAATAATCGATTTACCGTTTAAAATAGATCAACATGGAAAGCAGATACAACAGTTGCTACTGATATCACATTTCTATTTCACATAGTAAATGAATTCAGAAGTGGAAGCAGCAGGTCCTCTTTATTTGGTGCTCTCTCCAGTCGAACATATTTCACATTGGTCACTAATATGTAACTTTGATCACCTATTTTTTAGTACATGTTTATAGAATCCAATAAATATAGGATATTATGAGAGTATCTGTCAAGAAGAATCTACACATAGGATTTTCATGTTCACAAACTAAATATTGAACTTGATAAACAAAGTTTCAGACATTTGATCGGATCCTTATCCAGAACATCAAGTATTTGTGACTGGGAAGTACGTTGATACAAAAACTCACCAGCATTGTGCCATAGCCATCGGCAACTTTGCAGCCCGATATTAGAAATGGTGACTTCTGATCTTTGTGTACCTTCAAATAACCACCATGTAACCATGTGTGCTTAAGATGCCAAGTAGTTATTTCCAAGGATGCGTATCAGAGTAACTTACAATTCTACTTTCTCCTGTCATGCTTGACTCATCTATGGAAAGTGAGTAGCCACTAATAAGGATTCCATCTGTGGGTATCTGGCAAAGAAATTATAGTGTATCCTTAGAAATTGCAGGTAGGCACAGCCACACGGGACGAGAAAATGAGGCTCAAATGCTCAATGGCCTTCTCTACCTGGTCACCAGTCTTGAGAAAGACAACATCTCCAATGACCAAATCGTGTATTGGCACCATGATTCGCCTCCCACCTCTGACAACCTGAATGACATTATCCAAAACTGTTATTTAGGACCAACAAAGAAACCGATAGCAACATGTGCCTATAATACTGACCTCCATACGTATGTTCTGTTTTTCAGCGTTCAAATTTTGAAATTGCAATGATTGTGTGTAGTCACTGATAGCTGAAATTAAGATAGAAAGAATAGTAGCCATTATAGTAATTTGGTAAACAGTACACCCATCACATAAAGTAGTGTTGCCACTAAGGAGTTAGACAAGTTTGATTTGAAGTTTCAGGCATACATACTGGAGATGAACTTCATTACTTTAAACTAATACTGCTTTTATGCTACTTTGTTACGGTTCATTTTGTCATGGGCTTTAACATCTAAACTTGAACGTTGCGTGTTGTATCACAAAGAACACAGAAATAGTCAGAGAAAAGTAAATCGAAGTGGCACACCTGTAACAAATACAACTAGGAGAATAGCAAAGGCAATGCTTGCTCCACCATACCAGCCTTCATTTATGCCCTATACAGTCATCATACCCGAATGTAAAATGAAGGAGCACAGGTGAAAAATGCAATCAATGATAAGCAGCTTGGATAGTCTGGATAGATACAAGGGAATAAGATGAAACAACATGGTTTCGCATCAAAATTTCAAACACCGAGAACTAGATGAAGCAATATACACTTGAAATGTGATATACAGACAAACGGCAAAAGGAGGGAAAACAAAACTAAGCTAGACAAATAACAGTTGAGAATTTTCGATAGTTAAGGGAATCAAATAAGTACAGATGTAATTCCCACCTCTGCTATTATTCCTGAGACCATTGAAACGGCAGCAGCGACCATGAGGATGATCAGTGTCAAATCTTTACAAGCATCCAATATAAAAGCCTAAATAAAAGGTACAATACAGCAAGAGTGAGTACTCAGACAAAGGCAAGCTATTCATCATAGAGATGTAAAAGAAACATTAGCATACCAAAAATCTTCTTCCTTTCTTATGAGGATATGTGTTTGACCCAAATGAATTTCGCCTTGCCATCAAACCTGAATCATCTTCATTAATCCCCTTCTCCGTATCGGTTTGTAGCATATTGGCCACACCATAAATCTGTAGAAGTAGTTATAAGGTCAAAACTATCACGGGCAGGTTAGATGATAATGACCCCGATCAGCTCACCCCGCCATACTGTTGCAGATCTGAGTAATTGTGTTCCCTTGTCAGTGCACTAAGCTGATCTTCTTTGATTCCGAAGCCAAGTGTGCCTTCAGCTTCAGCATGTGGCACTGCAGAAGTCAGTGTTGCAAAAAGCATGCTTAAAAGAATTGCGAGTTTGCAGCGAGAGAATATATTCCGCTTCTATAGACAATGCATTGGATTACCAAGACATTGTATAATCTATAATGCATAGAAGCAAGCATGCTCCTATCATATCCTAATAAATGCCCCTCCTGGAATGTTTATCACATCAAACCATAAGGGCCAGGATAGGTGGCAGATCGATATATACTTACAGAGTGGATATGGTAATGCATTCCAGGAGGGCAACAAAATACTTTCATCAAACCATTATGAACAAAGTGTAAGCACTAACAAAATTTGTAAGAGCAATGGGTAAACATTGAAATAATACCTGCTGCTTCTTTAGACTGAACATAATTTTGGTCAATCTCTTTGAAACAAAAAGCAGCCTGAATAAGACAATATAGAACTAAGCTAATACCAAAAAAAGAAAAGAATATTTACAGAGGAATAAAATATCTTCTATAGAAAGATACCCTTTTAACTTGAGCCTGTGCACGCAAATTTCTTCTGACTTCCTCATTTTTCTCCACCTCTTTGAAATCTAGTGTGTACCTAAAGCGCCTTGATGCATTCAGCACAAGGGCTGCTTGCTGCAGTAGACACAGGATAAGGGGATTAGAATTCCAAACATACCAAAAAGAACAGCAATCAGTGAACGGCACAGATATGTTGATGAATTGTGGTCAAATGTCTTTTTCTTTGCAATGCATTGCAACCAATTATAACTCAAGCAAGTTGCAACAGTTACTTAAACTGACTTAGATTCCTAATCAAGGGCCCAAAATCTAAGGAAAAGGGACGTAGTAACACAAATATAACCCAGATGGACCGAACAATTCGAAAGTATTCAGGATAAAAGCAAGTGAAAGCGCTAAACCGGCGTGTTGATCACTGAAAAAGCACAGATCAAATCCGTAAAAATTGAAATGGGCTCCGTGCTTTACGCCATCGCTCGCAGGCTGACTCGAACTGATGACGCAACAACCAAAAACGCATCGAACTCGTGAGGTAAAGGGAAAAATCTAAAAAGTGGAACTTGAACCTAGCAGTTCCCGAATCTGAAGGCAAGCCAGAATGCTAGGGGAACGCCTTAGTGAAGCACCAATCCCCTTGGAACAAACATCAAAACCACTTAACCATCTACGATGCAACCGCATCCCCAAGATATGCATAAAAGAACGAGTGAAGTGTGAACTCTGAACACACGCCTATGATATCCAATTCACCATCTTTCTTCAAACAGGCAATACTAGAAAACCCCAAAGCGAACTGAAAACGCACAAAGCGCACGCAAAAAATCGTCATAAAGACGAGCGAGTTTAATTGTGAGCTCGACCCTTCTTCTTCCCCCCAAAAAACGGTGCCTTTTTCTCGGGGGGAAAAAAACGGTGCCTCAAACCGGACGACGGCGAACCCAAGACAGTGCAGGTACACGATGCTCTTGCAGTCTTGCAACAACATTTGAGGAGCTTACCCGCCACTTTTTGAGCCTCTTGAGGGTGGCGCCCTTGGCTGGAATGTCGAAGAGGTCGCCGTAAGCGCCGAAGCTGAACCACCTGCCTCCGCCGCCACCCCGATTGCGCCGCGGGGGCGCCGTCCTCCCGCCCCCCGACGACGAATCCATTCCGCTCCGCGCTCGCAGAGAAGCACCGCCCGCACCGACCAAAACCCTTGCTGGCTCGGAGCAAGCGCGGTGAGACGATGATGCTTCCCCGGCGAGGAGTGTTCTGGAATGGGTTTGGAGAGAGCCCTGCCCCGCGGTTTGCTACGAGGTTACTGAAAATCCAAGGGACTTTGAGCTGCCGCCTATGCACGGCACACCGTTACTGTACTAACAGGACAGGAGGGGCAGCCCTTTTCTCATTACGTAAATAAAAGGAAGAGTTTAAAATAAGTTTACAAGAAGACTCTAATCTACTTCATCCATTCCAACCATTCCAAGAAAAAAATAACTACTCCATCCATTCAAATATTGTTGGTCATATATTTTAGCTATGATCAACGTCAAATTTTCTTAATTTTGAGCATCATGTTTATGGTAAAACTTATTTTACGATGGATTTAATGAAACTAATTTGATCAGATGTTACCTTTTTTCTCATACAAGTTTGATTAAAACTAAATAGAACAAAATTTAAATAATCAATAACTGAAAGCAGGCCGATTATTTAACCGATCCAAGCCATTACGTGGTAAGTAATTTTTCTATGCACCACCGGATATGTATCCATTACCAATCCATGTTTAATAGTTGCACGACAGGGTTAGAGCCGTTGTGCCATCGTGTACGCTTTTTCATTCACCGGTATTTTCAGCAGGCTCGGCCCTACTCCCTCCGTACCTCAATATAAACATTTAAAGCATTCAAATGTAAAAAATAGCAGAACTGCTAAAAGACATATATACTTTTTATTTTATATTACTCACCAACTCTTCACCCACCTCATCAACCCATTTAATTTTATCATATCCCTAAAAATGCTTATGTAAAATTTCACCCCCTGCTGATTGGGATGGAGGGAGCCGTACAAATTAGCGAAACAGCACCGCCTGCTCCAGCAAAAAAGCAGGAACACCCTTCCCTTCGCCTTGTTTAGTCTTCAAATTTGGGAGTCAAAATGTGTGCGTCACTCTAGCATTTCGTTTGTACATGTAAAAAATTATTTAAAAATTAATTAATTAAGCTTAAAATGTTCGTCTCGCACAGTACAATAAAACTGTGTAATTAATTTTTAATTTCATCTATATTTTTTTTGTCTAGTAAACTTTAGAGGTGAAATTTGCCTTTGTTTGTTTATAGAAGTTCGCTGACCAGGACCTGACCAGTGCTACCGTACGTTTGACGGTCAGAGATACGCCCGCCATCGGCTGAAACTTTTTGCTTGATGCCCGCTTTCCGTGGAATCGCGAAGCTGGCAATCTGGGCTTGGACTGGCAGGGGGACGAAACGCGGACACCCGGCTCGTGCTCGCACCGTGCCAAGCTCTCTTCTGCTCGTCGCTGACCCCATCCGTCTTCGACGGCGAGCTGCCAGATTCGCTGCCATCGCGGGGTGTTTGGTTCTTTTTAATCCCGTCACATTGAATGAAAAAATACTAATTAGAAGTATTGAATATAGAGTAATTATAAAATGCATTACATAATGCAGGACTAATTTACGATATGAATCTTTTAAGCCTAATCAGTCCATAATTAGACAATATAATGCTAAAGGAATGATTTGATAATTATGTATTAATTATAGATTAATTAGGATTATTAGGTTCGTCTCGCGGAATAGATATGACTTATGCAATTAGTTTTATAATTAGTTTATATTTAATGCTACTAATTACCACTTATTTGAGGTACTAAACTTTAGTCCCTCGGTGAGCTCGCGTCCTCTCCGCTGTAGCGGTCGATTCAAAGCCAGTAGATTTCTCATTTTCTGCCGTGATTATGTATGTGTAGTCTGTTTACCTTTGATTAAGTTTGGCCTCCTCGAGCAAAAATTATACTCGTGGACTATTTGAGTTGAGTACTGTGGTTAATGTAACGTAGTGAGAACTGAAAACTTCAGATGAGGATTTTTTTAGTGCGTCACCAAAGGAGAAGGCTGGGATAGGTCTTTTGATTTTATTCAGGGTGATGCGGGTGATGTGATGTGCTTTTCTGCTGTGAGGTAGCTGAACCGGATTGGGAGCCGCTGAACGCATCACTGGCCAATGCGTGTTTCCTTGTTTTTGCAGAGGCTGATGCTATTTCCGGTTGAAGCACAGCCTGCCTACAATATTAGAGAATATCAGAAGATGTAATTTTGCCGTAATGCTCACGAGATTGTTGCAACTGTACTCTTCTCATCGCTAACGAAAAACATATTACCTAACGTATAAAATACTAGAAGTGATCTTAATCTCTCCTATTTCTAAAGTGCGGACTTTGACTTTCAGTCTGTCATTAGACATCGACACGTGGGTTCTATGTCCTTCCTCGTGTCCAAATCAGGTTCCGGATTCCAACTGCAAATGGCCACGACCCACGAGCCCACGACGGTCCAACTCGCGCCCCCTTCTCGTCCCCTCGTGCGCTCCACCGAAGCTGCGTTGGGCTGGGCCCAACAGCCTTGGCCAGTCCACCAAGAGCAGTAGCAGCTGGCGCTTGGCCCAAGCTAGCAGGCACACGCAGTGGGTACATGGGCCAGTAGGTGCAATGATGAGGCCCAGCTACGTGCGCTAGGCAGTAACAGTAGGCCGAGCAGAGCTCGATGCCTCAACGTGCATGATGAGTAACAGGCTGAAGGCCAAATAAAGATGGAAGTGTAACTTTCTTTTATAGGTACAACTTTAACTTTAACTTGGTTGTCATATTATCAGTATGAAATATATCCGACCTTTTAAATAATTGTGGGCTTTGTTAAATAAAAGACAGGAGGTACCCTAATTCTTAAAAAATAGCAATAAAGCCTATATGTATTCTGAAAACTGTGAGGATCATAAAATTAAGCAAATAACCAAATATACACTAAAGATGCGATTTTCTGCATAGAAATATATTTATACAATTGGACGAGTTTTTTTGGTACTCTTTCAAATTTTGGTTCCATTATTCAAATCAAATGATAAGACTCATGTTCTTTTAGATCATTGATAAGGACTAAATTTGCATGAATTATAAATACATCATACATAATTCTCTCTAAATTATGATAATCATCCTGCCCATCTCACCGTCATTGATGTTGGTGCACTGATCCATACGCACCATCATTGGTTGGCCTCAATGCTCCATCCTCTACCGTACCATACATCACCCAAGGGTCTATAGTTGGACCTAGACCTGCATCCATGTCACGCACCACCCATCAACAAAACAACCGCACCACCGTAGAAGGCCAATCAGCGACCCCATTGTCACTCCTTGTCTCTGGCCACGAGCATCCTATAAATACTCATTTACTATATCTGATACTTACTAGCAAATATGCCGGTTCCGTTGCAACGAAAACAAAAAATAAAACATATAAAACAATAAAGAGTTAAGATAACTTTCTACCAATCCAAAACCTGAACTTTGGCGGTAACAACTCGTAGACGAGTTCTGCTCGGCTGGCTGGTGACAGGTGGCTGGAGCTGGTTTGTGCTGAGAGAAAAATATTGCTGGCTGACTGGTGACTGGTGCTGGTTTGTGCAGAGAAAAAAATACTGTTGGCTGGCGCTGATAAGCCGAGCGAACAGGGCGCCAGCCGGAGCCCTGCCTTGCTCCGTCGTCGTCAATTTGAACAGATGGCCGACGTTGATCGCGCACCACAAAACCACCAATGATGGCAGTCTCCTCTAAACCCTAATTCATTTCCACCATCGGCCTATCTTTTTTTGGATGCGTAAGAGAGCTAGATTCGAGAGTACATCTACAAGGCCATCCTTGCTGAAGTAAATATTTTTTTAGGAACAAATTCCAAGCATAGCTTCATCAGAGGCACCATCCATGGCGTATGCGTGGGCAAATCTAACTGATTTATCGAGAATAAGCTACAGCAATTCTACACTAAAAAAGTAAGAGAGTCGTGGCTTGTTGGTTCTTATTGCTACCATGACTCCATGATCTTGTTTGGCCTGTGCCGACAAACAGCTCTATAGAATGATATTTTACATTTTTGTGTAAATTAAAGAGTAATTGTAAGTTGCATGAGGACTTGTAATGGAAACAACATACACATATGCGTTTCCTGACAAGGGTATAGGAAGGATCAATTGGTGAGACGATGACCGAAGAGGCCCCCGTGTCGCTCCCCCGCGCGGGGCGAATCGGGCGGCGGCCAACCCTAGCCGCCGCCACCACCCCCGTCCACGCCCTCTATTCCTCCTCTCCACTGCCGGAGGGGGCCACCGGAAGCCTGCGCAGGCTCCCTAGGATGGCGGCGGTGAGGCCTTCTGCATGCCGGCAGCGAGAGCCTAGATCTGCGCGGGCGAGGGGGCTTCACGGCAAGGGCAGCGCCAAGGCAAGGGCGCGGTGAAGCCCATGGGTGAGCCACCGCGCTCAGAGGAGACGAGGCCGATGTGCGTGTGGATCTACGCGGCAGGGGCGACGGGGTGAAGCGCCGGTGGCGGCGGCGGTGGCGGCGGCGGCGGAGGTTGAGCACGCCGTGGCGGAGGCGTTGCCCGTGGCCTAGGCGCGACGGCGGTGGTGCTGCCCAGGCTTAGGCTTTGGCTTTGGCGACGCGACTTCGGGCACAGTCGGGGCGATTCTGTGCCTGCGAGGTTGGGCTGCTCCGATCTACGAAGTCGTGGCCTGCTCAAGGTGGGTGGAGGCGTGGGCGACGATGGCTCGCTGTTGGATGGCGGTTCTCGGGGCCTACCTTGCCTAGACTAAGTTCTGGGGAAGGATTTGGGTGCCGGTGATAGTTCCCGGAGGGAGTTCAGAGGTGGCGCATGGGAGATGGTGACTTCGACCGACGTCGCGTTTCAGTGTGCAGATTTATCCCAAGGCCTAAGTGCAGCGGAGGTCTGCCGGCGGGCAGCGCGGTGGCGGTGGCGGCTGACGACTGCGGCAGGTTGCTTTCATCCTCGACGTCCCCGTGTGAAGAGGTGGGCCTCACCAGTCCGTACCGATGCGCCGGTGAGCTGAGCAGGGTGTCACGACTCTCATGTCGTTCGTCAGCGGTCAGTCGAGGGGAGCCTAAGTGCTTGCCCCTCACGCTACTAGCGGCTGCGGCCAGAGTTGTGGTTCATCGTGTTCTTCATCGACGGGCGGGCATTGGGCGGAGCTTCGGGCGAAAGTTTATCCCGACGCTGGTGTCGGGGTCAGCAATGGCGGCATCTTCGGATGTCGTGAACCTCCTTAGAGGCGTTGGCTGAGAGGCTCCCTGCTTGGTTTTGATTTTCCATGTGAAAACCTTTCTCCAGCTGACCGGAGGGGCGGCGACGGCAGCTTCGACGTCGTATACTTCTTGGAGGCGTCGCCTTGGAAATCAAGTGATCGACTTCAACTGTGCAGGAACGGTTTAGTGAGTGGTTGGAGGTTGATTGGAGCATGGACGGAGAAGAAGATTGAAGCTGTCTTCCTTTTTTTTCTTTTTGTTAGTGCGTTTTTCTTCTTGTTTCTTGGTTTACCTCGGTGTGAGGTTTAGAGTCTAAGGACTCTGGTGTCGTGTAACCTTTAACCGTATATATCCACTTGTGGATATAGAGGCTGTATGTTTATTCCTTAATCTAAAAAACAAGGGTATATGAATGTATATTTGCTCAATGAAAATAAAGCACGGTGATTTATGTACATGCTCCATCCGTCCCTAAATAACTGTCACCGTTAGTTTTCGTGCCATGACTTTGCTTCGATTCGTAGAAAATACGTACAACATTTTAATCTCCAAATAAATTTATTAAAAAACTAGATTCAAATATCTATGTAATGATATTTATTATGTACCATAAATATTAATATATATTTTTTATATATTCGGTTAAAGATGGAAGCGAAAACGACCTATATTTAGGGACCGAGGGAGTACACAACTATTATGTAGTTAATGTTTCCTCTGCGTTATGGGCTAAAGTATAAAGTCAGACACGTAATTAAATTTAATTTATTGACAAAGCAATGGGATATGTGCAAAACTCACGTAGGCCCAAAGCGGAGTCAAATCGCTGGGCGATGTCGCCGTCTCCGCCTTTTCTAGCTCCAATTCCATACGAGGCTTTAAATATAGTCGAAAAGTCACGTCACGTACTGTATCACTATAGTATTTTTCATTTGTTTGCGATAATTGTTGTCCTACCATGACCTAGCTAGGCTCAAAAAATTTGTCTCGTCGTGTACATCAAAACTATGCTATTAGTTTTTTTATTTACCTATATTTAATGCTCCATGCATGAGGAGAAAGAGGTTTGATGTGATATAACGAAACTTTTTGCATAGTGAAATTTTGGGTAGAAGTTTAGGAACTAAACACAGCCTGAATCCTTGCTAGAGGCTCGGCACCAATCACATGCAGACCAGCAGCCGTTGGAGATGGAGGTCAACGCGTCCTCCGCCGCCATATGTCGAGACCCGCGGAGACCAACAGAGCCAGCGGACACGGAGGTCGGCTCCTCCGCCACCGCTGAGAATCCAGCTGTCAGTTCTCCATCAATGGTGACCTCCATCCTCCCTCCCCCTGCCTCTTTCGGCAATCTGATCTCTGCTCCGTTTCGTGACGGGTCTTATCTCTTTCATCCATGGGAATCGGTATCCGGCGTTCCGGCTGTGTTTGTTGCGGTCGAAATTTTTTTCCGCTTTGACTAATAATTAAGGATATTAAATAAAATCAGTTTACAAAACTATCTTCACAACCTGGGTTAATTCACAAGACAAATCTAATGAGGCCTCTGACCGCACGATCAGAGAATGGTTACTGTAGCATTACTGTAGCAAATCATTGAGTAATTAGACCCATTAGATTCGTCGCGTAAAGTTACACTCATCTCTAAACATATTTTACAAATAGACTTCATTTAATACTCCATGCATGCAAGATTCCTATTAAAAAAATTCCGAGAAGTAAAGAAATACGGCCTCCGTTCCCTGACCGGTCTCCATCTCCTCCATCCATGACGCGGGCGCCGCCCCGCCTGGTGCTTCCTTGCCCGGTGCGCTCTCTCTCTCCCCTCTTCCAGCCCTTAGGGCAGTCCCAACCCATCATGTTTATGGGTAGTGTCCATGCTGCCATGTTAGCAAGACATCACCTTAGACACTACATTCTCCAACCCATGATTATTTAGGATGGATCATTAATAAATTCATCATCTTTTCTCTCTACCAATCATACTTGTTCTTTTTCTATCATGAAGACACTATCCTCTCCCAATGCAAACTTTGGTAGTGTCCTGCACATAGGTTCTCGTGTCGACACTGGGTCTTACTTGAGACCCAGTTTCTTCCTCCTTCAATTCTCTCTCTTATTTAATAGTGCCACACAAGCAAAAAGTTCTATGTGGCAGCGTAATTAATGCTATGAAAACCATCCTATATGGAGGGTTGGGACTGCCCTTACACCATCTGGTGACCTCGATCGGCTGGTATTGTCCTTGCTTGCGAGATCTCAGCCTCGACAACAACCGCGTAAAGGACGGCGACAACCTGATTCGATTTTTCGTGTTGCCCTTCGTATGTTCTTACCTTTTTCCCCTTTGTTTCATGGTGCAGCCTCAAACTCGATTACGATTTGGAGATGGCACAAGAATCGCGCAGTGGAGTCGCCTCCAGACTGGGGACATAGAAGAGGAAGGAATTGGAATCACGCGGTGGAGTCACCTCCGGACACCGGACTTATCAGAAAATCACACGGACACGAAAAGAACGAAACACCGTTCGGTCAATGCGATGACGTAAGCATAACATGGGCTGACGTTAGCCGACTTACGAAACGTTGCTTATACTTTATAATTATTATATTATTATAGGGAGAGATTGACTTTCATTTTTATGTTAATTATGTTACGTATAGTAGTGTGATAATTCACGTCGCTTCCACCGACCACGTATGGATATATTTTCTAGTACGTTTAAAAAGAATATAAAAAGAGAAAAATCGGCCACCAACGAAAACTTACCTCTCTTAATGGAAACATAAAAACTCACAAACTATATGTAGACGAACTTTGATATAAAGTTGAAGATGCAAACCTACTTGTAAAAAGTAAACGAAAATAAGGGACAAATTTGATAATCTCCAGACGCATGTGCACGGTGCACCGGAAGACGCCCACCTTTTGCAACCTCGCTGAGAAGTGAGAACACTAAAATTCGGTGGGAACCCCAGGTTTAGCCCAAAACCGTATGACAACGCCTGTACTTAGGCCATTTCTAACCCAAGTGTCTATAGGTAGTGTCTAGTGGAGAGAAATTCAATAAATGTCTGCATAGACACTACCTTCCCATTGCGAGTTTTCATAAGGATGAAAAATTAATAGCTTTTGTCATGTAACGTTAACATAGTTGGATCAGTTGTGACAAGCCATACAAAATACTGTTGTGGCATGCCAATTCAGATGTGATCGACGGAAAGTGAACATTGAACCAGAAAAGGACAAAGGACACAACATACTAATTAAAGGTAAAATATTTAAGCAAAGACGTAATATATATCAAAACTCTTATTCTCTTCTTACGAAATGAACAAATAACAGTCCATCACGACGACGGGGTGATGGCTTTTGCCACAGCGGTGTTCAATGTACTAGCAGATACGTAATAGATAACAGTAATGCAATTCGTACAGATCACAGTCCATAATGACGGTACTCAAACAGGTTGCAGGAGTGTAGAACTTGTAGCATCAGGACTCAAACTAAAGGCAGGACTCAAACTAATTGCAGGACTCTAATGTATTTGCCTGGACAAGCAGTACTTTGGATAAAATTCAACAAACCATATCCTGAAAAAGGAAGCAATAAAATTCAACAAACCAACAAGCAACAAAAAGGAAGTTGTTAAGTCTGTTCCATTACTAGCATATAGGAAATACAAAAGGCAAAAAAAAGGAGTATAATTAATCGGTTAACCCCTCCACGCACAACATTTCCGACGGGCCACGTGTGCTTCGACTTCCTCCGCAAGCCGCCGCGCCAGTCACCGGAGCCCGCCGGCCGCGATGGCGAGCAGGGTGGCCGCGGCGCTGCTCCGGTGGGGCAGGGACCAGGCATCCGCCCTGTTGGTGCCTCGCCTGCCGAGGAGCTCTCCCGCTCCGTCCGCCGCCGCGGCTCCACCTAGGATGGGATCCACTTCCTACTACTCCTGCGGCGGCGGCGGCGGAGGTTGTCCCCTCCCGCCGAGGTTGGGGCCAGCGGAGGCCTTCTCCTCCTCCGCCTCTCGATTCGCCTCCTTCCACGTCTTCCGCTTCCTCGCTCCCAAGGTGAGGGCCTCTCTTTATGTGTGGTTGTTGATGCTCTCATTTGAGAGGAATTCCGGGCCCTTCTGTAATTGGATCGTTGCGAGGGAAATGGCTCGGGTCCGCCACTTGTGAGGATATATTGGGCTGATAAATTTTAGTTATGGACTAGGATTAGATCATTTTGGGGTGAGGGGTTTAATCTGATTGATATAGTGAATTAGCTATAATGAAGCTTGGCCATGTCTGTCTTCAGAGTTTTAGATTGGATGGAATAGCACATATGATTAATCTCTGCAATTCCTAAACAAATAAAAATTATCTTCATCTTTAGAATCCATCTCTTAATCTTTTAGAAAATATGGTATGCAGTGCATTAGAACACTCATTACTTTACCTTGCCGTGCTGTAAGGAATTCTCAAAATTACATCTGATTCAAATGTCTATTTCATGTTAGACCTTGTTTGGCCAATGCACGAGAAAAATGTCAACTACTGCGGCAGCACTGAATTCAACCGTGGCCAATGGAGCAGCAACTTCAGGATTGAATTTGCTTGTTACGAAAGGGCCTCAAGCACAGAAGGCGGTTGGGATATGGCTCTTTGGGTGTGCTGCCTGGGTGTTCACTGTTCAGCTTGGTTGTACTCGGTGGGATTACTCGCCTCACACGTTCTGGGTTGCCAATGACTGACTGGAAGTTCACAGGCGAAACACCTCCAATGTCAAACGATGCAGGGCAGTTGGAATTTGAGAAATACAAGCAGTCGCCTGAGTACAATAGGTGAGGATGCAATTGCTGCCATCTGTTTATATATTGCCTTAGTTTTATCTTCTATTGTAGATGTCCACCAGTTGAACTAGGTAATGTCCTGTTGCATGGCACACAATGGCTTATTTCTCTTTCATATTCGATATCGTGACCCCTCAGATGATTCTAGCATCTCAGTGGAACACTACCATTTAAATTTTGGTGCTACTTAACCTGTACTGTACTTTCCTTATTTCTTAACAACTCCCATGTTGATTGAAGAATCTGTGAACACATATTTACAACAGTAGCCTATGAAATTGCATCATAAATTTGATGGGTCATTGGAAATTTTATTGCCCCCTCCCCCTCTTACGTTTTGACCTCTTGTTATTGTGATGTTTGTGACTTGACCATCACTGAAATTGGATGCCCATGTTTGTATCCACTACCGAGGTAAATAAAATGAATCCTTACCAAAGGTTTGGCATCAAACTAAATAACGATCTAACCTGTTCAAAGTTGTTTAGTGATCTCGTGTGCATCAAACCAATAATCTCCATTGTTTTCATATCCTGAATCTTTGACAGTTTTAAACATACTGTCAAACTTCAGAAAGATAAACATTATCATCATCATCAAGAAAAACGAGCACATCAAAGAAAATAAAATGGTTGGAGTACTGTTTTGTAGTAATTGATGAGTTTGGTAGCGATGTAGGAAAAGTAATTCACATGGACTCTCAGCGACTCAGCAATCTGTATTTACTTTCCTTTAAACAACTAAAACTATCCTCATATGTTTTTCCTTGATTTGCTCCTTGTATAGTTGTATGTTCCCTCCATTGTGAGATAATGTTTTGCATCATATTTCTTCTAATGCAATAGCAACATTCTATTACATATCTAGGGTGAACAAAGGAATGAACGTTGAAGATTTCAAATTTATATACTGGATGGAGTATGCACACAAAATGTGGGGAAGGGCTTTGGGCTTTGTATTTGCGGGTCCTTTTGCGTACTTTATTGCAAAAGGGTATGTTACATGCCAACTTGGGCTCAGGCTTTCGGCTCTTTTTGCACTTGGTGGTGCACAAGGACTGATTGGCTGGTGGATGGTGAAAAGTGGTCTTGAGGTATTTATACGATGTCTTTTATGTTGAACTACTTTGAGGGTTGGCGCTTCACTCGTTCTTTTTTCGCCTCAGGAACGAACATCTGATTATGTTCAACCAAGGGTTAGCCCTTACAGGTTGGCAACTCATCTGATCTCTGCATTTGTTATCTACTGTGGTATATTGTGGACTGCTTTGTCAGTAGTGATGCCAGATCCTCCAACCGGCTCAATGAATTGGGTAAATGGTGCAGCAAAAATTAGGAAGTTGGCAATTCCTGTCAGCGCTGTGGTAGGCATTACATCCATATCTGGAGCATTTGTTGCAGGCAATAATGCGGTAAGTCTTTCTCCCTCTGTGTTTATGTTATTTTTATCTATCTTGAAAGCTATGCATACCTTTTGTTTTATTTGTTTATTTTTACTATTGCTGTAACTAGGGGCATGCATACAATTCATTCCCAAAGATGGGTGACACATGGATTCTAGAGGATGTATTTAGCATGGAGCCTTTCATACGCAATTTTTTTGAGAATACATCTACTGTGCAGGTAACTTCTCCTAATTATAAGTTTACAAATCTGTTCATGCTCTGATTAAAAAACAAGAGTTCAGCTCCAATGATCATGTTGTCTTGAGAATTTCATTCCTTAGGGTTTGCACATTCACTCTCTTTGCTTTGTAATCTTTAAAGAGTTTGTCCTGGCTAGAACCACAAATAGATTTTACACTTATCCAACATCCATGCAATGTATCCTTTTGTCCATGTATTGCTGATCTGATCAGAAGAAATTTTGGAGTGCATGATCACACGAATTGTGTCAGTCAAGAATTCTTATCCAATCCTATAGATTAACAATCTCCTCCCATTCTTGTAGCTCAATCATTGAATTCTTGCAACAGCCACACTATTGTCTGTGGGTGGATTATGGCTGTCTGCAAGGAAAATTGACATGCATCCAGCAGTCAAGTCTCTGATCGGGAGCACACTTGGAATGGCTGCTCTTCAGGTAATAAATCCAGCACCTTGAGGCTTAGGCAATGTTGATATTTCAGTAGTTTCTATGCATAACTGATGTAACTATCGTCGATCATGCATAATTCAATCTGTATGTCAGATGAAGTTGTTGCATCACACAAGAGTTGTATTTTCTGAGGCACATGAAAAGGTATAATCAACACCTAATGAACTGCACAACTGATTGACCTATACTAGTGCATAGTACATCTAACAATTTTACACTTCCTGTTTCAGGTTACGTTGGACATGTCTACACTCTTGATGTATGTTCCCACCTCTTTGGGCTCAGCACACCAAGCTGGAGCATTGACTCTATTGTCACTGATGATACTTCTCACTCACACTTTAAGAAGGCCATCACCGGCTCTTCTTAAATCGCTTGCAACTGCTGTGAAGTCAACCAAATGCTACGCCTCCAATTTTTTCATGCGACAATTCCCCCACCTCACCTCTAACATGCATTGGTGCCCTTTTTCTTCCGCACCGCCTGACTACTGAAGCTTTTTTGCTGGAAAAGAGCGCGTTACTCTTTGAATAAAGGATCCTCGATGTTTCAGTGTCAAATATTAGAAATGTTTTGTACTTTTTTTTAATATTTCAATATTGCATTTTTGGCATATTCTGTTTTGAGCTGTGATCATGGTGCTAAATTCAATTCACTGTCTCGAGTAATCTTATCCTGAACGCTAAATTGTAAATAATCAGTCATCTATCGGTGGACTAAAGGGTCCATTAAACAGGCTAAATGAAGGATTAAACGAAAATGTCTAGATATTATGTAGTATTTAAACACTGGTTAAATGGGCCAACCACCGTTTAAACGTGCACCTTATCTTCATATTTGAAATCAGGACACGTTTTAGAAACTAAATTCTCCAACCTATGTTTTCCTCTACATTATCATCTCTTAGTGCAAAACTTAGTACCCTGTGCATAGGTTCTATTGTTGAAACCATGTCTTGCATGAGATCTAGTTTCTTCTCCAATTAATGCTATAAAAATTATCCTAAATGAAGGATTGAAGCTGCACTAAGCATTTCTAGTTGAAAATCACTTGGATAGAAAGCTCATAAATGTGTTTGATGGTTTAATGCATGTTTGTATACTTGTGCTGCGAGAATTCCCCTCGTAATTCATCCCAAGGCGATGTTGCTTGCTAACTGAGACGAAATAGAGTGGGTTTTCACCTTGTTGCTAACATTATTTGTTTTTTTTTGCTAGAGAAAGAACATTACCAAACAACACTGCTGTGGCAAGAATATGAAACCTTGTGCTTTGCAACCATTTTTTAATTTAAAACATCTTTCAGTTTTAGTGGGCAATTTAAAAGGACATGAATATGTAAAATCTAGATCAGTTAGTGCATTGTGCCACAAAGGATGATGGAACCTCGGCATGTGACATTGAGGGAATTCCGGTCAGCCAACGGGAGGCAAGAATCCAAACAAAGGAAAACACATTCAAAGTGCCTTTTTCCAAATTTAAATAGAAGTACTAGGAACTGCAGAAAAGTGAGATCCCATAGACGAGGAACAAGTTTTGGTGGCACGGTTCTTTGAAACTTTAATATATTCTTTCCGCTTTGCACGTTAGCTGTTTTAGACTCCATTTTCTCTATGCAGCAAGGAGCAACGAAATTAGAACCTTCATTTTCTACATGCAGCAAGGAGCAACAAAATTAGAACCCCCAACTTGAATGTTGCTTCCTCCACCGAATGTCCCTGCTGACAAACCCCAATAGGTTATGGTTGCTGCAACTTGGTAGTTTCTTGCTGCCAAAATGTGGATACGTGGCAGGTGCAGCGTTGTATATTTTCTGTTTCATTACAAGTGGGTCGACATGTATAAAAACTACTTGTATACTCAATCTGCAAATTGAATGCATAATGATGCTTCCATGAGATATTCAGTCATTGGTAACTTGGTACGGGCATAAATGTGGACCGTGCCACACCGTGAAGGCGTGAAGTGCTATAGCTATTTTCAGTACAAAGGATTGTACTTTTCAGGAAAAAAAAGTACAAATGGGTCGGATCACTTTATATAAATGTTAAAGAGACACACGTTTCTACCTATAAGCTTCTCAAATTGATGATCTTGTGAAAGTAAGGAAGTCGGTTTTAAAATGGAACAAGTCAGTTTCACTCCATGATTGGTGTTGGGGCATCCTATTCCTATCAACTTCTCGGCTGTTTAGGCGAGGATGGGGCTCAGATTTTTGTTGCCACGACCTATATATGCCATCGTATGAGACCGCTGTCTTTCTTTGTCTACTGACCACGGCAAAGACTCCAGCAGATTTTGGTTTGGCTTTGGAGTTTAATCTCCATCAGGTGGCCATGAAAATCAACTGCCTGGCACTTGAAAATCTGATTTTGAACCATGAATTATGATACAAAACATCTAGTTGTTGATAAGTTCATATTTGACACCTCAACCCTCATCTTGTCTAGTTTTAATCCCCAACTCCAATGCCGTTAGTTTATGGAATATATCCAACTTTCAATTCCATTTAGTTCTACCCCTGAACATAGTCAAAGCTGTTTATGATTGACGTGGCAGCATCTTTCAAATTGAAATGAGGCAAAACATTATCAAACACCTCTAGTTATTTTTTGGGATTTTCTTGTATCCTAAAATATCTTCAGAATAGAATTTCCCTCGTTTAAATTGAAAAACTGCTGCTATAGCAGCCTTAAACCGTTTTGACTGCGCTCGGAGACCAAACTAAAAGGGAGTGAAAACTGGACACCAAAAGTCAAATCCAGATAAACTAAAGAGTTGAGCGTCCAAATATGGGGGTGGGGTGGTTTGCTTTGTAATTTGGACTTTGGAGTAATTGCTAGCCCGATTGATTACTGGCAAAACAAAGTAGAAACACGGTCATGCTCGAGAGATATATGCACATTTTCATGGCACTATTTTTCTCATAACAGATACAACCGCATAGTCATCTGAAGCTTAGATATGCTTCCTTGAAAACCGGATAGGGGAATGGTTTTGCTTTGCCGCAGGATTTGTAAAAAAATATTAAGATAATGAGACGCATCCTAATCCTAAATTCTCGATGTCCTTAACAATTTGCAGGCGACTTGTGTGGTCGGTCCCCCACTAACAAACTCCCATAAAAAAATTTCATCTTTTGAACTACGTCAGTGGCGCAATCTGCCTATATAAAGAAGGAACCTCTGCCTCCCGTCTTAGCTGTGAATAGCTTGGCTCCTGAGCTCTCTCATCCTCTTCGTCTTCCCGCTCCAAAGTATTAGCTACCATTGAGATCGTCACAGCCATCCTGCAGCTCTTGTAAACTCCATGGCCGTTTCCTTGAAAACCATTGCAGCTGTGTTCATGTTGCTGCTCAGCACCACCTGCTTCGTGCAGCTTCCTGTGCCGACTCGAGCAAGGAGGCTGGAAGTAGTGAAGGCACCTATCATCAGCGCTCACCATTATCCATGGACTGGAAGGAGTGTCCTACAGGTGACTGCAGGTAAAAATAGGGTGACTGATGCAACCACCAGTCCAGGACATAGCCCCAGTGATGGCCATAGCAATCCTCCAAGCTTAATGAAATGATCTGCTACTCGTCGCTGCATCTGTCACCGTCCTTAGCTCAAGTTTGTTTGTACCGACAATTCCAAGCTTACATATGTACGTGTTGTATTTGGGCTTTTATGTATGTTTTTTACTTTGTTGAAATTTGAAATAATGCATGTAGAATCTATAAGTTGTTTGTACCACACGTTGTAAAAACTCTTGCTCCCCTCTATATAGTATAATAAAAGGCAGAGCTCATGCAGCATTTTAAGAAAGAAAAAAAAGGTTTATTACCAATAGCCTCCATGATTCGGTTTGCCTCTTGTGTTATGGACAGTTATTTGTTAATACTTACCATTGGAAAAAAATAGTCTTGAACGTGCTGAAAGCTAGATGATCGAAGAGATCTGTAAGCCTAATATGCCATGACATTTGATTTTGGTTTTGCACAAAAACATACTCCTATATCATTTGTTTCATTAAACATCAAGGTGTAAAATTAGACAGAAAAGGTGAAAAGGTTGTAATAACTTACTGTCCTGCAACTTGATGCTCCCTATAGTCGGCAACTCCGGCGTGCTCAAGGTGTGCTTCTGGTATTTAGAGCAGTGCATGTTAATTACGATCCACTCGGGATTATTAGCGTTTATCTTGACTAAATTTGTCCAGGACAATAGGTTTAATACTTTTTGCTAACTATATTAAAAGGTACCTGCAAAAATCATGTTTGTTGGAGGGGAGCTTCTGTTGATATTAAATCAATAATTATTTATGACAGGAGAAAGTAATTTTTGCTCCTCCTTTGTTTAATGCTATCCCCTCGGCAAAGAGCTAGTGACGTTTTGGTGACTCTAAAATGTGCTCCTGCTGAAGGCGCCTTAGCATACGCGAGTCCTATCACGCAAAAGCATGGGCAGGACATATTCAATGGAGATACATGATCTACACGCATGCATGGGAGCAAATAATGGAGTACTACGTTAAGGGGCAGATCAGTTGCATGGCATCCCAAGCTTCCCTTCGTAATGCGCTTTTTGCCACAATTAATCAAAAGTATTATTCTTTGTCGACTAGAAGGAGTAGTATGGTTACTTTTGCAGTACCCTCGGAGCTCTTCTTTTCGTAACTAAATGTTATTTTTATTATGTCCTCGTCCTTGTGCCCAATCTTATTTAAAATATCCACCAAGCATTTCAATTCAAAGTATTATTGATTGTACCTCTGGTGGACAGTACTACTTTTGTTGTGCATATAACTCAATCTGAAAGAGAAAATGATTTATGCTTGTATTCCATTTATATTCATGCACACTTGTTTTTGTTGCATACTGACATGAGACTTTGCGGTAGTCAAGCTTTAAAACTCACTTGTCATGCACTATACTAGATATATAGTGGATACACACAATGATATTAATATTTGTCACATAAAATTGGTACCGTTCGATGTCACCATCAAAATCACTTTTGCAACATTAGAATTAGTAAAACTAGCAAAAATGATTGAGGTATATGTAGGAGCGAAGCCAGGAATGGAAAATAGAGAGGATTGGTTTGGCCCAAATAATGGAAATATAGTCATCTTCTTCCTCATAGGAGTCAGAGCTTCCCCATCCTTTATCCATGGCAGCCAAAAATTGAAGGGGGGCTCCATGGTGTCCCTAAGGGGGCTCGAGCCCCCCTTTTAGCTCCGTCACTGGGTATATGTGCATAGAAGATGACCGTTAACAACTCGACAGAGTATAAAATTGAGCCGGGATGCCTAAGCTTTCCAAGGATGATCGTATAAAGATGTAGCGACTAGAAATATTGGGTGCGGTGTACGAGTTGCATGCACCATGGTGTTGCAACATGAAGCCAGCAAGGAAAGCAAAGACGAATGAGTGACTGAATGATCACCCTGGTCTTACTTTAATTACAAAAAAACACACAATCCTAGGTTCTCCATCACGATAATGGATATGGTACGACCGCCTGTGCTTTATTAGCAGCCCGGCCTTATTTAATTTGGATCTTGGAAAACCTACCTAGACCACCCCATGCATTGGATTTTTGGAGGCTTCGGGATATAACTAAACAGCCCTATCTTGATCAAGTAATATAATATCTTGATCAAGTAATAATAAGTATCTCTCTTTACTTGCCGTATCTAATTGCGCTTTAAAACCGGCCTAGCTATTCATCCGTTCTTGTTTATGATTATCAAATTGATGTAAAGCTATATATAGTTATGAAAAAGTAACGGCCGCCTGTTTGGTAGAGCTCCATCTGATTCTGATTCTCTATGGGAGCTGATTCTCTGAGAGAAGTGATTACGTGGCTATCATAAATTCACAGAATCAGAATGGAGAATCACTTCACAGAATCAGGAGAAGCTACTTTTTTTCAGCTCCCGGCCCCTTAGTTCATTTCGGAGAATCACTGCAGAGAATCATTTCTCTCTGAAAAACTGTTTGGCAGAGCTCCTCCTAGATTCACCAGAGAATCAGCTATGGGAGCTCTGCCAAACAGGGCCAGTATAAGTTAGTTATGATTCTTGAGGCTAAACCTATGGCATAGCACGTGCATTTACTGTTTCCGTGGTAGTTTGATTTTTTATCCGTCATTAGACACCGACGGGTGGACCCTCATATAAAAAAACGAATAAGATCAGGATTCATGTCCGCTTTCAACATGATCCTTGATGTGAGAGCAACATAGACTCCATCAGATAAGATTTGATCCTAAGTTCTTCTGTCTCGCGCTCATGCTTATTCCGTACCATCGCATGGGTATATTTGCTATATATCTAAGGAAGAAATAAGATGTATATATGTGGACGAGCCAATGGTCAAAACGCATCTCCACGGACTAGGCTTCCTATTTGTTTAGATGCGTGCTAGGACGCATCCCGTAAGTGTGTGGGCTTAAATGCAAGTGTGCATCGCGCTCGTACTTACAAAAATAGAAAAAAAACAGCAACAGCAAAATCCATAGTGGATAATTACTTGTGCTAAATCCATAGTACAAAATTACTTACATACCTACCTGATTAAGTGTAGATTTACGACATTTTCTTCTAAAATGGCTCCAGGACTAGTTCGTTTTCGGTTCCTTTTTTCTTGAGTTCGACAAAAAATATACACGAGAAAATGAGAAATGCTTTGGGCCTTGTCGTCAAGGCACAGGTCTGAAATGTTGGGGCCGACTGAGTCGACCAAAGAAAGAGTATGTAAGGTCCAGTTTATGTTTAGGCCCAATTGTCTGATGACATGGTTGGCGTGGCCCGAGAGAGATAACAAAAGGCAAAAATCCACCTGTAAGATCCAATTTATGTTTAGGCCCAGTTTAGGTTGATCCACTGACAGACGTCGAACTCCTGCTCCAAGCGATTCTCACTGCCAGATGGCGGTTGGTGCTTCTCGTGCAGCGTGCCCTTGCACTAGACGGGGCACACGTACGTACCCCCAGTGTAGGTGTGTGCAGAAGACAGCGATCATCTATCTGCATCTCTGTCTATCTGCTATCTCTTCGTCCTTCTTCAAAGCTGACTTCGGATGGCCTGCTGCCGGCGGCTAACGACGCCCAAAAGATTGTGATCACGGAAATATATAGCTGCAACGTTGGAGTTTTCACTTGCGATTTTTGTGACATTGTTATTGTTTGACTAAAACACATCAAGCTGGCAGAATATCATGCAGCCCATGCACCGACGGATGGGGGAGAGAGGATGCCATGGAGATGAGGTGATGCCAGAAATGCTGACATGCTGTCACGTTGGCTATGTCTCTGGGGTAGGTACGTGCCAAATTTGCTCCTGGTTTCTGCCGCCTAAAGGCAGCAGGGTGCTGACCCATTTAGTCCGCCGATAGATAGCGCAAAACAAACATAGGAACCCGTGAAGACACGGATATTTGGTTTTGCAGAACCTAATAATAACTTATATCATTTCTTTTGCCTTTTGCTAAATTCAATTAGCAATGGTTCTCTAGAATCAGAAGACTACATCATAAGAAATACGAGTAAAAAGGGTAAAAATAGAATAAACGAGTAGCCCTTTATGATTTGAAAGGGTTATTTATCAAGCTGCCTATGTTTTTTTTTGTTAGAAATATTGGCCAGGATTTTGGCTGCTGATTTGACTTATCTATGAGGAAATGTCTAAACTAGACTAGAAAATGGCAGCTAGTTGATACAAAAATCGTGTAAAAAGCAATAACCCTCCTTCATTTGAGAAGAACATTCAGAAAAATTTGGTCTGCTAGTCTATTTAATCGTTGTCCTACTCGCCCATTGTATTCTCTCCCACCCCGCTTGAGTACTAGAAGACTAAAATATATATTTTCGCCGGCATATCCTTCTTCCTCCTTGACACGACTAGTGGATCGGCCTTCAATTTCTTCCGAATTTGCCAAAATTATCACCTCTGGAAACTAGGAATTTTAGCCATCTCTTGACCGATTATGGTACCTGTGCTAAATCATACCATCAATTCATTGCCATCAGCCTTTCAAGTTTGCATCAATTGTCAACCCTAGGCATAGTAGGGCAATTTAGCAGACTCGTCGTCGATTGATTATGCTAAAAAACGATCGTTCAACATCGACCTTCCTTCCAAGTTTGCCTCAATTGTCACCTCTTTTAGCTACAATGAGTCAATTTAGAAGACTTCATCAATTTACTTTCTATCGGTGCCAAAATTGTAACATCAATTTCTCATCATCAATCTTCTCCCATCATCCTACATCAACTCCTCTCATCACCAATTCATTCTTATGGCTCATGCTTCCTCCTTGGCCTGGTGTGGCGTTCTCTTTGTCATCTCCACTAGTGTTGTTGCGTCGCTAGCTATGGGGATCTTGGAGTCAAGCATGGTAAACACTTGGATGGGCTTGAGCTTGACCAATACAAATCTTAATATAAATTTGATGGCAAGATATGATGATGACTGATGCTTTCCTTTACATGTATGTGTTGATCCTTTAGTCATGGAAGATGTTTTTGCTCATGCCTGCATCTAATAATTTTTTAGACTATGGGATGTAAATTATCCATCTAAGTTCCACAACCAGTTATGGATCCAGCCAAAAAAATTAGGTGTGATGAACCTCTAGTATCGATACAACCAGTTCCCATTAGGGCATTATTATGCATTCTCCCAACACTCGTGGTAATTATTACCCCCCAACAATAATACAATATGCAAAGAGGAGCTTGATTGTTTTTGAAAAGCACATCGGTTCTAGTATATTCTTTGGGTTTGCATACATAGCAAAAGATCATTTACCAATGAAGTTCTAGTACATTGTTATGTGTATTTTTGGAACCTTAACACTACCATAAATTATAGCAATCACTTACCTAGAAATGTTATATGTCTTGCGGAAACTAGATAAATCTATGGAACATTGAAAAAAACAAGCTAACTTCATAAAACTAAAACTATTTGTACTTGATTATCAAGGAACTACAACATGGTAGGTCCACATAGAATGTTGTAGGCTATAAAAATGAGGGTACAGGTAGCTATAGATTTGTGAAATTAATTACAAAAGTTGTATTTTTTATAGTAAGGAAAACATGCTTGCACTTTTGAGAAATTAACTTTGAATTTCATATTGGATTCTAATGATAATAAATTTAATATAATCAAAATACTAATTTTGGATTCTAATAATAAATTTAACTTATAATGGATACACTAGTAGTGAGTTGCATATGTCAAATGAGGAATTGTTTATATGTAAATATATACAAAGATGAATAATAAAAATGATAAATATGTATACTCTTCATAATGGTTTATATGTAATTAAGCAAACAAAACCATGTGTGAGGACTGATCCCTGTTTATATTTGCATCATGTTTTTATTCAAAAAAGTACTATTATACCATAGTCAAATATAACTAAGAATAGTTCTAGTAAAAGTGGAAGTCTGGATCTACTCCTCACTTCGAATGAATGAATTGACCGCTTCTTGTGGTTCAAATAATAACAAAAAATTTCAACACTACTTAACATAAATCAATCGTTGCTAACTGGATGCATGAATGGCTACATAGAATTTTTCAACCATAATTCTTTTTAAAGTTTATAATCTAGCCATTTCTTTTACTTCTCTATTTCTCTTTGAACTACTTTATTTTGAACACACAACAATAATCGATGTCATTAGGATCATATGTACGAGGAAAGCCAACAACTCCATTTGCTTCTGGGTTTATACGTGGTGACCATGACTCCTCTACCACTAAATCAAATATTGTTTTTAGTGTTAGTTCCTAGCATTTGGTGTCACTCTTACCAACCTTGGTACAATTGAGTTGATGACCACCTAGTGCACTTAGGTTTCCTAGGCCTCTAGTGGCTTGCATTGTGGTGCTCAGGAGCCCTACATTAACTAGTGTACCAAGATGTGGGCTATCATGTGTCATACCTTAGAAATAGTCAACCATGGTGTACCACCTAAGAGTCATTGCCATCAAGGGATGTACTCAAAAGGTATTCAATGTATGGCTAAACATGTAAAGAAAGTCAAAAAATAAATTTTGAAGCAAATAATTTAAAAAGTAATTTAGCTTAGACAGGCTTTGGCCACAATTATAGCGTAATGCTCTACTTCCTATTGGGGTATTGTATTTCGTGCTTTGCACTGGGTGTTGTTTATCTCAATTGGCCCTTCTTTATATATCCTAGGGAGTGAGATTACATGACAAGTCTTCTAGTCAATTATAATGTAGGAGTCTTACTAGGATTACGACGGTGTCCAAATAATTCTAGTAGGACTCGGTCTTCTTTTCTTCCTTAGCTAGTTGGGCGGCCCATCTCTTGCGTGGTGGTCCAACAATCCTTGAGGTACTTGGGAATCCTGGTCCCATACACATACACAGATGGGCACTGCGGGCTACCGTAGAGGTGAAACTCACAATAGTAGGGCCCATGCAGGTCAAATCGATAGAAGGGAATCAATAGATGTTATTTGACATTAACCAGTATTTGTTGGGCCTTTGCTCCTCTATGTAGTGTGTGCTTGGCAGCCCAGCAGGCTTTAGTCTTACTTTATTATATAGGGTGGCCATCATACCTTGCGGGTTTGCCACCGCCAACAACCAAAATTTTTAGAAAATGAACATAAAGTCGTATCCACAATAAAGGGTATTGTTTGGGCCTTTGCTCCTCTATGTAATGTGTTTTGGGCTAGCCTGGCCTGCTTCGTTCTTCTTTGTTCCCTTTCTCCATACCCTGCCACCGCCGGTATTAGGTATGGCGGCTGCCCTACCTTACCTTATTAGTGGGTTCGCCACTGCCTACAACCAAGATCTTTTAGATAGCAGGATATAAATATATTCTGGCAGCCAGATAAACCAGGATATACAAAGCCGTATCCACAACCATGACAGAGCGGAGAAAATTTATTTATTACATTAAGTATATTCCTTCAAAATCGGGCCTTTCTACAGCCAAGAATATTTGGATAGCGGAATATAAATTATTCCAACTCCTACACCAACCATAATTCGCAAAGCCGTATCCACAACTAAGGCAGAGCAGAGAGAACTTATTTATCGCATTAACTATATTCCTCCAAAATCAGGCCTTTTTCATGCAGAAACATACAGCTTAGATTCAATTCATCAAACCACCCTATGCACCCCCAATTCCTGTCAAAAGTTCATAACCAAAACCACCAAAT
This sequence comes from Echinochloa phyllopogon, assembly GCA_033239725.1. Classification (NCBI taxonomy): domain Eukaryota; kingdom Viridiplantae; phylum Streptophyta; class Magnoliopsida; order Poales; family Poaceae; genus Echinochloa; species Echinochloa phyllopogon. The sequence goes on from BTCW01000015.1 coordinate 43,328,402, forward strand.
CTTCTTCCCATGCCAGATCTTACCAATCCATGCATAAAAAAAATTCACATATTAAGTTAGGCTAATATAGACTCGTGACTGCATTAAAATTCATTTGGTGGTTTGTTCTGATCCAGTTTATTCAGGCTGCAGGCCATGCAAAACGCTTTTCCCCATCAACCAGCCTCGGCCTCTCTCACCCTGCAGCCCGGCCAGTCCAACCGCGTGTATATATACATCCACACAACAGCCTCTTGGACACACAGCACATACACCAACTACCACCGCCTCCCTCTCCAAGAACACCCGCTAGGTGACGTCCTCCGCTCAAGCAATCTTCTTGCTCCGATCAGTGGGTTATAATCGAATGCATGTGCTCTTGTGTCTTGTACTCTTGTGTTATGTTCTCGCATGCATATGCGAGGATCCAAATGCTTGGCACTGGTGATTCTTGAAGCTAAATGCCTGAAATGTTTGGTGCATGTGTTGTTAGCGCCAGGCATGGATCGCCGGGAGGACAGGAAGCGCGCGCGGGAGGGGGAGCAGGAGTCGTCGGCGGCGGTGAAGGCGATTGGGCTGAAGCAGGCGGATCACGCGGCGGAGGTGGCCTTCAAGGAGACGGCTGCCGCGGCGGCGTACGGCGGCACGGAGGGCGCGTGGCAGCGCCCCGCGGGGGTGTTCGACCTCCCGTGGCAGAAGTGCGGCGGCGGGCTCGGCCTCAGCTCCGCGGCCGCCGCCGGCGGGTGTGAGCTGCGCGACGTGTTCTTCCGCTCGCTCGTGGACGGGGGCACGACGGCCATCGGGGTGCCCGGTGACTGCCTCTCCTCGGCGCCGAACCAGCGGGCGCTCTTCGACGACGTGGAGGCGTGGCTCGCCGCGGCCGGCGACGGCGAGGTGGACCCGCTTTGGCGCTCTGTGCTCGAGGGGCCCAAGCCCGCCGCATGACGCCAACGTGCCGAGTCGCCAGTGTTGGGTAACGATGGATGCTACGCTAGCTCACACAAAAACTCGTTCACCCAAAATAGGAACAGCAGCAGTTATAGATCACAGATTGTTACCACTAGACGCGCAGTTGCAGCGGAAGCCGTCTCGATGTAGACGAACGCGTCGAAGTGGCAGTGCAGTGCAGTTGCTTACGTCCGTCTGGTCCTGCACATGCGGTTCGTCCTTGTGCTCCAAGCGCAGCACCTCCGAGGTATCCACACGTACGAGGATTGAAACGTCGCGCACCGGACTGCTAGGTCCGCGAGCACGATGGGGAGAAAAGCAACTATTGCTTGGAAGTCATGTCTTTCTCAGGAGGGGTTTGGTCTCTATTTATTTTGATGAAATTCTCCACACCATATTCCATTAGCAATATGGGACTAATAAATAAAGCACCCCTTCCCCTGGTAATGGGCTTCACAACATTTGTGGCCCATTAAGACTAGTGGATCGAATCCAGTTGTCTCTTGGGCATATTCCCAACAATCTCCCACTTGCACTAGAGACAATCTCATAAGCAAGTTTTCAGTGTTCCAAACCTCTTAAGTGTGTGACCCTATGGGTTCACGTACACATAGACATGGTTCGAGTACTCCTACTTGTTCCAATAGTTGATAGCGGCCTCTAGCAAGACGTGTCAACTCCCATGAATACGTAAAGATCATATCAGACGAACCACCACAACATCACGTACAAGCTATTCCCTTTGCCTCACGATATTTGGTCTAACTCCAAGTAAGACCTCCCTTTCTCGAATCTGTGAGTCGGATCCTTCAAGAGGTTAACACTTAACCTAGCACGGCCATGCATTTCTTGATCCGATCACTCGAGGGGCCCAGAGATATCTCTCTCGTATAGAGAGGGGCAAATCCCATCTTGATTGACCATGCCTCACAGCATGCTTCCTGACAAACCCGAAAACCACCTTTATAACTACCCAGTTACGGTGCAGCGTTTGGTAGTCCCTAAGTAGGTCAATTCACATCTTGAGTACATACGGCAATCTCAGGTCTAAGGACAAAGCATACGCGTTGTGAAGAAGAGATAAACAAGTCTCAAACTGGGTCAGTCCAGCCCCATGTCATACATGTGCCCACATTATTAGTTTGACATCTCCATGTCCATGACTTGTGAAACATAGTCATCAACTAATACATGTGCTAATCAAATTAGGGACAATCCTTTTGAATAACCATACAAGTATTGAGTTTCACAAACAATTCACATAATTGCTAATCATATACAAGTTGCCTTTCATGGATATTCAATAAATAAACAATATGTCATAGATACAAAACATTGTCCACTCACACTGGAGCTAATCTAAATGATATCTAATACCCATAGCTCTCGTGTGTGATTCATGTTTAGGCCGTGGAAGAGCCTTTGTCAAAGGATCAGCAATATTCAAATCCGTATGTATTTTGCATATCTTTATCTCACCACGTCTAACGAACTCTCGAATGAGGTGAAACTTCCGCAGTACATGTTTGTTTTTCTGGTGATTCCTCGGCTCCTTAGCCTGTGCAATTGCCCCATTGTTGTCACAGTAGAGTTCCAATGGGCTAGATGCATTGGGAAACACACCAAGCTCAATGAGAAACTTCCTCATCCAAACACCTTCCTTCGCCGCTTCCGAAGCTGCGATGTACTCTGCTTCCGTTGTAGAATCAGCCACAGTATCTTGCTTAGAACTTTTCCAGCTTACAGCACCACCGTTTATTGTGAATACAAATCCTGATTGTGACTTTGAATCGTCTGGATCAGTTTGGAAACTAGCATCAGTGTAACCCTTTACAATGAGCTCTTCCTCACCTCCATAGACTAGGAACACATCTTTAGTCATTCTAAAGTACTTAAGAATGTTTTTCACCGCTGTCCAGTGACTTTCACCTGGATTAGTCTGGTGTCTTCTCGTAACACTTAGAGCATATGAGACATCTGGACGAGTACTTATCATGGCGTACATGATGGATCCAATTGCTGAAGCATAAGGAACCTTACTCATGCGCTCCCGCTCATCAGTCGTCGTAGGACACTGAGTCTTGCTGAGGTGTATGCCATGTGACATAGGCAAGAACCCTTTCTTGGACTGTTCCATGCTGAACCGATTCAGCACCTTGTCAATATAAGTATCTTGACTTAATCCTATAAGCCTCCTTGATCTATCCCTATAGATCCTTATGCCCAGAATGTATGCAGCTTCCCCTAAGTCCTTCATAGAAAAACTATTTTTCAGCGAAATCTTAACGGATTCTAGCATAGGAATATCATTCCCAATCAACAATATGTCATCCACATACAAGATTAGAAATACAACAGAGCTCCCACTTTCCTTCTTGTAAACACAAGCCTCTTCTTCATTCTGCCGGAAGTCAAACCCTTTGACTACCTCATCAAAACGAAGGTTCCAACTCCGAGATGCTTGCTTTAATCCATAGATTGATTTCTGAAGCTTGCAAATTTTTCCAGCATTAGTTGGATTGACAAAACCTTCTGGTTGTATCATGTATACATCCTCCTCTAGGTTCCCATTGAGGAAAGCTGTTTTGACATCCATTTGCCATATCTCATAATCGAAATACGCAGCTATTGCTAGAATGATCCGGATAGATTTAAGCATCGCTACTGGAGAGAATGTCTCGTCGTAGTCAACTCCTTGAACTTGTCGAAAACCTTTTGCAACAAGTCGTGCTTTATAGACGTTAACATTTCCGTCTACATCTCTCTTTCTCTTAAAGATCCATTTGCACTCGATGGGTCTCACACCATCAGGCGGGTCAACTAAGTTCCAAACTTGATTTTGCCCCATGGAATCTATCTCGGATCTCATGGCACTTTGCCATTTCTCGGAATCTGGGTCCATCATAGCTTCCGCATAGGTCCTAGGCTCATCGTTGTCCATCAACAATATGTCGCGCTCTCCCGTAACTAGGAGATTCATTTTCTGTGTAGCGCGACGTGGCCTTTCCGACCTTCGTGGTTGTGGCGGTTCTTCTCTTACCACAGGTGCCTCAACTCGTTCTGCTACATCAGCATCACTCGTAAAGTCTTGTCTCATAGGCTCATCTCGAATTTCTTCAAGATACACCTTCTGTCTACTTTTCTCGCTGTTGAGAAACTCTTTCTCCAAGAAAACACCGTTCCTAGCGACAAACACTTTGCCCTCTGATCTGTTGTAGAAATAATATCCAATTGTTTCCTTTGGATATCCCACGAATATGCACTTGTCCGATTTTGGTGTAAGCTTGTCCGACTGAAGTCGCTTGACATATGCATCACAACCCCAAATTTTCAGAAAAGACAAACTGGGAGTCTTGCCAGTCCATATCTCATATGGTGTCTTCTCCACGGACTTAGATGGTACCCTATTTAGTGTGAAAGCTGCTGTTTGTAGAGCGTAACCCCAAAATGATAACGGTAGATCTGACTGGCTCATCATTGATCGCACCATGTCTAACGAGGTTCGATTACGTCGCTCGGACACACCGTTCCTCTGAGGTGTTCCAGGTGGCGTTAGCTGTGGAACAATTCCGCAACTCTTTAGATGAGTGCTAAACTCGTGGCTCAAATATTCGCCTCCACGATCTGATCGCAAGGCTTTAATTTTCTTACCACGCTGATTTTCAACTTCATTCTGAAACTCTTTGAACTTTTCAAAAGTCTCTGACTTGTGCTTCATTAAGTAGACATAGCCATATCTACTAAAATCATCAGTGAAAGTTATGAAGTACTGAAATCCACCTCGAGCTGTCGTGCTCATTGGTCCACATACATCAGTATGTATGAGTTCCAACAAGTCTTGCGCCCTCTCAGGAAAATCTGTGAAAGGTGCCTTGGTCATCTTGCCTAGCAAACAAGCTTCGCACGTCTCGTATGATTCAAAATCAAACGAAGTTAAAAATCCATCAGAATGGAGCTTCTTCATGCGCTTCTCACTTATATGACCCAAACGACAATGCCACATATAGGTAGGATTCAAATCATTTAGCCGAGGCCTTTTAGCAATTATATTACATATAGGTGAATCATCAAGATTTAAAATGAACAACCCATTCACAATGGATGCAAGAGCCACAAACATGCCATTCTTTGAGATCACACAACCATTGTCTTTACTCGCGAATGTATAACCATCCTTCATCAAACATGAGGGAGATACAATGTTTCGACTCAAACTAGGAACAAAATAACAATTATTCAATTCCATGATAAATCCTGACGGAAGGTGGAGTTGCATCGTCCCGACGGTCAAAGCAGCAACTCTTGCATTATTGCCCACTCGGAAATCAACTTCGCCTCTTCCCATGCTTCTACTTATTATTAGTCCCTGCATCGAATTGCAAATATGAGCAACCGATCCGGTATCAAATACCCAGGAATTAATAGAAGATTCAGCGAGAAAAATGTCTGTAATATTAATGTCAAGTGTACCTGATGCGGAAGTACTCTTACTACCGCCTTTCTTCAGAGAAGCCAGGTACTTCTTGCAATTCCTTTTCTAGTGACCAAGTTCCTTACAATAAAAGCACTCCTCTTTTTCTGCAGCTGGTCCAGACTCAGTCTGGGGCGTTGAGCTTGGCTGAGAGATCATATCTTTAGCCTTGCCCTTCTTTTTCTTCCAAGATTTGCCCTTCTTCTTGAAGTTAGGCCTGTTTTGGATGGCCATCACATGGCTGCTGCTAGCGCTTTTCTTGATGTCAGCCTCTGCTGTCTTGAGCATGCCACACAACTCATTCAATCCCTTCTCCGCCCCATGCATATGGTAGTTCGAAATGAAGTTCCCAAAGCTAGGCGGAAGTGATGCTAGAATAAAATCAGTGGCTAACTCTGGGCCAAGTGGGAAGCCTAGCTTCTCCAACCTCTGTGAGTAACCAACCATCTTGATCACATGTGGCCCTACAGCTGCGCCTTCTGCTAGCTTGGTTTCCACAAAGGCCTTTGAGACATTGAACCTTTCAGTCCTGGCCTGAGTTTGGAACATGTCCTTAAGCGCCTCGATCATATCGTGCGCCTCATGGTTTGTCTCAAACTGCATCTGCAGCTCGGGTTCCATGCAAGCAAGCATAAGGCAGCTCACTTCAAGATTGACATCACATGCCTTCTTGTAAGCATTTTTCTCAGCAAGGGTTGCGTTATCATCAGGCTCAACTGGTAATGGGGTGTCTAGAACATCTTCCTTTTTCTCAGTCCTGAGAACAATTCTAAGGTTTCGGATCCAATCCGCATAATTTGTTCCATTCAACTTATCCTTCTCAAGGATCGAACGCAAAGAAAACGGTGTGCTAGGTGCCATTGATCTACAACAGAAAATAATGCAAAAATACTAAGACAATATATCTATGACAGAGCAAAATACATTAAAAAATTTAACGGAATTTACTCCCACTAAAATCAATATCCCTCCATTGATACTTAGTGATTCAGGATCCACAACTAACAAGTCGACTAGTGAGCTTTAGCATCACCGCTAGAAGACATGGTAGATCGGTAAGCAACTTTCGCTAATCATATCACATATGACTCTTGTTGTTGGTTGACATCTCTATGTCTCGGCGTCCAACCTTTATGTCCCAAGGTCCTTAACCGTTAAGATGACCTTGTTTAAGTTAACCAACCCTTTATGCGAGTAAGTATCCGATACAAACCCATCTAGTCAAGGAAAACTAGTGGCACCCTAATTTCATAGACCCACCACTAATTGTACAAGACGTGTGATGGTGCAAGATTTAGTTGGGAGGACATTCAAAACTTAAACATTTCTGAGGGATCTGTTGACACCAAAAATTGGCACCAGGAAGAGGCTGACATGTGGGCCGGATTCGTTGAAAAGATATCATTCGGCAAAGGAGTTTTTCCCCAGAGCATTCGGTAAAGACGTTCTGCGGTCGGGAACGCATTGTCATTCGGCAAGAAAACTGTTCCGCAGGAGGCATTCGGGAGTGCGTGATGACGTGGATCAAGTGTAAGGAAAAGGCTGGTTTAACTTCGAATGCAAGACGGATACGGTGCCCCGGCGTTTATCTTTTTTAGGAAATAAATAATGTAATCGTAATCAATTAGGAGTCGTGTCGAAACCTGGGTATAAATATAAATCCATGGTGATTGTAAAAGCATCGTTCAATCAATCATACAACAAACCGGCCCCGTGCCAACTTCGAGTCCTTTAGTCGAGTCGTCGAGTTCTTCGAGAGGAATCATCGATCCGTCGACCTCCGTAAGTACCGGCAACCCTGTACCATGCCTAGTATCATGCGGTGGATTTAGGCTTTGGTTCAGGAAGGTTCCATTGTTAGATCATGAGCCATGCGGTGGGCTAAGGTTTAGCTTGGAGCAAGTTATCGGCTCTATTGGATTTTGGCAAGATCTAATAGATTCATTAAGTTATCATGTGTTGCCCTGAATTTTACCTTTATGTTTAATTCATTACAACACTCTTTTGCCCAGTCTAGGTTGATTAGATTCGGTTCTAGCTCATAATGCACTGCGTTTCCATAGCCGAATTCGAAGTCAATCTAGATTGTCACGTGTTGCGGGTCCAAGCTCATTGGTCTTGTGTAGATCTTGACAGAACCGGGCATCATGCGGTGGATGCAGGTTTTTGGGTCGTCTTAGAGCTAATCATCCGGTGGATTAGAATTCGATTCGATCTGATAGACCTATCATCATCAACGAAGCATGTTCCTTCTTCATGGAACCCGATTCGGCTATATGGCTGTATTCGGCAGTATCGCCACGAGTGAAACATGTTCACAGTTTTGTTTTAAATAAAGAATGCTTTTAGCCTTCCACGATTAGAGTATATCATGCGGTGGATTGATCTATTCTTGGTTGGTGGTGTGATTCCAAGCAAGTCGTATCATGCGGTGGATTAACTTGCTTGTTTCATGCTCGACGGGTTGAAAAGTACCTAGACATGCGGTAGACTAGTGCTTTTAGTCTATGCATTCTTGTTTATTATGAAATTATGGTCATGTTTTCGCCCTTTTATTTATCTATCGTGCTCTGTTCCCCGTTAATCGGTTATGAATATACGTCACAATGTTTATTCAGTCAGCTACCGATCTTTCGTCATGTTTACGTCACACATTCGGCAGTGCGCTTCCTGCGTACTTTGCCGATTGCCGAATGATGCTTTAACTGTTGACAGATAGCTTTTCTATAGCTATATGTCGTTCAAAACTGGCTCCGTAACCGCAGTTATGGAACTATCTGGTATTACCTGGCACGTTCCAGGTGTTATTTGAACATCTTTTCTCCCTTTGTCAGTTTTCAGGAAAATTGACTGGCACGCTTTCGGATTCAAACGCTCGGGCCACGTGTAAAGCTAGCTAATTCGGCTTGCTGTGTGCTTGGCATGAAGTGCGGATTTTACGTCAACACACTTTTTGGCACGCCTAGTGGGACACAACAAGCTCCGAAGATGCCTGAATTAAAAGACATTCTGGATGTCACTTTCGAAGAATTATCTGATGAACATCAACAAATGGTGAAGACCGCTGCAGATCAGTTCATCAAGAAATGCTTGCTGTCTTTTGCTAAGAATAGGAGTGGTGCACCATTTCTCAAGTCAGATCTGCCAAGAGTTCTTTTGCCGGGACAATCTGATCTTACTGAAGATGAAGAAAGGGAGAAGTTCTCTAGCTTGTTGTATAAGGCTTTAGGAGAAACAATGACCAATCATAATGCTGCATTCCTGAACAGTTTTCGGCTCATACTGGTCAACATCTTTGGTCAACACGTGGATAAGCCTTTTGAGCAAGCGCATGGACAACTTGGTGGCCCGACATATTTCAATGTTCAAGCATCGGTTCCAAAATGTCATGGTAAAGGTACTGAAGAAACTGAAGCTTCTGGAACCAAAGACGCGAATGGACAGCCGATTCAGCAAGAGCTTCAGCATGCATTTCCGAAACCTCGTACATATGGTGATATGGCATTCGGCACCACGGGAAATCTACCTGCTTCTGCTTACAAGATATCCCCTCTGAACAACAGGCTGCAAAGGGATGTGTATGGGAACGGATATTCAGAATTTATGGATTACAATGCTATCGACGCTCTCCCGAATCCCGGGTATGTTGGTACTACAGGGATGCCTGCTGGGAGACCAGGGAATCAAGATACCAATATTGACCTTATGGTGCAAAAAATGACCGATGTATTACAAAATCAATTCGGTCTGAAGCCTAAAAATCAGGGGTACATGTACTCGTCTCCTTTCCCAGAATGGTACCAAAGGGTATCATTGCCGAATAGAGTCAAGGTGCCTACAGAGTTCACTAAGTTCTCAGGACAAGATGATACTAGCACTGTAGAACATATAGCTCGATATCTGATGCAGCTTGGAGAAGCTTCAGCAGATGAGGCTTTCAGAATCAGATACTTTCCTTTGTCGCTGACGGGTCCAGCTTTTACATGGTTTGCTGCTTTGCCTGCTCAGTCAATTTGTACTTGGAAAGACCTGGAGCAGAAATTCCATGCTCATTACTACATTGGCAGTACCGAGAAAAAGTTGGTTGATTTGACCAGCTTAAGGCAGAGGAATAATGAGACACCTACGGAGTTCCTCAGGAGATTTAGGGAAACAAAGAGCATGTGCTTTTCTCTGAACATACCTGATGACCAGCTAGCTGGTATGGCTGTAGCTGGCATGCTGCCTGCCATTCGGGAAAAGCTATTCGGGATGGAGTTTGATGATCTGGGCCAGTTGTCACACAGATTGGCCTTAATGAGTAACCAGGCATATGGTTTCAAGAAAGATGCCAGATTTGCTAAACATAATGATGTAGCTGACATCTATAACCAATTCCTTGAAAGAGCAGATCAAGGAGATGAGTATGAAGATAGCGAGGAGATAGCCGCAGCAGAGATAGTGTGGGGTAAAGAACCAGTCATGGTGAATCAGAGGTGGATTAAACAGAATAAGGGCACCTATGATTTTGATGTAACTAAGGCAGATAAATTGTTTGACTATCTTGTAAAAGAAGGCCGGATCAAGCTACCAGAGGGGCATTCTATGCTTCGGCCTGATGGAGTGAAAGATAAGAGGTACTGTGGATTCCATGATAGAAATTCTCATTCCATCAATGAATGCAGGGTTTTTAGAGTGAGGATTCAGAAAGCTATCCAAGAAGGGCATCTGAAATTCGACAATAAGATGAAGTTGGACAATAACCCTTTTCCTCAGAACATGATTGGGTTCTCAATCAGTATGGTGAGTGTTGCCAAATCTGGGGAAAAGGGAAAGATGAAAGTCCTGACGTCGAAGGAAGCGAAGCAGAATGGCTCAGTCGATCCTAATCGGCAAATCACGATCGAACAGATTCGCGAGGAAAAGCCTCGCTTCCCGAATAGCCGATTTGAAATTGGGAAATCTTCTAAACCCAGAGTCACATCGCGCATTCTCCTCAATAAGTGGCAGCGTCAGCAAGAAAAAGAGCGCTACCAGAGACGTGAGTACGAGGAGGAGAGGAGGAGGTGCGAAGAAAAAAGGTATGAGGAAGAACAAGAGGAATATGTCCGAGAACAAGAACGTGCACATTGGGATTGTGTCTTCTTCAGACACTGTTGGAACGAGGGTTTAAAGCTGCCTACATGGAATAATTGTCCTGAATGCAATAATGGATATGTCGAACATAGGCAAAATGTTGCCAGTCGCCGATCTGTCCACGAAAGAATTGGAAGGGTACATCCTAGTGATGATCGGCGTTTTAAAATATATAAGAATGATGATCAACCAAGGAAAAGACGTGCTGATCATAGATGGATTGATCATGAAGAAGAAGATCGTGAGTATGTCTGGCAAAAAGGACAGTGGTGTCCACCTGGTTTAAGAAAGAGCCAGAAGAGAAGAGTCCAACGCCTGAGGAATCAAGAGTTGAAGCGAGCAGGAACCAGGATGAGATCGATATGGCATCCAAAAGACAAACCTGACGAATCGGGTCATTCGGCTCCTACATGCATGGTATGTTTCTTGCCGAATGAATTCATGGCTCCAGCTAATCAAATTATACAAGAAGAAATAGTGGATGAAGCCGAGCAATGTGGGTTACTGGCACAATTGGTATTGAATAAGCAAGCTATTTTCGAGAAGCCAGTCCAGAATCGGCACATGAAACCACTGTACTTAAGAGGATATGTCAACGGAAAGCCACTAACGAAGATGTTTGTTGATGGTGGAGCTGCTGTTAATGTGATGCCATACAATACATTCAGAAAACTTGGCATGAGCCCTGGAGATTTAACGCCAACAAGCATAGTTTTGAATGATTTTGCTGGAAATCCGTCGGACACCAAAGGATGTGTACATGTAGATCTGATGATTGGGTCTAAGATTCTGCTTACAACCTTCTTTGTTATTGAAGGCAAAGGGGCATACAGCTTGCTACTTGGAAGGGATTGGATCCATGCGAATTGCTGTATACCATCTACTATGCATCAGCAGCTTATTCAGTGGATAGATGATGAAGTGGAAATTGTCCCAGCAGATGATTCAATTAGCGTGGCTAATGTGGAACCGGCCTTCTGGGAATATCAAGGCATAGATTGCTTCTCAGGTAAGGACTGGGGAGAGGGTCCTGTTGAGCCAGTCAGCAGTGATCAACAGCCGATCGAAGCAGTCGGCTCTTTTAGTAATTTTTAATGGATAATCCAATCGATGGGACTGATGGGAAGCTAGGACGTGGATTTGTGTCGGCTGATAAATTAGAAGAAGTAGACATTGGAGACGGTGACAAACCAAGACCGATATTCATCAGTGCTAGCTTGGATTCAGTTTTCAGAGAAAAGTTGATTGAGTTGTTAAAAGAATACAAAGATTGCTTTGCTTGGGATTATTCAGAGATGCCTGGTTTAGATCGTTCCATTGTTGAGCATCGATTGCCGATCAAGCCTGGTTATAAACCTTACAAGCAACCACCCCGAAAAATCTACAAAGATGAAGTGTTGACCGATGTGAAGAAAGAAGTGGAAAGATTAATAGCAGCAAATTTTATTCGGCCATGCAGATATGCAGAATGGATCTCTAATATTGTTCCTGTGTACAAGAAAAATGGGAAGATGAGAGTTTGCATAGACTTTAGAGATCTGAACAGAGCTACACCCATGGATGGATATCCAATGCCTATTGCTGACTCGTTGGTTGATGCTGCTGCTGGATATAAAGTGATTAGTTTCATGGATGGTAATGCAGGGTACAACCAAATTTTTATGGCATTGGAAGATATAGCGAAAACAGCTTTCAGATGTCCAGGACATATAGGGTTGTTTGAATGGGTTGTCATGACGTTTGGTTTGAAGAATGCTGGTGCAACTTATCAGAGAGCCATGAATTATATTTTTCATGAGTTGATCGGCAAGATTGTGGAGATATATATCGATGATGTTGTGATTAAGTCATTGGATCATGAAGCACATTTGGCCGACATAAGGAAAACTCTAGAGTGCACTAGGAAACATGGGCTCAAGATGAACCCAAATAAATGTGCTTTTGGAGTTTCGGCAGGAGAATTTCTGGGATTTCTAGTGCATGAAGGAGGAATAGGAGTTGGCAAGAAAAGTATGAAAACCATTGATGAAGTTGTTCCTCCAACTAATCTTAAGGAATTACAGTCATTACTTGGCAAGATCAATTTCGTAAGAAGATTCATATCGAACTTATCACAAAAGGTGTTGCCTTTCTCTTCACTGCTAAAAATCAAGAAGGATCAGAAGTTTATATGGGGTGACGAACAACAAAAGGCTTTCGATGAGATCAAGGAATACATGAAAGAACCACCAGTATTGGTACCTCCACAGCTAAACAAGCCTTTTAAGTTGTACGTGGCGGCCGATGCCCAAACTATTGGATCGGCCCTCATACAAGAATTTGAGGGAAAGGAAAGGGTAGTTGCATACCTTAGCCGGAAATTGCTTGATCCCGAAACGAGGTATTCGGCTACCGAGAAACTTTGTTTATGTGTTTACTACTCCTGTACAAAATTTCGGCACTACTTGCTACATGCCGAATGCATTGTGTATTCAAAATTTGATGTGATAAAGCACATGTTGTCTATGCCGATTTTGAACGGAAGGATTGGCAAATGGATTTTAGCTTTGTCTAAATTTGAGTTAAGGTTTGAATCGGCAAAAGCTGTTAAAGGACAGATTATTGCTGACTTCATTACCGAACATCGCGATTCATCAACTAATTTGCTTGAAATTACTCCTTGGGTATTATTCTTCGATGGATCTTCATGTGACAAAGGTGGTGGTGTTAACACCAAAATTTAGCACCAGGAAGAGGCTGACGTGTGGGCCGGATTTGGTGGAAGGATACCATTCGGCTAAGGGGCTTTCTCTGAAGTATTCGGCAATAACGCTCTGCGGTCGGGAACGCGTCGTCATTCGGCAGAGGCATAGTTCCGCAGGCAAAAGCGGTAGCATTCGGGAAGGCGTGATGACGTGGAAAAACATAAGGAAAAGGCCGGTTCGAACAAGGAACGCAATATGGGCACGAAGATTCGTCATTTATTTTTAGAAACAAGTATTGTAGTCGTGTCCGACTAGGAGTTGTATCAAGACCTGGGTATAAATATAAACCCATGGCAGCTGTAAGGAAGAGAATCCAATCAATCATACAACAAACCGGCCCCGTGCCAACATCGAGTCCTTTAGTCGAGTCGTCGAGTTCTTCGAGAGGAGTCATCGATCCGTCGACCTCCGTAAGTACCGGCAACCTTGTATCATGCTTAGTATCATGCGGTGGATTTAAGCTTTGATGCAAGTAGTCTTGTTACCATGCTTAGTATCATCCGGTGGATTTAAGTTGTGGTCTCAAGAAGGTTCCTCTGTTAGGTCATGAGCCATGCGGTGGGCTAAGATCTAGTATGGACCAAGTTATCGGCTCTGTTAGATTTCGGCAAGATCTAACAGATTCATTAAGTTACCCCGTGTTGCTTCGTTTTTACTCTGTGCTTAATTCATGCAACACTCCTTTGCCCAATCTAGGTCGGTTAGAATCGGCTCTACTTCACGATGCGATGACTTATCCCCTCATAGCCGAGTCCGAAACCGATCTAGGTTGCCACGTGTCGTGGGTTCGAACTTGTTGGTATCGTGTAGATCTTGACAGAACCGGGTATCATGCGGTAGATGCAAGTTTTTGGGTTGTCTTAGAGCTAATCATCCGGTGGATTAGAATTCGATTCGATCTGATAGATTTATCTTTATCGATTAAGTTTGTTCCTTCGCCGCGGACCCCGATTCGGCTAAGCAGCCGCATTCGGCAGTGCTCTCACGAGTGAACGTGTTCGTGGGTTTGCAGTGAACAATGAATGCTTTTAGCCTTTCACGATTAGATTGTATCATGCGGTGGATTGATCTAATCTGATTGGTGGTGTGGCCTCAAACGAGTTGTATCATGCGGTGGATTAACTTGTTTGTTGCCATGCTTGACGGGTGCTGCTTTCGGCCTATGCATTCTTGTTTACTGCGGATTTATGGTCATGCTTTCGCCCTTTTATTTATCTATTATGCTTTGTTTCTCATTAATCGGCTATGAGTATGCGTTACAATGTTCATTCGGTTGAAAGCCGATTTTTCGTCATGCTTACGTCACGCATTCGGCAGTGCGCTCCCTGCGTGCCTTGCCGATTGCCGAATGAGGCTTTAACTGCCGACAGATAGCTTACATGCTTCTACTGATCTTACGTCATGCTGATGTTGTGCGTTCGGCAGTGTGATTCTTACATGCTTCTACCGACTGCCGAATGATATTCTGAGTAACGACAGATAGCTTGTCCGTAGCTATATGTCTCTCGAGATTGGCTTCAATGCCGCAAATATGGAACTGTCTGGTCTCACCCGGCACGTTCCAGGTTTTGATCTAAACGTTTTCGTCCCTTTGTTAGTTTTCAGGCAAACTGACTGGCACGCTTTCGGATTCATACGCACGGGCCACGTGTTGAAGCTAGCTAATTCGGCTTGCTGTGTGCTTGGCGCGAACTGCAGATTTTGCGTCAACAGGTGGAGTAGGTATTTTGTTAATTTCGCCAAGAGGAGAGGTATTTGAATTTGCTATTCCTATTCAACCTACTGTCACTAATAATCAAGCCGAGTATGAAGCGTTGCTCAGAGGACTTCAATACTTGAGAGAAGCAAAGGCCATTGCAGTTGAAATTTTTGGAGATTCAGAATTAGTCATAAGGCAACTAAATGGCGAATATGAGTGCAGAAACGATATCTTAAGGAATTACTATGAGGAATGCAAGCAAATCTTAAAGGAGTTTCAGTCAGTAATTCTGCGGCATATTCCTAGGAGAGACAATGGAGAGGCGAACAGATTAGCTCAAAGTGCTTCGGGTTATAGAGAGCTTCAAGAAGTTTTTGCTAATGATGTATATGCTTTCGGGAGTAATTTGGCAGAAGATGATTGGAGAAAAGAAATTGTTGATTATCTGGAGAATCCATCCCGAAAGGTTTCTAGAAAGCTCAGGTATAAAGCTTTAAAGTTTGTTCTTCGTGATGATAATTTATATTATAAATCCTTGGATGGGGTGCTGTTACATTGCTTAAATCAAGAAGAAGCAAAAAGGCTGATAAGTGAAGTGCATGATGGGCTGTGTGGAGCACATCAATCGGCTTACCGAATGAAATGGGTTATTAGGAGAACTGGGTACTATTGGCCCACAATGCTAGAAGACTGCTTTGAATATTACAAGGGATGCCAAGATTGCCAGAGATTTGGAAACATTCAGAGAGTTCCAGCATCAGTTCTGAATCCTATTATCAAGCCATGGCCATTCAGAGGGTGGGGAATAGATTTGATTGGCCAAATAAATCCTCCATCTAGCAAGGGGCATAAGTTTGTGCTTTTAGCAACCGATTATTTTACTAAGTGGGTTGAGGCGATTCCATTAAAGAAGGTGACATCAGAAAATATGGTTGAATTTGTTAAAGAACATATCATTTACAGATTTGGAATTCCTCAAACAATCACCACGGATCAAGGAACTCAGTTTACATCTTCAGAGTTTAGAAATTTTGCTGAAAGTACGGGCATCAAATTGTTGAATTCTTCTCCTTATTATGCCCAAGCTAATGGTCAGGCAGAGGCTTCTAACAAGATTATGATTAAAATTATACAGAAGAAGATTGATCAGAAGCCAAGAAAGTGGCATTCGGTACTCAATGAGGCTTTATGGGCTTACCGAATGGCTACACAGACATCTCCTTATGAATTGGTATATGGACATCATGCTATCTTGCCATGGGAGATGCGGTCAGACTCAAGGAGGATAAAGTTACAAAAGGATTTAAGTTCTAAAGATTATAATGATTTAATGATGGATGAATTAGAAGATTTACATATGATTCGTCTCAGGGCCTTAGAAAATGTTGAGAAAAATAAAATGCGAGTTGCTAAATATTACAACAAGAAGGTGAAAGTCAAGCAATTTGCAGAAGGAGATTTAGTTTGGAAAGCAATATTACCGATTGGAACTAAATACAGTGCATTCGGTAAATGGTCTCCAAATTGGGAAGGTCCTTTCAGAGTGGTCAGATGCGTGCCTGGAAATGCATATGTCCTGAAAACTTTGCTAGGAGAAGAGTTTACTGCTGCTATCAATGGGAGATACTTGAAGAAATATTATCCTAGTGTTGAGGTTGATCGCTGATTGAAATATTCAATGCCAGGACAACAGAAACAGCCGGCATTCAGGAAGGAGCCGCCTTCAGAACAAATGCCAACAGAAGGAAAATGGCCAATACCAGAATGTATTGCCCTTAGTACAAATATTTTGCATCATGAGTTTGACCAAGTTATCACAAAAAAGACTGCGAAAGATAAGTTTTATTGCCGAAATTCCATAATCCCTAGTACAAACTAATGGAACAACCTGTTCAGAACAGACTGGGGATGAATGGAATCGGCAATGGCGACGCCATGAGCATCAAGGCGATCTATGGAGGCCTCAATATCGCCGATCTCCTCCGGATTGCCATTGGCAAAGCCGGGCGGTAGCCTGGAATAGTCAGTGCCAGTGTGCGTCGACATGGCGACTAGGCCTGCGGCAGTGCCCAGACGGATGCCGTGTAAGGCCACCTCATCGATACGGCCTGCCACTGCACCGAGGCGAGCTTCTGGCGTGTCCCCAGGAGCATTCACTTTGTTTGCCAAAGACTCAACCAATGTCTTCAGCTGATCGAGTTCGGTGTCGCGATCTGTAGGATTACGAAGCAACGGCGGGTTAGTCCAAGGTCAGATTGAAGTTAAGCGAACCGCAGAAATTACCGTCGATGGTCTCGAGCAGCTGCTTGCGCTGGTGTTGCCACTCTAGATCTGCGATCCCGGCTTGTTTGGAGATGACCTCCAGCTCATGCCGAGTGTCGTCACGTTCCTGCTTGAATCGGCGGGCATCGCTATCTGAGTAGCGCAGATCCCAGTTGGGCCTGGGGGATCGGCTAGATGACTCCGAAGAATCACCCGCTGCAGCCGGAGCCGCAGTCAAGACAGTAACGGGGTTCCATTGGATGAGCCTGAAAGCACAAAGAAAGTTGAGAATAAGGCAAAATCTGGAGGAAAGGATAAGGAGAGGCAGACAGTCATCACCTCCGACGAGCACTGGCGCGGCTCCCTTCAGCTTCGTCGACGGCCGGGCGTCTTCCGCTGTTGTTGGTCATTGGGGTTTTCTGAAGATTACTGTGCTCGAAGAAGAGGGGGCTCAGGCTAGCAGAAAGCTTGGAAGACGGAGGATTTGATAAAAGATTAGGAGCGCTCAAGGTTCTTATTTATGGAACTAACGAAGAGATCGTGGCCGAAGATTGTGGTGCATATCCCAAGGAGTTCGGAAGGTGGAAAGGATTTTCCAACCGATCGATTTCCATGTCGTTTGGGATTCTTACCGAGTCGTATTTAGTTTTGACTGAATGAGATTCGGCTATGTCGTGTTTGAAGCGTTTTCGGGTCTGACACTGTTATAGCCAGCTTTGCCGAATGAGTTGTGCACAATAAAAGAAAAAAGAGATAAGAAATGGCAAGATTGCAGGATTGATAAAGCATTCGGCTATCGACTGTTTGTTACAATTACAAGCCCAAGTACTTTGAGATTACATTTTTAGCATCTGATATCATATTGCTAATGCTCTCTAATAAGTTTTTGTCAGCTTCTTGGGTTTTAGCCAGAGCAGCAAGCTTTGCCTTGAGTTGTTTTTCTTCGTTCAGAGCTGCTGAAGCTTCCTTTCGCATCTTCTCTGTTAATTTGGGAAGCTCAACTATCTTCTTCTCATCAGCTTCAATTTCGGCCGATAGATCTCTTAATTCGGCTTCAAGTGCAGCTTTTCTGACCTTCTTCTTTTCAAGTTCAGATTCCAATTTGGTCAGTAATTCCTTGCTGTTCTGAGCTTGAATATGCAGGTCTTTCACAGATTGTTTGGCTGTGGATCTCCTCTGTTCCAGAGCTGGTTGAGAAGATTGGTTTTTTAGAGCTTGCTTTACTGCGGCGTATTGTTGATCCAAATGAGAAACTGGTTCCAAAGAAGTTTTGATATCATCAGGGAGTTCTTGGTCAATGGATTCCAGTACATCCCTTAAGAGATCAGCATCTTTGACTTGATCTTGGATACTCTTGTGCAGCAAAGCAAGGATATCTTTCAGCTTTGTTTGATTTTCTTCTGACAGAGTTTGGCCAGAAGATGTTTCTTCCCCTTGTTCGGCAACCAAGTCGTCCACAGCAAAAGAATAGCTGGATGATGAAATGGATTTCTCCTAAAAAAAAGGGGGGGTCTTGCCGAATTAGTAATAATCCGCTGAGAAAAAGGGTAGAGAAAGTTGAATGATTTTGTTTACCTCGTTCCTGACTTCCTGAATGGGGGAAGGAAGCCTCTCAGGCTCAATGGGAGAATTCTGTGTATCTTGCTGAGGAGAAGCTGGAAGATTTCTTGGCGAAGATAATGCTTCTGATTGAGGAAGAAGTTGCAAAGCTAAAGATGAATCGTGATGAGAAGAAGAGCTTTCCAAGATTGGATCCATTGAGGATTGTTCTGCAGTTAACAAGGGATGAGTGCCGATGAAAAAGAAGTTAAGAGGATAAAGTGGTAGAATTTTACCAGTCAATGAAGCATCGGCAAGATCTGCACTGATTGCTAGTTGCTGTGCTCTGGCCTGAAACCAAGAAGAGATAAAGCTGAGCAAAATACCAATGGCATTATGGTCAAAGAAAGAAGGCTCTGACCTTAATAACTTTTTGGCTGATTGTTCTTTTCTTCTTTACAACTAAGGGAGCAGCTAAAGAAAGGGTTTTTCTCTTGACAGATGATGGTCTAGTAAGTATTGGATCTAGAGAAGCCTGTCTAGCCATCAATTGAGCCAAGGTAGGAGACTGGTGCCCCAAAGCAGATATTGGGCCTGCAGCTTTGTACAAGATCGCCCTGGCAAGAGGGGCAGGTGTTATATCCTGCAAGATGACAGAATCAGAGTCAATTGGGGTTAATATTATTGAGACAGATGAGGGATGAGCGTATTACCTCTGAAGTTGGCTGATAATCAGGCATTAACTCGAGGCAGAAGGGATGGATTGGCATGTTGAAGATATGATCATGGAGTTCTTGCCACCAGAGAGTGAAAGAAGGATGGGCAGATATTATTGGCACAAAAGGCTCAGGTGCATAGATAGTTTCGCAGCATTTATAAGTAAAAATCCTTCTTGTCTCTGTGGAATCCTTGACAATCTCCCTAGGCTTGAGAAATTCGTGAAGAAATAGCCTTGGGGGCACTTGGCCACATCCCAACTGTCTAGCCATCATGTTTGGCTGATAATATTCGTAAGTGCTTTGAACCAGCCTTCCTCCACAGAATTCGGCTGGCAGGATGCACGGCTGGATGAAGGCATTGAAGATCGCTATAGATTGTACATCAGTGCATCCAGTTTCAAAGATGAATTCGCAAGGGAGAGTGAGATTGTCATTGTCCAGATATGGGAACCAAAGAGGATGAGCAAAGCCTTTAAAGAAGAGCTCAAACAGTTCACCGATGTTCTTGTTGATAGATACAGTGGAGGCAGCTTCTCCATAGGTTTGACAACCTTTGGTTCTCCGGGTTTCTCCTTCTTTGTAATTGATTGAAGGAAAGTCTCGGCTGTTGAGATCAATGGCGATGATTTGATGCATGTACAACTGCAGCCACATTTGGACAAACCACCAAGGACCATTGACACAGGGGATTTTCTTGCTGGTATGCATCAGATGGGTGGTTTGATTGAGCATATGGTAGACACTTCCCAGGAGGTATTTCCCAAGTGGAATGAGTTTTCCGGCAGCCAGCTCTTCAGCCATCACGATATGATTCAGGGTTGGCTCATTGGCTTTGCCACAGAAGACTGATCTGCATAGCCACATGTTTAGGAAGGCTCTATATTCGACATCGGTCAGAGGGCCATCAGACATATGGTTCTGGATGTATCTCTTGTATCCAACCCCTGTTTTTACTCCTGTCTGCTTGGAGGAACCTTTGTGGTCATATGGATATACAGTTCCTGTAACGTTCAGGCCGATCATCATGTAGACATCAGCCAAAGTGGGAGACATTGGGCCATGACCGAAGAAAAAGGCATTTGCACCATTGGACCAAAAGTGGCAAGCTGCAATCAGAAGGTTCTCGTTCTTTGGTGTTTCGGCTAGTGACAGCTCCAGGCAATGAGAAATACGCAGATGGTCCCAGTTCTGTGTTTGGGGGCTTTTGTCATCAGATATCCTTTTGTACCAATTTCTCCAGCCGGCAATTGGGGGTAAAGGCCAGTTCTTGAAGGCGTCTTGCCACTCATGAGGTTTTGTCAATGAAATCTTGAAAGGAACCCTCTGAGATTCGGCCGCAATGAGTTCGGAAGGATCTGAATTCCCTACAGGGCCGAGGAAGTAGGATGGAGCTTTTTCCTCAACGGGGATAAGGATTTCGGCAGCTAGGGCCTATCAAGAATGGAAAGAGATGAGAAGAAATTTAAGATGCAAATCGAAAGAGGAATACCGAATGTGCTTGAGGGGATTGAAGTTTACCTGGAGGGCAAGATCTTGGTTCGCCATTGGAAGATTGAATCTTGAAAGTCGATAACCCAGGGTTCGGATCTGGGCGAGAGCTCTGAAGATTCAAAAGGAGAAGCGGGTGTCGAGCAGAACTAACTTGGGAATGTTGAGTGCTTCTGGTCAATTCCGAGATAAAATTATCTTTTATCCCGAAATTGAAGGGGCATGTGTTGACACCAAAAATTGGCACCAGGAAGAGGCTGACATGTGGGCCGGATTCGTTGAAAAGATATTATTCGGCAAAGGAGTTTTTCCCCAGAGCATTCGGTAAAGACGTTCTGCGGTCGGGAACGCATTGTCATTCGGCAAGAAAACTGTTCCGCAGGAGGCATTCGGGAGTGCGTGATGACGTGGATCAAGTGTAAGGAAAAGGCTGGTTTAACTTCGAATGCAAGACGGATACGGTGCCCCGGCGTTTATCTTTTTTAGGAAATAAATAATGTAATCGTAATCAATTAGGAGTCGTGTCGAAACCTGGGTATAAATATAAATCCATGGTGATTGTAAAAGCATCGTTCAATCAATCATACAACAAACCGGCCCCGTGCCAACTTCGAGTCCTTTAGTCGAGTCGTCGAGTTCTTCGAGAGGAATCATCGATCCGTCGACCTCCGTAAGTACCGGCAACCCTGTACCATGCCTAGTATCATGCGGTGGATTTAGGCTTTGGTTCAGGAAGGTTCCATTGTTAGATCATGAGCCATGCGGTGGGCTAAGGTTTAGCTTGGAGCAAGTTATCGGCTCTATTGGATTTTGGCAAGATCTAATAGATTCATTAAGTTATCATGTGTTGCCCTGAATTTTACCTTTATGTTTAATTCATTACAACACTCTTTTGCCCAGTCTAGGTTGATTAGATTCGGTTCTAGCTCATAATGCACTGCGTTTCCATAGCCGAATTCGAAGTCAATCTAGATTGTCACGTGTTGCGGGTCCAAGCTCATTGGTCTTGTGTAGATCTTGACAGAACCGGGCATCATGCGGTGGATGCAGGTTTTTGGGTCGTCTTAGAGCTAATCATCCGGTGGATTAGAATTCGATTCGATCTGATAGACCTATCATCATCAACGAAGCATGTTCCTTCTTCATGGAACCCGATTCGGCTATATGGCTGTATTCGGCAGTATCGCCACGAGTGAAACATGTTCACAGTTTTGTTTTAAATAAAGAATGCTTTTAGCCTTCCACGATTAGAGTATATCATGCGGTGGATTGATCTATTCTTGGTTGGTGGTGTGATTCCAAGCAAGTCGTATCATGCGGTGGATTAACTTGCTTGTTTCATGCTCGACGGGTTGAAAAGTACCTAGACATGCGGTAGACTAGTGCTTTTAGTCTATGCATTCTTGTTTATTATGAAATTATGGTCATGTTTTCGCCCTTTTATTTATCTATCGTGCTCTGTTCCCCGTTAATCGGTTATGAATATACGTCACAATGTTTATTCAGTCAGCTACCGATCTTTCGTCATGTTTACGTCACGCATTCGGCAGTGCGCTTCCTGCGTACTTTGCCGATTGCCGAATGATGCTTTAACTGTTGACAGATAGCTTTTCTATAGCTATATGTCGTTCAAAACTGGCTCCGTAACCGCAGTTATGGAACTATCTGGTATTACCTGGCACGTTCCAGGTGTTATTTGAACATCTTTTCTCCCTTTGTCAGTTTTCAGGAAAATTGACTGGCACGCTTTCGGATTCAAACGCTCGGGCCACGTGTAAAGCTAGCTAATTCGGCTTGCTGTGTGCTTGGCGTGAAGTGCGGATTTTACGTCAACAGGATCGTTTTCAAAATTTTAATTTCGCCGGACTGTCCGACGTTCCCTGCGGACCGTCCGCCGCTTCCCTGCGGACCGTCCGCCGCTTCCCTGCGGACCGTCCGCCGCTTCCTTGCGGACTGTCCGACCTGTTCTGGCGGACCGTCCGACCCTCTGGAACGCTGGAAAACGCTTCTGTCAAAATTCCGACCGAATTTACGGACCGTCCGCCGCTCTTTCGCGGACCGTCCGCCGTTCTTGCGCGGACCGTCCGCCGTTTTCCCCGGACTGTCCGATTCGCTCCGCGGACTGTCGGACCAGCTCTTGCGGACCGTTCGACCCTCTGGAACGCTAGATAACGTCTCTGTAAGATTCTTGACCGAATTTACGGACCGTCCGCCGTTCTCTCGCGGACCGTCCGCTGCTCTCTCGCGGACCGTCCGCCGTTCTTGCACGGACCGTCCGCCGTTATCGCTACCGTCAATATACCTAAATTCGATCCGACCAATCACATTGATCTATATTTCACCATGCCTGGGTTTACGTGTATCACTTAACTCCGGTGGCGGAATTCCGACCGGTAGGAGTAATTCGTTACACTACCATCATAGTGGATCCAGTCAACACTGTCGTATATCGACATGCGACGCGGTCATTGATCTAAGTTCGATTCGACCAATCCAATTGATCTATATCTCACCATGCCTGGGTTTACATGTATCACTTAACTCCGATGGCGGAATTCCGACCGGTAGGAGTAATTCGTTACACTACCATCATAGTGGAGATTACAAACCGATCAGAGACTAATCTACATCCAAGCATATCTCTATATGCATATATCCAAATCTATAACGAAACAGCTACGGCTCTGGTACCACTGTTGGGTAACGATGGATGCTACGCTAGCTCACACAAAAACTCGTTCACCCAAAATAGGAACAACAACAGTTATAGATCACAGATTGTTACCACTAGACGCGCAGTTGCAGCGGAAGCCGTCTCGATGTAGACGAACGCGTCGAAGTGGCAGTGCAGTGCAGTTGCTTACGTCCGTCTGGTCCTGCACGTGCGGTTCGTCCTTGTGCTCCAAGCGCAGCACCTCCGAGGTATCCACACGTACGAGGATTGAAACGTCGCGCACCGGACTGCTAGGTCCGCGAGCACGATGGGGAGAAAAGCAACTATTGCTTGGAAGTCATGTCTTTCTCAGGAGGGGTTTGGTCTCTATTTATTTGGATGAAATTCTCCACACCATATTCCATTAGCAATATGGGACTAATAAATAAAGCACCCCTTCCCCTGGTAATGGGCTTCACAACATTTGTGGCACATTAAGACTAGTGGATGGAATCCAGTTGTCTCTTGGGCATATTCCCAACAGCCAGGTGCTCCGGGCCCCACCTGGCGGTGGCACAGGGTCCGCCGAGCTGTGCTCGCACGGTTGCCTGGGAGATAGAAAGATTCAGAGATACTAGTACTAGCAGGAAGGATGTGGTCGTGGAGACGGATACAGTTGAACGAGAGGCAATTGTTTTTGTTGTTTCCTCGTTTTTCTGTAATATACAAGCAAGTTCGAATTTAGAATTTTAGTTCTCTAGGGTTGGGTTTTGTTTACAGTCCCATAGTCCCCGGTGACGAGGAAAAAACTAAGCATGTTTGTGGCTGCAAATTACATGTCAAGGAATTTGGGGAAATCAAAGATTTATTTCAATCTGTATGTTTTCTTTATTTAATCTATCTATGTGTGCGAAAAGCTAATATTATCTCTGTTTCAAACTATAAGATGTTCTAGGCCAACTTTTTTTAATTGTTGACCAAATTTATAAAAAAAATACAACAATATATATGACATCATTTTAGTTTTATTTAAATATACCATTAAATACGTATTGATAGTGTATATTTGTTTGGTAGGTAGATGATATATTTTAATATGAACTTACATTTTGGAGGGGATATTATATTTTGAGAAGAGTTCACTTGATCATATCCACTACGAAAATCCGTCACCTAGTTAGAATGCACCTATGGAACTAACCATGGGCTGACACTAAGCTTATCCATTTCGGCGACAGCAGCTGTTTGTCCCACTACGGAAAAAAAATTGCTTATACACATGGAGTGAAATCCAGTAAAACTATGCGCTCATAAATATGACTATATGACCGGTGCATATTGGTCATTTATCCATGAGCATTCTAGGATTTGCCGCTTGTTTGTCTCACTGACATGTGGATCCGGGGTCAAACGTATGAGAGACAATATGCGGCAAATCTGAAATAATTATGATCGGAATCGGACGAATGACCGATCCATCTTCCTTTCATCTTTTACTTTGAGTGGCAGCCAGTATCCATGGCGAAGATCTCTGTTGCTATTTTAACTGATTGCCAAAAGCTCATGGACGGTTTATACAGCTAATTTCTTGCTATAGTTGGCTAAAGCTTCATGCTTTGCATGCAAGTGCAAGCTGTGGATGCAAACGTATACCGCATCTCACGGCGTCAGTTCCAATCTTTTGTCCCCGTTTTTTTTTTTTGGCAGAACAGGAGCTAATAATCTTTTGTCCCCGTTTTGCTGAGGATATTTGATGATATAGGTAACTGTTTCGTCCTTCCGTTTCTACACACAATCCGCTCAAACTGCTAAAAATACACACAATACCGCTGCCGTGAAGCTAGCTCTATGGAGAAGGCGAGACGATCTTCCGGTCGGTCGAGAATCATTCCCGCAAACTGAAAAACGGGGGCGAAGCACACACGAAAGCCACTCCCATGTTGCGCTTGCACCTTTTTATTTGTGGTATACTCCGAATCTGTGGC
Organism: Echinochloa phyllopogon; assembly: GCA_033239725.1. Lineage (NCBI taxonomy): Eukaryota > Viridiplantae > Streptophyta > Magnoliopsida > Poales > Poaceae > Echinochloa > Echinochloa phyllopogon. The sequence continues at coordinate 43,354,004 of BTCW01000015.1, forward strand.
TTTGTGAATGTCCAAAGCTTGTGGGATGCTGTGCCAAACTGCCGATGCATGATGCGCGTCTGTTCTGTGGTCAGCTCATTGGCTGGCTGAACAGTGGACACGGCATGCCAATGAGGGAGAAGGACGGTGAGAATGAGATATGGTAGGGTAGGATTTGAATGTGCATATTTTGGGAGACGAAGATGGGAGTTTTTAGTACAACACAGTGCGTCGATGAACCAGGGCTGCTTGAACAACCCGCAACGGGAGCAGCCGACTCGCCTATAGCAGCACAGGCCCATGCCGTAGATGAACAAGACGACAATCTTATTCCCTTTCTTCCGTTATTGATGTACACGCAGGATTCCTCTATTGACGTGGCGACAAAAAAACAGCCGCCAGCTATGTGTTGTACTTGTACGTATCATTTCTATGTGTTGTACTTTTATGTATCATTTCTATGTATTCACTACTACGAAAAATATTAAAAAATCAATGGTTCCATATGGTATTGTTGGATGGAACCAAAGGTACCAAATCAACGGTAGAATCCGCCTTTACTACCGCCAGTTCACTACAGGTATAATTTTTTTTGTCTCATTGAATCATGCTCCACTCCAGCGATACAAAAGACATCATATGCATTGCTTGTCTAGGAAGTGAACCAACAGTATGTAGCAATATTTGTATAATCAATTGGAACCACTAGCCAACAATACAGAGCCATTTTGTAAAGTCGGTTCGAGCCACCACACAACAATGAGGAGCCCAATTTGTACCATTGAATGAAAGAACCAGCCCAACGGTTGAACCATATAAGTACTTCTACTGGATGATTTGAATCTTTAAGTTCGTTCAAAAAAGTCATTAATTGCAAAGTTTATTCAAACCACACCTAAATACTTTGGTCATAAAAGTTCAAGAAGAAGAAAAAACATCCCAAAGCCACCACATAAGTCGTTCCACAAATCAAACCCCACACCTCATTCTTAAAATTTCAACAACAAAAAAATTCATAAAAAAGCTACTAAATAATTGGTTCCACGAATCAACTAGTAACCATGTACCGCTAGATGTAATCATGATCAAATGGTAAAAATTAAGCATATTTGATTTGGCAGACTATATAGTTCATTTGCATCTCTTTATTCTACCTCTAGTTATTAGTGTTTTAGAGACTTCTAAGAGCTCTCATTTCTTCTACCTCGTTATTTGTCTTTCTCCTCCGTGTGTCTTCTTCCTTCGGCCGCAGCACCCAGCCCCCTTGTCCAATTGAGCAAGTCTTCATGCTTTGACCCTTTCAACCAGTCATCTTTCACTGTGTCCTTAGCGCTTGTGACACCCACTTCATTCTTGCTGACATGTCAACTAACCACCTCAGGCATTAGGCCAATCATCCTCTAAAGCTCTAGATCTTTCATATCTAATCACCAATTCTAACTCGTGAAATCTCTAAATACTAACTCTAACATGTTAAAGGGGTTTGATCGTTTTTTAGGAAACATGAGAGATCACCTTGTTGTTTATGTACTGCTTCTAAGCGTGCAAAAGTAAGAAAAAGGTTTACAAGCTACTCTCTATTTCAAATTATACTAGTTTTGGTTTTCTAAATACATAGTTTTTTACTATGCATATTAATATACACTATGTATAAAAAAGTCAAAATGATGATCGGAAAGGAGAAAAAAGAAGAGAGGTTTGATCGCGTCCACAATACAGGAGAGGGAGGCAAATTTTACCGGAATAAAGTAGGAGGATGGATGGAGATTTAAAAGAAGAAAATATTCAGGTTGAGACTTCGGAAGGCCAATAACCGTCCATCTTACCAAATCGGTAAAAGCGAAGAGAAGAATCAGGATAACACGCTGACGCTAACCCATCGGCCGTCGCGCCCTCCGCCCGACTTCCATCACCGCCGACGGGCTGGCCGCCGCCCCAACGCCCGTCGAGATCCTCCGGCGACCGGAGGCCCTCTATATAACCCCGAAACTCTACCTCGACACCACCCTATCCCGACGTTACCGTAACCTTCTACTTCGGCTCTGGCAGCGGCGCGAGTGGGTCACGCGCAAGCACATCCGCGTGACCCAACACGCTATAAACTGAACGAAGAAGAAAATCAACCACCTCTACGACTTTAGGAGTGAACCCGGGAGGCGGGACCGGGGGACCGATGACGTCACTCACGCTCCCTTCCCTCCAACGCACGCGCTCGCCCACCCCAGTCACACGTGGCAGCCTTTCTCTACCGGACGAGGAAAAGCTTTCGGTGGCGGCGGATTAAACCGCAGCGCGCGCGCCGCCCCCGGTGATCTCCCGTCCACGACGGCCATGGCGGCGGCGGCAGCGCGGCAGTGGCGGTGGCGGAGGTGGAAGTGTCGCCCCCGGGACGTGGTGCTGGCGCTGCTCCTCGCCTCGGTGCTCGCGCCCCTCGTGCTCTACAGCGGCGCCCCCATCTCCCCCTTCTCCGGCCCCCTCCGTACGGTTCCCGATCCTGACCCGTCCCCTTCCCTCTCGTTTCACACTGGCCTTGTGCCGTCTCCTTACGAAATTTCTTGCGATCTCGGTGCTCACAGTGACCGGGAGGCGCGCGTTCCGCCGCGATCCGTCCAATTCGGTATGGCCGCTCCCCTACCTGTTTGTTTCAGTTCAGTCAGGCTTTCGGAGACGATCCCAATCGGCGATCTTGACGTGTTTCTTTTCGTAGATCGCTCGGAGTGGCATGGGCAAGCGGCTAAACACGCTGGCACAGGTGAATTTCGCTCTGCTTGATTAGAGATGGTTCCATTTATTTGCAGTTGTCTACGATTGGGAGTTAATGGCGCTGTGGCGAACTGCTCTGCAGGACACATTCAGTGTGGCGGTGAAAGAGCCTGTACAGACAGTTGCATCTGATATAGGAGCGCGCGGCAAGGATCATGGCACTCCATTTGGACGGGATGGAGTAATTCGGCGAAATGTTGGTCGGAGAAGTGTTTCAGATAGATCAAGGGGTTCCACTGTCAGAAAGGATAGCATAGTGTGGAATGTACAAGAGATGAAGGGGATGGAGTCACAGGATCAGGTTAAGAGAGAGCGTGATGATGATGATGCCATTACTGGCAAAGATGGGGTTGCTCGGTTCGGAAAAGGGAGTGGCCGTGGCAGTGATGTTGAAGCAAGGTACCACAATGGTACTGCAATGCATAGCGATCGTAAAGCTTCATTCAAAAAGGTAAGAGGGTGAGCCACTGATAGATTTGAAAATTTTAAACTTGTGTGAACTGATCGAATTCATGTCCAAAGGGGCAAAGAGTAAAGCATTAAATTTCTGAACTTTGAGATTTCAGAAAGTAGGATGAGATATAGAAATCTTAAGATGCCTTTTCCATTTTCTAATGTAATGAGCGTATCATCCTAGGACTAAAAGTAGTAAGCTGCTTTTGCTACACTAGTGCTATAGTAGAATATGCAGGATTCCATCCTAACTCTGCTTGATAACTAATTCGTCCTTGCATCTATTTTCCCTCTAGTGAGGGGATGTTTTGCCTTTTCCCCTTATATGCTTCAGGTTAGTAATACTACGTGCAGATATATTATTTCCCCTGTATATTATTTCATATACACATTATAATTATCTTTCTTTAGGCGCACAATTGGTAGTTTCCCTCTTGTTTTCTTTCAGGGTTAAATATTTACTTAGTTGCTAGTAATTTAATTTTCCAGGAAAACACTTCTGATAGATCGTCTGAGCAATTAAGAGGCTCTACCTCACAAGAGTCTGATGCAAAGACAGTTAGCAGGAGTACTAGTCAACATACAAGTTTGCCAGATGCTACAATACGTGTCATCAAGAACCAGTTAAGAACAGCGAAAACATATGTTGGGCTCCTGCCTTCCAGAGGCCGTCATGCTTTTATTAGAGATCTCCGAAGAAAGATGAGGGATATCCAACAAGCACTCGGTGACGCAACAAGTGATAGGCGGTTGCCAAAGAAGTATGTTTTCCTTCGCTGTATTGTAAAGTTCACCTTGTTTTTTTGCGATGATGATGTGTACCTAATTTATTGGATTCTGATCAGAAGTGAAACGTCTCTTACCTGTTTACTTCAATTTAATTTCTTACAGTGTCCATGGATTAGTTAGAGCTATGGAGTTGACATTAGCAATGATTAGGCAAGTACACGAGAACTGTGCAGCTGTTATTGATAAGCTACTAGCAACCCTTCATTCAACTGAGGACCAAGTTCAAGCTCACAAGCAAAAGGCTTACTATGTAGCACAAATAGCAGCTAAGGCTCTACCAAAAAGGCTCTATTGTCTTACACTGCGTCTTACAAATGAGTATTATTCTTCCAGCGCCAACAAAAAGCAGTTTCCATATGAAGAAAGGTTTGAAGATCCAAAGCTACAACACTATGCCTTATTCTCAGATAATGTACTGGCAGCTGCAGTGGTTGTGAACTCAACTCTTATAAATGCTAAGGTACAGTATTTGGTGAAAGAGTAGTGGCTTACATTTAAAATTGAGGAGCTATTAATCTATGCAAATCAACTTGCAGTCCAGTAACTATTATAAGATTCACTATTATTTCGTTTGTACCATGTAGGCATGGATTAATAATTTGTCCAAAATCCAATGCAGAATCCAGTAAGTCATGTCTTCCATATTGTGACTGACAAACACAATTATGCTGCAATGAGAATGTGGTTCTTGGCAAATCCCATTGAGGAAACTGCTGTTCAGGTCCAGAACATTGAAGAGTTTACATGGCTAAATTCGAGCTATAGTCCAGTTCTGAAGCAGCTGGAGTCCCATTTCATGATCAACTACTACTTCAATACCAATCAGGATAAACTGGGTAAAAACCCAAAGTTCCAGAATCCCAAGTACCTGTCCATTCTCAACCATCTGAGGTTTTATCTTCCTGAGATCTTCCCGAAGCTTAGCAAGGTGCTATTTCTCGATGATGATATTGTAGTCCAGCAGGATTTAAGTTATCTTTGGTCTATAGATCTCAAGGGCAAAGTTAACGGTGCTGTCCATACCTGTGGAGAGACTTTCCATAGGTTTGACAGGTACCTCAACTTCTCAAATCCTCTAATTGCTAACAAGTTCAATCGTCGTGCCTGTGGCTGGGCATATGGCATGAACATGTTTGATTTGTCTGAGTGGAGGAAGCAGAATATTACTGATGTTTACCACTACTGGCAGAATCTGGTGAGTATTCATAATTCATAGACTTATCAATAATGTTCGAGGCAAAATTATTGTTGCCATAAGTATTGGCAAAGTATCATTACTCATTAGTGGCAATGGTAGGCTTTTGTTATTTTGCTACTTAATCCTTATTTTTAAAGTATTAACATAATTGAGCCCTATTTTCTGCAGAATGCAAACAGGCAATTATGGAAGTTAGGAACACTTCCTGCTGGTCTTGTCACATTCTGGAACCACACATTCCCTCTTGATCGCTCATGGCATCTCTTGGGTCTAGGGTACAAGCCAAATGTCAACCAAAGGGATATCGAGCGTGCGGCTGTTATACACTACAATGGGAATCGAAAACCTTGGCTTGAGATTGGATTGCCCAGATATCGGCAATTCTGGTCCAAGTATGTCAATTTTGATCACGTTTTTCTTCGCGAGTGCAACATAAATCCGTGAGGTCCTGCTTTTGTTAATAACTTTACAGCACTGTAGAGTAATTCTTTGATTTTTTTTTCGTATTGATGTATAATAAGTGATATAGAGTTTTCATTTTTGTTAGTCAAATGGCACGGCTGTAATGTAAATCTTAGTCCAAGTCATAGTAGGCCGTAGAATAAGATATTTGAGCTGTAAATCATAGTTGTTTTGAGCTGTTATGGACTTATGATCCTTTGATCTAATAGTACTAATGGAGTGATGGTAATGATGCAGTTATGGAGATGTCAGTATTGGTGTACTCTGTATCGTGCAGGAGTAACAAAACTAGATCTGCTCTGTTTTTTTTTCCTAAGAAAACCAAAGTGAATGTGCTGCGATTTTAATCTGAACATTCTGTGACATTGTCTACACTTTATTGAGCAAACCAAATGCATGATTAGAGCAGCACATGAAGATGAGGCTACCTCTGAGAACAGGAGCTGAACATTGGCATAGGGCATGAGTTCGCCCTGTATTCCCTCGACCACGATGAGCTCTCCCATTTCCAACGGAAGCAGCTGCGCGCATTTGCCGTTGTCATCATCCGGCCCGTCGCTCACGACTGCTGAGAGAACGTACTCACCAAGTGCGGCAGCGTCATCCAGCGCTCATGAGCCCAACGGAGCAGTGTGTTCGCACGGGGCCGAGCACCAGAACGTGCCGGGCTGAACGTTGCCATGGCCGCGTCGCGATCGAGAGTCCGTTTGGTAGAGCTCCACGTGATTTTGATTATCCGTGGAAGCTGATTTTTTGAGAGAAGTGATTATGTCGTTGAAAGTGATTCTCTTTGATTATCCATCGTAAACTCTCACAATCAGGATGAAGAATCACTTCACAGAATCAGGAGAAGCTACTTTTTTTAACTTCCAACCCTTTAATTCATTTTAGAGAATCACTTCACAAAATAAACTGAGAATCACTTCTCTCTGAAAAATTGTTTGTCAGAGCTCCTTCTAGATTTATTAGAGAATCCGCTCTGGGGGCTCTGTCAAACAAGACCTGAGTCGATTCCGATCTGTATTCACCTGATCACCTCCTTGGCGTTCAGGTTTGCATATATCTCGGTCACACAGAACCTTTCGTGTACGCACCTGAAACCAGAAATGCATTGACGAATGTATAAGCGACCGCGGAGCTTATCTTAATAGTCTTGCATGTCGCACTTAAAATATTTAAAAAATTTAAAACTTTTTACGCACACAATAGTACCAAACTATTGGTGAATTGTCCCAAAAGTTGAGATTCAAACAACTTTTGTAAAAATTCATACGAAAAAACAAATTTTCAGCCACTAGAGGACAAATTTCAGGATGGCTGAAATTTGTTTTTTTCATATAATTTTTTATAAAAGTTGTTTGAATCTCAACTTTTGGGACAATTCACCCATAGTTTGGTACTATTGGTGTGTAAAGTTTCAAAAAAATTTAAAACTTCTAAGTGCGACATGCAATAAACTCCGCGGTCGTTTATATATTCGGTATTTTCACTCTGCACCTGTAACACACGGGAGGCCGATTCAGATCATGGAAGGACGGGCAAAAACCCACATCGCCAATGGCGGCGACGGCAACTGCGGCGGCTATCATCGACAGCGAAGCAGCTACGGCAGGGGCGGACCTACATAGAGGTCACTCAATTTTTTTTGTGCTGTAGTAATTAGCAATTTTCACCATATTAATTTTTTCTTAATCAGAGTGTTGTTTAGTGTTTAGGTGTGCCCTCCCTCGATATCTTGCCTAGTAGGTCCGCCCCTGCTACAGCCGACGTGAACGACGACTGGAACCGGAACCTCCCTACGGACGTCTTCGTGGAGATCCTTCTTCTCCTCCCGCCGGCCAAGCGGTGGCGGACTGGCGGCTCCGCATCGTCTGCCGGCACTGGCGCGACGTCATCCACGAGCGGACGCCGCCGGCGCCGGCGAGGTGGGGCCAGCCCATGCCGCTCGTCTTCTTCCAGAACTACGACTACGAGAGCGGCGATCTGAGGACAGTATCAGCCTCCGCGTTCGTCATCGACGACCTAGCGGAAGGGTACGGCACAGAGCTGTGGCGGAGCGAGCCGGCGGCGCCCCCGGCGTGCCTCCACGTCCACCTGAAGAAACCCTCTGTGTCAATCGACGCGTTCGACATGGCGATGGTCGGCACCTGCAACGGGCTGCTGTGCCTGTGAGACAACACTAGGCCCGGCGGCGCCATCTCCCTGCTCAACCCGGTCACCGGCGAGGCGCTGGCGCTCCCGCCGCTGCCGGGCTCCGCGCAGTGGGTGTGGTGGGGGATGATGCTCATGTCGTCGGGCTGGTACAAGGTCGTGCCCATGACCGAGCAGTACAAGGTCGTGCACCTCCCGTGCTACCTCGACCGGAGCGGCGGCTTCAACGCGGCGCAGGTGTTCGCGCTAACCGGGAAGAAGGCGGCGGCGGCGGCGGCGTGGCGGTGGCGCGACCTGCCAACTCGACACCGGCGTCGACGGCGCGACGTACTGGCTCACCAAGGCCGCCGAGCGCGTCGTGTCGTTCGACGTCAGGGAAGAGCGGGTCACGTCCACCGCGGCGTTGCCGGCGCAAGCGAAGCGGGGCTACGGCCTACGGTTGGCACCTGGCGGAGGTGCACGGCCGGCTGGGCCTCGTCTCCTCCAGTGACTACTGGGTGACGCCGGAGAAGATCGACGTCTGGGTCCTAGGCGGCGGCGGCGGCGGGGATCGGCGGGGGTGGAGCCGCCGGTACATGGTGCGGGTGGACGACAAGGTGGAGCGCTGGATCGTGCGCTCGCACTTGGCGCACGGCGACTACATCCTGACCCATGGAGACAAGAAGGTGTTCGAGCATCGGCCGGCGAACACGGGGAGGTGGTTGTCCGGCGAGGTGCCTCGGTGCGGATCAGGGAGCAGGCGCAGGGTGTGGCGGTGTCCGACGTGTTCGGCGGCAGCGTGGCCGGGGTGTTTGCCTACATCAAGACAAAGGAGCCGTTGAGTATTTACAGCTCACAAGCTTCATGACTGAAGGTTGCGTTGCGCCTGCATTTCAATGGAGCCCTTGAAACTTCCAGGGCGTCAGTCAACTGTGAATTGTGATGTGTGGACGTGTACTTCAAGTCTTGTGCGTTTGCTGGTTTGCTGATGAATCAATAATGTCGCCTTGTTAAGTTGTTCACTCAATAGTCAAGACTCCGTAAGCCAAGGCTGATTTCACTGTCATTGGGGTACTGTAGACCTGTAGTATCAACAGCAATTTGAATAGCCAGTTGTGGTAGAAATTATAAACTCTTCTTTCATTTTTGTAGGACATAGTTATAATCAACCAACGTGTGCATGGGACATGCAGGAGGAGTGGGAGGGGGAATTTGCAAAATAACAGGAAAGGTGGGAGGTAGGATTTGTAAAATAACAAAGAAGATGGGAGGTGGGAGGCCCATTAGATTAACATCGTGTAGCTCAGATTGAAGTTTGCATAATTTGCACGGAGAGGTTAGTTTCTACTTGATACGTAACCTAGTTACAAAGTCATAATGATTAGCAAGTGCTTAGAATTTAACGGTATCAATTTTGTGACACATGACTCATATTATTGGGCTCATTGTTAGTCAAACTAAAGCATAAACTTGAAGTCGAAGAACCATTCCTTACAAATAATCATATGGAATTATTTGTAAAAGTTTCAGTTTTCGCATTACATTTATTCAATTTTGGTGCACGATAACAATATTAGGATTTTTCTAGGTGCTTAAATGCATGTATGGCCACTATACTTGTTACATACTGTGTTCAGATTTATTCATTTTCTAACTAATCTGCGGAATGAACAATTATTTCCCTTAACACAGAGTCCACAATCAAGAAAGAAGAAACAATCAACAAGAACATTTTGAGAGGAAAAGAAACAATTATTATTGTGACTTATTAGTAAGAAAAAATCGAAGTTGGAGAGCAGCAAGGGCAGAAAAGTCGAAGTTGGAGAAAAGTCCAGCAAGGGCGGAAAAACATTCAAAAGTGAACAATCGTTTAACCCGTGTGCATGGTGACGGGTGAACCAACGTATAAATTAATCTAGACAAAAGGAGTCATGGGTACCAAACTTTTTGCATTTTAACCTTTTTTTGAAAAAAAATCTCACCTTTAGACCCCTAGAGGAACGTATTGCATCTTTGGACCTAATGGTCAGCGCCACGATTCACGGTGTCGAGGTATAACGTCTCGACGCCACGAATCACGGCGCCGAGGTGCCAGCATGAAAAGATGAGGTGGCATCTACGTGGCAGGCCACTCGGCGCCAATCCATGGCGCCTAGCGTGACCGCCCTACGCGGCAGAGGCCTCCTCTCTCTTTCTCTCTCTCGCTCGCCTGCTAGCTCTCCCCTGCCGCCGCCGCCAGCCCGCCCGCGAACTCTCCCCAGCCGCCGCCCACCCGCGCGCTCTCCGTGACGCCGCCGCCGCCGTGGGCCGCCGGCCGCCCGAGCGCCGCCGCTTGGGCCTGCCTCCGAGGCCCGCCAGCCGCCCGCTGCGAAGCCCGCGTGGGTGTTCGACATCGAACGAGACGCTGCTCTCCAACGCACCCTACTGCGCGGTCAACGGATGGGGGTAAGGTTGATGCTCTGTTGCCTGCTTGCGTTTGCTAATTATTACTGATTGAGAAACGTCGAGTTCGATGCGGTTGATGCGATTTCTATGGGTTGTACTCCGTACACTTGTTCTCCACTATGGATTTGGCATTGGTTGTCCAGCTAATGAATGCCTAGTATCAATCTCGCCTAATAATGCATTAAGGTATGGTGAGATTTCTCGTTTGCTTAGCATATTGCTGCATAAAACATACCATTTCACTGTTCAGAACATCATTTGTTGATGTTTGGTGTTCATGCCTTACCTTTTGACAATATAGCTGTCTTCCTGCGCATGAGGAAGGAGACATGTGATTGGCGAGTCACATAAATGAACTATTATGTGTGTTTCATACTTTGTAGTATGAGAAGGTGCAGCTAATCACTGTCAGTTCCTTTTCATATAAAAACCAGATGTCCAGATGTAACTTTAATGATTTCTTCTCTGTTGGTTTTGCAAATAGATAGTGTCTAAATAACCTTTGTTCAGGAAAGTATTGTTGAAATGCTGGATATCCATCAACAAACAACGCTCAACTTTGCATGAAGATCTGCAAGAGATCAGTGCTAATTGTTGATTGCATTCTAGGATGAGAAGGCTTTCTTTGATGACTACAAGGAGGCCCACCTCAAGCTCTCCGAACTGGGGTATCCATTCATCACTCGAGAGTTGAAACTTTTTTGCTTGGTTAGTAGAACACATCTGATTGTTTACCCTTGTGGACTACAGGTTCGCTGATGCATAAATGGTGTATCCTAGACTACTACGGACTGCTGCTTGTACGGGATCATTTAATCGTATCCTGCATATGGAGTCAGTGTGAACTACTATCTTCTGTAATAAATTTGTCGCCCCAGCTGTGCTTGGTACATGTCATGTTTGAATGTGCCCGTTTGGCTAGACTCTGATGCTGTATGTCACTGAAACAACAAGATCTATGATCTAATCGAGGCAGTACGTTCTTGCGACTTAATCCATATTTGAATTGGTGCATGCCTGATATATTGTGCCATTCTACCCAGTTCTTGCCTCTTGGGTCTGGTTTACCTTTGTATGTTTCACAGCTTGTGTAGTTTTAGAGTTGTGCTTGACTGCTTGATCTATCTGTACTGATTCTTTGCTGTGGCAAGTTGAGCAATTGAGGTAGTGGTTGGGAGGAAGAGATTCTTGGTTTTCCCTGTGTAGTAAATATATACAGTTCCGCTGGGTATGCCATCCTGTGATCACGGGCGTCAATGTCACGTTAACCTGTAGGCGCTTGGTAGGCTGTCATGTCTCACGATAGCAAATAATGCATATGAACTTTATCATTTTCATATGAACTGAACTAGATTGAGGTTGAACTTATTTGCACGGACCTATAGCATAACATCAACTATAGATATCGGTTTTTAAACGTTTGTAGGTATGATTGTTTTTAACAAAATCACAAAAATTCCAATTCTTTTGTGCAAGCTACTACCAAACAAGCCCATCAACCATTCTTAACAAGCTTATGCCTAAGTCGGTAGATAAAATTCAGACTAGAGCAACGCCTGAAACCAGTAGCAACAACTTACAGTAAAAAACGAGCAAGGGCTAACAAAATCATGAACTTTTAACAGAGATTATCACAACTTTCTCTCCGTTCCAAGAGGAACTTAAATATGCATGGCAAGTCCACCTTAAGAAACAAGACAATCCAGCACTAGCACCTACTACAACACTGTAAACGCCTTTTCAACCGTCAAAAACACATTAAGGGCTAGCGCAGCAGCCAGAAGTACATCAACCGATTGTACCAGCTCAACGTAATCCACTCAATGAATCAGTCGTTTTCCCAGATCATGTCCTCGTCGCCTTCCTCATACAGTCATACATGTTCCTCGTACAAGAACTAAGTCCATAAGCATCTCAATCCACGAAACAAATCAAAGATTAGTAGACTGTTTCATGAAGCAAGCAAACAACCTGTACTCTCGAATTGCACAAATAAACTATATTGGCATAATTCCATCAAACTTCAGGAAACATAGCTACTGCATTCCAATGTGCAGTTCAATCAAGCCAAGTCAAATCTTGAAAGTTTCAGGAACCTAAGAGGAACAATAATCCACCGAAGATATTCCTATTTCATATGAATTATTATCACCTGTAGAAGTAGGCCGCGGCGGCAACGAACCCAGCACCGGCACCAGCAGCGCGAACACTGCACGGGAGAAGCATCAATCGCCACAACCAGATCAGATCGAGCGCACGCACCGACATCCGAAGGAAGGAAGGCGAAGGACTGCTCTACTCGTAGCCGCACTCGGCGGAGCGCGTGAAGTGGACGACGTCCCAGACGGCCAGCGACGAGACGGCGGCGGAGAGATTCGTCGATGGGGAGGAGGGAGCGGAGGGGGAGGTGGAGAGGCAGGGCGGCTGAAGCGAGGCGGAGGTGTCGTAGGGGCGGAAGAGGGGGCGGCCGAGGAGGGAGAGGGTGAGTACCAGCACGCGGGAAGCCGCCGCGAGGCGGACAACGCCGGCGGCGGCGGCGGCGCGTAGGGAGAACGAGCGGCGGCGGCGCACAGGGAGAGCGCGCGGGCGGGCGGCGGCGGCAGGGGAGAGCGAGCGCGCGAGAGAGAGAGAGGAGGCCCCTGCGGTGTAGATTGGTCACGCTCCGCGCCAAGATCCGTGGCGGGGAGGTGGGTGCGTGTGCCACGTAGATGTCACCTCATCTTCCCATGCTGGCACCTCAGTGCCATAATTCGTGGCGCCGAAACGTTATACCTCAACGCCGTGAATCGTGGCGTCGACTCGTAAGGTTCAAAGATGTAATTCGTTCCTCGGGGATCTAAACGTGAGATTTTTTTAAAAAAGGGTTAAAATGCAAAAAGTACGGGCTCCGTGCATGCTCATCTCTGTTCTGCGTCGTAGGCTTCGATGCTAACTAGGTAACCTGTCAATCACAACTACTAATTTTGTAATCGCGTGCCGTCACTTTCTTAATCGTGCGCCTGCGTCGGGGTTTCTTCTCGTGTTTATCATGTCCATATCCACGTAGATAATACTACGTCTGTTTTAAAATATAGATCGTTTGACTTTTTACTATAAATTTTACCGTTCATCTTATTCAAAAAAATTTATAGAAATATATTCAAATTTAAAGTATTTTTGAAGAATTTTTGTTAATAAGCAAGCCACCACAAAAATATGATAATTTACATAAAATTTTAAATAAGAGGAGTGGTCAAACTTAGAGTAAAAAAGTCAAATGAACTATAATTTGAAACGGAGGGAGTAGATTGGAGCAGACATACATGGCTTACCGACCATGATATACTCCAACCTGCAGGCTGCAGCTGCTCCAAGCATTTTAAATGAGCAGTCCACATTAATGCATATATAACAATCATGAAACTTTGAAAACTAAGAGATGGAAGACATATTTTGAAAAGAAAGAATTACAATTTTTAGTCATCCAACTATTATTAGAGTTTGATTTGGTCTCAAACTTTAAGATCGGATATTTTTTATCATCCAACTATCACAGCCAAACAAATTCGGCCATTAAGCTGGTTTTAAAAGTGATTTTCGCTGATGTGGATAACAGGTGGTAGTAGGGACCACCTATAACAAAGATTTTGCCACCGTGGCCTCTCTCTTAGCGTCTCTCTCGTCTCTCCCAGTGCCGCACAACAGTGACACCTTCGTCTTCTTGGTGTGCGCTCCACAACCAGTCCCAGGCCTGCATCCTATAGATAGTGCAGGAACCGAAGGCCTCGCATCTGCCTCATCGCATCTTTCACAATTCGCAGAAGAATCCCTGAAGAACTATCTACCATTGGCTAGATCTGTTGTGGGGATATGAGGATGGGAAGGTGGAGCTGCAAAGCATTGGGGAGACGGGACCGGAGAGGCCGCCGCTGCTCGTATCTGCTGTCGCCATCGTGCTTATGGAGGATCTGCCTCGACGAATCGCGCCTGCACAGATGAAGTGGAGGATTCGCACGGAGTAGGAGATAGGAGTACATCGCACGGTCGTTGGAAAAAGGTGTTGTAAACAAAGACTCCCACGAGTCGTGACCGGACCTACCAACCATAGAATACAGGGGAGATACAGGACTTCTAGTCCTATTCCGGTTATGTTGTGGACTCTTACCAAACCCTACCTTTACTTTGGAGTATATACACGGAGGAGCACCCCTATTGTAAGATATCGATTTGATAAATAAAGAGAAGCTCCACCTATACTGTGTCTTGTCTACTTTATATACTTGTGTTCTTGTGCTTGTCGTGAGAGGCGTGAGAGAGAGAAGATCCAACCGTTGACGACGTGTTTCACAACACATTATCAGCACCACTGCTCTTCGTCGATTACGCGTCGGAGGAGTCGTCATCAAGCTTGACGTCGGTGATCCTCGCTGTCGTCCTCTCCAACGACTACTTCGACGACGTCGACTACATCAACGTCGTCAGCGAGCGGGTCTGCACCGATTCGCCATCAAGCAGGCATGCCTCCGACCATGCCTAATGCCCTACGCGATATGTATCTACTGATAACTGCCCTACGCAACAAGTGGAGTAGATCAATTGGCATCAAATAATAAAAGGTATTGAGCAGTTAAATCGTCTGGTAGATTGGTTTTTTCGTTCCCCGGCCATCGAGCCATAAAATTATTTTCTAATCTGCTATTTGGTTGTTCGGCCACGAAGGCAGCATATATTCATGTATACGTGAGCAACTTTGGCCCTCACAACAACGTATGTGTTCCTGTTGAACGCAAGAAAAGCATATAAGCAAAGAAAGATACGTATATGCATCCTAGTATATATGATAACGCAGTACAAATCGATCTATAAACCTTACATGAAAATAATGGCCAACTTGACCGCGGTGATTCTGGCTTGTATGTCGTGACGAAGCAAAATATAACAAATCTAAAAAAAAATGATTCACAAGGAACTTGTCACCGGAACGAAGACCAGCGACGATCTCGATCACAAATCAACATGAAGACTGATTTGGCATGCATGGAAGCCGGTGATCTAAAATCCTAATCCTAGTGGACACATCACGAGCTCACCTCCGCCTGCAGCTGTGAGCTTGCAATAACTAAACTGCTGGAGAAGTACTGCTGCCTGAAGTTGCATGTATTGCTATCAAGAAGTTGCATGTATTGCTATCATGAAGTCATGCATTGCCGAGGTCAAATCCCACCGGCTCGTCCATGATCGCGTCGTCACATGTAGGCATATATAGCTGAACGCCGCTATGCCGACTCACAGCCTGTGGCTCTGTGCACCACCATCAGTGGAGTTCCATCCGTAGATGAGTGTCCTAGCCGAAGCCGGCCGTACCTATCTGTAGCCTCAAGCCTGAAGCTGAGATCGCTGCTTCCAACAGTTCCACTAGTTCCACTACGGCGCCACCCCAAACCATCCAGATATCCATGGCCTGCCTAGTCGGCCAAGAGGGCCTCGTGGATCGACCCAAGATGGTCACATAAAAAAGACAGAAAAATAGCCCAGACAGGCTTATTTTATTCAATAAACCATGAAACTACACTGAATTCAGAATCAGGAGAAACAACATGAAGTTATTAACCAGAAGTTAAGTTTACTTGCAGTAAACATAATGCTATGTGTGGAAGTATACCCCGGGTATCTAATAGTATGCTCACCATCGCAAATGACTTGATCATTAATTTAAAATCTACGGGGATGCTTGTTGGTTTTGGACCAAATGAACTTGTCAAATAATCTGAATGAAATCTCCATAATTTCCGAAAAGAAGATCGTTACCTCACGTACTAAGAAATAATCATCATGAAGATGAATGCCTAACACTATAAAGCACGAGGAATATTTTGTGTTGGCATAGCAGATACTAGTTGACTATATAATAGTCTTATCCTAGAGATATGGGAGAGAATAATGAATGTCGACAACATTACATCTATTATTGGAAATGTTTCTTTAATGAGAAAATAGATCCATAACAAAGTCCATGACAGAGTCGCATGAAGCGCTCATATCGGGTCAATGAAAGAATGAAATTGAGGTTGAATCATGAAGAAAATACTTGAACCTAGAAGTTAAAATTAGAGAGTCATTATGAAATAATGATATGATGAAATGCAATGGTTCATAAGTCTTTTGAGAAAGGCTAGTAAACTCCCATTATATATGAATGGATATTCTGCTACATATCTGGCAAATGGCATGAATGAATAAAATAAATATTATGCAGTTAATTAGTGGGTTCTAAAAATCCATGAGAAGAGATTCTTGAAGGACTCATAATTTTCTTGAAGGATAAATCGTAAGAAACATAATTTAATCTTATATTAAGTACTAAATGTCTAAGGTAGATAATATTCTAGAAGAATATTAAAAGTCTCAAGAAGAGAAAAATCCTAGAAGGAAATTAAGTCATAGAATGACTTGTTATGAATAACAGTTTCTTAGTAAAAAGTTCAATGAAGAACTTAAGTTAATATAAAAAGGACTATCACTTCTCTCTTGCATGAGAGAATTTCTCACAGAGAAAAGAAATATTATTATCGAAGAATTAGAAATCCATGAAGGAAATAGTCAATGAATGACTTATCAGTCTATTCCTGAATGAACACCAATAATTCTAATGATATGAATGACAACTCACGTAAACCCGAGTTATTAAATTAAAAGAAGCGAAGAACCATACAAGCACTTCCAAGTGCATATACAGCTAGCTAGCACTAAATAGCAAGTATCCTCAAATACCATAGAAGATATATTGGTGATTGGCAGATTAAATTATCCCCTTTTAATGCCAAAAGAAGACTGATTAATCCCACAATCCTATGAAAGGATTAAACTCCATTTGTGTTGTACAACTAAAAGTGGTAATGAGTGCATGAAGCACATTGCTCCCAATTACTCATAATCTAGAAGAGTCTATGAAGACGAAGTATTATGATAATTGAACATAATTGCTTACTCATATTTCTGAAAAATATGACTAAAACATTTTAAACATCGAAGTTTAAATGATATCATTGTGAGGGGGAGCATGTATAGATTTGAAAAATTTATGTTGTACCTAGAAGGAATCAACTTGACGATTAATTATTAAATGAACCTAAAAGGTTTACCACTTAGACTATTTGAGATCAAGAAGATCATTATTATAAGAATCTGAAAGTTCATATATAAATATTGAAGATTGATAACTATTCACGAAGAATAACAAATATAGAATTTATATTACCAAGAAGGTTTAATGTTGTACTCTTTTCCTTTGTGAGTTTTCCCTTGAAGGTTTCTCACATAAGGTTTTTAATGAGGCAATATGTGCAATACAATAACGGATTATATGTACTCTTTTCTCCAAGTACCGTTTTTTCCACTGGGTTTTCGGATGGAGTTTTTGATGAGGCATATGTATTCGTGGTAATCGCCCAAGGGGGAGTGTTGTAAAACAAAGACTCTTGGAGAGTCCTAACCGGACCTACCAACCATAGAAGGACTTCTAGTCCTAGTCCGGTTATGTTGTGGGCTCTTACCAAACTCTACCTTTACTTCGGAGTATATATACGGAGGAGCACCCCTATTGTAAGATATCGATTTGAGAAATAAAGAGAAGCTCCACCTATACCGTGTCTTGTCTACTTTATACTTGTGTTCTTGTGCTTGTCGTAAGAGGCGTGAGAGAGAAGATCCAACCGTTGACGACGTGTTTCACAACAAAAGGCACACGGCGGCGATAGCACAGGACGCAACGTCGTGTATAGGAGGGACAACAGAGAGAGAGAGGAGAAAAACATAAATAAAGAGATGAAAAGAGAGAAAAATAAGATGCAATGAAGGTCTACTGACACGTTGTCCTTGATGCGGTAAAACCACCCATCAAAACAATTAGATGGTAAATTTAGTTAGTTTTGATAGTTGTGTGTGGTCACCAATATCCGGTTTTGAAGTTGGATGTTCAAAATTAAACTCTATTGGAGGCCAGAAATGAACTTTAAAAAACGATATATACATCAATTAGCAACTAGCCCGGGAATGAGCTTGCAACTTTTTTTTTTCATGTGTGCACGCGCGCGCGAGATAATAAGTTGGTAGTGCAGCAAGCTAGTTTTGTGTTGCTTTGGAGTTTGGAGTATCGGACTGGAGGTCTGTAGGACGATTTTGAGCTATAGGTTGGGCTTGAGATTTGGTGCTGGTTTGTGCGCACTGTTTCGATCTTAATTATTTCTTTTTGTTACAACTTTTTTACGTCTTGCTCGTAAAGACAGGATGCGTCGTCTTAAAGAGTCGTGTGCAGAGGCCGGAACTGAACACTATTTCATTTCAAAATAAACCTTCCTTCATCATGTAAAAACATGCTAGGATTCAAATTTTGTACACATAATACCCGTATAAAATTCAGAACGATCGATTTCAAATTTTGTAGGCTAGGACTAGGATACAGTTGACACTAGAACAACAGCTGTGATGCAAACATAATCGGAAATTATAGCAGTAGCACATTACATCTCTGATATCATTCAAACAAAGCATACCGGACATGGCGACCATCTTATTTATATATATATATTCTAGTAAATTAAGCATATATTGGTTCTTCGATACATATAATCGCAGCTTGCTTTAATTCTTCGGTGCAAGTAGTAAACGCAGCATGAGCTAGCCCTCGATGGCAACGCCAGGCGTCGTCGTTGTGACCTTGATGATCCTGGGCTTCTTGACTCCTGCTGCAATGGTGGCCGGGGCATGCTTGTGCTGCTCGTCGGATTCGTAGGCGGAGAGATGGACTCCCAGCGCCGCCCTCCCCGAGGGGTCCAGATTCCCCGCCCACTGCGCGTCCCACTCGATGGCCTTGGCCGTGCTGCACGCCACGCTTGGGCCGCCGGGCACCGTCAGGATTGCAGAGTTCTGATGGATATTCATCCTTGTTAGTTGATGCTTGATTTCTGATAATATGAATTATGAATGATCAGCGCTCGATCGATCGATCGATCTCACCTGGGGGAAGAACCTCTCGAAGATCATCCTGTAGTAGTAGGCCTCTTTTGTGGTGGGAGTGTTGTGTGGGAAGATGTTCTTTGCATTCGCCAGCATCCTGTCGGTCACCTGCATCGGTTTGATTTGTACAGGAGTCAGATTTTAATTTGCAATCAAATTAAGAAGAAGCAATTCTTTCTTCTTCTTTTTTACTGAAATTGATGGCATCAGAATTATATTTACGTTCGATGCTGCATGGGCCTTTAAGCCATCGATCCAACTGTACCCGACGCCATCACTGAACTGCTCCTTCTGCCTGTACAGGATATGCTGCAGGTGCCAAACATGTCTCAGTAATTCTGTGTCACTACTGCAGAATGCAGATGTCCGAATAATGTTTTAACCTTGAGCGGCCGAATGTTACTGTACATACCTTGGGCAGGAATGGGCTCTCCTCATCGTCGAATGCTTTCCTCAGTACCCACTTCTCAATTCTACCAAGATCAGGCCGGACCTGTAGTAATAAAGATGTTGTCAGAAATTAGTGGTCATTTTCTGAAGAAAGAACTGAACCCTTGTCAAGTTTCAGCTCTGATGAGATAGACGATCATCAGTACCATCTTCCACTCAGGATCAATGCTCATGGCCTCATTGATAAACTCCTTGTCCAAGAAGGGCACACGAGCCTCGAGGCCCCACGCAGATGTTGCCTTGTTTGCTCTCAAGCAATCATACTGATGCAGAGCCTTAATCTGCAGGGACAACAATCTCATCAGTCATGGTGTTTAATTTGTTTTCTACTACAGTAAAAGAAAATTACTGATGCAGACCTTCTGGCACGTTTCCCGGTGGAATTCTTCCTTGTTGGGTGCCTTGTGGAAGTACAGGTACCCTCCGAAGATCTCATCGGAGCCCTCGCCGGAGATGACCATCTTGACCCCGAGCGACTTGATCTTCCTCGCCATGAGGAACATGGGCGTGCTCGCCCTGATGGTGGTGACGTCGTAGGTCTCGGCGTGGTAGATCACGTCCTCGATCGCGTCGATGCCGTCCTGCACGCTGAAGTGGAACTCATGGTGCATGGTGCCCAGGTGATCCGCCACCTCCCTGGCAGCCCTGAGGTCAGGGGAGCCCTCGAGCCCGACGCAGAAGGAGTGGAGCCTGTTGCCCCAGCGCCTGGCGGCCTTGGTCCCGGCCAGGTGCCGGACGGCGAGGGCGGCCACCAGCGAGGAGTCGAGGCCGCCGGAGAGGAGCACGCCGAAGGGCACGTCGGTCATGAGCCGCTTGGTCACGGCCTTCTCGAAGGCTCTCCTGAGCGCCGAGGCGTCGTAGGGGACGGAGGGGATGGCGGCCTCGTTGTACCAGGGCGGGTTGTACCACCTGGTGAAGCCGCCGCCGGCCTTGCTGGAGTAGAGGTGGCCCGGGGGGAAGATCTCGAAGTGCTCGCACTCGTCGTGGAGGGCCTTCATCTCCGACGAGACCCACACCGAGCCGTCGATGCCCCAACCGATGTAGAGGGGCGTCACGCCGATGGCGTCGCGGGCGGCCATGAAGGTCGTCTGCTTGTGCCGGGTGTCGAGCAGCACGAAGGAGAAGACGCCGTCCAGCATGTCCACGAAGCCTTCGCCATGCTCCTCGTACTACATATATATTTATATGTATATTATATATACATACGGAGTATATGCAACATGGTTGTAGTCATGTGGTGTAGTATATATACAAGACAGGTGATGGAGAAATGAGCAGAGGACCGAGACAGAGACAGAGCATGTGTGTGTGTGTGTGTGTATACATACCAGGTGGGCGATGACCTCGCAGTCGCTGCCGGTCCGGAACTTGTGGGCGCCGGAGGAGGAGAGGGAGAGCTGGCGCCTGAGGTCCTCGTGGTTGTAGATCTCGCCGTTGACGGTGACGACGACGGACTGGTCCTCGTTGTAGAGGGGCTGGTCGCCGGAGGCGGGGTCGATGATGGCGAGGCGCTGGTGCGAGAGGTAGCAGTCGCCGGCCTGGCGCAGGCCGCTCCAGTCGGGGCCACGGTGCTTGAGCCTGCGCGACAGCTCCAGCACGCGCACACGCTTCTTGCCCTGCACCGACGACTCCTCGCCGCACCCCAACACAGCAAGGATGCCGCACATCCTACCTCACTCACTCTGTTCTCTTCTTCACAATGCAAACAAAGCCTTTTTTTTTCTCTTGCACTGCACGCAGGTGAGTCGATTGTGTTGAGCTGATGAGTGAGGTTTGTGGGCTGCGGCGGCCTCTATTTATAGAGCGAGCGGTTCAGGGTTTCAGACGATCCATCCATCTATGTTATCACATTCACATCACATGTGGTGTGCAAGCACAATTCTTTTTTCTCCTCCTTTGTGTTCTCTAGCGGCAGACAGGACAGCCGATCCATTTGTCTGGTGCTCTACTGATTTTCTGATATGTTTTCTGGGTCTGTTTTGCTTTTATTTCTGGACACGACGATGCATCGTGACATGTAGTATGGGATGGCGGGCATGTACTGACCCAGAAAAACAGGCAAGTTCATCCCGCAGCTGACACGAACCATCTCTTGTTTTTTCTTGACGCCACATGTTTGCACCGGATTTGATCCCGCGAGTTTATAGACACATCCTTCGCGTTGCTTTGGATATAAACAAGCTTAAGTTCCGTCCTGGCCCATACAGGGTAAAAAAAATTCTCACCTTGATTCCTCCCAATATATCTAGATTGGAACAGAATACATGACCTACTACTATGTTCCACGCAGTCTCCTACAGCTCTAACTCTACATCGTTGCTATCCTATCCCTATTCCAATCCCATACCTTATTATCCGCAAGTGCCGGCTAAACTTTTAAACTTCGACCATCAAAAGTACATGAGGATTTATGTAGGTTCATAACTTTTAAAAAATTATATCACACCAAGAAACGAGAAAATATTCAAATTACTCTTCTCGCGAGTATCGTTAAAGTCTAAGAGCAACTCTAGCAGATCCTAAACAGGCTCCTATCTCAAGTTTAGTAGGACAAGTAAAAATATAGCACTCCAGCACTTGGCCTTCTATTTTGAGGAGGCCTTCAAATTCAACCATCCGCCCTCTATTCCTGGTGTCAGCAGAGAGCCATCTATTTATGAGGGCTAAATTAGGCCCAACAAATACTAAATAGGGGCTTCCTCTATTTTTTTAGGCCTCAAATCTTTGTTCCAACTCTAACAATAGCCCTTAAGAATTAATGGATGGCTCCCTAGTCCCTAGAAACCCTTCAGGAATGGAGGGTGGGAGATGAATTTGGAGGCCTCCCCAAAATAGGGAGCCGAGTAGATGGTATGTTGGAGTACATCTTTTTGTTTGGCTCTATAAATTTGGGTTGGAAGCTTGTTTAGAGGGTATACTTTGGCTCTATAAATTTGGGTTGAGAGCTTGTTTAGAGGGTATATTGGCATTAGCCCCTAAATCAGTCCATCCAAATATTAAATAGAAGCTTTCTCTATTTTTTGAGGGCCTCAAAACTTGTTTTAACTCCAACAATATCCCCTAAGAATGGAGGGATTTATAGAGACTACCCCAGGAATGGAGGTTATGGGGATAAATTTGAAGGCCCGAAATAGGGAGCCAAATAGAGGACCTGCGAGAGCGCAACTTTTTTGTTTGACCCTCTAAATTTGGGTTAGGGTTCGTTTAGAGGGTCTGCTGGAGTTGCTCTACAAAATAGAGGCAGCCCTCAGTTAGCATTTGGAGAGTCTGGTTTGGGGCTATTGCTGGAGTTGCTCTGATAACCCCCTTTTTTTGTTTCAGTATCATACATAACTTGGCAATTGCTTCAGTTTGCTCTTTCTTATTTTTCCGCGGACATGTGGAATTCTAAGTTCCAATTTTGCAGGGTTGATAGTTGATATCACAACTTATGTAAAAAAAATCTTATCATTACTTGTTAAATAGTTTTGTACCCCGGGATTATTAGATGTCGCAGGGTATCAAAATAATAATGGAAAGACAATGTAATTTTCTAACACATGTTGATGTTCTCACCCTATACAATCTTTACTTAAAAACTTCAGCATAAAGGGAAAAAAACTTTTTAAGGATATATAGGACCAATTTAAGCGAAAAAATATTCCAGATGTTATGTAAAAAATTGAAGACTAATGTTTTTAAAAATTTGGTTTTATATTTGAAGAGAGTAATTTTGATTTGAAGGGCTGGGCTTGGCTTTCGCTATAAGTTGATGACTCGATATCTATCCATGTCGAGCTCGATATCTGTACGTAGATCTGTACGTGGTATGGGCAGGCGGGCATGTGTACTGACCCAGAAAAACAGGCAAGTTCATCCCGCAGCTGACACGAATCATCTCTTGTTTTTTCTTGACGCCACATGTTTGCACCGGATTTGATCCCGCGGGTTTATAGACACATCCTTCGCGTTGCTTTGGATAAACAAGTTCCGCTCCTGGCCCATACAGGCTAAAAAATTATCACCTTTGATTCCTCCCAATATATCGAGAAAGGAACATAATTTATATATAGGTTCCTTTTGTAGAGTTTTTAGAGTTGATTTCTTCTAGAACATATTAGGATCCAAAGTAATTCTCTCGAATAAACTAAGAGCCTCGAAATTAAAAGAAGTAACTTCTCTTGACTCTATAAAGTGATTTGATATCCTGATTTTAACAGTTTAATTATGCTAGAAAATCAAAGAAAATCTCTTTCAGCCACAGAATCACTTCTATAAAAAAAATCAGCTCCAAAAGACCTACTACTATGTTCCACTTAGACTACTCCAGCTCTAAGAGCATCTCCAAGAGTGCCTAATAAACACTCATAATAATTAATTTTGGAAACAAAGTAAAAAATAAGGCTCCAACAGTTGTCCAAAGTTGTTCTCAATCTTTCCGCGTGGTCAATATTGACTCCATCTTGAGTTAAATTTATCCCTCCTTTGTGCACTATCAATCCCGCGAAAAAATGACAAAGGGAAAAAAACTACCCGCATTACTGTTCATGGTGGGTAAAAAATCATTTTTGGACTCAGAAATGGATGATGTGGCAGTAATTAAATCTTTTTGGGCTAATTTTTTGGGAACTGTTGGGTGGAGAGATATTTTTTTACTCCCAATAGCTTTTAACAAGATCCCAAAATCAGTTTTTTAGGACTTAAGTTTTTTGATACTCTTGGAGATGCTCTAACACTATATTTTAAAGACTGAACTGGCCAATGTCAAGATTAAAGAAATCACCACAAGTGCTTCATTGTCGACGGGCATGTCGTTTATCACTGAAACAATAGTACTGGTTAAATTTTGAAATAAATCCATTGACCAAGTCACCACAAGCGCCTACTTTGGTTCAATTCTGAAATGAACCCGGAAAAATGTGATACCAATGCTGAGTCGGGGACTCAAACTCTGGTGGGTAAATTTCATCACAAGAAACCTTACCAACTAAGCTACCGTCAGTTCACAACTTAAGATATTTTAAATCATACCTAGAAATGGAAAAATGTTCAATTTCTTCTCAAATATTGTTAAAGTCTAATAGCCCCTTTATTTTTTTTATCAGTATCATACACAACGCTTCAATTTGCTCTTTTTTATTTCTCCACGGACATGTGGAATTCCAAGTTTCAATTTTGCAGCAACTTTAGTACAAGAATCTTTCATCAATGTTTGTTGCATAGTTTTGTATCCCGAGGATTAATTTATTATTAGATGCGCCAAAATAATAATGAAAAATATATTGTAATTTTCTAACTCATGTTGATGTTTGCTATCACCCTATAAAATCTTTACTTAAAAGCGTCAATATAAATGGAAAAATATTTCTAAGGGATAAATTGCCCCAACTTATATAGTTGTGAAAGTAAATTGAATCGAAAAATATTCCAGATATTATGTAAACATTTTTTTGAAGATCGATGTTATGCAAATTTTGGCTATATTTGAAGGGAATAATTTTGATTTGAAGGGGCTGGGCTTGGCTGTCGCTATAAGTTGGTGACTCGATATCTATCCATGTCCAGCTCGATATCTGTACGTAGATCGACCACCGATGGATGCTAATTAAGCTGATCCCCTGTACTGTCGTCTTCTTTCTTTCTCATTCGATACGCGATCACTCTACCAGCACCACCCAATACTAGCTCTTATCTATCCACATCACGCTCGCGTCGGCGTTTCCTGACGTCCCACCCTCCACTCAAGTTTGTGTCCTACTGTCCGTGCCCACGTGGAAAGCTGCACCACCGGCCACCACTATAATGACAATGAGATAAGTGGATGTGGATAAGATCGATCCATATATATACTCCCTCCTACGTGTGAAAAGAAAGTCGTTTAGAACAGCGACACGGTCGACAAAGCACAACTTTGACTTCTCTTTTATATAAAAATATTTTTTAAAAAAATTATGTATACATATTTTTATTGAAGTAATTTTCAAGACCAATCTATTTATATAATTTTCACAGTTTCAAGCTCAACGACTTAAATGTTATTTATAATTTATATTTTCAATGTTTGACTCAAACCTTGTTCTAAATGACCACACTTATCAAACCGGAGGGAGTAGGCAGCTAGCGCTCAATATATACATACTTGATCGATCTCAATATATATAACTATTTATTTAAAGAAGATATGATTGGTTTAATATGATCGATGTATTAAGAGCGGACCAATTTGAGAGCGAGCTGATGTACAGAGGCACAATATTTAGACAGCAAAGGAGATTCCTAGAGATAAGATGGAAACCAGGAGTCGCAGTTTGATAGGTTGTCCCGTGCAGTACCACATAGGATTTTTGCTGATGTGGAGGAGAGAGTGACGTGAGAAAAAAGGGTCGTTGTTTCGTGAAACAACTGACTCATGAGCTAAATTTAGGACTATGAGACAGCTCATCCACCATTGTATGAGTTTTATTGCCATGCAACCAGATATTTCTTTATTTCCCCATAAATTAAGGGATATTGTATTATACTACCAGACAACCCAAACAATAACTTATTGTATATGTTGTCTGATAAGTCGTCTCAAGATTACGTGTCACTACATGAGATTGCCTATTTAGACGGCAACAATATAATTGCCCCCAGTAATTCCTATGTAACAGGTACACGTACTCTGGTCTGAAAAAAAGGTATATGTACTCCAACACTATTGCTCTCTTAATTTTTTATTGAAACAAGTTTTTTTGGGGGGAAAGTTCAGTTTACTCTTAACATCCTTCAATAGTGTGATAGTCAAATTTTCCACCCTTAGATACAAAATCAGACATAAATGGCCATTCAATGATTAATTGACACCGTACAAATTTGATCCTTTGAGTGGTTTTAGATGGTTTTTCATTTTTCTTAAAAAATAAATAATTGATTTAATCTAAAAAATCATAACTAATTCACTTAAAATAGAAAATTATGAACCTATACCAAATTATTCTAGAATCTACCTATTCTATTAGTTCTCCATATGGAATTATTTGGATGTTATTTGATGCTTCCTCCGTTCTAAATTATAGATCGTTTAGCTTTTATAAATATATAGTTTATATAATGTATCTAGAAGCACATATCTACATGCATAGCAAAAAGCTATGAATCCATAAACAACCTATAATTTAGAACGGATGAAGTACTGTGTAAAACAATATTTTAAATAAAATTGCACAAATAACTACAAGCAATAAAACACTAGGACGCATGAATAAATAAGATGTGAATAACTCCAAGGGCACTAGCAAATATGTCACATTTTTAGAAAAAACCAATATCTGATTTTATTTTTTGAAATAAATGAGTTATGAACTTTTAAGACTATAAACAAGAATTTTTTAATTTCTAAAAAAAAAAACAATTCAAAGGACTAAACATATCCGGTTTCAATAGTTGGACGGCCTTAGTATCGGATTTTGCATTTCTAGGTTTAAAATTGGACTATTGTGATAATTAAAGGGCATAAATTGGACTTTTCTTTATTGAATGGTAATTAGATTGCATGTTTTTATTGATATAGCAGAAAATACAAGAGTATAAAGCATCTTCAAGAGCTCTTGTATAAGATGCGGACTAGCTAAAAAAAGAAAAAAGGAAGAAAAATCGCCATCCAACGGAACCGGCAAACAACTCGCCATCCATCCAGGCTCGGTATCCTTCGGTCTCCCCTCGGCATCTTTGCCAAGCGAGCAAGGCTCGCTGTCCCCCCTCCCCGCGCCCCAAGCCCCTCCTTCCCGCGGCCAAGCCCCTGCTGTTCCCCACAAAATCACAGCGTGTACGGGTGGCGACGTCGCCGAGGGTGTCGTGAGCAGCGGCAGCGTGCTCCTCGCCGGTGACGGGCCCCGCCCCAAGCTCCGGAGCTTCGGCGCCGCCCGGGCCATCACCGGCGGCGGCGACACCAACGGAGAGGAGGTGCAGTTCACGATGACGAGCCGCATCTTGGGGACACGCGGGTACATGGCGCCGGAGTACCTGGAGCACAATGTGGTGTCGCCCACAGCCGATGTGTACTCGTTGGGCGTGGTGCTCCTGGAGCTCGTCACGGGGAAGGACGCCGAGGAGCTGGTGGACGACGGCGTGGGCGATCCGTTCGTGGCACTGCGGGAGCTCTCCGCGAGGAGCTCGACGCCGGCGACGGCGGTGTGCTGCAGAGGCCCCTTCACGTCCCGCGAGCGGCGGGGAGGCACGGCGGGGGTCGGGGCGCCGCAAAGAAGGCCACGCACGGCAGCGGGGAGGCTCGGCAGGGAGGCACCACAACCATAGGCGCCGCCAGCGAGAGCGGACCACGAACTCCGGCGGGTGCTCGTCGCGGTGAGACACCGATGGAATTGGATGAGGTGGACCCAATTTTAAATATAGCCATCACATTTTTTTGCTAGTCTCTTGGATTACCCTATAAAATTAGAGGGTTTTCTATTTTTACAAAGAGATATAATGTTCAAATTTAGCTAAAAAAATAGAAGAGCTCTTGGAGATGCTTTAGAAGGCTAAGTTTTTTTAGATAAAGATACAAATCCGGCTCTGATGTAAATAATCAGAAAAAGAAACCATGCATTTATTGGAAAGTATATATCTTGTGTACATCAATTAAGCAACGAGCTAAAGAGTAGGTAGCCAACAAAAACAGCAGCACCATGTGCGACTCATCAGATGAGTTCCCGGGACCGGGGAGGAACAAGATCAGATCAGATGGAATCATCGCTGCTGCTCGATAGCTAAATGAGAGTACTACTCGTATGTACGTACCGTAGATCTTATCCAGTTACACGTCATGCATATATGTAGAGCAACGAGACACGTGCATGTCCACTTCATCTTCTTATCTTGTCAGATCCCATGCACATGCATATAGCTAGAGTTTTTTTTCCTTTTTTTTGAGATAGATGGATGGGCAGTGTCTCCGTTTCCATTATCTTCACAACATGTATATACGTCCACGTACACGCATATATATATATATATACTAAAGCAAGGATTGATTACGTCATAATTTTACTAAAAACTCCATCTAATACTAAAGCAAGGATTGATTACGTCATAATTTTACTAAAAAACCCCCTTATATTTTGCTAATTAGCGGGCAGTCCAATTGAAAACAACCGAAGAAACGAAACCTCAGTCTTACGGTGTAGGGTCTACAAAAAGACCCAAACTTTTACATGAATCAACGCGCAGTCCATTGAAAACGTTTGTGGTGTGAGTCATGACTTTGCAAAAAAGCCTTGACATTTTCCACTAATCAACCCGACGTCCACTGTTCGTCTTCCACCTGAGCGGCGCCTCCGCTTCGCCCCTCCGCCGCCCCAAATTGGATCAGGTCTGCTCCTCCCCTCTACCATTGTTCGCCATGGAGAAAGACGCCATTGCTGAGGCTGTCCGTGGGCCGCTCCCTCGCCACAGCAGCGTATCGCTCGATTGCCGATGACTGCGCCGCGCCTCCGCTGTTCATCACCGCGTAGATGAGCTGCAATGACGCGTGAAGCAACTCAGCGTCGCCGGCCATGCACCCGAGCTCTGTGTCACGTAGTCTCCTCGATAGATCCACCACCATTGTCTCCCTCGATGATGAATCAAGAGGGGGAGCAGATGATTCACCACGCACCGGGAGGGGAACATATGCGCAGGACATATATATGTCAGCTAGATGTGAGCTAAAGGGAACCATGGAGAACAGCCGCAGGGTGGCCGGGCGACTCACCGTAGTAGTCGGACATCGGTGTCCCAGCGGCCGTGGAGGTGTGTCCTCCCCTTCGTGTGGTTCTACTCGTCCTCATCGGCGCAGGCGCCCAAGGCAAGGACGGCACCACACAAGCGGCGATGCTTGTCGTCATCTGCAAACCAGTTTCTTGCAGCGCAACTCGCCGCCAAGCACATCCCTATGCCATTGTTATTCGCGAGGGTACCTACTCCAGCGCTTCTCTCCTTCTAATGTCAACGGATCTGAGCAATTGAATTGCTAGGGAAGAAAGAT
This sequence comes from Echinochloa phyllopogon, assembly GCA_033239725.1. NCBI lineage: Eukaryota > Viridiplantae > Streptophyta > Magnoliopsida > Poales > Poaceae > Echinochloa > Echinochloa phyllopogon. The sequence goes on from BTCW01000015.1 coordinate 43,383,649, forward strand.
CCAGGAGAAAGCTTGATTTGGTTTGGAAGAGAGAGATTGACTGGGAATTTGCTGGAGCTCTGGTGAAGGGAAGAGAAGAAAAGGATATTTCATCCTCGTCTCGCCTAACGCGGTGAGTGACTGAGTGGACGAAAATGACGGGAGTGAAGACCAGATTATGTTATTTTCACATGGGCCCCCTCGGTTTAGAGTAGCCTTGGGCAACCGTTCATGTTGCACTACCGTCCGAAGCTGATTCACCCAGACTTGCACAAAACAAAAGACACAACTCGTAGTCTTGCCCGTTGTGGCGGTGGATACAAATAAAATGCAATAGTAGGTGAGATAATGTTGGATATGCAAACCGTTCATATTGAAACCTTTAAAAAATTTGCTTGACAGTGTATTAGAAGATAATGTTAAGTGCTCCAAATAATACATCCATTTTATGACAATTAATGGCACTTAGAAGCATGCTATTTGGCTCCCTTTCAAAATTTAGAAAAAGAACTACTATGATTCACTATATTTGTCGTTTCAGACAAGAAAAAAGACTTGAGCATAGGCTAAAATTTCTGTCGGCAACTAAACGTTGGTTTCACCTTGACTCCCACAGAAATGTTTGGCCGTCAAGATATTTCCCAATTATGATAGAAAAGCTATGCATTTAGATAATTATAGTTAAGAGGATATTTCTTGGGATATCTTTTTTTACTATTTATTTTTATACAATTTCATTTTTTATCATGCGAAATTAGTGATTTTAGGATGCTTTTTTTATCTCATAAATTTGCCCTGGTCTTCGGGTGGCCATCCCCACCATCACCATTATTATATTATATTTTTTCATAGCAATGCATAGATATATTTACTATTTACGATCTTTGTATGTGCTATGCGTATAGTTCTATTGATACTCGTCCATATTTTCTCCTGTTGCAACGCACGGGCGTATTTGCTAGTATATATATATATATATATATATGTAAATTTAATTACTACAAGTATGTATAGTACGCCGTACGTGTGTGAATTGTAAACACTGCCGGCGGGGATCTAAATTCTAAACTCTACTGGGAAATCGAAATCAAACACCGCCACTATGCTAGGTCACTTGAGCGAGGAACAAAGTGACCCCTACACTCTTGCATACATGCTTCATTTTCATTGACTGCTACTCCGATCCAGTGGAGGGACACATGTGACGACGAATTGATTGTGGAGTACGTGGATCTACCGTGAGGGCAAAGTTTGTTTCTTAATTGACCGTGAGGGAAAAGTTCGTTCAACAGATATACTTATAGCATACTCGAACCATGGCCTCAACCCCTTTTTGTTGGGCTGTATTCTTCCACGTTCTCTCTTGCGCTGTTACGCGCGCGAGTGAACAGCAGCAATAGGCTCAAATGACTCGTTTTCGTTTATTTTGGGGGTGATTGGTTTCCTGGTCTATCTTAAGTTTGGGCACGAGATATGTAGAACAGCTCAAGTCAGGTTTAGATAGTGCAAGTAGCTGTTGTTTGGTTGGGTGGAGTACAATACTTAGACTGGCTAAGGTTATGTGTGATTGGTTGCCTGGTTTGCTTGGTTAGGATTACCTCCTTTCTACCTTGGTGAGCTGAACTACCATCACCGCTTTGAGCTTCTTCTCCATCGAGCTAGCAATGACTCTCCATCTGTTGGTTCTTGTTACGACATCTCAAATACTCACTAACTGTATCTTGATCGAGCTTGCAAATACAAACAAAGTAGCAGCCATCCAGCAACTAGTTTTTCCATTCAAGTAGCAATAGAAAGCGAGAAATCCACCTACTATCAAATAAGAAAATAATAGCAGCACATCGAATGAGCAATAGTAGCAACAGTAGCACGAAATCCAAGCAGAGCAGATCAGGTATGAAAGACAAGAGAGAGAGAGAGAGAAAACTAGAAAGAAGGAAAAAGTAGAAGATCGATTCGTCGTCTCTGCCCCCGTCGGATCTGATATGCTACTTCGATTTGACACCATACAACTCTGATTCATTGCATATGAGACGATTTGCAATATTGGGAGTAGACTTGATGTTTGGCTGGCTGGTGGCCGGTGCTGACGTATTGAGAGAAAAATACTATTAGCTGGCTGGTGATGATTTATTTTGAGAGAAAAGTACTGTTGGCTGGTGGCTGATAAGCCAAACAATTAGGAAGAGTTGGTGAAGAGAAAAAAAATCAGGGGGGAGATGATTTCTTCCCTGCCTGCACATGCTTAGCTACGCGAGGTCAACGGAGAGGCAGAGGGAGCTGCAGGCGCTGCTTCGCGCGAGGAGAGGAAAGTGCTACTTGCTCGCCCGCGCCGCTCCGGAGCAGCACTGCTTGCCCGCCCATCTGCACGTCCCCGCCGCACCACTCGCCGCCGACGCCGCTTGCCCGCACGCACCGCTGCACGCCGGCACCACCCGCGTCGCTCGCTCGAATGCGCCGCCGCTCGTCCCTAGAGTCAGCAGAGGGCGGCGCAAGTGTAGACGTGGGCGTGGACGGGGCACCTTGGCCAGTAGTGAAGGGGAGAATGAGTCGCTAGATGCCGTCGCCGGTGCGGTAGTGAGTAGCGAGGCAGGAGGCAGCGGTAGAAATGCCGTGGGAGATGAGCTCATGCGGCGTCTGGCCTGCTGGGGCCTGTGCAGGCTGCATGGAATGGAAACGCAACCCGCTCGCGTTTTCGGCCTATGCAGACCGTGCACGCGTTTTGGCCAGCTTAAGCCAGGCTAAGGGCCAAACCGAACAACCAAACAAGCCCACCTTGCACTATGAAAGCCTGACCAGCCTCTTAGCCACCTCTCACAGGCTCTTTATGGGGCTAGCAGGCCGGCCCAAGCACCCAAAGCCCGTTCCTTTTCATACCAAGAGGGGAAAAGAGTGGTGTTTTTTTTCTAAATTATAAAGGAGCCTGTGAGAATTAGCACCCTTGGAAATGACACTTTGTATAGTGAGATAAGTGTGAAAAATATCGTACTGTGCGTGCTATCTTTTCATAACGGTGAAAAATCATTAAAGGGAATAGGCCAATTTGTTATAGCATCCAGTGAAGGTGGAGAAGAATACAACACGATGACGTGAATGCGAAGTTTCCTTAAGTTAGAGGAATATTTTGCGGAACTTTTATACCTGAGGTAGCATCTCGCTATCGGGTAGTACATCGCATACTACTAAAAAAATATATGCCGTTAATTCTTAAAATAAATCAATGGAAAAATGAACACCCGTCTCGAATCCAGGTGACGTTGTTCCACTTCAAAAAACCTCACCAGCTGAGAACTATACTCAGTTTGCACCTCTACGTAAGATACTTGTCACAACTAGCTTTCTACTTCCCCCGTCAACATATCACCGACTGGTGGCGGACCCAGCCAAAAAAAGAGCCCGGGTAAAGCTCATAGCAATTGTATCTTCCATCTTTGATATAACAAATTATAAGTAGAAAGTAACTCATTTAACCAGATGAAAGAGCAGAGTTCTTTGGCGTTGTTGTGTCGCAGCCCGGGCGGTTGCCCAGACTCGCCGGGCCTCTGGTCCGTCGGTGTCACCGACATATCAAAGTACTCACGCAACTAGTTCATGTGACTTCAAGCGCCACTTGAAATATGACTCAGTTGAGCAAACTGGTGACCAAGCAACCAATATGACAAGGAGAATAGTAAACTAAAAGTGAAGACCAAGTTTTACATGGAAAAAAAGATTTGTAGAGAAAAAAACACGGACAAAGCAATCCACTACAAAAAATGAAGAAATACATAAGTGAGGGGAGGCTTCAAATCCTCAAATCTTTCTAATTTGGTAATTGATTTGGTGCATCAAGCGCTGGCCTCTCTTTCTCCTTAATAACCCAGGCTCTTTCTATCTCTCGGACATGAATGAGCTCAACACATGAGCAGAGCTCGGGTGCCTCATTTGAGGCAGATTTGGCCATGTCACAAAATGGCCCTCATCTAGATTATAACAGTTGAGCCCCTAGACACATAGCAAACATATACTTTGTAAAATCTGCAATTTACATAGAGGTTCATGTAAATTGTACCTTATGAACACGCACGGAATGACAGAACAAGAACTTTGGTCCACGTCTTCTTGAGTTTCTAGTTGTATTAGAATTCTGTGGACTCGATCCTTGGACCTCAAGTTTTCTACTGCCTCGATCGTCATATATGTTGTCTCGGACGCTGAAACGGGAGGCCGGGATCGAAACAGGCAAACAAAATTTGGTCGGCGATGGCTTCTTCGGTGACGCCTACCGACTGCGAAGCTACGACGGCCGCGGCGGACTCGGGTTGCAACCTCCCTACGGACATCTTCGTGGAGATCCTGCTGCGCCTCCCGCCGAGCAACCGGTGGCGGCTCCGCATCGTCTGCCGGCACTGGCGCGACGTCATCCGCGAGCAGACGCCGGCGCCGGCGCAGCCCACGGCACTCGCTTTCGTCGCGAACTACGCCGAACGCACGGCGATGTCGGCCTCCGCGTACGCCATCGACGACCCGGCGCGAGGCCGCTGCCGGGAGCTCTGGAGAAGCAACAATGTCCGCCCCGTGCGCTACTACAACCAGAGAAATTACCGCCACGAGTACGACAGGAGGTTCGACACGGCGATGGTCAGCACGTGCAACGGCGAGCTCTGCCTCTGCGACAACACCGTGCCCGGCGGCGCCATCTCCCTGGCCAACCCGGCCACCGGCGAGACGCTGGCCGTGCCGCCGCTGCCGGGCTCCGTCCACTGGAGGATCTGGGGCACGACGATCTCGAGGTGGCACGAGGCGTACGCGTACGACCCCGACGCCGCGCGGTACGCGGTCGTGCACGTGCCCAGCTGCTTCGACCAGAACGGGGCGTTCAGCGCGCTCAAGGTGTTCACGCCGGGGCCGGCGGCGTCGTGGCGCGACGTCCCCGTCCCGGCCCCCAGCGCGAGCTGCCGCCTCGGTACGGTGCCGGCCTCGTCGGCATCGGCGGCGCGCTGCACTGGCTCACCGAGGGCACCGAGCGCGTCGTGTCGTTCGACCTGGTGTCGGAGCGGGTCACCTCCGCGCTGGCGCTCCCCGTGGCGGCGCGGCGCGACGTCAAGTGGCGGCTGGCGGCGGTGCACGGGAGGCTGGGCGTCGTGGGATACGGCGAGTGGTGGAACAATCCGGACAAGACCGACGTCTGGGTCCTCGGCGGCGGCGGCGGGAGGGATGGCCGGCAGGGGTGGAGCCGCCGGTACAGCGTGCAGGCGCACGGGGTCCCGCAGCTGCTGGCAGCGCCGCACTTCGCGCACGGCGAGTACGTCCTGACCACGGAGTTCCGCTACCGCTCCTGCAAGAAGGGCGTGTTCGCGCACAAGATGCGAGACGGGGGGAGGGTGCGGCGCGGCGAGGTGGGGTCCGTGCGGATCAGCGAGGAGACGCCGGGGGTGCGCGTGTCCGGCTTGAGTGGTGGCGATGCGACTCCATCTGCATCCTCGGGGTGTTCGCCTACGTGAAGAACCAGGAGCCGCTGAGTGCTTAAAATTCAAAAGCTTCATGAATCATAAGTTTTTGGTAAATTTAGGCGTCTCAATGCAAGTTTCATGGACATAATTACCTAGAGTGACACATCATCTAAAAATGTTTAAAATTAGGATGAAACACCTCACTCGCAATGCATAGTTTCATCAATTGTTGTTTCCTAGGTCACGTGCAAGACACAAGCTGTCTAGGTAATAGTGTACATAGAGTTTCATCACCATGAAACTCATTTCACCTCTTTCTTAATTAATACAGTTACACATCATCAAAAATGCTGACATGATAGTCAATTTATTGTCTATAAAACTCTCACTGAGATTGGCCTTATTGTACGGCATGTCATTGTTGCGTCCCTGCATGACGAAATACTAAATGAATTGGTGCGTAAGTGACAATATTATACTATTACATACACGATCCACTTGCAAAGTTAAGTGGCCAAGTTAGTCCATTTAACCATTTTCAAATAGCATACAATATGTGTGACAAGTTTTCGGTAAAATTATTGCTCGCTCACGGGCAGCACGAGCGGGCCCAGCGTCGTGGTGTTCGTCTTGAGCGCGCCGCCGGCGTCCGGCGATGGTCATGAGGTCCTTGGACAGCGACACGCCGCTCTTGCCCTCGCCGTCCTGCTCTTAGTACACGTTTGTCTTCGATCTCCATATCTCTTCTCAACACCCTCACTAAAGGTAAGCGTCTCTCGCATCTGGCACGGCCGCCACTACCGCGTGCTCTCGTCGCCGCTGTCGTGGTTGTCCTGCCCCTGGTTGTTGACGGCGGCGAGGCAGGCGTGCGGGCGGTTCTCACCACGGAGAACGGCGCGACGGCGGTCATTCCTCGTGGGCGCAGCGTCGCTCCGCGCGGCCGTACCTTGTGGGCGCGGCGGTGGATGGAGCCGAGCGGCGGCGGCGGCGGCGGCTTGAGACGGTTGGGGCTCCCAGCGGTGGTGGGCGTGCCTCGCCGCTGCCCCCTCCCCTCCACGGCTGCCGCCCCCTTCCCTCCACCCACGCTGCCGCCCCCTCCCCTCCCCTTCCTTGCTCCCCGCGCCTCTCGTCAAGGTGGTGGGACGGGAGGTGCTCGTCGGCGGGTGGCGGAGGGTGACGACGCCGTGGTGGCCGGCGCCGGGGGAGGGCAAGTCAACGGCGGGGAAGAGCGAGTCAGTTCGTGTAGCACGTGGGCGAAGCGGCGGCCAGGCCGGGCTGGAAGGCGGCGGCGGCGACATCGACAGCGGCTGTCGGGCGTAGATCTTGACGGCGGCGGTTCCGAGCGGCGACTCCGGCGTTGCGGTAGGTCTCTAGTGGTTGGTCCGTGTGAGCCCCGCGCCACTGTGGCGGGGTAGCGTCCGGCTGCTACCTACGCTCGATCTGGCGCACGACCTCGCCTCGGTTTATGTGCTACACAGGGTATCGAACCCCGCTGCAGCAATATTTACGCCAAACGCGTACTGCCGCAGGGCGTACCGCACTGCCTAACAAGTGTCTAAGCTTGACGTACTCCATGTCTTAGCTCTTGCTCATCCGCGGGCACTCGGCAATGGCTCCCGAGTCTCGACGTAGGCAAAAGTCCTTCCGACGGCCGCAGCTATGTGGTCCTCTTCCTCTTCGTTGGTTTCCTCTTCCTCACTCATGAACAGCTCTAGCTCCTCCTCCAACGGCCACAGCTGCATGGTCCTTCCCTCCTCGACGTTCATGCACTCGCCCACCTTGCGCCGGTACAACCGTCTCCTGTCCCACGACGTGCTCAGGACGTACTCACCATGCGTCAAGTTCGGCGTCGTAATGATCCATCTCCGCACACCCCCGCTCCACCGTCGCCGTCCAGAACCCACACCTCGGACCTCGTCACCACCGCCTCGTAACACGCGACCGCGACGCCCAGCCTCGCGTGGACGCTTGTCACCTTCCACGAGGCCTCTCCCATGGCCACGACAGGCCGCACAACACCCAACGGGCCATGGAACGATGCGACGCGCTCGTCGTCGAGGTCCAGCGCCACCACCCTGTCGTCGGACGAGGTGAACCAGTACGCCGACTTGTCGGCGCAGGCAACGCCGCAGAAGGGGTTGTAGCTCCCGCCCGTGTCCGGCGACACGACCTCCCGCCACGCCGGCGGCGGCGGCGGCGCCGGGTCGCCGCCGAGGGTGAGCACGTGCACGGCGTCCTGCCGCCGGGCGACGCGGCTCGGGACGTGCGCAACCTTGTACCGCCCCGTCGTGGGGTGGTAGCCGAACGCGTAGAGCCCGAGGTGCCGGAACGTGTCCCACGTCTCGGGGATCGGCGGAAGCGGCAGCGTCTCGCCGGTGATCGCCGGCCACCGTGATCGCTGAGAGCTTGCCTCGGCCGGCAGTCTCGTGCAGGCAGATCAGGCCATTTCACGTGTCGACCATGCGGACGATGCCGCCGCAGGTGCTCGGCCTGAAGGTCCACTCGTGTCGGCGGCGCCCGTCTTTGCCGTCAAAGACGACGGCGCGGGAGCTCGGGTGATGGCTGGTGAAGGCGAGGATCTTGGTCCAGACCTGCTGCTCCGTCGTGCGCTCGTCGATGACGTCACGCCACCGCTTGCAAATGAGGCGGAACCGCCGCCACGCGCCCATCGGTAGCCGGAGCAATATCTCCACCAAGACGTCCTCTCGTAGGCTGAAACCCTCGCCCGCCATTGCGGCGCCGCCGCCTATCATTGGTGATCGATCTTGAGGTCTACCCAAATAATTGCTCTGCACGGTGTGGTCACGTGTCTCAAGTTAAGTTTTATTTCCCTATGTGTTTTGTGGGGTACGTAGGTACTAAAACAGTGTCACTTGAGCGGGTCATCGTAAACAGACCAGTCGTGCAAAGAGCTTTTAAAAATACTTTGTATTCGCTCGCTCATGTATAGAGAGCTTTAAGTATTCTCAAATCTAGAGGCACATCATTTTTTAGATAGTTGGTCTTTATTTATACGGTGAAAAACTGTCCAATCTATTGTCTATTAGCAATACGGGATAGTTGCGTATAAATGTGGGTACAAATGTGGGTATATTTAGGTAGGCTCTTTTTTAGATAAAAAAAGTATTAGGTTTTGGGGGAAATCCTTCTCTAACGTCGAAAAAATGTCCCTCCCCCGTCTTCTGTCAAACTTTTGGCCGGTAGGTCCTCTGTGAGGTGAGGAGTGTGCCTATTCTTAGTAACAATTATTTTCAAATCGAATTCTCTCTTTATATTATAGATTCGACTACGATTTGTATATATACTCCCTCCATCGGGCTAAGGTATGACTTATTATTTATTTTGCAGGACATTAGTGCAACGTTACAGACATTGGCGCACGTTTTCTATATTATAGAACGAACCACGGAATAAACTGTGGGAAAACATGAACGAGATCGAAAAAATCATGAAGGACACGACTTCCTTTGTCAATCAACCCTGTAAATACTCAACGGCTCCTTGGTCTCGACGTAGGCGAACGTCCGAAGGCGCCAGCTGTCCTTGCAGTAGGCCGCCGCCGTCCCGGGCTCCCTGATCCTCACGGAGCGCACCTCGCCGGACGGCAACCTCCCGGCGTCGCGCATCCTGTGCGCGTACACGTACTTCCGCCCCTGGTACCCGTACTCCTTGGACTGCACGGCGAGGACGTATTCGCCGCCGTGCGCGAAGTGCGGCGCCGCGAGCCGCTGCTCCACCCCCTGCACCCTCACGCTGTACGGAGGGTCCACCCCTGCCGGTCGCCGCCGTCCCCGAGGACCCAAACCTCGGTCTTCGCCGGCGTCGGCCTGTCGGCGCTGACGGCGAGGCCCAGCCTCCCGTGCAGTGGAACTCCACCAGCCGGCAGAGGTAGCCCGGCCCGGAGCCCACCGGCAGCGGCGCGGCGAACGACACGACCCTCTCGGCGCCCTTGGTGACCCAGTACGTGGCGCCGCCGGCGCTCACGAGGCCGGCGTCGAGGCAGCAGCTCGCGCCGGGGACCGCGACGTCGCGCCACGACGCCGTCCCCAGCGTGAACACCTGCAGCACGTTGAAGCCTCCCGTCGTGTACAGCCCCGCCGCCGTGTGGAACCCGAAGCTGTACGCCTTCCCGGCGCTGTACCTTGCCCGGTACGAGAGTACGAGACCGGCAATGGCGGGACGGGCAGCTTCTCGCCGGTGAGCGGGTTGACCAACGAGATGGCGCCGCCGGGCTGCCTGTTGTCGCACAGGCACAGCAGCCCGTTGCAGGTCCCGACCATGGTTATATGTAGCCCTGCGTGTTGTCGGGGTTGATGCTGATTCCCCACACCTCTCTGCACCGCCCGGACTCGAGGTCGTCGACGACGCAGGCGGAAACCGACCTGGTGCTCGCGAACACCTTGGGCGGCGGGCTCGTCGTCGTGCACTCGTCGATGACGTCGCGCCAGTGCCGGCAGACGAGGCGGGCCCAACGGCGGCAGCTCGGCGGGAGGCGCAGCAGGATCTCCACGAAGGCGTCCGTGGGGAGGTTCAAGGCCTGATCAGCTTCTGATGTAGCTTCGCGGTCGGTAGGCGACGTCGCCGTCGCCATTGACGAGGCACCTTGCAGTTTGCTGCACGGCCACACTTGGTGTGATCTCTCCCGTTTCAGGTGCAGGAAGATATGTACGCCGAAGTAAACTTGAGGGCCAAGGAGGCGAATACGGAAAGGACCCGCCAAGATCAAGAATGCCGGGTTGCCAGGAACGAACTCTGATTCAATGTCAAAACTGCTACGTTTTCTTTTTTTCGATTCGAAAAAAAACGTGACACGTGACGACGAATCGATTATCTCTCCCGTACTAAACTCCCGGGGTTAGATGTAGGCATGTAGCGGACATAAAACCCCTACTTGCCATCTTCTTGTTATCTTTTATGAGCGCTACCGTGCGTACAATGATTTTTCTTACGACTAACTGGTCAATCATTTTTTCTTACGGCTAACTGGTCAAATCATTTGCGCAGTAGCATCTGATAGTTCAAATGCATGGTTGTCTTTGAGTTGTACATGAAGCATTTTGCATCTAGTACGCATTAAGTTTGTACATGGGCAAAAAAAAAAATGAACAACTCTACTCCCAGGTAGAAAGGACAGCTACAAAGAACAACCCTACTCCCACGAAGAAAGGGAAAAAAAGAAAGGGTAAATTTCAAAAAACTGCTCATACTTTCATTATAGTATAATGACGAGTGGTTGTATATGACGCTATCGTCTAGTGATGCCCCTATCGTCTAGTGGTTCAGGACATCTCTCTTTCAAGGAGGCAGCGGGGATTCGACTTCCCCTGGGGGTAGGGAGTATTATAAAAAGAGAAGAAAGGGTAAATATATTAGAGCAACACTGGTAGGGTTCAGGGATTTAGGGCGAGGAAGAAGTGCGGGTGAGGTGGCCGCCGGATTTGGAGCCCACGCTAATAAACGCTAATTAGATAAACAATTCTTGTTAATGAATTTGTTAACGCATGGTTTCAATTAAACTGGAAACCAAACTTATCTTATGGAATCAGATTCAACTCAGATTTTTCTTTTGAAAAAAAATTAGCAGGAGCTCTGCCATGTCATATAAGAAGGAAGCAATTACAGAGTACAGAGTTCAAAGTTTGATATTACATAAAAAACTAAGGACTACAACTCGATCTCAAATAAAGGATGAAAGTGAAAACTATGCGTTAACTTGAAACTAGTCACTCGGTCTCCCAAATTCCTGCTGCCGCAATAGCATTTCCTCCTTGATGAATTGTAGCACCATTATCGGAGAGGTGGAGTTGCTCTCAAACACACGTCTATTCCTTTCTTTCCACAGATTCCAGGCAGTGTAGATTAGTATGGTTGCTTTGTGAGTTGTGACGACGTTGTTGCCTTGGCAAGGTCTCCAGCGAGTGCTTCCACCATTGCTCAATACTTGCATCACCAATCAGGGGTGGCAATTTCCTCACCCGTCCAACTACTGACCAGTTGCCACACCTGTTGAGCAAATGGACATTTCAGACATAGGTGCTCGGCTGTCTCGGGTCCTGCTGCGCATAACACACAGATAGGATTACAGATTTACAGGGCCACTGTCTCTGAATAACTTATCTGGTGTCAATATTTGGTCTGTACTAGCGACCAAGCAAAGAACTTATGCTTGTCTTCTGTCTTAGCTGCCCAATGAACTGAACACCATATGCTGTCTTTGCTGTGTAGTCTCCACTTGTTGTCCATCTCCATCTAATTTCATGCTGTCTATCTTGTAAATGTACATTTTGGACCAAGTCCCAAAGATTCGCAAACTCAGCCATTTCATAAACTGTTGACAAGCGCCAAAGTCCCCTTGTCCAATTCAAGCTATCAAGCTCATCCTTCAGCACTCTGTTTTTACGCCACGCTAGCTTGTAGAGATTTGGTGCCAAATCCATCGGTGCGCGGCCATCCAACCAAGCTGACTTCCAGAACTTCGCCATACTTCCAGAGACAGCCGCCGCGCCTCCGCCGCCGCCCAGCAAGCAACCTTCGCGTCGTCCTCGCACTCGCCGTGGATGCAGGCGCCGCCAGGTCTCGGCCTGTCAGGGTGGTTCATTCCGTCATCCGCGAACTCGATCTCGGCAATGGCTCCCGAGTCTCGGCGTAGGCAAAAGTCCAGAAACAGCCCTCGCTCACCATGACGAGCTCTGCCCCCTCCGACGGCCGCAGCTGCGTGGCCCTCCCGTCATCGACGTCCGTGCAGCCACCCACCTTGCGCCGGTACAGCCGTTTACCGTCCCAGCACTTGCTCAGGACGTACCCGCCGTGCGCCAACTGCGGCGCGAAAACGATGCTGTTCCGCATCTCCCCGCTCTCGGTGAGGATGTACCTCCGGCTCCACCGCGGAGTCTCTCCGCCGCCGCCGAGAACCCACACCTCGACCGTCGTCGTCCCCCCCCCCCCCCCCCCCCCTCCCCCCGCCGGCTCGTAGCGCGGCACCGCGACGCCCAGCCTCGCGTGGACGTTCGTCACCTTCCACGACGCCTCCGCCGTCCTCCCGACAGCCCGCACGCCCGGCGGGCCTGCGAAGCACGCGACGCGCTCGTGCTCGAGGTCCAGCGCCATCACCCGGTCGGCGCGCGTGGTGAACCAGTACGTTGTGCCGTCGACGCAGACCATGCCGCAGAAGGAGTTGTGGCCCTGGCCCGCGGCGGCGGGCGGGGCGGTGACCTCCCGCCACGCCGCCGCCGCCTGGTCGCCGTCGCCGAGGGTGAGCACGTGCACCGTGTCCTTCCGCCAGGCGATGAAGCTCGGGACGCGCACCACCTTGTACCGCCCCGTCGTGGGGTGGTAGCCGAAGCCGTGGAGCCCGTGGTGCGGGAACGTGTCCCACGCCTCGGGGACCGGCGGGAGCGCCAGCGTCTCGCCGGTGATGGGGTTGGCCACCGTGATCTTGGAGCGGTAGCCATCGCCGGTCTCGTGCAGGCAGATCAGGCCGTTGCACGTGCCGACCATGTAGACGACGCCGCCGCGGATGCTCGGGTCGTAGGTCCACTCGTGCCGGAGGCGGCCGTCCGTTTCGTCGAAGACGACGGCGCGGGAGCCCGGAGAGCAGATGAAGGCGAGGATCTTGGTCCGGACCTGCCGCTCCGGCGTGCGCTCGTCGATGGCGTCGCGCCACCGCTTGCAGACGAGGCGGAACCGCCGCCGGGCGCTCGTCGGTAGCCGGAGCAAGACCTCCACGAAGGCGTCGGTGGGTAGATTGAAACCCGCCTCGTCCGCCATGGCTTTCGGCTATCGCGTGATCTGATCTTCGGATCTATCTAACCCCAGGAGTTTAGTGCGGGAGACAGGAGAGATCCTATACCGACCTGGACGTGTCACATTATTTTTTTCCAAAAAAAAAGTCTGCGTTTTTTACATTAAATCAGCAGAGTTCGTTCCTGGCAATCCGGCTTTCTGATCTTGGCCTTAGTTCCTCGAAATTCTCTCTCCAAACTTCACTATTCACCTATCACATCAAATCATATCAAATTTCTCTCATCGTGCATGGAGCGCTAAATGTAGGTAAATAAAAAAACTAATTACATAGTTTTGATGTACACGATGAGATGAATCTTTTGAGACTAGTTAGGTCATGATAGGACAATGTTTACCACAAACAAACGAAAAATGCTACAGTGCGCTACAGTGTCCGATGCGACTTTTCTACCAACTTTTCAACCCCTTTTTCATCAACTAGACACAGCCCTTGGCGAGTCCTTTTCGGGGTTTTTTAATTCCATTTTACAACCTTCAACTATCATAAAAGTCCGATTTTCAACCTTAAACTACAAAACCGGATAACAAAGGTCATCCAAGTGTCAAAACCGTACAAATTTAGCCCTTAGGTGGTTTCAAATGTGGTTTTGTATTTTGTAAAAAAAATCCAATTAGATCTAAAAAAATTAAAACTAATTTATTTTAAATCATAAAAATATGAAACCAGCATCAAAAAATTTCTAAAAATGTAACCTATATATTATTGCTCTATTTGAACCTTAAATATTCAAAAATAATAGGCATAGCTATAAACAACCAAATACTATGAACAAGAAAAAATGGATCCGATTAACTGACAAATATAGTGACAATAGATAGGTTACATTTTTATAAAACTTTTGATACCAATCTTGTATTTTTTTTATTTAAAATGAATTACTTATGAATTTTTTAGTTTAAATTTGAATATTTTTAATTTTAACGAAATGGAAAATCACCGTCAAAACCACCTAAAGGGCTAAATTTACACGGTTTTGATAGTCGGATGGCCGACCTTTGTTATCCGGTTTTGTAGTTCAAGGTTGAAAATTGGAATTTTGTGATAGTTGAAGGGTGTAAAATGGACTTTTTCTTTTTTTTAATTGAGAAAAGTCCTTTCCGTATTTGCCTGCCTCCTTGGCCCTCAAGTTTATATATCGGTGTACTGTGTACATATCTTCTTCCTGCATCCGGTGGAGATCACACAAAGTGAGGCCAAACTGCTACTAGGTCCGTTGTCAATAATGGCGACGGCGTCGCCGGACTGCGAAGCTACGGTTGCAGTGGATGTGGGCTTCAACCTCCCCACGGACGCCTTCGTGGAGTTGCTACGCCTCCCGCCGAGCTGCCGCCGTTGGGTCCGCCTCGTCTGCCGGCACTGGCGCGACGGCATCGACGAGCGCACGCCGACGAGCCCGCCGCCCAAGGTGCTCGCGTGCTTCACGAGCACCAGGTCGGTTTCCGCCTGCGTCGTCGACGACCTCGAGTCCGGGCGGTGCAGAGAGGTGTGGGGAATCAGCATCAAGCCCGACACGCAGGGCTACATCGACATAACCATGGTCGGGACCTGCAACGGGCTGCTGTGCTGTGCCTGTGCGACAACAAGCAGCCTGGCGGCGCCATCTCCTTGGTGAACCCGCTCACCGGCGAGAAGCTGCGCGTCCCGCCATTTCCGGTCTCGTACCGGGCAAGATACAACGCCAGCAAGACGTACAGCTTCGGGTTCCACCCGGCGGCGGGGCTTTACAAGATCGTGCACCTCCCGTGCCACGGCGACCCGACGGGTGGCTTCAACGTGCTGCAGGTGTTCACGCTCGGGACGGCGTCGTGGCGCGACGTCGCGGTCCCAGGAGCGAGCTGCTGCCTCGACGCCGGCCTCGTGAGCGCCGGCGGCGCCACGTACTGGGTCACCAAGGGCGTCGAGAGGGTCGTGTCTTTCGACCTCGAGCACGAGCGCGTCGCGTTCGCCGCGCCGCTGCCGGTGGGCGCCGGGCCGGGCTACCGCTGCCGGCTGGTGGAGTTCCACGGGCGGCTGGGCCTCGCCGTCAGCGCCGACAGGCCGACGCCGGCGAAGACCGAGGTACGTTGATGGCGCCATGGCCAACGACGTCTGCCACCGCGTCCGCGTACACCTGTCTGATACTAGTTTGTTGATTTCCGGCGAGCTCCGCCGCAGGTCTGTCCATGATGTTTTCCCACAATTTATTCAGTGGTAGTGCTATCTAACCTTGATTTGCTAGCGAGTCTTTGGCATTCAGCTGTTAGTTGTTTCGTGATGAAAAAAGCAATTATCTTGTTCCTCCTATCCTATCACCAAAGTTGACTACACATGTTTTGATGGAGTCGATAAAATTGCAAATCCTTTGCTCAATAATATTTTCAAAATGACAATGAGACAACAGGTTATCTCTCTTCAGTGTATACGATTTCAAGATGCGCCCGATGATCTTTTGGGTATCTAGCTCAGCGTACGTACAGGTTCCCTTTCTTTATATCCGGACATGGTGTTCAATTGTTCCCACCTTCTTGTGGCTAAGATTGGCATCGTTATCCTAAAAGAAGCTAACGAAGTCTCTAAAGTTTTCATCTGTCGGGAAGTAGCAAGTGGCGTACTACTATCATATTAGCCTTCAGAATACTACTCCCCTTGGCGACCAATCTTCCTTGTCTATTGCCATTGCCCATTGCGACATTGTGACTAAAACATTATGATCATATAGATTGTCAGTCAAAGATTCGAAAAAGATGACTAATATATCTCCTTAGGCTAAGAATCCAACAAAACAATGGAGATGTTATAATACGGTGGTTGAACTTGTAATTTGTAAACGTAGAGCATGGTGTGCGGTTGCTCACCTTTACGACACACATCACACATCTGGTTGAGCATCAGCAGGGGAAGGGAGCTCTGATGAGTGATGAGTAGAACCAAATTCAAGGGATTCCTCATTATTTTGAATGGAAGGGAGTTTCCTATCATTCAATGAAAAAGTGAAAGTGAGTGTACGTCCATTACATGTGGACAAACAAAATGTAAGGTTAGTCGCATCAACTTAGCAGTTAAATTCTGTATCCTGAGGCCACATACACAGACGTGAGATCTCATTCGGTGCTTCAAAGGTCAAATACTTTTTGACATTGTATCAGAGTTCGTTCCTGGCTTCTTGATCTCGGGGTCTTGGCGAGCCCGTTCGGTATTTGCCTCCTTGGCCCTCAAGTTTACTTCGGCGTACATATCTTCCTGTGAACCTGAAACGGGAGAGATCACACGAAGCAAGGACGTGCAAACTGCAAGGTGGCCGGCTTGTCAATGGCGACGGCGGCGGTGGCGGTGGCGGCGGCGCCGCCTACCGACCGCAAAGCTACAGTCGCAGTGCATGAGAGCTTGGACCTCCCCATAGACACCTTCGTGGAGATCCTGCTGCGCCTCCCTCCGATATGCCGGCGCTGGGCCCGCCTCGTCTGCCGGCACTGGCCTGGCGCGACGTCATCGACGAGCGCACGCCGCGTGGCGCGGTCCGTGCGGATCACGGAGCCAGGGACATTGGTGGCTTACTGCAAGGACGGCTCCTACCTTTGGACGTTCTCCTACGTCCCGACCAGGGAGTCGTTGAGTGTTTAAAAACCCTTACAAGATTGATGATATGTACCAGACCGAAGGTCCATCCACAAAGGAAATTTTGGCGTCGTTGATGGTTTTTGTAATCTTTTTCATGTTTCGCTAGTGAGTTTTTGGCATTCAGCGTTGTCATTGGAAATGCCAGCGGCAAATTGTTGAGTCAGGTTTTCCTGAAAATTATGAAATGTTATTGGATAGCATCTTTATCTGAATGTTCGAAAATCTTGGTCTGGCAAGCTTGTGCTGTTGTTTGACCTTGACCAAGCACGCCTTCTGAAACCGCAAGCAGAATTGATGGTGCGCCAGTAAGAGAACCCATTTGATCAATGCCGGTTTTCTAAAATAAATGACAGAACGCTGCTCCATCGATCTCCCTGTCTTGTACATCGACAAATGGTGAGCCGTTCCCTCCTACGGTCGTCGTCCAAGTCCAAGAACGCAGAGCATTGGCACAGCTAGCACAACTCGCAACTGTAGGCACTGGTGCACACTGCTCCCGATACTGCGGCAATGGCGAGTGGTACGTCTGCCTGCTGCCGTAGCCTCCTCCTCCTCCTCCTCGCCGTCGCAAACGCCGCCGCCGCCGCCGCGGCGGCCACAGCGGGGGGGGGGGGGGGGGCAGCAGAGGCGCCTGTGCGCGCGCGCCAGCTCTTGCCCCGCGACTGCGAGAACAGCCTGCCGACCCCGCCCCCGCCCCCGGCCGGAGATGAAGGAGAAGGCGAGGCCGCGCCGGGGGACGCGGCCGCCTGCGTGCGGTCCGTCCTGGAGGCGCCCGGGCCCTGCGCGCGCGACGTCCTCGAGACGCTCGTGTTCAAGACGGTGCACCTCAGCGAGGGCTGCTGCCGCGTGCTCGCCGGAGTCGGCGACAAGTGCATCGTCGCGGTGTTCTCCGGCGGCGCCGTCGGCCCCGCGCTGCTTCCCGTCGTCCACAGCGTCTGCGGTTTGATCGGCAGCATTAGCTAGCTAGCGGATCGGAGCTCACACAACTGAAGAACGGTCTATGCAACCATGCTCAGGGACCCTTCGTTTTCGCATGTTTACACGCATTTAATATATCATACTGTTTTGTTTTTGTGTACAGGGTAATAAATTGGTTTTACACCTTGGGAGATGCTATATTTCAGGCACCTGAATTTTCTTTTCTTTGTTACAATTGATCATATATACTGGTGATTTTTCATCAAAAGCGCATAAGCATAAATCAATCCTTATAATCTGATATGCTTAAACCTTGCTGGCAATATGCTCCCCCACCCCCACTGACCGGGTTTCGTATTTGGTGACACTTGTACCAGTGAATCTGTTACCACTAGCTACCACAGTGCTAATCTCATGTAGCTATCACCCTCACCCCTGTTCTAATCCTTCTCTTCTGGCACTTCGTCAACGACCTTGTATCACTCTCGTAAACCTCTTCTCCGTGCACTTACTCATAGAAGTCTCCCCCCACCCCGACCCCCCATTTTCCAATGGTTGATGCACTTATTTATAGGAGAGGAGATCTGTTCTCAAGATCGACAAGGAATGGTACACCGATCGCTTGAGGGAAGAGCCAACAAACAAATGGTAAGGTGCCTTGCGGCATGTTCACCATGACTAGAGACAAAAGCCAATTAGGATTTGTCCTGGTTGTATATACCGAAATGACCTTGTTTAGATTCGGCATGTGTTGTGATATTTTGGGAATATTCCTATCGTGTGGGTGTGTTTTGGGTACGGACTCGGTTTGTATGAGCAGAGTTCATTATCATCATGTAAAAGGGGTGGAACAGAAGAATTAGTCTTTTCCATGTACTCGTATAACCTATATGAACTGATTAGAGTAAGGGCCACGCTCGTACGCCAACAGTTCCGTCTAGGGCTATGAAAAAATATTAGAGAACGAGATAGGTTAAGTTTAAGAGTTTAGGTTTAGATTGGCGCTTTGGCTTGCGGTTATTGTTCATGAGTGTGGCATGTCTAATAGTGGCTATATATCGTTCTTAGCTGGCGATGCGGCTATGATGCCACTTGAGACACAGGCTGTGTTTCTTTGAGGTC